>OV049867.1:20715348-22187848 GCA_920104075.1 Melanargia galathea | reverse complement strand
GGATTTTGAAAAAACCGAAATCTATATCTACAACTATAGGTCATCTATAGGTAGATTACTATAATAGCAAACTTCCTTGAAAGTAGGTATAAAGGTTAGATAAGGGAGCGGGAACAGGAACCGGAAATCCACGATTCGCTCGGGAATCAGGTTTGTGAAAAACCGAAATTCACGCGGGCGAAGCCGCGGGCAGAAGCTAGTTATTACTAAATAACATCATAAAAGTTTAAATTCTCCCGCTTATTTCTAAACGAAACATTCATAAAAATATAATTATTATAATAATTGTTGCACAGTATTGTTGTAACAGAATAGTAATTTTTGTTTTTGTGTTTTAATTTTTCATAAATTAATTAATATAAAACATACAAATTCTTCATATTATTATAAGAAAATAATTTTATATTTTATATTATAAAAACTAAATAATCTGTTTCGTTGGAAATAATACCGTATCTAACCCATTAGAGTTGGCATAACTACCTTAAAAACGTGCCAAAAATACACTCACACACGCACAATCCTGTAACATAAAATGGCGCGTGTTCATTGTGATGTCTCAAGTTGTGCGTGTGTGAGTGTTCATGTATACATTTTAGGGAGGCCATCTTAAGTCACGAGTGTGCCGCAAACTGTTTTATTATTATGTAAAAAATGTAATGTTGTCTCTTTCACACTTATGAAAATTTTGATAAGCTTGAGCTATTTTCCGATCCACTAATTTCTATAGGACATTATGCCAGCTCTATTTATTATTATTTTCTCTATGATCTAACCGCTATAGCTTTAGCTGTCTTTGTAAACGCTTCGTAGGTACAATTTTGTTGTGTTGGCAGAATCAAAGTTGGTACACTTGTATAAGTGTTGCTATATGTATAACGTTGCCCAAAATGAAGGAGTTTATTTATCGTCTTTATTTTTATATAGAGAATTTTAATTTTTATTATTAAGTTTAAGATAAAATATTAAGTTTTAAAATCTTTTACTAAGTTTTGGTACTTATTTAGCAGAAGAATTGTCTCTTCTTAAGCAATGAAGTGCAATGTTTTACTAAATGTGTCAATATTTTAACTATTAATTTTACGCTGTCTGAAACTATTATTATAGTATTATAAAAAAGTTTATTCAATATATAATAATAATAATATCAATACCTATGATAACATTATACAGTATACTAATAATACAAATATTGACACATTGCCCTGTTTCCTGAATTAGTTAAAACTGTATCTCAGAAAATAAATTATTAAGTATTTGCGCATTGCACTTATTTGAAGGTGTCGTGGTCATCATCAATCGATAGATGTCCACAGCTGGACAGAGGATACTTCTCTTTTAAGGACTTCCACAGGCGGTAGGCCGTGGGTGGTCTTGAGCTGCTTGTGTCCAGTGGCTCTCTGCCACTCTTTTGATGTCGTTGGTCCACCTAGTGCGGGATATTCTGCCAACACTGCACTTTGAACTTTCGCCTCGTCGCTTCTCCAGCACCTTGGGACCCTAACGTCTATCGGTTCTTCGATTATTAATTTTACTATGTATTTTAATTGTAATTTAATGAGTAATTCGAAATCTCAGTAGGTAATAATTTTTTTGTGAAAATAAAATCTTGACAATGTTTTTTTTTTAATTATTAATTAACGTAATATTCCGGGTGTTTTAAATAACATGAATATTTCTGGCAACATTTAAAAAAAGAAAGTGAAGTGAAAGAAATGAATTTACGAGAATAGGTCGCAAGTCGCATAGATTTTTGGTTGATTTCCTTTTCACTTTACTTTAGTATTTTCTATTATATCTAATAAACTAACGTTTATTTGTGTTTCTGCTTGCGTTTTGATTCATCGGACTTGGCACCGTACCACCTAAAACGGGATAAGTACGAGAGTGAACAGCATCTTATTGATTTTCTTTCCTTGCATATGCTTTCAACCAACGCGAGCTGAAGTTCATATTACGTGTGACGGATCTATGATCCTATTAAAGATTTAGCTGTTTTGATACTCAAAAGTTAGCTTCAGTGAAATTTTCCCGTAATTGGTGAAACAATTCAGTAAAAATGATGGCCAATTCACTTGATTCCGTAAACGCAAATCAGCCTACACAAAATGGTAGTAAGGTTCAACCGTGCAATAATGAATCTAAGACTAATTTAATAGTCAACTACTTGCCTCAAACTATGACTCAGGAGGAGATACGATCGCTATTTTCCAGCGTCGGTGAAGTCGAGAGTTGCAAGTTGATAAGAGACAAGGTGACGGTGTTTCCAGACCACATCCTCAACGGCCAGAGCTTGGGGTATGCATTCGTGAACTATCACAAGACAGAAGACGCCGAAAAGGCCGTGAACACATTGAATGGCCTCCGATTACAGAATAAAATCATCAAAGTGTCTTACGCTCGCCCCAGCTCCGACGCGATCAAAGGCGCCAATCTCTACGTATCCGGCCTCCCGAAGCACATGACACAGCAAGATTTGGAGAAGCTATTTAGTCCATACGGCTCAATAATCAGTTCGCGCATCTTACATGAGAATATGAATGTTGGGCACCTTCTGCAAGGCGGCATTGAAGAACAGGGGCTTCAAGGACCATCGAGAGGTGTTGCTTTCATTCGGTACGACCAGAGGATCGAAGCAGAGACGGCAATACGTGAGTTAAACGGCACAATACCTCCAGGTGGCACGGGGCCTATGACTGTTAAGTGTGCAAACAACCCGAGCAACCAAAATAAGGCCCTTCCCTCACTAGCAACATACTTGGCAGCTCCGCCTACAGTTCGACGGTTCTTAGGGCCTGCTGGTAAGGCACTACTCGCTATTAACAAAGGCCTCCAGAGATACTCTCCCTTGGCCGATCCTATGGTACAGGGTGCTGCCCTCGGTGGCTCAGGTTGGTGCATCTTTGTTTATAATATTGGCGCTGACACCGAAGAGAGTATTCTTTGGCAACTCTTTGGCCCATTTGGAGCCGTCCAGAGCGTTAAAATAATAAGAGATCCCACAACCAATAAGTGCAAGGGCTATGGTTTTGTCACCATGACAAATTATGATGAGGCTGTCGTAGCCATTCAGTCTCTGAACGGCTACCAACTCAACGGACAAGTGTTGCAGGTCAGCTTCAAAACTAACAAGAGTAAATCCTAAACTCTCCAAAACTCTAGTCAATAAATTGTAGTTAATGCAAAATGTTGATCATTACTCTGTCATGGTTTGACATCGACATAACGTTGATAGGGTAAAGTGATGCAAATCATGACATGATACCAATTTACCCAGTGTTCATAACAAAAGTACAAACCATGTCATCACAGATAAATTAACATCATGACAAAACGAAAGGCATTATTTAAATGTCGCTATACAAACAAAATTCACTTTTGTTTTTTTTTCACATCTCAGATCATTTAGTTTTATGTCCAATTGAATAAAGGGGCTATTTCATGAGTGTGTAACTTAATATTTTGTACAAATAAAGCAGTTGAATAATTGGCTATGTGTGCCAGCATTTACAATAACATGACATCATAAATAAGGTGTCAATATTAGTCCAATACTAATAATCCATAATATTAATGTCCTATAAAATTAAATATAGGTAAAAAAATATTAAATAGTTTTAAAATAAGATCGTATTTTGTACTAATAATATCTGTTTGGTACAGGCAATATAGGAATTCATGTAATTATTTAAATAAAACATACATATAATGTGAACCATTCTGTAATTTGATGAAATATAATCCAAGATAATATAATATATATAGCTAAATGTATTTAACTAATTTGTTATAATTGTAATAATGTTTACACTTTGTAAGCATCCATTTTATAATGCAAAATCCTTCCTCTTTAAAAATTACTTTTATTTGCATAATATATATTGACGGCATTTAAATATTATGTAAGTAATACTATATTGACAATCATATAATCATAGAAATAAAAGTAGATCTTTCTTTCCATTAGGCACACAAAATTATTTATGTATAAATTTTGTCTCTAATAAAATACCTACTGATGATAGATCATTATCATGAAAGAAATTACATAATAATATATTCTATTTATTTTTAAAATGACATTCAGTGCAATATTAAAATTTTACTATAAGTAAAAAAATATATAAAAGTAAAAAATATATAAAAAAGTCAGTGCAATTAATACATCTATTTATTCATGAAAAACAGTATTTCAGCAATAAAAAGTAAATATTATATATTTAATGAAAATATTTTTTAAATGTACACCGAATGTGTTTGTAGTCTACCAAAGATGTTGAAAATGTGACTGATTTAATCACTAGTAAAAAAAATCATAAATACACTTATAACTTGCAAGTTCCACAGAAACCTCTACATATTTAAAAGTATAAAGATACAATAAGGATCTATCATTCTTAATTATTAACGACTCGTAATGATAATCAGGAGCTTGACTCATGCACAAATTCATAATTAAGGTTTATATGAAAATTGTTTATCTTAGAACCATGTAATATAAATATTCTTTGTAATTTAAAGAAAACATACATTTTTGTTATTACAAATATAACCATCTATGGTTAGAATAATATTTGACAATGCAATGCAACTTATCAGAAATTCTCAAATCAAAATAAGTTTAAGGACCATGACACAAAATTTTGATTGATCAACATTTTATAAAATGAAAAAAAAAAAAAATGTAATCTTTAATATGAAGCATCTTTTTGCGGTTTCATACAATTTTGTAAGTTTATGTTAGAGTTGAAGTTATTTGGAGGAGATCATCTCGAATATTTGCTTGAAGCAATATCTGGTAATCCTTCTAAATTGGAATGACTTCTAAATATTAGCAATCTCTGTATAAAAACACTTATTTCTAATATTTATCTGTACATCCTAAAGCTTTTGTAGTGTATTGATGCAAAGCATAAGTTGGTAAATGACTGATGACATTTTGCAAAATTGATGTGCGAATATGTATTTAACAATTTGACATTAATGATAAAATTGTCTCTCTTAATTCATTTCAATTGTATAATCACTATTTATTACTACATTTAAGTAATGTATAATTAATAATTTATTATTATATTAGTGAATAGTACTATTATAGATTTCTTTTTGATGTTATAATTAATATATTGTATTAGTGTAAGTTCAAAATTAGTTTGGTAAACAACCTGTATCTGTAAAACAACCTTTATGCTAGGTCTCCATGTACGTGCATGCACCACATTTTTATATTCAAGTAAAATGTATAGATGCAATGTCAAGTATCTCGATGGTTATGTTGCTTGTTCATCAAGAATGTATCTGCATGGGGACTTGGCTTTATACCTTTTTCTCCTTAGAGACTTTCTCTAAGCCTTCTTTATTTATATTTAACACAAAATATTCACGTTTAGTAGGAGATCTAAATAGCTAAATTATTTCTAGATAAATGATAAACGCATATCATTGAACAGAACTGTTGAGGTCTGGAACTCTCATAACATAATAATGACTGGGGTTTGTATAATGCATTTTGTATTAAGTATTTTAATTTCTTAAGGTTGGCACACATCTTTCATGTTGCTTAAATGCTGATTTTCCTATGTCAGATATGTCAGAGAATTATTGAGTGATACATTGAGAAGTGAATCTAAGCAATATGAATATAAGAAATTAGAAATAGCAGTTTGCAATATAGTTGATGTGTGCCGATTAAAAGATTATACTGATAAGGATAAATGTTTCATTAAGATAAAAATAATAATTATTTATTTAAAGTACTTAACTTCATTGAACTAGTCAGTTATAATTTGCGCAACGTTAAATCTTTAAGTACCTTAAGTATTTAAATAAAGAGAAGAACTGTGTTCTATAATTTAAATGTACCTAGTTTAGGATTTGATTTAAAATTATGTTGGTGTGGTGTTTTAACATAAGTTAAAAAAAATCTACAAGCACACAGGAAAGTAACAGTAACATATGGTGTGTACATAACTAGTCACAGGTATACATATAATGATATATGTATCTTGCAATAGTATATGTTCCTTATATTTTGGGCGGTAATTTATACAAACTGTTTCAGTGTTTTTGTTTTTACATTAAACCCACCTTATTTCATTGTCAGTAAATAAATAATTGATCGTTAGAAATGTAAATAAATAAGTAGGTATTAGGCATTTTATAAAAATGACATTAAGTAATAATTAATTTTAGCTCATTTGTAAATCAAGAGGCATGAATCTCTTTAAAATCATAAAACCATATTATTATAATTATTCCCACTTATGATTAAATACTTATTAAACTTATTAACTACTAGGCAAATAATAAGAGTACTAATGATTCCAGTCCTAAGAGGGTTCCAATTGAACTTTTTTCTAAGAACCTAAAATTCTATTCGAAATTTTATTCGAATAACATGCTTTGAACTTGAAAATTCATGGTTCTCACAGTTCAGTTCTAATTTACACTACATGGCTAATTCATAATTTATTACTTACTAGTTAATGCGCTCGACTTTTTTCTCGAGGAATTTTTCTGAAATAAAAAGTATCCTATCGTAATCGTATCGTATCGTACTCATCGTATCGATGTTTCAGCTAAATCGAATGAATAATAAGCGAAAGCATAAATGACGCGCATACTTACAGATTTTAACTATTAAAGCGTAAAGTAAGATCGGTAGGTACCTACAGTGTTTCTTTAGAAAACTAAGCACGAACTAAGTTCCGCAAGCGAAGATACCTACTAAATGTAAAACGATTAAGGCAAGTTCAAAAAAAATATCGCCCAAAATATTTTGAGCAATAAATTCAAAATAGCATTATAGTTAGTGTTGTGTTGTCCCTGACTTGAAAAGTTGAAATGCTTTCAATTGAATGATCATGCACAGTTAACAGAAAGAAAGTTCACGCCAATGTTTTTTGCAGTCATCGACATTCGTACTAAAATAGTAACCATTTTTTGAAAGTGGTGAGCATTTTTGTGAAAATGGCTACATTTTAAGTGGCGAATGCGTTGGCAAATACACCTGTCCCATTTATTGTTTTGTTCTTAGTTTTTTGTGCTATTTATTTGTGTTAAGTATAATTATTATCAGTTTACGACTAATATTATTCAATTTTAAGTGTTTATTTATCTCTAACATTTATTAGCTTTTGTTTAATTATTTTTTTCTGGGCAGGTTTGGGTATTGTAAGGTTTGGCCTAGGACATAGGTAGAATTGTAAGACAGAGTACAAAAACGCCGACAAAATGTTTTGAATGTTTGGCTTACATACGTTAATCTTGAAAATGTCAACGAATATAATCTGAGTAGGGCATAATGATATAGACATTAAATATCGACATTAGCAATAATGTACTAAAATATTCTTTTATTTATAGTCCTTTTAGTTTTATTAAACTAGGCACGATTTAAGTTTAAACTACAAACTTAAATTGTGCCAAGTTTCATTTCAATCCATTCTGTAGTTTTTTAGCAAAAAGGTGTGTTGGTTTACATTTTAGCTCAACTCAACAATTGAAACGGACTATACAACCTCCTATTCTCAACAAGCGGACACCCGCGACTTCGTTCGCGTGGATATTGGTTTTTAAAAATCCCGTAGGAATCATTTTGTTTTTCCTAAGCTCTTTTGTATCATACCATGCTAAAAACTGTTAAAAGTTCACTGGCGGATGTTTAGGTAGATCAAAATGTAAACATCCGCCAGTGAAAATCCCATCAAAATCGATCCAGCCTTTTAGAGATCAGTCGGTAATTTTTAAAGTATCTATTTTCTAACAAAAAAAGAATGAATGAAATCGGACCACGCGTTATTAAAAGCTAATTAACAGCGAATTACAGCTAAATACATGTTTTGACTTTCATCCCCTCTCCCTAGGGAACCGTGCTGAATTTCGGGATAAAAAGTATCCTCTATATATTACTCCGTAGTATGAACTTGAATCGTATGAAGTTTCGTTTCAATCCATTCAGTAGTTTTTGCGTGATGCGCGCACAAACATACAGACAAACAGACAAAAATTTCAAAAATAGCTTTTTTGCGTTCTATTATTATACTTATTCCTAACATCCCCCAGTTATTATTTTGCAAAAATCTTCAATGTACAGATACGGCAAGTCTACGGTTTTATTATATGTATAGATTAAGTAGGTACTTACTATAGTTATAACTTATAAGTAAGTAAGTATAAAAGTAAGTAAAAAAGCTGTGATAGCCTAGTGGTTAGGACGACCGACTTCTAATTGGAGGTCGTGGGTTCGATCCCGGGCACGCACCTCTAACTTTTCGGGAGTTATGTGCGTTTTAAGTATTTAAATATCACTTGCTTTAACGGTGAAGGAAAACATCGTGAGGAAACCTGCATGCCTGAGAGTTCTCCATAACGTTCTCAAAGGTGTGTGAAGTCTGCCAATCCGCTTGGCCAGCGTGGTAGACTATGGCCAAAACCCTTCTCACTCTGAGAGGAGAAGACCCGTGCTCTGTAGTGAGCCGGTAATGGGTTGATCATGATGATGATGATGATGAAGTAAGTATACCTACCTACTTACAATACCTACGATACTTAAATCCAATAGGTGAAAATTCGCGACCATGCGATTTCAGTCCGGCTTTTGAATATAAAGGAATTTTCGTTTTATTCTACAATCTAAATCTTCAGTATTCTAACGAGACTACGAAATTGGTGATTAAATTGTAACTTGGTGGTTTACCTAGGTACATAATAATTCAATGAAAGAGATTGCCAGCTGCACTAAATAGGCCTGGTTTTACGTAAACGTCAGGTCGCGGTTTTGATGATTTTATTGATTGGATCGGCACCTCTTCACTCTACGTAGAACGCAGCTAGGCAGGAAAATGTTCCAATAAAATTGAAATATGAATGTTATTACTGAGTACTTCTTCAGAATTATTACGCTTCTTGGTGTAAGGAAGCTTGAGACAGTAGGTAGAATTTTGGGAACAATTCGTTATGTACCTACTTAGGTAGGTACTTAAGTACCTAAGTTGCAGAAAATCATTTACCTGCACGTAGTAAGGTAGGTAGGTACGTAATTACGTATTAGATTTTAAAGATTTTGACTAGGAAAGTAAATATATTCGGGTATTTTTACTAGGGAAGTGTTGCGAAGGGTGAATGTGGATGTCACCCCATTTCGGGGCCAATGAACCCAACCTACGCCGCAATAGATAGAGGGTTGCCCAAATTGTAGATTGAGTTTTTAACCCACCCTGCTTACTTTTCTTTACATAAATGAGTTTCTCATGACGAAGAAAAGTGGGTCAAGTTTTGCATAAAATTAAAAAGATTGCAATCTGGTGATTTTACAGCTACTTACTTGGGATTTTGCATTCAGTACAATATAATTCAATGGGATTTTGTGACTTATTAGGTAAAGTAAGAATATTGATTACTTAAAAGTTAATATCGTAGGTACCTATTTCATTAGTAGGAAGGTATTAGGCACCTATTTGAGCAAGGCACGGCTTCATAATATTACCGTGGCACGGCTAAAGGAGAAAGAGTAGGTAGCATTCAAACTCAAAGTCAAAATCAAAGTCATTGCGGAAACCGTGGATTTTCCATACGTTGAAGACTTGAAGTGACGATGATGAATATGAATAAAAGTAGGTAGGTAGGTACATTATAAGTAGGTAATTAATTACCAGCCCACTACAGGGTCGTAGTCCACCATGTTGGCCAAGTGCGGATAGGTAGGGACTAGGGTAGACTTCACACGCCTCCGAGAATTAAGTATGGAGAACTGTCAGGTTTCCTCATGATGTTTTCCTTCACCTTTAAAGCGAAAGATATTTAAATGCTTGTACAGCGTACTCATAATATTACTTAAACATTTAAAGTGGTTTAGTATGAATTTATTAAGTAGGTAGGTACATAGACCTAAGAAAAAATCAAATAGTTTACATAAAACTAAACAGATAGTTTTATGTTTTATGGCGTCAAAGAATGTATTCTATCGCTGTTAGACCATTATTATTATACCCGTCTTCACACTATCTCTCGTTAGAGAGTATTATGTTCTGTAGGTATGTATCGCTACTCGCTAAGCTGTATAGTTTTTGTTCTTTGCCTGATCCTGTGGAAATCAATTGAGGAAAAAAATTGGCAATGACATTACTTGACAGCTTTCAAGCAATCAAGTGTCAATTTCATTCACGTGTGTCATTCCATAGAGATAATAATAATAAATAGAGCTGGCATAATGTCCTATAGAAATTAGTGGATCGGAAAATAGCTCAAGCTTATCAAAATTTTCATAAGTGTGAAAGAGAAAACATTACATTTTTGACATAATAATAAAACAGTTTGCGGCACACTCGTGACTTAAGATGGCCTCCCTAAAATGTATACATGAACACTCACACACGCACAACTTGAGACATCACAATGAACACGCGCCATTTTATGTTACAGGATTGTGCGTGTGTGAGTGTATTTTTGGCACGTTTATAAGGTAGTTATGCCAACTCTACTTATTATTATTATCTCTATGGTGTCATTCACTGACGGTGACGTTTAAATTAGCAAATGCCAAACATTCGATTTTGATGTCAGTGTTTACCACTTACTGCCTGTTTGTTTTTGTAAAATTAAAATGAATTACAATAATTTCCCGTAGAAATAAACAAGTGTTTATAAGTATTTTAATGTTACTTGTTTAAAAGACAAATACTATTTGAATAATTTTGTTATTTGCGTTCTTTAAAATCATTAGGCTATAACGTGGAACGTGATTTTCGTGATCAACAGCTGTTACGATGGAGTCTTTATCAAAACAAGAGCTAATTTCCACAATAACTAAACAAGCAGACCAAATCAAGCGTTACGAAGGACGTTTAAGAGGTATTAATGTACTTTTTATATTAAATAAATTATGAGATTACGAAATATTCATCGCCATATTGTCTAATAATACTTATTGTATTAACATCGTGAATAATTGTTTTTTCAGACGTCGTTGCAGCGTATAAAGGCCTTGTTAAAGAGAAAGAGGCTCTAGAGATCAGTTTGAAGGCTTTAAATAAAACTGAGACCTCTGAAGATGGTGGGTAAACTAAAATTACAGTAGCTTTTTTTTCTTTAATTCTCAAGTTTTATTATACTTCATTTACTTTGGTGGTTTTTCGGGTGTGTAACACACGTATATTTAAAAGTCATGACTGCAGCGCCCCTGGTGGCGTAAAACTAATGTAAACACTTGCTCTGAATGTTACTTATGTAATGCAACATCCACAACAAAATTGGCCCAGTAGTTTTTGAGAAATTAGTTCTGCTGTTTCACAGACTGGAGGTATAGGATTGAATAAAACAGTAAATGACTATATACATCTACAAACCACCACACTATTCAGAGAGTAAGTGTGAAACAGTGTGATAATTTGATATCTTATTTTTGACTAGCGGTCCGCCCTGGCTTCGCCCGTGGTACATATTATATAGCCTTATAGCACTCAAACTATAAACGATAAAAAAGCTTGGATTTAACTCGTTCCAGCAATGCGCGAGACGGCTTTTCAATCATGTACATTAATAATAATAATTGTTATAATGTTATTTTTAAAAAAAGAGCAACCGCCGAGTTTCTTTCAGGTTCTTCTCGGCTGGAACTGCATTCCGAACCTGTGGTAGACTCAATTGACGATTCAAAAGTACTTGTAAAAGTTTATTTGAATAAAAAAACTTTTCTATTCTATTCTATAAAAATCACATACATATCCAAGGTGAAAGAACTTTTGAAATCAGTCTAGTAGTTCCTGAGATTAGCGCGTTCAAACAAACAAACTTTTCCGCTTTATTATATTAGTACAGATTTGGATTAAATTTTCAGCCTCTCAAGATTCAGTTGCGGCTCTAACTCTGTCACTCTCAACAGTGACAGAAGAAAAGACTCGTATGGAAGAAGCTTTTCAAGCTGACAAGAAAGTTACAAGAGAAAAGGTATCCATAAACAATATTTTTTGCACTATTTACATGTAATTAAATTTTTCGGAAAATGTATTCCTAAAGCTCTATAGTTTGTGTAACGAAAAATTAAGCATTACAAGTTTTTCAGTATGAATCTATCTTGGCCCAAATGCGTGAAGAGACAAAGTCATTGGTACAACAGCATCTAGCAGAGGTGGGAAACCTTAAAGCCAAGATAGCCTATGAGATTCAAGAGCGGGAGAAAGAGAGGGCCAACCACGCTGCTATGTTGAAGTGAGATGACTGCACAATTTGTTTTACATTATAGCGCTCATAAATTTTTTGAGTGATTTTATACTGAATGAATTTTATTTCAAATATTTGTTTAGTGTTCAGAAATCAATAAAGTGAGTGTCATTCATCGCACCCATAGTGGAGCTAACGATACAGCATGAAAAATTCATTGTATTGTTACAGAGAACCTTATGAGTAGGGAATAAGATTCATAATCACTTCCCCATCGCTTGTTCGTGATCTTTCGTTCTTGTTCTGATCGAATGTTGTAGAAAAGATCACGAACAACCCATTGAATGGTCCATTGAATAGTGTTCGGATTCATTCAAAAAATAATAATTTTATAAGTATAATATAATAAGTAATTATTAATTATTGTAATAAAATTTTCAGAGAACTCCATATGAAGTTGAACACAGAAAGGAAAAGCAAGGAAAAGTTGGAAGACAAAGCGGTGCACAGCAGCGAAGCACAAGGTAAGCATTTGAGCTATTTTCAACCTGCAACGTTACCAGAGGGGTTTTATATTTGACAGCTTTGTTTGTTTGTGTGTCGAATCAACTTGAAATTTAGTACACTAAGGGTCTAGATTGAATAGCTTGGATAACTTATTTACAACTTTTGTCTTTGTCACTTGACATACAGTAAGTAAGTGACAAAAATTACGTTTAGACTATCCAACACTTATAATTTTAATGACTTTGTAACGATAGGCTAATTTTGACTAGATGCTGCAACTAGGACAGTCTCCTGACTACCCAGTTGGGTTGGGCTGGGTCCTATATCTGTTATATGTAGTCAGGTAGTTACCTGATTACATATAACAGATTTGGTCTTGATAAGGATTTGACTGATTGACAGTGAAAAAGGTCTGATGAATGACCAGGATGTTCACAGGAAACTTACATATCTCATTTAGATTTATCAAGTTTGTATGAGTTAGATTGGTTTGGAAGAGTGCAATTCAAGAAGGATGACAAAATATCAAACATAGACACATTCTTCTCAAATGTTGGCGATGATTTAAAGTTCACACTCGTTGGTTCCTGTACGCGCCTGTTCCTGTATGACGTTAGTTGCAGTGCGCGCTAAAGTATAAATATTTCTGTCTGGAGCGTGCTGATGACGTCATAATGCATTAATTTTTAGCCTCTCAAGCGGAATTAGAAAAGCGAGTGCGCGACCTCAACAGCTCTCTAGAAGCCTCTCAGAGAAGACTGCAGAGGGCGGAGGCGAGAACAGTCGAGACCCCGGCCTTGCTGGTGCGATTGCAACAGAAGTTGGCCTTGTTGGAGCAATCACACTCCATTGCTATACGAGAGGTGGGTCAATTAGCTTAGCTCGTCCTTCTGTGTGTTGCCTGAAGCATTGTGCTCAAAATCATGGTCCGCTTTCAGTATGAAAGGATATCAGGTTAATGCAGACCCACTGTTGGATGACGGACAGACTCACTGTATTGTGTCATGACAGACTCACTGTATTGTGTGCAGACTCCACTGTATTATGTTGGATTGTCTGGAGTTAATTTCAATTTTTAATTTATAAAATCAAAGGTCAAAGGACCAATTGAATTAAGAGTAGTACTAAAGTCGAGTTATGTGCGTTTTAAGTATTTAAATATCACTTGCTTTAAAGGTGAAGGAAAACATCGTGAGGAAACCTGCATGCCTGAGAGTTCTCCATAACATTCTCAAAGGTGTGTGAAGTCTGCCAATCTTGGCCAGCGTGGTAGATTATGGCCAAAACCCTTCTCACTCTGAGAGGAGACCCGTGCTCTGTAGTGAGCCGGTAATGGGTTGATCATGATGATGACTAAAGTTGCAAATCGATAAGCCGTAGGCTAAAGTCATAAATCTTATGTTTCACGCATTTCTTCATGGTTTATTTTTGTAATACATTTACAGGAACAGATTAAAGCGAAACGCGCTGAGGAGTCTGCACGTAAAATATGCGCCCGGCAAGAGGAGAGAGTGGCTCTGTTGGAGGGCAAGCTGGCGGAACTGTCGCAGACCATCGGCGAGTACGACCTGCGACGGCGCCACGACCAGACGCTCATACAGCAGTTGCGCGACTCGCTCAACGGACGGCTGATGGACAAAATCGCCAGCAGCAGTGCAAATGGTGAGTTGTATGACGTCATAGTAAGATATGCGCTCGGCAAGAGGAGAGAGTGGCTCTGCTGGAGGGCAAGCTGGCGGAACTGTCGCAGACCATCGGCGAGTACGACCTGCGACGGCGCCACGACCAGACGCTCATACAGCAGTTGCGCGACTCGCTCAACGGACGGCTGATGGACAAAATCGCCAGCAGCAGTGCAAATGGTGAGTTGTATGACGTCATAGTAAGATATGCGCTCGGCAAGAGGAGGGAGTGGCTCTGCTGGAGGGCAAGCTGGCGGAACTGTCGCAGACCATCGGCGAGTACGACCTGCGACGGCGCCACGACCAGACGCTCATACAGCAGTTGCGCGACTCGCTCAATGGACGGCTGATGGACAAAATCGCCAGCAGCAGTGCAAATGGTGAGTTGTATGACGTCATAGTAAGATATGCGCTCGGCAAGAGGAGAGAGTGGCTCTGCTGGAGGGCAAGCTGGCGGAACTGTCGCAGACCATCGGCGAGTACGACCTGCGACGGCGCCACGACCAGACGCTCATACAGCAGTTGCGCGACTCGCTCAACGGACGGCTGATGGACAAAATCGCCAGCAGCAGTGCAAATGGTGAGTTGTATGACGTCATAGTAAGATATGCGCTCGGCAAGAGGAGAGAGTGGCTCTGCTGGAGGGCAAGCTGGCGGAACTGTCGCAGACCATCGGCGAGTACGACCTGCGACGGCGCCACGACCAGACGCTCATACAGCAGTTGCGCGACTCGCTCAACGGACGGCTGATGGACAAAATCGCCAGCAGCAGTGCAAATGGTGAGTTGTATGACGTCATAGTAAGATATGCGCTCGGCAAGAGGAGGGAGTGGCTCTGCGTGTGAAGTCTACCAATTCGCACTTGGCCGGTGTGGTGGATTACGCCCTTACAGCCTTCTCATAATGAGAAGACCTGTGCCGTGTAGTAAGCCGGTAATGGGTTGATAATGATGATGAGATACTCATGTAGGTACAACCTTACAAAATCTGAGTGTAACAAAGTGTTATGATTATCAAAACACGGGCGACATTAAAAATCGATTAACACTACAGTGCTGTAATAAACTGACAATTACGGCATAGCATATTCATAACTACAATTTGTGACGTCAAACTTAATAGGTATAGAATGATATAGTAGTAGAAATGTAAAGACTGAAGATAATCTTAGATATTCAGTATGTAGAATATAATTACCATTATCCTCTGAGACTACATCACCACTTGTGATGCCCGATTCACACTCTCCACGAGGCTGCACGAGGCAACGCGAGTGCGAGAGTGAGGACGCACTGTCCTCGCTCGTGCTCCCTCGTCTCCCTTCGCCTCGCCTCACTGTCGCTTCAGGCGAGCGAGGCGAGGTTTGTCGGGCGCTAGTCAAAGCACGCGAGGATGGAGTCTGGATGGCTAGCACTCCTGCAGCGAGTCTTGGCGAGTCTCCACTCGCCAAGACTCGTGCCGAGAGCCTCTAGAAGGCGCCTCGCGAGTCTTTATCGGGCATTATACTTATCAGTTATCACAGGTCAGTGTTCAGGGCACAGTTCAGCGCAGTGGTTTTATAAGCGGGAGGTCCGGGATTCGATTGCCGGCAGGGGCAAATTAGGATTTTATAATTTCTAAATTGTCTCTGGTTTGGTCTGCTGAGAGGCTTTAGCCGTGGCTAGTTACCACCCTACCGACAAAACCGGTCAGTGGTATGGATTTAATAAAAACTGCCATACCTCTTCCAAGTTAGCCCGCTTCTACCTTAGACTGCATCGTCATTTACCATCAGGTCAGATCGCAGTGAAGGGCTCACTTGTAAATGAATAACCGGCCAAGTGCGTGGCGGGCCACGCGCAGTATAGGATTTCGTAGTCACAATCCTCGAAAAACAGATATAACTCCTTAACCTGTAAATCCTACTTAGCCATGATAGTTTTCCTTTAAAATTGATTATAAATATACTACTGCTGTGAATTTTTTCAAGTCCCTATATACTGCCATTTGTCTGATAGAGGGGGGGGACACTTGACTCTAATAAAAATTAGCACTTTAAAACATCATATTTTACAAACGGATCTAGAAATCGAAAAATGATGTTCCCACACCCACAGTATTTTTAAAAGACCTATTCAACGATACCCCACACTATGGGGTAGACGAGAAAAAAAATATTCATCCCCACTTTACATGTAGGGGAGCTACCCTAAAAAAAAATATTTATCAAAATTTTATTTCACCACTTTGTCGGCGTGATTAGTATTTATACCCATGCCAAATTACAGATTCCTAGCACTAATAGTCTCTGAGATTAACCGAGGACGGACAGACAGACAGACGGACGGACATGGCGAAACTATAAGGGTTTCTTGTTTACTACGAAACCCTAATAAACAAAAAATTACAGTCGAGGCTAAACTTGTCAACGAAATAAAAAAAAATCCCTTCTAATTTCAGAAGATGCCCAAAAAAGTGAGACCGACAACGAAAAGCTAGCCGACAGCGAATACCTGCACACGCTCATAGACAAAATACACATTCTGAAAAAAGAGTTGATCGCCGAAAACGACAAACTCGGCAACCCCATAGACATACCAACCGTTTTCAAACTGGACGGCTATGAAAATATCCATTCAAAGTGTAGACAGGAGTTGGAGAGTTTGAGGGGAGAGTTTGAGGGTTACAAAGCGCAGAACGCGAGAGTGAGAGAGAGCGGCGCGGAGGCGGAGAGTGAGATGGGGGATCTGAAGAGCGAGATAGCGGCGCTGAAGGAGAAAATGGAGACTTACGTGCTGTTGTTGGAGGAGGAGAAACAAGATAAAGCAGACTCTTTAAGGCTTCATGAGGAGGTGAGTAAAGCTTAAAGAGTAACAGTAAATTAACATTGTGATACACGTGCGGTAAGTAGGTTATAATAAACCGGTGACGATGTTGAACCCTTGTCCACGGTTTTAGGGTTCCGTAGTAAACAAGGAACCCTTATAGTTTCGCCATGTCCGTCCGTCCATCCTCGGTTAATCTCAGAGACTATTAGTGCTAGAAATATGTAATTTGGCATGGGTATAAATATTAATCACGCCGACAAAGTGGTGAAATAAAATTTTTATAGATATTTTTTTTAGGGTTCCGTACCCAAAGGGTAAAAACGGAGCCCTATTAATGTCACTCGGCTGTCTGTCTGTCTGTCTGTCCGTCTGTCCGCCGGTCACAGGTCTCTAGCTCGCAGACGAAATGAGTTACAAACCTGAAATTTTGGTATTTGGTGTAAAATGTTGACCCAAAATCAAATATTGAATTAAAAATTGAATTAAATTATTTTTCAGGGGGGCTCCCATACATGAGAAAGGAGCCGAAAAAAAATTTTTTTCTTACCCTAGCTTGTGGGGTATCATTGTTTAGAGCTCATTGAGTAGAGTACGAATATATATTTTTTTAATTTTTTGCTTAAACAGTAAGGAAATGGGGGGTCATCAAAATTGTCAGTTTTAGACCATTTTTGTGACGGGGGCTATCTAAAAAACTAAACTAGTTAGGAATATGATATTTCGGTATATTATGTACTATATGCTCTATTTGTACAACAAATACTGAAAACAACGATTCATAATAGTAGTTTATGAAACGGTTGCATAATAGAGGTTATTAAAACACGAGTGTTAGTTTAAAAAACGAGCCGCAGGCGAGTTTTTTAATAGTATTACACGAGTGTTTTAATAACTAATTATGTAGAGTTTCATACACTACTTTATCTAAGCTCATCAATAGGTATCTTACGTATAAAAGAAAAGACTAAGAAATTAACAAAATTATTTATTATAATAAGTATTCATGTTTTGGATATTGCAATTTATAAATGTACTCAATTCTTCAGGGGAGAACGTTTTTGCATTTTTTCCCTTAAAGCCCTGCGATTTTCTTTTTAAAACAGCAATCAGTCTTGTGTATTTAATAATATCGATTTGGTTGTAGATACTCAATATACTTTTGAGCATTGAGTATTTAGCCCATAAGGACAAAGACTTAAATTTATTTGATAATTCTTGGAAATATGCTAGCATTACATTTTCTGAAAATGAAGTGGTTTTTTTCAAAATTTTCCAACTCATAAAATCTTGGTAACATTTATCGTAAATTTTCTTTGATTTTGCTGGCAAAAGATTATTTGTCATTCCCGATGCTATTTCCAGAATGTCTGGTGGAGTTAAATTCTCTTCAGTATCACTGCTAGACATTTTTCCGCGCAACAAAAATCACTTGCAAAATTTTGAGTTACAAAAACTGAATAGTAAATAAATAATAAATTAATTTAAATAATAGGCGCCAAAATTCAATTGTCAATTTCGAATGTGCGGTGCGTGCAGTGCGTCTATGGTCAATTATGGTAGCACTACACTCTGTCCTCTGGCCGCATCTTGCTACCGCCACACTTTCGCAGTAGTAGTAATAGGGTAACTTTGATAGCGGGATAATCATTGTAAGTAACAAAATTAAACTAACTAACTATTGTAAACTAACTATTGTACCTATTTCTTTTAAAATGTTTCTTTTGTTTAATTTATGTTTTTTTGGTGTACAATAAAGTATTAAATAATAATAATAAACACCCGGCATGGCTCAAAAAAACCTGAACCCAGTGCCTGTACTATAATGTAGAAAAAATTATTTTTTAACATTGTTTTGCAATAATTTCCTAACAAAGTAGTGTTATAATGAACTTTTTTAATTTTTTTTTTAAATATTATAGATGTATGTGAATAAAGTAGTCCAATATATGACACATTTTGATTTCATATTCGGAATTTTATGATATGAGAGTAGATAAAATAGTTTATAAGCTGTGACCAAAACAAACGAGCTTATTTTGCGTTTTTCTTTCACGGTTTCTTGCGATACAATGAATATAAAATTATTTTGCTATAATCCGCTAACAGTGACAAATTTGTAGGCACAACACCACACAATCTTGTAGGCACAACACCACACAAATTCACCACAAAACAAACTCGACGATCGTTTCGCTCCGACACCGGAGCATCTTCAGGAGATGTCGACTTCACAACGGACGATTGCAAAGTGCAATCGTCCGTGCCGTTGTGAAGTCGACATCTCCTGAAGATGCTCCGGTGTCGGAGCGAAACGATCGTCGAGTTTGTTTTGTGGTGAATTTGTGTGGTGTTGTGCCTACAAGATTGTGTGGTGTTGTGCCTACAAGATTGTGTGGTGTTGTGCCTACAAATTTGTCACTGTTAGCGGATTATAGCAAAATAATTTTATATTCATTGTATATCATGGAATTCCGCAAAGTAACGCCTGCTTCCATTCAACGTTTCTTGCGATGTCTAACTCGGAAATTAAATATTTCTTAGACCCAAAATATTATATTGTTCATAATTATGTACGGAACCCTGAAAGAGCGAGGCCCGACTCGCACTTGGCTGATTTTTCTTTATGTCCAGTGACAAAGACAAAAGTTGTAGTTATCCAATATTTATCAGGTGGTGAGACAGTTCCTAATAGAGCTATTTAGCGTCACACTCACTCGACCACCAGTAGCGCTACCAGGGACGCTACTACGGTACTACGTCGTACGTATAGCGAAAGTAGTGTTGACTCTTCGACGTTGAAATGAACGTCAAAGTGTCAACACTACTCCGTTCCAAAATTGAAACGGAATATCCTGGTGTCTGCTCTACCTGCCTGGTGTTTCTCGTTTGGTAACTCAAGACACCACGGTGGCGAGACCGGTGGCACACGAGTAGTAAATCTACAGAGGGGAAGCTTCCACAAGCGGCCCGCTGTAGGTATACTCACACAAACACACTCACCAACGGTTCACGGACGCGCGCTCGTTCCACTAACCGGTACAGTTGGTGACAAACATGCGCATATGTGTGAGTGTACCTACAGCGGGCCGCTTACTAGAAGCTTCCCCTCTGTAGGTACTCTGTGCCGGTGGCGCCTCCATTGGCCTTAAGAAATATCAATAGCGGATAAAGATAATTTTCACGTCTACTATAAAATAACTTCGACGCAGTTACACTGTTGTAGAACCCGCGGCACGTAAGTCGAGCGGTGACCTTCAAGTGCGCGCAGCGTCGCACGAGTGAGCGGGACACAATACGATTGGAGAGCCAAACAGCGCTTACGAGGGATCCGCGAGAGCTAATCAGTGCTTACGAACGATCCCCACGCTCTCCCGGCGACCCCCTCACACCCCGAGATACCTCATTTTCGACTTCTGCGCATTGAAGGTCACCGCTCGACTTACGTGCCGCGGGTTATAACATGCAATATTTGTGATCTACCCGCACACAAAACGAATAGATGTGAACATTTTTGCTTTTTTTTCAGAAACTAAAATGCGAAAGAGAGTACCACAAGGAGATCGTCGCGGATCTGAAGACCCGGATACAGAGCCTGGACAAGCAGGTGCAGACGCAGCGCGACAGATACGCGACGCTGCTGGAGGAGACCGACAACTACATACGCTCCAGGAACGACCGCTCCAGGAAAGTGAGCGCCGAGGACGGCTGGAAGGAGGGCCACGGGGTGTTGAACGTGAGGAATGTGTTCTCATCTAACAGGGTCTGGAGAAGCCGGCGCAGGTGCAGCGGGACAGATACGCGACTACATACGCTCCAGGAACGACCGCTCCAGGAAAGTGAGCGCCGAGGACGGCTGGAAGGAGGGCCACGGGGTGTTGAACGTGAGAAATGGCTTGGTGTTCTAATGATGAAATACCATTCTCAATGTGTAGGCAACTACGCAGGGGATATAGGGCACAAGTGTGTGCGAACACAGTTGCACTCTCAATTCCCTCACTGACATAATTGAAATCTCCTACGTAATTGGCTGATTGGGAGAACTTAACCTAACTGACTGATCTATCAACTGCCTATATCTGGGGTTAAAAACTTGGAATTTTGACAGATGGTTTCATTTTATCGAACCACTAAGGGGTTTATAGCGCATTTAAAATTGTCAGAAAGGGTTTAAGTTAACACTGATTCGCGTTCAAGTGCTGACGGGACAGGGAGGGTTTGGGCAGTATTTAAAAAGCAAGGACAATTCAGCCTGAGACTGCGACCCAGTAAACAATGAATTATTGCTGTTACACTTACATGGGATTCTGGAGAAATCGAGGAAACTCTTCTATATGGTAGTCGGTTTAATTTTTCCTAAAATATAACTTATTAACCCTCGACGCAAAAACGATGGGGTGTTATAAGTGTAACGTGTCTGTGTGTGTGTCTGTGGCACCGTAACGCTCAAACGGGTGAACCGATCTGAACCGGCTTGTTTGAAAGGTGAATTAGTCGGGAGTGTCCTTAGGCTATGTTTGATGAAAATCGGTCCAAGATCGGCCACAAAATTACATATTTTTTCACAACTCCCTCAATATGGGTATCAAATGAAAGGGCTTGGCTAGTAGAATAGCACTATGATAAATTTCAAATCCAAGATGGACGAAGGGTTTTTTTTATTTTTTATTTATTTACTTTGTCAGGACGGGTCGGCGCCGCCACACATGCTACACTACGCGCACGAACTTGCAAGGAAAGACCTAGACATCACCCAGCTGAGAAGAGAGAAACACATTCTAGAAGGGCACTACAGGTAATCATAGGTTTTCTTTATTCTTTAAAATCTATCTGGCAAAAGCTCACTTTAACTGCTTGCGTGTAAAGTAATTCCAACTGTAGTAATTTTACTTACTTACTTCAATTACTTATATTATCACAACTTTTCTTAAAATTCCTTCTCTTTTCTCTTCTTTATTTTCTAAGGACAAAACTGTCTAATGTCCAGGCTCTGGATATAGTTTAATGTCCAGATAGTTTAAGTATTTATGACCAAAAAAAAAATTGGATAAACGGATCGATAGCATACCATGTCGCGAATGACATCGGACTAGCTAGTTACACAAAGTCGCTAGATACAAGCGGCGCGAGTTCGAGGCATGTGGAAAAGACGTCCAGCTTTTGACGAAGAAAAATTATTCTTCCTTTCTTTTAATAAATATATTAAGATTATATAAACGATAAAAAAGCTTGGATTTAACTCGTTCCAGCAATGCGCGAGACGGCATTTCAACAATGTACATTAATAATAATAATTGTTATAATGTTATTTTAAAAAAAAGAGCAACCGCCGAGTTTCTTACAGGTTCTTCTCGGCTGGAACTGCATTCCGAACCTGTGGTAGACTCAATTGACGATTCAAAAGTACTTGTAAAAGTTTATTTGAATAAAAAACTTTTCTATTCTATTCTATACTTTTTATTTCAGAGATTGTCAGCGCGAGGCGACGATAGAAAAGGAACGCTTCAAAGAAGTCATCAGGACGCTCAAGGAAGAGATTGACAGGTAAAATTGTTATTACACGACTCTCCAAAAAAAGGAGTGCAATGTCTCAAGTTCATGGATCATGTATGTATGTGAGTTTCTTTAACATTTCATCTCGAATTATACTAGTTATTCTTTTTTACTTTTTAGTTCGTTTTTTGGCAGGTCAGTCACTGCTCTTTATTTTTTCGACTCGCGATAAACCCAAAAACTACTGAACGGATTTTCATACGGTTTTCACCAATAGACGGTGTGATTCGTGAGGAAGGTTTAGATGTAGTTTTTCAGTAGTTCAGTAGTTTTTGAGTTTATCGCAAACAGACAGACATACAGTGTCGTGACGGGGGACTTTGTTTTATAGCATGTAGTGATATTATGTAAGCATTGTAATTTACATGTTGGCTTCCTAATAAAAATAATATATATACATATTTTCTTGTTTAAATTCTAGATTGAGAAGGATCCAGTCCCGCGAAGGTGCTAACTTGGAGTATCTGAAGAACGTGGTGATGGCGTATCTCATGTCCACGGACTATGCGGGCCGCAAGCACATGCTCAACGCCATCGCCGCCGTGTTGCACTTCACCAACAACGAGAGGAGAATGGTCCTAAAGACGCTGTGAATAGATAACATAATGGCTTGCACGATTTCCGTTATAAACTTTTTACTTGATGTCACCAACGTAAACTAAAATTGTCTTTAATTACTGAAGAATAAAGTTCACTTTGGCTTGAGCATTTGGTAATATGATTAGAACGTGGTGATGGCGTATCTCATGTCCACGGACTATGCGGGCCGCAAGCACATGCTCAACGCCATCGCCGCCGTGTTGCACTTCACCAACAACGAGAGGAGAATGGTCCTAAAGACGCTGTGAATAGATATCATAATGGCTTGCATGATTTCTGTTAATAACTTTTTACTTGATGTCACCAACGTAAACTAAAATTGTCTTTAATTGCTGAAGAAAAAAGTTCACTTTGGCTTGAGCATTTGGTAATATGATTAGAACGTGGTGATGGCGTATCTCATGTCCACGGACTATGCGGGCCGCAAGCACATGCTCAACGCCATAGCCGCCGTGTTGCACTTCACCAACAACGAGAGGAAAATGGTCCTAAAGACGCTGTGAATAGATACCATAATGTCTTGCACGATATCTGTTATAAACTTTTTACTTGATGTCACCAACGTAAACTAAAATTGTCTTTAATTACTGAAGAATAAAGTTCACTTTGGCTTGAGCATTTGGTGATATGATCAGAACGTGGTGATGGCGTATCTCATGTCCACGGACTATGCGGGCCGCAAGCACATGCTCAACGCCATAGCCGCTGTGTTGCACTTCACCGACAACGAGAGGAGAATTTATGGTCCTAAAGACGCTATAAATAGATAACATAATGGCTTGGACGATTTGTGTTACCTTGAACCTTTTTACTTGAGATGATCAATGTAAAGATAGTCTTTAATAAATGCAATATAAAATTATCGGCTTGAGCATTTGTATCATCATCATCATCATCATCATCATCATCATCATGATCATTTCATTCCGCAATGTATGTATTGACGTGAAAAAAAATGAGTGTAATAATGTAATTTGATACTATCAAATCTAATCAAAATCATATCAAAGTTATTTAAATTGCAATTTACGATAAATATATTACATTATCTTAGCAATTTACGCACTATAAAGTTGTGTCATTCTTGACAGTTTTATTCACATCTAAATGTCAGAATTAAAAATACTTGGCCTAGCATATAAACGTTAAACGGATGTTCAAATGTTACAGACATTCCTATTTGTAAATATTTATATTATTGTAATAAAAATATTGTATGGAATTTAGTGTTTCATTTTGAATTTCAAATAATTGTTTTGCTTAACTAGACTTTTTTCCGGAAAATCTATCTCTGTACCTAATATAAATTATAGTGCTGACAATACAAACAACTATATTCTTCAAGTAGAGGCTTGAAGGCTTTGGTCGTGTGAATTCCATCGTGTAGACTAGAGTAATCGAGAGTTGACGTAATTAATTATTTCTTATTTCGTACAAGAATTTGCCATTGTGTGGCCGATTCACCTGTGGAAGACGACTTTGAAACTAGTGAATTTGCCATTGTGTGGCCGATTCACCTGTGGAAGACGACTTTCCCTAGTAGCAATTTGCGTTGGCTGTTGGTTGGGCCTCTGTCCCTAGTTTGGTTGGCCAACAGTTAGGCTTGTCATCCCTAAAAAACGTGGTTCCAACCGTTGAAAAGCGGTTGGCCCACTTGACCCGAGCCAACGACTTTCAACCAACGACTAGCCAACAACGTAGGCTAGTCGTTGCTTTTCTCATGATGGCCCAACAAAAGAATTCATACTATATACCTACGTTGGCTAGTCGTTGCTTTTCTTATAATGGCCCAACAAAAGAATTCCTACTGTATGCCCACGTTGGCTGGTAGTTTATTTTTTTACAATGGCCCAATGAAAAAATTCATACTGTATACCTACGTTGGATAGTAGTTGATTTGCTTACAATGGCCCAACAAAGGAATTCATACTGTATACCTACGTTGGCTGGTAGTTTATTTTCTTACAATGGCCCAATGAAAAAATTCATACTGTATACCTACGTTGGATAGTAGTTGATTTGCTTACAATGGCCCAACAAAGGAATTCATACTGTATGCCTACGTTGGCTAGTAGTTGATTTGCTTACAATGGCCAGAACACCCTGTCCCAGCAGATGTGGATGCAAGGGTTCATGCCACCTACATAGTTTGGTACTAAAACTAGCGTTAAACTCTGTCCCAGCAGGTGTGGATGCACAGTTCGTTACCCGTTTAAGTACCGAGTAAGGATTAGAATGATTTACCAACATAAGCCGGCTGATATATATACGCGGACCCGCGGTCAATTGTAGCGCGACTTAACGTATTACTAGCGCCATCTAGTTTCACAGGTCAAGTACTAAAATCGGTGTTACAATGGATATTTATTTCGGCTTTATGATGAAGCAGATGTTGTAGTAGTAGTGTAGTGATAGCCTAGTGGTTAGGACGACTGACATCTAATCGGAGGTCGTGGGTTCGATCCCGGGCACGCACCTCTTAACTTTTCGGAGTTATGTGCGTTTTAAGTATTTAAATATCACTTGCTTTAACGGTGAAGGAAAACATCGTGAGGAAACCTGCACGCCTGAGTGTTCTCCATAACGTTCTCAGAAGTGTGTGAAGTCTGCCAATCTGCTTGGCCAGCGTGGTAGACTATGGCCAAAACCCTTCTCACTCTGAGAGGAGACCCGTGCTCTGTAGTGAGCCGGTAATGGGTTGATCATGATGATGATGATGATGATGAGATGTTGTAGGAGTAAGTTTTTTACTTAGGTAAGTTAGTTAGTTAAGCTTTATTATGAATAGGAAGGTGTAACTTCATATCGATCAATTTTTTTTTGTAATTTATTGTATAGAAATCTATACTAATATAATAAAGCGGAAGAGTTTGTTTGTTTGAACGCGCTTATCTCGGAAACTACTGAACCAATTTCAAAAATTCTTTCCTTAAGTGCTATAGGCTATATAATATTATGTACCACGGGCGAAGCCGGGGCGGACCGGGTGGTTGAGATGCCAACTAAGTCCCTCTGTAAGGCCAACTGCATGAAATGTTACGTTACGTCATGCAATATTGCCAACAATCTTGTAACGTTGGGCCAACCTTCGCCATAGTTGGTTTAACAACAAGGTATAATCATACTCTTGGTGCAACGTTCGCCTAACTACAGACTACAGCGTTGTAATATATTCAAAATATGTAACGTTGGGCCAACGTTCGCTATAGTTGGTTGAACAACAAGGTATAATCATACTGTTGGTCCAACGTTGGCCTAACTACAGACTACAGCGTTGTAATATATGCAAATTATGTAACGTTGGGCCAACCTTCGCTATAGTTGGTTGAACAACAAGGTATAATCATACTGTTGGTCCAACGTTGGCCTAACTACAGACTACAGCGTTGTAATATATGCAAAATATGTAACGTTGGGCCAACGTTCGCTATAGTTGGTTGAACAACAAGGTATAACCATACTGTTGGTGCAACGTTGGCCTAACTACAGACTTCGGCGTTGTAATATATGCAGTATATGTAACGTTGGGCCAACGTTCGCTATAGTTGGTTGAACAACAAGGTATAATCATACTGTTGGTCCAACGTTGGCCTAACTACAGACTACAGCGTTGTAATATATGCAAATTATGTAACGTTGGGCCAACGTTCGCTATAGTTGGTTTAATAACAAGGTATAATCATACTGTTGGTGCAACGTTGGCCTAACTACAGACTACAGCGTTGTAATATATGCAAAATATGTAACGTTGGGCCAACATTCGCTATAGTTGGTTGAACAACAAGGTATAATCATACTGTTGGCCCAACTTTGGCCTAACTACAGACTACAGCGTTGTAATATATGCAAATTATGTAACGTGGGGCCAACCTTCGCTATAGTTGGTTGAACAACAAGGTATAATCATACTGTTGGTCCAACGTTGGCCTAACTACAGACTAGAGCATTGTAATATATGCAAAATATGTAACATTGGGCCAACGTTCGCTATAGTTGATTGAACAACAAGGTATAATCATACTGTTGGTGCAACGTTGGCCTAACTACAGACTTCGGCGTTGTAATATATGCAAAATATGTAACGTTGGGCCAACGTTCGCTATAGTTGATTGAACAACAAGGTATAATCATACTGTTGGTGCAACGTTGGCCTAACTACAGACTTCGGCGTTGTAATATATGCAAAATATGTAACGTTGGGCCAACGTTCGCTATAGTTGGTTGAGCAACAAGGTATAATCATACTGTTGGTGCAACGTTGGCCTAACTACAGACTACAGCGTTGTAATATATGCAAAATATGTAACGTTGGGCCAACGTTCGCTATAGTTGGTTGAACAACAAGGTATAATCATACTGTTGGTGCAACGTTGGCCTAACTACAGACTACAGCGTTGTAATATATGCAAGATATGTAACGTTGGGCCAACGTTCGCTATAGTTGGTTGAACAACAAGGTATAATCATACTGTTGGTCCAACGTTGGCCTAACTACAGACTACAGCGTTGTAATATATGCAAATTATGTAACGTTGGGCCAACCTTTGCTATAGTTGGTTGAACCTACCTTGTTGTTCCTTATACCTTGTTGTTCAACCAACTATAGCGAAGGTTGGCCCAACGTTACATAATTTGCATATATTACAACGCTGTAGTCTGTAGTTAGGCCAACGTTCGACCAACAGTATGATTATACCTTGTTGTTAAACCAACTATAGCGAACGTTGGCCCAACGTTACATATTTTGCATATATTACAACGCCAAAATCTTTAGTTAGGCCAACGTTGCACCAACAGTATGATTATACCTTGTTGTTCAACCAACTATAGCGAACGTTGGCCCAACGTTACATATTTTGCATATATTACAACGCCGAAGTCTGTAGTTAGGCCAACGTTGCACCAACAGTATGATTATACCTTGTTGTTCAACCAACTATAGCGAACGTTGGCCCAACGTTACATATTTTGCATATATTACAACGCTGTATTCTGTAGTTAGGCCAACGTTGGACCAACAGTATGATTATACCTTGTTGTTCAACCAATTATAGCGAACGTTGGCCCAACGTTACATATTTTGCATATATTACAACGCTGTAGTCTGTAGTTAGGCCAACGTTGCACCAACAGTATGATTATACCTGGTTGTTCAACCAACTATAGCGAACGTTGGCCCAACGTTACATATTTTGCATATATTACAACGCTGTAGTCTGTAGTTAGGCCAACGTTGGACCAACAGTATGATTACACCTTGTTGTTCAACCAACTATAGCGAAGGTTGGCCCAACGTTACATAATTTGCATATATTACAACGCTGTAGTCTGTAGTTAGGCCAACGTTGGACCAACAGTATGATTATACCTTGTTGTTAAACCAACTATGGCGAAGGTTGGCCCAACGTTACAAGATTGTTGGCAATATTGCATGACGTAACGTAACATTTCATGCAGTTGGCCTTACAGAGGGACTTAGTTGGCATCTCAACCACCATCTCCCAACATGTTACCAACCGTTGGCTACCGTTGGCAACAAACCCCCAACGAAAATTGCTACTAGGGTTGAAACTAGTGAATTTGCCATTCTGTGGCCGATTCACCTGTGGAAGACGACTTTGAAACTAGTGAATTTGCCATTCTATAGCCGATTCACCTGTGGAAGACGACTTGGAAACTAGACGTCCTAAAAAGGCGCCATCTTGCACGGATTGCGCGTCCAAAATAAAGGATTGATTGATTGATAAACCATCTTTGTATTTAGACCGAAGGATCCTCAGTGAAGAAGAATCTTAAGAAATGAAAGTTAAAACAAAAACAATCACGCACTTAGTTGAAGTATGATTTTTTTGTTTTAACTATGTATTTAGACCCAAGGATCCTTAGTGAAGAAGAAACTTAAGAAATCAACTAATTATGTTTTTTTTTGTTTTAACTAAAAAACAACTGCTGACCGGTTAGACACACAGCTGCTCAGTCCGAACTCGCAGTCTCGACCTATTATATCTATAGTTGGGACATTACAAACGTGCGAACTAAGACATAAATCATTTTTATCATTACCACTAAAAAAGTAAGGCAATTCAAACATACTATTTCGACCACACTATCGACAATTGACCTTACGCAGGGTGGTCCGGATGAACTTTATAGCAAGTTTTTTGATGTAATAAACACTCAGTTTACTTCCATCTTTAAAATTATAGAAAAAAGATTGTTTAAAAATCTCAAATTTAGTGACTGGGCAACTGTTGGCATTTATAAAAGTAGAAACAAGTTATTTGACTTGTATGCAGAAAAACAATATAACTATACCCCTGCGTTTATTGAATATGTTAGAAATTATTCCAAATTATTTCGTAATGTTTGCATACAAGCAAAATCTCTTTACATAAAACAGAAAATCATTCACTCTGATAATAAAATAAAAGCAACGTGGGATATCATCAGTAATGAAATGGGGAAACATAAAGTGCATAATAATAAACTGGAATTAAAAATTAATAATCATATTATTGATTCTGATACAGATATTGCAAATACTTTTGAGAAGTTTTTCCAAAATGTTCCAGTTACCACGACTAGTTCCCTAAATTCCTCGCCAACAGAAGCCTATAGTATTTTAAAGGGCAATGTTTCTGAGTGCAATGTATTATTTCGATTTAAATACGTAACCCCATATGATGTTATTAAAACATTTAAGTCTTTACAACACAAAAAAACAGGAGACTTATGGGGAATATCAGTAAAAATAATCCATAATATTATTGACGTTATTGCACCATATCTTGCTGTTATTTTTAACAAATCCATAGACTCGGGATCATTTCCTGACCTAATGAAATGTAGTAAATTAATACCTCTATTTAAATCGGGAAGCAAAAGTGACCCAAATAACTACAGGCCGATCTCGATTCTACCAACTCTCAGCAAGATATTTGAGAAAATGATGCTCAACCAACTGCTTTTGCACTTTAATTTAAATAAATTACTTCACTCTGAGCAGTATGGTTTCACTAAGGGTCGTTCTACAACCGATGCGGCCGCAAGGCTGTTACGGCATATTTTCGATGCATGGGAGAAATCACAGAATGCCATTGGTATTTTCTGTGATTTGTCAAAAGCATTCGATTGCGTTGATCATGAGACTCTCTTACGAAAATTAAGCCACTATGGTATTAAAGAAACTGCACTCAGTCTTATTGCCTCTTATCTCAGTGATCGCATACAGAGAGTATGTATCAATGATGTTAAGTCGTCCGGATCAGCCTCAGTAATGGGTGTTCCCCAAGGCTCTATTCTGGGTCCATTCATGTTTCTGGTTTATATTAATGATTTACCACATTTTGTCAAAAATGCTTGCGATATTGTACTATTTGCTGACGACACGTCTTTGATTTTTAAAGTCGATAGGACTAAGGACAATTTTGACGATGTAAATAATACATTATCTCAAGTTTCACACTGGTTTACTACAAACAATCTACTTTTGAATGCAAAAAAAACCAAGTGTGTCGAGTTTCTATTGCCCAATACAAGGGTTACTAGCAAAAATTTAAAGATAAGTGGTGAGCCATTGAAAACTGAGGACACAACTGTGTTCTTGGGAATAACCCTAGATGCAAAGCTTCAATGGGGCACCCATATAGCAACACTTGCTGGCAAGCTCAGCTCTGCTGCTTACGCTGTTAGGAAGATTCGACAGATAACAGATATAGAAACTGCAAAAATTGTTTATTTTGCATATTTCCATAGTATTATGTCGTATGGACTCATACTATGGGGTAAAGCGGCTGATATTGAAAAAATTTTCGTTTTACAAAAAAGGGCAATTCGCGCAATTTATAATTTAAAACCGCGGGATTCCCTTCGAGAGAAATTTAAAGAAATAGGTATTCTTACGGTAGCTTCTCAATATATCTATAACAATATAATTTTTGTTAGGCAAAACATTCACAGTTACATTAAAAAGTGCGAATTACACGACAGGCAATTAAGAAATAGAAATAGGCTCGTGATTCCTCAGTTACGCCTCAAAAGGGTCCAAAGGTCATTTGTGGGAATGGGCGTAATGTTCTATAATAAAATTCCACAAGCAATCTTAGACTTGCCTTTACACAAGTTTAAGAACTCTATTAAAAATATGCTCATAAAAAAAGCATATTATACAATTGAAGATTATATAAATGATAAAAAAGCATGGAGCAATTTCTCAATGTCTTAAACCGAGTATTTGATTATTGGTGTTCAATTCGATGCTTTGATCATGGGTAGCCTAAGTATGTCACGCTCTCTTTAAACATTTCTGTGGTGGTGTCGTGTGGTGCGGGTTGTTACGTTCCCTCGAATATGGTTGAGCGAAGCAATGGCTGGATCATGCGTCATGCTCGTGAACGGGTGCCACCGTCGGAAATGGGGCTACTTTTGTCTGCCCTTCTTCACATGTGTAGAATTGTAAGCACCATTCCGAACCTGTGGTAGATTCATTTGTCGATTCGTAAACGCTTCCGAAAGTTTATCTGAATAAAATTATGATTACTTATATAAATGATAAAAAGGCGTGGATTTGACTCGTTCCAGCAATGCGCGAGACGGCAATTCAATCATGTACTTACCATAAAATTGTTATATTGATATTGTAAATTTGGAAAAGAGCAACCGCCGAGTTTCTTGCTGGTTCTTCTCGGTTGGAACGGCATTCCGAACCAGTGGTAGATTCATCTGACTATTCAAAAGCACTTGTAAAAGTTTATTTGAATAAAAAACTTTTCTATTCTATTCTATTCTATTCTATCGGACTTCTTGCTCGCTCTTACAGGTCTTATGGAACTGGAATTCTGTGTTGTGTGTATCAATAAAAAAAAGATTTGTCGATAGTTCATAACAGTTTATAAAGAGCGAGAGCTAGAGCCCTTACAAATATGATCGTAATGATTTATGACTCCGTTCGCACGTTTGTAATGTCCCAACATACAGTCCATACCATATCCCAATGCAGTATTTGTAAACAGAAATGGCGTCGGATCACGTGATCATATTTGTCATTGTACTCATAGTGATGGGAAGCAGAAGCAGGCAGATTGTGAATGGACGATTGAATGAATACATTCTTAAATCGATTATCGAAATAGAGTGATTTTAAAAACAACCTTCTATCGTTGAAAACGATATTATTTAAACCTTTGAAATCAGATACTACATTTAATATTACTAGCTTTGTAGCAAGTTTTGTTACATGATGTTTTATCTGGTTATATCTGATTTAAAATAACATAAAGCTTTTTATAAAAATATATATGAATTGATGACAATAGCCAAAAATTACCTAAAGAGTAAGAAATAGTTTTATTTGAGGGAGGGGGAGTGCTCATCCAAAAAAAATCCAAAAATCCAACAAACAAGCCAAGTCGTTGAAAATAAAAACTAAAGAGCATCAGAGAACACCCGACACGTACTACATCAAGAGAAGCAGCGAAACGAATGACCCCGCAACACCCGAATCAAACGATCAGACCAGTGCAGTGCGAGCGAGACAGTTGACCACGCAACGGAAAGCGGCGGTGAAATGACAGCGCGGCGCATCGGCACACGGCACTGGCACCACAAACCGAAGACTACCGAAAGTATCGTTCGCTCGCTCGCTCCCTCTTGGTATCGATGAAATTTGATATGATGATAGTTAAACGTTGGAAAGGACGCCAATGTCCTTCCCAACGCTTATTTATACTTAGTTTAGGTATCACGCAAGCGAAGCCACGGACGTCTACTAGTTAAAAATTTATATGAGTAGAAGTCGATTCGTTAAATAGGCAGCAAATGTTATCATTATGGCATCGTTACTGAGTATCTCTATACGCAGACTTCCAGCTAGTACCTAATTTTGGCAAATTCCACAGTCGAATCGATGCTAAAAAAACAATGCCGGCATCGGATGCGCCTTACTTAATAACGATAACAAAATTAAACGAGAGAAATTAAAGAGACACAGACAATACATTGACCTTTACAAAAATTACTTCCGATTTTACCCGAATTTTAGGATCGATTAAACTCGTTCTTACTCGTTCATAACATTCACTCTATGGTTCACTTTTCGTTTTCAGCACTAGGCATTTAGTCTATATCTTATGTCAAACTCCATAGTAGATCAATACTCTGTGGTTTTATTTTACGATTGTGGACTAGATTTTTGTTAAAATATTTACGTAAACTGCTAAAAATGAATTGGTTTTGTGTGTAATATAAACTTAACAAGTTTTACTTTGGGAAAAAAGATCATTGTGAGTGATTTGTTATAAGCAACAATGAAAATATTGTATGCAAAAGTGAAATGTCGTGACGAGTATGGTATGTTTACTTTAACTGCATTGGCTTATGTGATTGACTGTACTTACCTATGACACTTTGTAAGCAATCTAGGGTGGTTTGTAATATGAAATTCAAGTTCAGAATTGCTACTGCCGCTGTGACGTCGCGACTGAGGCGTGGAATACGGCTCATCTATCATTGCCGTCTTTGAAGGTGACTTATTCGTACGGTGACCATATTGTATGTGACCATGATAAAACAGGACGTTGTTACGCGCTGGAATTAAATTAATTAATTAAATAGTTAGGTATTGCAAGAGTGTGGGACAATTTAAGATCTACAAAACTACAAAATAAAATATGTACAATTTTAATAAGTCTAGTTTTTATTTTCATAAGCGTTTAATTAAGCCAGCATTATTGCTGGCTTAATTATAAAACTTCGTAACTCCAAAATTTCTGATTTTTTTATTTTGATACACTATACTTAGTATGAAATGCTGTAACGAACATGGTGGGATCACTCATATCTCCTACTTGTTTTTACTCTTTTTTTGGCTATTTACAAAAAAATAGCATGGACCATGAGACGACGCGAAAAGTTTTTTCTTCAGTTTGACCAAATGGAGATAGGTATACCAAGTTTGGTAACTAAGCCGATGATAAAACTGCAGCGACTCGACCCCGCACTGAGTATTATTACCTACTTACCGCTTGACACGCCTTGGCGTCGCACGGTGTTTCTATGAAGTAAATTAAGCAACGAAATAATTAAGCAACCTCGATAAAAACTTTTATCCTGTCTTGTATATCCTGAAAGAACCATTTTGTTTTTCGGGACACAAATAGCCTAAATTTTAATCCAGAGTATTACCTAGCAGTACCAAATTGCATTAAAATCTGTTCAGTAGTTTCAGTGTAATGGACGTACCGACACGCATACAAAAATTAAATAAAATACTGTTTTGGGATCCATATCGATAGTAAAACTTCCTCCGATTAAAATCCTAAAAATATATTATTATCTAATTTAAGTAGGTACCTGCCTACAGATTCCCCTAGTTAAAGTTTTAAGTAGTTACGTAGCTTTTCAAGAAACGGGCACCTTTCACCACAGTTTCACCACGGTTCACCACCAAAAAACGGTACCTTCAGAGTTGTTATAGTTTCGGTGTAAATATTATAAACTGATTCGTGTTTTACGCACCACGTCCTGTCTATATAGTGTGTAGCTTAGAATAAATAGGTAAAGAAAGGCAGTCGTCGACGCGGCGATAAGCCGTTTTTAGCAAGCCTCGGAGGCTATCGTCGCGTCAGTGCTCAAGGTACTCATGCGCTTGTGTGCGTGTCGGCAAATGTAATTACAGGGCACACATGGGTTGGTTTATAGCTTACGTTTCGAGCGGAAATTTGTTAGAAACTTCCATTCTAAGCGTAATAGTTCGATGGTGTGTAGGTACAAATAACAAAGCATTCCAATATTATTTAAGTATGTTCTCATAAATATTTCAAAAGCTCCTCAGAAAGTCGTGCTGAGGACCTCATTAATGTCACCTATCAGGTAAATGGTTTCAGCGTGGTCACCCCAGATGCGAAGTGAGCCGAGCTGCTATGTCGCGGTACGTGATCACATTATTGATTGTCTCAACTCTTTTGTTGCCAGTCTGCGCTAATGGAGTCGCTTGATTGATGCCATTGTAGATAATATTGTTCCGATCGTTTCACTTCATTATAAACTCGCCTCTGTGAGCTGAATTCAATTTAAGACTTAGAAAGAACTTACCCAAAGAAATAGGTACCTTACACAAATAAAGGTCTTTGGGTCATCCGATTCAGTTAAGTAGGTCCACTTTTCGAAAGTCTTCGAACAGTAGGTACGTGTTGCCAGTGATGACTATGTCTATGTCTTAGGGGTTACACTGTCCGGGGTGCCAGCCAGGTAACCTCCCAGTGTGCCTGGGTGCTGCTGGTCCTCTTGGATACGTCCGAGGGGAAGAGCAGTATTCGGGCCGGTGCGCCCCGGTAACATGGTTAACAATTTTCTTACGGGGATATTGTTAGCCATGGCCAATGACCTGGTGGAGGGAGGTTTCTCCGTATGTCCCGGGGGTGAGACACCCCGGGGCGGGGGGCAGCAATACCCATCGCGGGAGGAAGAAAACCTCGTTAAAAAATTTCAGGAGGTCGCGCGCCTCTGGTGGGACAGCCCCCAGAGGCGAGCGGGAGCCCCGGTTGGGGCGGCTGCTAGACGCCTGGGATGCATACATTGGGTTCCCCAGGCGTCCAGCACAGCAGCATGCGGGTCATGCCGTGGTGGTTTTTAGTGGGTACACCCCCATTTCCTCATGTGGGGGAGTCCCACATAATCTTCGTTCTGCCGTAGAACGGGGGTAGCTATAAAAGCTTTTCCACCACGTCAATAAAAAAGGGGATTACACTGTCCAGCTAGTTAGGTCCAAGTTTTCGAGCAGTGAAAAGGTATTGCTAGTGACGACAGTAATGACTATGGGCGTCTCATAGCATGGCTCAGGGTTTTCAGCGGGCGATGGAAAGAGTATGCTCGGAGTATCCCTGCAGAATCAAATCAGGAATGAAGAGATGCGTATAGGAGAACCAGAGTTAACGACATAGATCATCGAATCACGAAGCTGAAGTGGTAATGAGTGGCATATTGCTCGAAGAACCTATAAGTATAGACATTACAATCTCAAGGTGGCCGAGTGGCGATTTATGATCAGGGAACAGAGTTGGTAGAACCTCCACTAGGTACTTAAATGGACGATATCAAGCGAGACGCTGGCAGCGGCTAAGCTGAGCAAAATCGATCGTGTTTTGTGGCGATCCTTGGATCTATATCCACCAGCATCCGATACAAGCAAAGTAATAAGGCGTATTTCATCGCCGCTTGTTTCACGTTTTATTTAGGATCCCATTCGTCAAAATGTCCGTTAAAAAGAAAACTTAAACAGAATAAGTCGTTCAGGCTTCCATTTACCCAGCGGAGTTGTGTATGGCCAGTTTTTTTAGACTTTTTCCGAGAGCAAGCACCTAAATCGATACCGCAACATGTGTCGTGTCGCGGAGTCTTGGCAAGCGACGATTTAATTACAGCCGTCTGGCGGACCGCAAACATCCTGCGGGCTTTTGGCACACGAGCCTCGTTACGAAAAAACCTATCAAATTGTCCGCTGTAATTGGAAACTAGAATTCGCGGGCTACGTGTTTATTACTATTGCGGGCTGGGAGCTTTTTGTACTGGTTCCTAATTGCAAGTCTGCGCCCGGAGTTAGGTGCGTTTCCGCTGAGGCTTAAACGAGTATAGAAGAAACGAGACTTGTAGGAACAGGGCAGACCTTCATGGTATAGAAATAGAAAAGGTTTTTATTCAAATAAACTTAACAAAGCGCTTTTGAATCGTCAAGTGAATCTACTACTGGTTCGAAATGCCGTCCCTATCGAGAGGAACCAGCAAGAAACTCAGCAGCAATTTGATTATCGCCATTTTGTCGCTGATTGCTAAGAGCAGTAAGAGCGAAGGTATAACCCGCGGCACGTAAGTCGAGCGGTGAAAGTGCGCGCAGCGTCGTACGAGTGAGCGGGACACAATATGATTGGAGAGCCAATCAGCGCTTACGAGGGATCCGCGAGAGCTAATCATTGCTTACGAACGATACCCACGCCCTCCCCGCGACCCCATCACAACCCGAGATACCTCATTTTCGACTTCTGCGCATTGAAGGTCACCGCTCGACTTACGTGCCGCGGGTTGTACTCGGAACTAATTGTCAAATTCAGTTCCCGGTACGCACAGTGGAGCGCTTTGAATCGGTACAAAGAAAAACTTTACGGAAACGGATACGGGCTTGATATTCCGTGTGAAAAGAAGAAGAATGCCCTAAGAACCTATGCATAGTCCGGTAGAACTAGCCACGTTTTCACTTTGGTTGAATATTAAATTAAGAATCGACTTCGTTTGTACAGGACGCGCTTGGAAGTGCAAGAAATACTCCTAAGCGCATCCTAAGAGTAAGAATATACTTATGTATGCTATGCTACGCTACTTTCAATAGTTTATGAAAACCAGACGATCCAAGTAGACGCTCTGAATGCAAACTGCTCGTCCAGCTCCGGTATTAAGACGTTATCCGTAGACACGTGCATATCGTTTCTTTAAGTTTTCATTTCCATTCGCCAGGATTCCCGCGTATTGCTCCTGAGCTTTGCGGTAAGCGAAGAATGTTTCTTATTTATAAGCCCTAATCATGCTACTGTTTTAGACCCCGTTCCCATGACAAGCGTTTAAAGCACTTTTACAACTACATGCATTTTTAACCCCCAACGCAAAAACGACGGGGTGTTATAAGTTTGACGTGTCTGTGTGTGTGTTCCCCCGTAGCGCTCAAACAGGTAAACCGATTTGAATGTGGTTTTTTTTGTTTGACTTCACTTAGTAGGATTATGCAACTGGAATCGTGGGTATGCAAATCAGACTCGCAGAATAAAGGCGCGAAGTAGGTAGGTACATTATCCAAATTTGATATTCGCCAGCCGTGCCAGGACACGTTGGGACAATGGTAAGGATGAATGTACTGTCATCGGTACACGGCCGGTGAAAAATGCACCGCCATTACGCGCCGGCGGCGGCGGCCGGCGTCTAGCCAACGCGGTTTCAGGTTTGCACTCAAGGCTTTTCGCTTTGAATGATTGCCCGGTGCTCACAGTGGGAAATATATATATATTTTAAATAGCAGTGGGATTTAGCATTAAAATAAAACCTCCACGTGCGACGCATTCGAGCGAATCTGCTACTGACTATACCCCAACAATGTTATGCTATCGAGCGAGACAAGGGTTAAAATAAAACCTCGACGCTTCATACAAGCGAACATATGACTGAAAAGGATAACGCTGTACTTAAATCGAGCGAGACAAGGACAACAACACTGACTGTTGGGACATTACAAACTTGCTAACTGAGTCATAAAACATTAAGATCATAGGGTTGTTAGGGCTACCCCCAGTGGCGTGCACAGGTTTTGAAGCCAGGGTATGCAATCGGTAGTGTTAAAAGGAGAATGCCCAAAAATCTATGGGCGTGTAACCCAGTCGTTTACAAGCGTGTAACACGCTTGTAAGCAGTTGTATGCAGCATTTATTGCAGGTTTATTCCTGATAACGAAACACACCATTTTAATACCTCTAGGACTTGTAGTTTCAAATAAATCTAAGTTTAAGTTTGAAAATGATTCTAGGTTATGTGTAGTTTACAATTGTTAAAGTAGTAAGGAAAGCCGTGTATCTTTCCTGCCGATTTGATCTATTTGTTTGGCGCGCACTATACTTAACATACCTGTCCAACGATATCCAATACAAAAACAATAAACCAAATTAATATTGGTCTCCGCTGTGCTATAATAAACATTCAAAATGTAAACAGAGTAGACGTCACTAGCGTCACACACTACAACTAAAACAATGACATGTCACATTGACATCTTGAAATAAGTTTCGTTACACAAAATCAAAAAGGTTGTAGTTATATTATATTCCATTGCACAAAACGCAACGAAGTTAAAACAATATTATAAAAAATATATATATTAATTATTACCACAGACGTATAAAGAGAATTTATACGTCTGTGATTATTACTTATTTACTTTAAGCATATATTGTACGATTTACAACAAATAACAAATAAAATAATGTATTTAAATAATTAATATCCGTTCTATTTTAAATGAAATTATTATTTTAAAAAATAACAAACCTCTTTTTATTTTGGCATGTACCTAAAAATACTGTACCTATGCGTAGAATGTAATGCAAATGGCCGTCAGACTTAAACGGGAAGTTGAAAAGACGGTTTAATTCCTTTTTTATTACATTTTTTTATCGTGAAGTGTAGCATTAATAATTATTAATTTTCAAATTGTCATATTATATTCGTAAGACAATTTTTAATAAATTACATTTTGTGTAAATGTTTGGGTCAGGGGTGATCATTCTCCTTTCTACTGCTCTTTTTCTTATCGTTTTACCTAAGCTTTGCTTCTCTTAGGGTATGCAGTGCTTTTCTGCCTTTATGAAGTGCACTCCACTGGCTACCCCTCACTCTTTATAACTTGTTATCGACTATCGACGAATTCTTTTTTACTGTTACACACAACAACACCAGATCAACAGGTTCCAGTTCCATAAGGCCTGTAAGTGCGAGCGAGGAATCTAATTAAAAATGATTTATGTCTCAGTTCGCACGTTTGTAATGTCCAAACTATAAATATTAATAGATAAACAGCTAGGATATAGGTGTCCTGGGGTTGAGTCCTGGGCATGTTATTGGGGTGTTTCTACCTGTTTGGGTACCAACCTATACTTACTAAAATTCGTCATCATCCTCCTCAGCCAGTGTGCGTCTACTGTTGGACATATGTAGGCCTCTATCAAGTAGTGTCAATCTGCTCTATCTTCGTTCGTACTAATATTAACCTTAATTTTTTAGCTTACGAATTCATTGAAATTTTAACAAAAAGTTGTACCTACATAATTATTTGCGACTACTAGACAGGATATAACTCCCGGCAGTAAGTCGAGCGCTGACCTTCAAGTGAGCGTAGCGTCGTACGAGTGAGCGGGACACAATACGATTGGAGAGCCAATCAGCGTTTCCGAGGGATCCGCGAGAGCTAATCAGTGCTTACGAACGATCCCCACGCCCTCCCCGCGACCCCCTCACCACCCGAGATACCTCATTTTCGACTTCTGCGCATTAAAGGTCAACGCTAGACTTATTTGCCGTGAATTGTAGACACTAGACGCTGTGGATAGGCCAGGCGCACATTGCCTACAATACCAACCAATGTGCGTCCAGCCCTAACCGGTACCTACCCATATAATATTTTTTTATTTTTCGCATCAAAGCTTTATGTGCCACGTCGCACAGATCCCGTTTAGGCGCGAATCGAAATCGCGTCGAGTGGCGCATAAACAACAATCATAGCGCGCTGCGTAAATTTTCATTTGCTGCCTTTGATATACGAAACTCCGAAGATAGGCAGCTGCTTAGTAACGTAATTATTTTTTTTGTGTATGATGTTGTGTTTAAGCCATTAAGCCGTTTCAGCTCTAACCACGACCTAACATAAAACCGATATAAAGCGGAAAAGTTATTCCAAACTAAATTGCGCGTCATTAACTTAACATGTAGGTATCTTCAGAAAAAAATTGCAAATTTTTCATACCATTGATTTCAGCTAACAAAAAATGATTTAATTTCTATTGCGAATAACTGATAATCTGAATCAAGTCTGCGGAAATAGTGCCACAAAAAAAAAGGTCATTGAAAAACTGAAGTAGGTAAGTATGTCCGACTTTTGCCAGCCGACTCAATCCTGTTTATTTCGAAGAAGGATACAATACAGGCATAAAATGAGACAAAAAACAATTAAGTAGATAAAAAGCTTTAACGGTGAAGGAAAACATTATGAGCAAATCTGCATGTCTGAGAGTTTTCCTGTATGTTCTTAAAGGCGTGTGCAGAACCGATCCGTTAATGAGTTAATTAATAATGATGAGAAGCATAGTGATGCTAATATTTTTCCACATTATCGAGAACAATAGATATGGTACGATTTTCAAACCTATTATATTGGTTTAGAGATTTTGTACAAACGAATTAGTACCAATTTGGTACTGAACACTTTTCACTACGCAGAATGTGGACCAGCCTTAACATTCCTGACTGATATCCTCAACGAGTATCTTTGGTGAGTATATCATCGTTTGCAGCACCAGCTCATACATCATAACAACATTGAACTGTGAAATATGTTTACCGACGCTGAGCCCCCAACTTGTCCGCCATTTTGTCGGCTTAGCGCGCGAAAGAACAAGAAAATGCGAATTGTAAACAAACAGCTATTTATCGTGATAAGTTATAACGTTGAACTTAAGCCGATTATTGGAAACGAAATGGAAATAAAACACATTTATTATTTCTTGTTACAAATTCTCTTTTTATTTTTGCCTTTAAAATTCCTTTAAGTACTCTTCAAAATTGCTCACTGTTTTACTGTTTGATGTTATCAAAAGTTTACAGAAGTGAGGTAATAATTAGTATGGTAATTATTATTTACAACATATTATGTAGGTAACTAACATGTTAACTGTAATGAGAGGTTTGTTAACATTGCGCTTTCCGGTGCGAATTCTTCATTCCAGCACCTTGGGGTCACAACATCTGTTGGTAATTGGTACGCGTCTGTTGCTAGTTCAGCTTCGCAATCCGTTGAACTAAGTTTGTGGGTGACTGGTTCTTCTATCTGGAGATCTCATTCCGATTTGATTACGTAGATACAAACTACCCATGTCGATCGCTATAAAGGCCGATTCGCACATATCGGTGAAGCATCAGTGCTGACACAGTTCCGACACAGTGAAAAATATTCTTTCATACATTCTCTATTCGCTTTCACACCTGTTCGTATCAGTGACTATTCGTGCACTGATCCTGCACTGATATGTGTCGAATCGGCCATAAACCATCACACAGCACACTGCCATAAATTATCGCGCTGACAGTAAAATTGACGAGCCTAAATTACATTTAAAATTTCGTAAGATTACTACCACGTGAACCAGAATTATGAGGGGGGTCAAAACAGCTCGAAATGGTTCGTGTAAATATACACACTGCATGCATCGAGGCCGGAACTTGCCTGACCCACTACCGTGCGTCTAGATACGTATAGGTACCTACGCGCAAACGACATTTACGCGATTGGCATCAGCAATTTCAGTCCTTCACTTAAACACATTGCTGTCTGTAAGTCACAGAATGAAATAATGAGACCGGAATGTAATTTTCCGCAATAACAGAATCGTAAACCGGATCCGGCAGTAAACGTCCTGATATTGTATGCCACCTAAAGCTATTCCGTCGCTCCATAATATGTACTGCATAACTCCGTCACTACTATGTCGCGACCTTATATTACCCACTACGTAATTTACATTTTATATCCTACTAGAGAATGCCCGCGGCTTCGCCCGCGTGAATTTCGGTTTTGCACAAATCCCGAGGGAATCGTGGATTTCCAGTTCCCGTTCCCGCTCCCTTTTCCAACCTTTATACCTACTATCAAGGAAGTTCGCTATAGTAATCTACCTATAGCTGTAGCTATTGATTTCGGGAAAATTCCGTGGGAACTGTGCATTTTTTCAAGATTAAAAGTAGCCTATGTTTTAAGTCAGGGCATAATCTACCTCCATTCAAAATTTCAGCCAAATCGGTTCAGTAGTTGCGGCGTGATTGAGTAACAAACATCCATCCACACTTTCACATTTATAATATTAGTATCCTATCCACGTATGCTAACATTGATGCTCCGCGCCAACCTTATGATACTTAGATACTCTACTGTGCGTTTCAACACCTAGTCTCCATTGATCCCGATCCCGATGACCCGACCGATTAGTCCGATTGCGCATAGCTGCTCTCCATCAATCGAGCACGATCCGTGATTTATGATACCATTCGATCGATTTCGATCCACTGTAATCCCACATTTCAAAGTAAACCGGATAAACTAGTAGGTATCGCTATCTTGCGACGTGTTAAAGATCTTCAGGGATAATAAAGGCCACTGAAGAACTGACTGTAAATATTGTAAGAGGTTTTAATTTTGGTAAATCTCCTAAATAGCTGATTCTGGATTTGCAGTATAGAGAGCGGACTCTCTGATACTACATATGTCATTCTGTCTGCGCTAAGTGGCATTTTATCTTACTTGAAAAAAATTTACTATTTTTGCGTCATATACCACCAACAACTAATTTCGAATGTTGAAAATACGCTCAATTTTTACGCTTAAACTTTTAATAAGTGGATATAATTTAATCTCGGTATGTATCTTAGATGATATAAAATAAGCGCATCGTTCGCCGACGCCGCTTTACGACCAATAACTGTTTTAATAACTTCGTCAGTAAAATGTTTTATGTTTACCAAACGAACGAGATATCATAACACGCGTGGCGATGCCCATGCATTCATAAATAGGATCTCAAAAACCTTAAATATTAGGACATCCACCGGAGATGTGCAAAGCTGCATAGCAACTGTGGATCGTTTGATTTTCATGGCTTTACTTAGCTCTGTGGAGAAGGGTTTAACAAAGCTAAGTCTTTTACACACAACCAAATACAACCGTGAAAATCTAACAGCCACCCCGGAAACACGCTTACATGTCGTGGCGTAACGTGACGCGACAGTTTCATAGATTTAGTAAAAACGACACCACACGACACAATCTACAAATGTGACCACCACACCGTATGAAACCGTTATGCTTCTGGCGTACCACGACACGCCACGACACCTCAGTGTGTTTCCGGCGTCAGACAGACAGACAATTGATCGTCTGTATTTTCACCAGATGGTGCGAAATCGAGTCGAGTTCCAGCAGTAGTCGAGGCGAGTTAGTAGTTGCAGCAGCGCGCCGTAACGTATATACATTATAGCCTCACTTGGGACAGTTTAAGAATTCGTGCCAAGAGACGTGAATTGCGAACCTTTCAGGTACGGATTATTTTGGCTCCCGATCAAACTTATGAACGGCGTTTCCTCTTCTGGTTTTTTGAATGGCCAAACTTAAATGCATTCTATTAGATCCCCGTCGTCGACGGTGGCCGGTCTTGCCAAACTGCCAAAAACTGGGCGATGCCCGTTTCTACGCTTGTTACTTTTTTAAATCTATCTGCGACATTTATAGCGGAGGCTTTATCTTGCGGCCGCTTACTGTCTGCTTTTATATTTTTATACTGAATTTACCTATGATAAATCGTTGGTAAAGATGTCTTTTACAATTGCTTTCTGAAATGTCCGAGGTACTTATTATATGAACAGCAAGCAATTCTTCAGAAATAATGTCTGTGGATAGCATGTAGCTCCACAATGCATCATCATCTTTTCATCTTGGTTTCAAAAGTGGATGTCTATTTTTTTAATTTTGGGAAGACGGCACCAATAAAATTCTATCTCCGTTTACTTACAACTTACTTTATACACAATACTATATTTTGTGTATTTTGCTCGAATCTAGGAATATTATGAAGTTTTACTTAATTTTCGTTTTCAGAAATTTTCAGATTCAGATTTTAGTTTTCTTTATTTTTCAATATTGGCACACTACATTTTTTGAATAGCGATTTTCAAGTATAGGGAAGTGCTACCAAAGCTACGAGGTTTCCGAACACACCCTGGTGTGAGAAGAGTCCACAACACACACAGCCGGGTATTCTTTTTACTATCGCGCCATCTCACAACGTAAGTAATACATTATTTCTGAGTTCATTGAAGATATAAAATAAACAGTTTATCAAAAACACTTTTTATCTCCTCCCGTAGGTGGCGCCGTCACACGAAAAATTAGTTCACCAACTTTTAACGGCAACAAAATTTGTTGCCAAAAACTTCATGCTTTATTTCACCAACATATAAAAGTGGAAAACACATTATTACCTCTCGCAACTTTAACTTTTCTGGCAAAATAACACAAAGCTGTACAATATATCATCTGATATCCAGCGTCATGTATTTCACATTTAAATCTCACCTTGCTGGTCACGGAGTGGTTGTAAATCGTCATATTGTCCGTGTGGCGATCTTCCAAAAGTTTTCAGCACAATTTTAGGGTACTGTCGCAAATGTTTTTGGTATAACATAATGCATAACGCGGGTACATACTGTGGGTACATATCACGATGAAAACGATTGTTTATTTATCCATATTATAAAGATCCAGTTTGATGGAGCGTGGCCACGACGAGACTCTTGTTTTGTTTTTGATTTTGGTTATATTATTATTTATTTGGTGTGCCGGAAAGGGTTAAGATTTATGGTCAATTGACACCAAACCTCGTGATCTTTTTATGCTGATCTATAGAGCGTATACTTTGGTTTGACTTTGCTCTGCTTTTCTCGACTTAGAATTAGAAAGTGACAGAGTAATGCCAGCCAAAGCTTTGCTCTTAACAATAGACTTGACTCTGCTGTCCATGTTTTATTTCTATTTCACGGTTCTATTTATATTTTAATTCCATAGTTGTTACTCATAATTATTTATCTAGATCGATTGGTTAAACACAATCAATTACAACACACAATTTTTGCATTGCTTACAACAGAACCTCTCGCTAAAACAGTCTTACGCTTGACTTTCCATAGCTTTTTATTTTTTCCAACTCTTCGGGCGTTTGTGCACTTACTCGTTTTCGATTCGTTTTCGATTCGTGTTCGTTTTTTTAATGAACATCATAAAAACGTATACGAAATTCACGAATGACATTTGTGCACTTAATCGTGATTTCACTATACGTTTTAAGCATTTCGTAGATAAAACCGTGTTCATAATGTGTGCTGCATTTAATCGTCGTCAGCTTTTCGCACTTCTCTTATACATTCGTAGGCGATCATCACTTAATGACATGACATGACATCATGAAAAAACTTTTTTTAATTACTATCGAAAGAATGTTGCTACTTTCGATTTCATATTGTGTCATATAAAAAAAAGATTCCTCGGCAAGACACACGTTTTAGAGAATGCATAACTCCAGAAAAAATGCTGGCAGTAACACTAAGGTAAGTGATTATGAATATTTCACACGGTACGGTTAGTATCAAAATTATCTAAGCATACGTCATATATTTTGTGAACATCCCAAGTGGACATTACGGTCTTGTAAGAAAACAGTAACAACTAAGTATCAGAAATGATATTTTTTATGAAATGTTCATATTTTGCTGATAGTTTTTGACTACCAACCACAGGTATGGAAATTTTGATTATACTACAATATTTAGGTATTTTACTCGAAGTAAAACTAATTTGAATGAAACAAACGATTTATTTTAATGCCAAACTAAGTAGGTATTAACTTTTAATAATAATCAACTGCTTTGAATCATGTTTTGTTGGAATTCAAGAAATGCAAATACCTATGTTTTCCAAATACCTCACAACATCAGGACTCATCTCTGCCCTCTTTCCACACACCATTCCACTCGCGTCCTTATTTTAAAACGATTCGATGTGAAGAATTCACGAATATATAAACACGAAAACGAATCGAAAACGAGTAAGTGCACAAGCGCCCATACAGTTATAAGGAACCTATGTCGAATCGTGTTTTCACGAAACACGAAAACGAATCGAAAACGAATAAGTGCACAAACGCCCTTCCAGTTTTAGTTAGACAGAACGATGAAAGAGTCGTTTAAGGTTTTGCAATCGTGATTGTTGGTGCTACGAATAATTTAATGCTTTTGTCTTTTAGTACATAACTAGCGTTAGATACACTCACCTCTACTACTTAATACAAGAAAATTGCGGATCATTAGCGCCGAGACGCGCCCTGGTCTGAGAAGAGCTAAAACAAACTATAAAAGGTCCCAGTTTTTACCGACATTTTCAACAATAATTATCGTCATATATCAACCAATTTACACAAAACCTTAACAAATTATACACTTAAACCTTATAAATGAATCTGTCAATCGGTGAAAACTGCATGAAAAATCATTCAATAGTTTTGAGTTTATTGTGAAGAGAGAGTCTGACGCGGCGGGGATTTTGTTTTACTATATGCAGTGATGTAGAAATACTGAACCAAAGAAATCCTAATAATAAAGCATTAGAACTGTTGTGTACCACTTCAAACTATACAGAACGCATATCGCCGCCTTACTACATACACAAACATAGTGCTACGCAATCACGCAAACACATTTACGCTCAATGCTGTGCAGACAGAATTAAGCCATAGTATTAGTGCATTAAGGTTGAAATGCGTCGCATCGTTCGCTTACCTCACATATCGCTGTACCTGTTCGTTTACCTCACACATCTTTGCGTTTGCGACGTTCGCGTCCTCAGCACGGCGACATCCAGGCCACGCGTACACAGCATTTCTAGTGCCTTATTATTAGAATTTCTGTGCACTGAACACTGAAACTGATACTATAGTATACTATTTACGTAAGGTCGCTCTCCAGTAATTCGGTCGTAAACAGGAGCTCCGCAGTAAACATCACCATACATTGTCAGTCACATACACAATTTTATTGCTCGTGAAACATGAAACATAATATAACTCTGTTACGGAGTAGCAACATTTTATATCTACAGGCACATTATATATATTTTATTTATTCACTTTTTATTTATTTTATTTATTAACTTGATTACGGAAGGGATACGTTTACTAGTTTAATACGTCGGTATACGTGTTAGTAGGTTCATTATTTCCCAAATAACTAACAAACTGCTTTATCCCATTATATTTTTATTATTATAGATCCTACGGGATTTTTACAAACCTAAATCCTCCCCGAAGTAGTTGGCTCGAAGATAAGGTAGTTCTTGAATGTAATCTCAAATGGTGATAAGTAAGTGACTGAGATAGAAGCGGTCTATCTATCTATATCTATATCTATATCTATAATATAATAAAACTGTAACAGATCCAATTCTGTACATTGAAAATATTTTGAAAACTTTTATTGGAGGGCACTCTATAATCGATACTGAATCCAAAACTGCAATTTTTTTCATTTTTGTCTGTCTGTCTGTCTGTCTGTCTGTCTGTCTGTCTGTCTGTCTGTCTGTATCTTGGCCGCGCATCACGCCGAAACTACAGAATGGATTCGAATGAAACTTGGTACGATTTGAGTTTATACTCCGAGGTAGGACATAGGATACTTTTTATCCCGAAATTCACCACGGTTCCTTAGGGAGAGGGGATGAAAGTTAAAAGATGTATTTAGCTGTAATTCATTGACGCGTTGTTCGATTTCACTCATTCTTTTTTTGTTAGAAAGTTAGTACTTTATATATTGTCCCGTAAATATTTAAAGGTCATAGGTTTGTTAGTTCAGAAATGACAGACATTTATTGGGTTCAAATAACATGGGACCCGGATCTTTGTACGTACGGCTTATTTTAAACTGGCGTGCGTTTAAATTTATGTTTGTCGGTCTGTCTATTTGTTTCAACTAATCTCAGAAACAGCTGGATCGATTTTAACGGAACTTTCAATGGCAGATAGGTGTTGTTATAAGGAGTAACTTAGGCTACATTTAGTTTAAGTACATAAAAGAATTATGGGATCCGTTCCGATCCTATATAAAACCTATTAACACGCGAACGAAGTCGCGGGGGTCAGCTAGTAATATAATAAAACTGTAACAGATCCAATTCTGTACATTGAAGATATTTTGAAAATTTTTATTGGAGGGCACTCTATAATCGATACTGAAGCCAAAACTGCAATTTTTTTCATTTTTGTCTGTCTGTCTGTCTGTCTGTCTGTCTATCTGTATCTTGGCCGCGCATCACGCCGAAACTACTGAATGGATTCGAATGAAACTTGGTACGATTTGAGTTTATACTCCGAGGTAGGACATAGGATACTTTTTATCCCGAAATTCAGCACGGTTCCCTTGGGAGAGGGGATGAAAGTTAAAACGTGTATTTAGCTGTAATTCATTAACGCGTTGTTCGATTTCACTCATTCTTTTTTTGTTAGAAAGGTAGTACTTTATATATTGTGTCGTAAATATTTCAAGGTCATAGATTTTTTAGTTCAGAAATGGCAGACAGACATTTATTGGGTTCAAATAACTTGGGACCCGGATCTTTGTACGTACGGCTTATTTTAAACTGGCGTGCGTTTAAATTTATGTTTATCGGTCTGTCTATTTGTTTCAACTAATCTCAGAAACGGCTGGACCGATTTTAATGGAACTTTCAATGGCAGATAGGTGATGTTATAAGAAGTAACTTAGGCTACATTTAGTTTTGGTACATAAAAGAATTATGGGATCCGTTCCGATCCTATATAAAACCTATAAACACGCGAACGAAGTTGCGGGGGTCAGCTAGTCTTTGATAATTTAGAGACTAAATTGTCAAAGCTGCCTATCTTGGAATCTGCTAGTATTAAGTATTAACTTAATGTATAAATACTAGCTTAGTACTTATGCGTTAAGTATTTACTTGATGCATAAATACTAGTTTAGCTGATTACAAGTAGCTGCCACAACAAAATGCTTTGAACACGTGTACGGAACTCAAGAATTAGACGTGTTTGCGTGCCTGCAACCGAGCTTTACCTTCCTGCTACTGATTACTGCATTAAGCTATAGCTTTCTAATATACTATGTAGTAGCCATACTGCCTCGTTGGTCTAGCGGTTAGCATGTTCGACTGTGGATCACGAGGTCCTGGGTTCGATTCCCGGGTCGGGCCAAAAATGAAATTCGAGCTATTGGGTTTTTCTGTCAAGAAATTCTCTGTGCCAGCCCGGAGTTGGAAGTTGGTGGTGTTAGATACACCCCCGTGCCTCGGAGAGTACTCAAAGCCGTCGGTCCTGCGCCTTTTCCGGCAGTGGCAATTTGGGATTTTATAATTTCTAAATTGTCTCTAGTCTGGTCTGGAGGCTTCAGCTGTGGCTAGTTACGTTTTACGTGATAACGTCATAAAGAAACAAAGAGAGATAGATGTGTCACAAGCCAAACGCTTAGTTCCATGCTACGTGCGACGTGCTACGTGCTACGTTCCGCGCTACGTGCAACGTGCTACGCGCTACGTTCCGCGGTACGTGACAATGAGTCATGCTTTTTCGTGCATGTAGCCGGCATTCATCGATTTATAAGACGTATATTACGTCAAAAAAATTACATGTGCTTATAATTTTAATATTTTAGGCAAGCAAATCATTAAACATTTTAATCTCTTAGTACCCTCTATAAGCCGTTACAAAAAAAAACGCGTAACGTTGGTTTCGCTCCGGTTTACGACCAATAACTGGTTTAATAACGTTTTTTATGATTATCGAACGACCCATCCCCTCACGCGCGGGGTGGTTACGCTTCCACAAATACCAATCTCACGGAATGAGCCCTTAAAACAGTATTTGATGTCTTACTTCCAATCGGAAAATATGGTTTATACGGTTGGTAAGTGCCCTGTTTATACTTAGTTAAGATTTAATTCCGAGACTACACAGTGGATCTGGCTATCGATTGTAGTCACGAGTAACAAAAAATATTTTCGAAAAACCGACATGGAACGTACAATACACAGGTACACACGTATGCAGTTTAGTCGATTACATCGTTTCTTGATATGCCCGCCTGACTTTAACATATATGTTAATACAAAAATATTATTTTTATATTTTGAAGTCGGTTTTGAAAATATTTTTTATTTCAAGTTTTTTGGTTCGTGTAAATATTTTCGCGATCACGTTTGCGCAGATAGCTATATCGTTATCGTTATAAATTATAATAGTTGTATTACTGCAGCAGCAACGATCTAGAACGAAGAATAGTAGAAGAATATACTTATAAGTATATTGTGGGTGATTAATTTAATTTAAACTCAAATAAAAGGGGTTGTTACTCTTTTAAATTTATTCTTATTAGCCATTACTATCGCGTAGGTACCCGGTTACCGGCCAACTTTAATTAAATATAGCCGTTAAAAATATTTATACCGCCGCCGTCGGCTTTTGCATTTTTATGGGATTTTGAGAGAACGTCCTGCTCTTCCTCGACTACTTACTTCGAATAAGAATAGCTGGAATAATACGAAGGTGTTTTAAATTTATAATTAAACTTAGTTTGGCTACTTGCTGTTTAAAAAAAATTGGTTGTCTGTAAATTCGGTTTACGGACGATAATTTTACGTGATAACGTCATAAGAAAATATTGCCTCTCTATCGCTTGTTCCGCGCTCTCGCTTGCACGCTCAACTAGGCGGTAGGTATGTGACAATGAATCATGCTTCTACGCGCGTGCGACTGGCGTTCAACGATTCATAACGTTATCACGTCAAAAGGTTTTATTGCATTCATTCACTTCTTCGTTCTCATCATACAGTAAGCTTAATATAGTAGTCATTGCGCGAAATTTTAAGGTCTCCTCGCCGCCTACATGCGCAATTTATACTCATAATTTTTACAACTCTTCAATAGTTGTATTGATTAAAAATTAAATAAATAAATAAATACAAGTATAAATTAAAAATTAAAAACACCCCCGACATTTGCCTTTTTGTGGTGGCGGCCGTTTTGTATTTGCATAGTGCTATTCTACTAGTCAAGCCCTTTCATTTGATACCCATATTACCGATTTTCATCAAACATAGCTAACAACACTCCCGACAAATTCACCTTTCAAACAAAAAACCATTCAAATCGGTTCACCTGTTTGAGGGCTACAGGTGAACAGACAGACACACACACACATACATACACACACACAGACACGTCAAACTTATAACACCTCGTCGTTTTTGCGTCGGGGGTTAATAAAATCATGATCATTGATCAATCCATCGGCTACCAGTAATTCTCTTGTGCATCCACCTAGTAGGAGGTCTTCCAACGCTGCGTTTACCGGTGCGGGGTTTTTTTTTTTTTTTTTGACGTGGTGGAAACCTTTTATGTACCCCCGTTTTGCGGCCGAATGCGGCAGAACGAAGGTTATGTGGGACTCCAACCGGGTACCCACTAAAACCACCACGGCATGACCCTCATGCTGTCTGTGCTGGACGCCTGGGGAACCCAAAGTATGCATCCCAGGTGTCCGGCAGCCGCCCCAGCTGGGGCTCCCGCTCGCCTCTGGGCTGTCCCTCCAGAGGCTCGCGCCCTCCCGTAATTTTTTAACGAGGTTTTCTTCCTCCCGCGATGGGCATCGCTGCCTCCCGCCCCGGGGTGTCTCACCCCCAGTTTCATCCGCAGTGCCCTCTGCTAATCAGAGGGACACGCGGAGAAACCTCCCTCCGCCAGGTCATTGGCCATGGCTAACAATATCCCCGAAATTATTAACCATGTTACCGGGGTGCACCGGCCCGAATACTGCTCTTCCCCTCGGACGTATCCAAGAGGACCAGCAGCACACCGGTGCGGGGTTACCATTCGAGCACCTCGGGACCCCAACGTCTCTTGGTTCTTTGACCTCTTGGTCTGGCTGGTGGGAGACTTCAGCTATGGCTAGCTAACACCTTATCGGCAAAGGCGTGCGGCAAAGCGTTTTAGCTTTCCGGTACGATGCTGCGTAGAAACTGATCAGGGGTATGCATACCTCTTTCAAGTTAGCTTTCATCTTACACTGCATCATCACTTACCATCAGGTGAGATTGCAGTCAAGGGCTAACTTGTTAAATAAAAAAATAAAAAAGGGGGGGTTTAATAAAAACTGCCATACCCTTTCCTAGTTAACCCGCTTCCACCTTAGACCATTTCGTACCATCAAAAAAAGGATGAGTTATGTACCCCGCTCATTGCCACTTCATTCTCTATTCGATTCAGTTCGATTTGATCCCGCTGGGATACTCTGAGCATAACTCTGCCTCGTCCCCTGTAGCGACCATATTTCGGATCCATTATAGGTATTTACTTACCTTATTATATTTCATATGTCATCAGTTAAAAAAGTAAAACACCATTTGTCATAGATTTATCCCGCGGATCATTGCCAAGTAATTTAGCCCCTTAGAATGCACAGATTATCTCCAAAGCGGTATATAAAACTATTTGGCAAGGCTTTCCGGATGAGAGCGGCACCGCGCGCGAACGGGAGACGTTACGTAACGAACAAACAAACGAACTGAATTAAAACACTGTTCGCTCGTGGTGATAGCGCTGTTTTCCAACTTTAATGTTTTAGGCAGTAACTTGGTCGTTTGGTTTTACTAATAAGAAAACGTGAACTAATACAAAATTCAATCCAATCCAACTTCAATCAATTTTCATATACTTAGGTATAAAAATATTTTTGGAATTCACTGACTAAGTAAAAGGTTAATAAAGTTACGTTATACAAGTTAAATAAATCTTTTCTTTTTTCCCCAGCGTCCGATTGTGGAACGCTAACTCTAAACTCGCAACTCCAGAACGCCAACTGTGAGATCGACGCCCTAGGCGTCATTCTAATTGGCATGATCGTACGATCAATGCGATAAATTTCAACGCACGATCGAATTAAACATATTATTATGAATCCCTTAAGAGACTCCCAATTGCCCCCTGATGCCCGTAAGTCACCGCGCGATCGCAGTATACTAATTTTCATCGTGCGATGAAATCGATCGTTCGATTGTTAGTTTATTAGAAAGACGGGTTACACTTGATTATGACTATTTCACTATTTTATTCATAGGAAGTTTAAAACAATTTAGCAAATCGCACAAAACAAATCCAGATGAAGCCATTTGGCAAACCTTCCAAACGGCCGCAATCTCACCCGAACACATTCACCGACGCTGGAATAAGCGTATACACATGAACTGCTGAATAGTTTAGTTTTCAAACTGTTTTGGGACGCGCCATGTTCACGGTGTTTAACCATGGCTACAGATCTATATACTAATATAATAAAGCGGAAGAGTTTGTTTGTTTGAACGCGCTAATCTCAGGAACTACAGGACCGATTTCAAAAATTCTTTCACCGTTGGATATGTACGTGATCCCTGAGTGCTATAGGCTATATATTATGTACCACGGGCGAAGCCGGGGTGGACCGCTAGTATTTAATATTTGAATTGTTGATACACATTATTGATATGTATTTATATATATATGTCTAATATGTATATTTTATGTAATTTCGTATGTAAGTATTTGTATGTCTATTATTCGTATATATACTTTTAATTTTCTCTAATTTTAGCGTACACCCTTATACACTTCTCTAGTTTTTATATTCTCCACAACGAGGTTGCCTGGAAGAGATCGCTTCTAAGCGATAAGGCCGCCCATTGTACCTATTTCTTTTAAAATGTTTCTTTTGTCTAATTTGTTTTTTGGTGTACAATAAAGTATTAAATAAATAAATAAATAAATACACAGGAAAAACTATATAGGTATTTTTTTTAATTCAGGTTTTTTAAAATCTCGTTGAGCTCATTGATTCTCTGAAATAATTTTGTTCTATGTTCTGCGCTGTGTTCTGTTATGCGTTCTGTTCTAACTTCTATGTTCTACTTTGTATTTTGTTATGACGTGTTCTGTTCTATGTTCTGCTCTGTTCCCACCTCAATTCAGGTTCAAATAAAGTTAAAGATCACCAAAAACCGGCCAAGTGCGTGGCGGGCCACGCGCAGTGTAGGGTTCCGTAGTCACAATCCTCGAAAAACAGATATAACTCCTTAACCTGTGAACCCTACTTAGCCATGATAGTTTTCCTTTATAATTGATTATATATACTACTGCTGTGAATTTTTTTAAGTTCCTATATACTGCCATTTGGCTGATAGAGGCGGGGACACTTGACTCTAATAAAAATTAGCACTTTAAAACATCATATTTTACAAATGATCTAGAAATCGAAAAATGACGTTCCCACACCCACAGTATTTTTAAAAGACCTACCTATTCAACGATACCCCACACTATGGGGTAGACGAGAAAAAAAATATTCATCCCCACTTTACATGTAGGGGAGCTACCCTAAAAAAATATTTATCAAAATTTCATTTCACCACTTTATCGGCGTGATTAATATTTATACCCATGCCAAATTAAAGTTTCTGAGATTAACCGAGGACGGACGGACGGACGGACAGACAGACGGACGGACATGGCGAAACTATAAGGGTTCCTTGTTTACTACGGAACCCTAAAAATGAAATAACGATTAAATATTAATTAATATTAATTAACCTTTTACCAAGTCCCTTATCCTTAACCATGGAAGTACGATTGCTGACTTGTTGCAACCCAATTTTCAAGTAAAAGTTAGCTGCGCGTAAAGCATTTAGTATGGAAGTTTACTTTTATTTACAAAACGTCATGATGACGTTTTAACTTGAAATCCAGTGTTTATATAAAATTAAGACCAGCTGATGTTGTACCTACAAATAATATTTAATAATTATATATTATATTTATATTATATTAAGTATATTTATGAACTTGAAATCCAGTGTTTATATAAAATTAAGACCAGCTGATATTGTGGCTAATTCTGTTGAACACAAATCTCTAAACTAAATTAAAATGACAGGTTTAAATTTATTCCTATCTCTTTCACAGTGCTCACTGCGGAAAAGGATAGCAATAGATTTAGACCTGTCATTTTAGTTTAGGTTTAGAGATTGTGTACAACAGAATTGGCCACATTGTACCTACAAATAATATGTAATAATATTATCTACTAGATGATGCCCACGGCTTCACCCGTGTGTATTTAGGTTTTTAAAAATCCCGTGGGAACTTTTGGTTTTTCAGAACAAAAAGTAGCCTATCTGTAGTAACCCGTCCCCAAAACGGAAAAATTCCGTGGAACTCGAGTTCATTCAACAATAAAGTCTTTAATTAGTATCCCCAATATCAATTTAAATGACCAACAGTACCTAAATCCCATTAGCTTTTGGGATCAGATCCCCTACAGCATCAGGATTGAGGAGTTGGAATCCAAATTTTTTGTAGGAAAGTGTCGCAATGTTTCTCTATCGATTAAAAAAAAATTACGCAAATCGGTTCAGAAATCTCGGAGATATCGGTGTACATAGGTAGAAAAACACAACTCCTCCTTTTTTGAAAGTCGGTTAAAAAAGTAGCCTATGTTACTCCCTGGTTAATTCTCTACTTGAATGTGAAAGTCCCGTCGAAATCGGTTCAGCCGTCCCGAAGATTAGCCCGTTCAAACAGACAGACAGACAGACAGACAGACAGACAGACAGACAGACAGACAAAAATTTTAAAAACGTGTGATTCGGTTATGGTATCGTTCAAATAACCATATGAGCTTAATATGAGGTAGTTATTTCGATATTACAGACAGACACTTCAATTTTATTTATTAGTATAGATTTACTCTTGATAATGGCGAATAGACTTCACCTTAATGGCTATCATATTACGCGCCTCATTAAACCTTAACGGATGAAAAGCATAGTCATTAGAAAATTCTCTTTAATATTTTTCTGCTCTCATTATTTATGAAAATAGATGTAAAAAGGGTGAAGTAAAGTAAAATGAAAATAATATATAATTTATAGAGCATAAATCAAAATAGATGTTCCCTTGATCAGAGCCAATGATAAATCTACACCTTTAAAACATGATGACTTTAAACACCTTTCGACTGTGTTTTGTTATTTGTATTGATTGTTTTGAATGTGACTGACTGACCAATCGACAACACAACCTAAGCTGATAGGCTTACAGATTGATGGAAAAAATCCTTGAGTAACCCAGAGGTGCACTTAGAAGGATTTTTGAAATTCCATCCCTTAAAGGGGTTAAAAAATCTTTAGCTTTCCTATAATCCACGCGGTCTAAATCACGTGCGTCAACTAGGTGGATGGACGTCAAACGAATCGCAGGGAGGCGCTGGATTCAAGTGGCGCCAGACCGAGGCGTGTGGAAGGCCGTACAAGAGACCTATGTCCAACAGCAAAAGTCTACGACGACGAATCTTTTAAATAGTACTTGGATACCTAATATGATTTTAGTTTCAGTACTTTTTCAGTCCTACTTAATTGTCACGTTGGACACCTAAAATTCAATCATCATCATCATCATCATCATGATCAACCCATTACCGGCTCACTACAGAGCACGGGTCTCCTCTCAGAGTGAGAAGGGTTTTGGCCATAGTCTACCACGCTGGCCAAGCGGATTGGCAGACTTCACACACCTTTTGAGAACGTTATGGAGAACTCTCAGGCATGCAGGTTTCCTCACGATGTTATCCTTCACCGTTAAAGCAATAGATATTTAAATACTTAAAACGCACATAACTCCGAAAAGTTAGAGGTGCGTGCCCCGGGATCGAACCCACGACCTCCGATTAGAAGTCGGTCGTCCTAACCACTAGGCTATCACAGCCATTCTATTCTACAGCTATCAGAATCATTGAAATTAGGTACAATTCATTTCAGCAAAAACTGTTAATTAGCTCCAAGGGAAATACAACATTCATCTCAAACGAGCCTTTGACAGTACAATTTGGCAAGCTCGCCGGGTAATCTCCGCCGTACACATTCGCAACATTATGCAACAAACGCGCGAACACAAACTGAATTAAAATGCCGGCCGCGTGTGCAAATGACTGTGTTGTATCCAAATTTTCACGTGCTGATGCACTTTGTTTCGGTTCGGAGTTTGTTTGATGAATTCCCGTATAATTAATTTGCTCAAATTTTCATACTGGCATAATATTATGTTAGTCAATATAGTAAACAAGCTATAATTTAAAAATTAAAAAAACCCGACTGCCATGCTAAAAAACGAACTAAAAAATTAATAAACTACCACCGTACCACTTACAGTGTAGTTGTTATTTATTTTGTTTTTCATGATTTGTCACTCCAAATTGATTTAAAACATATAGATTGTATACATTTTCGTACTTGTCTTTTAAAGCCCTTTATTTTGATACCCCACTCGAGGGTCTTGAAGAAAAAAATATTTTTCAGCCCGCACATTAAAGTGCATAACATTCGCCATTTTGATTTTTTATGAATTTTATGTACCCAGTAACATTTGCGCCGTCAAGAAAAATATAATGACGTATAATTTATCAAAATAGGTTGAGCCGTTAAGTAGTTACGAACTGACATAGGAAACGGTCATTTTCTACGATTTATCACTCCAAATTATTTCCAAATATATAAATTTATACATTTTCGTATTTGCCTTTTAAATCCCTTCATTTTGATACCCCACTCGAGGGTCTTGAAGAAAAAAATTTTTTTCAGCTCGCACATTAAAGCGCATAAAGTCCGCCATTTTAATTTTTTTTTTAATTTATGTACCCTATAACACTCGCGTCATGAAGACAAATCGAATGACGTATCATTTATTAAAATCCGTAGAGCCGTTGATTAGTTACACGCGGACATAGGAATGGACATACATACACACAGGTGAAACACATAACCCAGTCGGGTAATAAAAATATAGTAGAGACACGTGTTTGTTATCTATAACGAGCTTTTGACTTTGATAGGTAGGGATAGGTTCTATATAGTAGGGGAGCCCAAGAGGGGATTTTTGGATTTACTCGAGCGCAAATATATGGGAGCGGGCGAAGATATGAGAGACATCTTGCATCCTGCTGAGTACCCTCTACCATATATAAGCCCTTTATATAGAGCCGCGCGCAAAATAAAAAAAATTATGGACAGAAATACTCAGAAACATCAGATATGGTGGGTTAATTATGAGCTACGCGTAAAAAAAATACTATTTGAACGTAACGTACGAGAGTGTATACACTCGGTACATTTGTCTACGCTGCTCTCCATAATGCCGAAGACAAATCCAAGTGGAAGACCATCGTGCGGGATAGGATGATCCATTACAAAGATCGCGACCCTCAGCACTGAGGTTGACGATGCGAAGAGAGTAAACGCTAAAATATATAGATAGGTACATACTTGTTATACTATTGTTAGCTTAAATTACAAATTAATATGAATATGCGTTGTTCACAAGTGATTTACTGATACAACATAAACAAGTAGGTAATTTTTATATGGGTGTTACAAAAAAAAGATTTAAGAGAAGAAAATAATTTTTGAGCGCTAAAAGTGCTGTACATTACACCGAACAAACATTTACCTGTTCCAATTTCCAACCACTATTAAAAGCTTACACAGTACAAAGTATTAAGCAGTAAATTTTTATAACAATAAAGCGAACAGAAATTGGAAAAAAGCGGAGCGGCGCGGCGTTCCGAATTGTCGACTAGTCATAATCCCACGCCGAATTCGAGTAAAAACTGCCACTTTACAGCAATTCTACTAATAGCAGTTTAAACTTCAACAAATAGTTCGTAGCATTACGTTTTATATGGGCGGGGGTATTTCCAAAGCGTTCGATACGGCGCGACGCCGAAAATAGGTTGTAACGAAAAGTTACACTTTGTTGTTTAGCGACACGAGATGAATAGTTAAAACAAGTCAATTATCATTATCCGTACCTTAGAGGCATCTGGGTAGGAGTCAGTATCTGGGTAGTTTGTCTACTTTCTCAGGAGAGTCGAAAACTATTTTTATATGAGACTAATTTTATTAACCCCCGACGCAAAAACGATGGGGTGTTAAGTTTGACGTGTCTGTGTGTCTGTGTGTGTCTGTCTGTTTCACCGTAGCGTTCAAACGGGTGAACCGATTTGATTGTGGTTTTTTTTCGTTGTAAGGTGAATTAGTCGGGAGTGTTCTTAGCTGTGTTCGATGACAATCGGTCCAAGATGGCCGCCGCCACGAAATGGCGGATTAAAGATTAAAGATGACGCGCGAAAGATGACGATAAGATTAAAAATTAAAAAAACCCCCGACATTCGCCATTTTGTGGCGGCGGCTGTCTTGCACCGATTTTCATCAAACATAGCTAAGAACACTCCCGATTAATTCACTTTTCATACAAAAAACCGTATTCCAATCGGTTCACCCGTTTGAGCGCTACGGGGGAACAGACAGACAAACACACACACAGACATATATATATATATATATATATATATATATATATATATATATATATATATAAAAATATAGGTGGTAGATTCTTGACATGTCATAAGAGCCGCACGCTACTTTGAAGCGTCGTTTTTAAGCCGCACTTAAAAACGACGCCTCAAATGATCAAATTATCGAGCGATGCCGCAATTCTCCCCAAGCGTTGCGGAATGCTTGGCTCGCACTAGCGGCAAGTTTGGTGCGCTAAGTTTTTGTGACAAGCTAACTCGGTAACGCCTGAGTGTAACTTGCACTACGGCCGCGACACTTGTAACGCGTTCGAACGGAGTTTCACAGCTTATGCAGGTTTATTATTAACTAGACGAGTTCGCGGCTTCGCGCGCCTTAGCGGGGCTTAGCTCGCACGGGCTAAGTTTGCGTGCGTGCTGCATAATTCGAGAATATGTTGTGCATTAATGCCGAATGTGAAATTAAATTTGCATAACATCAAATAATGTCTGCAAATTATGTTTTGATGTTACGATTGAATAATAAAGCTTTTGGTCGTAGACAAATTACTGCTTTGGACCTTCAACACTTAGCAATACATGGCTTGGTTTTTTTGTTTAGGTTGCTTATTTTTACCCGACTACGGCAAAGCCAAAAGGAACGATTATGATTTTAGCAGTCTATGTATGTATGTACATATGTACTATGTATGTTTGTATCAGATTGTGTTCCATTGTAGCGTCTAAACTACTGGGCCGATTTTGATGAATGAGGTGTCAATTGATTCGTTGTTATAGTCCGGGTGACATTGGCTATATTTTATATACGAAAAAATCAAGAAGTGACCTTCGCGGCTTAAACTAGAATATTACGTTAGTTTCGGACACAAATAACAGATGGCGCCACTAGCTGCTTGCCCCACGCTTCTTCCGTTTGAATTCTCATTAGTACTCAGTTGAATACAGGTATTTCTGCACACTTAATTCGTAGTCGAGTTTACGAACTTTATCTCTAGTAGGTACAATAATAAACTACATGGTCTCAAATATTTACATGAACGAGTTACGAGCTCCTTTGATCCCTATTTGAATTACTAATAAACGTTGTTTCTACAGATTCGGTTTAGATATTTAGCCAGAATTTGTTGTTACAAGCAAACTTAGAGACTAGGTACCCACTTTGTAAAGAGCCATACAACGCAGTTTCAGCAACTAATTATATATGAGCAAAACTTTTGAAAGGTTTATAATGAGTCGACTCAAATTCCCAAAGAAGCGTTAATAGCTCTACATCTTACGTTGCACTTCCCAATGCCGCTTAGTCACGCTCAGTCGATAAATTACAAGCGAAAAGAAACAAGCGAAGCGAGAAAAGTTATCAGGTGAGCGCGTCATTATGAGCGAACTTTGGAACGAACGATTTCGATATTCAAATTGTGTTTCAATATTTTGCTCATGTTTCGCGGATATGGAAATATGAGTTTGAATGAAGTGTCGAACTTGCCTAGAAGGATGGTAAAATCTTCGTTCTAAAGTCTGATTTATAATTCCGTGGAATTCTGACGTTTCTTAATGTTACCAGAGATAAAACAGTTGCCACAAAAAAGGTAGTAAACTCAAAACTTTTATAAATAAAAATCTATTGCCGTATGTAGATATATCATAAATGCCTGCAGACAGACACTTCCTGTTGATCTTGTCATGCGACTTCCATTTTTGAATGTTCAATGTGTTTCTTTTGTTTTCTATTGCTGTTAGTTTGTAGTTTTTAGCGATTTCTAGTTTAGGGCGAAACGACTAATATTATTACGCGGCTTAGGGCTTTTTTATGTTGATAGGGACTTAAAGTAGGTAGTTTGGGATAAAATCGAACTTGTAGTGGTGGTAACTCTCTTCTGCGTTCCTCATTTATGATTTGATTACGCAGATAATCTCCCAGCATAGCTCTCTCCATCACCTGCTAAGTGACTTTGACCTTTCATAAGGTTTGGATTAATTTTATCTAATAACGTACTAACGTAACTAAGGAAAAATTAAAAGTTATTCACAGCTTGTTTGTTTAAACATTGTAAAGTTGAAAAGAAAGCATAAAAAGACGAAGGATGCAATTAATCGCCAAAAATTTATTCAATTTTAATTTAAACCAATTACCTATGTGATTTTTACAATATAAGTTTTCTTTCGAGTTGTACCTAACTAGGCTATAGTGAAATAATTTACTTAATGAACAGATGAAAGTTTTATTAAGCTAACTACTTAGTTTTATTAAGTTTGGCTTTCTTTGTAATATATAGAGGGTGTAATTAATTTTATATCTAGCATTTATTTGAAAAAAATATTTATTTTAGGATGCTTTGATTGTTCGGTCAATGAATATAATATTTTCAACAAAAAAATATATTATCGATCGACCGAATCGATCAAATCGATGCTTATAACGATTTCAGCCTTACACGTGTTACGACGTAGGAGATCTTAGTTTACGCGTTTTATATTAAGTGACCTTACAGTTAATGTAATACAAGCTATATTTTAGAAAAAATTTAACCGACTTCGGTCTAGCAATTTCAGATAAATCTGTGTACAAAATGCGTGTAACTTCGAACATAAGAATGATAACTAGATGTGTTATATACTCAAATCTTCTCGAAAGTATGTAGATTACTATACTTAGTGAAAAAATTATCAACATTCATTGGTTTTAAAATAAACGCGAACATACATACATGTACATGAATGCATACATATATACATACATACATACGAATACATACATATTATATACATACGGATCGAATACAGAACCTACTTTTTGAAGTTTTTTAAAAATATTTACTTACCAACCTTATGTGATTATAGTTAGTTGCCAAGGTAGAATTGCACCCTGTATTTATCTTAGTACTTTCCAATACTGCCTAGTCACGCATCGGCGATAAATTACGTGAGAAAATAGCCCGCAGGCGAGCGGAGTTATCAGGTGAGGGCGGCGTAATGAGAGAACTTCGGGGTGACCAATTTAGATATTCAAATTGTGTTCGTACTTTATCGATATTTCGCGACTATGAATAAATGGGTGAGCGCACCCTACCTACGGTGTATGAAATAATATATCGTTACGGTCTCTCCAAGTACTTTGAGGCCGTTTATAGGTTATGTAAGGAAGAAAATGTTTCAAAATGTATTTGTTATATTATGTAGGTATGTAATGTCCACAAGCGGTGAGAGCCTAATGGTTATGACTTCAGCCTCCCTTTTGGGGGAGTTCGATCTCTGCCACGCACCTCTTAAGCCGTAGATATTCTTAAAAACCGTATTTTGAAAACTACTGAACAGATTTTGAAGAAACTTACACTGTTCTCTAAGTTGAAGTAAATGTAAGCCAATAAAGAAAGAATGGTCACAATCCAATTAATAGTTTCAGAGAAATCCGCGGACAAACATTCATACATGCCTATGAAATTTTGTATATTTGTTTGGAAGCCCTTATAGATTATAATAATATTATTATGTGAATATTTTGCATTCCCAATAATTTTGCATACCGAAACTGTCAAATTAATAACCTCCCTTTTTTGAACTCGGTTAGTAAAAGGAATTTAATCCTCGTCACTTATTCATGGGTCCGCGCTCCGTAAGTCGCTAATACAGCTCGGGGGACGCGCGCGGGTTCCTTAACTTCCAAATATCAAAGTTAAGTTTTTAATTAAAGTTAAAAACTCTATCTGAATAAATAAAGAACTTGCGACTTGCGCGTCCCTCGCAGAGCTCGGAGCAATTAGGGGGACTAGCTTTTTGATTAAGTCGCCATGGAGAATTAGGGTTAAGATAATGTCAGGGATTGGTCACACGGAATGTGATATCCAGAAAATGGCTGGCATCAAATTGATGTGAAAAGTCGGGGATAGATAACGCTGGAGCTACACATAAAAAATATATTCTGTTTTTGAGGTTTTTTTTTGCTGTTAAAGACGACGATTGTATGAATCCAAGAAGGTTATATTCTATAGACACTGGAGACTGCGCCTAAAAAATTGTAGTGAAGACAATGTCATTCACCTTAGTGATGTTTTTCTGTAAGTTTTTCTTTACCTCACACATTCTATTTAAGTAGGTAGGTAGGTATATATTTTTTTTTAATTTATTTAGGTATACTATAATGTAGAAATTATAACGTAATAACCTTGTAAGTAAATTGGACTTAGGTATATAATTTAAAAAAACAGCACGGGAATCGCACAAGTGCGGTAAAATTAACTTTTATCTACACCCATGTTTTAAATCCTCCATTAAAGATTCTGAAACAGTTAGCTTTTTACCAACATTAAAATACCCAATGTCGTAATAACCATTACATCAACCAAACGAGTGTTGTAATGAAATTCAGTACAACATTATATCATCCGTTTTCATAATAACACTTCTTTGGATGATGTTATGGTTACTAGGACTGGCTTTTTCAATGTTAGCAGTAAGCTAACTGTTTCAGAATCTTTTATAGAGGATTCATATTATGGGTGTAGATAAAGTCTTATATGCAACTGTTGATAATTAGGTATTAAAACACTAATGTGATACTATTATCACACTCGGCTCGTGTTTTAACTCTTATTATACAACAGTTGCATAAATAACTATTAAGACATTTGTACTTCCATTGTAAGTGCAGTTTGCGAGCAAGTCTACTGAAAAATAGATTATACACCAATGCCAATTCTGTGCCAAATCATCCCCCCCGCACAAATAGAACAAACATAAATTAACAAATAGCTATATTCGAGCACCCTGCTTCGGGTATCGATTGGTCGCAGCCGCCGGCTATGACAAATGCATGCTTTATTGCCCCGCGAACATCTGTATACGGTATAAACTCGCCCCGGCTGAGTTATAGGGTTTCTTTACACTGAAAAATGCATGAATTCTGCACTGAAATACGATTTTTCATATGCGTCAAGTACACTGAGTGTAGGATGTGTAAAATCTTCTAAATATATAAAAGGAAAAGGTGACTGACTGACTGACTGATCTACTATCAACGCACAGCTTAAACCATTGAACGGACCGGGCTCTTTTCCGTGCATATAGGTATTATGACGTAGGCATCCGTTAAGAAGATTTTTGAAAATTCAACCACTAACGGGGTTAAATAGGGGTTGAAAGTTTGTTTGAGGTTTATATGAATAATTTTTCAGAGTAATATGCATTTTAAGCATAAAAATGATGATGATGAATAATTGAAAGAATCTATAACATTTACTGTAACAAGTATAAATTAAAAATTGAAAAATCTCCGACATTCCCCGTTTTGTGGTGGCGGTCATTTTCATAGTGCTATATTTGATACCCATATTGAGAGAGTTGTGAAAAAATATGTAATCCGCCATTTTGTGGCGGAGGCCATCTTGTACCCCACACACCCACACACACACACACACACACACACCACACACACACACACACACACACACACACACACACACACACACACACACACACACACACACACACACACACACACACACACACACACACACACACACGCACGCACGCACGCACGCACACACACACACAACACACACACACACAGACACGTGTAAAACTTATAACACCCAGTCGCTTTTGCGTCGGGGCTTAATAAAACTAATAATATATTATGTTGACAGATGCTTACAAACAATTTCATGTAATCATGTGTCATAACAGTATATCATTTGAACAGGCATAATCTGCGTTGTTCTAGTTTTGGGGGTGATTCGAATCCATTTCGCAAACGCCGGAAATTAATTAAGATAAGCGCTGTTTATGTTGTCAAATAAACTTGGGGACATAAATATCTTAAATGTTAATGTGCCTTAAATATCTCTTCTACCTCTAGATAGAACTCAGAGTCACTCAGAGAGCGATACAAAGAGCTATTCTCGGAGTTTCTCTACGCGATCAAATCAGAAATGAGGAGATCCGTAGAAGAACCAGAGTCACCGACATATCTCAGCGGGTTGCAAAACTGAAGTGGCAATGGGCGGGGCACATAGTTCGAAGAACCGATAGGCGTTGGGGTCCCAAGGTGCTAGAATGGCGACCTCGCACCGGAAAGTGCAGTGTTGACCTCCCCACCAGATGCACTGACGACATCAAAAGAGTCGCAGGGGGCCGCTGGACACAAGCGGCACAAGACCACGGCACGTGGAAGTCTCTACAAGAAACATATGTCCAGCTGTGGACGTCTATCGGTTAATGACGACGACGACGAAGACCTCTGGATAAGGTTCACTGACCTCTATTTAATATCTACACTACTGAAAAATGAAGTAATTCTAAGTATAGTCGAGTTTTCTAATTCCTTACTAGCATGCCGCTATTTCTCGGCATGCGTTGCAATGCCACGTAAAGTATGGTGTAGGAACACATAGACAAACATACAAACATACATTATTTTAATATAGATTTTTGGACCAGGAATCTTCGAGGTCGTATATGCAGAACAACTCACCAAAGTTATATCATAATCGGATGAATAGTTTAGGAGTGCATAGACGACACTGAAACAGTTATTTTTATTTATATACTTAGACATATTGTGACAAACTCTTTGGTGCAGTGGTGAGCGCTGTGGCCTTACAAGTAAGAAGTCCCGGGTTCGGTTCCCGGCAGGGGGCAATTTGGGATTTTACAATTTCTAAATTGTCTCTGGTCTGGTCTGGTGGGAGGCTTCAGCCGGGGCTGGTTACCACCCTGCCGCCAAGCGATTTAACGTTCCTTACCTAGATACCTCTTTCAAGTTAGCCCGCTTCCATTTTAGACAGCATCGTTACTTACAGGTGAGATTGCAGTCAAGGGCTAACTTGTAGTTGAATAAAAAAAAAGACATGTGCACTCTATGGCCCTCGGGCACTTCTCAATGATTAGAAAGTAACTATTTATCGAGTTGAAATCTTGTTGTAATCCCTGGAAAGCGCCGCCGGCGTACAAAGTAGCCTGCATGTAGCCGCCAACTTCCTGAAGACGGCGGGCGGCGTCACAAAATTTTGGCAGTGATTCATGATTTGTTTTGGCCATAAAACCTGTCTGAAACGAGAAGCCTGCCTGACTAATGGAGTTGCCAGTGTTGCCAACATTAAAACGTGATCGTAAACGTGATCACCGGGTTTAATGTTTTCATTCGCTTTTGGGGAACTTTTGAATGACTGATGCGAATATTATGTACTTTGGGAGTTTATCTCTGTGATATTTGTATACGTAAATATTTGAGCCTGTGTAACTAAAATTGTATATTTTTACGGAAATACGACAAATCTTGGAACAATTGGAACGGCATTCCGAGCCAGTGGTAGATACACTTGTAGTGTTTTCAACGCTACGTGTACCTACTAGTGCCAGGTGTCAACACCTTTTGGCAGGCTAGGACCTACTCCTGGCCTGCTCCATAGTTTTTTCCCATGAATCGGAGTTCGTCTGCCTTTTCCAATTTGTGTATTTACCCATACTTTCCAGGTCGTCCGAGCAATCTAACATATTTCGCCTGCTTTTTGGTATTAAATAGAAATACAAAACTTTAATCTCCCGTACTCGTACTATACGAGTGTTTACGTCATTAAACTACAAGTACAAATTAAAAATTAAAAAAACCCCCAACATTTGCCATTTTGTGGCGGCGGTGATCTTGGATTTGCATAGTGCTATTCTACTAGTCAAGCCCTTTCATTTGATACCCGTATTAAGGGAGTTGTGAAATAATATATTATAATCCGTCATTTTGTAGCGGCGGCCATCTTGGATCGATTTTCATCAAACATAGCTAACAACACTCTCGACTAATTCACCTCAAACAAAAAAAACCGCATTCAAATCGGTTCACCCGTTTGAGCGCTACAGGGGAACAGACAGACACACACACACAGACACGTCAAACTTATAACACCCCGTCGTTTTTGCGTCGAGGGTTAAAAATAGATCGGCGCATTTTTTAGTCGAAATGAGCGAATTCATGCACATGTGACAGTTCCATGACGTCATAAAGATGAAATTCGTCTCTCCATCAGGCGGGGCGAGACACGCCGTATTTGCATTTTATTAAATTCTGAATTTTATTTCAGTCAGCCACGTCATGAGTTCCTGTCACGGTCCTGGTTATTTCATAAAGCTCGTCTGGCCGGAATGATACCGCGCTGTGTGCAGTATGCTCCCGCGATGCGAACAAAAACATCTTGCAATAATGGCTCGTGTTTAATTATAATGACATCAAAAAAGTAGTAATAAAAACAGACTATATTCAGAAGAGTTGTACATTTGTTTTTGTACGTTTTTGCTAACTAATAAATGAGTAACTATACTTATCTACTCTGATTTTCAATTCCGTGGAATTCTGACGTTTTTTAATGTTACCAGAGATAAAACAGTTCCCACAAAAAAGATAATAAATTCAAAAGTTACATATGAATAAAAATCAATTGCCTCATGTAGATATAACAAATGCCTGACAGATAGTTCAGGTACTTTATTTTGGGGTAAAATCGAACTTCAGGTGGTAACCCTGTTTTTCATACAAATAACGTGCAAATAACTCATTCTTTTTTTAAATGACAACTGTCAGAATTCCACCGAATTAAGAATCAGGCTATTTATTTAAAATTTTCTCTTCCGTTGACAAACTCTGTCTTTGTGCTTCTCCTGATAAAAGCCTGTGATAGGCTAGTGGTTAGGATGACCGACTTCTAATCGGAGGTCGTGGGTTCGATCCCGGGCACCTCTAATGATAAAAGCTAGATGATGATGATGATAAGCCTCTAGATGATGATGATGATAAAAGCCTGTGTCAACTGTGTCCATTTTTGTCTGTTGCTAGCTAGCCTTGTCCATGTACCACCTGCTACTCATCTTCTGGATGGTGCACCTCGTTTCCTTTCTTTGTTTCCTGTGAACACAGGGAAAGAGTTACTTAAATTATGAGGAATTTATTTCCTATGCAAACAAAGTTTGATCCTTTCTGGAATATCCAATGAAAAGTGCTCTAATTTAGACATATTATCTAAGTCAGTGTTTGGTTATATTTTCGTGAAACTATGAATTTTTAATGAAAGTTACACGGGCTCAAATATTTCAACACAAAGTTTTTGTGTTTTAAAAATTTCAACTGCCGATTTTCTTGTGTGTCCTTCTCAGTATAGAATCGCTTTATATCGCTTTCCGAACATGGTGGTATAGAGTCTTGATTTATCATTTGAGCTACAAATTGGCAATTATTTCTTTTTATAATTCGTCAGTTCCTCAAATATACCTACCTAAATAAAAGGTAGCTGTTTTCAATATAGAACCCTCTAAAACTTTCTCATATCGGATGACGGGAGCCTTTATTAGTCATAATGCCAGGTTCGCGGAATCGTTGGCAGCGGTCCATTGCTTCTCAGAACTTATGGAGTCACTCTACTATCTACTAGCGCTGAAGAGTATCTACTGAGTAGATACTAGTGATACAAAACTACGGCGATTTTGTAATGTACCACATAAATACATACTGAACTTTTTAGGTGCTAATAGAGATAGCAATAATAAGACAATAATACATATTTTATTTTACATATTTTTATTTTATTTTTGAATGTATATTTTTAATTTTATATTTGACTTTTGTATAATAATATGGGTACATTTTGCCTGAATTAAAGAACATTATTATGATTATTATAATTATATTTTACTCTCACTCCCATGTACAAAATAAATACATATAAAAGCCAAAGAGAAATAATACTTATAAGTAACTTAACATAGTTATAAATAACATACATAAATATACCAAAATAAATATACTTAAGACAGACACTCTTTTGCATTTAAAATATTAGTAGGACATATTATATGTAGGTACAAAAACCTTTTTAGCCCTTGACTATAGCTCGAACGCATTTTCATGAAATTATATCTATTATCGACTGTAATAATACAATGTTTATGTTGCCGCAGTAGCAGACGTGCGTGTTTTAAGTAAATACAGACAAAATTACTTCACAATAAGTTCTTGTCGAATTGCCATTGATTCCGAATTTTCTGATACAATATTGCAAAATATTGTAATGTGTTTGGTTATTTATAAGAAAACTTATATTATTGGTTGAAAAAATGAAATCATTGCGCAGTCAATATGTCGTAAGAATTTTCAGTACCCATTGAAAATTACTTTCCGAGCGCGGAAAAAATAACCATCTCTGGGATGAAAGCTACATAGGTACACGTCTGTGGTAAGTCAAGTTTTTATACTTTTTATCAGACACTTTCCATGGGCCAGAACTTTTATCAGACGCTTTAAAGCTCCACAAAAATTAAATGAACTTACTTGAGACACTACTGAGAGCCTAAGGTTTCATCTTTCCGAAAATAAGTTATGTCAGATCGCACTGGGATCTTGGTCTATATGGCGATGACCATTAAGGTAGACTTTGAAGAACGCGACCACGATGTGCGATCGCGACAAGCGATTTATTGCTGTCAGTGTCGCGCGTTGCTATCGCAAATGCTCTCCATACACTTCCACATAAATCAGAATCGTCCCTCAAGTGTGGCGCATCCCAGTCGCATACTTCAAAGTCTACTTTTAGACTGCTTTTCTTTCACTTGTCAAGGTGTTGAGGAGAGAGAAACGGAATGTTTGCTTTAAATGAGATTCACGCTAAATCTCGTTTCAAGATTTTCAAGATGCATGCTACACACGGAACTGTAAGGTTGAAAAGCTTTCATGAACAATCTTATTGCACAATTACTTAACTATTGTGTACTGTAATTGCAAGCTTGACAATTTTTCATGAAAAATCTTTGCAGTGCAAGCTTGCACTCCCCTACGGATCTATTGCAATTACGAGCTTGATAAGTCTAGCATATAATTATTTACGTGCGTGCAAATGATGTTTAAGCCGCGAAGGTCACTTCTTGATTTTTATCGTATATAAAATGTAACCTATGTCACCCCGACTATAACAACGAATCAATTGACACCTCATTCATCAAAATCGGCTCAGTAGTAGCGCTACGGTGGAACACACAGAATCTGATACTAAAATTGGATACTAACATCCATACATACATAGACTGCTAAAATCATAACCCTTCCTTTTTGCTTTACCGTAGTCGGGTAAAAAATAGTAGTTTATGAAACGGTTGCATAATAGAGGTTATTAAAACACGAGTGTTAGTTTAAAAAACGAGCCGCAGGCGAGTTTTTTAATAGTATTACACGAGTGTTTTAATAACTAATTATGTAGAGTTTCATACACTACTTTATCTAAGCTCATCAATAGGTATCTTACGTATAAAAGAAAAGACTAAGAAATTAACAAAATTATTTATTATAATAAGTATTCATGTTTTGGATATTGCAATTTATAAATGTACTCAATTCTTCAGGGGAGAACGTTTTTGCATTTTTTCCCTTAAAGCCCTGCGATTTTCTTTTTAAAACAGCAATCAGTCTTGTGTATTTAATAATATCGATTTGGTTGTAGATACTCTATATAATTTTGAGCATTGAGTATTTAGCCCATAAGGACAAAGACTTAAATTTATTTGATAATTCTTGGAAATATGCTAGCATTACATTTTCTGAAAATGAAGTGGTTTTTTTCAAAATTTTCCAACTCATAAAATCTTGGTAACATTTATCGTAAATTTTCTTTGATTTTGCTGGCAAAAGATTATTTGTCATTCCCGATGCTATTTCCAGAATGTCTGGTGGAGTTAAATTCTCTTCAGTATCACTGCTAGACATTTTTCCGCGCAACAAAAATCACTTGCAAAATTTTGAGTTACAAAAACTGAATAGTAAATAAATAATAAATTAAAAATTTAAATAATAGGCGCCAAAATTCAATTGTCAATTTCGAATGTGCGGTGCGTGCAGTGCGTCTATGGTCAATTATGGTAGCACTACACTCTGTCCTCTGGCCGCATCTTGCTACCGCCACACTTTCGCAGTAGTAGGGTAACTTTGATAGCGGGATAATCATTGTAAGTAACAAAATTAAACTAACTAACTATTGTAAACTAACTATTGTACCTATTTCTCTTAAAATGTTTCTTTTGTTTAATTTATGTTTTTTTGGTGTACAATAAAGTATTAAATAATAATAATAATAATAAACACCCGGCATGGCTCAAAAATACCAGAACCCAGTGCCTGTACTATAATGTAGAAAAAATTATTTTTTAACATTGTTTTGCAATAATTTCCTAACAAAGTAGTGTTATAATGAACTTTTTTAATTTTTTTTTTAAATATTATAGATGTATGTGAATAAAGTAGTCCAATATATGACACATTTTGATTTCATATTCGGAATTTTATGATATGAGAGTAGATAAAATATTTTATGAGTTCATAAGCCAAGTCGCATAATAAAAATTTCATCATATTCATTCAGACACTCGAACATGCTTGCACAATACAATTATTATTGTTCATGTAGGTTGTCATGCTTGCAATTACGTATGTAGCCACGTTTACGTCTTTGAAGTGATAACTTTTAAGTTAGCATGCCGTCGCTTTCCACCTCCACACACGATTGTTACACTGACAAGTAAGTTGAGCTGTTACGTCGTACAGAATTCTTCGCGAAAAATATATATACATATAATAATAAGTAAGTAATTCGTTCTATTTGAAGCGAGAATTTTATTCAACTGAGGTCTTATTTTGCGGGTGAAGGCGGTGTTCATATAGAACTGGTGAGCGGCGCACACAAACAATGGTAAATATTCAGCGTAATATTTAATATTCGGCATAATATTTTCATTTACAGCAACCGTGATACAGGTTTTCCTAGTACCTACGAGAGCTTAAGCGCTTAAGCACCCTCTGGTTTCAAACTTTTTACTGTTCATGTTTTTCTTTGTTTTTAAATTTTTCAGAATTGTGTATTATGTAACACACTTTTTTTGTTCAATAAAGATATTATTATTATGATCTATCTATCTGCTATTGTTCTATCAATATTATCGCTGTCAGCGTAGCCGTCAGCAATCTTTTGTTGCTGACACAGCACTAGTGGGAACGAGCCTTCGCGTCAAGTTTTTTGTCTTGGGCCACACTCGTATGTCACGAGGCGACCCAGTTACGAGTAAGTTACTGACATTTCACGGCTCTGTATGAATACCCCATTATTATTCAAACCTGGTTTTTTACCAGGTTTGAATAATAAGGTTAACTTTAACGGTGTGTAAAGGGGCTACTTATAAAATTCTGAACACAATATCAATTTAAATGAAACATTTTTCATGCACTCCCCAAACATTGGAACACGAAAGCAAATAACCATCACGATAATGAAGCCGTTGTAAGAGCAAAGGAATCATAAAGCGGGCATAAAACATTAAAGCCGGTTCACATAGTTCCAGTAGCGTTCCACTTCAGCGATCTAATGCAATGCTAATAGCATATAATACTTAGCTCTCTAAAATCTAAATTTAAACTTATGTGTATGGATTTTTATTATTAAAATAATCATTTACATAAGTGTGTGTTTTATAAAAACTTTGAGCTTGTTGAGAGACATTTCCAAAATGTCTTCTGATAGTTTATTATAAAAACGTACACAATTACCAACAAATGAATTTTCTGCGTCTTTCTGCTTCTATATATTTTCCTTGATTATGAGAAATTAATCTTCACATACCTGTAAAATAGTACCATGACTGACTGACTGTGTGATAGATAAAACACACCAAAATCCCTTTTTAAGTGCTTTAGAAGTGTACCTTTAGAAGTGCTTTAAGGATCATATTGTTGAAATTTTATGTTTCTTCGACATCTTACTTATGCGTATAGCAACGCCTGCCCAGTCCCACCTCAAGCAGTACCTTTAGCAGCTTCCCACATCTATGATTTGCGTTGCGGACAAACCCCGACTTTTGATGATCCGTCACAGTACAGGTCTGAACATCATGTGGGATGGGATTATAATGGCCTATAAATTACTGGGATAAAGTAGACGACGCCATTCATTCTAGTTCAGCGCTGAAATGAACTTGTTGGATACAGCAAGTGGAATAATGTGAACCGGCCGTAAACCGTAAAATAGTACGCCATGAAGGAGGCCTGTAAAACGACTTCACCCCCCCAATTAATTGGAGCATTTGCATTAAAATGTTTTACAAGCAATCCTGTTTTATGAACATTTGATAAACGACATTTTAACATTGGGCCAAATGTAGAGTAATGACCAGATAGACGGCGCGCTTGTGGGTTTTTATAAAAAAAAATTGTTGTCTGTAAAGTCGGTTTACAGATGATAATTAATTTTACGTGATAACGTCATAAGAAAACAATGAGAGAAGCGTCACAAGCCAAACGCTTAGGCCGTCGTGCCCTCTCTATCGCTTGTTTCGCGGTCTCGCTTGCACGTGGTACGTGACAATGACACGTGACATCTTTTTCGTGCGTGTAGCCGGCATTCATCGATTTATAAGACGTTATCACGTCAAAAAAAATTATGAACTGAAGACCGCAAGCAATGAATTTGGTGCAAGAAATGCGCGTCAGCTAGTTTTAAATAATATGAAATTATTAAAGTGTACAAAATAATAATTTTTTTCAATTAGGTATTAAACACGTCGTTGAAAACTATAGAGAATCAATTTGGGTATTTTATTAAGCTTAATACAGTGGCTTGGTGATCAGCATTAGTTATGGAATTACTCACGCTTCAGTGGATGCGTTAAGTTATAAGATTAAGCGGTTTAAAGATTTCATTCTCATTGTTATGATATACTATGTATTTAAGTATTGTATTATTTAATCTATTGTAATAATGTAAAGTCCAGCTTAAAATTTTCTTAACTCACACACATTTTTACTAGCACTTTTGAATCGTTAAACATTCGCACTTTATCTTGGTATAAATTCGGAACATTTTCGGGCTGTAATTTGGGAGACAGCGCAAAAACATTTATTAAAAAAAATTAAATAACATTATGTTTCTTATTACGTTATTCTTATTACACACTGGAGAAAGTGTGGCTTAGTTACAACAGCGCATATCAGTCGATTGCGGTGGGTAATCAACGTTTAACTAAGTTGGTAACTCGATAGGTGATCAGTATTGAGGGTCTTTTGACCTTTCGTTTCCTTAATGCTTTGGGGAGCACTCAGGTAGTACCTACCTGTTAAATCGAGTCCAATGCGGATACTAAGGATTTCCTTATATTTCAAGAAAATCCTTACCATGGTGTGATTAATAGAAATGAGTCACGATTTCAACAATGAGGATTAGGTTAATACGCTATCTTGTTTAGTAAAACCGCGATATCTTGCTGTATCCCAGCAGAGGTTAATATCGCGAACATTCCAGGTCGTCGGAAGTCGAGCACGTAAGATGTAGGTTAAAACGCTGTCTTGTTTGATAAAAACGCGATCTCTTATAACCTGTACCCCCGGAGAGGTTAATATTGCGCACATTTCAGGTCGTCGGAAGTCGAGCACGTAAGATGTAGGTTAAAACGCTGTCTTGTTTGATAAAAACGCGATCTCTTATAACCTGTACCCCCGGAGAGGTTAATATAGCGCACATTTCAGGTCGTCGGAAGTCGAGCACGTAAGACGTAGGTTAAAACGCTGTTTTGTTTCATAAAAACGCGATCTCTTATAACCTGTACCCCCGGAGAGGTTAATATTGCGCACATTTCAGGTCGTCGGAAGTCGAGCACGTAAGACGTAGGTTAAAATGCTGTTTTGTTTGATAAAAACGCGATCTCTTATAACCTGTACCCCCGGAGAGGTTAATATCACGGACATTTCAGGTCGTCGGAAGTCGAGCACGTAAGATGTAGGTTAAAACGCTGTCTAGTTTGATAAAAACGCGATCTCTTATAACCTGTACCCCCGGAGAGGTTAATATTGCGCACATTTCAGGTCGTCGGAAGTCGAGCACGTAAGATGTAGGTTAAAACGCTGTCTTGTTTGATAAAAACGCGATCTCTTATAACCTGTACCCCCGGAGAGGTTAATATAGCGCACATTTCAGGTCGTCGGAAGTCGAGCACGTAAGACGTAGGTTAAAACGATGTCTTATTTGATAAAAACGCGATCTCTTATAACCTGTACCCCCGGAGAGGTTAATATTGCGCACATTCCAGGTCGTCGGAAGTCGAGCACGTTAAGCCGAGGCCGGAACAATCTTGAGATCTTCCAAACACAAGTTGTGCTTTCAATTAATTATTGTGCTCTCATGTTTTGAAAGTTTGACTGTATTTGATAGCTTGGCGTAGATGACAGTGAGGTACTCTTGAACTAGTTTGTACAAAGCAGTATCGTCATCGTTTCAACTAATAGACATCCACTGCTGGACATAGCCCGCCAACCCACATTGGAGCAGTGTGGCGGGTCTAAGCTCTAAATCCCTCTTTCCTATGAGGGAGGAGGCCTGTGCCCAGCAGTGGGACGTTAAAATGCTGTAGCGGTGGTGGTAGTGGTTGGGCATAGGTCTCTTCTCATGATCACCATAGAAAACGATCTAAATCCGTTCCAGCGGCTTCTAGCAACTCACTTAAGATCGTCCCTCCATCGGGGGAGTCTTCCCTTGTAAAGCAGTGTACCTACCTATAATAATCGATGCAGAAATTTGACGAATTTTTTGAAGACTTTTTGGACCGAGGTACGCGCTGCCGGCAAACTCTAATGTTCATAGCTCGCGAGACGATAAATGTAACGATTTTGCTAATGTTTAATAGGCATAATTATTTTCTGCGTTAATTTGTGATGAATTGTTAAGTTGTTATTATTTTTGCTGTTAATTCATCGATAAATAATAACAGTGAATATTTTTCCATACAAATTACTAGGTAATAGGTACGATAGTATTTTTTTTTATCAAGGGCTGCAAATTGCCTTGCCCTTCGATTTTAGATTTAGTACAGTAATGTTTTTGCATAAAAAAAGCTTTTGTAAGCCTAAAATTTCCACCGCTTCCGTCAGCGAAGGACTTTGACGCGTTTACGATCTCGTGGGACGGACGTATTTGGGCTATTTGGACGGAACCGAGAAATTTCCGGCCGTGGAAAAATACGTCAAAAACCGTAAAATACGTCAAGCGTTTTTTCATAAGTTACTTACTCGGTAATGTGTGAAAAAATTAACTAAAGGTGTTTTTATTTGTATAGGAATTGAAATATACCGTATTAAACAGTTTTTGTCTTATTATTATTACTTGTATAGGTGCTGGTGGCAATTTTTGTATGACAATGGCGCTAATTTTGTTTTACACAATTTAACTAAACTAAATTGACAGGTCTAAATCTATTCCTATCTCTTTCAGAATGGTCTCTGCGGAAAAGGAGAGAACTATTTTTAGACCTGTCAATTTAGTTTAGTTTACAGATTTTGTTGAAAGAGTTAGCCACAACAGTTAAATGTTGTTAGTATAGAATAGAATAGAAAAAAAAGAGTTTTTTTATTCAAATAAACTTTTACAAGTGAATCTACCACTGATTCGGAATGAATATAGTTAAATATACGTTTGTAAGATGCTAAGAAACCAATATCACGCCGCGGTTTCGTCCTCTGGCACGGTTCCTAGCAACTTGGAGAAACTTCGTAGGTTGCGGCTGGCTTCAAAATTTCATCTGAATTTCTTGTCCGGCCTCTCAGTTTTCCAAGTGACTTGACTACATGAAACATTTTTGAAAAATTAATTGTTTGTAACAAGTTAATCGAATGTTTTCGTTTGGTATCGTATCACCATTTTTTGTTTTGAGTATTCTTAAGTATTAACAGAATAAAAAATATAATTATATTTGCACGCGACACAATAAGTTCTAGATACCCCCCCACATGCAAGGGTAAGAAAAAAAAACACTCCCAACCCATGAAAAATAATATAATCGAATTTCTAATTCTATTCAAGTCTATAACTAATTTAGTCTACCAGTTAGAGATCCGTGACATACAGATGGACTGACAAGCAGACAGTAGAGTGACATTAATAGGGCTCCGTTTTTTCCTTTGGCTACGGAACCCTAAAAATCAGTGAGTTGAAGCGAGTCAGTACGGCACGCTCACAGGATCGGGCAACATAAACAACGCCGGCCACAAATTAGAAAACTGTTTGTTTTGGCGAAAAACTCCACCCGGGGAAATGTGAAGCAGTTCCAGACTCGACCGGATTAATTAAAAAAGAAAACAAAACGCAATTAAGAGCTTTTCATTCCGACGTCGCCGAAGAGATTTACGTGTTGTTTAAAGCGGCCATATTGTAACAAAAAATTAATGTTAGTCTATCTATATGTCTCTTATGCTTTCCTAAACCGTTCATCCGACTTCAATGATATTTTGGTGAGTTATTTTGCATAAGTCTGCGAAGTTTCCTGGCCCTAAAAATCTATATAAAATGGATGTTTGTTTGTTTGTTCCCTATGCGTTCCTATAAAGCATACTTTACTTGGCATTGCAATGCATGCTGATGCGCCGCGTCTTCACACCATTCTATCCTCCTCCCAATGGAATTTCGATTATGGCGGTCAATCTCAGCCGAAGAGACTAGCCGACTAACTACCCAAGAGATATTATAGTGCACAAGTGTGCGCGCAGATACATAGGTGCACTCTGAATTCCTTCTCTACGATACGGCCGGTGCAAGACTTTATCTCAGTATCTTTGGTTCTGTATTAAAGTAGCCATATTGGCCCATTCTGACTCGTGACTTACGAATATGTCGCTAAGTCCTATCTTTCACAAATATACCCTTTAAATCTCCTTGCACTGAACATAATGTTGAGAGCTGTAAGCACTTTTGTAATGTTTGGATACGGGAAATAACTAAAGGTATGTATAACATACAACAAGTTTTTTGAACAATCGGGTTAACCTTCATAATGTATACAACCTATTATTACCAACTAGAGAATGCCCGCGGCTTCGCCCGCGTGAATTTCGGTTTTGCACAAATCCGGAGGGAATCGTGGATTTCCGGTTCCCGTTCCCGCTCCCTTTTCCAACCTTTACACCTACTTTCAAGGAAGTTTGCTGTGGTAATCTACCTATAGCTGTAGCTATAGATTTCGGTTTTTTCAAAATCCCGTGGGAACTCTTTGATTTTTCGGGATAAAATGTAGCCTATGATTTAAGTCAGGGCATAATCTATCTCCATTCAAAATTTCAGCCAAATTGGTTTAGTAGTTGCGGCGTGATTGAGTAACAAACATCCAAACATCTAAACATCCAAACATGCAAACATCCACACTTTCACATTTATAATATTAAGTAGGATAAATACTTTTAATTAATTACTTTTAATTACTTTTACTTGTCTTATGTGCCATTGGCCTACACGAAATAAGCATTTTCTATATTAGTATTTTCAGAACTAAAGTTTTTTATTGTATTTGACGGCCCTTCTGACGCAGTGGTGAGCGCTGTGATCTTATAAGAGGGAGGCCTTGAGTTCGATTCCGGGCAGGTGCAAATTTGGAATTTATAATTTCAATTGTCACTGGTCTGGTCCGGTGGTCAGCCTTGGCTAGTTACCACCCTACCGGCAAAGCAGTGTCGGCAGTAGGAGCCGATCAGAGTTAAAAAAAATACGCGCCGAATTGAGAACCTCCTCCTTTTTGGAAGTCGGTTAGTAAAAACTACCATACGAGAGGTATGGTTAGGTTTTCCCATTTCCACCTTAGACAGCATCGTCACCAGATGAGATCGCAGTCAAGGACTAATCTGTAGATGAATAATTATTTTTTTTTATATTAGTTTCGTCTTCGGCTGTTACTATAATGAAAACAGTTTAAGGAAAAATTATAAAGTACTAGCTGACCCCCGCGACTTCGTTCGCGTGTTTTTCTTTGCTATAAACCTCACGGAGCCCGAGACCTTTCCAACGAATGCAAAACCGTGGATATCGGTTGGTGCGTTCTGGAGTTATAGCGTCAGGAAGGAAAACCCGACTTATTTTTACATACTAGACTAGCTGACCCCCGCGACTTCGTTCGCGTGTTTTTCTTTGCTATAAACCTCACGGAGCCCGAGACCTTTCCAACGAATGCAAAACCGTGGAAATCGGTTCGTGCGTTCTGGAGTTATAGCGTCAGGAAGGAAAACCCGACTTATTTTTATATAGTAGATGTTCGTTTACTTACGGTCAACGTTCGTTTACTTACCACGTTCGTTTACTTTCCACGCTGGCCAAGTGCGGATTGGAGATTCTGTTTTATTCTTAGAATAGAAAAAAAATTACAAAGTGTAAAAATAATAAAAATAAAAGCAGTAATAATAAATAATAAGACACCTATCTCACCTAGATCACCTGTGTGACACTATGTTACCGAACGGACTTTACTGACTTCAATATATACCTAGCTTAAAATTTATTTTCTAAGAGTTCTTTCAATTTCTCCACGATCCCGACATCTGATGACCATGCCCACTTGCGAAGTAAGTAGGTATACCTTTTCAAACCAAAGAAGAATTTTCCAAATCGGTCCGGGCGTCTTTGAGAAAACGGGGAAAATACATAAAAGGATTCCGATGAACTGAGAACCTCCTCCATTATCACTGTCATTATGTGGCAATAGTCTTTAAAGCCCGCCAACCCGCATTGAAGCAGCGTGGCGGGTCTAAGCTCTAAATCCCTCTCTCTCTCATGAAAGAGGAGGCCTGTGCCCAGCAGTGGGACATTAAAAAAGCTGTAGTGGCGGTGGTAGAGAACCTCCCTCCTATTTTTGAATTCGGTTAAAAATTGAAACTTGAAATAGCTAAATACTCTGCAAATTCTGCAATATAGTAAGTTAAGGTTTCAAAGTGCCATAACATCTAAGCGCCAACGTACGCCAGGTGTATAGCGGACGTTAAATAAGTTGGAACTTTCCAGACTGATGGGCCTTACGTGCTATGAACGTATTTGGAACCGTTTCAGATTTTTCCCCCATACGATTACGTTCATATACCTTCGGAATTCTATTATCTGTACTATATGAGTGGTATAATCCACGCTAGCGCTATAAATTTCGCTATTATAATTATGTATGTCTGTAGATATAATTGGCTTGACACACGGCCGTGTGTCTTGATTATGTTAGCAACTTTTTGACGTGATAACGTCTTATAAATCGACGAACGCCGGCTACACGCACGAAAAAGCATGACTCATTGTCATGTACCGCGTGCAAGCGAGAGCGCGGAACAAGCGATAGAGAAAGCACGATCGGCCAAGCGTTCGGCTTGTGACGCATCTATCTCTCTTGGTTTTCTTATGATGTTATCACATAAGTAAAATATTATCGTCCATAAACCGACTTTACAGACAACCAATTTTTTTTACGGAACTACGAGTAGGTATTTAACCGCGGTTTTAAACTATAATAATAATAATAATGTCCTCCTGACCGAATTTCGGCCACGGTGGCCAATCTCAACCGAGCCAGAGACTAGCCATCTGCGCAGGAGATATTATAGTGCACAAGTGTGTGCGCATACACAGGCGCACTCTCTATTCCCTCACTCTCATAGTCCGATGGGACGCCAATGCGACACGACCGGAGAGAGATTAGGCGCAGGACCGACGGTTTTACGTGCTCTCCGAAGCACGGGGGTGTATCTAACACCGCCAACTTCCAACTCCGGGCTGGCACTGAGAATTTCTTGACAGAAAAACCCAATACCTCATTTTTTTTTGGCCCGACCCGGGAATCGAACCCAGGACCTCGTGATCCACAGTCGAACGTGCTAACCGCTAGACCAACGAGGCAGTATATGCATTTAAACTATATGCATCGCATAGATCTCCAGAATGCCAGCTACTCCTTTATTGAAGCTTCTTCAAGATCACTTCTAGTTCAGTGGCTTAATAGAGTAGGTAATAAACAAACAGACATACGTGTATTGTGCCGGGTTAAAAAAAATATAATATAGAGATATAAAGGAATGAGAATGGAAATGATATAAAAGAGAGTTCACGGTGAATTGTAACAGTTGTAACAGTTGCTGTCTGCTGCAACTGCAATACAAGTCACACAAGATCTGTGGCGATCCAACAAAACGACGACAACGTGTAGATTTGTAAGTCTGCTGCATACATAAGAAACTAATACGAGTTTGCATCGTTTGTTTGTATGTTTAGTTTCTCAAAAATATAAGTAGGTACCTACCGTTTCTGATTCCCGCTTTTCCCAATAAAATGTCCGCTATAACTATTAAATTAACAATCCAAAAACTATAATTGATATCCAATAAAATAAACCATAAATATAATATATCCACTAAAAAGTCCATAACAATTACGCGAAATAAATTCTCAATTTAAAAAAAAAAAAGAAAAAAAAATGTCGCCTATAAATTGGCAAAATCGACTCGCAAATCGTTCGCGCAGTGCACTTAAAAATACTTTTTATTTCACGTAAACACGATATAGTGGGGTAATACGTGCAGGTTGGGTCTAGGTAGGCTGTGCTTGCCAACAAGTTTCGTTATAAATCGCGGAGAGTGGCCCGCCTAGATAGCTAGGCAGAAATTTTGGCAACGACTACCCAATAACGAGGAGCGCAGATACCAGACCAGATAGGTCACCGAATCGACTGTCTTGTCTGACATAAATTATACTAGTGAAGACCACTGAAGACAACTGAATATCACAGAAATATTTGAAAGAAGTTTTAAGGCTTGTAGTTTAGTGAGTGTTTTTATATGTGTGTCTGCGTGTGCGTGTGTGTGTGTGTATTTATGTATGTGTGTTCGGAATTATTTTTCGTCTCGATTATCTCGCGAACAAAACATGATATTGACATGGGACAATTATTACGTAACTTTAAACTGATTAGATTTTCAACAGCATCGGGCCAACTATTTTTTCCTCACTGGGAATCACTGGGAAGTTAGCCGTGTCTGGACCTCAAGGGTCGCACCGAGACTATTTTCTGGATTTTATTTATCATTAAATAACTATCCCTTGGTTTAGGTAATACATAGTATGTTTTTTTAAAGTCGTGTCTTTTGTCTGCACAGCCACTAAGAGGTTGTAGCGAAACAATGTCGTAAGAGTGGCTACAAGTTACGGATCGCGGTTTAAATCCAGCTTGATTTCGGAATTTAATTTACTGGCAATGGTTCCCGTCTTGTTTATCTGATAGACGGAAGCTGGGGGAGGTTCAACATAGGCGGACCACATGGTCTCTGGAGGCGGAAGCACATTTACTCCTAACAATAATGATCCATTGTCAGAAGAATTAATATATATATAGCTGTTCGTTCTGATTCACTGACTCATTCATCGCCTCTCCTGTAAAATTTTGTATGAAAAATTTTTTTTTCACAAATGGTTTCGTATAGAGGACAAAAATTCATTAAGAGGAAAAATATGGAGAGAGCTGATGATTGAGGATTTCGGAGACGGTTGAAGAGCACGCTTAAGGTATTGAAGATAGGTGGGGGGTGCTCGAACAAATGTCACTCGAAACGTCATCCAATTGGCAGGGAGCCGAAAAAAAATTCAAAATGGCGAAAAAAAGATGGCCGCCATACAAATTTCGTCGGTGTCCATCTCGAAGGGTATAAAAGATGGAAGAGTTGTTTCTTAGCAAAACATGATCAGGATCCAAAGATCTACTCGATGAATACAAAAAAAATTCAAAATGGCGGACTTTATTTTTCCATAGAAAATGTATGGCGAATATTGAAGAGACTACGTATAAAAGATCGAAGAGTGGTTTCTTGACAAAAGATGATCAAGACCTTTAGATCTACTTGATGAGCAGAATGATTCGAAGAAAAAATATGGAGAGTAATAATGATCGAGGATTAGGAATATGGGAGAGATAGGTGGAGGCTGCTCAAACCAAAATACCCGAAAGCAAAACCTCGCGGTCCGCTTGCGGGCCGCGCACCCACGCGCCCTACTAGTTTTTGTATATTTGTGTAGCCCACGGTATTCGCATTAAAACAGTGTGGTAGCGTGCTGAATATCCTTTTCTCTGTTGATAGGGGAGGCTTTATTGAGGAACGTAACATATTTACAACTTACTTACTTCGAACTTACCCTGAGGAAAGGTAGCGGTGATAACCTAGCAAGCTATGATAGCCTAGTAGTTAAGAATATGAGTTCGATCTCCGGCACGCACTTCGACTTTCCGAGTTATGTGCGTTTTAATCAAATCAATTTCACTTGCTTTAACAGTGAAGGAAAACATTGTGAGGAAACTTGCATGCCTAAGAGTTCTCCATAATGTTCTCAAAGGCGGGTGAAGTCTTGGCTGTACTTTGCCAGCTTGGTGGACAACGGCCCAAACCCTTCTCACACTGAGATGAGATCTGTGCCCTGTAGTCTACTGGTAATGGCTTGATAATGACGATGAAGGAAAGTACAGCTTTGTGAGCTGTTTTATTTAATTAGAAGTAGGTAACTAACGACTGTATTTACCCGCTACTATATAACATTGTTTTGTTAAAATAATCTTGTTTTCAACCGCCTTCCAAAAAGGAGGATGTTCTCAGTTCGGCGCGTATTTTTAAAGGGATTAATTAAGCAGCGTTTTCGATTATTTCGACATTTTCAACAATTATCGTCATATTTCAACCAATTTACTCACCGCATGAAAATCCGTTCAGTAGTTTTTGAGTTTATCGCGAACAGACAGACAGACAGACCCGGCGAGGCCCTTTGTTTTTTAATATGTAGTGATATCATCTTCATGATACGATGAGATGAAGATGTATAGTGATATATTTATCCAAACAAAAACATTTCATGTGAATAATAAGGCCAACTTCCTATCAAAAAGTTTCGGCCATTAAAAGTACTGATATCAAAAATTATGACCAAGTCCTTTGCTAGGCTCGATAAATGAAACCATACAGTTTTAGAAGGTATATCTTCTTCGATCACCCTCAAGCTGTCATACCATTCCTAATGATCCTGTTAAAATATTTTAAATAATTTATGTCTTACTAATAACACTATAATATAAAGCTCATTTGGGACTGAGAATAGTTTTATTGTTTTCAACTTGACAACATTTTTGTACTCCTTTGAATTTGTTTAATTTAAAAAATGTTGCCAAGTTGAAAACAATAAAACTATTCTCAGTCCCAAATGAGCTTTATATTATAGTGTTATTAGTAAGACATAAATTATTTAAAAATATTTTAACAGGATCATTAGGAATGGTATGACAGCTTGAGGGTGATCGAAGAAGATATACCTTCTAAAACTGTATGGTTTCATTTATCGAGCCTAGCAAAGGACTTGGTCATAATTTTTGATATCAGTACTTTTAATGGCCGAAACTTTTTGATAGGAAGTTGGCCTTATTATTCACATGAAATGTTTTTGTTTGGATCTCACTCCTTTTTTCTAAGTATTTCAAAGTTAATGCAATAAGTATAATGAAGTTGTGATGGCTTTTAATCGAGTCTTTTTTCTCTCTTACGCTTCAGTATAGTTAATTAGGAATAGAACCCTATCACATTTTACGGTCTGATTAGATGTGGTTTAATCTTCAATACATAGTATAAAACAAAGTCGCTTTCTCTGTTCTAATTGGGTGAATTTTTATTTTGTTCGTCTGTCTGTCAAAATCACAGATAACAGAAACTCCACTTTAGAGTATTTCCACTCAGTGGTCAGTTTCAGAACTTAGAACCATACGGGTTAACTAAGAGAAGATTTTGAGTATTTGACTCTCATTAAGTTTAATGAATAGTATTAGATATTAGTGATATCTAGTAGCCGGAATCAACAGGACACCAAAGTCTCCTCCAAACCTCCAAAGTCGGCCACCCATCCATTTCCTGACTTGGGTCAAGGTTGATTATCAAAATTATTAAGAAAATCGCGCTTCTGGTTTTATTGGCAAAGACGAATCTCAAACTACTGGAGGAACTACTGAAGGAACGGGCTTAGGCACACAGATAGTTATTAATGTGGCGTACGACATCCGCAAAGAAAGGATTTTTGAAAATTCAATCCCTTAGGGGGTAATATAGGGGTTTGAAATTTGTGTAGTCCACGCCGACGAAGTCGCGCCCGCGACTTCGATAAAAAAATATACCTCTTGGCGTTTTATTATTTACCTACACTTTACTTTTTATTAGAACTCAAGACCAGTAAGATTGACCCCTTGCTAGAAAACTTAAAAAGTCACATCTCCCTAAATAGTGCACCGATTTCGATGAAACAAGAACCATATATAGCTTCGAATAAAGTAAAATACATTTATTAAAACAAAATGAAAATTTGTTCAGTATTTTTTGTGTGATGTGGGAACAGACAGATTTTTATATATCTTTGAATTGGTCAGTGTCTGATGCAACTTTTGGACATTTTTCGATTTTTTCCTTCATATACACACTAAGACTCATCTTCTTACCAAATTTCAACATTCCACATACACGGGAAGTGCGTCATAATTTTGATCAGTCAGTGAGTAGGTCTTGTTTTATGTGATTTTCAAACCTCTGTATCTCAGAAACGGTTCAACTTGAAAATTTGAAACTTTCAATTTATCATCACATCCACGAGTTTAACTTATATTTCAAATTTCGTAGGATTACTATCCCGCGAACCAGAGTTATGAGGGGGGTCAAAACAGCTCGAAATGGATCGTGTAAATAACACACTCATGCGACAAGGCCGGAGGAACTTGGCCTGGCGCACTTCGTGCGCCTAGATAACTCCTATGACATACCTTGGCTTCGATCGCACGCCACTGCACATACAATAACTAAATGGATTTGACTAAAATGCTTCTATCTATGTAAAGTGTCAGGGTAGGAGGTAACTGGCTCTCACTCAATAAACTTATATCGAGCTCGCTCGAGACTTGCGAGTTGCTGGAGTGGGCACGTGTCAAAGGAATTCCCAACTTGGCCGGAAGTTTCGGAAAAACTTCCCCACTCGCTGTAAGATATCGGTTTTGTGTCTACTGGATTTCCGCAAATTAAAAATTCCACTGAATAAGTGCTAAGGAATTTTATAACATCTGCGATTCAAGTTGAATAAAATGTTTTTTTTTTACAATTTTTTTTTTACAAAGTACGAGTGGATTCAATTTTCACGCTTCATCTTTGCGCGGGTGGGTGAAGTCTAAATACTGAATTTGAATTTTGATTCGAATGTGCTATTTGTGTACTAATCAATTTACACAACATTTATAACGAAAACCTATAAAATTACATATATATGGTAAAATCCATCCGAAGATGGAGTTACGGAGCTATTGACTTTTTTATCCCTTATCGTGATGGAACTATTGTATTGGGATAATAATATTCTAAATCCGGACTATTCTATAGCTATAAATATATTATGCCAAATTGTATTTAAATTCGTACAACACAAAACAAGACAGTGTAAACGCTCGTGATACTAAATTATTTGAAAACCTATAAATTCACACTCGTGTGTTCACAACCCTGTTATGCAACAGTTTCATTAACTTCTATTTCCAAGTAGATATGTGTGTGAAATGAGAAATAACGAAGTATAGTAATCCAATGATGAAGTCATTCAAGCTCTGAGTGCTTAGTCTCAGTTTGGAGCACTCCAAAACTTTATAGTATAGATCGAATCACAATGACTTCAGAGTAAAATGGACCTAAAATGGCTTACATTAAAGTTTGAGTTCGCCAACACATTCAGCATTCGAAAACAACCAGCGCTCCAAGCAGAAATGTTGTAAAATAAATATTTGAACTATTGAATTACGACTTTAAAATAAGAGTCTTTGGGTTTATTTTGCTCTAAAGTCATTTGTGATTCGATCAATAGTATACTATAAAGTTTTGGAGCGCTCCAAACTGAGACTAAGAACTCTGACGCGGCGCCGCGCCGGTGTGGCGAGTGACGTCACGCGTTTGACAATAAAGATCTTCGGCGCCGAGCTGTTTATACGAGCAGCGACGTATAGGCCTGACCGTCACTAGTACCCACTTAGGGGATTAGTCAGCGAGTGGGGGGTTAGGGGTTACAAGTTATATGAAATGAGAAGATAATAATATATTGTTTACTTTGTTTATGCCTTGTTTACATGCATTTTACAAACCTCAAACCCTTTATATACCTAGTTCTAATAAATATTTGAGTAGCGACGTGTAGGCCTGACTGTCACAACTACCCACTTAGGGGATTAGTCAGCATATTGGGAGAGTTAGTTGGTTATGAATTATATGAAATGCGAAGAGTTGTTTACATTCAATAGGCCTACAAACCTCATACTCACGTTTACAGGCACTTTACAAAACTCAACCCCTTTTAAGTTCTTATAAATGATTTATAATGCGCGCGATCCTTCTAGGTTCAAATGGAATTGGATTGTACCCAATTGACAAGGTATGGGAATTAAGAAGAGTTGTAGATAATTTGTTTTGTTTGCCAAATAAACAAGTATAAAGTAAAATTAAAAAAAAAAACCTCCGACATTCGCCATTCTGTGGTGGCGGCCATCTTGGATTTACACAGTGCTTTTCTACTAGTCAAGCCCTTTCATTTGATACCCATATTGAGGGAGTTGTGAAAAAATATGTAATCCGCCATTTTGTGGCGGCGGCCATCTTGGACCGATTTTCATCAAATATAGCTAAGAACACTCCCGACTAATTCACCTTTCAAACAAAAAAAAAAAACCGCATTCAAATCGGTTCACCCGTTTGAGCGCTACGGGGGACGGCCGACTCCTCTGTGTAATCACTGACGGCGGGTTGCGGTGGTTGCGCCTCTCAGTGATTACACAGAGAAGTGAGACATACCAGACAGTAGGTAATTTTATGAAAGGGCAAATCAAAAATTGTAAGCGCACATCATAGCTCCGCTATTTACAATCTTGCTCCTACGTGCCGCGCTGTTACAGTTTACATTGACTGCCTAGGTCCAAGTCTTAGGAGAAAGCTGTATAATTATAATTTATCTATCGATATATATTTATTCGACAGCTTTGTTGCCTATCTTTATGGTTTTGTGGATTCGCATTTGCACTTCTTGGCGTTCCCGTTAAAAATGTTGGTTTTTTGCCCATTAATTAATTTAAAAAGGGACTGAGTATTCCGAAAACAAAATTTTTTTTCATCTCCACACATCACAACAAAAATGATAGAGTTCGTAGATTCAAAATCCATCCACATTTTTCGTATCTAATCTTAGTTGACTGCTGCCCTCATCAGCATTTCTTTGATGCGGTCAATTTAGGAGACACCATCCGAGCACCTAATAGTCTAGTAAAAATCTTTTTCTTTCCTATAATACACGAAATTTCTATTTGGCTGTGACGTCACCCGGGTCACAGCTTTGCATTGTTTGCACATGCGCACATTGTGGGGGCATACGCTGACTTTACCATCCATTCTGGGTAGCGTATGTTACTTTTGTATCTATAATTGTTTGTTTGTGACACCATAGAGGATAAAGTATCTTTCTTTGTTTCTTTCATTCCTTCTTTCTTGATAACATGACTGGCATCTATTTAAAAAATTCTCGCAGTATTTTTTATTTTATTTTATTTATTAGGTTCGCTAGTGACCTTTACACATTGTGCAAAGCCGCTAAGCCGCAAAAGCCGCACATATCACAGATCGCTCGCAGCGTATGTTCGCACCACACACCACTGCGTCTATCGCGCAGATTGGCCGGGGACGTATTCAATTTTGCACCGTGCCCTATCTACTTGCTCTATTAGCCAAGTTTGCCGCACTCTTACTACTGTCGAGGTATGCAACCTCTATTCGCGTGCGGCTGGCCGACTACACCAGAAGAAAAGTGATTGTCAAAGAGAACAGAATAAGAATTTAAATTATCCAGCCGCGGTTCAGTGTTCGCTGCGGGAACTCACTATCGTAGATACTAATCATTAATCTGTGGAACTCACTTCAATTCTGATTCTTCTATGGTGCATATTAAGTATACATTAGTACGTCTCCTGTCCTGACTGGAGCCATAAAAATTCTTTGAGTTCAATTTTATTATTGTATTATTTATCACGAAATATACGGCGTTATTATATTCAAGATGTAGCCGCTTGTTTGATTTTCGCTACACTACTATCATCCAATAAAAGCGGTAGGAGTTTTTGATTTATCTTACGGCGTTTCAAGGTTCCAACTTATATCTACACTAGCGACCCGTCCCGGCTTTGTACGAGTAGTAAATACCCGCTACTATCTCACCATACATTGTTTTTTCAATAGGATTAGGCAACGTTTTCGATAAAAGCTCCCAGGCGGCTTGATTTTTTCCGACATTTTCAACAATTATATCACACTAATACTAAGTGCCTGTTTCACCACCTTCTGATATGTATTAGATAGCTATGTACAACTTTTGTCTTTGTCACTTGACATAAAGTAAGAAAGTGACAAAACTTACGTTTAGGCTAGCCAACACTTATCAGAAGGTGGTGAAACAGGCCGTAAAAAGGCGAAAGTTTGTGTGTGTATGTGTATGTTTATCACTCTTTAACGCCGCTACTACTGAACTATGGAGATAGATTATGACTTGACACATATGCTATTTTTTATCCCGGAAAAGTATTCCTGTGGGACTAAAATAGATAATATAGACGTCCAAAAACGCGAGAGATGGCGCTGATTGTTCTTAGGTAAATCACGCTCACATAGCACATTATTACAATAGTTGCATGCATCTGTATGCGTTTGCACTTTTATCCTGGAAAAATCTACAGTTCCCACTGGATTCTGAAAACTGAAACCTATAGCTAACATCCTTGAAAGTAGGAATAAAAGTTGGAAAAGGAAGCGGGAACGGGAACCGGAAATCCACGATTCCCTCGGGAATTGTGAAAAACCGAAATTCACGCAAGCGAAGCCGCGGCCATAAGCTAGTCGTCATATAACAACCAATCTACACAAAACTTTTCTATTAAAGACAAACGCATGAAAATTCGTTCAGAAGTTTTGAATTTATCGCGAACAAACAGACAGACAGACTAGACGCGACGGGGGACTTTGTTTTAAAATATGTAGTGATTAAAAAAATATACAGTGTGTAAGTGACATCTTAACGTAAACTTTGAGATAAAGTTGCATTTTATGTGTTATGTAAAGTCATTTATCTCGCAAATGATTGGTTTGAGATATTGCCATTTTTGAGCGTGCAATGTATTGTACACAACGCGATCACAACACTCCGCGCAAAATGATGGCGCCGCGGCCCGTGCTGCGCGCCGTCTACTATGTAGATATTTTTAATGTACATTGCTGTTTTATGTAAAAATAATTACTTTTTCACTTATAATTGCATTGAGACAAATAGTAATAATGATTTTATACAGTATTCAGTTTAAAAAAACGATTAAAAAAAACGTAAATTTCATGAAAAATCCGATGAAAAATTTCACCACTAGGGACGCTAGAATCATGTACTGAATTCGTGGGATGCGTTTTAGGTAACACAAGCGGATACCCGCGACTTCGTTCGCGTGGGTATTGGTTTTTAAAAATCCCGTGGGAATCGTTTTGTTTTTCCTAAGCTCCTTTGAGGTCATACCTTGCTAAAAACTGTTAAAAGTTCAGTGGCGGATGTTTAGGTAGCTCAAAATGTAAACATCCGTCAGTGAAAGTCCCATCAAAATCGGTCCAGCCTTTCAGAGATTAGCCAGAAATCTTTAAAGTATTTCCTTTCTAACAAAAAAAGAATGAATGAAATCGAACCACCCGTTAACGAATTACAGCTAAGTACACATTTTGACTTTCATCCCCTCTCCCAAGGGAAACGTGCTTAATTTCGGGATAAAAAGTATCCTATATGTTACTCCATAGTATGAACTTAAATCATGCCGAGTTTCATTTCAATCCATTCAGTAGTTTTTACGTGATGCGCGCACAAACATACAGACAAACAGACAAACAGATAAACAGACAAACAGACAAACCGACAAACAGACTAACAGACAAACAGACAAAAATTTCAAAAATAGCTTTTTTACGTTCTATTACTTATCCCTAACATCCCCCAGTTATTATTTTGCAAAAATCTTCAATGTACAGATACGGCAATTCTACGATTTTATTATATGTATAGATATAGATGTGCCTTACACCCTTTATACCTACCTATAAAAGTTTTAGTGACAAAATCTTCTTAGGGATGTTTGTATCATAGGTAGTGGTAGTCTGCATGTTACATCCATGTCCTGGAGCTTGAAATTGATCAAATAATATGGTGTCTGCTCAATCCAGTGTCCCGTTATCGCTTGAATTAAAATGCATAGGTTTTTCCTACTCAGCGCTAGTTCTTTATAGTTGGTAGGTACAATATAAGCTTAGCATACTGTTACTCTTGTAACAAGAAATCGTCTGGAAGAGCCCGCCCCAGCCCGACTCACCCGAGTGGACCTAATTCTTTTATCGCTCGCCCCTCGATACTAAAAACTCTTCTCTTTTGCAAAACAAAACTTGTGTAAAACTTCCCCGGCCGGCGTATGCCTCATTTGGCAGACGATGAGTTCCCCGAGTCTATTTAAATTTAGAACATGTCTGAACGTAAGTCTTATTTTATTTGAAGGCAACTACTTACTTGAAGAGAAAACAAGTTTGTGTTTTTCATTTGTGTGTCAACTTTGGACTTTTCCATTAGTTAAGTTCCATTGTTGTATCCACTCCTAATACAAGCTTTGCGCTCAATTTGGGGGAAAAGTGGAAAAGTTTTGTTTAACATGGTATATTATTAAAAACCAGCCAAGTGCGAGTCGGGCCTCGCTCTTTCAGGGTTCCGTACATAATTATGAACAATATAATATTTTGGGTCTAAGAAATATTTAATTTCCGAGCTAGACATCGCAACAAACCGTGAAAGAAAAACCCAAAAAAATGTTCGTTTATTTTGGTCACAGCTTATAAACTATTTAATAAATCGTTGTTTTCAGTATTTTTTGTTTAAATAGAGCATATAGTACATAATATACTGAAATATCATATTCCCAACTAGTTTAGTTTTTGAGATAGCCCCCGTCACAAAAATGGTCTAAAACTGACAACTTTGATGGCCTCCCATTCCCTTATTTTTTGAGATAAAAATTAAAAAAATATATATTTGTACTCTACTTAATGAGCTCTAAACAATGATACCCCACAAGCTAGGGTAAAGAAAAAATTTTTTTTCCGGCTCCTTTTTCATGTATGGGAGCCCCCCTGAAAAATAATTTAATTCAATTTCTAATTCAATATTTGATTTTGGGTTAACGTTTTACACTAAATACCAAAATTTCAGGTTTGTAACTCATTTCGTCTGCGAGCTAGAGACCTGTGACCGGCGTGCAGACGGACAGACAGACAGACAGACAGACAGACAGACAGACAGCCGAGTGACATTAATAGGGCTCCGTTTTTACCCTTCGGGTACGGAACCCTAAAAAAATAACGATGCACTTTAGGGATCACCACCCCCATCACTAAAGCCTTTTTTAACGTCTCACCACTGGGCACAGGCCTCCTATATCATAAGAGAGAGGGATTTAGAGCTTAGACCCACCACGCTGCTTCAATGCGGGTTGGCGAGCTTTAATGACTATTTTCACATGATAGTGATAATAACTCTTGCTCTTCGAGGCACGGGAGTGAAAACAGCGCAAACTACCAACTCCGCGCTGGCACTGAGAATTTCTTGACAGAAAACCCAATACCTAATAATTATTTGCCCGACCCGGGAATCGAACCCGGCATCTCGTGATCTGCAGTCAAATATGCTAACCACTAGACCAACGAGGCGGTTTAGGGATCAAAGGTGTTAAAGTTACGATTTCGCCCTCGGAAAGCGAGTGTTAGGAGACCCCTACTGGGTAGACCAAAGACATCAGATGAGTCACAGAGAGCGGATACAAGCGGCGTAAGGCTGCGGCGTGTGGAAGTCCCTGCAAGAGACTTATGTCCTGCTGTGGACGTCTAGTCAATTTTTACGTTCCTACAGCATAATGGACTGGTGACACGACTTTGCCGGTAAGGAGAACTAGTCACCGCCAACGCCTTCCAACAGACCAGACCAGACCAGACCAGAGCGAATACACGTATTAACTACCGACTTAGCCCTGCCAGGAATTTAACAAGGAGATCGTCGAAATTCATACAGATTTACACAAACATTTGAAAACGGTTTTTAACCCCCGACGCAAAAACGACGGGGTGTTATAAGTTTGACGTGTCTGTGTGTGTGTCTGTCTGTTCCCCTGTGGCGCTCAAACGGGTGGACCGATTTGAATGCGGTTTTTTTGTTTGAAGGGTGAATTAGTCGAGAGTGTTGTTAGCTATGTTTGATAAAAATCGATCCAAGATGGCCGCCGCAACAAAATGGCGGATTACATATTTTTTCACAACTCCCTTAATATGGGTATCAAATGAAAGGGCTTGACTAGTAGAATAGCATTATGCAAATCCAAAATGGCTGCCGCCACAAAATGGCGAATGTTGGGGGTTTTTAAATTTTTAAATTTATACTTGTGTTTATATACTCAATACTCATAAACCTTTAGCATTGGAGGTGTAGAAGTTTGTAGACTCCACCACCTAACTCACCGGTATGATTTAGCTAATACAGTGGAATGAAACATGCCTCCTACGAAGCGGTAAGATAAATCTCTTGTCACCGGGACGCTGCAGTCCGCTGCTGCTCATAATTAATCCACACCTCATGATTACGTCACGGCACATGATTTGCGGCTGTCACTCCTTCACAGACACGCTCAGCGCTCGCTGCTTGGTTGGCATGATGCCTTTTCATGTTTAAAGACGAAAGCCGTGCTTGGTTTTGGGTTTCAACTTCAATCTCACTATTCTTTATCGTTCCATGCTGTGAACGTAACTGTATCGGTATATGCGAAAAAATTGCTTGTCTGTAAAGGCGGTTTACGGACGATAATTTTACGTGAAAACGTGATAAGAAAACATTGCCTCTCTATCGCTTGTTCCGCGCTCTCGCTTGCACGCGGGGCTAGACGGTACGTGACATGTGAGTCATACTTTTTCCTGCGTGCGTTCATCGATTTATAAGACGTTATCACGTCAAAAAATCTTTGTATGAATTTATATGAAACAACACCGTCACCAACTAACACCGTGCCATAACCGGGCTGACAGTAAATCCATGCAGGTGGTAGACTCCGTACGTGGCACACGACGTTTTGCAGGCAGTCAAACGCGTTGTGACCGCGTATGCTCACTTGCTCACCGTTTTAAATGCGTTGCGATGCCGCCTCATCAGTTCTATGGAACATGCTCTGGAATAAAACCGATATCTATCCACTTTGGCATCGACAAATCAAGAACAATTTTTTCCGTCTATGTTCATGTCATTTATATTGGACTTATCGGTTTTTACTTACAGCGTCTAAACGCGTTGTAAACGATGTAGGTATTGTTGATACGTTCTAGTAAGCGTTATGTCTGTTGTGTTTTTTTCGTGTCTGACACGTTCATAATATAAGTAGTCCAGCGTAGCGGACACTGGGTTTAGAACTTCAACTACCTCGTTTGTTTGGAAGCTAGCTTATTCGGCTACTGCAAGACATGGTGAAGTCTTGGGATCGTTTCCCGGTCGGACCAAAAAAGTTATTAGGTTCATCTGTCAAGAACTTCACGGAGTTCAAAGATTCTGTCGGAGTTGGGAAGTTGACGGTTGTTATACCTCAATCACGAAATACAGACGTTTAATCCGAAATATCCCTTCCCTTTCCAATGCCACAAATGGTCTAAGATACCATCATAGAGATTACTACCCTCATCTGTTATTTAATGCTGATAGAGATAATATGCTAGATAATTCATAGATTGATACATTGCACTTTGGTTGCCTGGCTAAATTTGGTGCCTATGATGTTAAACACAAAAAAATGTAATCAATTTTTTTCGATCTGCTTCCCTCATCTGTTATTTAAACGAATTATATGTCAAATGAAAGATTATTTTATTCCCAATCGAACCGTATTTGGTTGCCTGGTCAAAAGTGGTGCTAAATCATGGTTGCCTGGATTTTAAGATATAAAATTTTCTGTGCGAGTGTTGAAAGTGACGGAAAAGTGTTGCGCGCGCAATTCCATTTGACAGACAAAGATGCAGTGAGGCAGGCGTGCACTCGGCAGGTGCTTAGTCTATACAAAGATTAAAACCATAGACTAGCTGTGCCTGTCCATTAAAGATATTTGCAAAAAAAATAAGTGAGCGACGTAAGGAATAAGTAATAAAACGTAAAAAAGCTGTTTTTGAAAATTTTGTCTGTTTGTCTGTATGTTTGTGCATGTATTACGCAAAAACTACTGAATGGATTGAAATTAAACTAGGCATGATCTAAGTTCATACTACATAATAGCATATAGGATACTTTTTATCCCGAAATTCAGCACAGTTCCCTTGGGAGAGGGGATGAAAGTCAAAATGTGTACTTAGCTGTAATTCATTATCGCGTAGTCCGATTTCATTCATTTTTAGGGTTCCGTACCCAAAGGGTAAAAACGGAGCCTTATTAATGTCATTCAACGTTTTAATAAATAATCAACAAATTCTTTTTTGTTGAAGTAACAAAAAATTTAAATTTAGTGGAGAAATTCGAAAAAAGGCGTCCTTATTTTGTGTAATAGACAAAGATGACTTGACAGGTTGAAAATTGTTTGGAGTAAATCTCATTTCGTCTGCGAGCTAGAGACCTGTGACCGGCTGACAGACAGACAGACAGCCGAGTGACATTAACAGGGCTCCGTTTTAACCCTTTGGGTACGGAACCCTAAAAATGAATGAAATCGGACTACGCGATAATGAATTACAGCTAAGTACACATTTTGACTTTCATCCCCTCTCCCAAGGGAACTGTGCTGAATTTCGGGATAAAAAGTATCCTATATGCTATTATGTAGTATGAACTTAGATCATGCCTAGTTTAATTTCAATCCATTCAGTAGTTTTTGCGTAATACATGCACAAATATACAGACAAACAGACAAAATTTTCAAAAACAGCTTTTTTACGTTTTATTACTTATTCCTTACGTCGCTCACTTATTTTTTTTGCAAATATCTTTAATGGACAGGCACAGCTAGTCTATGGTTTTAATCTTTGTATAGACTAAGCACCTGCCGAGTGCACGCCTGCCTCACTGCATCTTTGTCTGTCAAATGGAATTGCGCGCGCAACACTTTTCCGTCACTTTCAACACTCGCACAGAAAATTTTATATCTTAAAATCCAGGCAACCATGATTTAGCACCACTTTTGACGAGGCAACCAAATACGGTTCGATTGGGAATAAAATAATCTTTCATTTGACATATAATTCGTTTAAATAACAGATGAGGGAAGCAGATCGAAAAAAATTGATTACATTTTTTTGTGTTTAACATCATAGGCACCAAATTTAGCCAGGCAACCAAAGTGCAATGTATCAATCTATGAATTATCTAGCATATTATCTCTATCAGCATTAAATAACAGATGAGGGTAGTAATCTCTATGACTGTATCTCCCACTAAAACATCGCAAATAAAGTAAATAATTTACCTTGTCGGGCCAAATGTAATCAGCGCCATCCCGAGTGGTCTACAATTTCAACAGTATAATACCGTCTGAATTATTCATGCCACATTTCCAAAAGATATCTTCCCAATCAAGAGTCAGCCGTTATTCAGGATATTGCGTGTAATAGCCGAGTTAACCTTCGACTCCTTGAAGCATCTAATCCACATTAATATCTCTAGTCTCTAAATAAAACAAAACAAAGTGGCAATCAGGGGTTGCCTGTATTTTACAAATTTGAAACTTCTTGGTGTATGTACATGCGATTTTCAGCTTGATTTAGAAAATACGAGTAAGGCTTAAACTTTAAATGATTTACATTATTTTAATAATAATTATTTATCTAAAATTAATGGAGGAAATCCGTAGGGAGCCGGGGCACATGAGTAGATGCCATGGTGAGTCAATTAATTATAAGTATTTCTATATGTAGTATTTCATTTAAATGAGGAAGTGTGTAGGTATGTCTGTTTGTTATATTATAACTCACTTTTTTCAAAGGGCAAAACAATATCAGGTATTCATTATACCTTGTGTACCTTCAAACTATCAGCCGCAGAAAGAATTCTAGAACTGAAAATTGAAATTCAATAAAAACATATGGACAGTCGGGCGAATATATTCGTTAAACAATTCGTCCAAAAGCCAACCGGTCAATTGTGGGTCGAAAAATAACAAATCAGGTACCGGATTTAATGTTCGCGCTGGGCACAAGTGGTACATTCTGTTACGGTGTAAACCCTATCAATTACGGAACAGCCCGATAAATCGTGGCTTTGTGTGGAAACAAACCACTGCCTCCATCGTTAGTTGGTCAGCCGTGATCTATAGCTAAGGGCACCACGTCATTGGGTACAATTGTGGACACCAAACTTGCTTTATTATACCGACTCTCTTCGATTCGAGCCTTTGTTTTATGTTTTAACTAGCTGATGCCCGCGACTTCCTCCGCGTGAATTCATATAAATTTCATACAATTTTTCAACCCCTTTTTAACCCCTTTAGGATTGAATTTTCAAAAATCGTTTCATAGCGAATGCCCACGTCATAATAGCTCTATCTGTATGTCAAAAAGCCCGATCCGTCCAGTGGTTTAAGCTGTGCGTTTAGTTTAGATTAATCAGTCTTTGCCTTTATTTATTTAGAAGAAGATAAAACTTTTTCTGAGAAAAAGGCTGAATTTAGTAGGTAGAAATTGGTGAAATTACATGAAATGCCAATCGAAGTTTATGCTATCATTATTGTTGTTCAAGAGGGCAACGCTGAAGTGGTGGGAAAGGCAAAAGAGGATACGCTTATAAAATGGCAACACGAGTGGGATAGGTCTCTTAAGGGCTGGTGGACATATCAACTGATTCCTAACCTAGGAAAATGGACTAAAACACTACATGGGCGTGTGTCTTTTCATCTGATACAGTATCTAACTGAAAACGTTTTCATGGATTACCTGGCGGGGATAGGGAAAAGGCACGACTCGGTATGCATGTATGCTCGGTATGCATGTATGCTCGGTATGCGGTATGCATGCAGCGATAAGGATGACGCAAGACACACTCTATTTCATTGTACAAGGTGTGATGAGTATAGAGAGGAGGTTGTGAAGGAAATTGGGGAAATTAATGTTGGAAACCTAGTAAACAAAATGTTAGATAAAGAAGAACAATGGATTATAGTGGATAAATACATAGAGAAAATTATGAAAAAAAGGAGGAAGATGAAAAAAGGAGACAAAAGGAAGGGAGGATTTAAGACCATCATGTTTCCGTGTTTTAGGCTTAGACGGAGAGACGAGAGACGGAGGGGTTTTAGCCGGTAAGAGTCCGGCACTACCGAGAAGGTGTCCATGAGGATTTCCCCTCCGAAGTTAAACAAAAAGAGGGCCAACGAAAGTTTAAATCATTGAGATTGAAAATGTTCTCTAGTCGAATTAATTTCAACTCACGACACGCACGTTTTAAATTGCCACCAATTTGTAAAAACACATTTAGAAAAATTTAGAAATTTATAAATATTACTTAAATTTAGCACAGAGATAGCTTGCATCCCACAGAGGGAAATGGGCTACTTTTTATCCCAGTAAAACAAAGAGTTCGTGGGTGAAATCGACGAGGGTATCAAGTATGTGAAGTAAATAATGTCCTCCCGACCGAATTTCGGCCATGACGGTCAATCTCAACCGACGCCAGGACTAACTAGATACGCAGGAGATATTATAGTGCATAAGTGTGTGCGCATACACACTCTCATAGCCCGATGGGACGCCGATGCGACACGAGAGAGGTTAGGTGCAGAATCAACGGTTTTACGTGTTCTCCGAGGCACGGGGGTGTATTTAACACAGCCAACTTCCAACTTCGGGCTGGCTCTGAGAATTAAAACCAATATCTCATTGTTTTTCGAATATGGTTGAGCGAAGCAATGGCTGGATCATGCGTCATGCTCGTGAACGGGTGCCACCGTCGGAAATGGGGCTACTTTTATCTGCCCTTCTTCACATGTGTAGAATGTAAGCACCATTCCTAACCAATGGTAGATTCATTTGTCGATTCGTAAGCGCTTGTGAAAGTTTATCTGAATAAAATTGAAGATTATATAAATGACAAAAAGGCGTGGATTTGACTCGTTCTAGCAATGCGCGAGACGGCAATTCAATCATGTAATGTAATTTTACATAACATTGTTATATTGATATTTTAAATTTGGAAAAGAGCAACCGCCGAGTTTCTTGCTGGTTCTTCTCGGTTGGAATGGCATTCCGAACCAGTGGTACATTCAGTTGACTATTCAAAAGTACTTGTAAAAGTTTATTTGAATAAAAAACTTTTCTATTCTATTCTATTCTATTCTATTCTATTAAATTTTGGGCCCGGCCCGGGAACCCAGGACCCAGGACCTCGTGATCAACAGATGAACGTGCTAACCGCTAGTGAAGTTATTACGTAGTTATACGCGGCATCATTTTGCAAAACGTTGGTGAACCTACACGCCGATATCTCGCAGTATTGTCCATCTGTCTGGGTGCTCGTTATCGGTATCGAGTTTGGCTTGCTTCGGGTTTCAGCTGATCCGATATTATTATGTTCGGCATAATTCTTCGCTTATTTGGTTTATTTATTAGCGTCGTATTTGTACGAAGTATTTGTTTCAATGTTATTGAGATATTATAACTGTTTACTAGCAAATGTATAGAATACATTCATTTAGTTAAAGAATAATAAATTTTTAATTAACTGGTTTGAAATGTCCTTCCTATTTAACAAAAACCAGCAAAAAGTTCGACGGTTTCTTCTTAATTTTTTTTTGTTTAAGTTGGGCCTGTTCTGGAGGAAACTAAAGAGCAAAAGCCCATCTGCCATCCACTTACACACTTGGATTACCATTGCTTACCCAGCGCAATCAACTGATATGCGCAGTCGCAACTAAGCCACACGTCACTCAAAGAGCGCTCAAAGAGTTCTCAGTAGGTAGATATCGGAATGGTTTTAGTGGCTATAACCCAATTTCTTCTCCACTCCCCACAAACTCGGGTATCCCAGTGAGATTAAAAAAAGGCTTCACGTACCTCAACTTCTAATTAAACACTTGGACAACATTAATAAGTTCCTTTGATATCGAAGAGAACGCATAATATAAGCATTTGGTATTAAGTGCTATCTATACGATAACCAATTCTCTCACGGAACTGCCAGAAAATCAGGAATTGTTGGCGATCATTGATGCTCTCCGATAATATTGCATTCCGTTTCATCTGCGAATCGTTGGTTAATGAAAAATACGTACGCCGAGGTATTTCTCATCGAACCTACTAGGGGAGTAGCTATTACCATTGAATTATATAACTGAGTTATAGAGCATAGAGATGCAGGATATTCTACATAAGGATAAAGCCAATTTGCTTAAATAAATGTAACCTATCTACTTACCACGAATTTCGCGACAATCTTTCATGACATTTTTCATAACACGAATTTCACTACATTGTTTTGCAGGCGTTGAAGTTGTTGTTTTCCAGGCGTTACAAGCTTATTTTTCGCTCAACGATTGAATTCGGTCTTTGAACCTAAAGAATCTAACACATGAAAATACATAATCATCACCATATTAGGTGTTATTATGACAAACTTCCAAAATAAAGGAGAAGCTTGCCTGGAAAATCATTTAATATTTAGGTATTTATTTTACCTGCCTTAAAAGTATTTTGTATTTTTCCCAATACCAGTTTCGAAAATGATTATTTTTGTCGCTTTGATCTTTATTAAAATATTCGGCAGTTTTGCCTTTCGATATTCGATCCTGTTTTTTCTAATGATGCTCTTCTCTTAAATATTTCGGTTTTTGATCAAAGACAATATCGGTAAAGAAAATGTACGAACAAAGCTGTAAGAAAATCCTTTTGAAGGACTGGTTGAAATTTTGATACACTCACCTGTATTAATACAAACATTCTGGATTATGGTTCAGTAGTTGCGGCGTTAAAGAGTAACAAACATACAAACACAAACTTTCGCCTTTATTATTAGTGTGATGAGCTGATTCTTGTGCTAATTCAAAGCACCGCACCGAAGACTGGCAACTTTTGAAATACAATGCAATTTGTCACAGTTCAAATTAGTTCCCGGTACCTTCACTCTCGATTTTCCAAGCAATCAGCGCCAAATGGGGATAACTTTTCTTCAGTCAGTCTAGCGCCTTTGTATTAATAAAGTACTTTGGGGTCATATCTATATTGTGTGATGAATGATAATGCATAGTGAGCTGACATAGTAGTTCAGCGTACTACTTGTCCCTTTGAAACTTCTGAGGAACAAGATCTGTGAAGGTATTATGTACGTAAGGCGTACTTGTACGCGTTACCTACTTCCATATCAAACAACTTTCCATGGCCTTCTAGAATAGAACTATATATTAACTTCTACAAAATATAGGTAACAATAAATACATTTAAGATAAAACTACTAGATATTAAAGACGACTCGCTTTTACAACTGCATTCAATCATTTCGAGTCCAATTTCGTTTTAAGTTGCACCCAAGTCATAGGATCAAGCGATTTATCATCGATGAGTTGCGGCTGTGCAGAGTCACTTGACAAGCTTGTATGGAAATTTCACAGGTATCCGAATTGAAATATTGGCAACATTGGCACGATGTGGACGCACCAGAGTAACTTTTCAAAATTTTCTTGTTTTAATTACTTATTACATATTTGTAATCTGTTATTTAGTCATTTTATGTATCAGTGTGTGCTACCTATTAAAACCACATACATTTGTGCCATTTCCACATTTTATCATCTTAATAATAACTACCAGACATTCGAAATCCAGTATTCACTTGGTTAACAATAACTAGAAAGTTAATTTATCTATACTTTGTCTAGGAGTGGTTATAAACACATAGAGTTGCATTATTTCTAATTATTTAAATTTATATTTGTTCATAGAAAAATAAATGTTTCCCTGATGATCAACGTGTTTTACAAACATAATGCTAACAAACCATCAACTTGATTTTTGTGTAAAATCTACATACATTTTTGCGCTCTTTCTCTTTTGCATTGCCAATCTATACGTCAGTATTATAATAAATCTACATAATTATATCTTAGCAAATGTTTAAGTTTACTATTCAGAGAATTTTAAAGATATTAAAACGGCGACACTTACGATTTGGGCCGCGCAAGAAGCGAGCGTTCTTCTCTCCCCGAGGACTCCTATCACAGGCTACCGGGCAGGCTTAATCTAACGAATGTTACACTAACACAGCTTTGGAAATGGGATTCGATTCCCGATTTAACTAAGTGCTTTTATAGGAAATGATTTTCGATTTCAGCGAGGGGATGAGCTATTAGGTCGCAACTAAAGGTATTACAATAGTAAATGTTCGTTCAGAGTTCGGAGACAGGTTTAAGATAGTGTAAGTGGAGAGAATAATATTAAAAGAACGTTAGCGAGTGAGAGAGTGTCTTTTGGATTCCTAGTTATTTTTCTTTACTTACAATTTTTCAAAAGTTGATTAAAGATTTCCTCTTTGCTGAGAGCTCACGTGATGGTGAAATTTAGTTGGAGATACAAGAATGGTTTGAATTTGAAATTTGATTTTTAAATTGAAATTTTTGATATTGGGCGATCTAATTAGTATGGATGCTCTGTGACGTACCCGGCTCGGTCTCCGTGGCTCCACAATTCACTGATAACATTTGATATGACGTTATCTACACTGTCACTGCATGACGAGGGTTCAAGCTAAATCGGTACACACAAATGCCAGTCGCTTTGCCTCTTGTTGGCCCAACGGGTTTGGCGACTATGTACATACCTTCTTGGCGAACCTATAGGTATATTATGTTCTAAGAAGTCATCACAGCTAACGATCCCGAAATGGCTAAATCTAGATTCACAGTGACAAACTCTTCGATGTCAATGACTGAGTTTCTTTTTATAAAAAGCACAGACAGACTCGTTTGTCAGTCTGCCTGCGCTAAATGACTGCATTTCTTTTTATGACACCTGACAAACAAGTTATCGTGACTAAAATAAACGATAAGAGAAATCGTTCATGATGGCCCAAAGTAAGTAGGTACTAATAAATAAATAAATAAATAATCATTTACTAGTTGTATACTAAGTACATCTCTACTTTGTAATATGTACTGAGCAAAAGTTCGGTTGCGTTATGGAGTATGGTTTAAAAAACATGCCAAAAAAGCGATCAGAGAAATAGCTCATGCTGGTATATAAATAACGTACCTTTCTATTGTATTATTACGTGAAAACTGACCAAATATACGGTTGAGTTACGGAGCAATGCCTGTTCAAAGAATTTAATGAATCATAAATAGTTAAATCTCTTAACGTGCCGTCTATTACAAAGGTTGGCAATCATTGGGGCAATTTCAACTTTCCAGACAGCTGCCCTAAGAGAGGAAGAAGCATAAATAGATAATGCAACTAATTAGCGCAGGCAGACTGATCAAACATCGATTGAGTTGACCAAGAGTTGCTCTTTATACAAAACTAAAACTCTAGGGTTCAAAGCCAAACTCACAGGAATTGAAACGTGAAAGGTGATTTTTATTCAACGTCAAACCAAACTTAATTAAATTCCCGATCCATATTCCCAATACCCAATCAAAGGTTTATACAGAAAAATGGAAAACGTCCAAGTCTTGTAATTAGCTGTGGGGGAAAATACTAAAAAAACCGGGCAAGCGTAAGCAGCTCTTGTGCAACGAGTGTTCCGTAATAAAAATTGGTCTTTCCGTCACTCATAATTAAAAATAATATTTTTTAAAAGTTTGTGGAGTGGACTTCTGTAGATACCTATAATAAGTTTCTATCTGTCTTTGCAGTTAATTATATACAAAATACGCGATTCTATACAAAATCTAATTGAAAAGTGTCTAAAAACTAAGGTCTGACCTGAGAGAAATAAGCTTACAATACATTTTCCTTCGAATTTACTCAATATATTGTTTTTTGTTTTGCACCTCGGTGAGTGAGAACTTATTTTTCACCGGCACTTTTAATCGACACCATATTTAATATAGGTATTATTGATAGAAGCAGTTTCTGAATAAATCTATGATATACAGACATACACACAGACACCGAGGATCCGTTTTTAACTGTCGAGTGCGGAACACTTAAAAAAACACCCGGTATGAATATTCAAGGCCGTTATTTGTCGAAGGCACGGGCTCTGAATTATTAATGTTAGAATGAACTCAATACGAACAATCCTTTGTAATAAATACTGCTTTCGATACTCAAAAGATTTTTAGATTTAGTTTTGCTGGTTCTTCTCGGTAGGAATGGCATTCCGAACCAGTGGTAGATTCAATTGACGATTCAAATCAAAAGTACTTACTTGTAAAAGTTTATTTGAATAAAAAACTTTTCTATTCTATTCTATTTTGCTTTGACTGTTTCCATATTTTTCTGAATGACTGGTCCTAGTTTATCTGTCATTTAACAAGCACGTTAAATTAATCTGATTTACAAAATTAGACTAATTTGGTCGACACTTAGTCGCATGACATTGACAATTCAAAAGTACTTGTAAAACTGTAAACTTTGACTGGCCCGTTGGCGTGGTTGGCAGTGACCCTGCCTTCCGCTCCGGGGTCGCGGGTTCGATTCCCGCCCCGAGTCTGGGTGTACTTATAATATGTATGTATGTATACCTTTATTAAAATATATATGTATTTATATGTAAATATGTCTATCAGTCGGCTGTTACCTATGACACAGGCATTAAGTTGCCTACTTTAGGAACAGACGACCGTGTGTGTACGTGTGAGTATTTATTAAAAAAAAAAAAGTTTACTGGAAAAAATAATTAGCCAAAATATACGAGTACTGTAATTAGAAAATTAAAGTAATAATTCTGAATATAGGGTCAATTAATCGGGCACGACCTGTATATTGAATTAATATTACCCCATCGATATAGATTTGTTCATATTGGATAGCTATACTAAATTTCCATGAGCAAATGACCATGCCCAAACGAGCAGGTGGAGAAGCAGCTTTACTATTGGAAACTTTGGTATCATTAAAGCTGTAAACTATAGCAGCAGCAATTAGCAACACGCGTTCAGTTAGTGAGTTGGCAAGCTAGACTCTAAAACTAGACACATCTTACAAGCTCTTAGTTGTGCTAGGTACGTAAACTTTACGTTCTGGTAACTTACATAGAATAGGTCCCTTAATTTAACGATCTTTATGGTTTGTCAATTTAGTGCAGCAATTTGTGCATTTTGATACAAATTTTTGTTAAAACAAATAGTCCGATCGATTATATATTTAGTAAGAAGTAGCTTTTCTACCTCCTCAAGCGGTCTTGATACTTGAAACTAAATAGTCTCTATATAGTAGCGAAACTAGATTCAGTTTGGTTTAATCGTTATCGATTTACATTTATGGAACGGTATTATAAACACAGAACATGCCTGTCTGATTGAGCGACACACGAATGCCCTCATTGATCCAGATATGGAGTATCGATCGAGATATAATAATGTAGTATCGATTGAACATGCCGATCGAAACCAATCGATTAGGTGAAGAAGCACCTTAAAGACACTTTGAAATCGCGCGTTGTTGTGGTCGCGCGTGGTTTGTTTCAGACCTTATTTATTTACATAATGCCTACATTGCATCTTCAATAATGCTCTATCTACACTGTTCCGCAAGTTAGCGGAACAACTATCTATGTACTGTGGGATTAGCATGAGTTTGAACATCTCGAGAGTGAATAGAATATATTATTTTGAGTATCGAAGCCTTCGGAGCCAACTTCGCAGTAAACAAAAGCAGTTTTTATCCCCCGACGCAAAAACGACGGGGTGTTATAAGTTTGACGTATCTGTGTGTGTGTTTGTGTGTGTGTCAAACGGGTGAACCGATTTGAATGAGGTTGTTTTGTTTGAAAGGTGAATTAGTCGGGAGTGTTCTTACCTATGTTTGATGAAAATCGGTCCAAGATGGCCGCAGCCACAAAAATGGCGAATGTCTAAAAATTTTAAATTTTCAATTTATACTTGTAATAAATATGGTTATTTTGATCAAATGCTGCGCCAGGACCATCTGCGGACTTTCCAATTCCTCGACAATTTACAGTATCGTGTTTCATTAATTTGGTCCCGATAAGTATTTGACATGTAGACAGTGACCGGAGTCTGATAATGGAACAGGAATTTGATTACAGGAAGGACTCGTTAGATTGTTCTTGACTACTTAGTAGTTGGTAAGGTAGTGGTGTCAAATTAGTTTGTCTAATTGATGTCTAAAGGATGTCGGGTAAATTACATATAGACCCATAGACTGCACACGTCGATTTAAATTTTTAATTAATAGGTAGATAGATTCCACACGTCAAAGATGATTTCAGTTTTTAAATAATGTACACTGAGATCTTATTAACGTTTATCGAGCTGTGCGAACTCAGACTAACGGTAGCTACTGATCATACAAGTTTTGAGATGTGTCTAGGCGCTCGCCAACTTTCCCGCGGCACAGGCGTCCCCAAGATGCCTTTAATGATCTAGACTACCATGCAGTAAAGACTTGGACACACACAACGCTAGATGCCAATGTGTCCAGCTTAGCTCCTACAAGTTTTGACCATGTACCTATCTAACATGGAAATACAGGTGCGGACTATCACTGTCGCCTTTTGACTGACGTGTTTCTAAAAAATGTATATACGCATACGCATGCATTGCATCCTAGAGACGGACATAGATCTTATCCCAGAAAATCATGGGATTCATTAAAACCTACTGCTGAACGGATCTTGACGAAATTTAGGACAGAAATATCTTGCATCCTGGATACCAGCACACACTTCTTTTATCGGGAAAATCATGGAGTCCCAACGGGATATTTAAAAAATATGTCGTTCAATCAATTCTTACTAAAGGCATATGATGGAATTATACTGCACCATGGAAACGGTCACACGCTCCTTTGTATCTCCGAAAATAAAGAGTTTCCACAGATTAAGAAAAACTTAAGTACACTTACACGCGAATGAAGCTGCCGGAATCAGCTCAAAATAAAGTTGGTCCTGATAAACTCATGATTCGATGTAATAATGATATTTCAGCGGAATAAAGAGCCAATCCCTTTTAGTATTAGCAAGATGAATGCTCGATAGCGGATACACGGGCCGTAATGCGGCGCCGATGAGTTATATACCACGCTCCATGGCGCGCAGATTACTCTCTATAAATTATTATGAAGCAATCAGTGTATGGCAAAAGTTTCGAGGGCCTTGAGTGTGTGTGTGACGGCTGCGATAAGATTTTCGTCTCGGCCAGAAACAAGTCTAGTGGAACACTACAGAAAAAAATCCGCTATATTGATACCAAATTCTTTAGTCGGAATCGGTCGTTTAATCTTTGAGAAATAACATCATATGTAGAAATAAAATACGCGTAGAATAGAAAACCCTTTCCTTTTTTGGAAGTCGTTCAAAAATCCTTATCCTCTGTATACATAAAGTTATTATTAAGTATAAAAAGAAAAACTTACTAATTGATATATCAACGTATATCTCACCACATCTGGGTTTAGAAACTTGAAATTTAAGAATTGCAAATTGAAATTTTGGAGTCCTAATACAGCCAATCGTACAGGTGAGCTGTATTGGACTACAGACACGTCATAACGTGAAGAGTTGTCGTAAATATATCATAACATATAAAAGCCACCCAGCCAGTGTGAGTTTCCGTAGATTTATTGGTAATATAATTTTGATTGATCGACGCGATCCGGCGACGTGTCGAAGTTTAAAACGATGCTTAGCGTTATCGAATCTGAGATCATTTTGTATACATTTAGAAAAGAGCTTCGCAGTTTGAAGGTAGACTTCGAGGTAGTGGATAGTCTTTTAATGGAGACTTTTGACTTGGACGCTATCTGTGAAGAGATAATAATTCTGAGTGTAACTTTTCAAGTTAAAGTTAACTGTGTTTAACTCTGTTATTTCGTATGGAAATTAACTTTTAGGAAAACCTCATGATTTGATATCTCCACACTTTATGAATTGAATGAATTACGCAAAGCTAAAGTTAATTTGAACGCTACATTGCCCTTACAGATTTCTTGTCTGAGTTAACCATTGTACAAGTTACAACTTGTAACTTACAAGTCGGTAGAATCGTGACGCTCATAAAGCCAAGTACATTGTCGGTATTAAAAGTGACTTGAGAACCCATGGCGGTGTGAAAGTTAGCGGTCACCCTTTGACCGCGTCGGGTAAAAGGGTTGCAAGGCTCGCAAACTAAGGGGCGTAACTCGTAGAGCCAAACGAAGTTTGTTTATTACTTATGTGGTTTTCAAAAAAGTTTGTCTGTTTCTTTTTTGGTGATACATAAAACTTCAGATATAATTTTAGGCTTCCGCACCCAAAGGGAACCCTATTTACTAAGCCTCCGCTGTCTGTCTGTCCGTCCGTCCCTCCGTCTGTCACCGGGTTCTTGGTTTCCTGTCAGGAAGCCAGTTAAATTTGTTACAGGACATACGTGTCACTACGGCCTTTATCATGGCAAATGATAAAAAAAAATTGAAACCTAAAGTGGTCCCCCATACAAATTTAGTCGGATTCAATTCAATTTAATCAATATTTTAATCAAATACAATAAATACAATAATTAGGGCTCGGTACTCGTCGTCGTCGTCGTTATCAACCGATCGACGTCCACTGCTGGACATAGGTCTTTTGAAGGGACTTCCACATGCCACGGTCTTGTGCCGCTTGCATCCAGCGGCTCCCTGCGACTCGTTTGATGTCGTCGATCCACCTAGTGGGGGTCTACCAACACTGCGCTTCCCGGTGCGAGGTCGCCACTCCAGCACCTTAGGACCCCAACGTCCATCGGTTCTCCGAACTATGTGCCCCGCCCATTACCACTTCAGTTTCGCAACCGGGCTATGTCGGTGACTTTGGTTCTTCTACGGATCTCCTCATTTCTGATTTGATCGCGTAGAGAAACTCCGAGCATAGCTCTCTCCATCGCTCTCTGAGCGACTCTGAGCTTTCTTATGAGGCCTTCGGTACTCAGAGGGTACCAAATTGTCGGTCAATCGCTACCATTTTAGCACCCATCTAATTTATTTACTAAAAAATTCCGACTCGCACTTGATTTAATTTGACCATAGATTTACTATTTGCTAAGTAGTATTATTTGGGGATCAGTAGCGTGAAGTTAGGTCCAGTCACCGACGCGCAGCCGGCGCGGGTCGGCGAGTGATCTATAAGGGAGTATCGCAATCAGAGTAAGTGCCGGCAATCAGGCGATCGTTAAAATTTGCAGTAAAGTAATTAAGTAAATGCACTGCTTCAATGAATCCGTGGACAATTAATTTCGGGGCGGTTTTCCAATTTATTTCGTTAAAGTTTCGCTTTATGGCGCATGCGGTGGACGCGAGAATTTTGGTCTTTTTTTGTTTCATCTTAATCCCTGGAAATTACCCGAAGTGATTTCTCTGGTTATTTTTTACCAATTACAGGATTTTTATGCAGGACATTTTGAGGATCTTTCCGGCGCAGTGGTGAGCGCTGTAGTCTCAAAAATTGGACTTCCCGGGATCGATTCTCATCAGGGGCAATTCTGGAATTTATAATTTCTATTTTGGCTTTGGTCTAGTCTGGTGGAAAATTTCGGCGGTGGCATCCTACCACAAAGCTATACTAGTAGCAAAACCGTGCCGCCAAGCGATTTCCGTAAACCGATTAGGGTTTTTATTCGGCATCGTACCGGAACGCTATATTGCTTGGCGGCTGCATGGTAACTAGCTATTACTTGCAATCGAATAATAAAAAAACGGGTTGAGAGTTTTAAATGAACAAAATATGACCGTACTATCATACAGAAATATATAAAGATTGCTAAAACATAATCATTCAGGTAGCGCTAATGAAACAAATACAAATTAAAAATATAAAAAACCTCCGACATTCGCCATTTTGTGGCGGCGCGGCAGCCATTCTAGACCGATTTTCATCAAACATAGCGAAGAACACTCCCGACTAATTCATCTTTTAAACAAAAAAACCGCATTCAAATCGGTTCAGAGAGCGCTACGCTGGAACAGACAGACACACACACGCACACACACAGTAGTGATAATGAAAATCATGTGCGAAGATAAAGTCACGGCCTATTGTGTAAATGCATCATTTCATATTCAGCCGGCGAAAGGGCAGAGGAGAGGACTTAACGACGGAATTAGAATTTTACATTGTAATGGCCGCTGCGAGGGTGGGAAGGGTTGAAAAAGTTCGGGCGAAAACCACCGGTATACGGAATCGAAGATATACAGTATTGCGTGGGAAAGTCACCGAATTAAATAAATGATAAAATCTCGCTAAAATAATCCTTAGAACTTTTAGTGAAAAGTGAAAGGATTCTCTCTTGGATTCTTCTTGGATTACTGAGAGTTGTGATCCCTTTCTATTGATCACACCATGGTAGGGGTTTTAGTCTAGAACGTTTTAACGATTGATGTCTGATATAATACCCGAGACCGACAGCTACATGTAACCTCCAGTTTCGGTTACCTATCCAGTAACTGATTAATAATAATTCAACGTTGTTTAAACACAGTGACATGTGGCAAAACAAGTTCATATCTTGCAAATAGGCCACATGTTGCTCAATGAAAAACTTGAAAGGATTATAAAAATGCTAAAATAAACTTTTTATTTAGTTAGACAATTAAATTTAGGAAAATGAAAAAAAAAAAGATGCTATAAGTAGTTTTTTCCTGTGAAGATGAAAGGTTCAGAAAGTATTAATTAGTAACAGCCCATCGATGGTGTGTTAAGGTATGAACTAGTATCCGTATTGTTACCGATGAAAATCGTTTTAGTTATAGAAAGTTTTCTATGTATCTTTGTTTTATTTTAATATCAGTAACGCAAAGAGTTAAAGTTAAGCCGCGGGCGAGAAAAAGCCTGTACCACGGAGAGCGCAAAAAATACTAAAAACTGCTTACGCTTTTGCCCCGGGAAAAGATTTCGTTGAAAAGTTTCGACTGTGGAGGTCAGATGGTTATTGCTGTGAACAATCTAGTAAACTGTCGAATATGGGTTTTAAATTGAAGATATTTCAATTTTATCGAGTAGGTATTCGCAATTTTTTTAGGAACGTAATTTTTTTAGCTCTCGAGTTTGGGCTTACAATAATGTTATTCGCACATGATATTAAAATGAAGGTATAACTGCCCCACTAGAATAGTAGCAAGTTTGTTCGGCTTCGGATCATGAAATCCTGGATTGTGGACTTTTCTTTCAAAAAATTCTCAGTAGCTGCCCAGAGTTGGGAACTTAGCGGTGTTTGCGTTTTTAATTTGCGTCACGCAATCGGGTGAAAAATACGGACCTAATTGAGAAACCGGTTCTCTTTTTTTGAATTTCTGTATGTATTTTAAAAAGAGTTATACTCAATCAATCGAAAATTCAATATTAAACTAAAAAAATCAGCCAAGTGCGAGTCGGGCCTCGCTCTTTCAGGGTTCCGTACATAATTATGAACAATATAATATTTTGGGTCTAAGAAATATTTAATTTCCGAGCTAGACATCGCAACAAACCGTGAAAGAAAAACCCAAAAAAATGTTCGTTTATTTTGGTCACAGCTTATAAACTATTTAATAAATCGTTGTTTTCAGTATTTGTTGTTTAAATAGAGCATATAGTACATAATATACTGAAATATCATATTCCCAACTAGTTTAGTTTTTGAGATAGCCCCCGTCACAAAAATGGTCTAAAACTGACAACTTTGATGGCCTCCCATTCCCTTTATTTTTTGAGATAAAAATTAAAAAAAATATATATTTGTACTCTACTTAATAAGCTCTAAACAATGATACCCCACAAGCTAGGGTAGAGAAAAATTTTTTTTTTCCGGCTCCTTTTTCATGTATATGGGAGCCCCCCTGAAAAATAATTTAATTCAATTTCTAATTCAATATTTGATTTTGGGTTAACGTTTTACACTAAATACCAAAATTTCAGGTTTGTAACTCATTTCGTCTGCGAGCTAGAGACCTGTGACCGGCGGACAGACGGACAGACAGACAGACAGACAGACAGACAGACAGACAGACAGACAGCCGAGTGACATTAATAGGACTCCGTTTTTACCCTTCGGGTACGGAACCCTAAAAATGATCAAATCAAAAATAAGTATATTACCATAATATAATTATATTTGATTTGAATATTTAGCCAATTTTCGTAATTAGCATCCTTTTAAAATATGTATCATCATGTAAACTGCAAAAAATTAAAAAAAAAAACTGACAGCCATCTTTTATTTGAAAATTGATGTTACTTTCTCAATCACCACCTGAGAAATCTCGGAAACGTCGACACCCATATCGGCATAGACCGTAGTAATGTGTCCTGGCCCTTATAGCTTACAGTTCAGCTCAAAAATCATTCAACAATCGAACTCTTACTTTATCAACCGTTTACAACGGGTAATCTGTATAGATTTAGCATTAAAGCCGCTCCACACACGCAGTACGTACGTTGTTATTTCGCAATGTATGGCGGCCGTGTGTCGACTCGTATCGCGCTGTCACTCGTGTTAATTAAACGTATTCAACGAAGATTTAGCTTTGTTGAATGTGGCTTTATGTGATTTATATAGAAATTAAAGGTTTATGTGTAGGTACCTTATTGTCAACAAGCGGAAACCCGCGACTTCATTCGCGTAGATATTGGTTTTTAGATATCCCGTGGGAATAATTTTGTCTTTCCTAAGCTCCTTTGAGCTCATACCTTGCTAAAAACTGTTAAAAGTTCACTGGCGGATGTTTAGGTAGATCAAAATGTAAACATTCGCCAGTGAAAGTCCCATCAAAATCGATCCAGCCTTTGAGAGATTAGTCAGTAATCTTTAAAGTATTTCCTTTCTAACAAAAAAAGAATGAATGAAATCGGACCACGCGTTAATGAATTACAGCTAAGTACACATTTTGACTTTCATCCCCTCTCCCAAGGGAACCGTGCTGAATTTCGGGATAAAAAGTATCCTATATGTTACTCCGTAGTATGAACTTAAATCATGCCAAGTTTCATTTCAATCCATTCAGTAGTTTTTACGTGATGCGCGCACAAACATACAGACAAACAGACAAAAAGATAAACAGACAAACAGACAAAAATTTCAAAAATAGCTTTTTTATGTTCTATTACTTATCCATAACATCCCCCAGTTATTATTTTGCAAAAATCTTCAATGTACAGATACGGCAAGTCTACGATTTTATTATATGTAGGTATAGATAGATAGATGTATAGATAGATATAAAAAGCTGTGATAGTCTAGTGGTTAGGACGACCAGTCGGTCGTCCTAACCACTAGACTACTCTAATCGGAGGTCGTGGGTTCGATCCCGGGACACGCACCTCTAACTTTCCGGAGTTATGTGCGTTTTAAGTATTTAAATATCACTTGCTTTAACGGTGAAGGAAAACATCGTGAGGAAACCTGCATGCCTGAGAGTTCTCCATAACGTTCTCAAAGGTGTGTGAAGTCTGCCAATCCGCTTGGCCAGCGTGGTAGACTATGGCCAAAACCCTTCTCACTCTGAGAGGAGACCCGTGCTCTGTAGTGAGCCGGTAATGGGTTGATCATGATGATGATGATGATGTGTACCTTGTTAGGTCAAACAAAAACAACTTTTTCTTTGTATAGGAAACTTGATATTTTATTATTTTATCAACTCAAAGAAACAAAATCACAAAGGACAAAAAATGTGGCAGTGAAAACTTCGTGAACGCGCAGAGAGTAAGTATGGTCACAGACAATTCTATCGTGCGATGTAAATCACAGAGCTGTCAACATTGAGTGTTACAGATAATAAATATTATGCGTTTGTTCGCATACATACTCCCCAGCAGGTGAAGAATGCTATGTATTAATGCTATAACAATATAAAATAAACAGTAATTAAGTTAAACAAAGAAAGTATTTAGTTACATAATATAAAAGGCAAATACTGTAAAGTTGGTTACATCAAAATCCGAACATAAAAGTTGAAGAGTTACATATTTATACTCAAAAGTGCAGTTTTGAACTAAAGTTAATTGTGGGAAACAAAGGTTGATGTGTTGACATCCAAAACTTAATTATTATAGCTTATATTAATATTTTATGTTACAGATATATAAAGTAGTACCTATGTATATAAAACTAATATTATTAAATAGAAAGTGTAATAGGTAAATGTTATGCATTTGTTACAATATAATAGAACAACAAGTTTCAATTAAACAACTAATTAAACAACTCAAAGGACCATTCTTATTATATGTATATTATGAAACGTAAAGATAAATTCTTATTCTTGCAATAAAACTAATTTATGGATGGGACGATGATACTCCCCAGATGAAGTCTTAAGAAGTGCAGATCTAACAAGGTTGTCACTTGTATTTTTATAAACTTGAATAACTTTGCCTAGAGGCCAGCAAGATGGTGGAGTATTCTCATCCTTAATTATAACTATATTACCAATTTCTAAGTTCTTAAATTTACATAACCACTTATTTCTAGCTTGAAGTTCAGATAAATATTGTTTATAGAACTGTTTCCAAAACATCTGTTTATGATGAGTAACCTTTTGAAACAAAGATAATCTATTTTCTGAAATATCACAAACATTAGGTTCAGGTAAGTCCACAATAGGCGCCCCTATGATAAAATGACCTGGGGTCAAGCAAGCTAAGTCATTATGTTCATCATTCACTGGACACAATGGACGACTATTGAGGATTCCCTCAATCTGAATGAGTACAGTATTCAATAGTTCATAAGTTAACTTACTATTACATAATTGTCTTTTTAACAATGATTTTACAGACTTAATTCCAGCTTCATAAATTCCTCCCATGTGGCTGGCTAGAGGTACAGTAAAATGCCATTGAATTTTATTATTACTGCAAAAATTGACAATTGAGCTATAGGATGTTTCATTTTTAAACATTTTGTATAGCTCATTAAGCTCATTGTTAGCTCCTTTCAGAGTAGAAGCATTATCCGAGTATATTTGGGAGCAAATTCCACGTCTGGACACTAGCCTTTTTAGAGCATTTATGAAGGTCTGGGTAGACAAATCTCCTACTAATTCTAAGTGAATAGCACGAGTAGAAAGACAAACCATTAAACAAATATAACCTTTAGTGTATCTACAACTGCGAGTCATATTTGATCTTATGTGAATAGCACCACTAAAGTCGATGCCAACATGAGTGAATGCACGAACCAAAGACACTCTTGGACTGGGAAGGTCAGACATTTGTTGCTGGCAAGTGGAAGCTCTAAACCGAATGCATCGCACACACCTGTGAATAACTTTCTTCACTTCAATTCTACCCTTTATAGGCCAGTACTTCAGTCTTACATTGGCAAGTGTCGTTTGAATACCTGAATGCAATAACCTGGAATGATACTGTTCAATTATAAGTGTAGTTATGTGCGCCTGGCACGGTAAGATGACTGGATGTGCATGATTGTATTGAATGTTTGAATGTCTTATTCGACCTCCTACACGGATAACTCCTTGGCTGTCCAAGAATGGATTTAATTTTCTCAGAGGACTAGATTTAAATGTGTAACAGTTATGTTGGCTATCTGTATCCTTCAATGATTGCAATTCTTTTATTTCCTTAGGGAAATATGCTTGTTGTACAGTTCGAATGATAAAGTCATGTGCATTATTTAACTCTGATACTGAAAGAAATGAATTATTCTTAACTTTACTTCGGCAGTTGCTGATGAATCTAAGAACATAAGCCATGACTCGGTTAAGTTTTGTAAAGTTTGAAAATCTATCAAAATATTCAAAGAATGTATGTGCGGTAGTGGCCATATGAGTAGTGTGAGGCTTAGGTTTAATCAGCTCTAACCTGCTGTCAAATTCTGCTACCGGTTGTGGAATAACAATAGGCCAGTGGGTAATATGTTCACAAGTCCACTTAGGGCCCGACCACCATAAATCCGAGTTGGTAAGTGCCTCAGCTGTGATACCACGAGTGAGCAAATCAGCTGGGTTCTCCTTGGTGTTAATATAAAACCAATTTTCTAATGAAGTCAATTCTAAAATCTCCATCAGCCTATTTGAAACATAAATATTATACTTCTTGTATGGTGACTTCAACCAGTGAAGTACAATGGCAGAATCAGAAAATAAGTAAGTATTTACTATGTTAAATTTGGTAAGTATGTTTTTTACTTTATTAGTCATTCGAGCTAAAAGCAAAGCAGATCCGAGTTCTAATCTTGGAATTGAAACTACTTTAATAGGACTAACCTTTGTCTTAGACATAACTAGAGTGCAAGTAGGTTTTTTGTTAGGGTAGGTAGCACGTAGGTATATGCATGCCCCATATGCATGTGAAGATGCATCACCAAATCCTAAAAGTTCAAGTTTGGTTGGGATGTCAGAAAAATAATACCGTGGCAGTTCCATGCCTTTCAAGCATTGTAAGTTTTTATAAAATATTAACCACTGATTCTCTATATCTGCAGGTAACAAACTATCCCAATTTAAATTAAGTTTCCAAATTTTTTGCATTAAAATCTTAGCACTAATAATAGTAGGCGATAGCAAACCTAGAGGGTCAAAAATTTGAGCAATGCTAGACAGAACTGTTCGCTTAGTGTGTTGAGTGGGCTCTTTGATAGGTATTGATATAGTAAAACAGTCCTTAGTAGGTATCCACTGTATGCCTAGTGTCTTGACAATACACTCAGGTGAGAATTCATATGAGGCAGAACTCAAATTATCTGAAAGATTACTAGTGACATGCTCTAGGATATCCTTGCAGTTAGATGACCACTTGTGTAATGTGAAACCACCTTTATGTAATAGGTCAGTGACCTCATCACAAAGTTGTGTGACTGTGTGCATGTCGTCAGCTCCATCCATTAAGTCATCCATGTAGCATTGTTCCTGGATGCACTGAGCAGCTCGAGGGTGTGAATCTTGGTGTCTGTGAGCTAAATCTTTGAGTGTTCGACAAGCTAAGTAGGGTGCACACTTAGTGCCATATGTAACTGTTTTAAGCTGTAAGCATTGAATAGGGTCATGGTTTATATCTCTCCATAATATTCTCAATAGAGAGCGGTGTTCAGGGTGAACTAAAATGTTTCTGAACATCTTTACTATGTCTGTAGAAAAAACAAATTTATGCATTCTAAACCTTATTATAATGTCTAGTATGTTATTATAGATGTTAGGACCTTCAAAAAGAGCATCGTTCAATGAGATACCACTGGAACTCTGAGAACTTGCATTGAACACGGTTCTTAATCTAGTAGAAATCGAGGAATCCTTCAAAATTGCATGATGAGGAAGAAAGTAGGTAGGGTATTTACCAGATGATCTAAAGTCCCCTTGAACTATCTCAGCATGATCAAGTTCTAAAAATTCATGAATAAATTGTTTATATTGTAGGTATAGATTAGGATCTTTGCTAAATCTTGACTCCAATTGTAAGAGGCATCGATATGCTGTGTTGAAAGAATCACCTAATTTGTAAATCATCTCTTGATTGATAGGTAAATGAACTATATAACGACCTGTGTCATCAATTTTAGTGCTGTCAGTAAACAACTGTTCGCAGTATGCTTGATCTGGAGTGAGTGTTGGTTTGTCGGTTAACTCTTCTTGTTCCCAGAATCTAGATAATAGTTTGTCGCTATTGTTGCATTCAGTGAGGTGTAGATTCACTAGTGTATGTGAAGTGTGTTGGATCGCTCTTGTGTCAAGAAATGGACCTGATACAATCCAACCAAATACTGAGTTAATTAGACAAGGTAAGTTTTCGCCTAAGGTATATCTTCCTTGTGTTATGATGTTATAAAATAGTTGTGCACCTATTAATAGGTCTATTTCACTGGGAATGTTGAATGTTGGGTCTGCTAGTGAGTGAGCAGTGTTTGTAGGTATGTTCAAGTTGTCAGTGGGGATATAGAAATGTGGTAGATTGACTGTAATATTATCCATCACTAAGCATGTAAGACTGGATTGATATTCACTGGTGCGTGACGCTATTCGAGTAGTAAGAGATACATTTGAATGTAAGTTAGAAGAACCTATTCCTTTGATAGAGCATTGATTAAGATCAAACTTACATTGCAGTTTGAGTGCTAACTTGTGAGTGATCAGGTTGACCTCACTTCCCGAGTCCAAGAGAGCCCTGGCTGTGTGCCACTGTCCATTGGCATCGGCTATCTTGATGACTGCTGTGGATAGTAAAATATGCATATTGTTAGTATTTTTAGTCATAGCTGTGTGAACAACAGGTATGCTGTTGTCAGCGGTGTTCGCTTGAGTAGGTAATGTTATTGACTTTAAGCTGTCAGTAGATGTAGGCTTGTTTAGCGCAGACATCTGAGTGGGTGTAGTTTGAGATGCTAAAGATGCGGGTTGCAAATCATTACCAGCAATATTCGCAGAATGCAGTGCCTTAGAGGTTATTTTAGGGCTGTTTATATGGATTGTGCTATGGTGCCTGCCTCTGCAGGTAAAACACTTGTGTTTTGAGCATGTGTGATTCTCGTTAAGTTTAAAAGGCTTCAAACAATTTCTGCAAAGTGAATTATTTTTTACAAAGTCAAGTCGTTGTGTGGGAAGCAATTTCAAGAATTCAGGGCACTTAAATAACATATGCTGAGCTTTACATAATACACAATCACCATTAGTATGTTCGACTGTAGCGCTATGTGTTACCTTAATCTTGACTGGAGGCTGTGACTTGTTGTCATTCATTAATTCAAAAGCGGTTCTACGTAAGCTGAGGAATTCCAAAAGTTCAGTAAAGGTAGGTAATGTTGTTTCCTTTCTATTGATCTCCCAAGCAGCTCTAAGCGAATTGTCTAATTTTTGAGTAATAAGAAAAACTAATAATATATCCCAATTGCTAGTATCAATGTTGAGTGCATTTAATGAATCTAAACTTTGCTGTAATACAATCAAGAATTCTTTAAGGTTATTTTTAGTAACTGGAGCATGATTAACAATCGCTTTAATATGATGGTTCACAATAATCACTTTATTGTCGTACCTGTTGTTTAGAATTTCCATAGCTTTGGTATAATTACTGTCGGTGATGAGCATGGATCCGATGAGTCCTGCGGCTTCTCCTCGCAGGGCTGACTTTAGATATTGAAGCTTCTGCACTGGTGGTAGACTGCTGTCCCCGATGGCAGACATGAAGATATTCTTGAAGCTGTGCCAATCCTTCATCGTTCCATCAAATGTTGGTAGATCTAATTTTGGTAGTTTGATGTGGATAGCGTTGAAATTTGAAGTGTTGTATTGAGTGGGTGCCGGCGTGGCACGCGCGTCGATGGCCTTTTGTAGTAACGCCTTCGTAGTGTAGTACTTCTCCTCCACTGCGTTGCGGTCCTGTTCATTTTTGTCTTGATCTTCGTCTTCCATTTCTATGTAAGTTTGGAAATTGTCGTATTTTTCTAGCAGTTTGTGTAGATCCGCGAGTCGTACCTTGAGTTCCGTTACGTCTACGTCTGACGTATCAGATTGGGCAAAGTTGTATATCCTCGTGATTCGACCTTTTACGGAGTTCCTTTGAGCGATGAGCCTGTCCAAGTCCAACTCCCCCGATTCGGAAGTCGTCATGATTCACGGCGAGGTTGATGTGAACGTGATGTGAACTATGTGAATCGGCGCTGTGTTCTTCCATCCGGCGCTCGATGGACCAAAAAATGTTAGGTCGAACAAAAACAAATTTTTCTTTGTATAGGAAACTTGATATTTTATTATTTTATCAACTCAAAGAAACAAATCACAAAGGACAAAATGTGGCAGTGAAAATTTCGTGAACGCGCAGAGAGCAAGTATGGTCACAGACAATTCTATCGTGCGATGTAAATCACAGAGCTGTCAACATTGAGTGTTACAGATAATAAATATTATGCGTTTGTTCGCATACATACCTTATTGTCAATACAATGTTCTTATATGAAGTGGAATTCAACAAATGGATAAAGAATCTCAATAGGCGGGCAATTTCAACGGAGGCGGAGACTAGCCAATTACGCAGGAGACGTTATAGTGCACAAATGTGTGTGTAAGCATGGGCGTTCTATTTCCTCACTTATTACTTCACTCTCATAGCGATGCGACATGATCATGAGGGAACTCGGGCACAGGACTGACGGCGTTATGTGCTCTCCGAGACAGAGAGGTGCTTTTAACATTTCAACCACAGTACACAGATACAACTCCAGTCTGTGACACTGAGGATTTCGTGACAGAAAAATTCAATAACTTTTCTGATTTCGAAAGACCTTCGTCTCGAACTCAGCAGATTATGGTCCGCAGACAAACAAGCGCCAGAAGAGGCAATGAGGCAATTAAATTAGTAGAAATTAGTTTTATTGAGTTTGGCTAACTTTCTAGTATGGTGTGTCACATCCAGTGAAGTCTATGGTGATCGCATTGCCTCTCGTACACACGTATAGCGCGGGACAATACACGCAGCTATATTTATGTTCAGTTTTTCCCATAATTGGTTTTCGATTTAAAGGCGGCCGCCGCACAAATGAGAATACTTCTGCTGCACTTAATCGTGTTTATTGGAATTCTCTATTTATGTTTAGGAGGTGAAATAATGAGGTTTCACTCGATGTTAATTGCATGTACGAATCAGCTGTATGTGCTGTACAATTAGATATTACGAACGCATGTTGATAATATTATATCGTTTTAAAAACAAAATAAAGTTTTGTTATTAACTTCTTATTTAAATAAACTTTTCCGAAACTACCATAGGATCGGTACGTTCTTTCTGCGAAGAACCAGAAAGAAACTCAGTGGTTACTCTTTTTTAATCAAATTCGAGAAAGGATTCGAATTTGATGATATTTCAAGAAGATTTTAGTATAGGTGTGTTAACCAAACATTCATAATAATTAATGTCCATGTTACATGCATAATTAATGTCACTAATATTTTTGATTGGTACACAGATTTTTTTGAAATTACTGGACCAAAGTCGGTTTAATTTTTCCTAAAATATAGCTTGTTTTATTACTATTTATCAAAATTCCGTGCGAACTTTTTTATTTCCGGGATAAGTGTCAGTCCACAGACACAGTTACAATATGTAGATAAATATGAAAATTTCGAAAAAAAAATTCGGGAAATTTTTCAAGATTTTTGCTTTCATTTTCGAGGCTTCATCGATGAGTCATCGAAAATGAACCGTCTAAACACCGACCGTTAATCGTTCACAGGCACTGTGCCATAGCAAATATCGTATCGTGCATCGTTCATCGCAAAAATGAACGATGAACGGGGCACCGCGACCGTCTGGACTTAAGGAATTCATTCATTCTGTCAACTTCATAAATGATTCTTACGCATTGTTTGAATTTGTGTAATCATCTAAGAATTCAGTCGCGATGAAGTTATAAAAGCGTTACGCTGAAAACACACCTGTGTCGTGGCGTGTCATGGCGCGCCAGAAGCATATCTGTTTCATACTTAGTATGGTTAGAGACATCTAAGGTACTTGTAGATTGTCGACAGTCGACAAGTAAGTGGATTTCCGGCGTTATACATGGAGCAATTATGTACTGTGTAACTAAAACTATTACAGTACAATTGTGTACTGTGTAAAATAAGAAAAGTTACATAGTAAACTGTGTAACTTTTCTTATTTTAAACTGGTGCAAAACACAACTTTTCATTGAGCGATATTCCACCAAAGTAACCTTACGTTTGGTCTTTAAACAAGAACCATTTTGTAACGCCAACTAATTCAATTTCCCCGTCAAAACTTAGAAGAAACTTAGAGCCCGACGCAAAGTTACTATTTTTCTTTATAAATCAAAAACTAAAAGCTCTGACGTACCTAAAATTTGTTTCCATTCCCGCCAGCGCGAAGTCAAATGCCATTAAAAGTTTTAATGACTCGAGCATTCTTTCGGGGTAGTGTTCGAAGTGGTATTAATTAAAAAGAGAGCTTGGGATCAAGCGCTCGCGGGTTTGAGTTGAACCCAGCTGTTTTTGAGACAGACGTGCGTAGAAAGCAGCAAACATTTAAGCTTTATTTCGATCTGGTGTTCAAAGTGGTATTAATTAAAAAGAGAGCACTTGCGAGCTTGAATACTGGGAATGCACTGATTACATTGAGCTCTGATATGGAAAATATTACGACTCAATTGGACTCAACACGCGTGGCCTAATAAAAGTGTACCTGGCCGTATTCACGAATAGCTCTGGCTGGAATTAGGCTCAGTGAGAAGAAAACAATTAAAGATAGTTTCAATCTTTTAAACCTTAAACAGCGCTTTTTAGTCACGGATTTGTTACATCTTTGGCAACTGCATTTGTTTGCAAAATTAACACAAAGATGTTTATTTAATTTTCCATCCTAATATTTAAGTAACGAGTAATTATTTTCAGGAATTTATTTATTAGTAGCACCGTAATTCAAGATGAGATGAGATTATACAACAATAATCTTGACTCTATCAAGAGATTCCAGTACAAACATAAATTGTGGCATCAGTGAAACTTAACATTCTATCAAGGTATTTTCTTTGATTCAATCTAATACAGTAGCCAGCACGGTCGAACGGACCCAATAATATTATTTCAGATACAATACATCTGTAGTGGAAGCAATATTGGTAGTTCTCGTAAAGGACGTGTACAAACATTTGCTGGATTCGTCGCGCACGGCTGGGCTGCGCGGCTGCGCTCCACGCGCTACGTGACCGAGTATCTTCGCAGACTTCTGAAAAATACGATTATCTCTTCAATCTACAAGTATAAATTAAAAATTTAAAAACCCCCGACATTCGCCATTTTGTGAAGGCGGCCATCTTGAATTTGTATAGTACTATTCTAGAAGTCGAGCTCTTTCATTTGATACCCATATCGAGGGAGTTGTGATAAAATATGTAATCCGCCATTTTGTAGCGGCGGCCATCTTGGATAGATTTTCATCAAACATAGCTAACAACACTCTCGACTAATTCACTTTTCAAACAAAAAAACCGCATTCAAATCGGTCCACCCGTTTGAGCGCCACAGCGGAACAGACAGACAGACACACACACACACACACACACACACACACACACACACACACAGACACGTCAAACTTATAACACCCCGTCGTTTTTGCGTCGGGGGTTAATAATAATATAAAGAAGCTTGTCCTGACTGACTGACTGATTAACTGACTGATCATCAACGCACAGTCCAAACCACTGAAGCTAGAAACTTGAAATTTTCACAGTAGCTTCCTTTTACGACGTAAGCGCACACTAAGAAATAATTATTGAAAATTCCACCCCTAAGAGGGTTAAATAGGGGATAAAAGTTTGTATGCAAGTCCGTCATGAATATCGGTTCTTGTACTGTAGATTAAAAATAAAGAATTACGTATTTCAGGAACTTTGGACATTCTACCCCCGAGTGGGTTAAATAGGGGATGAGATTTATAAGAATCCAAGCGGACGAAGTCGCTGGCATCAACTAGTTTGTATAGTAAAATCTTGCAGTAACCCGTTGTCCCAGGTGAACGACAAACGCGATGCGACGCGATGCGACGCGATACGACTCCGACAAACTTATCTACGCGACAACTTAGGCCATGGGAACGTTCAGCTATTGTTTGAAATTTTCGCGTCGGGTCCTATTATGTCACGTTATCCCGTTTGTCTTTCACCTAAAACAACGCGTAAGGGCCGCATGCACATTCTACCTTTAATGAATATTGTTTCTATAGAATAGAATAGAAATAGAATAGAAAAGTTTTTATTCAAATAAACTTTTATAAGTACTTTTGAATCGTCAATTGAATCTACCACTGGTTCCGTTGCCGTTCCTACCGAGAAGAACCAACAGGAAACTCAGCGGTTTTTTTTGTTGTTTTTTTAAAATAACCATCATGTATACAAACAGTAACTGCCTCGTTGGTCTAGTGGTTAGCGTATTCGACTGCAGATCACGAGGTCCCGGGTTCGATTCCCGGGTCGGGCAAATAATTGTTAGGTATTGGGTTTTTCTGTCAAGAAATTCTCAGTGCCAGCCCGGAGTTGGTAGTTGGCGGTGTTTCACCCCCGTGCCTCGGAGAGCACGTTAAGCAGTCGGTCCCGGTTATTATCACTATCATGTGACAATAGTCGTTAAAGCCCGCAAACCCGCATTGGAGCAACGTGGTGGGTCTAAGCTCTAAATCCCTCTCACCTATGAGAGAGGAGGCCTGTGCCCAGCAGTGGGACGTTAAAAGGCTGTAGTAGCTCATACAAACAGTGATAGCTTCAGTAAAGTGGTGGTAGCCTAGCACATCTGTGATAGCCTAGTGGTAAAGACTTCAACCTCCTTTCCGGAGGATCAAATTCAATCCTCGGCGCTCACCTAAACTTTTCAGAGTTATTGGCATTTTAAATATTGCAATATTCTTTAATGGTGAAGGAGGAATCATCGCGAGGAATTTTCCATGATGTTCTCAAAGGCGTGTGAAGTCTACCGATCCGCATTGGTCGACGTGGTGGAGTACGGCCTATACTAAACTTTTCTCATTCTGAGAGGAGACCCGTGCCCTGTAATAGGCCGGCCCACATGGGTTGATAATGATGGCTATGATGGTAATAAATTAAAATCTATAATATAATAAAACTGTAACAGATCCAATTCTGTACATTAAAGATATTTTGAAAATTTTTATTGGAGGGCACTCTATAATCGATACTGAAGCCAAAACTGCAATTTTTTTCATTTTTGTCTGTCTGTCTGTCTGTCTGTCTGTCTGTCTGTCTGTATCTTGGCCGCGCATCACGCCGAAAGTACTGAATGGAATCGAATGAAACTTGGTACGATTTGAGTTTATACTCCGAGGTAGGACATAGGATACTTTTTATCCCGAAATTCAGCACGGTTCCTTTGGGAGAGGGGATGAAAGTTAAAACGTGTATTTAGCTGTAATTCATTAACGCGTTGTTCGATTTCACTCATTCTTTTTTTGTTAGAAAGGTAGTACTTTAAGTATTGTCCCGAAAATATTTCAAGGTCATAGGTTTTTAGTTCAGAAATTACAGACATTTATTGGGTTCAAATAACTTGAGACCCGGATCTTTGAACGTACGGCTTATTTTAAACTGGTGTGCGTTTAAATTTATGTTTGTCGGTCTGTCTATTTGTTCCAGCTAATCTCCGAAACGGCTGGATCGATTTTGACGGGACTTTCAATGATAGGTGATGTTATAAGTAGTAACTTAGGCTATATTTAGTTTAGGTACAAAAAAGAATTATGGGATCGGATCCTATATAAAACCTATATCTACGCGTACGAAGTTGCGGGGATCAGCTAGTAAATAAATAAAATAAAACTCCGAAAAGTTGAAATGCATGCCAGGGATCAACCACTAGGCTATCACCGCTTCCTTATTTCTATATACTTGTGTAAATCACATTCAAAAAGTGTAACAATTTTGTTGAATAAATAACTTTGACATTTATATATAGAAATTAATATCTGTGTCTGTGGTTCGACAGATTTTCGTAAAAATATATACCTAAGTAATTTCATAGATATAGGACTTAAAGTGGCTTAAAGATCTATCTTTATAATATTGTCTTTATCTTTGAGCCCGTGTATATTATTATTTTCCATATTTATATTTTCTGTAGTTAGCGATTAGAAGCGACCGTGTGTCCACGTCCTTTCGCCTTTAAGGTGTTCTAAGACAAGACAAACTTATTTTCACTTAATTCTCTTCGAAGATTATTTTATTATTTAAGTAAATTTTCGTGTTATTGTTCCCTCGCTTGGCTTTTAATTAGATATTTTAGAGTTCATCGTTATCAGTTTCTATTATAAACCCTTTCCTTTTGTTAAATAACAAATGAATACATTGTAATATACCTAATAGACAAGTTTTTTTAATCATACAAACTTTTTCAAAGTGCTTATGAATCGTCAAGTGATAGAGATTAGGACGTTAGAGGTTAGGACTGAAAAATATTCCATTGCGAGTAGGTAGATACTTTGGACCGCTCCAAATGCTAAGTGACTATTTTCTAAATGGGTACAAAAAAGGAAAAAATAAGAGAAATCAAATCGGGTATCAAACGATAGTTTTCCCTAGAAAAGTACCAAAGTAGCTAAGATACCTGCTTCTGCGATTTTAAAACTTTATCTGGTTTATCTTTAACTTTTATCTCGTGTAAAGATCTCGTAAGACGCAAGTCACCTAGCTCCCATTCATTTCTCGAGTGGAGCCGAGCGCCAATGAATAGCACAGACAAACTCAATTACTGGCGGAAGCTGGTTTTTATTCGCTGTACCGTCTGGATCGGTCTTTGGCGTACTTCATTGTTTTGCATAATAATAGCCGAGGAGCTCGCGGTGGTTGTAATTAATTGTGTTTGTGGATACAAATTATCTGACCGGATCTCTGACTTTCGTAAGGTGTCATTTCGAAACATGAAAAAATTTCTACGTACTTATTAATTTTAAATATTCTCTTTAAACCTGGTTAATTTCGCCAGCGAATAGGCGTAGTAGTAGCAATAGGTTAGAGAAGGGTCAGTTGAACCAAACTTTTAGATATGCCACAGACAGTAACTTTTCCAACTCGCATGGACTGAAGTAACCTTCTCGAGTCTTCCAGGTTTAGATAACTCAGTAGCATTACTTCGTGCTGACTCTTTAGTCTTCTTTTCCTTTTTTATATTTCGCCATTTATGTTTTGCACAGAGACGAATTGCATCCTGGAGATGGCGATTTTAACTTATAATCTTGGAATATTAAGTCTGCGTGGAGTTTGGTTTAAATTAATGCCATAATTTAAACCAAACAGGAAATTGCAGGCATCAGCTATTATGTATATTAATATTCATTCAGCACTTCTAAAATTTGGAGTTTATAAAGGTCTAAAATCTTTCAAATCCACGTGGATGAAATGGCGAGAAAAGCCAGTAAAAAAATAAACATCAGAATTTTATTTGCGAGGCGCGGAAAAGGCTAAAATTTTAACACTGAATCAATGGCGTATTACTGTAGTCATTCGAATGCGTGTTTCGGTTAAAATAAAATAAAAAGTTTTAAAACTATAATGGAACGTGGATTTGAAACCAGTGCATCGAGCATTGATTAAACTTTCAGTAGCCCGCGGGCAGGTGAATTGCTATAAAATGCGCACAAATCCGTATATTATATTTCTATTTATTTTTATTTTGTAGGTACCTATTGTATGTGTAAGAATTAGAAAGTAGGTGCACTCTAGAAAACTAATATCTGTGTCTGTGATTAATCGAATTTCTAATAATAAATTATTTAATTCTTAACCTTTAACTATGGACACTTATTTTTTGTAACACTAGCATGGACATGGGGTCTCACAGACCCCTAAATTGTTTGGGGTCATTTATATTAATAGCTAATAAAAATAATTAAAAAAGCAGTCAAAGTGGATGTAAGGATTATAAATAATAAGATTTTAAAAATATATCAGAAATATTTATTACAAAATACAAATTATTACAAAAAAACGAATAATGGCACTTTTCAGTCCAAATTGGCAGTGAGATCACTTAAAGTTCTATAAAGTAATTTTTTCTTTGAAAAATCAATGTTAATGTTATTTTTTATTAAAATTTAATACATCAAATTCAATCCTCGGCACTCACCTAAACTTTTCGGAGTTATTGGCATTTTAAATATTGCAATATTCTTTAATGGTGAAGGAGGAATCATCGCGAGGAATTTTCCATGATGTTCTCAAAGGCGTGTGAAGTCTACCGATCCGCACTTGGTCGACGTGGTGGAGTACGGCCTATACTAAACTCTTCTTATTCTGAGAGGAGACCCGTGCCCTGTAATAGGCCGGCCCATATGGGCCGGCCTATTACAGGTACCGATCAAGGGGTATACAATACATACCTCTTCCAAGTTAGCTCGCTTCCATCTTAGACTGCATCATGACTTACCATCAACTGAGATTGCAGTCAAGGCCTAACTTGTAGTTGAATAAAAAAAAGTCAAGGGCTAACTTATAGAAAAAATATTTTGTAATATGAGAGACTACCTACATCCTGTAGAAGCAATTCCAACTGCAATACAACAAGTTCAATTTTCATCCCATCTATCTCAGTTCCTCTACAGAAGATGTCGTAATAGACTTAAAACTGTAGACAGCGCTCAACACAAAGGGGGGAGTCATTTAAATGCAAACTCGGCGAAGGTAATTTCGCTAACAATGACGTATTCCGTTCCTCTCGTAAAGCGTCAGGACTTATAAACTTTGCCTCGTCCCCGGCAACCTTCGACTAAGTTAGCCCGCTTTATTCCTATAACTGTATCGCTTATTTATTCTCCACTGGCTCAATGCTTTCCCTTGACTTTGTCCGCGTGGATACAGGTTTTTTAAAAATTCCTAGGGAACTCTATCATTTTCCGGGATAAAAAGTAGCCTGCATCCTTCTTCAAGGTTTAGTCTGTCTCTGTAACGAATTCCGTCAAAATCGGTTAAGTGGTTTATGCGTGAAAGCGTAACGAACGAACAAACTTAGTTTCGCATTTAAAATAATACTAGATGATGCCCCCGACTTAGTCTGCATGGATTTAGGTTTCTTTAAAATCCCTAAGAAACTCTAAAATTTTCCGAGATAAAAAGTAGCCTATGTTCTTCTCCGAGGTCTAGTCAATCTCTATACTTCGTTGAAATCGGTTCAGTGGTTTATACGTGAAAGCGTAACAAACAAACTTAGTTTCACATTTAAAATAATACTTGATGATGCTCGCGACTTCGTCCGCGTAGATTTAGGTTTTTTTAAATTTCACGGGAACTCTTTGCTTTTCCGGGATAAAAAGTAGCTTATGTCCGTTCCCGGGATGTACTTAAGCTTACTTTGTACCTTTCATCCAAATCGCTTAAACTGTTGAGCCGTGAAAACTAGCAGATAGACAGACAGACACACTTTCGCATTTATAATATTAGTACGGATCAGGGTTGGCTCGCTTGCTTCCCGCGACTTCGTACGCATGGTCTTAGGTACTCAGGGTTCCGTACCCAAGGGGTGACTAACGGGATCCTATTACTAAGGATTTGCTGTCTTTCCGTCAGTAGTAGTAGTCAGTTGAAATTTTCACCGAATAAGTGTTACTCGTACCAGTTCGGCGTGAAAAACAATAGGCCTGCCTTCTAATCTGATGATGCTCTAGAAATAAAATAGGTTAAACCATGATAAATACGACGTAATAACGTTACATAATTTCGTATTCCGGAAAACAGATTTTTCGTAAAAGTCGCGCATAAAAGGCAAGCGGTCCCTATTTGCATATTTAGAGATTTAATTAAAATAAATACACGGACACTGGCTTTTATGAATGACATTATCAAGAATTAAAACATTTTCCTTGAATTTTAACTTCGCTTTATAAAGTGGGGTGCCTAAAACTTTCGTTATTGTCTCAAAGGCCTTTATGTTTGGATTTAGACCGGTAGCTTAATCCAATGCTAGTTCGCGAAGTACGTAAGTTATAAAAGAATTTTGCATTTGTCGCTCACTTATCAAGTAAATTTCTAAGGATTTCCGATTCCGATTTTTGAGAAATTATCTGAAATACACAAGAAGAAATGTTTCGACGATTATAACTACTCAAAAATTAAGAAGACGGAATCGAAAAATAATCCCTAGTTGTCCTTTGATCCTCAGGTTGAAGATGGCTGTAGATGCTGTAGGATCCTGGAAGTGGATCCTGGATTCTGTTTTTTGATCCCAATTTGGGATTTTTTGTTTTGCCGGGCTTTCCTCCGATCCTGATGTTGAAGATGGCTTAGGTGCTGTCGTATAAAATAATAAAAACCGGCCAAGTGCGTGGCACGCCACGCGCAGTGTAGGGTTCCGTAGTCACAATCCTCGAAAAACAGATATAACTCCTTAACCTGTGAATCCTACTTAGCCATGATAGTTCTACTTTAAAATTAATTATATATACTACTGCTGTGAATTTTTTCAAGTTCCTATATACTGCCATTTGGCAGCATTTGGGGGGGGGGGGACACTTGACTCTAATAAAAATTAGCACTTTAAAACATCATATTTTACAAACAGATCTAGAAATCGAAAAATGATGTTCCCACACCCACAGTATTTTTAAAAGACCTATTCAACGATACCCCACACTATGGGGTAGACGAGAAAAAAAATATTCATCCCCAGTTTACATGTAGGGGAGCTATCCTAAAAAAAAATATTTATCAAAATTTTATTTCACCACTTTGTCGGCGTAATTAATATTTATACCCATGCCAAATTACAGATTTCTAGCACTAATAGTCTCTGAGATTAACCGAGGACGGACGGACGGACGGACAGACAGACAGACGGACGGACATGGCGAAACTATAAGGGTTCCTTGTTTACTACGGAACCCTAAAAAGACTCTAGAATCTGTTTTCATCAGTTGGTTTTGGGATTTATTTGCATTCACATCTATTTAGACGCCGTGGCTTGTTATCCCTTTATCGGAATATCTATTAGACCAAGCAATTCCACGTTCCGATACTTACGTTGCGTAGAAAACAGAGGTTAATTAATAACATATTCTACCCCTTTAGGCGTCCGTCTTAGATTGGGACTTCGTATAAGATGAGTTTTCAGTCAGTCGCTAACTTGTCGTCGAATAAAAAAAGAAGGCAACAGCTAAATGAGCACAGCATACAAGTATAAATTAAAAATTAAAAAAACCCCTGACATTCACCATTTTGTGGCAGCGGCCATCTTGGATTAGCATAGTGCTATTCTACTAGTCAAGCCCTTTCATTTGATACCCATATTAAGGGAGTTGTGAAAAAATACGCAATCCGCTATTTTGTAGCGGCGGCCATCTTGGATCGATTTTCATCAAACATAGTTAACAACACTCTCCACTAATTCATCTTTCAAACAAAAAAAAACCGCATTCAAATCGGTTCACCCATTTGAGCGCCACAGGGGAACAGACAGACACACACACACACACACACACACAGACACGTCAAACTTATAACACCCCGTCGTTTTTGCGTTGGGGGTTAAAAAAAGAAGGCAACAGCCAAATGAGCACAGCATAAAATACGTATAAGTGTACATCTTCGGCGTCATCGTGCGATTACGAGAGAATGATCATTATCCCGCAGAGCAGCACTTGGCCAAACGAGCCGGCTTTAGTGCCGCGCCGTAAAAATGCAGTTTTTACGTCTCCGCCGCTGCTGGATGGATGCTGCTTTTTTTATTTTCAACTTCACGGCTGTCAAAGTGCTTTTTTTCACAAGTCACGCGATAGTGAGATTTTACGTCGGCACCGGCCCTTACCATTGTATCCTTAAATGTCTTCTATGTAATTTTTTTAAATGAAAGTAAACAGTTACTTTGAGCCTCCATTTGTATCTTCAGAGCTGAAAGCTCCAGCGATACGTATTTTTATAATTAATTTTTTAATTTATTTAATTTACAATTTAGCTCTTGACTTCGATCACACCTGATAGTAAAAAGAAATCATAGCGCGCTACTGAGGATACCTATTCAAATGTTATAGTGAACTGGAAAAACGGAAACTGGAAGTGCAATCTAAATCTTGGCTTAAAAGCGAAGTACTTACCGCACAGCCGTATTGATATACGTAATGCACACGTACAACATGGCAGCGTAGCGTGCGTAGCGTAGCGTAGGAGGCGTAGCAACACGATAGTACAGCCGCTCTATAGTAGAAGGGTGAAGTTGATATCAATAAAAGACGCTGCGCTTCGGAGCCGCTTCGCAAGTCCTAATGCGAGTTGCATTCGTCCTAAGTTTCAGATTTCATAGTATTCAAGTAGAGCAGGCATGCGGCCTCATATACGAGCTTGCTTTTACGAGCGGCGGCAGTGATAAGAATTGTTAATTTTATAGAAGACCTCACCGCGGAGACGTGTGCATCAAATTCAATGTAGCCTGCTGCCAAGTTGTCGGGGGAGTTCCGAAATGTAACGGCTTTCGCTATAATACTACAATACAGCATTTTTTTTCTTTTTTTGTAAAAGTTTCTGGAGTTACTTAACCGTGAGATTTTGAAGATTAGGAGGCGAATTTAGACTGTTTCCACAGTTCAAACAGGAATAGTTCAAAGGTGGAAAAACAAAATGCTTGGTTCTGAATCCAGCTTTATATAAGGATGTCTATAAGTAATTAACATTTTTTAGATTAATAAAGAATGTCCGTGGTTATTGTGCAACCTCCGTACTTAAACAGCACGCAAATACTCAAATAGTGCAAACATAAACCCCCATTCGAGAGAAAGTCATAAAGTGGAAAAATAAATGTTTTACAGCAAATTGTGGACAGGTTTAGAAAGTTTGGACACCTAGATCGGGAAGTCGGAAAACTGCGACTGCGAGGTGTCATAACAAGCAACGGGTCACATTGGACAACTTTGCCGTCGGCGCGGTAATAATCGACGTGAGTATGCTCCTTATGGGTCTATTGGTAAAAAAAATACTTTTATTTTGGAAACATATTGTGATACAACAAACATAAATAAACATGATCAGACATTTTAACTTAAACGTTAAGTGATGGTCCCCACTTGATATGACTGTGTATAAAATCACTTTTAAAATAATTTTTAAAGTGATTGAAAATTACTTTTATTTGGCAGTCGCGGATGCCCGACCTGACATAATATCTTATAGACCAAGATCCCAGTGCGATCTGACATAACTTATTTTCTGAAAAATGAAACTTTAGGCTCTCAGTAGTGTCTCATTTGCTTTGAATAACTGCGTAATTGTGGAGTTCGTACCTGGGGTACTTATAGAGATATCAAGTGTGAAAGGTAACTAAAAATAAGAGTAACTTAACTTACTTTCACATGGCAGATTTTTATATATATCGGCTCAAACATATTCGCCATCTTTAAAATAATAAAATTAAAGAGGTCTAAGAATTAACTATTACGAATGGTTATTATCATTTAATAATTATTAAGATTTATTTAAGTAATTACTATTAACTAAAATTATCAGTTAATCATTTATTACTGATGCAGTTGAATTTAGCAAGTTCAAACATGTTCGCCAACTTTAAAATAAGAAAATTAAGTAAAAAGGTTTAAAACTCAATTAATTTGTACTGTAATAATTATTTTATAATTATGAAGATTTATTTATGTAATTTCCTTAACTAAAAATAACATGTAACTGTTTGTTGACTGTTATGTGAACTTGTATTGATTGAAGTGAGTGTTGTTGTAAAATGTAAATGCTAGTTGTTTAAGTAAACCTTAATTATAACACTTCAATAATTTGTAAATATTATAAGACGATTTTAGCAAATAATAGTTTGAACGATAATTAGTTAAATAAGTAATTGAGAGTTGCCAAATTGTGGATAACGCCATCTGAGACGTCAGAGGGCGCCATGTTGGCAGCTGCCACGCGGCTCGCGAATCGATCGACCGCCGCCATTCTGGTTCGAGATTTCGAGTTGTCGGTTGATCGGTGCGCACACGCTGTTGGTTAAGTTAAGTGTTATTTTATACTCTTATTTTAGTTATAAATTAGTTAGAAATAATCACATTACATTTAATCAAGTGCAGAATCTTTATTATTCCTTTATCACTTTGTTTTACAATGGTTTAGTTTATTTTAAATAGTAAATTGGTGATTACGTAAATTAAAATGGTTTTTATTGTTCTTATGTTGGTTTTAGTTATTTAAATGCATATGGTTGATTTCTATTAGCAAAATGAGTGATAATGGAAGACATGACGTCAGCCAAGCTGACGTCATGCTTTTTAAAAATAATTTAGGAACCTCCGCTCCGTTATCAGAAGTGGGATCGGATCCCACTACTGCGATTCCTGGTACCTCAGAAACCGTAAGTACCCAGCCTGCATTAACAATATCGATGAATTTACCCACTGAGATTGCGGGTACTTCAGAGAATGAAAATACTTCATCTACGCAACCGGCGTCGACCAGTGTGAGCATGCCTGCACATTTTCTTATGCAAATGATGCAGACAATGAAGGAAATGTCTGATCGATTATCAGCACCTCGACCCGAAAAGGTAAAGATCAATGACATATTTTTACCCTCTTTTGATCCTGATTCCAACATAGGCGTTCGAGAATGGTGTCAACATGTCACACAAGCTGTTGACTTGTACAACCTCAATGATTACGAAGTACGAATGAAGGTAGGTAGCCTACTCAAAGGACGGGCAAAATTATGGGTAGATAATTGGCTCGTTACTACTTCGACGTGGGCCGAGCTTCGAGATAAGCTGATCACTACTTTTGAACCGGAGTCCAGGTATTCGCGCGATATAGTTAAATTTCGGGAACATATTTACGATTCTAGTAAGGACATATCGGAATTTCTGTCTAAAGCGTGGGTTCTCTGGAAACGAATAACTAAAGACAAGTTAGGTGACGAATACGCGGTTGAGGCGGTAATCGGTTGTATAAACGATGAACGTCTTAGGATAGAGTTATTAAATGCTAGGGCATCATCTGTACCGGAATTGATATCGGTAGCCTCTGCGTTACGAGTAAAACGGCCACATAATAATAATAACAACGCGTCACAACCCCCAAATAAACGTTTACGACTTAACGAAACGCAAACTTCATCTTTTTGTAACATATGTAAGAGGAACAACCACTTGACGCGTGACTGTAGATTCAAAACTAGTGTTAATTCGCAATTACCTAGCAATAATAACACAGAAAAATCAAATACTTCTGTACCGACAAATAAGCCAGTCTGCAAATTTTGTGACAAAGTTGGTCACTCATTCGAAACCTGTTTCAGACGCGAAAAAGCCGTTGTTTCTAACGTAAATTGTGTGGGTAGACCAAAATTAAACTATATAGAAGTTGTTATAGGTAATCTCGCGTTTCAGGCGGTTTTTGATAGTGGCGCTGAATGCTCAGTTATTACCGAGAGTATAGCAGCTAAGTTACCGGGTAAAAGAATCCACTGCGTTAATTATTTACGCGGAATCGGAAAAATTCCAGTAATATCTTTGTTTACTCTAACTGCAATTTGTTCGATTGATAACGTAAATGTCGAAATTCAGTTCTTTGTTGTGCCTGACAGTGACATGACTTCGAAAATTTTAATAGGAATGGACTTAATTAGTAATTCTACCCTCAATGTTTTAGTAACGGCAACGGGTGCCAAGTTAGTCCGACAATGTACAGTTATGCATATAAAGTCAAATAATTCTATCTTCGATAAGTTAGATTGCGATCTTACTAACGATGACGAAGTTAATCGACTGCGTGTTTTGTTGAACAAATATGTTCACTTATTCATTCGCGGATTCCCTAAAACACGTGTTAACACGGGACAGTTGGAAATACGCTTGAAAGATCCCAATAAATACGTAGAACGTAGACCCTATCGATTAAGCCCTGTAGAACGCGAAAAAGTACAGAACATCATTAAAGAACTACTTGAGCATAATATTATTAGAGAAAGTGTCTCTCCATACTCAAGTCCCATTATTCTCGTAAAAAAGAAAAACGGAGATGACAGATTATGTGTTGATTACCGCGAATTAAATTCCAACACTCTTAGAGACCATTACCCTCTTCCGTTAATTTCTGACCAAATAGATCAACTGACAAACGGACATTACTATACAACATTTGACATGGCTGCGGGGTTCCATCAGATCCCCATCTCAGAGCAGTCAGTAGAAAAAACGGCGTTTGTCACACCAGATGGCTTATATGAGTATTTGACAATGCCATTTGGTTTGAGTAACGCGTGTTCAGTATACCAACGTTGCATTAACCGGGCCCTTCAGCACCTTTTAGGGACTGAAGGTGTTGCTCAAGTTTACGTTGACGACGTCTTGAGTAAATGTATTGACTTTGAGGAAGGAATTTCTCATATGGAGAGAATTCTCATGGCACTGGAAAAGGCAGGCTTTTCTATAAACATAGAGAAGTCTGCGTTTTTTAAACGCACTATCGAATATCTTGGAAATATAATAGCCGATGGACAGGTTAGACCTAGTCCTCGTAAAGTTGAAGCTCTTGTAAAAGCTCCCGTGCCAACAAATGTAAAACAAGTTAGACAGTTTAATGGTCTAGCTGGTTATTTTCGCCGCTTCATTCCCAACTTTTCTCGCATAATGTTACCCTTATATGAATTAACTAAACAAGGCGCGAGTTGGGAATGGAACGAGCGCCATGAAGAAGCACGTAGTATTATAATTCAGTACTTAACGTCCGATCCTGTGTTGTCAATATTTCAGGAAGATTACCCCATCGAACTACACACCGATGCCAGTAACCTCGGATATGGAGCCGTCCTCATTCAAGTGATCGACGGGCGCCGGCATGCCGTGGCTTACATGAGCATGCGCACTACGGATGCCGAGAGCCGTTACCATTCGTACGAGCTCGAAACGCTTGCAGTGGTGAGAGCTATTAAACATTTCCGTCAGTATTTGTATGGCCGTGCGTTTAAAGTTGTGACAGATTGTAACGCACTTAAAGCATCTAAACACAAGAAAGAACTGCTTCCACGAGTGTATCGCTGGTGGGCATTCCTACAAAATTATAATTTTGAAATTGAGTACAGAAAAGGACAAAGTCTTCAACATGCCGATTTCTTCAGTCGAAATCCAGGTACATTGAATATTAATATCATGACTAAAGATTTGGATTGGTTAAAAGTGGAACAACACCGTGATAACATACTACGCCCCAAAATTGATGGTATCTCACAAGATCAAGAAGTGCCTGGTTATATCTTGAAGGACAATATCCTTATGAAGGTTTGGGAAGACGCAACCCTAGGATACCAAGAAGCTGTGGTCGTACCCAAGACATTTCAATGGAGCCTCATAAGCAGCTATCATAATGCATTGAAGCACCCTGGGTGGGAGAAGACCCTGCAAAAGATTAAAGAAACATACTGGTTTGACAACATGAATACTGTGGTAAGAACATTTGTTGACAATTGCATTGTATGCAGGACATCCAAAGGTACGTCGGGCGCCATACAAGCGCAACTTCATCCAATACCAAAACCTACGACAGCATTCGAAACTATTCACATGGATATAACAGGTAAACTGGGCACTACTAGCATACATGACTATGTCATCGTAACTATCGACGCTTTTAGTAAGTACATACTTTTGTATCATGCCACTAATAAAAGCCCACAGAGTACGTTAGCAGCACTTAAACGTACTATACATTTGTTTGGAGCGCCGACGCAGGTGATTGTCGACGGAGGCCGTGAATTCCTGGGTGACTTCAAAAGCTATTGCGACCAGTTTAATATCAGCATACACGCTATAGCGCCAGGAGTAAGCCGAGCCAACGGGCAAGTCGAACGGGTCATGGGTGTATTGAAAAATGCGTTGTGTATGATAAAAAACTACGAGACAGCATCATGGCATACTGCCATAGACAGCCTACAGCTAGCTCTTAACTGCACACCGCACCGCACGACAGGTACCGCACCGCTAACCCTGATTACCCGTCGCAAGCACTGCGTCCCTCCCGAACTCATCGGCTTGGTGAATCTCGAAGACCAAAGCGTCGATATTGACCGGCTTTATCAACACGTAACTCAAAAAATGACAGTAGCAGCAGAAAAAGAGAAGACACGCTTTGATAGAAATAAAGCCAGAATAGTCAGATTCCAAAGAGGAGACTACGTACTTATAAAGAACAACCCTAGAAACCAAACATGCCTGGACCTGAAATTTAGTGAACCGTACGAGATTCGTCGAGTACTTGAAAATGACCGTTACCTAGTCAAAAAGGTGATGGGACAAGGGCGCCCCCGAAAGGTGGCCCATGATCAGCTGCGGCGAGCACCACAGCCTGGCCTGCAGGCAACCGTATCGGCGGGAACAGACGACAGCAACGAGGGCGTCTTAGGACACGTCCAACAGCACGCCACTCCATCAGTGGACAGCCACGAGCCGCACGACGTCGCGGCGACGGAGGAGACCAACCACGAGCCTCAACCCTCAACATCATACGAGGGGGTTGTAGAGGAAGCAGCTGATTAAGCTCCACCACTTATCCGGTGAGATAATAATCTTTTGTTGTAATACTAATAATATTTTGTTCTCTAGAAGTATTTACTAGACATGAATAGCTCATGTGCTTAAGTCACATGAGATACCTATCAGTGTTAAAAAAAAAAACATAAAATTATAGCATAGTCGCTATTAGTCTTAAACTATTATAAGAACATTAGTAAAAGTCTCCTTTACGTCTTTTCTCGTGCATGCTTATATTTCAGAGCCACTGGGGACCACGGTCATAAAAATAAGGCCTAGACCCCAGCATCGTCCTTCCCACTATTCCTTTAGAGCCTCTGTGTACCACGGCGCCGAGACAGGAACGCCTAGAGCACAGCATCAACCCAATTGTTTCAGAGCCTCTGGGGACCACGGCCACAGGCCTAGACCCCAGCTTCGCCCTTGCCTAATTCCCTTAGAGCCACTGTGTACCACGGTGCCGAGACAGGAACGCCTAGAGCACAGCATCGACCTTTCTACCTTTAAAATATTGTTGGCGTAGTGAGACGTACAATGATATCAAAAATAAAATAAAATATTGACTATAAATGACTAATAACTATTGACATGACTGTACTGCTGACGTAGTGAGACGAACAGTGGATAATAACATGACTGTATTGCTGGCGTAGTTAGACGTACAGTAATACTTAAGAAATTCCTAATATTATTATTATTTATGTATTTATTATTGCTAACGTGGTGAGACGTAAAGCAGTATAAATATCAAAGTTACTCATGGTGGGTATCGACCCATACGTGAGACTTATAATCATTTAATAAATTATTTTATCCTTGGAAATTTATCCTTGTAAAATCCGTAGATAACGTATCACAGGTACGAATTTCAAAGTTTTTAACATTGTTTGTTTCAGGTATGAATAAGTGCAGAGCACGCACTTTTCATCAAAATGGCCGTATCGGCTCAAACATATTCGCCATCTTTAAAATAATAAAATTAAAGAGGTCTAAGAATTAACTATTACGAATGGTTATTATCATTTAATAATTATTAAGATTTATTTAAGTAATTACTATTAACTAAAATTATCAGTTAATCATTTATTACTGATGCAGTTGAATTTAGCAAGTTCAAACATGTTCGCCAACTTTAAAATAAGAAAATTAAGTAAAAAGGTTTAAAACTCAATTAATTTGTACTGTAATAATTATTTTATAATTATGAAGATTTATTTATGTAATTTCCTTAACTAAAAATAACATGTAACTGTTTGTTGACTGTTATGTGAACTTGTATTGATTGAAGTGAGTGTTGTTGTAAAATGTAAATGCTAGTTGTTTAAGTAAACCTTAATTATAACACTTCAATAATTTGTAAATATTATAAGACGATTTTAGCAAATAATAGTTTGAACGATAATTAGTTAAATAAGTAATTGAGAGTTGCCAAATTGTGGATAACGCCATCTGAGACGTCAGAGGGCGCCATGTTGGCAGCTGCCACGCGGCTCGCGAATCGATCGACCGCCGCCATTCTGGTTCGAGATTTCGAGTTGTCGGTTGATCGGTGCGCACACGCTGTTGGTTAAGTTAAGTTTTATTTTATACTCTTATTTTAGTTATAAATTAGTTAGAAATAATCACATTACATTTAATCAAGTGCAGAATCTTTATTATTCCTTTATCACTTTGTTTTACAATGGTTTAGTTTATTTTAAATAGTAAATTGGTGATTACCCGTTGAACTGCCGGCGGCCATATTGTGCAACTTGACACATCTGGTGGGGCCGCTCGCGGGTAGTCAACGTGATTCGGCGCTTGCCAATTAAATTGATGATATCTCTAAAATTTCGTATGGGAGCTACATATAAAACTTATGTCGATCGAATTGTTATGAATAAAGCTATAATTTATATCTTATGAGTTAATGCAGTTCTACCTTTATAGGTATTATAAATCTCATGTAAAAGTAGCATGAGCGGATTTTTGCCATACTCTTGTACAAAAATGGTTAAAGTTAATAAATAAACCCATTATTTAAAAAGTTTTTTATTTTATACACATAAGAATACAGCATTTTACAATAATCAATACATAAAAACCAACCTTCCCGTATATTTTTTTCACACCACATGCATAACAATAACTTGCATCATTTAAGCGACCCTAGTGTAAGACAAAAAAAGGGTGAGGTTTATGGTTAAATTCCAAGAACACTGTAATTCAAGTAGTTAGGGATAAATATCCAAGTTAAAGTATGGTTCATATACTTATCTCACACAAAGCACCAGTTGTGAGAAGTATTTAGTTTATTGTTTATAAATATTAAAACAGACCACTTGAAACAGGCGCTGGAAATAGCACTCTTATACTTTGGATTACAGACATAGTTCTGTAGCACTTATTTTAAAAATTAATGAATATTCTTCAACAAGATGAAGTTTACAAATCAAATTACACAAGAAACAGACATGTCATCATACAAAAACATTTTAGAAATCAAGAAAGAAAACAGACAATTTTACTGCAAAAAAGTATCTATGCAGCAGGTACGTAGGCTATGATAGTGTGGAGAAGGCTTCCTTGATGTCTTTTTATTTTTAACCCCTTAACTGAACTTTTTATTTTTAACCTCCGAAGCAAAAACGACAGGGTAAGTTTGACGTGTCTGTGTGTTTGTGTGTGTCTGTCTGTTCCCCCGTAGCGCTCAAACGGGTGAACCGATTTGAAAGCGGTTTTTTTTGTTTGAAAGATGAATTAGTCGGGAGTGTTCTTAGCTATATTTGATGAAAATTGGTCCAAGATGGCCGCCGTTACAAAATGGCGGATCACATATTTTTTCACAACTCCCTCAATATGGGTATCAAATGAAAGGGCTTGACTAATAGAATAGCACTATGCAAATCCATTATGGCCGCCACCACAAAATGGCGAATGGCAGGGGTTTTTAAATTTTTAATTTATACTTGTATTCATTATTTTGTGTTCGAACATATCATATGATTGGAATAAGATTGGTAATTTTAAAGTCAAAGTCAAAATCTTAATATATAAAACAAAGTCGGGTTTGTTCGAACACTTATAACTCGAGAACGGCTGGACCGATTTTCATAGTTTTTAATTTGTTGTATTTGTCACAGTCCCGAATAGCAGAATAAATATTATAAATATTAGAAAATTGACGAAAAATAAAGTAAAAGAAAAAACATTTTCCCATACAAAGTGTTTATGGGTTTCGTAACTGTCAAACATTTAATGTTCACCCCGTCGATACGGTAAACTTTCTCACCCGTACCTATATAATTTTTCTGTACGTGTGTTTGTTACCTAACTCCTCCTAAACGGCTGGACCGAGTTGGATGAAATTTTGTGTGTATATTTCAATGTGTTCCTGGATGGTTTGAAAACACAATTACCGGGTAGGTACAGGTAACCTACCGGGTCTCGGTAGGTGGCGCTGATGTCGGTATGTCGGCGGGCAGGACGACGTCTGCCGGGTCCGCTAGTATTTAATCAAAAATAGGGTTCAGTGTTTTCACTATTGTATTTTAACATTGTACCTATTTGTGTTTGAACATAAAATGTTTTTTTTTGGATTCAACAATTAACAGAAGAATTATATCCTAACGCGAAATGAAATATTATTATAAAATAAAATATACAATAATTTGTATAGTCAAAAGCATCAAGCGTAACTTTTTGATACCTAAAAAAATATCTATACTTTATTAAAAATCTGAAACAAACAAAATATAACATTCTAGATGTATTTCTAGAGAAAATTTCTTACAAAAATTAACACTTTTTTACTTCTTTTATTCATTTTTTTACTCACTCATCTCTTCTAGCTAGTTTTTATCGTTGTCACAATAATCAGGACATTGATGTTGGGAACAAATCCGCTTGTAACATACGTAAAATTGATTTCTGGTGGACGTATTATGTGCTGTGCCACAAAAAGAACAATTTTCAACACAAATCATTCATCATTCACAGTCATTCATTGTGTTTATATGTTCATTCAAATTCAAATAAACTTTATTCAAAATTGGTTCACTGTACACTCTTTGAACTTCAATATATAATTTAAGAACAGGTAATGGTGATAATTACTTACGGAAACTTTAAAACTACGAGTGTTCCAAACGCGCTCTGGTCTGAGAAGAGCCCACAACAAACTCAGCCGGGTTTATTTTTTTTTTAATTATCACCATCTTACAATATAGTAAATCCACATATTTCGCTATTTTACGCGGTCGACAAACTCGGTTTCTTTTGCATTTAAAAGTAGATTGTTTATAGTAAACCAGTGTGAAACTTGAGATAAAGTATTATTTACATCGTCAAAATTGTCTTTAGTTCTAACGACTTTAAAAATCAAAGATGTATAGTCAGCAAATAGTACAATATCGCAAGCATTTTTGACAGAATGTGATAAGTCATTAATATACACCAGAAACATGAATGGACCCAGAATAGAAATATAATTAAATAGAGTAAATAAAGTAAACAAAATTGGTTCAGAGATTTTGAGTTACAATCTGAAAAGCCGTACTCTTAATCTACTACGCACGTTACACTATGGATGCCAATGAAAATTGGTTCAGAAATAAATGAGCTTCAACTCGCCAGACCGGTAAAAATCTATTCAAATCAAATCAAATAAACTTTATTCAAAATTGGTACACTGTACACTTTTTGAACGTCAATTTAGGAACAGGCAATGGTGATAATTACTTACGGAAAGTTAAAACTAAAACTACGAGGGTTCCAAACGCGCCCTGGTCTGAGAAGAGCCCACAACAAATTCGTCCGGGTTTTTTTTTATTATCACCATCTTACAGTATGGTATAGCCATAAGTAGTAAGTCAGGAGTAGTAATTAAAGTAATTTGCCAGGGATGAGATAGAACCAGTCAATACATTAGTAATTGTACCTAGGGTGTGGTACAAAATTATATACTTTAATATAATAAAATATCATGGGCATTATGTAGAATAGAATAGAAAAGTTTTTTATTCAAATAAACTTTTACAAATACTTTTGAATCGTCAATTGAATCTAACACTGGTTCGGAATGCCGTTCCAAAGAATAGTCATGTAAAATGGAGAAACCTATCGTGTATGTAGAGACACATAACATGTGTTTATACAAACAGGTTTATCACAGCCAACACAGTAAAAATGCGTCCGTTTTTTGCACTGACAACATCTGCGGCGTAACCGGCACTTGTCTTTGCCAAGCGGTTGTTCCGCAAGGGGGTGAGCTTTGGCTTCAAATATGTTAGTATTTGGTGCTAATGGAGGGGCAATTCTGTTGCCAGTATTGTGTCGACTAAGCAGGGCACGGATAAGCTGCTGTCTGAAAGAGCGATGAGATAGGGAAAAAGAAGATTTTTTTGCGATTATGTATGAATTTAAGACCGAAACGTTGAGTAATCTTCTGAAAAACTTTTTGTACCACACCCTGGTACGTTTTCGCTCGATGGGGTACATTGCCAACAGTTGATCCTTCTTATCGACACCCCCCATCATTATATTATAGTCCAACACTAATATTGGTTTTATTTTGCCATCACAAACGGCAGTGGCATTGCCGTGATATGTGGAGATTGTCGCAACTCTGTTTTTATCACGCCACACCAATATGTCCACGTCACCAGACGTGTAACCAGTGATTTCGTCTGGCCGCATATCCGTTTTCGTCAATTTTGTTAGTGCCTCTGGTACAAACTGACGATTAGTGCGGAGAGTGCCTACCACGTCAGTTCCCATAGATTTTAACCGTCTGGCTAGAGCTGGCGAATTGTAGTAGTTGTCCATCCATATAGTGTGGCCTTTGTTTTCGAGACCATTGATGAGTCTCAAAACTATTGCCGGCGTAGATGCATCCAGTGGAGTCTGCTGTTCTCGGGGCACAGGCGAAGTCTTCTTATGAGCGTGAACTTCAAACCGCCACAAATATCCGGTTTGAGATTCACAGACCTCATAAGTTTTTATGCCGACTTTGGCGGCTTTATCTGAAATGTATTGGTTAATGCTTAACCAACCCTTCCATTGTAACAAGGACTCATCGAGTGCAATGTTTTGACTCAGGTTATACAAACTTTGAAACTGCTTATTTAAGTGGGTGATGATGGGCTCGATCTTAAATAGCTTAGCCTCCGACGGACTGAGCTCCTGCACATTCATATTACTATTATTATTGAAATGCAAACATGTGTTAAGTAATTGAAACCTTTTAATGGGCATGCATGCTGAAAACCCTGGAGTTGTGAATATATCAGAATCAGCCGCCCAATATTCCTCAATTCTGGTTTTAACAACCACGCCCATTGCGAGTAAAATAGCGAAATATGTGAATATTTCACTTTTATTCGTGTCCTGCCAACTGCAGATGCGGCTGTGTGGACCAAGGGTACTGTCAAGAATTTTTTTCGTCACTAATTCTTGTGCATACCTGTTGGTCTCTTCTACTATGCGCCCCATGATTTCTTCATCCCAAATTGACGTGAAAATGTCGTATTCATTTTCAAATGACGTAGTTGGGCCGACTCCGTCATTTGAAAATGGTTCTTTTCGAGTGCGGGGAGAAATCGGAGGGTTTGGGAATTGCTTCCATTGAAAGTCGAAGAAATCATAAGGCAACATAGTATCAGCAGTTGGAGGTGGCTGGCAACTGTTAGAGGCTGTGACCGGAGTTGGAGCGTTGGAGCACAGGAGCGCAGGTTCGCATTCAGGCTCTTCGTCTAGTGGAGTGTCGAATGTTGCACAAGCCACCCTTGGCACGATCAGTGGAACCAAAGACTCTTCGTCATCACTGTCTTCTGATTCACTTCCTAAAAAAAAAAAATTATATCACACCACACCAATTCTAGTTCTAATCAATTTAGCTAAAAATACTGTTGAAGACATCAATTGTTGGGCAAAAGCCAAAAATACAACACAATGACAGGTCCTAAAAACATGCTGTGTCATAACATACATACCATAATTTAAACTCTTCTCAATTTCGTGATCCTCTAGTGGCCGCCGATTACGGGGACGTATACGGGGACGTTGTGGAGGTGCTATTCTTGGCGGAGTGCTACTTTCAGAATCTAAAAACCTGAATCAAAAGAAGCCAATTTTCAGTTTACTTAGTTACGTAACTTAGAATTAATGTATGAATGTAATGAATTAATGTATAACTCACAATGCGTGCGAAGAAGGAACCGCTAGCGGTGTATTTAGCGCACTGGTTTGTGTCTCTTGTGCATTCTCACTAATACCCAGCTCAACTACCAAATCAGCTACGTTCTCACAAGTTGGAGGTGGATCTGGAGTGAGATCCCATAGCCTGTTGGAAAAACACATCATGGTGATATACAATTTATTGTAATCTACAGATACACAGTAATCATACTTATATTATAAAGGCGAAAGTTTGTGTGTATGTTCGTTACTCTATAACGCTGCAACTAGTGAACCGATTTGGAGATAGATTATGCCCTGATTTAATACATAGGCTGAAAAAAAAAACCATAGTTCCCGCGGGATTTTGATAAAAACCGAAATCTACAGCTACAGGTACATAGCAAACTTCCTTGAAAGTAGGTATAAAGGTTGGAAAAGGGAACGGGAACTGGAAATCCACGATTTCTTCTTCGGGATTTGTGAAAACCGAAATTCACGAAAGGGCGAAGCTGCGGGTTGAAGTTAGTTTAAAGTAAATACTTACGGGTTCCAGATGCGCCTCGTTCTTGGATGAAGTGCTTGCTCCAGTGGAGTGTCTCTAGGCAAATTTTCAATTCTTTCCAGTTGAAGCCTAAAATTATAGTAATACATCAGTGTAAAAAGTAAGCGCTTGACGGCTTACCAATATTTGATATTTTTTACTATATCAAAATCATTATCGACACATTCAAAGTCGATACTTTTTGGCACTTCCCGATATCCCTAACTCACTCACTATCTTGCTCACTCGTATGGGCAATAGTAGGTGCTGCGCTGCCAAATTAATAAGAAGCGTTACAATTTCCACTACTTTCGTAGGCATTTGCCTTGATTTTGAGGTTAGGTCCTCATCCCCGATGTACAAGCTTCGCTAAAAAAACATACAAAAAAGCAAAAAAAAAACTAACTCGTCGATTGCATGAGGTCTTTTATTGGAGGCCACTTGACCTCCACGGCTACCTCGCCCTCCACGGCTGCCTCGCCCTCCACGGCTGCCTCGCCCTCCACGGCTGCCTCGACCTCCACGGCTGCCTCGCCCTCCCCTGTTTCCTCGAGCCCCACGCCCCGCCACCACTACCACCACCTCTTCCACCACCTCTTCCACCTCAGCCGTGCCTACTGAATGAGGTGGTGCCTCGTTCAGTCTACCACCTCGAGTACGTACCCGTCTTAATTCATAAACACAAAAAAATTAATAAAACACATGCATATTACGAAAAAACCTAATGCAAATGAAATATAACACATCCACTCTACAAGTATAAATCTAAAATTTAAAAAACCCCCGACATTCGCCATTTTGTGGTCGCGGCCATCTTGGATTTACATAGTGCTATTTTACTAGTCAAGCCCTTTCATTTGATACCCATATTGAGGGAGTTGTGAAAAAATATGTAATCCGTCATTTTGTAGCGGCGGCCATCTTGGATCGATTTTCATCAAACTTAGCTAAGAACACTCCCGACTAATTCCCCTTTCAAACAAAAAAAAAACGCATTCAAATCGGTTCACCCGTTTCACTACGGGGGAACAGACAGACAAACACAAACACACACACAAACACGAACACACAGACACGTCAAACTTATAACACCCCGTCGTTTTTGCGTCGGGGGTTAAAAATAATTGTTCATAATAAAATTTATCAGAATAAAAAATGGTATCCATAGTAATGCAACAACTAATAAAATTGACGATTCGCTGACCTCGATCGCTTAGCAACCACCATAGCAACGGACATTAGGTGTTCGAGATCGCGATGGATTGATATTATTTGCTTTGTTTTGTAAATTATATACAGATTTATACTAATCTAACACTTGAATTACTTAGGTAATTAAATAAACTCGTGATATTTGCAAATACAGTACGAAAATAATGTGATTGTATCAATAAACAAAAGGATGAAATGTGAAGTTTTTTTGGCGGTTACAAGCCTTGTAAGAGTATTGAGTAAAATTTTGTTTTAAAACTTCATGAATCGACAATCTATCACTTATAAACTGTTCAGTACTTACCTGCTCATGTTTTATTTCACTGTTTCTCACGATTTATCACTTATATTTAACACTAAAAGCCTTAGAAATTACGTACACGCGTGCGATAAATTCAGAATTTGAAATTAACTGTGACCTCGAAAATTCTTTGTGGTAATATCTGTTATCCCTGCATATGTTGTCCTTGTCTTTCGTAGTTTATTCCTTTGACTCAGAATGTCCCTGCGTTCAATTTTACACCTTAAATTACAAAAAAATAAGACTCTAACTCGAGCGACCGTATTACGGTTAGCTACCAGACAACACATATTTCGACTGGAACCGTATTACGGTTCATTGCCAGTCAAGAAGTTACGTAAATTAAAATGGTTTTTATTGTTCTTATGTTGGTTTTAGTTATTTAAATGCATATGGTTGATTTCTATTAGCAAAATGAGTGATAATGGAAGACATGACGTCAGCCAAGCTGACGTCATGCTTTTTAAAAATAATTTAGGAACCTCCGCTCCGTTATATATATATCTATATATTGTAGAATATCACTCCAAAACCACTACCAACAGTATCAGTTACTTTCCATGGGCCAGAACTTTTATCAGACGCTTTAAAGCTCCACAAAAATTAATTGAACTTACTTATTTTTTGATGTCTGATTTTAACCCCTGACGCAAAAACGATGGGGTGTTATAAGTTTGACGTGTGTGTGTGTCTATCTGTTTCCCTGTAGCGCTCAAACGGGTGAACCGATTTGAATGCGGTTTTTTTATTTTGAAAGGTAAATTAGTCGATTCTCGTCGAGTTCTTAGCTATGTTTGATGAAAATCGCTCCTAGATGGCCGCCGCTACAATATGAACATATTTTTTCACAAATCCCTCAATATGGGTATCAAATGAAAGGGCTTGACTAGTAGAATAGCAAGTTTCTAGAAAATAAGTTATGTCAGATCGAACTGGGATCTTGGTCTATTACTACTGTGCATTTCTTATCTTTCTAGGATTTTTCATGTGTTCCAATTACAGTAATATGTAAGTATGTATACCTTTTAAAACATATTGTATTCTATCTCAAACTGTTGTGTATTCCTGACCACCAACATAAATGGTTGTCATTGCGAAGCGACTCCACCATTTATGCTAGCGGTCAGGAATAAACCTCTCAATAAAAAAAAACTATGAACGAAAAAAAAGTCACCAAAGTGGAACAAACCACACGGGCACAAAAAGCAAACTACGGAACAAAAAGGCTCGGTTGGTGGAGGCAAAACAATTGACACTTGCAACAAACTATTCCTCGACACAGCGAGCGGGAATTTATGACTTTTGTTCCTCAGATAGTTTCCGCGCCCGTTTAGATTTATGGTTTAATCGATTAGTTTGATTCAGGTAGCGTCTAACTTCTTCCACCGTTGTGCCCCGAGAACGATCACAAACGGTATAATATGTTGAAACTAGTAGCCGATGTTCGTGCAATCGTCCATTTCGAAGTAAGTTCGGTTGTTGTAGTATTTTGTGATACGTCATTATGCCATCATATACAGAGTTCTGGATGACAGGGAGAGATGAGACGCGGATAAAGTAATAAGTAAAACTTGTCTAGAGATGGTATTCTGTTTCTAGTTACAAAAAAAATGTACGGACAAGTCGATCTAAAGTTGAAGTTGCTTACTCAATAAAAACAAGTATAAATTAAAAATTTAAAAAACTCCCGACATTCGCCATTTTATGGTGGCGGCCATTTTGGATTTACATAGTGCGATTCTACTAGTCAAGCCCTTTCATTTGATACCCATATTGAGGGAGTTGTGATAAAATATGTAATCCGCCATTTTATAGCGGCGGCTATCTTGGATCGATTTTGATCAAACATAGCTAACAACACTCTTGACTAATTCACCTTTGAAACAAAAAAAAAAACCGCATTCAAATCGGTTCACCACTTTGAGCGCTACAGGGAAACAGACAGACACACACACACACTCGTCAAACTTACAACACCCCGTCGTTTTTGCGTCGGGGGTTAACTAACAATTTATAATATATATTTAAAATCCGTACCTGCCATATAGGGCTAGTCAAACTGTCTCAATAGTTAGACTGAAACCCAAAAGATAGTTATTTCAAATCCCACCCCTTAGATAATTGTCGTACCTACTTCTAAATCTTAGTACGAGTACATATTACTTATTATGTAGAGCTTAGTTCGACGGTAAAAGTGAATATTTTTTGAAAGGCTAAAGTGCATACTGATACGTCATCCAGAAAGTCCGTCAACAAAGTTTGTATTTAAATGACTCTCCTTTATATAGAGATTGAGATATAAGCCTATTATTGCATCCTGTGAAGATAAAATAGGAGAAAGATTGGTACTTACAATATTGTCGGAGCATTGTGATACATAGAGGCATATTGATAGAGGTTTTGTACAGTGTCAAAATATTTGTATATTTTCTCTTTGATATCGTATAGAAAAGAGATGATACTCGATATTAAGTATAGTGTTTTATAATATAGCTAGTAATATCGTTTGTACTGTCGCCGTGTTGATACCCTGTTCAGTTTTAAAATATTTTCGTGTTTTAATAGGTGTAGTTACTTCCTAAAACAAATATGTATAGTGTCTTGAATGGAATCATTCGAGCAATTTTATAATTGCCGTTGTTAAGATTGAGATTTTTATTTCTACTGTTATGGCTACGGCTAATGGAGAGCAGTGCATTTCATATAGGCGGAAAAGCACCGCTTACCCTGAGAAAAGCATTGACTAGATACTGTATAAAAAAGACAAGAAAAGTTATTATAAAATAGAAATTTATTTTTTAATAATTATACCGATTGCATACCACGGCTTCGAAATCCATGTACTCCACTGCTACAGAAACTTATAGGCTAAATTGCCTACCATCTAGCCAATCTTATCAGGCGATAGTAGCTAATGCATGTCCAGTTTATGTGAGACAGCGCACAGGGAGATTTAATTCAGAAATGCCGTGTTCTAATTTAATTTTGACAGTCTAATAAAAAAGGGCACAGCGTTTTTCATCAAAACCGTGTACGAGCAAGCACCGTGTTACACAACAGGAAGCGTTTCAATTTACCCCCAAATCAGTTGGAGACGCGTCAAAACGGTCTAATATTCGCCGGCGCGGCGCCGAGCCGCCAAATAAAAAGTAATTAAAGTCCCCCGGCGCGCCCCGGATTTGTTCCCGACCGACGGAAATGGGAACGGCTGCGGATTTATTCGCGAAATTTTATTTTTTATTAAATTTCAACTTTAAATTTCCTGGATTAACGGAGTGACGGATTTTTCGGTGCGACCGGATTATGTTTTGTCTGTAAGATGCTCCATCGTACCATGCGTTTGGTACTCACTGACTTACTCATCTATCTATACCTGTACCGTAACGTAATGACTAACTGACTGAGATAATACAAATCAAATCAAATCAAATCAAATAAACTTTATTCAAAATTGGTACACTGTACACTTTTTGAACGTCAATTTAGGAACAGGCAATGGTGATAATTACTTACGGAAACTTAAAACTAAAACTACGAGGGTTCCAAACGCGCCCTGGTCTGAGAAGAGCCCACAACAAACTCAGCCGGGTTTATTTATTCACCATCTTATTCACCATATCACCATCTTACAATATGGTATAATAGCCATAAAAATGATTTGAACTGTTGGCTTTTAGAGCAATCTATGTCCATGGATTTTTGTCATTAAAAAAATCTTTTAAGCTATAGTAAGACTTTTCAATTAATTTGCGTTTAATAAAACCTTTGAACTTATTGAGAGACATATCCAAAATGTTCTCTGGCAACAACAACGTGCAGCTGTCCAACTGCTGTTTAACTAGTGGACCTAGAAATTTGAAATTTAGAGAGTAGGTATATTGAATGCCCTAGTGGTGCATTAAGTGGGGATTTTTTGAAATTCACCCCTAAAGGGGTAAAAAGCCAGGGTGAAGTTTGTATGATAAAATATTTTTTTAACCTAACGCGCGGATGAAGTCGTGGGCATCAGTTCTCCCCTTTCCACTGTAATATAAAAAAAAAATATTATGTTTTCTCTCTGTATCGTATACTTACCTAATCATGACCCAGGTCATGATTTTCTTGGGATAATAGTTATAATACTGTTACGTGCTGGGGTTCGAAGATTTGGAATAAAACACCTGGTGACCCTTGATCAGACTTTATTCCGCACTTCCGTATTCCACTTGGTACTCCTGATCTTCTTGTAGACTTCCTCTTCACGCTTATTCGCTTCCAATCCTCTTCACTTCCGATCGCTTCCTTCGCTTGTATTTCGCTCGCCTCTCAGAACTGAACTGCCCTCCGTCAGCTCGCCGGTCCCTTTATATACCCGTTACCGCGTGACTAAGCGTTTTCTAGAAAGTTCCACCCCTATCGATGTTTATTCCAGAACCCGCGTTTTTGTTTGTTTACATCATGGGTTGTTTACATCGATGGGTGATTAGGTATTTATTAGGTGACGAGCAATTATGAACCTTAATGCTCTAGAAATAAGGTTCATTCGTAACACTGCCCCCCTCTTAGCGATGCTCGTCCCGAGCATCACTGTTGCTTCCGTAATGTTTTGCCAAGCGGTCGATGTGCACAACCTTAAATTTTCCCCTTGGTTGACGTTGAATCCTATACGTGACGTCGTTAATACGGGTAACCACTTTGTATGGACCCTCCCATCTGGTTTGCAATTTTGGAGATTTCCCTTTTCGACGAGTCGGATTATGCAGCCAGACTAAGGCACCTTCCTCGAATCCGCTCGTGTTCGATTTCCGGTCGTATCTGGTTTTCATGTTCTCACTCGATTGCAATCCGTTTTCTCGAACTGTAGCATGTATTTCCCGCATTTTCTCTCTCAGATTGGCGACGTAGTCTTGTACGGTACAAGGTTCATCCGGTGACCCTCCCATCAATAAGTCTACTGGTAACCGTAGTTCCCTGCCATAATTGACTAACGCCGGAGTTGCCTTTGTGCTCTCATGCTCTGCAGTCCTGTAGGCGAGGAGAAACAGTGGAATGTACCTGTCCCAGTCTCTTTGGTGGGCGTCAACCAACTTTGCCAAATGCCTTTCAAGCGTCTGATTGAATCTTTCAACCATTCCGTCAGACTGCGGGTGGTATGCAGTTGTGCGTGTCTTATGCAGACCCAAAATTTTGCATACTTCCTGAAACACTTGCGATTCAAAGTTCCTTCCTTGGTCTGAGTGGATTTCCAATGGTACACCAAAGCGACATATAACCTCCTCAACGAGCTTAGTTGCAACAGTTGTAGCTTCCTGGTTAGGTATCGCGAATACTTCCGGCCACTTAGTGAAGTAGTCCATAACAACCATGAAGTATTTGTTCCCTGATTCAGTCACAGGGAATGGTCCGGCTACATCAACAGCTATACGTTCCCAGGGTGCACCAACATTGTACAGCTGCAGGTTACCTCTACTCCTTGTCTGTGGTCCCTTCACGGCAGCGCAAATGGTACATTTACGGCACCAATCCTGCACATCCTCCCGACAATGGAGCCAGTAGAACCTCTCCCGTACTTTCGTTAGTGTCTTCTTGACGCCAAGATGACCTCCCGAAAGTCCGTCATGCATTTCACGTAGGACATCGGGTACCTTGGCTCTCGGAACGACTACCTGAAGATGGAACTCCCTGCCGTTAGTCTTTTCCCATTTTCGGTAGAGTATTCCATTTTGTAGCATAAGACTGCTCCACTGTGCCCAGTATGCCTTAGTGATAACGCTCGTAGGTGCAACCTCACTCCATGTTGGTCTGGCATCTCCTCTTTTCTTCCACACGATGATGTGCCGTAGATCCTCATCACCCTCTTGAGCCATCTTCATTGCATCATCCTCCCAGGGTCCTAAGGAACTCGTCCTGGTAAGTTTCAATGATAGCTCCGTCGACTCCTGTTTGATGCAATGTTTGCATTCTTCCGGGCATGGCCTCCGAGAAAGTGCATCTGCATTTCCATGTGACTTCCCGCTGCGATGTTGAGTCTCGAAGTCATATTCCTGGAGCTGTTCAATCCACCGAGCAACTTGACCTTCGGGATTCTTAAATTGTAGTAGCCATTTCAATGCTGCATGATCCGTACGTAGTAAAAACTTTCGGCCGATTAGGTACTTGCTGAAGTGTTGCAATGTTTTTACCACGGCAAAAAGTTCCCTCCGTGTCACGCAGTAGTTCCGTTCCGGTCTTGACAGTGATTTGCTGAAATACCCCATAACGACTTCTCTATCTCCCTGCTTTTGGGATAGCACTCCTCCAATCGCGGTGTTGCTCGCGTCGGTATCGACGATAAACTGGCCTTCCGGTTGTGGGTATCCCAAAATTGGTGTTTCACACAGGTATTTCTTCAGTTTTGAAAAGGAATCCTCACAGGCTTCATCCCAACAAAATGGTCTTTTCTCTTCCGTCAGTCTATGTAACGGTTTTGCGATCTCAGAAAACCCCTTGACGAAACGCCTGTAGTAAGAGCACAAACCCAAAAATGCCCTTACCTCTGTCTTGTCTTTAGGGGTAGGCCATTTTTTAACCACTTCAATTTTCGCCGGGTCAGTCTGGATGCCCTCACTTGTGATGACATGGCCGAGATAATTCACTTCTTTCCTGAATAGCTGACACTTCTTCGGGTTAAGTTTTAAGTTTGCCCCATGTATTTTGGCGAAGACTCGCTCCATGTTTTGCAAATGGTCCTCGAAGTCTCGACCCATGATAACGACGTCATCTAGATACACCAAGCAGGCATCTCCTACTAAACCTGCTAGCACACATTCCATGAGTCGTTCGAAGGTGGCAGGTGCGTTGCACAATCCAAAAGGCATAACATTAAACTGCCATAATCCTTTTCCCGTTGAAAACGCTGTCTTCTCCTTGTCTTTTGGATGTATTTCTACTTGCCAGTAACCTGATTTTAGGTCTAGAGTCGAAAACCATTTCATGCCACTCAAAGTATCCAGAGTGTCATCGATTCTAGGTAACGGGTAACTATCCTTCTTTGTGATGTCATTGAGCCGCCTATAGTCCACGCAGAACCGTGTGCTTCCATCTTTCTTCTTCACAAGCACAACCGGTGAGCACCAGGGACTTGCGGATGGTTCTATTATTTTGTTCCTTTCCATTTCTTTCAGCATATCCTCGACTTCTTTTTCCTTCGCGATTGGTAGCCGTCTCGCCCGCTGACGGATGGGTCCCTCATTTCCGGTATCGATTCTATGCTGCACTAACGATGTTCTCCCTGGGTTTCCTTCTTGACTAGAAAAGATGTCCGCGTAGCGTAATAGAAACTTCTTTGCCTTGATGCTTTGTGAATAAGTCAGGTTGCTTTTGCAGTCTTTAAGAAGCTCATAGACTGTAGGATCCTTCCAAGAACCTGATTTATCCATGCTTGGCATTGCTAAATTGTTCCCATCGCATACCTGTGAGATAACCGTTGCTGGGGCTCTCTCCGTGCCAGCCAGTACTCGCCCCTTAGTCCTGGCTGCTACTAGTTTCCCTGATTTTGAGGAGACCTTGCATCCTCACCTCTCTTCGCAAGCTCCTCCAACCGTTTCTCTATTTTCATTAGTCGGGACATCTGCGACTCTTTCTGTGGGCAATTCAGCTGCAGATGCCCTTTCTCACCGCATCTATAGCACACAGCGCCAAAGTTCTTCCTGAATGAGGTCTTAACCTCTTTCACCTCCTCGACAACTTCACGTAGTTTGTGAGTCTGACGAATGTCGTGTCGAACTGCTTCGACCTCTAAGGCATGCGCCAATGCTTCTTTTAATGAGGCATGGTGACCAAGCCTCACGGCAGCTCTTACCTCCAGGTCTTTAATTCCATCGACAAAAGCTTGCACGGTGTTTGCGGTTACCATCTTATCGTCGGCCGATGGATAAGCTTTCCGCACAAGCTTATCTATTTCCAACGCCCATTGCTGGAGACCCTCTCCAGATCGCTGGACTCTATCGCGCAGCTGGGCGCGGAACACATGCTCCAGATGTCGCTCCCCATACCTGGATTCGAGTGCATCCAACAGTTCCTTGTATCCACAGCCTGAAGTAGGAAAGGCCTCCAGAACAGTTAGAGCCTGCCCTCTCAATGCGACAGTGAGGGCAGTCAAGCACTGTTCGTCCGTCCATCCGTTGGCAGTAGCAACAGTCTGAAACTGTTGCCGGTACGCAGGCCAGGAGGTGCTTCCGTCGTATGGGGGTACCTTAACATTAGGTCCCTGAACTGCGCCCATCGCTCCACTTGACGTTAGCCTTGTCGTTTCAAGACGTATCACCTTTTTCTGTAGCTCGGTGAGGTCAGTTTTCACACCATCTATGTCCGTTCCTAGGCAGGTGACTCGCTCGTCCATGAGGTCCAACTCTTTTCGCAATTTAGCCACCATGCCGCCAACTTCGTGAACGGCCGACAAAACATTTCGCTGCACCCCTTCTTGATTTTCCTGTATCGCTGCAAACTGTTGTTGCATTATCCGCATCAAACTCGACAAGTCAACGGTGGGCGTGGCTTGCTCAGTGGGCGTGGCCAGGTGGGTGTGGTCAGTGGGCGGGGCCTCCGATTGGGTGGGCGTGGCCTCAAGGGGCGTGGTCTGGTGGGCGTGGCCAGTGGGCGGGGCCTCCGATTGGGTGGGCGTGGTCTCAAGGGGCGTGGCCTGGTGGGTGTGGCCAGTGGGTGGGGCCAGCTGGGGGGACCCACCAGGTGCTGGTTCCTCCAGGTGCTCCTCCACAGGTGCTCGGCTGGATTCCGCTGCACGCTGGGCCCTGGTCTTGACACCCTCGCTGCCGAAGTCGTCTCTCAGAGTCAATGGCATAGCTTCCAAATCGCACTTCTGTCACCAATTGTTACGTGCTGGGGTTCGAAGATTTGGAATAAAACACCTGGTGACCCTTGATCAGACTTTATTCCGCACTTCCGTATTCCACTTGGTACTCCTGATCTTCTTGTAGACTTCCTCTTCACGCTTATTCGCTTCCAATCCTCTTCACTTCCGATCGCTTCCTTCGCTTGTATTTCGCTCGCCTCTCAGAACTGAACTGCCCTCCGTCAGCTCGCCGGTCCCTTTATATACCCGTTACCGCGTGACTAAGCGTTTTCTAGAAAGTTCCACCCCTATCGATGTTTATTCCAGAACCCGCGTTTTTGTTTGTTTACATCATGGGTTGTTTACATCGATGGGTGATTAGGTATTTATTAGGTGACGAGCAATTATGAACCTTAATGCTCTAGAAATAAGGTTCATTCGTAACAATACGATGGACTCCCAGATCCTTTCGCTTCGTAAAAGTTACCTACACATAAAATTAAATAAATTCAAATCCGTCATGTACGTAGGAGGAAAAGCTGATATCAATATTAAACCATTTCGGCAAAGGAATCTAAAATGTATATCCCAAATAATATTCCGTAGGCAAAAGGATGATTTTCAAATTCAACCGCTGCATCTAAACCGCCCACGTAATAAAATATATTGGAGTATGAAATTGGGATACCTAAACCTTAATATTCTGTATCCGATTGGATTAAAGGTCTGGGCCACAAGGTGAGATGAAAGCAGATCCGCAGAACATTATACTTACTGACATATACATAGGTTCATCGGTTCCCTTATATAATAACTAGCTGCGCTCCGCGGTGAATAAACGGTCAAAGCATGTAAGACACAAATAACAAGTATAAATTGAAAATTTAAAAAACCCCCGACTTTCGCCATTTTGTGGCGGCGGCGATCTTGGATTTGCATAGTGCTATTCTACTAGTCAAGCCCTTTCATTTGATACCCATATTAAGGGAGTTGTGAAAAAATATGTAACCCGCCATTTTGTAGCGGCGGCCATCTTGGATCGATTTTCATTAAACATAGCTAACAACACTCTCGACTATTTCACCTTTCAAACAAAAAAAAACCGCATTTAAATCGGTTCACCCGTTTGAGCGCTACAGGGGAACAGACAGACACACACACACACACACACATACACACACACACACACAGACACGTCAAACTTATAACACCCCGTCGTTTTTGCGTCGGGGGTTAAAAACAGCACCCTTAACAGCCAAAGTTTAACTTATTTGCCGATAGATGGCGTTGTTTTAAGTCTCACAGGAACATTTTCTTTCGGGATAAAAGTAGCCTATGTTACTCTCCGTCCTTTCAAATATCTCTATGTCGAAAATCAAGTCGATTGGTTGCTTAGTTAGTGCGTGAAGGAAGGACAAACAAACAAACACACTTTCGTATTTAGGTGTAGGTAATATTAGTATGATTGCCAAACAAGATAGTCACATGATTTTGATAAATAAGGTATCGTTGGATACAAGTATGACACACAGACTGCTAAGAGGACGTCTTAGTAATATGAGTGTCATTAGTCAGAGGTTTTGTGCTTGGCTAATATTTTAATGATATTTGGCCATTAAATCATTTTCTATATATAATTTTAGTTTGTATGAGCCCTTAGTGTCAGACTGACGGATTGGACCAGCACGCTGATTGGCAGTTCGATGCGGTTATGTCAACTGCAATAGAACTGCACAATTTTGCACTCAGTGTACAATTCAAATGCAGTCCAACAGTCCAGAGGTTGGTTAAAATTAGCCCGTTTTATCGAGGTCGACGTATAAATAACACAAATCGATTTCAGAATGAGTTTTACATATCTAGGGCAATATAAAAAACAATACAAGTGAAATGATTTCATAAGTGTGGACGAAACCTAAAGGTGCGTCCAGACTTGAACATTTCACCGAACCGAACAGCGAACATTTCGGCGAACTTGTTACGCTCAATGTGGACGGCGCGCTTGGAGCGCTTGAGATGGGTTACTGCGTAACAGTTCGGCGAAAGTTTCGCCGAACTGTTACGCAGTAACCTATCTCAAGCGCTCCAAGCGCGCCGTCCACATTGAGCGTAACAAGTTCGCCGAAATGTTCGCTGTTCGGTTCGGTGAAATGTTCAAGTCTGGACGCACCTTTAGCGTTTCACTTTAGTGTATTAAAATCACTCGTTCGCAAAGATGGCCCGTGTTCGCATGCCAAAGCAAAACGCAAATGAAATTGTGTGGCCAAAAGTTTTGCACCGCTTTTTATGCGATAGCGTTTATTTTCAACACGCTTTATAGAATAAAAAGTGCATTGTTATTATTTTCATTGTACCACATACAGATCAGTTACTTAAAATTAACAATTACTTATTTAACATTAAGATAATAATAAGATAATGTCCTCCTGACTGAATTTCGGCCACGGCGGCCAATCTCAACCGAGGCAGAGACTAGCCATCTGCGCAGGAGATATTATAGTGCACAAGTGTGTGCGCATACACAGGTGCACTCTCTATTCCCTCACTCTCATAGTCCGATGGGACGCCATATGCGACACGACATATTTAACATTACCACGTTCAAAGGCATCAGCTGCAGGTTACAAATGGTAGGTACTTATACGGAGCTCTATCACTAGCCACACACACATCACAAAACATTAGCAATCTTCCATTCTTCCTCTCTTTCTTCTTCTGATCTTTGTTTTTGGGTTTCTGAACTAAAACTGAATCCGTGGCCCATTGCGGCGCGTTTATATATGCCCTAGATTAGAACCTAACGAATGCTCTAGATTAAAACCTCTGCATGTCGGTATGTGAATCTTTTACCTTGTCACAGCTGCTGAACGGTGCAGCTTGCATCTTCAAGACGGACAACCGGCTACTTTTATCCCGAAAAATAAAAGACTTCTATCAAAGTTTATTATTATAAATAATCTAAAATATAAATCCATAATTATAACAATCCGATATAGAATCCGTTCAAATTCATAAGCTCCATAAATAGGTAACAGTTAAAAGCTCGCGACAAAACATTTTATTAAATCCGGAGCGGTGCCAGCTCCGCGCGCGATCCGTAATCTCGCTATTAGAGGACGTATCGTGCTTGGCATGGCGCAGGACTTTCTTAGCCAACAGATGTGCATATTGTCCATTCCAAAATACACCAGTGCATACGTAGCACATTCTTCTAAAAAAAGTATAAAAACTCTTGCGCACTTTTGAGAAAATTCGGTCCGAAATTTCAGTGCTTTTTAACTGACTAAAAAAATGGACGAGGTTGTCAATTCATCGGAATCTTTTTATGTAAGTTCTCCGATTATTCAAAGACTGCATCGTGACTTACCATCAGGTGAGATAGCAGTCAAGGGCTATCTTGCACTGTTTCCTAAGTTGTAGTACTTAAATGTTAGTCAATAAAAAAATTGGTTGTCTGTAAAGTCGGTTTACGGACGATAATTTTACGTGTTATCGCCTGAAAACAAAGAGAGATAGATGCGTCACAAGCCGATCGTACCTCTCTATCGCTTGTTCCGCACTCTCGCATGCACCGTCGGCTCAGGCGGAACGTGACACTTTTTCGTGCGTGCAGCCGGCGTTCATCAATTTATAAGACGTTATCACGCCAAAAAATGCTACATCAGCTTATGACACGGTAAGCTACCGTTTTCCCAGGGTTGATTTTGGTTTCTGGATTCGACTCAGAGAGTAAAAAATTCAGAGTCAGATGAGATGAGGGCGCCTTGGACTACTAAAATAAAATCATAACCCCTCTCTTGCGTCGTCGTAGTTGGGTAATGAATTTGAGTGCTTGTGAAACACGCGCGTGGTAAAATAGTCGTGGTTTGGAGTAGAGCCAAACATGGTAGTCGGTTACATTCCCGCGTAACTGCTACATTATTGTGCGTTTAACATTTTTACATTTCCTTTATTCAATAGTTAGGTATGAGCAATGTGAGAAATGTACTCAATAAAATAAAAATTGGTTGTCTATAAAGTCGGTTTACGGACGATAATTTTACGTGATAACGTCTTAAGAAAACAAAGAGAGATAGATGCGTCACAAGCCGAACGCTCTGTTCCGTGCTACGTTCCGCGCTACGTGCTACGTGCTACGCACTACGTTCCGCGGTACGTGACAGTCATCATCATCATCATCATGATCAACCCATTACCGGCTCACTACAGAGCACGGGTCTCCTCTCAGAGTGAGAAGGGTTTTGGCCATAGTCTACCACGCTGGCCAAGCGGATTGGCAGACTTCACACACCTTTGAGAACGTTATGGAGAACTCTCAGGCGTGCAGGTTTCCTCACGATGTTTTCCTTCACCGTTAAAGCAAGTGATATTTAAATACTTAAAACGCACATAACTCCGAAAAGTTAGAGGTGCGTGCCCGGGATCGAACCCACGACCTCCGATTAGAAGTCGGTCGTCCTAACCACTAGGCTATCACAGCTTTAACTATAAACTGAGTCATCTCTGGCAACACTAGCTGTTGGTAGACTTTGGTTTTCAGGCACTGAGGGATTTTAAACAAGAAGACATCTTGCTTTCTAAACACTGCCCAGTGTCCAGCTAAGGTAAGATAAGGTTGACTACTTCTCGCAAGATTCTACCTAGCACCAAACCGTACTCACCCGAAAATCGAATTTCAAAGGCCTCTCTCCATCCTCTCTCAGAACCTTATATGGCTAATCTTTAAGGTGCCTGAGAGATCGTCAAAATGACTCCTGTCATTTTGACGATCTCTCAGACAAAACTCGCCTGTATGAATTCCGTAGATCGAGGCGCGAGATCAAGGTGTTGCGAGGTGGATTGAACCGTCATTGGAAAGGACTCCTTTTGAAAAAAAATTAAAAAAGAAAACTCATTTCAAATAGGAAATATCCTCTCATACATTATTCTTGATATTAAAAACTTAGGCGATGTAATATTGAAATCTCAAGGCATCGCCTGTTTAAAATTACAGATGACAGCGCCATGTTTTATTCATGCACTGAAAGTTCGCTCAATAAGTTAGCGGTTAACGGGTGAGAGGTCGATAGGCGCAATTTGCATTTTAATTCTGGCTATTAACACTAATCTAGACTTTGAGAGAACTTTAGTTTTTAGCGGTAACTTTCTAAAACTTTGACGTAACCGACTAACTTCAGATTTTTGAGTGAATTTACGTCATTTTTGCGTTGGGGGTTAACCCCGACGCAAAAACGACTGGGTGTTATAAGTTTGACGTGTCTGTGTGTGTGTGTGTGTGTGTTCCCCTGTAGCGCTCAAACGGGTGAACCGATTTGAATGCGGTTTTTTTTGTTTGAAAGGTGAATCAGTCGAGAGTGTTGTTAGCTATGTTTGATGAAAATCGATCCAAGATGGCCGCCGCTACAAAATAGCGGATTACATATTTTTTCACAACTCCCTTAATATGGGTATCAAATGAAAGGGCTTGACTAGTAGAATAGCACTATGCAAATCCAAGATGGCCACCGCTACAAAATGGCGAATGTCGGGGGTTTTTTAAATTTTTAATTTATACTTGTATTCTGATTCAGATCTTGAGGTACTTATCGTTAAACATTTTCACGGTAACTTAATAAGCTCACATTGATTTCATATGATCGTTTGTCCGATACCATAACCAGAATATACGTTTTTAAGTCTTTATCTGTCTGTTCGTCTATGTGTTTGTACGGGCTGATCTTTGGAGCAGCTGAACCGATTTTACTAAGACTTTCACAAACAGGTTTGATTACATTATTAGGAGATTATTTTGGCCTACATTTTATCCCGGGAACACAAAAGGGAGACATCATTTTGTGTCCCCGAATTGAAAAATTGAAAAATCTAATTCATCACAGAAAAAGTGCAGGCAGGAGCTAGTAAGAATTATTACAGAGTGTATAATATGACTGCCTGGTTGGTCTACTGGTTAGCGTATTTGACTGCAGATTGCGAGGTCCCGGGTTCGATTCCCGGGTCAGGCACATAATTGTTAGGTATTAGCTTTTTCTGTCAAATAATTCTCAGTGTCAGCCCGGAGTTGGTATAGTCACCTCCATGCCTCGGAGAGCACGTTAAACAATCGGTCCCGGTTATTTTCACTATCATGGGACAATAGTCGTTAAAACCCGCCAACCCGCATTGAAGCAGCGTGGGGTCTAAGTTCTAAATCCCTCTCTCCTATGAGAGAGGAGGCCTGTGCCCAGCAGTAGAACGTTAAAAGGTTAAAACGTAGTAGGTATATAGTGGTATATTAAGAAAATAGTTCAAATAACGGTGGTATTGATATTTCAAGATGGCGCCCAGATGACAGCGCGATGTTTTATTCATGGGCTGCGAGTTGGTCGCTCAATAAGTTTGCGGTTAACGGATAGAGGCCGATAGGCGCAATTTGCATTTTAATTCTATCGACGTCACTCCGCCGCCATTAACGCTAATCGTGTTTTAGAATTTGAGGTAACTCTAAGACTAAGACAACTTTTATTTTTGTTAAGCCTCTATAAAATTATAAAAAAGGGACTGGATGGTTTTTATTATTGTCGTATAGATTTACTTAATTTCGAAATTATTTTCGACCATATAGTTTTTGTACAAAACATTTTAAATCAAAATAACTTGTGACCATGAGATTCATTTGAGGTAACTCTAAGAATGAGACAACTTTTGTTTTTGTTAAGGCTCTAAAATTATAGAAAAGGGACTGGATGGTTTTTTATAATTGTCGTTTAGATTTCATTTTGAAATTATTTTCGTCAACATAATTTTAGTTTACGCCTCGAGAAGGTCCGAAAGTCGTTTGAGGGAATATGCGTAACGTTCTATAGTAAAATTTCACAATACGCGGGCGACGCCCGCAAAGCTCGCGGGCGCCCGCTGCCCGCCGGTTCTGCGGGAGCCGCGAGCAACCGCCAACTCTGCGGGAGTAAATCGCGTCGTGAGTTTTGCACTCGACATTTGTATGAATTTCGAGTATTGCGGGCCCGCAACCGCGGCGGGCGCGGGTGCGAACCGCTCCGTGAGCGCTCTCTCTTAGACTTTATACAAGTAAAAGAAAATCTATTAAAAGTATGCTTATAAAAAATCAAACACTTAAAGTTTACTTGAATAATTGAGGAGCGTTGTTTCAAAACTCATTTTGTCCAAAAATGTGTATTTTTCAAAAATAGCCGTTTTTAATTTATGCCTTTTTCTTAAAGTTATATGTAGAAATAAATTTACCATGCTAAATATAAAGCATAATATAGCATGTCTGAATAAAAAAACAAATAGTGTTCTATAGTTTTTTATTAAGTTAATTAAGCATAAATATTGGACAAAATATGTTTTGAACCATTTGTATGGACATAATACATTTTGAAACACTGGTTTATGGACACAATACATTTTGAAACACTGGTTTATTTTCAAAGCATATTATGTACAAAGAAATGATTCATATTTTGTCCAATAATACCTACTAAAAAATAAAAAAACGCTTATGGCCTATATTTTATGCACAGAGTATGCATAAAATAATGTTTTCACTGTATTAAATCAAATTTATATATAGCACAACATATATTAAATCTTGAGTTAAATTATGAATGCATGGAATTATGAATGACAAAATTGTTCAGTTCAGGTTCCTTTATTTCATAACTGAAACAAAATAAATTCATATTGTAGCCAGAATCTTATAACTGCCGATAAAATACAGTTAGAATAGAATAGAATAGAAAAGTTTTTTATTCAAATAAACTTTTACAAGTGCTTTTGAATAGTCAGATGAATCTACCACTGGTTCGGAATGCCGTTCCAACCGAGAAGAACCAGCAAGAAACTCGGCGGTTGCTCTTTTCCAAATTTACAATATCAATATAACAATTTTATGGTAAGTACATGATTGAATTGCCGTCTCGCGCATTGCTGGAACGAGTCAAATCCACGCCTTTTTATCATTTATATAAGTAATCATAATTTTATTCAGATAAACTTTCGGAAGCGTTTACGAATCGACAAATGAATCTACCACAGGTTCGGAATGGTGCTTACAATTCTACACATGTGAAGAAGGGCAGACAAAAGTAGCCCCATTTCCGACGGTGGCACCCGTTCACGAGCATGACGCATGATCCAGCCATTGCTTCGCTCAACCATATTCGAGGGAACGTAACAACCCGCACCACACGACACCACCACAGAAATGTTTAAAGAGAGCGTGACATACTTAGGCTACCCATGATCAAAGCATCGAATTGAACACCAATAATCAAATACTCGGTTTAAGACATTGAGAAATTGTTCCATGCTTTTTTATCATTTATATAATCTTCAATTGTATAATATGCTTTTTTTATGAGCATATTTTTAATAGAGTTCTTAAACTTGTGTAAAGGCAAGTCTAAGATTGCTTGTGGAATTTTATTATAGAACATTACGCCCATTCCCACAAATGACCTTTGGACCCTTTTGAGGCGTAACTGAGGAATCACGAGCCTATTTCTATTTCTTAATTGCCTGTCGTGTAATTCGCACTTTTTAATGTAACTGTGAATGTTTTGCCTAACAAAAATTATATTGTTATAGATATATTGAGAAGCTACCGTAAGAATACCTATTTCTTTAAATTTCTCTCGAAGGGAATCCCGCGGTTTTAAATTATAAATTGCGCGAATTGCCCTTTTTTGTAAAACGAAAATTTTTTCAATATCAGCCGCTTTACCCCATAGTATGAGTCCATACGACATAATACTATGGAAATATGCAAAATAAACAATTTTTGCAGTTTCTATATCTGTTATCTGTCGAATCTTCCTAACAGCGTAAGCAGCAGAGCTGAGCTTGCCAGCAAGTGTTGCTATATGGGTGCCCCATTGAAGCTTTGCATCTAGGGTTATTCCCAAGAACACAGTTGTGTCCTCAGTTTTCAATGGCTCACCACTTATCTTTAAATTTTTGCTAGTAACCCTTGTATTGGGCAATAGAAACTCGACACACTTGGTTTTTTTTGCATTCAAAAGTAGATTGTTTGTAGTAAACCAGTGTGAAACTTGAGATAATGTATTATTTACATCGTCAAAATTGTCCTTAGTCCTATCGACTTTAAAAATCAAAGACGTGTCGTCAGCAAATAGTACAATATCGCAAGCATTTTTGACAAAATGTGGTAAATCATTAATATAAACCAGAAACATGAATGGACCCAGAATAGAGCCTTGGGGAACACCCATTACTGAGGCTGATCCGGACGACTTAACATCATTGATACATACTCTCTGTATGCGATCACTGAGATAAGAGGCAATAAGACTGAGTGCAGTTTCTTTAATACCATAGTGGCTTAATTTTCGTAAGAGAGTCTCATGATCAACGCAATCGAATGCTTTTGACAAATCACAGAAAATACCAATGGCATTAGAGTCGTATAATAGTACAAAGAAACAATAAAACGATAATTTAAATATTCCTCGCCTCTTTGTTTTGATGTTTTGTGTCTTTTTTTCTTGAGCCAACTGAATGATTTCCTACTATAACTAGCGGCACGCTATGATGGCCGGTTTGACACATTACAATAGTGATGTGGAATGTCAATTTATTCTCGAACAAAAAACAATTAAGTTTTGTTTTTGTACCTGATTAAATAGGTTTAATAAAACAAAAATGTATATGTTTATTTAATTTATTTGAACGAACTGAATATTTGAACGAAAATGAATATACATACTTTATATGCACACAAGAAACATATGAATACAAAAGATACCAAAAAAGGTGCCACAAAAGGCCATAATTAATCAGATTCGTCCATACTACTATTTTCACTGTCGTCACTGCTATCATCACATACATTAATAATTATATGTTCGTTTTCTATAATATTATCTATTTTCACATCTCTTTCATAATCTTCCCTTATTAATTTAACAGTTCTATTCACAACCTTTTCCCAGTCTCCTTTAGTCACATGTTCACAAGCTTCTTCTAATAATTTTAGCATTTTTTTTGTGGTAAATGGGGGTTCTGTATTGTGTCTTGCAGCATATCCCTTAATTTGAGCCCACACCAACTCAATCGCATTATACTCACAATGGTAAGGCGGTAACCGTATAACTCTGTGCCCATGTTCTAATGCTATTTCGTCAATGACGTATCGGATCTTGGTTGGTTTGTTTTCTTTTAAAAGACGTACTAATTCCGCTTTTAACATATTCATGTTTGCATCTACGCCATTTTTACGAAGCCATGCGACGATATCAGCTTTCTTTTGGGATTGGGCAGGTGGCTTGTCAATTTGCATCGAGTGGTATGGGGCGTTGTCCATAATTATAATAGATGGTTCAGGGAGGCTACACAACATTGAGGTAAACCATTCAGTAAACTTTTCTCCATTCATGTCTTCATGATAGTCTCCAGTGGTTTTTGACGCAAAAGCCATGAGAGAACCTTCGACAAACCCGTTGATGGTTCCGGCGTGACAAATTATAAGTCGCGATCCTTTTCCTACAGGAACTTTGGAAGTAGATGCTGCTGTGTCATCGTTCCAAGAACGGCCTACAGTATGGTTAGCATTAAGCCATGTTTCATCCAAGAACACAACATTTTGCCAATTTTTGATTTCTTTCACTTGCCGTAAAAAAGTATACCTTGCCATCGCTATATCAAATCTTTCCATCAATATTTTGCGTTTGTTACATTTTTTGTATCGAAATCCAATGGTCTTCAAAATCTTCGTTAAAGAACTTTCCCCACCGAAGAATAATCCAGCTTCCTTCAGTGAATGCACCAACTTTTTTCTTGTTGGATACTCCTTCTGTAAATAGTAGCCGTAAACATGTCTTCGGATAGCATCGGCATCAAAGCTATCGATGCCTACGACTGGTTTTGCTCGTTTTCTCTTTTTTGGTGTGTGAAGTTTATTTTCTTCTGTGCCAGTCTCGCCATATTTTTTTTTAGTTATCCGTCTAACAGTTCGTTGTCCAATATTAAGCGCATCAGCTACGCGTTCAACCACTGACGTTATAGGTAAAATTGGCCCTCCATTTTGAGCTTCACGATCGAAATAGTTACGAAGGCGTATTACGAACTCACGTGTCTGACTATTTAGAACAGTTCTCTGCGTACGTTCGGTCATATCGACGAAATCCACAACAAAGGGCTTGAACAGAGTCCAAATTAACGAGCAAGGGTCAACAGTAATGCAGTATCAATATTTGAAATCCAAAGCCAGGTCAAAACTATATCACAATCGCATTGCACTGACAGTTTATACTTTTCGAAGCAACGTCAATTCGAAACTGCTTTGTTTTGCATTGAGCATTGACGCGAGTTTGCCGGAGGTAGTAGTTGTGCTAGCCAGCGATCCTATGTGACGATCGTATTAGATTCCATTTTTAAAAATTTATTGATATTTTTTTGCGATTTCAGAGGTTTGTCCACATAGTGAAAATTGTTCATATTCACAAGTACATTCACCCCTTAAATGGTGCAAACTGATTTTTCTACACTTGTATACATTTAAGAAATCAATTTAATAAATAAATTTTGAGTCCTAAACCTAAAACTACATTCGATAAAATTTATGAATCTCTGCACATCACTATCGTCAATAAAGTAATACAATTATTTCCTTCAAAGTCGTTATCAATTAATACGGAACTTCATGAGCGGACAAACGTCAAACCGGCCATCATAGCGTGCCGCTAGAGTAGGACTCCTTGCTCCATGCTTGTGCAACAATATTAAAACAATTTTGTTTAAATTACTAAGGGCTTGTTTCACCACCTTCTGATAAGTGTCGGATTTTCGGATTATGTCAAATGACAAAGACAAAAGTTGTAGATACTTACCTTACTTATCAGAAGGGACAGAAGGTGGTGAAACAGGCCATTATTTAAATAATCGTACAGTTTGCCGCCACAGACAGAATATAATAAATTGTTATTTTGCTAACAGGTGGACAGACTATGTTTTGAAACACCACTTCACACGGACAAAACATATTTTGAAACAGCGCCTCATTTTGACATTCGATTATTTACTTGACAAATTCGGTTTTTATGCACTAACTTTTGCTAAGTTAGTTACTCTTGCATTTTAAGGCCCTATACAACAAAATCTCATATTTTGATTACTATGGACAAAATACGATTTGAAACAACGCTCCTCAATTGTAAAACTTCGTCGATTTGACTTGCTTCAGTAATGCACGAGACTTTTTACGCTGTTGGGGTATTTGATATTTTTTTCAATAATACAATAGAAACAAGCATATTGTTTTTGTCGAATATTTTGTTTGACAAATCTGCCTTTTTTATGATGTTATATTTACTTCTGTGATACACGGCACAAAAACGGAGGCAATGACATTTTATTTATCAAAACATAATGATGACCTACTTTGGCAATTATGAGCGAACTAATGAACCGACACACACACATAATTGCAAAACACTATATCCTCCCGTAGTTGGGTAAAAATGTCTAGCGACTATACAGCACCACACGTTCAGCAAACACAAAAAATCTAATTAACAGAGAGTAGTTCCACGCAATACAATTCTTCTAGGCCAGTTGCTGCCGCCAAATGTCGCAATAACAACTAGCGGGTATAAAGAAGGGGGGTCGGTTAGGGAGGGGGGCAATTAGGACCACAATTAGAGGACAGTATGTTGCAGATTACCGCAGCCTCCGCCGAGATTCGCATCCTGGTCGACGTAATAACAAACCGTGCCAACTAACTATTAAGACGTTTCAAACTGGTGGTACTTTATTGCATCTGTGGTTGGTTGGGTTTTTTGTTGTTTTCACTGCTGTGTTATGTTGAACTAAATTATTGTTTCCTCTCTTTTGACGTTTACCTAGTGCAGTGGTGAGGTCTGTGATCTTATAAGTTTAGGTCATGGATTCGACTCCTGACTGGTGCACTTTTCTTTCACTTCTTTTTCTTCTCAAGAAACATACGTCCACCGCTGGACATAGGTCTCTTGCAGGACTGCCGCTGAGCACGATCTCGTGCCGCTTGTTCAGCGGCTGCTGACGATTAACTTGAGATCGTACTCTGTCCAGTGTCCACCCAGGGTGAGGGGTGGGCTCTTCCATCGCTGCGTTTGTCGGAAAAAGCTCAGGGCCTTAACGTTGGAAATAACTACATAAACTCCATCATGGGAAGAAAATGTTTAGAGAAAGAATTAAACGAGCTAAAAAACATTTGGTAGAAATAACTATAATATCCTTCCCAGCTATGTTCTTGGTTAAAAAAAAATATAACATGTTTAAATATTATCTTTATATTATTATGAAAGTAGGTTTTGTTATTATACAAGCAAAGTATTATCTGTTCAGAGTCACTTTATATTATGTTCCTTCTCCAGCTTTCGGTTACAAGCTCTTTGTTGAGAATTTTTATAGGTTTTACAAATACAAAATCCATCCTAAGTTCGGTAATCATTTACTTAATATAATTTGTAGTAAAAAGAATATAATTCATATTGTTAAATACTATATTTATATTGAAACTATCATAGGAAAAATATTGTCACAAATCATCTTGCTGTCTTTATTAACTATTTGCCGGTCCTGAGAAACATATTAAAATTGGTTTGCTGAACGTCAGGTCGCTAAATACAGGAAGAGTAGAATTAGCAGAGACCATGCAAAAGTATGAGCCTGATATCTTAGCGTTGAATGAAACTTGGTTGCGAAGCGATGAAAATACGAACGCGTTCTATATACCGGGATATATATTTAAGCATGTGCCAAGAGCGACCGGAAAAAGAGGTGGCGGGGTTGGGTTTTACATAAGAAAAGGACTTAAGGTCCGGGTGATTCAGAAGTCGCAAACAGATTTGGAACAAATGTGGATAGATATAAGATTAAATGGAATTCATATGGCTATTGGTACTGCATATAGACCCGAATATCAGTATGTAAACAAAAGCATTGATGAGCTAAGTGAGACGCTGAGTGCGCTCTCTGAGTATAGCTTTCAGTGTCTACTGACGGACTTCAATATCAATCTTATGGATAAAGACAGCCAAAATGCCAAAGACTTTTTGAATTTCTTGGACCAGCAAAACCTCTCACAGATAGTAAAAGAACCTACGCGAGTAACTGAGACGACTTCATCTCTTTTAGATTTAATTATAACTGATGCCCCCACGCGCTGTAAGCATTTAGAAGTCATACACAACACTTGTCTAAGTGATCATGCCCTAGTTATTGCAGAATTTAATATAAAAAAACCAAAAAAGCAAATACAGTATCGGACCATGAGATGTTTAAACCAAATAAAAGAGAAAGATTTTTCAAAAGATTTGAACGATATCCCATGGGATGATATTATGTGCTTAGAGAATGCGAATACGATGGTGGAACAGTTCAACAAGCACATATTAGGGCTGTTTGACAAACATGCACCTACAAAGTATATCAAAATCAAGGAGGAACCCCACCCCTGGATTACAGACGTAATCAAACTTATGATGAATCTAAGAGATAATGCATTAAAGAAAGCGCACAAATACAAATCAAAATCGAACTGGGAATATTATAAAACTCTTAAAAATTACACAAATTCTAGTATCAAAAGAGAGAAAAAAGCATATTTCACGTTCTTTGTAAATAATAATATTAAAAATCCTTTTAAAATGTGGTATCACTTCAAGAAGATTTCTCCGTTTGGTAACAAGAACCAATTAAGCATACCAGAGCACCTAAAAGATCCAGATAAAATAAATAATCACTTTTTGACACTGCCTGGAGGTGCTCCAGTTGCATCTGAGATAATAGATAAATTTTTAGGAAATAGGGGTACAGATTCTGTGTTCTCTTTACAAATGTGTTCCCAAAAGGACGTTCTAAAGATCATTAAGGGTATAGCAACTAATGCAACAGGACATGATAACATATCGATAAGTATGATTAAATTAACACTACCTCGGACTCTACCAATAATTACGTATATCATAAATACATCCATTTCTGAACACATTTTCCCGGACTTATGGAAACTTGCCAAGGTTATACCTTTACCAAAAGCCACTAATATAGAAGACTATAAAGACTTAAGACCAATAAGCATACTTCCAGCTATGTCGAAGATCATTGAAAAAGTGATCTGCAGTCAACTTTCTACATACTTAGAAACCCATAATTTGCTTCCAGCAATGCAGTCAGGTTTTAGAAAAGGTCACGGAACGGCAACGGCATTAACAGCAGTCACGGATGACATACTATCAGCATCAGATAAAGGTGAAGATACTATTTTAACATTGCTTGACTTTTCCAGGGCATTCGACTGTATTGATGGCGAACTTATGCTGGCTAAATTGCGATATTACGGGGTCGACGTGAACGCTTGTACTTGGTTTAGGTCGTTCCTGAGCAACAGAAAGCAATTTGTCGCTATTGACAGCGATGGCAAGGTGCCACGTTTGTCTAACATAAACACCGTTCCTCGAGGAACCCCACAAGGATCAAGCTTAAGCCCTTTATTATTTATAATTTACACTGCAGATATCATCAAAAATATACACCATTGGAATACACACTTGTACGCTGATGATACTCAAATTTACTACCATTTTAAACCGGAATATACACCAGAAGCGGTAGAACTAATAAACCAGGATTTGGCTTCTATTTCAAAATGGGCAGAAGAAAATAGACTCGTTCTTAACGCACAGAAAACCAAATTTATGGTCCTGGGTAGTAAACATCAGAGAGCAATCATAAAAGCACGAAGTCCTAACATAGCACTGAATAATGAACCCATAGAGTGTGTAGCGGTTGCAAAAAACTTAGGGCTATACATGGACGAAGACTTGAGATTCAATGAACATCTTAAGGTTAAGATAAGAAATGCATTCTACGAGTTAAAAGTTTTATATGGTGTGAGACAATCTTTGACGGAGGGAATTTGACATATACTCGTGGAGTCGCTCATTTTGTCCGCTTTTAACTACTGTGATACTGTATACGGGCCTAGACTACTCAAAAAAACTGAAAACGCCGTACAACGTATACAGAATGCATGCATTAGATTTTGCTATGATGTTCCGAAGAGAGGCTATATAACACCCGTTATAAATAGTCATAAAGTTCTCAATATGAAATCGCGTAGGAACTTACACCTCACAATGATGACATATAGAATAATATCGTACAAGCGACCGCAGTATTTACAAGAGAGGCTTCAATGGCGGAACGACAGAGGTACGACGCGATTGCAACATAAAAAAAAGCTAGCTATACCACCACATAAAAAGGCAGGGTTTAGGGGCAGTTTCCGTTTTGCTGCGGCAAAGATCTGGAATGATCTCCCCCCGCCCCTTCGTGACTGGAATAAGACAAGTAACGAAATTACAGTAAAACATAAATTTAAAAAAATATATATGGACGCTCAGATAGAGGCAGCTAAATTCATGTACTCCAAATAGTAAAAAAAAGTAAAAAATTTGTAATAGGTAAACACATACATAGTTATTCTTTATTTTTAACCCAATCTATTCAGAGTTGATATTAATCACTCGTCTCATTATTTACATTTTCTGTTTGGCTAGTCAATTAATTATTGTTTTTTTTTCTCGTTAATTATTGTATTACAGTATTTTGAATTGGAAACGGATATTAGATACTAGACACTAGATTTACTTTACTCTAGTCTTACTTTAGCTTGTATATAAATTAGGATACTATGATTATATTTAGTGTTAGTTTATTTAGGTATACTTCTATATATATATATATATATATATATATATATATATATATATATATATGCCTATATATATATATATGTATATATGTATATGTATGTATAATAACCATAAACAATTAATATAATGCAACGGGCGCGCGCCAATTGATTAACTATCAATGTACGGAGCAAACTGAAAATCAGCGCTGGGCATTGTTGCCAATGCTCAGCGACGCTGAGTTTGCAGCCGATTGTTAGTTGCTAGGTATCTAATTTGTAGAATAATATAGGATAGGAAAAAATTCATTGTTTGTAAATAACCTAGCAATAAGAAACAATAAAGCTTTTATTTATTATTATTTATTAAATATATAATTTCTCTAAATTGGATCCAACTGAACCCATCATGATCAACCCATTACCGGCTCACTGCAGAGCACGGGTCTCCTCTCAGAGTGAGAAGGGTTTTGGCCATAGTCTACCACGCTGGCCAAGCGGATTGGCAGACTTCACACACCTTTGAGAACATTATGGAGAACTCTCAGGCATGCAGGTTTCCTCACGATGTTTTCCTTCACCGTTAAAGCAAGTGATATTTAAATACTTAACCTTTAAGTACCGACGTACTATTTTAGTCACATAAGTACCGACGTGAGGTCTGCCAGACCACCATAGTTTTCCAATCGAAAACTTTTGTGTTTCTTATTATTCTTCTAAAAAAAATGTTTCTATGTATTGTTAAATATCTACTTATTGTATAAGTAAAACAAAATGTAGAAGTTTTCACATTTATTACTGACTAGATGATGCCCACGGCTTCGCCCGTGTGGATTTAGATTTTTAAAAATCCCGTGGGAACTTTTGATTTTCCAGAACAAAAAGTAGCTTATCTGTAGAAACCCGTCCCCAAAACGGAAAAATCCCGTGGGATCCCCACGATTTCGGAATACAATTCCTTACAGCATCAGGGTTGATGAGTTGGATATGTACCTATCTACTCGAGATCATTCAACGATAAAGTCTTTAATTGGTACCCCCAATATCGATTTAAATAACCGAAAGTTTCTAAAACCCATTAGTTTTGGGGATTAGGTCGCCTACAGCATCAGGATTGAGGAGTTGGAATCCAAATTTTTTATAAAACAGGGTCGCAATGTTTCTCTATCGATTAAAAAAAAATTACGCAAATCGGTTCAGAAATCTCGGAGATATCGGTGTACATAGGTAGAAAAACACAACTCCTCCTTTTTTGAAAGTCGGTTAAAAAAATAGCCTATGTTACTCCCTGGTTAATTCTCTACTTGTATGTGAAGGTCCCGTCAAAATCGGTTCAGCCGTTCCGAAGATTAGCCCGTTCAAACAGACAGACAGACAGACAGACAGACAGACAGACAGACAGACAGACAGACAGACAGACAGACAGACAGACAGACAGACAAAAATTTTAAAAACGTGTGATTCGGTTATGGTAGCGTTCAAATAACCATATGAGCTTAATATGAGGTAGTTATTTCGATATTACAGACAGACACTTCAATTTTATTTATTAGTATAGATTATAAGCATTAATATAGCATTCATAGATTCTTCATTTGAAAAAATTAACTTTTATCTTAATAATTCATATGTATCAGTAATACTATTATTTTTTCTTAAACACAATTTTTTCTTAAAGATTAATAGCTACATAAATAATAAAAAAATAAAAAACCTTAATAATCAACCGTTTTCTCAAAAATCACAGGGTATCAAATTGCAGGAACTATCAAAGTTTACAAACAGTCTTTGCATAGGCTTACTGCATTGTAGGCACACGTGTTTCATACAAGTATCACAGTCTGTTCAGGTGCTGAATTATGGTCACTCTCCAGCAGTAAAATTTGGGTAGATATCCTTAGATTCGGACTCTGAACTCTCATTTAGCTATTCCACTAAATGTTCTTGGTGGTCTTTATATTGAAGCAGTGTTTGATATCTTTTCTCACCTACAGGAACACTTTTATTTTTAGTTATGGCTGCCCGTTTCATGTCTGAAAAACCTGGCTAATCCATTGTTATAACTGACTGAAAATAAAAGAGAAAAAATATAATCTGAAAAAAGTCGCATCCAAAAAAAGTTACATAAGTACCGACGAGTGGTCTGACAGACCACTCGTGATCTTATAAAAATCAAAACTTACCGAAATCGTACGCGCCGACGCTGCCACTCTGCAGGAACGCTGCTGGGCGACTTCCCGAGGGGTAGAGAGAAGCACAGTAGGATAGTTTTTCGTACATAGGTAATCAGACTTTTCGACCTCTCGAGGTGTCTGTCAGACCACACGTCGGTACTTAAAGGTTAAAACGCACATAACTCCGAAAAGTTAGAGGTGCGTGCCCCGGGATCGAACCCACGACCTCCGATTAGAAGTCGGTCGTCCTAACCACTAGGCTATCACAGCTTTTTTTTGAACATGAACTGAACCCAATACAAACCAATCCAACATTATCGTGCCCAATCTCCTTATTTTTAACCCCCGACGCAAAAACGACGGGGTGTTATAAGTTTGACGTGTCTGTGTGTGTGTGTGTGTGTGTGTGTGTGTGTGTGTGTGTGTGTGTGTGTGTGTGTCTGTCTGTTCCCCTGTGGCGCTCAAACGGGTGAACCGATTTGAATGCGGTTTTTTTTGTTCGAAAGGTGATTTAGTCGAGAGTGTTCTTAGCTATGTTTGATGAAAATTGGTCCAAGATGGCCGCCGCTACAAAATGGCGGATTACATATTTTTTCACAAATCCCTTAATATGGGTATCAAATGAAAGGGCTTGACTAGTAGAATAGCACTATTGCAAATCCAAGATGGTTGCCGCCACAAAATGGCGAATGTCGGGGGTTTTTTAAATTTTCAATTTACACTTGTTCCTAGTGATTACAGTGATTATCTTGGGGGGAGGGGGGATATATTATTCTAAAATCAACTTCAAATAAATACTACCATTTTAATTCGTATTCTCAATGCTCTTTAGAGTATTTACAGCTTCCGCCGCGTAATATATACCTTTTCGTGGGTATCATAAAGTAGGCACGAGAGATTTATATGACGGTAAAGTTCAGTTGGATAGTGTGCACTGTGCTCCTCTAAAAGCCAAGGTAACTTGCTGCTGATAATGTACCAAAAATGTTAAAGCTTTTCTATTAAAATTACAATTTTATGCAGCAGTCTACTCTAGCACTACGGTGGAAAGCGTTTAATTCCAGGTTCGATTCCAAGCTTGGATCTCCAAATCGGATGGATCAAAAAGTCCAATAAATTCAGTGAGACGTCCAATAAATTAATTATTAATTAGTCATTAAGTCCAAAATATTTGTTGCCATAATTTTCTATATGAAACTGTTGTCTATATGGCAATCTATGTCCATGGATTTTTGTCATCATTTTGTCAATCATGTTTGAAATATCTCACAAGAAAGGTTCCAACCGCACTCTTGTAACATTAGGTAGGTATATACTTTAAGGAAGCACAAGTTTCGAGTCTAGTTACAAGGATTAGTTAAAAAGTATTAAAGTTTATTAAAAAGTAATAGAAGATCAGTTAGTTTAAAAACACCTTAAGGTTAGTTACAAAGGCTACGAATAATCATTATTCAATTTCATAATTATAATAATCATACGAAATTGAATCGCAATAAGGATGATTCGGTAACAATTAGGCAATAATAAGTAATCAATAATGTTATGAAACACTAATTGATTGATTAATAGATAAACTGCTTTAAACCGCAAATGTACAATGATTTTTCGTTTCTGCAACTCGATCAAAATTAATAACGCAAAATAGCTGTCCATTGTTAACGATTGTAGCTATTTTGGCTGTCAAATCAACAATACAGCTATAATGTAATCGAGCGTTCATTTCCTTTGAAAACATGTTTTGATTAAATGCAATATTATAGCTTACAGATTAAATAAATAAACTGTACGTAAAACAAATAAAACGTTTTAAGTACAAAGCCCGTCTGTCTGTATTAGTACGGATAAGAGCAAAAAGGGGCTGAGCCGCAGGGAGTCTGTCTCCGTGCTCCGTGTCAAAATCTACTGGAAAACATATACAAAAGGTACTGAGAAAAATGTTAATGCAAGTGAACTTACAAGTATAAATTAAAAATTTAAAAGACCCCCGACATTCGCCATTTTGTGATGGCGGCCATCTTGAATTTGCATAGTGCTATTCAACTAGTCAAGCCCTTTCATTTGATACCCATATTGAGGGGGTTGTGAAAAATATCTTATCCGTCATTTTGTGGTAGCGGCCATCTTGGACCGATTTTCATCAAACATAGCTAACAACACTCCCGACAAATTCACCTTTCAAACGAAAAACCGCATTCAAATCGGTTCAGCCGTTTGAGCGCTACGGGGGAACAGACAGACACACACACACACAGACACGTCATACTTATAACACACCGTTGTTTTTGCGTCGGGGGTTAAAAAAGTGGCTAGTTTAAAAGCGAGTAAAGCCTGTGAAAAACTAGTGTGTAGTTAAACAAGATATCACGGGAGGTAATTTTAACTGGATGAATTTGTCAACCGATAAACGTCTTTTGCTAGATATAGATGTCTTGTTGGACCTTCCCACACGTCGTATCTTGCGCCACTTGTACCCAGCGGCTCCCTGCGACTCCTCTAATTTCTTTGGTCTACCTGTTGGGGGTTTGCCAATCCTGCGCTTTCTGATGCGAGGTCGCGATTCCAGCACTTTGAGACCCCAACATCTATAGTTCTTCGAGCTATGTGCCTTGCTCATTGTCACTTCAGCTTCTCAGGTAACGGTTCTTCTAAGGATCTAGTCATTGCTGATTTGATCATGTAGAGAAACTCCGAGCATAGCTCTTTCCTGCTGAGTGACTCTGAGTTTTCTTTCCTTAGAACAAGAGTACCATTAGACTAGAGGAACCGATAAATCCTGCGATCCCAACGTCTATCAGTCTTTACTATATGAAACAAAAGAAAAAATATTTCGATCTGCCAAAACTTTACACCAAAAGATTTCCAATGTGCTTACACAAGCCTAATCCATATCCACGAGTAGGTACCTACTTAAAGGACTGAATGAAATTACCATGCAAAAGAAACTTTTATACCGACTTGAAAATTGAAATTCAATTTAAAAATTCCAAGTAAACGTCAAGTGGCACATCACATAGCACTTTCCAAATCCATCTCAAAGAAAGCTCCCATTCTGCAATTCGGCGGCGGCCTTCGATGTACGACACCCAAGATACGTAGTCTCGCACGATTATGGATCTGGAAAATTATTTAAACACGCTTTTTTTAACCGACTTCAAAAAAAGGAGGTTCTGTATTCGACCCGTATGTATATATGTAAGTATGTATGTATGTATGTATGTAAGTATGTTTGCGATTATCTCCGCAACTAATGAACCGATTTTGATGATTGTTTCACTATCGTTATCTACATACTTTCAAGAAGGTTTTAGTATATAACACATCGAGTTATCATTCTTACGTACGAAGTTATAAGCATAAATGTACACATATGTCACTAATATGTTCTCTGAGATTGCCAGACCTATTGCTGAAGTCTGATATAGCTATTCTGCCCAAAGACTTCACTCTGCTACGCCTACGTAACATTGACCTTTTGCAAAAAGTTTTGGGCCGAAGTCAGTACAGTTGCATATAGATTATAGAGTGAATCCTTGGAGTTTGTGCATGGTTACGTGTATTTCCATTCTATACAAAGCTAAACCGCAAGGGTGTGAAACTAGTCGCGTATAGATTGTAAATTACGGTCTATCCAAATTATACAAGAGTTGTACGCATACAAACTAATCTTGTATAGATCAGAAGTTAGGTTAGGTTGGGTTAGAACATAATAAAACCACTCACCTATAGCATGACACATAAAATGTGTATGTCACAGGATATTTAATAATAATTAATAATATATAGGTCATAATCTATTTTATTTTACATAGTTCTCATTTATATTATTATTATTACCTAATATAAAGAAAACAAATCACTAAAAAGCATAAAATAATTTTTTTCAAAGAAAAATGAACCGACTTCAAACGAATCGAACTAAAAAGTTTAAAATAATTTTTTATTCATTTAGATTGACGATTAAACTACCTAACTCAAATGATATATAATTTTTTGAAGTCGGCGCCAAACCACATTCAATTCGTGTAAGTAAAATCAGAATATCCACTTTTGAATGCGAGCGCGGTGAACCTAGTCGCGGAGGGTGAGTCTGGGACCCGGGGGGGGGGGGCACATTTTCGACTTGAAGTGAACTTGAAGTCATTTGGCGCCGACTTCAAAAAATTATATATCATTTGAGTTAGGTAGTTTAATCGTCAATCTAAATGAATAAAAAATTATTTTAAACTTTTTAGTTCGATTCGTTTGAAGTCGGTTCATTTTTCTTTGAAAAAAATTATTAGTGTAAATTGTTTTTAATGTAATTCAAAATGTAATTAATATAATTTTTTTTAATGTAAAGTGTGAGCCCGGTGTAACACGAGCGGTTTACGCTAGGCTTAGATCTATCGGTCAGACAGTACAAGTTTTTATAAATATGTACCTTTAGATAAATCTTTTTATTTATATAGACAGATAGATTGAATAGATTCTAATAAGAAACGTAAACCTTCGGTTAGTTATATCAATGGTGGATGCAATTCCGCCGGCGGCGCATTCCGAGCGCGTGCCGAACAAATCCGATAACGCGTCACGCCGAAACTTGCAGACTCGATTTCAAGCGAACACGATTACCGCGCGGAACAAGGGCGGAATTGGGAACTACCTGGAATAAAAAGGGGTTTAAAATCTGTCTACTATAAAAACTAGTCTGTGGTTTAAAATTTATCGTAGACTTCATAGTAGAATGACAACAAGTGATAATCTAAAAGTTTAAGAGTAAAACCGACTTCACCACGTACTTAACAGTCCATATCTCGGAAACTACCGCACCGATTTTAATGAAATTTGCACTGTTCTCTAAGTTGAAGTAAATGTAAGCCAATAATGATCACAATTCAATCAATAATTTCTGAAAAATCCGCGGATAAACATACGTATACATGCATCTATGTTATATTTGTTTGCAAGCCCTTATAGATTATCATATGTGAATATTTTGCAGTTCCAATAATATTATATACCTACACCTACGTGTCGAATTGATAACCTCTTTTTTTTGAAGGCGGTTAAAAACGCGTCACTATATCTATGTAACTGTCTCAGAAGTAAAGCACTGAAGGAAGAGCCAATTAGTTAGGTACCTAATCGAAAATAATTTTGCAAGAAGTTTTACGCGCGTTTCCGTTTTTAGGGTTCCGTAGTAAACAAGGGACCCTTATAGTTTCGCCATGTCCGTCCGTCTGTCCGTCTGTCCGTCCTCGGTTAATCTCAGAGACTATTAGTGCTAGAAATCCGTAATTTGGCATGAGTATAAATATTAATCACGCCGACAAAGTGGTGAAATAAAATTTTGATAAATATTTTTTTCACCTCAGTAGCTCAAAAAGGGCGTGTTTGCTGGCCAAAACCAGTGAGCAAAACTCGTTTTTGCTCACTCCGTGAGAAAAAGTGTTTTGAATATAGAACGCTTTGGATTGTCATTTCTTCAATTCACTGTCTCAAGAAAAGTTCGGAAAAGTTTTGTATCAAATAGTTTGTATAGTAGCCCCAACATTTTATTTCAACAAAATTTTCTATTATATATTATTTAAACTATTGAGTTTTTCCTAAAATGTGTTTTAGAATTTATAATTTTGTAAAACAACATGAAATTAAAGGAGAATTAAAATAATTAGTTAATTTTTTTCTTGAATTACGCAATCCCGAACGCAGACAAAAGAGGAATTTAAAAAAAATGGCGGGAAAAAATTTGTCTATACTCTATATCTTAATTAGGTAGGTACCTACCTAACTAATTTCTTTGTAGTTATATTTTGTTGTAAAAAAATTAAAACAAAATGAGTGACTCCAGTGATAATTTAACACCTTCAGAATTAAAAGAATTAGTGACTAACGCTGAATTAAACTTTCTGCCGGAAAACTCGCGTGAAAAATACCTGAAAGCCTATAAATTATTTAATAATTGGAGACAAAAGGTGCGAAGACCTGTTCAGAGACTCTTCTTTATATTATGTAGTATTTACTCCATGTTAAAAGCTACAATCAAATCGAAATCGAAACCTATCTAAACTTATCGCATTCTTGTGAAGACAGTCGGAGGGGTGTTTAATATTTATAATATAAAACCACAAAACCAAAGTTGCACCCAATAGGCGGCTAACTTTGGGAGTTATGTCTAACTTTGTTAGTTTATGTTTTACTTATAGGCACATTTTTCGCACAGGCAACTGCCCATCTATATTGTAAAATTATAATAATTAATAAAACACATTTATTGCTGTGACGAGTTTTAATCCAATAAAATACGAATATCATACAAGGGGCACAAATCTAAAAAATCTAAAATTTTACTTAGAGGAATACTGTCCGGTCATCAATAGGTGGCTAACTTTGAGAGTTACGTCTAACTTTGTTAGTTTATGTTTTACTTATAGGCACATTTTTCGCACAGGCAACTGCCCATCTATATTGTAAAATTATAATAATTAATAAAACACATTTATTGCTGTGACGAGTTTTAATCCAACAAAATACGAATATCATACAAGGGGCACAAATCTAAAGAATCTAAAGTTTTCACCGATCATGATATTGAAAAGTTCTTAAAGCACCAGATGAAAATTTTCTCGCTGCAAAAAAGAAAATTTATTTGATAAAAAATTTGAGTCCCGACTGGCACTTTGTTTAAGTTAAGCACTGATTTTTAAGTTAAGCATAATAATAAGTAAGTAGGTACGTAATCTGAATGTAAAAAATCCTTTTTGTTTCAGTAAATATTTTTGTTACTTACATCTTGTATTTTTTCGCTATTGAGGTGAAAAGTTGTATGTATCACACGATAGCAAACTTTTTGTTTCTTGTGCCTTTGAATCCCTCACTACACTCAGGATTCTATATAAGAATCACTCGCTACGCTCGTGATTCTAAATTAGAATCCTTCGCTCGCTCGGGATTCTAGGCACTCGCAACAAACAATAATTTTGCTACCTTGTCGAACAAATAACTATTTTGAGGGTAGCTCCTCTACATGTAAAGTGGGGATGAATATTTTTTTTCTCGTCTACCCCATAGTGTGGGGTATCGTTGAATAGGTATTTTAAAAATACTGTGGGTGTGTGAACATCATTTTTCGATTTCTAGATCCGTTTGTAAAATATGATGTTTTAAAGTGTTTTTTATTAGAGTCAAGTGTCCCCCCCCTCTATCAGCCAAATGGCAGTATATAGGAACTTGAAAAAATTCACAGCAGTAGGGTATATAATCAATTTTAAAGGAAAACTATCACGGCTAAGTAGGGTTCACAGGTTAAGGAGTTATATCTGTTTTTCGAGGATTGTGACTACGGAACCCTACACTGCGCGTGGCCCGCCACGCACTTGGCCGGTTTTTTCACCTATATTGCACCTCGTTTCAGAAGACAGTAAAGTAAGAGTAGGTCTATAATAAACGAGGAACGAATGGAATGACAAATTACAACAATGAATTTACCTACCAGTTTGTATGTATGTATATTTGTCCACGCATTTCTCTTATTATCTATTATTATTATTATCTTATTATATATCTCCGAAAATATTAATCAGATTATGAACATTTTTTATTGGCTAACATTTACTTCAACTTAAGAAACAGTGCAAGTTTCATCAAAATCGGTGAAACTCGATAGTTTTTAGTAGGCATACGGACACTTTCCCTTTACAATAAATATTGTTACTTATTTCGGTATGAAGTCGGTTTAATTTTTCTTAAATTATGGCTTGTTAAACTTTGTTTACTGTTTATAACTGTTTCCAATAGGTATTATCTTCATACTTGATAGTGAAACAGAAATCTGGAGCAAGTTACAGCCTATTAATATTCCGAGATGAACCCTTCAGCCGTCGAGAGCCCCCACTGCACTGTGGTGAACTACAAGTAGATGGGTCAATGGATCTCAGAGTTTTCTTCCATCGCCAACGGCTCGAGTGGGTTTATGAGAGCGCATAATTTTTAATCACACTAATATTATAAAGGCGAAAGTTTAAAAGAAACAGATTTTCATTTCCACCGAAATATTCGGTGGAAAACTTTGAAAAATAGCAAAATTTCGCCGCTTCACGTACACGTGGCGGCGGCCATCTTGGACCGATTTTCATCAAACATAGCTAAGAACACATCCGACTAATTCACTTTTCAAACAAAAAACCGCATTCAGATCGGTTCACCCGTTTGAGTGCTGCGGGGGAACAGCCAGACACACACACACACATACACCCACACATACACACTCACACACTCACACACACACATACACACACACACATACACGTCAAACTTATAACACCCCGTCGATTTTCAGTCGGGGATTAAAAATTACAATGTAGAATACACGAAACAACAGATTTTCATCTCCACCCGAAATATTCGGTGGAAAACTTTGAAAAATAGCAAAATTTCGCCGCTTCATGTACAGGGTGTAGCGAGAAAACGAATTCGGGTGCGAGTGATATGTGGCGGAACGGCGCGGTTTGGATTAAAGCCAAACATTGTTACGTTCCCGAGTATTAGATTATTACTCGTGCATTTTACATTTTTTACATTTCGTTATATTACGTCTTTATATATTTATGTATATTTTTTACATTCCAGTATATCGTCGATATATCGTTCGGTATATCGTTCGATAACGTAGTTAATAATGTTTATTAGGCCTATTCTAATAAATATAATTGCAAATATTTTCTATAATTATTATGTATTTATTAATTAAAATTTGTTATTTTTCTTGTGTCCTCTGTCGCATTTCATTTATTGTATTTAATTAACCTATTTCATTACTTAGTTTGTAGGTATTTACTTATTTAATAGTGTTGCTGGATATTTATCCATTCTAGTTAAATTAAAATAAATAAAATAAAAAATAAAATAAATAATATTTAAAGCAGAGAGATGTTTATGGTTTTAAAACTGCATGAAACTAAGTTAGATTTGCTTCTTAGACTTGCCTTCATACAAGTTTAAGTAACAAGTAACTCAATTAAAAGTAAGCTAAGTAATAAAAAAAGCATATTTATCAAAAGCATAACATCAAAACTTTACCAAATACTACGTATCGAGAAACTGGAATATGTAATGCAAAATGAACCCAAAGAATCTTATTTTAAAGTCGTAATTCAATACTTCGAATATTTATTTTACAACATTTCTGCTTGAGGCGCTGGCTGTTTTCGAATGCTGAATGTATTGGCGTACTCAAACCTTAAATTAAGTCAGTTTAGGTCCATTTTACTCTGAAGTCATTGTGTTTCGATCAAGTAGTATTAAGTAAAGTTTTTGAGCTGTGCAAACTGAGACTAAGTATGCTGATCTCTCTCCGGTCATGTCGTGCCACCGGACTATGAGAGTGAGAGAGTAGAGAGTGCGTCGTTGTTTTGCACACATTCAGTGCACTGTTATATCTCCTGCGTAGTTGCCTAGTATACTTTGAGATTAGCCATCTCTGTCAGAATTAAGTTATTGTTATAACTATTGCCGAAGTTTCCATAGGACGAAGATTATGTGCTGCTGATACAGGTTTAAATAGCAAACATTTAGCTCCTCGATCTCTGATAGCTAGCAACAGTCGGCTTGCATGCGGCGTTGCATGCCTGGCGTAATACGGAAACTCTACGGCTAATGCACCTACACACAAGCTTTGTGTGTGTACGGCAAATTAATATGCTCAAAGAAGAGTTGTGTGCGTAGGTAAAGTAAATATACTTTAGAGCCTCACTCACCCAATACATTTCTTGATACACATACCTAATGGGAATGACTTGTAGGTCCGAAAAATTGTTGCTATAATGGACCTCATAAGAAGGCTCACACGGAGTATCCCTGCAATATCAAATTAGGTAAGTATAAGGAAATTAAAATAACTACAAGGTCGACATTTTTAAGACAAATTTTATTAATATTTAATATTTAGTAAGGAATAATGAATTGTTTAGTGTTTTAGTAAATTACATAGTACGTCGTAATAATGCTATATTTGCATGCCAAAAATGGCCATATATATTTATATACTAGCTGACCCCCGCGACTTCGTTCGCGTGTTTATAGGTTTTATATAGGATCGGAACGGATCCCATAATTCTTTTATGTACTTAAACTAAATGTAGCCTATGTAACTCCTTATAACAACACCTATCTGCCACTGAAAGTTCCGTTAAAATCGATCCAGCCGTTTCTGAGATTAGTTGAAACAAATAGACAGACCGACAAACATAAATTTAAACGCACGCCAGTTTAAAATAAGCCGTACGTACAAAGATCCGGGTCCCAAATTATTTGAACCTAATAAATGTCTGTCATTTCTGAACTAACAAACCTATGACCTTGAAATATTTACGGGACAATATATAAAGTACTACCTTTCTAACAAAAAAAGAATGAGTGAAATCGAACAACGCGTTAATGAATTACAGCTAAACACACGTTTTAACTTTCATCCCCTCTCCCAAGGGAACCGTGGTGAATTTCGGGATAAAAAGTATCCTATGTCCTACCTCGGAGTATAAACTCAAATCGTACCAAGTTTCATTTGAGTCCATTCAGTAAGTAGTTTCGGCGTGATGCGCGGCCAAGATACAGACAGACAGACAGACAGACAGACAAAAATGAAAAAAATTGCAGTTTTGGCTTCAGTATCGATTATAAAGTGCCCTCCAAAAGAAATTTTCAAAATATCTTCAATGTACAGAATTGGATCCGTTACAGTTTTATTATATTACTAGATGATGCCCACGGCTTCGCCCGTGTGGATTTAGGTTTTTAAAAATCCCGTGGGAACTTACTTTTTCCTTAACAAAAAGTAGCCTATCTGTAGTAACCCGTCCCCAGAACGGAAAAATCCCGCGGAATCCCTACGATTTCGGAATGCATTACAGCATCAGGGTTGAGGAGTTGGATATGTACCTACTCGAGTTCATTCAACGATAAAGTCTTTAATTAGTACCCCCAGGCCCCAATGTCAATTTAAATAACCGACAGTTCCTAAATCCCATTAGTTTTTGGGATCAGGTCTCCTACAGCATCAGGATTGAGGAGTTGGAATCCAAAGTTTTTGTAGGACAGTGTCGCAATTTTTCTCTATTGATTACAAAAAAAAAAATACGCAAATCGGTTCAGAAATCTCGGAGATATCGGTGTACATAGGTAGAAAAACACAACTCCTCCTTTTTTGAAAGTCGGTTAAAAAAGTAGCCTATGTTACTCTCTGGCTAATTCTCTACTTGTATGTGAAAGTCCCGTCAAAATCGGTTCAGCCGTTCCGAAGATTAGCCCGTTCAAACAGACAGACAGACAGACAAAAATTTTAAAAACGTGTGATTTGGTTATGGTACCGATCAAATAACCATATGAGCTTAATATGAGGTAGTTATTTCGATATTACAGACAGACACTTCAATTTTATTTATTAGTATAGATAGACTAGTATGGCGCGTGGGTGCGCGGCCCGCTAAAGCGGACCGCGAGGTTTCGGTTTTGGGTATTTTGGTTTGAACAGCCTCCACCTATCTCTCCCATATTCCTAACCCTCGATCATTATCACTCTCCATATTTTTTCTCCGAATCATTTGTCAGAATGAGAGTTCTTCCATAAAAACAGATTTTGAAAAGGAACTGTATCAAAGTCTTGCATAGTTCCCATTTTGTATTCTCTTCAACATTCGCCATATATTTTGTATGGAAAAATAAATTTCGCCATCTTGTTTTTTTCTGTTCATCAAGTAAACCACGTCTTGATCATCTTTTGCCAAAAAACCACTCTTCCATCTTTTATACTCAGTGAGATAGACACCGACGAAATTTGTATGGCCACTATCTTGAATCCGCCATTTAGGATTTTTTTCAGCTCACTGCCAATTGGATGAGGTTTCGAGTGACTTTTGTTTGAGCACCTTACACCTATATTCAATACCCTGGCTGTGCTCGTCACCCGCCTCTGAAATCTTCAATCATCAGCTCTCTCCATATTTTTTCTCCACATAAATTTTTGTCTTCTATACGAAACCATCAATGAAAAAAATTATTTGTGTGGAAAAATAAATTCCGCCATATTGATTTTTTTTCTGTTCATCAAGTAGATCTTTAGGTCTTGATCATATTTTTCCAAGAAACCACTCTTCCATCTTGTATACTTGGTAAGATAGACATCGACGAAATTTGTATAGCCGCCATCTTGAATCCGCCATTTTGGGGTTTTTTTCAGCTCAGTGCCAATTGGATGAGGTTTCAAGTAATTTTTGTTTGAGCACCTCCCACCTATCTACAATACCCTGCCCGGGCTGCTCAACCGTCTTCCAAACCCTCAATCATCATGTTTTCCCATATTTTTCTTTGAGAGTTCTCCAAAAAACCGGATCACAGCCTTGCATAGTTCACAACTTGTAGTCTTTTCAATATTCGCCGTACATTTTGTATGGAAAAATAAATTCCGCCATTTTGAATTTTTTTTTCTATTCTTTGAGTAGACCTTCAGATCCTGATCATCTTTTGCCAAGAAATCACTCTTCCATCTTTTATACCCTCCGAGATGGAGACTGACGAAATTTGTATGGCGGCCATCTTTTTTTCGCCATTTTGAATTTTTTTTCAGCTGACTGCCAATTGGATGACGTTTCGAGTGACATTTGCTCGAGCACCCCCCACCTATCTTCAATACCTTAAGCGTGCCCGTCGCTCGTCTCTGAAATCCTCAATCATCAGCTCTCTCCATATTTTTCCTCTTAATGAATTTTTGTCCTCTATACGACACCATTATTGAAAAAAAAATTTTCATACAAAATTGTTCAGGAGAGGTGATCAATCAGTCAGTCAGTCAGTCAGTCAGTGAATGAATCAGCACGAGCAGCTATATATTATATATATTAATTACGTATCATTGTTACCTATTTTATTTAGGTACATCAAATCACCATAAAATTTGTAGGAAAATATCTACATCATTGTTTGTACATACTTACTTTCATACAAATAAAAATTAAAAATAGATTGATTAATTGATATATCTCATCGACTCGCGAAGCTGAATTTATAATGAATTGAAGCACATAGTTCGAATAAGCGAGAAACGTGTGAATCAGTGTGCTTAGTCTAAATCGGAGCACTCGAAAACGAACTCGAAAACTATTGATCGATTTCAGAGTAAAATAGACCTAAAATGGCTTGTATTAAGGTTTGAGTTCGCCAATACATTCAGCATTCGAACAATGCTGAATGTATTGGCGAACTCAAACCTTAATACAAGCCATTTTAGGTCTATTTTACTCTGAAATCGATCAATAGTTTTCGAGTTCGTTTTCGAGTGCTCCGATTTAGACTAAGCACACTGATGACCGTATTTGATAGCACGCCTTTGAAAAGGCCTTTATCCAGCTGTGAACGAATGCAAACTGAAGCATTGGATTGGAAGCAAATAAGTCATTTCTACAGTGGTATTATTTTGTATTCGGTATTAATTCGTCTATACATTCAAGTAGAATCAAAGAAAACGTTTACATTTTAAACGGTACAATTTATATTATGCATGTAAAATGCACCCGCTTGTATGCGGTTTACAAAAGAACTGAATCTCGACTTACATAACCGCTCCTTTACATGTAAATGGCGGACCGTTGTGCAGAAAGGGAATGAAATTATTTATTTTGTAAAATCCTTTTGGCCCGGCGCCAATGACAGGTTTCATTGTATGGTAACTGACCGCTAATATTGAACGCGTCAACTTTCTATTTCACACCAAGCTCGTGCCTGGAAGGGGCACGATTCCAGAGATTTATGGTATGACAATGTGGCTAATTCTGTTTTATACTATCTCATAATATGTAAATTAAACTAAAATGACTGATCTAAATTGATTCCTATCTCTTCACAATGCTCTGCACAGTGCACATGCACTTTACTGCATAGTACTGTTTTTAACCTATAAATGGCGGCACAGCTTTGTCGGTATAGTGGTAACTCGCTAGGGTCGCAGCCTCTCACAAGACCAGACCAGAGACATTAAAGAAATTATAAAATTCCCAAATTATCCATTTCGGGAATGGAACCCAGGGCCTCCTATTTATAACACCATAACGCTTACTACTAGGTAGGAAGATTGCCTGGAAGAGATCGCTTTACAGAAATAAGGCCACATATTATACAATTTCTGTATTGAGTTTCCATCCGTGTAATGGTGTAAAGCAGTAGTTCCCAAAGTGGTCCAGGTGGACCCCCAAGGGTCCACGGGGAATTCGACGGGGGTCTACGAAAGCGTGACAAAAAATAGGGATTAATTTCAAAATTTCCACAGTTGATCTAATCTTCACATTGTTGTCGATGTAGCTGCAGAGGGTCCGCCGGAACCAGCTAAATGAAAGTGGTCTATGAGAAAAAAGTCTGGGAACCTCTGGTGTAAAGTATACCTATAATTGATTCTATTAATTTCACTTCACTACGCCAGAGGTGGTCAAACTATAGCGATATAATGGATACATATTGAATCGATCAATCATTCGATTAAGTCATCGTAATACTGGATAGTGTAGTAGTAAACATAATAATCAACTGTATCGATGCTCGGCGCAGTTTGGGGCCGTGTGTGGACGCGTTATCGGCCGTGATGAGGTTTCCCGCCGCCCGATACGTTATAATCAAACATCGGTGTACTTAATCTGCTATGGAAACTTTACAATTTACATGCTCGATAAGGAAATTGTTGTGCGACGACCGTGGAGTTACCTTGTGGAGTTACCATTCATTGGGTCAAACTAAGCCAAGACCTTGCCATATACACACGCCAACCTGAACAGGGGTATACCCGGAACGGTATCCACACCTTGGAATTTGGTTGAAATAATTTAAATATCATCCAGTGAACAATAATCATCATATTATTTTGTATACAAAATAGAGTAAGTAATTTTGCATGACCATTAGGTATCTGGAACATTTTCAGCTTAATCATTCGTTTATCATTCAAGCTTGATGGAAACCACCACCACCAGTCTTTAAAGGTCCCACTGCTGGGCACAGGCCTCCTCTCTCATAGGAGAGAGGGATTTAGATGCACCCGCATTGGAGTAGCGTGGTGGGTCTAAGCTCTAAATTCCACTGTCCTATCCCTTGACGGAAACGAAAGATATAAAATCTATAGTGTAATAGATCACATTTCAACCCTATACTAAAAATGTGTGTCTGTCTAGAATCTTTTTAAGATTCAACCCCATAATCGAAATAAACGAGGTACAGAGAAAGCTTGTATCCTGTAGACGGACATAATATGATTATATTTTTATATCTAAAAATAAAAAGATTCTCGCACTAGATTATTAAAAACCCTTACTACTACTACTACTTACTACTATACTACTATCTACGCGGATGAACAGATTAACGTTAGTAAGTACATAAACATAGCAAGTGTCTTAAAAGTGTAAACACGAAGTCCCCGGTGTGTTCACGCAAACTCGTTAAAAGTTCAAATAATTTCTCGCTCAGAGTATTGCGAGAAGAGAACCTTCGCAAGACAGTGTGTGCATCATTCTATACTAATAAATAAAATTGAAGTGTCTGTCTGTAATATCGAAATAACTACCTCATATTAAGCTCATATGGTTATTTGAACGCTACCATAACCGAATCACACGTTTTTAAAATTTTTGTCTGTCTGTCTGTCTGTCTGTCTGTCTGTCTGTCTGTCTGTCTGTCTGTTTGAACGGGCTAATCTTCGGAACGGCTGAACCGATTTTGACGGGACCTTCACATACAAGTAGAGAATTAACCAGGGAGTAACATAGGCTACTTTTTTAACCGACTTTAAAAAAAGGAGGAGTTGTGTTTTTCTACCTATGTACACCGATATCTCCGAGATTTCTGAACCGATTTGCGTAATTTTTTTTTTAATCGATAGAGAAACATTGCGACCCTGTTCTGTAAAAAATTTGGATTCCAACTCCTCAATCCTGATGCTGTAGGGGACCAAATCCCCAAAACTAATGGGTTTTAGAAACTTTCGGTTATTTAAATTGATATTGGGGGTACCAACTAAAGACTTTATCGTTGAATGAACTCGAGTAGGTACATATCCAACTCCTCAACCCTGATGCTGTAAGGAATTGTATTCTGAAATCGTGGGAATCCCACGGGATTTTTCCGTTTTGGGGACGGGTTTCTACAGATACAGATAAGCTACTTTTTGTTCTGCAAAATCAAAAGTTCCCACGGGATTTTTAAAACCTAAATCCACACGGGCGAAGCCGTGGGCATCATCTAGTAAATAATAAATGGCCTGTAGTTTTCGCTTGCAATTAGGGTTGCCAAATCAAATAATATGAAACTTTTTGACTTTTTCTTTTAAAGAATATCATTTGACTGCTATATCTTACTCAATGACAAGTATAAATTAAAAAATTAAAAACCCCCGACATTTGCCATTTTGTAGCGGCGGCCATCTTGGATTTATATAGTGCTATTCTACTAGTCAAGCCCTTTCATTTGATACCCATATTAAGGGAGTTGTGAAAAAATATGTAATCCGCCATTTTGTAGCGGCGGCCATCTTGGGTCGATTTTAATCAAAGAATTGGGTCGATTTTAAGCTAACAACACTCTCGACTAATTCACCTTTCAAACAAAAAAACCGCATTCAAATCGGTTCACCCGTTTGAGCGCTACAGGGGAACAGACACACACACACACACAGACACGTCAAACTTGTAACACCCCGTCTTTTTGCGCCGGAGGTTAATAAATGACGATGAAGTCCAAGATGTGCATACTCCTAAACAGTCTCTACGCAGCATCATACAGAAAACCTAAAACTTTTAAGGTGCTCGATCAGCCTCAATTAAACATATCAATCGAGGCCAATCGGTTAGGTGGAGAAGCATCTGTAGCGGTGTTGCTTTGCCGATTGGATTGTTGCTATTATAATTTTTTAAATTGTATGATAGGCTTACGGTTGACGACAATCATGCCTGAAAAGCAAAAATGTGACCTAAGTTGGACGCACTTGCCTAGAAAATGCCTATTCACTCTTACCTTGAAGGTACTCAAGTCGAATGAGGCGGGAAATACGGAAGCCGAAAGGGCGTTCCACACCCTAGCCGTTCGTATCAGAAACGTTGACCGAAAGCGTTTCGTTCGAGCAGACTGAACGTCAACCACATAAAAATGCCGTCGCTCACGACTTCTAGACGACTTCACGACTTCTTCACGACTACTAGCCGCGCTTATAGCCATCCACTAGAACATAATATAATAGTCAATGTAAGTAGACACCTAGTAATAATAAATTCTAATTATAACCCAGTCGCGTGTCAAATTGGGAAAATCGGGTATCGGGCTATGTCATAAGCGATAAGACCGCGTTGACGCACTTTCTTACGTTTCTTTTTGATTATAATTCGTCTAATTTAATGTATAGCTGTATACACTAATTGTTCTAACCATGCATCTACTGTTATTCCACGGAAATACAGCATTGTGTAACAAGACGTAATCTCCTTTCTTTACAATGATTGTTCTATTTGGCTTTACAAAAAACAAATAAAATATTTATAGCATTTAGATTTCAATAAATTCTTGACAGCAATATTCCGTCCAAATTCCTTTCCAATTTCGATTTCCAAATCTCCGACGCGTGGCAGCCCTGCCTGCAATCGAAACTCGCAATTAATTTCAAGATGAAAAGCTTCCGAACAGAACAACGAGTGAGTTCGGAGAATTTTAAATGGCATTGTACTGTAGTACTTGTAGCGAAGCACTGCCGGAACTCGTTTATTCAACGCGGGTTTTGAAACATTTCGAAGAATATACTCGCACATTTTGATTTTTTTTGAAGGATTACTTAGTAAGTTATAAACCTACCACCACCACTACGCCCTTTAACGTCTCAATGCTGGGCACAGATCTATTTTCTCTCATAGAAGAGATTAGAGAGGGATTTAGAGCTGGTCGGTCGAGAGATCAAAATCGGTTCAGTAGTTTTCAAGACATAGACACTTTTCCTTTTTCAGTTATCAGTTATTTTTTGTTTCGGTACATTAAAGTCGGTTAAATTTTTTTTTCTCCAACAGCTTATCCAACAGAGTTAAGAAATGCGCTTTTGCCGGTGTAGATTTTTCAACTCTTCTGGGTCTTTTACTCTTCAAAAAATAGCATTCATTTACGAATTCAAACAATCTTTTATTTCGTAAAACAATCACAGCCGTTTCTCTCGACGAGGCCGTCAAAATCTCGTCGAATGGACAGCATATCCATAAGGCAACCGGTATGAAACGCTCGTCCAAATTAAGTCGGCAGCCGAGCATCGAACTCGCTCGTAAATCTGGCAAACTGCGAGTATCTGCGATACACTAGTTGTCTGGAGAGCACTCAGTACTGTCCTCGAGTTTAGCCGGTGGTGCTAGACATAAACGGCAGCGTGATTCAAATAAAGTCAGCGACAAATGTAACGGAAAATCAAAATAAAAACGCGTATAAGCCGCGTAGTTATGCTCTAATTAAAAAAATTATTCAATTGAGTTGGAGAGGTGTGGTGCTGAAAGTTTGTAAGCAAAATTGAAGTTAACTGCTCAGTGTATGTAAGTGATCATACAGCATTATAAGACGGAAGTGGAGTAGTGGTATGGCAGTTTTATAACCCGTTAACTCGTGCGATAACGTACTGAAACACTTAACTGCTTTGTGATATGGTCTCACACCAGACCAGTCCTAGGACAATTTAGAAATTCTATATTTGTAATTATTAAATCCAGGACTTCACACTTGGAAGGCGACAGCACAACAAAATTCGCCTGAGTGGAAAAAAACGTAAACTTACATGACGTACCTCTTACAAAATATCAGTAATTATAATAAACCTAACATGCTATCGCTTTATCTTATTTTCTTAATTTAACCTACATACTTTTTTGCAATCACTTTTCTTGCAAATTCAAATGTTCGCAACCTAAGTATATAAATTTATTGAGAGAGGTGCATTTTAATGTTAAAGCTGAAGTGAGTGTGAATTTAAAATTATGAAACCGAGTTGCCATATATAATATGGGACCCAGAGAGTCACTGAGAAATAAGTTTAAGGAAGTTAAAATTATGACAGTTTATAACCAATATATTCTTGAAAATTTAATATATGTACACAAAAATATCGATAAATTTAAGAAAAAAAGTGACTGTCATAACATTAATCTTAGAAATAAAGATAAACTTGTGTTGCCCACTACTAGGCTGCGAAAAGTTGGAAAATCATTTGTTGGTAATTCTGTACTTTTTTATAATATGTTGCCAGAGAACATTTTGGATATGTCTCTCAATAAGTTCAAAGGTTTTATTAAACGCAAATTAATTGAAAAGTCTTACTATAGCTTAAAAGATTTTTTTAATGACAAAAATCCATGGACATAGATTGCTCTAAAAGCCAACAGTTCAAATCATTTTTATGGCTATTATACCATATTGTAAGATGGTGATAATAAAAAAAAATAAACCCGGCTGAGTTTGTTGTGGGCTCTTCTCAGACCAGGGCGCGTTTGGAACCCTCGTAGTTTTAGTTTTAAGTTTCCGTAAATAATTATCACCATTGCCTGTACCTAAATCGACGTTCAAAAAGTGTACAGTGTACCAATTTTGAATAAAGTTTATTTGATTTGATTTGATTTGATTTGAGTATACGAGTATTACGAGTATTACAACATAATTTTTTAAACGCTGGTCCCTTATGCCTTGCAGACCATGTTAACAATCGGCTGTACGGGTTTATGCGCTTTTTAGCGGCTCTGAAAGAGAAAACGTCTCAGAAGCAGCTGCGAACGTAAGAGTACTCGAGGGCGCGCCACGTGAAATATATTTGTTGTTATATTGCGGAGAACTGGTATCCCCGAATGTCTATTATGTTGCCGGCTAAGCACAATATAGGCTATTTCGTATAAAACCTAGGATAACTGAGCACTAGATTTCTGCGGCATTAATTCATCTGTGTCTCCAGTATTTCAACAGTTATAATGTATCGAAATTCCACCCACGGAAATGTATTGGTCAAAACTTTTAGTAAGATCCTTTTGGTGCTTTTTGACTTAAACACTCTCAAACCTTAAATTTCAGACACGACTTATATTAAAGTCACTGTAACTTGTGAAGGAAAACTCGTCAAGTATTAATAGTGCAATGCCCTATGAAGTTTGCTGCGGTTTAAGCACATTAAGATCTCTCGCGTGGCTTTTCACTGACAGAGCGTTGCAAAAGCTGCGAAAAAGCGTTAGGTAACTTGTGGGTAGCACTTATTAAAAACTAGTTAAAAACTGTTAGGTAACTTATTAAAAATTAGACATGTGAATCAACTCGCTACATCTACAAGTTTGCACATGCTGAATGTTTTATAAGTTGCGAATGCGTAGACACAACCAAGATCATTGCTTTTGCTATTTTGCGGATTATATTGATTTACAATTATAAAGCTTGTACGTTGAGCATGTATCGGCGTAGGAATTCGCCGGCGTAGGAATTTCCCAGAAACTTTATAAAATTCCTGAATTATAAACAATTTCTGTAACATATAATAGTCTAAGCCGTTTGGAAACACCCAATGGTCATTCTTTCTAATATTCTCTTTAATGTGGCCAGCTGGAGATATCGAGTTTTATGCACTTTTAAAAAGTACTTTCCCAAGTTTCCAGACGGTGGAATTCTTTTCTGTACTGCTTGAATAAAGACATTAACTGAATGCCACAATATTAAAAATAAACAAGATAAAGTGAAAAAAAACTAAAAACAGACTAAGTCTATTAAAAATGTGGATAAACGTTAAACGACTTTTCAAAATAAACTTTGAGTCATTTATAAAATGTTTTCTTTTCATAATATTTCAAATCCACTATGTTACAATCATGACGTCATACAGTAGCCTATAGCGGAACACAAACGATAACACAAAGGCAACAACACTAAAGGCAATGAGGTAAGATTAGGAGTTACGAGGAATTAAATGAACGGACATACACTCAAACAAAATATAAACGATAGTAGACTAGTAAAACGTTTCAGTAATAGAATGAAAAACTATGTGCAACGCTTGGGGCAAATTTTTCCACTTTAAAAATATCGCCTTATTCACCATAGAGTGGGAAGTGCGAAAAGTAAACCACTTCACAACCCAAAAGACCGACATAAAAGGCTTAAAAGCTCTCCAGCCATTGCTAGAATATTCATACAACCGCGGCCACATAAGCTATTAGAACGTGAGAGGTTGCCGCCGGTCATTTGGTACGCGAATGAAGACGGCAATACGTCTAGTGTAGGGTGGTCATAATTACACAATTTGCAAGACTATCCCAGAGTAATTTTTCATTCAGCATTAACATGGATAAAATAATAAAAACTACTAAACCAAATTAAAAATAAGGCTAAATAAGAACTACTACAACTACTACAAATACAAGTATAAATTAAAAATTTAAAAAACCCCGGCATTCACCATTTTGTGGTGGCGGCCATTTTGGATTCACATAGTGCTATTCTACTAGTCAAACCCTTTCATTTGATACCCATATTGTGAAAAAATATGTAATGTAATGTATGTCCATCTTGGACCGATTTTCATCAAACATAGCTAAGAACACTCCCGACTAATTCACCTTTCAAACAAAAAAAAAAACTGCATTCAAATCGGTTCACCCATTTAAGCGCTACGGTGAAACAGACAGACAAAGATACACACAGACACGTCAAACTTATAACACCCCGTCGTTTTTGCGTCGGAGGTTAAAAAATAATAATTGTGAAATGACATGGTAAACTTAGTCTTGTGTGCCTATAATACTTTTGTAACTCACGTTTGATTAGACTTGAGTGAGTAGACGTACATTTACATATTTTATTAGTATTACCGACAAAAAATTATGCAACTAGGTTTTTACACACTAGTGTTTATTTTTAGGTTTTGTGAATTTCAAAACCAGGTGGTTTCAAAAATATGTGCTTAGCATACAAAATCGGTACAACTCTAATAATACTGTATTTTTCATTTCCCCAGGGATTATATTTTAAAGTCAATATTTTATTTGAATATTTTTTCAAACTTTTCACAGATAATAATATGTGAAGCTTATTTTTTATTGCACAGTATCTTTATATGTACTTACTTATTATTAATTTTTTGTTATTAAAAAAGCTTATTAAAGCAGAATCCTGCTGCATTTTTAAAATGATTTGTTTGTTAATAAAATCAAGTTAATAAAAAAAAAACAATCAGGTATCGGTGTGCCACCAACTTTTTTTTATTTCATATTCATGATTGAATTTTATTCGTAATATTTCTGCTTAATCGGTTTATAATAACTGTTGGTTGGTTATAAAAACGGTTAACACTGTAGTTCACCGTGAGTTAATAAAACTTTTTCAACGTTAATTAAAGCGGTATTGTTTGTGAAAATAATACCACGTGGAGGTTTAGGTTTATTATTTCTATAGTAATATGTAATTAGAGAAATCCTGTATGAAATAATTTTATGGAAAAACCAACATGTTTTTGTAAAGCGAATATTTTTTAATCAACTATTATTTTTACTTCTATATGTACTTTTTCCAAGGTTGTGATTTCGAAACAGTATTTTCGACTTTTTACTACCTACAAGTATTGTCTCTCTGTTTATTGCCGAGACAGGCATTTCGGCTTTCTATTTCAGGCATACTTAGGAATCGCTCACTTTGTCTCATTACGTCCTATTCCTTCCATTTATCACATAACTAGCTTCTGCCCGCGGCTTCGTCCGCGTGAATTTCGGTTTTTCAGAAATCCCGAGGGAATCGTGGATTTCTGGCTCCCGTTCCCGCTCCTTTTTCCAACCTTTATACCTATTTTCGAGGAAGTTTGCTATAGTAATCTACCTATAGCTGTAGATATAGATTTCGGGTTTTTTAAAATCCCGCGGGAACTGTGGATTTTACAGGATAAAAAGTAGTTTATTTGTGTTTTAAGTCAGGGCATAATCTATCTCCATTCAAAATTTCAGTCAAATCGGTTCAGTAGTTGCGACGTTATAGAGTAACAAACATCCAAACTTTCACATTTATAATATTAGTAGGATGGTAGGGGTTTTTTGGAGAATAATAAACCGGCGGACTGTTATACATAAATATTATCTTAGTTCCTTAGTCTTTAGACTGGAATAGTTATATACACCCCTGTGCTTTGGAGAGTACGTAAGCCGTCAGTCCTGCACCTAATATCTGTCCGTGTTACATATGCGTCGGACGGCATCGGACTATGAGAGTGAAGGAATAGACAGTGCACCTGTACAATTGTGCACTATAATATCTCCTATGTTGGTGGCTATCAACGCTTCCGTAGAGTTAGACCATCGTTCCCGAAATTCTGTCGGAGGAACATTATTGACATCACCAAATGGGCAATATCAAAAGTCCTTGCATTTTTATCCGAGAACTTTCCTCCGCTACTTAATTCCAGACCGAAATCCTGCTACATAATTCAGATACGGCACCGCAAAGGAAATTGTATCCGCAAACTCTCTTCTTATCGCACAAAAGTAAATAAAACTCTGTGGAAAAAGAAAAAAAAAGTTAAAAGTGCTAAGCTTTCTTTAATGCTTTAGTGCATTATTTTATCTATATACTAGTGGACCCGGCAGACTTCGTCCTGCCCGGTGACAAACTGACATCGGCGCCACCTACTGAGACCCGGTAGGTTAGGTACGTGTGTTTGTCATCTAACTCCTCCCAAACGGTTGGACCGATTTGGATGAAATTTTGTGTGTATATTTCAATGGTTTTCTGGATGGTTTGAAAACACAATTACCGGGTAGGTACAGGTAACCTACCGGGTCTCAGTAGGTGATGCTGATGTCGTTATGTCACCACCGGGCAGGACGAAGTCTGCCGGATCCACTAGTTTTGGATATATCTATTGCATTCTATAAATGTGACGGTAGAAATAATAGTAACATTATGTGTGTATGGTAAATAATAAATAATTAAATTAAATGTAAAAATCTTTTAAAGACTTGATCAATCTTATTTGACGCATTTAATCGGTGTTAAGATAATATCTCTTCTTAGGGCCCTAGGCCATTGTCTTCGTTTCAACAGATATATTATGTCCACAGCTGGACATAGGCCTCTTGCCACAGACCACGATCCAGTGTTGGTCTGTTCATCAACTTCCAATGCTATGTTGATGAGGCTTCTTAGATTACTTAGTTTTTCAGTTAGAGAGATTAAATTATATGACTGTTTTTCTTATTTAGTCTAATTTATGCTATAGGAAGTTTTAATAAAGACTTCAGTGAAGATAAACAGCTGCAAAAAATAAACCTTACACGTAAAACTGTCGCGCCGGGGATGGCCTAAACATTATGCGGAAATTTTTCCATGTGCGCGAAAGTCGACCAAATGACCTCTAGAAGATACTACAACGAAACGACTTCTACGCGACTATAGATTATCTCTTATTGTTTGATTGGTGTATAATTAACTTAGTTTATTAAATTGAAAATTGGTTGTCTGTAAAGTCAAATTACGGACGATAATGTTACGTGATAACGTCATAAGAAAACAAAGAGAGATAGATGCGTCACAAGCCGAACGCTTAGTTCCGCGCTACGTGCTACGTTCCGCGCTACGTTATACGTGCTACGCGCTACGTTCGCGGTACGTGACAATGAGTCATCCTTTTTAGTGCATGTAGCCGGCATTTATTGATTTATAAGACGTTATCACGTCAAAAAATTTGATTGGATGTACTTAGTGTATTGAATTAAAAAAAATATCATTGTGGTAAACGGTGGATTGTAAACTACGGCTTTGCTATGTCGTTGCTAAGTCGTTGCCACTATATAACACCAGTGTCATGTAACACAAAAGCAGCGGCAGTCGCGCGATGTAAAGCCGCCCAGCGACGTTTTATTGTTTCCACGCTAAGAGTTAAGAGATTAGCGCGGAAGCCTATAACTGTGGCTATAAAAAACCGCTTCAGCGGCGCTCATATATATTTTTTCGCCGTGGCTTTTTTCGGTATGCTTTTCCATTTGAAAAGATACGTTTATTCATTTATTCGGGTACCGCGGCGGAATGGCAAAACGGAACATCAGCTAGGCAGGTTTATGTGTTCCGTCGTGCGCTTTTGTTAGCGAATGTTTGTTGAGAATTACGATTCACGTGGTGGATATGTATCCCTACTGGTACGAGCGTGAGAATAGTTTTGTTCTTTTTAGTTTGCCGCTTCTATTTGGGTGGTTTTTGTTGACTTCGTTACGTGGCTACGCGGCTACGTGGCTACGCGGCTACGTGGCTACGCGTCTACGCGGCTACGCGGAGTTTTATGTGTCACTTTTGAAGGTTATTAGTTTAAAGGAGGCAAAGATATTGTATAAAGGAGGCAATTTGGAAACGCAGTGTGACTATAGGAAACGAGTCGCGTGTTGAGTCGAATTATATCGTAATATTTTCTCGCTAAGAATTTCTGTGTGTCCGTTTCCCGAATTCATGCTATCTCATTGCGAAAAATTATCAAGACCAATTGAGTGGTCAACGTGCAATAATGGAGGTGACAAGTAATTAGAAAAATAAGCATGCTTTCGTATTTTTAACCCCCGACGCAAAAACGACGGGGTGTTATAAGTTTGACGTGTCTGTGTGTGTGTGTCTGTCTGTTCCCCTGTGGCGCTCAAACGGGTGGACCGATTTGAATGCGGTTTTTTTGTTTGAAAGGTGAATTAGTCGAGAGTGTTGTTAGCTATGTTTGATAAAAATCGGTCCAAGATGGCCGCCACTACAAAATGGCGGATTACATATTTTTTCACAACTCCCTTAATATGGGTATCAAATGAAAGGGCTTGACTAGTAGAATAGCATTATTGCAAATCCAAGATGGCCACCGCCACAAAATGGTGAAAGTCGGGGGTTTTTAAATTTTTAATTTTTACTTGTTACGAATATAATATTACTAGTGTGAAGACAAGTATAAATTACAAATTTAAAAAACCCCCGTTAGTAAGTTAGTAAGTTATCAACCGCCGTTCCCAAATAATGAGCTATTTCGTTTCACAACGAGGAATTTTGTACGAGCACATCTCGCTTGGAATTGATCCATCTATTCAAATAAAGTACCTTTAACGAGCTGAAGAAAATATACTTTGTAACCGCATATATAAGATCACTTTACCCGTTCGATTTCTATTAGATATATCTTGCTACTTATGGCTATGTGAAGCGTGGACTATTGTAAGTGAAAGAAGACCTCACAGAACGAATTATAGAATCCATTAGGATGTGGACATATTTTATTATTATAAATTGACTCACTTCTACGTCTTCTTAGTCTTCTTCGTCAACGGATACACTTCCACTGGCTGACATTAATCTCTTACAAGGACGTCCACACGCCTCGGTCTTGCGCCGCTTGAACCCATAGACGTCTTACGACTAAGTTTGATGTCATCTGTCCACCTAGTGGGAAATCTACCACACCCTTGGAATGGCGATCAAGTCCATTCCAATATCGCGGAACACCAACATTTATAGGTTCTTCTAATGTACTCTTTTTAACCCCCGACGCAAAAACGACGGGGTGTTATAAGTTTGACGTGTCTGTGTGTGTGTGTGTGTGTGTGTGTGTGTGTGTCTGTTCCCCTGTGGCGCTCAAACGGGTGGACCGATTTGAATGCGGTTTTTTTTGTTTGAAAGGTGAATTAGTCGAGAGTGTTGTTAGCTATGTTTGATGAAAATCGGTCCAAGATGGCCGCCGCTACAAAATGGCGGATTACATATTTTTTCACAACTCCCTTAATATGGGTATCAAATGAAAGGGCTTGACTAATAGAATAGCACTATTGCAAATACAAGATGGCCGCTGCCACAAAATGGCGAGTGTCGGGGGTTTTTTAAATTTCTAATTTATACTTGTTTATTGAAATAAAGACAAAAAGTGAAATGATGGTAAACTTAAGGGTAGATGTCTTTTTAAGAAAAAATATAATTTTAGCAAAATTATCAGGTTTTTTGCAGTTACGTGAAAAATTATTTAAAATTAGTAGTCAGTAAACCACCCATGGACGTTAACCACGGTCCTACAACGGCTTTTCATGCTTTGAATCAAGTTATCAAAGTCTTGCTGTGGGATATTGTCCCAGGTCCTGCTAAGATGCAAAAAAAGTTGCTTTGCAGTCGCAATGTTCGGAGGAAAACTCCTCAAAGCCCTTCTTTGGAGCATGTCCCATGCGTGCTCTATGGGGTTTAGGTCTGGTGATTCAGCGGGCCAGTCTAAGATCGACACATCGTGCTCTTGTAGCCAGCTGGTCACCACTCGCGCAGTGTGCGAACGGGCTTTGTCGTGCATGAGCGTGAAAACTTGGTCCATTTGCAGTCGATGGGGATAGATTATTTGTGCTAGCACCTGATTACGGTATTTTTCAGAAGTCATGGTGTTTCTGATCCAAACGAGATCTGTTCTTCCATCGATACGAATTCCCGCCCAAACCATAATTGTTTTGCGGTGGTATGGCTGGACTTCCTGACGGTGTCGCAGACGGTTGTCACGACCAGGAGCTCGCCATACACGTACTCTTCGTAAATCAGGATGAAATCCGAATCGGGACTCATCGGTAAACAGCACTACAGACCACTAGTTATCTTCCTAGAGCAAATGTTCGCGAGCCCACTGTAATCTTTGTCCACGATTTCCTCTGCGTAGTGCTGGAGTACGAAGCGGCCTGCGAGCATGAAGGTTAGCCTCGTGCAGTCTTCTCCTCACAGTTTCGTCACTGACAAGCAAATGGTGGTCTGACTGGAGCCTTTAAACCAACTGCATGGCTGTAGCATTTGGTTATCTTCTCGCGGTCATTTGCGAAAATCGGTCCTGTCTTCGGGCGGTTATGCGCTTCTCGCCTGGGTGCCGTTCAGCCACTTCACCAGTGGTGCAATAACGTGACCACAACCTTGATATCACGTTTTTTCTTGTTTCAATCGCCTCGGCAATACTTCGTTGAGGAGCCCCAGTTTGGAGCGTACCTACTGCCCTTAACATTTCGTCTCTTGTTAAATGGCGCCTCTGCATGATGCATACAGTTGCATAAATTAGAAATTAACCAATAATTTTCATTGAAACTTTCATTTGATACAAAAATATACCAAAAACTGGGTTAGGTCAATTGAAACTTTCGTACTTCGCTACAATTATGCCGCACAAATCCTTTGTTTTCAATTTATTTTTTCAAATTCAAATTTAGAATCATTTAATATGGTCTACAAAATAAGCTTTCATTAAAATAATTTAAAACCGATTAATATTTTTCGAGTTTCAGAACTTTATACAAAATATCCCTAGACATTGTTGATGTGCATATATTCTTATTTCGGGAAAAACTCTTAGACCACATTGAAACGGCTAAGAACTTCATACATTTCTGTCCTATGGTATACTCTCTCATAAGAGAGAGTATACCTTCGCAGAGTTGGAACTCAATTGTAGAGTAAATAGAGTCGTCTTTGCGCGTTAGACGTATGGATAAAATAGAATAGAATAGTTTTTTATTTAAATAAACTTTTACAAGTACTTTTGAATAGTCAATTGAATTGAATCTAGGTTCGGTTCGATACGCGAAGAATATGTGATGTTGGGGTCCCAGTGTGTTAGAATGACGACCTCGCACCGGAAAGCGTAGAGTTACGAAACATCCTGACTATGACATAACAACACGAGTCTGGATACAAGTGCCGCAAGATCGCCTGTTGAAGTCCCAACCTTTGTATATCGAGCAGTGGACATCTAGTTCACAGTAACTACGATTAAGGAGTAGATAATATAGGGTAAGTAGGTATGTCGCGGTATATTTTCATATAATATATTTTTGTAGATAATTTTATGATCTACAATTTTCCCTAGACTATATTTTTATAAAACTTACGTTTTCGGGAAAAATCCAAAAAAAAAAAAACCGAAAATTTTGACTTTAACCTTGAATAACTTTTTTAGCAGACATGGGATTAATGTGGACTGTTGACACTTTATTTCTACTGGTGTACCCAAGGTCTCTACCAAAATTTTGTTATTTGATATAACTATTTTACGTCTAATTTGACCGGGCTATAATAGGTATTTATGTGATGACAAACACTCCCGCGGCTCAGTTCAACGCGATGCGGTTACCGTTTATTAATTAAATATTTGTATTATGTTAATTGTGAACACACAATTATTGCTGTAATTGCGAAAAAGTGCTGCGGTTGTTTTAATGTGTTTGACACAAATACACATTAATTGGGGACTAATTGTTGCAAATCTGCAGTTTATTATATTGTGCAATTCAATGTGATACTTAACCGAATTTGATGGGACTTTCACACAAAGGAAGCGGACCTTGCAAGGGGTAATCAAGATTATCTTTAATCTCGGAATAATTAAGGATTCTACACTTTGGCCCCAGTATTCATTGGTCGTCGTCGTCGTTATCAACAATAGACGTCCACTGCTGGACATAGATCTCATGAAGGGGCTTCTGTACGCCACGGTCTTGTCCCGCTTGTATCCAACGGCTCCATGCGACTCATTTGATGAGACCCAATACTTGCGCTAATGTTGATAGTTTGCTGGTTTGTCGGGTCTTTAGAAAATATGCATGTAAATATGCATCCACAAGTTGGGACTTCTTGGGGTGCATATTTACGTCAACGTCACGCATACGCATATGCATTGTCAACGTCGGGGTCACATAATGGCGTCGAACGTAGGAAAATAATTCGGAATTATATAAAAATACACTTGGACACTGAGAAGCAAAACATCAAAATTTATCCCAAAAGTTCGAAACAGTAAAAGCCCAACGATATTTACGCCGGGAGCTTTTCCCCCGAATACCCTAAATTGCTTACTGTAACCTACTGTCCGACGCCCATCGGAAAAACGCGCGAAAAGTAATTGAATGCGTGAGGTTTACGAGACATTCGTTTTGGGCCCGTCGGCCAGTGTGATCATTTATTTGGTGGGGGGATTACCGTACCATCAGCACGCGTTTCAAATCCCGTACAACATTATCCATTACTCCCTGACAACGTCTGGGTACTTTTAAATAGTGCTGAAAACACGCAATGGTCATTGTAGTAATTGGAAGTAGAGACGCGTAGGCGTTGTTGGCGAGTCGCGTGATTAAGGCGCGGGACGTGTAAAAATCTGAAATGGACCGGCAACGTTCGCAAATTGCGAATGTCCCCCAGGCAACCGTTGACCTGCAGTTAGAATCGCTGCGTCGGTAAATCTTGACCGGTTTGAAAACGCGTTTGATGGTAACGCGGGACAAACAACGTTATGAATGGGTGGTGGAAGATTTGTTATTGGGTTGTTTCGAAAAAAACTTGATTTTATACTCAATCTATCGAATACATAACAGACAAAAATTGGTTGTCTGTAAATTCGGTTTACGGACGATAATTTTACGTGAAAACCTCATAAGAAAACATTGCCTCTCTATCGCTTGTTCCGCGCTCTCGCTTGCACGCTCGGGTAGGCGGTACGTGATAATGAGTCATTTTATTTCCTGCGTGTGGCCGGCGTTCATCGATTTATAAGACGTTATCATATCAAAGATATCCTCGGGTCTAAATAGGTATATTCTCTACTAGTGTTGCGCTCGGTGCGCGAGCTGCAAGCAGCTCGCGTGCCTTGTAGTCTCTTCAATATTCGTAAAATAAAGAAATGGGAGGCCATACCAAATACCAGAATATTCTGGAGAGTCTCTTGGAAGATAGAAAGAAATATTGGTATCACGTTTCGTATCTTTTCTGAAAAAACACTAATCAGTTCTATGCATGCGTTAAGTGGAAAAAAATGGATCTATACAAAAATGTTCTGGAGAGCCACTTGAAAATTAAAAAGAAATTTTGTATGGACACGAATTTTTTTGTTCCGTAGCTATCTTTTTTTTACTGGCTCACCAAAGGGCCTAAGGTCTTGAACATTTTTAGTTTCAGGACCCATGCCTCTATGATTGATAGTTTTGGAGGGCCGTTAGGGTACTCTGGTATTTTTTCCACATTCACTACGTTTTGTGATTTTTGTGAAAAAATATCTTTAAGTTCTATTTATAAGTGTAGTTGGGGGAAAATTTATCATACAAAAATGTCTAAGAGAGCCTCTTGAAAAGAACCCAAAAAATTTGTATGGAGAGAATTTTTTTGTTCGGCGGCCATCTTTTTTTTACCGGTTCACCCAATGGCCCAAGGTTTTTAATAACATTTGTTTGGGACCATGTCTGTATGACTGGTAGTTTTGGAGGGCCCATGAGGTACTCTAGTAAATTTTCCACATTCATGACGTTTCATAATTTTCCTGAAGGAAGACCCATAAGTTCTACGCACGTAAATAGTGAAGGGAAAAAGTTCCATACAAAATTGTTCTGGAGAGCCTCTTGAAAAGAACCCAAAAAATTTGTATGGAGAAAATTTTTTTTTGTTCGGCGGCCATCTTTTTTTTACCGGTTCACCCAATGGCCCAAGGTCTTTAATAACATTTGTTTGGGACCATGTCTGTATGATTGGTAGTTTTGGAAGACCCATAGGGTACTCTGGTAAATTTTCCACATTCATGACGTTTCATAATTTTCCTGAAGGAAGACCCATAAGTTCTACGCACATAAATATTGAAAGGAAAAAGTTCCATACAAAATTGTTCTGGAGAGCCTCTTGAAAATAACCCAAAAAATTTGTATGGAGAAAATTTTTTTTTGTTCGGCGGCCATCTTTTTTTTACCGGTTCACCCAATGGCCCAAGATCTTTAATAACATTTGTTTGGGACCATGTCTGTATGACTGGTAGTTTTGGAGGACCCATGAGGTACTCTGGTAAATATTCCACAATCATAACGTTTCGTATTTTTCCTGAAAGGACACTCATGAGCTCTATGCATGCGCTTAGTGAGGTAAAAAAAGTTCTATACAAAAATGTTCTGGAGAGCCTCTTGAAAATTAAAAAAAAAATTTGTATGGACGCGAAAATTTTTTTGTTCGGTGCCTATCTTTTTTTTACTGGCTTACCAAAGGGCCCAAGGTTTTGAACATTTTCAGTTTGAGGACCATGTCTCTATGACTGATAGTTTTTGAGAGCCTTTGGGGTACTCTGGTAAATTTTCCACATTCATGACGTTTCATATTTTTCCTGAAGGAAGACCCATAAGTTCTACGCATATAAATAGTGAGGCGAAAAAAGTTCCATACAAAATTGTTCTGGAGAGCCTCTTGAAAATTAGCAAAATTTTTGTATGGAGACGAAATTTTTTTTTGTTTGGTGGCCATATTTTTTTCACCGGTTCACCCAATGGCCCAAGGTTTTGAACATTTTTTGTTTCGGGACGGTACCTTTCCGACTGATAGTTTTCGAGATCCCTTAGGGCACCCTAGTCAGTTTTCCACGTTCAGCTCTCTCTATAATTTTGTAGACCTTATATTTTTGAATTTTACACACATGAAAATTATGGTGAAAAAGTCCCATACAAAATTGTTCAGGAGAGGTGATCAGTACCTGACTTCAAGTAGCTTTATATATATAACTAGTATGGCGCGTGGGTGCGCGGCCCGCAAGCGGACCGCGAGGATTCGAGTAGTTTTTGTTTGAGCACGTCCCACCTATCTTCAATACCCTCGCCGTGCTCTTCATCCGTCTCCAAAATCTTCGATCATCAGCTCTTTCCGTATTTTTCCATCAATAATTTTTTTTTGTGTAGAAAAATAAATTTCGCCATCTTGTTTTTTTCTGTTCATCAAGTAGACTTTTAGGTCTTGATCATCTTTTTCCCAGAAACCACTCTTCCATCTTTTATGCTTGGTGAGATAGACTCTGACGAAATTTGTATAGCCGCCATCTTGAATCCGCCATTTTGTTTTTTTTTCAGCTCAGTGCCAATTGGATGAGGTTTTGAGTAATTTTTGTTTGAGCACCTCCCATCTATCTAACATACCCTGCCCGGGCTCCTCATCCATCTTCCAAACCCTCAATCATCATGTCTTTCCATATTTTTCTTTGAGAGTTCTCCAAAGAATCGCATCAAAGCCTTGCATAGTTTACAACTTGTAGTCTCTTCAATATTCGCCATACATTTTCTATGGAAAAATAAATTCCGCCATTTTGATTTTTTTTTTCAATTCATCAAGTAGACCTTTGGATCCTCATCATCTTTTGCGAAGAAACCACTCTTCCATCTTTTATACCCTCCGAGATGGAGACCGATGAAATTTGTATGGCGGCCATCTTTTTTTCGCCATTTTGAATTTTTTTTCAGCTAACTGCCAATTGGATGACGTTTCGAGTGACATTTGTTCGAGCACCCCCCACCTATCTTCAATACCTTAAGCGTGCTGCTCACCTGTCTCCGAAATCCTCAATCATCAGCTCTCTCCATATTTTTGTTCCGAATGAATTTTTGTCCTCTATACGAAATCATTAGTGAAAAAAAAATTTTTCATACAAAATTTTACAGGAGGGGTGATCAATCAGTGAGTCAGTCAATGAATCAGCACGAGCAGCTATATATATATTAACTAGTAGGGCGCTTGGCTGCGCGGCCCGCTAAAGCGGACCGCGAGGATTTCAGTATTATTTTTGTTTTAGCAGCCTCCACCTTCTTCTATCATTTTCAGCATCTTTAACCCTGGCCGTGCTCCTCATCCATCTTCCAATCCCTCGATCATCATCACTCTCCAAATTTTTTTCTCCGAATCATTTGCCAGAAGGAGAGTTCTTCCATAAAAACAAATTTTGAAAAGGAACCGTATTAAAGTCTTGTATAGTTTCCCAACTTATAGTCTCTTCAATATTCGCCATTATATATTTTGTGTGAAAAAATAAATTCCGCCATCTTGATTTTTTTTCTGTTCGTCAAGTATACCTTCAGGTCTTGATAATCTTTTGCTAAGAAACCACTCTTCCGTCTTTTATACTTGATGAGATAGACACCGACGAAATTTGTATAGCCGCCATCTTGAATCCGCCATTTTGGGTTTTATTTAGCTCAGTGCCAATTGGATGAGTTTTTGAGTAATTTTTGTTTGAGCCTATCTACCTATCTACAATACCCTGCCCGGGCTCCTCATCCATCTTCCAAACCCTCAATCATCATGCCTTTCCATATTTTTCTTTGAGAGTTCTCCAAAGAATCGCATCAAAGCCTTGCATAGTTTACAACTTGTAGTCTCTTCAATATTCGCCATACATTTTCTATGGAAAAATAAATTCCGCCATTTTGATTTTTTTTTTCAATTCATCAAGTAGACCTTTGGATCCTCATCATCTTTTGCGAAGAAACCACTCTTCCATCTTTTATACCCTCCGAGATGGAGACCGATGAAATTTGTATGGCGGCCATCTTTTTTTCGCCATTTTGAATTTTTTTTCAGCTAACTGCCAATTGGATGACGTTTCGAGTGACATTTGTTCGAGCACCCCCCACCTATCTTCAATACCTTAAGCGTGCTGCTCACCTATCTCCGAAATCCTCAATCATCAGCTCTCTCCATATTTTTGTTCCGAATGAATTTTTGTCCTCTATACGAAACCATTAGTGAAAAAAAAATTTTTCATACAAAATTTTACAGGAGGGGTGATCAATCAGTGAGTCAGTCAATGAATCAGCACGAGCAGCTATATACAGTGTGTCCGGGATCGAATTAGCGATATTTTAGGGACATATTCTACAACTCATTACCTCTCTGAAAATACCACTTATTAGGGCCTGCCCCCCTCCCCCTCTCAGGGACAGCCATTTCAATTTTGCGTGCGTTTTTGTGGGTATGTGCGCACAAAAATTGTAATAACTCGAAAGTCTGCTGATGCACAGGTCTTCAAATGCCCTTATTCGATTGGATACAATATTCTCCATCACTAAATACCAAACAATAGAATAAAATGTTAAAATAACTCGATCAAAAATGCTTCGGAAAAAAATTATTTTTTCATAAATATTAAAACTACAAGTTTTTGCTGCATTTTGCAAAAACGAGGTCGTTAAGATTACATTGTTAAGTATTAAATCGACAGTTTTTGAGAAAAACAACAAAACGACATAAAAATTTTTACTGTAAGTTATTTACTTTTGGAGATATTATTATTTAAACATAACTTAACCGCGAGCGCGTAAGTTCTTATGTTATTCGAATGTGGGTTTCCATCGCATTCCTCGGGCGATCAGGTAATAATAATATTGTTTTTGATTAGTCAGTGAATGAGGTTAAAACTTAGGATCAAACCCCTACTTCAACTGATTAAAAATTCGTATAAAAAATTTAAATATCTGAAATTTTATTTTGTTGTTCCTGGCGAGGAGGCGTTATGATCGCTACTTAAGTTATTACTCATTTTTGTTTGTGATTCAGGTTTGTGAATTTTGCTAGGTTTAAAGACATGCCTACTCGGTATTATTATAGCCATAAGAGAGCATTTAGATGTCAACTATTCGCCTTGGATCGGACGTGGCAACATTTCAATGGAATGGCCACCTCATTCTCCAGACCTTACACCTTTGGACTTCTTTTTATGAGGACCTATGAAGCAGAAGGTCTTTTATATGGTACCAAATACCAGAAAAGAATTATTGGAGACGATCCTGTCCGTTGCAGATAAAATAAGATTGTATTTGGACATGATCCAACGATCCTCCCAACATGAAGCAACTAGCTAACAGAATAGAAGTGGTAATTTCGGTTTGTGGCGGAAATAACCTAGTTTTTAGGATATCTGATTTGTGTCACATACACAAATCAGAGTTATTGAGTTATTGAGTTTATAACTAACAAAAATTAAATTATAAAGTTAAGATTTTTTTACCTTATTTGTAGTAAAAAAATGATGAATCTTAAATTTGGGTTCAATACTCGTAATTCATGCTTGGGGACGAAGTACTTACAATTACCAATATCTCCAGAAGTAAGTAACTTACAGTCAAAATTTTTATGTCGTTTTGTTGCTTATCTCAAAAGCTATCGATTTATTACTTTATAATGTGGTCTTAATGACCTAGTTTTTGCAAAATGCAGCAAAAACTTGTAGTTTTCAATATTTTTGAAAAAATAATTTTTTTCCGAAGCATTTTTGATCGAGTTATTTTAACATTTTATTCTATTGTTTGGTATTTGGTGATGGAGAATATTGTATCCAATCGAATAAGGTCATTTGAAGACCTGTGCATCAGCAGACTTTCGAGTTATTACAATTTTTGTGTGCACATACCCACAAAAACGCACACGAAATTGAAATGGCTGTCCCTGGGAGGGGGAGGGGGGCAGGCCCTAATAAGTGGTATTTTCTGAGAGGTAATGAGTTGTAGAATATGTCCCTAAAATATCGCTAATTCGATCCCGGACACACTGTATATATTAATAGTCTATGTGATTTTTTATTCGATCTCACCTGGTATTCAGCGTTGATGCATTTAAGATGGTTACTTACCTAGAATAGGTACCTACAGCACTCGGACCATGTATCCCATATCGGTTTCTGCGCGGCATGATACCGGAAATCTTAATTTCTCGGCGACACGGTTTTTCCCTAGCCACGGAAAAAACCTCCCATCACATCAAACGTCTGCCTGAAAGATCAGACAGTTGCCTAACCAATTTAGAAATTATTAATTTCCAAATTGACCCAGCAAGGAATCGAACCCTGGACGTCCTTACTTAAAGACCACAACACAAAACTGTACCAGAGAGTTTCTCGATCGCCGTCAAAACGAAACACTCTAAAAACAACGTAAACTATGTACGTGCAGCGGCGCGTAGTAAATACTTATCTATTACAGTTTTATACCCCCATTTGCATACTTGATAACTCACTATAATTTATCGGGCGCTGCTTAATTGCCACGTCCTTTGAAATTATAACACACTTTGTGTCCGGCGCGCTGAAATACGAATAAATTTAGGTGTTTGCATGTAATTAAACTGTACGAATAAAATATGTGTTTCATATTTTGTTGAAGCTTTCGTGCTGTCGAGTGCTGAACTGCGGGTAACGGCATTGACGATGACAATTGCGCCGGTTTATTATCCAAATCGGTATTCGGCGCTTGATTCTCTTTCTCATGTTATGATATCAGACCAATATTTAACAGATAACTTTTAGCCGCTGAATTTAATACAACCAGGGCAGCGTTCGGAAAGATTTTTTTCCAACGTTACCTAATTGTTTCGGCTCTATCTTACGAACATTAATGTATACAACTTTCTTTGGTCACATTGTAATACATACTCCACGGTAAAATAGCAAACTATAAAAATTAGGGTTCCTTACTTATAGGGCGCCATATTTAATTGGTCAGGCGTTATCATTTTAGCGCCTTGTTTTTTATCGCTTTGATGATGCTATGGCTATATCTATATCTATCTTGTTGTTTAGGTACCTACTACAAGAATTCGTGACGTGTTCAAATCAATAAAATTAAATGAAATTTTCATTTAATTTCATTTCTTTAATTTATTATTTTGCTTAAATATATTTATAATTTAAACAATATCATTATTCAATCTTGGAGACCACTGAATGAAGAGACAATTGCTTCCACGCATCTTTGTACTGAAATTCAGCAAAAATACGAGTAGGTACATCAAAGACGAAGAAGATATTAAAGAAGGAGAAAATCTTCGCCATGCTGCTTTTACACTCTCATAAGTGTTGTTTACATAGGATGTGGTGCGAATATGAAAGGAACAACTTAATTTTTGACTCACCTAGCTACTCATAGCTACTCGTATTACCATTTTTATGTCCCATTTGCATACACGGTAGCGCGGTATAATTTATCGAGGGTTGCTTAATTGCCTCGGCGTTTGGAATTATAACACACAGGATCCACGGGACTTCCTCCGCGTATCACGCTACACAATCTATAATAATATGGAGGGCAGTAGGGTTTTTGCCAACCCTTTTATATAGACCTTTTAGTCAGAGGAAATATTAATAATAATAATGTCTTCTCAACTGAATTTCGGCCACGGCAGACAATCTCAACGGAGGCGGAGTCTAGCCAACTACGCAGAAGATATTATAGTGCACAAGTGCTTTGTATTACTCACTCTCATGGAATGGGATGCCAGTACGTCACGACCGGAGAGAGATCAGGCGCAGGATTTCCAGCTTTATGTGCTCTCTGAGGCACGGGAGTGCAACACTGTCAACTTTTGCAGTCGGCATATAGTTCAACTATCCAGCTATGCAAGAGATATTATAGTGCACACGTGCACCTTCTATTCCCTCACTCTCATGGTCTGAGATGCCAATGCGTTACGACCGGAAAGAGATCACGCACGGGATTGACGGCTTTATGTGCTCCCCGAGGCACGGAGGTGCAACATTGCCAACTTTTGAAGACCAGTCTAAATACAGTCCGTCTGTCTAGACCCTAACAATCGCAAAGCATCGCGTTTGTGTTGCGTTCGCTTACATAGACGACACCTTAGTCACAGATGTAGCTGAATCCGTGACATATTTACTTCAGCACACATACTTACTTAAAAGTACTAAGGTACAGAACTCCTTACAGACATTATAATTAAAAGCCACTGTAGCTTCGATGCAATAAAGTGCAGTTCGACTCACACAGCGATGTGAGCGCCTAAATTTGATATTCACCTATAAAGCGCTCTCTATCTATCGCGTAATATTTCATCTCATCTGACGCGGTAGGACAACGGAATTCGTACCGAAGACGACGTGTTGCGCCGATATCGTTACAGCTCGGTGATTACAGCTCGGTGATTACAGCTCGATGATTACAGCTCGTTGATTACACAGCGAAGTGAGACGGGCCTGTTACAGGTATTATTAACGCCATACATCTATGACAGCTTATTACATGACCGTAGCAGTGGCTGCTACTAGGCTTATTATATTACATTGCACTGCTGTAACTGGGCTGTAACTAATTCCCGCTGCGCCGGTCAGCGAGCCTAAGATTTATTGCGCGTACTAAATTAGCTCCTTCCATCATTTGATATGCATGAAGGTGGAATCATACTTTTAACACGCGACTCGAACCGATGGTGTGCGACGACCAGCCTATACAGTTGTTTCGGGTGTGAATCTAGCTATAGGAAATTCAACGATTTAATTTACTTTGAGTACCTTTTTAAAATAACTTTAAAAAAATGTTACTTAGCAACTTGCAGAAAACCAGGTTATTAATATGTACGTTCAGGTATTTTTTTGTTTAGGTAAGTAACTATAAATTCTACTACTGGTAGACAAAGGCGTAAACCCTTCTCATTCTGAAAGGAGACCGTGTCCTGTAGTGGGCCGGTAATGGTTTGATAATAACAAGATGTACTATAAATTAAACACTTCATACACGTGAAGCCGAGTACGTTTCACGTCCGTAGGTCCGTCGCGTCAAATGGCGTGATATAGGTACTTACTGCCAAAGTTTGATCGTAATCGTGTCAATTCTTCAAGTCAAACTTTGGCGCGATGACAACTCATGGATTTTCCTTGTCCGCCATAATACACAGCCTCAGGCCATTTGATGTCATGCCATTTGTCACACGCGAGTGGGAAGTCCGTTGCCGTGAATATATTATGCATCCGTTTGTATTGTAACTTGAAGAATTTGACTTTTACAAAGTGAATCCGTGAATGAGACTTCCCTCCCTTTCCGCAGAAACTAAGTAGTTTGAACCCCAAAAAGCATCTGTAGCTTTTCGAAGCTATGTGGGTTTTAAGCAATTAATTATCACTTGCTTTAACAGTGAAAGAAAACATCGTGAGAAAACCTGCATGCCTGAGAGTTCTCCATAATGTTCCCAAAGGCGTGGGAAGTCTACCAATCCGCATTTGGCCAGCATGGTGGACTACCGCCTAAACCTTCTCATTTTGAGAGCAGACCCGTATCTTGTCCAACGATTTTCATGAAATTTAGTATACACGGAGTGTCGGGGGCGATAAATCGATCTAGCTAGGTTTCATTTTTAGAAAAAAGTCGTTTTATCCGTGTTTTTAGGCAATGAAAAACTGCTACAATATCCTTAGAATACGAAGGCAAATTCTGCCACCATTTACAAGGTGCCACCATTGCTGAAGTGGAAAATCCGGTGGTCCCGAAACCAGGAGGCCCCGGTTCGAATCCACATGATTATTTTTTTCCCCTTTTTTTTCAAGTTCCTCCTTTCGTGAGAAAAACTATTATTGGCAGCTCTTTATGAACGCATTTAATTCGTATAAATTTAAATATAATTTCCAAAAAACACGATTTACCAAAAAAAAAAAAAAAGAAACCCGAGCAAAGCTCGGTCGTCCAGGTACTACATATTTAGGTAAGTGAACAAAATTTTCATATACAGTTCATTTCAAAACTTCAATTTCCGAATGTTTATCGTCAGATGCGGTATCGAAAAGCGGCAATAGCAAACAGAAATACTCTTCGGAAACAAAACAGAATAATTCTATACACCCGAACCGATTTTAATGCACTTTATGGCCTTGCTCCTTGGGGATAAGGTTTAAAATCGCTTGTGTTCCACTAGATCAGCTTAGCAACATCGACAATAGCACTTCGACCATCGCCAAAATGTTTAGAACAAATATTCATTGTATGCAAATCCGGCCAATCAGGATTAGAAGCGTTATGGGTTTAAATTCTTTTACATTACCGTAATGTGTACGTATAAGATAGTATATACTTGTGATATACATTATACGGCATAAGGTCTTAAATTCGGGTTCAACCGGTTATTTTCATTTAAAGGCTGATCATGAAGGTTGAGACTGTAAGTTAACAAGTATAAATTAAAAATTTAAAAACCCCCGACATTTGCCATTTTGTGGTGGTGGCCATCTTGGATTTGCATAGTGCTATTCTACTAGTCAAGCCCTTTCACTTGATACCCATATTAAGGGAGTTGTGAAAAAATATGTAATCCGCCATTTAGTGGCGGCGGCCAACATGGACCGATTTTCATCAAACATAGCTAAGAACACTCGCGACTAATTCACCTTTCAAACAAAAAAACCGCATTCAAATCGGTTCACCCGTTTGAGCGCTACAGGGGAACAGACAGACACGTCAAACTTATAACACCCCGTCGTTTTTGCGTCGGGGGTTAAAAAAATCGCGACGATTCTCACATAAAAATACCTTTAAGAATTACAAAATCTATTCTTCTTAATTTTCCTAAGTAAAGTTATAGATACCTAAAACAAAAGGGCTATTCCGAAAATGAGAGTCGTAACTCAGTTCATCTGGTGGAAAGGGCCGTAAGGGTCGTAGTAAAAGTAGAATGGTTAGAATACATTTTTTTTGCTTTTGTTGCACGAAGTTATAAAGGGACAAGTTTTTATGAATATTGCCCTGTGAAGAAAATCTTGTGGGATGAATAATTTTATGTTCTCTAGGTATATCAAGCCGAATGGCTTAATGGTTATGAAGCTGAAATCCAATCGGTTGCCGGTTTAAATCCCACCCTTTCTATTTGTTTTGGTCTCATATCTACATATTATATCTACTAGCTTCTGCCCGGGGCATCGCTCTCGTGAATTTCGGTTTTTCACAAACCCCGAGAGAATCGTGGATTTCCGTTTCCCGTTCCCGCTCCCTTTTCCAACCTTTATACCTACTTTCAAGGAAGTTTGCTACAGTAATCTACATATAGCTATAGCTATAGATTTTGGTTTTTTCAAAATCCCTTAGGAACTGTGAATTTTTCCAGGATGTTTAAGTCAGGGCATAATCTATCTCCATTCAAAATTTCAGCCAAATCGGTTCAGCAGTTGCGGTGTTAAAGAGTTACAAACACACACACTTACACACACACACACACACACACACACACAAACTTTCGCCTTTATAATATTAGTGTGATAGTTACATTCGGTTTTTTGAAAATAATATGTTTTGTTACTATATAGTATTTAATATGATACCATGTTCAAAAGTTCGCGACATTTTCTTTTAGAGCAAAAAAAAGGCGACAATTTGACAAGAATAGAGTGGAGGCGATTTGCATAAAACACGGCGCATAAATTATGTTTCTATAATCTAGATTCAAGTTTATGCTTCCACGGTAATAACATTCATGCGCAAAAAACAAGTCGCTATTTATTAGCTGCGGTGAATGAAAACGGTTATAAGGAGTAGGTAAAATGAAAAGCCTACGTTTTCTATGCAAATAATAGAAAAGGTTTTATTTATTTCAAACATAAATGCTTTTTTCTTAGAGTTCCGTATACCCAAAAATCCAATCGCTAAGCTACAGAGATCTCTAACTTTAGCTATGATAGGTAGCCAGTTGAAATTCACAGAATGCATGTCACTGTAGTCTCTATCAGCGAGCAAATAATAAAAATCAAAAAGGTCTCTAAAAAAAAAATTGTAAAAAATAATTCAACGTTATTTATTTCAGCTTGATGTTGGGAACTATACATGCAAGTTTCAAAGGTCACATTAAAGAACATGCTAAGACATCAAAAAATTAAAATTACATACTAAATCATCTAAGATTTAAATAAGGGTTCCGTTATCAGGTGCCTAATTGTTGATCAGGTGCTAGCTAACATTTGAGCACATTGTTCTTTAACGTCTTGATCTTGCTATGACATACGTCATGTTATCTATGTGTGTGGTGCGGAACCTATGTGCGCGAGTTCGAATAGCACTTGGCCGGTTTTTTTAGTATAAATAATAACTTGGACAACAAACGTTAGGCTGGATGTTATAAATAATATCACTACTTGCGAATAAAAAAGGTAAATAAAACCTAAAAGAGGTTTTATATAAACCTTTTATATAATTTTTTTTTATTTATAAATTTTTTTTATTCTATAAATAACATAATAACTTTTGAATATTATTTTACCTAATAATTCTTTCTTTATTTGTGAAATAGACTAAAGACTTATGGGTAACAATGTTCTGTTAAGACTTCTTTAAATTATTTTCTTTCAAGCTGAAGTGGCAATGGGCGGGGCAAATAGTTGAAACGACAGAAGTTGGAGTCCCAACATACTGGAACCGGAAAACGTAAGATTGGAAAATTCCCTCACTAGATTGATAGAGACATCAGACGAGCTGCAATAAGCAGCTGGATACAAGAGGCGCAAGATTGCAGGGTGTGGAAGTCCCTACAAGAGACTTATGTCCAGCAGTGAACGTCCATTGTTTGACAATGACGACGATGATGACAAAAGTTTTTAAGTTTTTTAAAAACTTTCATATTTTCAAAGGGAAGTAAATCTTTACTAAATAATAACGCAATAATACTTTGTATTAAAGGCAATTACTTCTTTTTAGCTTAATTATTACAGCAATGAGCTGGGTTTTAAAAGCTCACAAAAGTTCCACATGACATAGAAATGTAGCGTATCAGAACCAGTGAGCTGAATAAAATAAATCAGCAAACCAACCAATAATCGTATGCATACGACTACAAAATTAGCCGTCCCAATTTCAACTCTAAAGAGAACGCAACAAGGGTGACGATCTCGTGAATACTCTGACATGTTAATCAGTATGAACGGTGGCAGTTTGTTTGCTATGATCCCGAACTGCGATAAATTGAAAACAAACAATGCCATAGTATGTATGTTGTTTAGAAGATAGGGGTCTGAACACTGAATTTGGGGAGTTGAATTTCAAATTTGGAAATATACAACTGTTTAATTAAAAATCACGTACCATAGTTTAACGCGACAAAAGTTTACCAATCTCTAGTCCAATAAAGACAATTCAATAGATAAAAAAAGTTTAAGCTTTCACTGATATATACATAACTAGCTTCTGCCCGCGGCTTCGCCCGCGTGAATTTCGGTTTTGAACAAATCCCGAGGGAATCGTGGAGTTCCGGTTCCCGTTCCCGCTCCCTTTTCCTACCTTTATACTTAAAATATCAAGCAAGGTCGCTATAGTAAATAGTAATCTACCTATAGCTGTAGATATAGATTTCGGGTTTTTCGAAATCCCGTGGGAACTGTGCATTTTTCCAGGATAAAAAGTAGCCTATGTGTTGCCAATGCATGCTACACAGCAAAGTATTGGAATAATGGGTTATGTGAGCGTGATTTACCTAAGAACAGTCAGCGCCCTCTGTGGCGTTTTGGAGGTCTATATCTATTTTAGTTAGGTTACAGGAATACTTTTCCGGGATAAAAAGTTACTTTATGTGTTAAATCAGGGCATAAGCTATCTCCATTCAAAATTTCAGCCAAATCGGTTCAGTAGTTGCGGCGGAGAAGAGGAACAAACATACACACAAACTTAATAACTTAATAACGCCTTTATAACATTAGTGTGATTGTTATTTTCCTCGCTAGAGAGCTCCGATAGCATACGCGTCCGATCGCTGCTAAATTCAAAATGCTATATGGGGAGAACTTTACGCACCGCTCCGGCCGGCCGGCTGGAACCGCGCGCCGCGCGTAAAGGCTATGTCCCGCAATTTTTAAATCTGTAATATCTTCGAAAATATTCATTTAAATCATATGCTGTAAAGGGCCATATAGATCTATAATAAATCAACAATGTACTTAAGGTATTTAATTAGATAAGGATTAATGCTGTATTGGTTAAAATCGCTTCTAAAATTAGCCATTATTTGTCGTAAAAAAGTAAATGACAAAAAAAGTTATTGTGGGATATCCATAAGAGATAGACATACCTATACCATCGCGGAGTTTTCTATAGACCTTTTCAATGTGTACAATACTTAGTACATCCTACTAATATTATAAATGTGAAAGTGTGGATGTTTGGATGTTTAGATGTTTGTATGTTTGTATGTTTGGATGTTTGGATGTTTGTTACTCAATCACGCCGCAACTACTGAACCGATTTGGCTGAAATTTTGAATGGAGATAGCTTATGCCCTGACTTAAAACATAGGCTACTTTTTATCCCGGAAAAGTATTCCTGTGGGACTAAAATAGATATAATCTTCCAAAAACGCCATAGAGGGCGCTGACTGTTCTTAGGTAAATCACGTTCACATAACACATTATTGCAATAGTTTGCTGTGTTGCATGCATTGGCAACACATAGGCTTTTTATCCTGGAAAAAATGCACAGTTCCCATGGGATTTTGAAGTCTATATTATCTACAACTATAGGTAGATTATTATAGCGAACTTCCTTGATAGAAAGTATAAAGGTTGGAAAAGGGATCGGGAACGGGAACCGGGAATCAACGATTCCCTCGGGATTTGTTCAAAACCGAAATTTACGCGAGCGAAGCTGCGGGCAGAAGCTATCACACATAATCACAATACCAATCCTACTAATCCTACTATCCTACTAATCCTCCTACTATCCTACTAATATCATAAATGTGAAAGTGTGGATGTTTGGATGTTTAGATGTTTGGATGTTTGGATGTTTGGATGTTTGTTACTCAATCACGCCGCAATCACTAAACCGATTTGGCTGAAATTTTGAAAGGAGATAGATTATACCCTGACTTAAAACATAGGCTACTTTTTATCCCGGAAAAATCTACAGTTCCCACGGGATTTTGAAAAAAACCGAAATCTCTAGCTACAACTATAGGTAGATTACTATAGCAAACTTCCTTGAAAGTAGGTGTAAAGGTTAGAAAAGGGAGCGGGAATGGGAACCGGAAATCCACGACTCCCTCGGGATTTGTGAAAAACCAAAATTCTCGCGGGCGAAGCCGCGGGTATTCTCTAGTTATATTGATAAATCTCGTAGGGTTCAGCCTGCGTTTGCAATGTAAGCGGAAAAAATGTAATTATTTACGACATCACATTAGAAACCTCAAAAATAACAGTATTTCTCCACAATTTAATGGATGTTATTATACATATAAACCTTCCTCTTGAATCACTCTATCTATTAAAAAAACCGCATCAAAATCCGTTGCGTAGTTTTAAAGATTTAAGCGTACAAAGGGATATAGGGACATAGGGACAGAGAAAACGACTTTGTTTTATACTATGTAGTGATATTTTGTTACGGGCAAAGTCGACACTACCAGGCAAAATCGACTACGCAGCTGTGCGGTTGTGTAGAATGGTTGTAAGGCTTCGTAATGTTTTAATTTAAATTTTTATAAATACACAATTTTTAGGCTTAAGTAAGTATATCTTAAGGCTGTTCACCCATTAGGTATACGACCCTAGCCTAGCCTAGCCTCGTCTCGAACGTCTAGCCTAGCCTAGCCTAGCAGTCGCAGCATCCGAAGTAGAAGCTCAAGCTTCTAGCAACTATGAAGTACCGCAATACAAGCTACATACCCCGATACTACTGTATGCTTAGTCTCAGTTTGCACAACACCAATACTTTACCAAATACTACGTATCGAAAAACTGTAATATGTAATGCAAAATGAACCCAAAGACTCTTATTTTAAAATCGGAATTCAATACTTCGAATATTTATTTTACAACATTTCTGGGGCGCTGGCTGCTGGACGAATGTGCTGAATGTATTGGCGAACTCAAACCTTAAAATAAGCCAGTTTAGGTCCATTTTACTCTGAAGTCATTGTGTTTCGATACGTAAGTAGTATTTGGTAATGTTTTGGTGTTGTGAAAATTGAGTACTATAAGCATACTGAATACAAGTGAATCAAGATCCTTTTCTTTAGTAATCCTTGCAAGAGACCTGTCCAGACGTCTATCAATTGAGACAAAAGACAGAATGTCTTGTATTGAAATATGTACCACAATTTACCCACATTAGAATACCACAGTTTAAACACAAACACTCTTGATAAATATAAAACAGAAAAAAGCTGCTAAAATTACTGCAGGCGACGTAATAACAAGTATAAATTAAAAATTTAAAAAATCCCCGACATTCGCCATTTTGTGGCGGCAGCCATCTTGGATTTGCATAGTGCTGTTCTACTAATCAATCCCTTTCATTTAATACCCATATTAAGGGAGTTGTGAAAAAATATGTCATCCGCGATTTTGTAGCGGCAGCCATCTTGGATCGATTTTCATCAAACATAGCTAACAACACTCTTGACTAATTCACCTTTTAAACAAAAAAACCGCATTCAAATCGGTCCACCCGTTGGAGCGCTACAGAAGAACAGACAAACACACATACATACACACACACAGACACGTCAAACTTATAACACCCCGTCGTTTTTGCGTCGGTGGTTAAAAATTTCTGGTATTAAAATATGTACCAAAATTTACCCATATTAGAATACCACAGTTTAAACACAAACACTCTTCATAAATATAAAACTGAAAAAGCTGCTAAATCACTGCAGGCGACGTAATAAAAACAAAAGTAGAGAATAAGAATTGAAACAGTTTAAAAAGTTGTTTGTGCCGCCCACAAACAGCGTGTAGGAAGCAACGCTGTAGAAGCAAACGAAGGCCGTAAAAAGTCGCGGCCACATGGTACGCGACATAGTGCATTGACCGCACACACACTCGTTTCTATTAACCACACGAGTGCAGAAGACGACTTACTCGGAAAATGCAAACTGAAATAAGTAAGTAATTGAAAGTAAAAGTGTCGTTTTGAAACAGTTAACTCTTTCCGAGGAACGAGAGTGTAAAGGTGCTTACTCATCATCTCGATCGGCGTCGATCGGCCTCGAACGGCATCAATCGGCCTCGATCGGCCTCAATCAGCCTCGATCGGCTTTGATCGGGCATGGGCATTGGTCAGTGCAGCAATATGCACTCAATCAAGACGAATTTTGTTCTATCTGTGCAACAAATAATTCGATCGGTTATCCTCAATCGGCCTCGAAGACCTCTCCATCTCCTCGATCGGCCGATCAATTTTTTAAACTAGTCGTCATCCCAGCGATACTGGGTATCGATAATTAGTTATTAGTAAGTAGTTTGATCCTTTAGCATCATCCGGCACAGGCCTCCTCTCTTACAGGAGAGTGGGATTTAGCTTAGCTTAGTCCCACGTAGCTTAGCGTAGGGAGTTTAATCCCGGCACGCTGCCCAAGTGCAGGTTGGCGGGCTTTAACGACTATAGTCTCATAATAGCGATAAGAACAAAGGCCGATAGCTTCGCGTTCTCTTAGAGGCACGGGGAAGAACTATACCAGCGCACAAAAATCTTTAAAAGATTTTCATAAAAGTTGTCTTAGGGTAAAACGGTTCCCCTTTTGTGAGGCGGTACAATAGTCGGAGATGTGAACGGTGTTTGTGGGTGTGACCGCTTTATCTCCCATTTCCTCCTTCGCACAGGACACCGAAGGGGACGCGCCCAGATGTCGCGCTCTCGAATTATTTATCACCCCCCACACTCGACCTGCATCCGTACATTGAGGGCATGCAATCGCATTCCTAGTTTTCAATAAAGGAAATCTTATTTATTCGCTAAACTAGACTACTTGCATAGAGGACTAATATCGACAAAAATGGACGTAAATTTGGCCGCCAATTCTCACCAACAGAAGACTCGAAAATGGTAGAATGTCAGCGCGAGTTTGTGTTCGGTGTTCAATAAAATATTATTTATTCATTTACTATCCCGTTGGTCTAGTTACTAGTAGATAGCTTAGGTGTTTGGCTACAGATCATGAGGTCACAGGTTGTGTCAAAAAGTTATTAATTTTTTCTATCGAGAAGTTCTCACAAGCAGACCGGCATTGCGAAGTTGGCTGTAAATCTGTATAAAGATTACATTAAAAATTACAATTGCTGAAAGCCGCGGGCAAGCTAGTTTGATGTACTAGGGCTTAGCTGAACCAATTTTGATCAAACTGCGTGGTATCTAAAGTCTATTTACATGTCAGTCAAACGATGATATTATGTTGTCTAATTAAACTATCTAAGAACCAGGGCGCGGTTGAGACCCTCGTAGTTTTAGTTTTAATTTCTTTTAAGTAACTATCAACATTACCTCACTTCTATATACTTATAAAATTGACGTATTCAAAAAGTATACAGTGTAAATACCAATTTTGAATAAAGTTTATTTGAATTTGAAACTTCGCAGAAAATAAACGTACTTAGTACCAAAAGCCGTATTAAAGTCTGCCCAGTAGTTTTCGGTAACAAACAACTAATCAAACACAAAACTTCATAGACCAAACACACACGCCGTTTCCATAGAGTCGTGGTTAAAAAAAAAACTGAAAATAAATTAAACATTTATTTCTATAAATATCTATACCTAAATTTAAACGATGCACCGATAATACATTCTCAAAAAAAAAAAAAACAACCCCATTAAGTAAAGTGTTCCAATTCCGAGACAATATTTCATAACTTCGTTCACGAGGTGACGACAAAGAAATTGCGGTACAAATGAAATATTCGAATGAACGCGCCGATTCGATCGCGGTCCTATCGCAAGAAAGGGGAACGAGTTTCCAGCTATTACGGCGGCTCGAACGTAACGAAATAAATGGGTCTTATTGAATGATCAGGGCCTTTCCATTCAATCCTTTGGTGTACTTACCTATACAAATAAATAAAATTGAATTGTCCGTCGAAGATTTAGAAATAACTGCTATTATGATCAAGTATGATTTTTTGGATATTAATGTTACGACTGAAATCTGCGCAGATTTTAGGGAGCTTTTGTCTTTTTACCCGACTACGGCTAAGCTAAAAGAAAGGGTTATGATTGTAGCAGTCTATGTATGTATGTATGTTTGTATCCATTTTTGTATGAGTTCTGTGTGTACCACCGTAGTGCCTAAATGATGAATGAGGTGTCAATTAATTCTTTGTTATGGTCCGGGTGACATAGGCTTATATAGGAAAAAAATCGAGAAGTGACGTCCGAGCGGCAAAATTAAAATATTATTTAGTTTCGGATAGACATAATAGATGGCGCCACTAGCTGCTTGCCCCACGTTTCTATTAAGTTAAATTACTATCGTAGTCGGGTTTTAGTTTACGAACTTTATCTCTTGTTGGATGATAATATTACGACTGAAACCTGCGCAGGTTTCAAGAAACTTTTGCCTTTTTAGGGTTCCGTAGTAAACAAGGAACCCTTATAGTTTCGCCATGTCCGTCCGTCTGTCTGTCCGTCCGTCCTCGGTTAATCTCAGAGACTATTAGTGCTAGAAATCTGTAATTTAGCATGAGTATAAATATTAATCACGCCGACAAAGTGGTGAAATAAAATTTTGATTAATATTTTTTTTTAGGGTAGCTCCCCTACATGTAAAGTGGGGATGAATATTTTTTTTCTCGTCTACCCCATAGTGTGGGGTATCGTTAAATAGGTCTTTTAAAAATACTGTGGGTGTGGGAACATCATTTTTCGATTTCTAGATCCGTTTGTAAAACATGATGTTTAAAAGTGCTAATTTTTATTAGAGTCAAGTGTCCCCCCCCTCTATCAGCCAAATGGCAGTATATAGGAACTTGAAAAAATTCACAGCAGCAGCATATAATCAATTTTAAAGGAAAACTATCACGGCTAAGTAGGGTTCACAGGTTAAGGAGTTATATCTGTTTTTCGAGGATTGTGACTACGGAACCCTACACTGCGCGTGGCCCGCCACGCACTTGGCCGGTTTTTATTCATTTAGGTACAAGTTAGCCCTTAACTGCGCTCTGATGGTAAGTGACAACGTAGTCTAAGAAGAAAGCGGGCTAACCTGGAAGGGGTATGGCGGTTTTTGATTAACTCTACCCCCGATCGGTTTCCACATGGCATCGTACATGGCTAAAGCTTTCCACCAGACCACACTAAGACCTATAACAGAGCTAGGATATACCAGCAACCCGAATAGAATCAGTGCGATAAGCATTGCAACAATTGCTACAGATATGTATCACATTGACTATGCTGATAAAACAGATTTCATACAATGGGGCACATAAAACATTTGCGATATATATATACGTATATAGGCCATAAAAGCGAGGATTCCTCACAATACACGAATCTCGCATTACGCGCCCCTCGGAGGCCAATAACGTCTACGGATAAGAAAGGGCTTGTCTATCGTGCTGTGCCATCGTAACTATACAACTGGCCACAGTTTGGTTGTTTAGACAGCGTGGATTACAGTTGGGTCTCGGGTTCCAAGTACCAACTTGTCAAAGTTTTTTTTAAAATAAAAACGTGACTTCTTACGCGTAAAGTTAGGTTTTTTCAAAGTACTGCAGGAAAACTTTATTTTCCCGGAATAAGTGAAAAGTATTCTATTTAATTCCCGAGATCTTTTATTTTCCTTAACTGGCAAGTTCTTTGCAAAAAATCACGTCATGCGCATGTGGCAGGCGGACGACCTCAAAATTTGGCAGAAAATATTTTTCACACATCCAAACGTCTAGCGCCGATTGGCGACTCCATTCACTCTATGTCCGTCCTGTTGTAAAAGTGACAGAAAACCTATAACGTGGGACGCCTAAAGTTACATTCAGCTATGAAGAATTTATTTGCAAAGTTACACTCAAGGCTTATACTTCAGACAAAATACTTATTCAGAACAGAAATGTTCAAATTGACACACTGACCTAGTTTAACAAAACCCTTTATCCCGGGCCCTCATCACTTATCCTCCCCAACAAAACGTAAACTTTTTCGACCCACTTCGACCTTTCTTTTCAACCATTAAGATCTCTGCATAACACAGGTACATCGTTCATACTATGACCATAATCGTGTCAGCAAATGAAAAAAAAAAATTTCTTTGTATGAATATTGAAATAACATGAAAAACCTGCAACCAATTGACCGGGGAAGATACAGTCACTGAACGCGCTGTATCCGGGTATGATATGCGTTGTATACTAGGAGGATACGTCGTTGATACGTTCTAGTGAGTTTAGAATTAGTCTGTTTTGCGTTCTTCGCGCCTCATACGTTCATACCATGATCATGGTATGGGCCCGTAGACAGTATGGGCCGAAGTAGTGGGTCGAAAGGTTTATGATTAACAAAACTCCGCACGCCGATAAATAATTGTAGAAAGTACTGGTTCCATATTATAAAACTCAAAAAAAAAAAATTTTTTTTTCAAGAAACTATTCTTCATATCATAAGCACTTCAAAAGACCGTATATACATAAAAAAGCAATTTTATTGGATCACATTTTAGTGCCACTATATCACTGTAAGTGTTTAGGTGGTCCGCAAATTTTCCGAATTTTAGCTTCGATATCGCACAGTCATCGTCGGTCCACATGAGCTTTTGTGTGAATTCATCGTGATCAAATGCCTGGTAATAAAGATAAATTAATGGCATCCCTTCGGAGGAAATTCTTCGGTACGGCTGGAATCGCAAAATACTTGCCAAATGTATTGAAGCAACATTCGGCTCTGGGGGTCCGATAGATTTAATGGAATGGTTCAAGACATAGAACAGGTGATTTCATTCTTCTTATATTATTGTCAACTAGACGATGCCCGCGACTTCATCCGCGTGGATTTAGGTTCTTGAAAATCCCCCGGGAACTCTTTGTTTTTCCTAAGCTTTGAGAGCTCATACCTTGCTAAAAACTATTAAAAGTTCACTGGCGAATATTTATGTACATCAAAATGTAAACATCTGCCAGTGAAAGTCCCATCAAAATCGATCCAACCTTTCAGAGATTAGCCGGTAATTTTTAAAATATCTCCTTTCTAACAAAAAAAGAATGAATGAAATCGGACCACGCGGTAATAATTACACATATTAACTTTATAAAAGCTAAGTTCACATTTTAACTTTCATCCCCTCTCCCAAGGGAACCGTGCTGAATTTCGGTATAAAAAGTATTTTATATGTTACTCCGTAGTATGAACTTAAATCATGCCAAGTTTCATTTCAATTAATTTAGTAGTTATCGCGTGATGCACACACAAACGTACAGACAAACAGCCAAAAAGATAGACAGACAAACAGACAAACAGATAAACAGGCAAACAAACAAAAATTTCAAAAGTTGCTTTTTTACGTTCTAGTAACTAAGTAATACCTACGTATTACTTATCCCTAACATCCGCCAGTTTTGCAAAAATCTTTAATGTACAGATACGGCAAGTCTACGATTTTATTATAATAATGTACTATAGATGATAGATAGAAGATATGGAACTCTAAGTTCAGAGATCAGCGTTCCGCATTCGGTCTCTTTTATTGGGTAATTTCCAATTTGAGAGTCCTGACTCTCTTCATGAAGAGATAAAGCACGGATGCCCACATTCATCAGGATGTTATAATAACATGTACAGCCTATAAAATGCAAATAAAATGTTGAATATAGTCTTTTAGACTTCCTAAATATCTAAATATTAGACTTAAATACATTGATAAAAAGTAAATAAAAGAAAATAACTTGAATGAAACATCTATGCTGTAATAGGATATTTTTACCTTACACGCAGAAAATAATAAGTCATAAATCTTTCACTCTGTCAAGTAAAGTACGCTTTTGTGGACAGAAAAAATCAAGACACTCTGTTGCTACAGATTACGGACAAAATTATAGAAAAAAAGGGAAAGACTGAAAACATAAGCACTTTTAAGGGCTTGGTTACATTATATGAGTGACGGTAGCAAAGTAAAACAGCAGTACGGTCTATGTTCTACATACAGTTTCTAGTAGATGTAAAAAGTGAACTTTACTATAATTCCCCAATACAATTTTACAGTTTATCACAATCCACATTTGTTCCGGCTACTAATTTTATTTACAAATAGCACCATTATGGCGATATTAAAATGGCTTCAGTCAATAGCGTATCCAGCGTACTTATAATAATAGAGGTCAGTATGCTTTATACGACTTTGTATATCTCACAACGTTGATACAGTTTCAGTATCGAAATATGTCAGCGTAAAACGGACTTAAAACCCAGATTTTAGAGTCGCAAATTCAGCACAACTGATTTTTATTTCGCTAATTTACCGCTTCAAGCGCTGGCTGTACATAAATGGATAAACTGGAACCGTTGAGGTTCACGTTACTTTGACGTATAATTATAGTGTTTTGATATTCGGAATGTATCAACGTTGGCGAGATGTGCAAAGTAGTACTAAATATACAGTAATCTATAACTATATAATTATTATATACAGTAAAGTAATTTATATATATAATAGTTCATGGTGACGTCCTGTCGTGCAGTTGTGTCGCACGTTGCGCTTTTCGTATAACAAGGCCCTTACAATTTTGTGTTTTAGAAAAAGCGAGCAAAATATATCTTTGTAATCACCTTGAAAAGATTAAGAGTTGATGATAAATCCTAACGAATTTTTAAAACTAAAAGCCCGTGGAAAAGCCGGGAAAGTTGTTCAGGAGCGAGCAGCAGTTTGTTCGGCTTTTACGGCGCATGACGTTATCGCAGCCATCGTAAAGGGTGAACACAATTTTAAATGCATGCATAGAAATTTCTCTATACCATACACTTTGTACGGCTCAGGAGTTTATTTTTTAGTGCACCGTTAACCTAAATATCAGGCCGCGATAGTGTTAGATATCACGTTGGTAGCGTACCAAGATATTTAAGTATGCTTACCTGCAAAACATACATACAAGTATATGGAAACTTACCTTTCCTAGTTATCTTACCTAACTTACCTTTCTCTGATATAAAAACTTAAATACTACCTTTCTCAAATTATACAATGAACACAAAATTACTTTGCTATCGACTTCACAACGGACGATTGCAAAGTCCGTTTTGAAGTCGACATCTCCTGAAGATGCCCCGGTGTCGGAGCGAAACGATCGTCGAGTTAAATTTGAGGTGAATTTGTGTGGTGTTGTGCCTACAAATTTGTCACTGTTAGCGGATTATAGCAAAGTAATTTTGTGTTCATTGTATAATATCATGCAATTCCGCAAAGTAACGCTTGCTTCTATTCAACACCCTTCTCAAAGATCTCAAGTTTGTAGACTCAGCGATTTGAGCTGTACATTGATAACAATAATGTCAATTAGTGATTTTTCTCCTTTTTTCCTATCTATACTAATTCTATACTAATATAATAAAGCGGAAAAGTCTGTTTGTTTGAACGCGCTAATCTCAGAAACTACTGGACCGATTTCGAAAATTCTTTCACTGTTGGATATGTACGTGATCCTTGAGTGTTATAGGCTATATATCATGTACTTACCACGGGCGAAGCCGGGGCGGACCGCTAGTTAGGTATAAATCGCTTTTCTACAGGACAGTTTAATGCCGAAAATATTGTTTCCATGCATCCATATATGCACCCGTAATTTAAAATACTGTTGGAAAAAAAACCTTTCGGATTTCAAAAGCATATTAAGCTGCTATTGAACCTGGATTACCATTAAGGAATTGAACCCGGGACCTCACAGTTAATGCCACAGTGCCTACTGCTGCGCCAGAATGGACGTTTAAAGCTTTAGAAAAAACTAATTTACTCGTATATATATATATAATAGAAATGAGATACAGTATGTATACCTATACAACGAATGCGGCCTGCGGCTCATAAAATATTGCTTCAATTTGAGCGAACGCCCTAACAGCTTACGAAGTATCCCGCGATATATAGTAACTGAATGTACTTGATCGTAATCTCGGTAACCGTCTTGGGAAATCCTTGACCCTTTCTTCCCTTCAAGGGTTTCGTAGCCGTAAGACCCCAACGCTGATGGTCTGATAGCTACGGGACGCAAGATCGGCAGCATAAATAAAAGAAATAAGGGAGCTGGATAAAATATGTTAATACGGTTTACTTTAGGCCTCGAGTATAACTAAGATATTGGAACGGTATTCCGAACCAGTGGTAGATTCGCTGGATGATTCGGAAACACTTTGTAAAAATTTGTTGAAACTATTCTAATTGTATTTCTAGTCCACTCCATCTATATCCATGTATTTCTGTGACTTCATCCGCGTGGATAAAGGTTTCAAAAAAATTTCAAAAAAAAAAATCATCCGTGGTAACACTTTAATTTTTCGTGCTAATAAGAATATTTAGGTATCTATGGATGCAAGCTATCTGTGACAGAAAGACAGACAGACAAATATAAATAAACTTGTATTGCGCACTTTTAGAGCTGCGTAAAATTAGCGATTTTGTTGGTGAATGTGTGCTTACTTAACTTTTTATAATATACTTACCTACTACCAGTTTTAGAATATATCTCGTCTTTCAACAAGTTCAACGTTTCAATATAAAACACTAACTTTATACCTACTTACCTATTAACTTTATAATACGTGTCTTTCACTTGTATTGAAAACCGTTGTCGCTGCCATTTTCCAATACCTAAAGCGAATCGTTTGAAAGAAAATTAGCCCAATTCAGCTTTCTCACAGCCGTTTGAGCTACAAACAGGTAACATTTATTCCATCACTCTCTCATGAAAATCTGGAATTTTCCCCAAACTTCGAATTTATGACGAAATCCAAACGATATTTTGAAAATACGAATGAACAGTAATTTTAGTTATGCGTTACCTATTCGAATTCGGCTATAAAGAAGAAATAAAGGGTAATGTAGTATGACAGTGTATTTTGACGATTTTTGAAGTTATACTTCTTTAGGCGGGTTATAAAAACATGATGAGAGTGATTTTTTATGAGGCACAGGGTGACACGAAAAACGACATGTCGAAGTTGGCAACGAGAGGTTACCGGTCTCGACTGTCAGACGCTTCGCAAACAAACATGACCGTCTATCGCGACATCTAGTGTCTAATTGTAATTAATTATTTGCATGCAAATTATAAGTTCTCACGCGTGTACACACGCCTTTTTTGTTGTTTATGGGGTCGTATAAGGCCCACACGACCCCATAAACACCAAAAAACTCCTTGGTCAAATAGGGGCACGAGCTTCGAGGCATGGCCTCATTGTTCGTTAAGCTGGTATGGTCGCCTAAGTCTTGGCGTGAGGCCTCATGGTCGACTCGGTTCTGTGCACCGATAGACGTTGGGGTACTGAAGTGCTGGAATAGCGATCTCGATGAAGAGCGCAGCGTAACCAGACCTCCTACTAAGTGACTAACAATAGGCGAGTAGCAAGGAGCCGCTAGATACAAGCGGCGCAAGACCGCGAAGTGTGGAAAATCTTAAATTTAATTTTGTTACGATAACTTAGAATAATACTATCTCGCTAAACTCATTTCCACGTGACACCCGTGCGACAAGCGGCGGGATGTCGCGTGTCGTGACGTCATCAATCACGATAAAAGCCTATGTTTATATCGCTGTGTGTGTTCGCTGTCATGGCGCGCGTTATCGGATCCCCGTTGTATTTAAAAGTGAAGCGAAAATATAGAGATATATTTCGACGGCGCTGGGCAAGAAATAGAGACTCCTGAGGACCAAAAAAAATTAAAGTTATCAAAAGTTAAATTTTTTCCCCGTGGATTTAAAATTCGGAAACATAAAGGTTTCACTTCTGCTCTGGTAAACTGTTAGTACAAGCCAAAAAGTTGTACGAAAAGCCCGACATGCGTACCTTTAATTAAACCCATAGGTAGGTACGGATGATACTACAAGAAAGCTACAATGTTTAAACTTTTGCACGAAATAATATGCTGTTACCGAATCCAAAAAACTGAGGTCTGTGGCCCACGACAGACAAAAACCAATGTAAAACAATGCGAGTGCGATTTCCTTATCTCACTCGCACTCATCAGTTTATTACGAGGCTTCTCTGATGCACTCTTATAACCCATTGCCAAAACGATTTCACACTATACGTAGTGTAGACAATTTGTATCATAATTGTACATAGGCATTGAACTTCGTTCAAGTGTATTATGCAAGACGACCCAAACCAGGCCAGCCGCACTCCGTATTGTAGATATTCCGCTTCAAATACCTAGCGCGCTCTGGTTGGTTGGCCCCATTCATAGCCCTTAAGTAGTCGGAAGGGATAAGAGCTACGCGAAAGAGAGGCAAAGTCAAGATTAATATAACGGTAGGTAGTTAAAGCTACTGCGACCTGAATTGCACTTTATTGTGTCGTAACAAGAGTCGCTATTTAAATGATTTTACGGAATGCATCTTCTGTATCTTGTATATGTACTAGTATTCTGTGCCCTAATATACTACATACTAAAAGAAAAACATTTGTCTGCATACATATCTACTCGAACACCAAACGGAATTCGCGAGATGAATCGTCGAGACGTCTCCATAGATGTTTCTGTTCTACCAAAAGCTGTGAGAAGGGCGACTCGGACTCGCGATATTGATTTCCTTTACATTATGCGAGCGAGCTTCTCTCCGGGTGTCACACCGGTTTTAGCATATTAGCTCCCAAACAACTTTATGATTTTTATTGAATGCGAGTTATGGAGCTATAAAATAGCAACTTCAAGTAAACTTATTCTTGCGTTTCCAAGAAAATAATAATGTTATGGATATAGTTTTGAATGTTTCCTGTTAGGATTAATTTAAACATTTAAAAGGTTTTAAGTGGTTATAAATAATAGTCACATTACATTGTTTTGTTCTAGTTAAGAGTTTATATTGTACGTATGATAAAATAAGCGGATTTTTACATAACAGTAGAAAAAATGAAACGAGAAGATGAACAAAAGAAAACAAAAGATTATTATTATCGAAGTTACAAAACATTCGCACTCGAAACAACGAGAGCACAAATAGACGCAAAATTCATTTTTATGTCCGTGGAAATTTGGAATTATGATGTAATGAGTTTGTGAGTGTGCATAAAATATGACGAACCCACTTTGCTCTTTCTTTGGCTGGAAAAGGCCCTTATGTTCCGTGTCAAGGCGTTATTTGCACGGAATAATAAATTATGTTTATCTCCCTCACTCACCCACAATTGTGCTGGTCGCACATTGCAGTCGCACGTATCGCAAACTACTTAGTCATCCTATAATAATTATAGACATCCATAGAGGGACATAAGTCTTGTGTGTCCACACACCACGGTCTTGTGCCACTTTTAGCGGTCACCCAGTGGATGGTCCACAAAAAGTACTTGTTACCAGTGACTTTAGTTGCGCAAGTTATTTTATTGAACTCTGAAGCCTTCATGTATAGGCGGATAAACGTTTTAGACGACTTTAATACTAAAGTCTTTTAAGTCACTTGTCGTCTTATGTGTGGGTTATGGTCTCGGGTTTGATTAAATTTGGAATTCATAATATTTAAATTGGCTCAAGTTTGATCTACTGAAAGGTTTTGCCCGTAGTTAGTTATCAGCATTCCAGTACGAGACTATATAGAAACTACGATAGCCCGTCCAGGTTAGCCCATATTCATCTTAGTTTGCATGATACAACGGTATCAGCGTTTACTATTAGTCAAGGACTAAGTTGTACTTAATTTTAAAAATCGAATGTGCCACTAACGTCATCTGCATGATCCGCCCATGACCCGCACTTACCGAAATTCACATTACCAGTTCTAAAAAATGTTCTATTTCGTGTACGGAATTTGCAGCACTTGATGTAATGCGCGTCAGCTTTAATCTGAAACTCGACCATTTTTAACAATTTGTAAGGAATGACAGAAGTAATGGGACGCTCCAAGATGTCTTGTTTTTTTCTCCTTTATTTTTTTTCCAAGTAAACAAAGGCCTATAAAGATTAAAGATTAAGGATTATGGTTGAAATAAACGACAAAGTTATGCTCAGAAGGGTGAAAATTGCAATATTCATAAAAGTACTTACCCAAACAATTAATTACTTATTCTAGACTTTATTATAATACCTATAATGTTGAGGAACGTTGAAAAATTCTTCATGGCTAATCCACTGTAACTTTCATTCTGAAGACGGACAAAGGCTAGTTTTTACTACGGGGAAGTATGTATGTATGTCTCACGGAGAAATACGTAAGAGTGTTAAGACTCTTTCTGTTATTCAGTACAATAACAGTTATCTACTTCAAAACCTATAAAAAGTAGAAAATCTATCAAAACACCCCATTCTTATCACAGTGCTCCACGCATCCCTCTGGTTGAACGACCTTCAAACGAACGAGGGTGACGTCCGAAGGGTAACATTTAAGGGTCATCCTGCAACAGTGGACGAATCAAGACACTACAATTATGCTGTACATTGCTGGACTTAGTGCAAGAATTTTTTTGCTGTACAGCTAGAAGCGAGCAATGTATTGTATACTAAGGATGATTAGTAGGTGCAGTTTCTTAAAAAATGTTTAAAAGACATGGCCGGAATTTGCCCTGATTAGTCGAAAAAAAACTTACTTAAATAAACATAAATGGAGGTTAATTATTCATATGCGAAAATTGCTTTTAAAATAAACTAAAATATATCGTGGCAATTACATTTCTCCAGCGCAGGCGTGGAAAAAAACACAAAAAATAAGAATGTTAACTGATATTTGTTTTTCTAACTTTTCTAAGGTCATATCCAAGAAGGTTATTTATATACTCTATGTAGATACTGGAGACTGCGCCTGAAACATTGTAGTTAAGACAAAATAGTCATTTTATTTACCAGTTCTCTCTCGAGTCCAAATTCCTTATCTATACCCTGATTTCTAATTCCGTGGAATTCTGACGTTTCGTAATGTTACCAGAGATAAAACAATTCCCACAAAAAAGATAAAAAATTCAAAACTTATATAAATAAAAATCAACTGCCGCATGTAGAATGACAAATGCCTAACAGACACTTCATGGTGAGAATGTCATTTGACTTCCATTTTTGAATGAATTTTTTCAATGTGCTTCTTTTGTTTTCTATTGCTGTTAGTGTGCACTTTCTAGTTTCCACTCTTGCCGTTTTCTATTTTTTAGGGCGAAACGTCTAATATTATTGTTCGGCATATGGCTTTTTATGATGACTGGGAATTAAAGTAGTTTTGGGTAAAATCGTACTTCGTAGATGTTAACCCTGTTCTCCATACAAATAACTCATCTGTAAATGACAATGACAGCTGTCAGAATTCCACGGAATTAGAAATCAGGGTATAAAAATATTATTTAGGTTAAGTATAGAACGTCCATATTTGAATCTCCCGCTGTCAAAGAGTTGTTGGGGGCTGAATCTAGATGGCGCTGAATGGTTCTCATTTTTTTACTATGGAGTTTTCATTTTTCTACGGTAGGAGTAATGTATTCTGTGGTACCTACGCACTACGTACACAAAAATCGATTCTCCGATTAATCGATCTCAGATCGCCATCCTTATTGATGTTGACTTGATGTTTCTGGCTGGCTTCTGCAATCTGCGTTGTGCGTAGGTAACCTAAATAATATTTTTAGATAAGACATTTTTACTCGAGAGAGAACCTTGAAATAAAATGACTAATTTATCTTAACTACAATGTTTCAGGCGCACTCTCCAGTGTCTATATAGAGTATATAACCTTCTTGGATATGACCTTAGAAAAGTTAGAAAAACAAATAACAGTTAACATTCTTATTCTTTGTGTTTTTTCCACGCCTGCGCTGGAGAAATGTAATTGCCGCGATATATTTTAGTTTATTTTAAAAGCAATTTTCACATATGAATAATTAACCTCCATTTATGTTTATTTAAATTTTTTTTTTTCGATTTCGAGCAAATTCCGGCCATGTCAAAGGGCACAGCTCCATACAAATTCCGGCCATGTCCTTTATAACCTACCAGTGATCCGGCTTCACACAGGTAGTAATCATCTGCTACTATCATTGTTTTGTTATATGTCAAAGGGATTAGGCAGCGTTTTCGGTAAAAGTTCTGCGGACAGACAGACAGACGCAGCGGAGGCTTTGGTTATAATATTCTATGTAGCGATGATGTAAGTAATTAATAATATGTAGTGAAGATGTATTGTAATAATTTTCGGTACCGGAATCGAATCATGAGTCAGGCCAAAAAGTGATTGGGTGTTTCTGAAAACACATTCTCGGTAGCAAAGAATAAACTTTTCACATACAAACTAGAGGCAAACGCCGGTGGGAGACGCAGTTCAAACTACGGTACTTAGCTAAGAGTTCCCAAGGCGCGTTTAGTCGCTGCATCGCAGACAGACGGCAACTTTGCCGTGAGGTACGTATTTGCAAGTCTAAACTGCAGAGACCAAAGGCGACGCTACGGACCAATTATCCGAGGGCTCTGCTCTACTGTCTCTATACTCTACGTATCGCAGTGACGTAAATATAAAGGCCTTAAACCATCGATACAAGAATATCAAAGAAACATTGTTTCTTATTTTATTTATGGATATTTATCTACGTTAAGTTAGCCCTTGATTGTGATCATGGTACGGTGGTAATTTAGGATGCATTCTAAAGCGGACTAATCTGGTAGAGGCATCTCACTAGAACATTATATCACTTGGCTTGTCGGTAGAGTGGTAGCAAGCCACGACTGAAGCCAACCACCAGAGTAGACCAGAGATAATTTAGAAATTATAAATTCTTAAATTGCCCCTGTCGGGAATCAAACCCGGGACAATATTTATAAGATCACAGCGCTAACAATTACGCTAGGCGAGTGTAATACCATTTTGTTGACGATGAAGTACATCATTTGTCAGTTATCCGCGACTGGGCGACAACAAAGATGTTTTCACATAATTATCGGGGTATGTACATAAATTGTGTATGTATGAGGCTGTCACATTTCATCCTATTAGGTACTTGGTAAAGAAGCGATACTCACTCCCCTCCGCCAATTATTCACTGTCGCCTGCACTCGTCCGCAATGTAGAAGTACGCTCAGTAGTATTATTGTCTATATATTTTTTAGTGTATAGCTTTGTCTTTATTAGTAGTAGTAGGTAAATAAATCAGTTCTCTTGTGTTGGAACGTGACGGTTTGTGCCTTATCTAATTGTGATGCTATAGGTTTTATAATATTTACTATCAGGTTATAACTTGCGGCAAAAATATAATAAAATGCCTGTAATAATTTGAACTTATAATATAATTTGTCATTTGAAATTGTGTACTTACCTACATACATATCTTGTATTATGTATATCAGTATCAATGGCGTAAACTTAAGCAATAAAGCATGTTCACTTGAACGCACTAATTCGACGCATTAAATATTAACGAGGGCCTGGGCCTACACTTTCGGGGAGAACTGGGAACATAAACAATATTGAATAAGTTTCACAAACTCCCTAGCTACGTGCAGGGGTGACATTATGACCTAGTAAGTACCTAAAAAGTATTATATTCGATTCCTGGACAAGGAATTTTACATACAAGATTTAAATCCAACTATAATGTGTTTAAGCCCCGACGGCCAATCTCAACAGAGGCGGCGACAAGCCCTCAGGAGATATTATAGTACACAAGTGTGAGCGCTAACAAAGTGCACTCTCTATTATCACTATCACTCTCTCTCTATTCCCTCACTCTCGTTGTACGATGTGACGCCAATGGCGCAGGACAGACGGTTTATCGTACTCTAACACTACAACACTCTCAACTCCGAGCAACTACTGAGAATTTTTCCCTAGAGTAAATAAATTTTCTCTTTTTTTTTGGCTCGATTCGAATCCAGGACGTCATGATCTGTAGTCTACAAGTACTGTAGTCTGTAGTGTACAAGTTAGCCACTAAACCAATGAGCCAGTTAATTGAAATATAGATATGAAGAAAAGAAGGTCACCAATTTCTATAAAGTTACCACAGACTTTTTATTCAGTGAATAGTTAAATTTCGATAGGTAAGTTCCCGTACTAAGTTATCTTTATTGAAACCATTTAACAGTGGGCTCGGTTGATTTTAAAACTTTTTGTCGTCTCCAAGTAAACTAACTGGTATTCCGTAGGCCTTAGTAAGTTCGCTAATCTATGTTTGTAGAAGATTTACTTATATATTATTAAACAGGGAATGGGAACTATGAGATAGTTTCATAATAATAATAATCTAATATTATTTATATTAAAACAGATAAATTACGTAACTTGTTGTTACGTATTTTTTAACGTAGGTTAAATTGCTTAACTTAACGGCATTTCAATCATGTACATTAATAATAATAATTGTTATAATGTTATTTTTAAAAAAGAGCAACCGCCGAGTTTCTTACAGGTTCTTCTCGGCTGGAACTGCATTCCGAACCTGTGGTAGACTCAATCGACGATTCAAAAGCACTTGTAAAAGTTTATTTGAATAAAAAACTTTTCTATTCTATTCTATTCTATTCTATTAAGTGTACCTACAAGTTTAAAATTCTATCAGGTAGGTACATATTTTGTTGTAAAGCGACATAATTAATTAAGAATTGGAATTTCACACTAAAGAGTGGCCCTCTTTACAGCTCCCGCACTGAGAAATACTGATTGTGCACGAAAAACTTGCATTCGTCCAGTTGTGCGCCCCAAAATAATTCCAACAGTCCGACGATTATGAAAAGTGACAAATTCGAAACGCGTATTAAAGATCGCGCCACCGAGTGTCGACACGGCCCGAAAACTTTTTCGACAATTATGTTAATAACAACACGTGTTTCCGGATGGCAAGTAATGGGGCAATTACGGCCCCGTGGCCTGCGCCAACCCTTCGTGACGAGGAATAATAAAAAAAGCCTAATTACAAAATGTGTCCACCTGCAATCGCGTTGGGTATTGCGTGGTCGAATTTCTCCTGTCCTGAGATATTTATGGGCGTAAAAGGAGATTGATTGCCCAAGTGATTTAGTATTGCTATCAAATTGATAACGTGTTATAAATTGATGAACTCCGAAACGCACGAAAAAGCACGACTCATTGTCACGTACCGCCTAGCTGAGCGTGCAAGTGAAAGCGCGGAACAAGCGATAGCGAGGCAATGTTTTCTTATGACGTTATCATGAAGAAGAAGCCGAAAAATTTTTTTTCTTAGTCTAGCTTTTAGGATATCATTGTTTAGAACTTATTGAGTAGAGCCTTTGAGGAATTATTATATAGAGTCGACGCCGAGACTTGGTTTTTTGTAACAAGAGTTATGGTAAACGTACCTTAGCTCACTTAGTCTGCGCGAAGCGTCTGTCGGAGCGTGACGTGTTTGAGATCTATTTAAAATCAATTAAATATGCCTGGGTGTGTACTGCAATACTGTGCCAACCACTCAAGAAATACAAGTAAAGGCCAAGGAGTTACTTTTCACTCGTAAGTTCACTGAATTATTGGTAGAACATGTAATTTAATTATGTGAAGTTGAAGTTTGTCCCTATTCACCCCGTTTTACGGTACGTCACCGCGCTTGCTGCCATGTTTCGCTGAAATTCATAGACTAAGAAACTACGCAGATGAGACACTTTATTTTTAACCTCCGATACAAAAACGATGGAGTGTTATAAGTATGACGTGTTTGTGTGTGTGTGTGTGTGTGTGTGTGTGTATGTGTGTGTATGTGTCTGTCTGTTCCACCTTAGCGCTCAAATGGGTGAACCGATTTGAATGCGGGTTTTTTTGTTTGAAAGGTGAATTAGTTGGGAATGAATTAGCTATGTTTTTAACAACTATTATCACAAATTAGTGATAAGTACAGGGACCGCCAGCTTTAACCCTAGGTCGGTCGCGCTAGTTTTTGTAACTTCGTCGGTCGCATGGGGTCTTTGAAAGCCCCGTTTTATTTTATATTTTTTTATATAATTACTTCGTATATTCTGATTTTGTATTTATGTATTAATAAGGTACTAAGATGTATTTTAAAATAAAAGTATTATAATCTTTTAAATCTTTATAAGATTACGTCAGTCTCAGTCCCACTAGAGAAAAACATTTTTGACTCATTTTTGGCAACTTTAGTTTAAATTAATATAAAACCAATCATTTATTATATTTTCTTTCTAAAATCAACACAAACTATCAAAATAAGACTTATTTTAACGAAATCACAAAAAACAACATGAATGAATTCATAAACATTAGTAAATTTTTACACCTCATTTTGCAATTTCGAACAGCTTGCGCAATTTGATGCTGCATGCCTCGGGTATATATTCTGGCGACATGAAAAGCATCCTGTCGAATATTTTCTATCAAATATATCGTGGACAATATGTGCATCTCTTTCTGGACATTTGTGGCTGATTTTCACATCGATTTTGCAGGACATCAGGACCAAAAAGCGCTTCATATGCTGCCACACCGGAGCGTTCTCGGGAGGGTGTTTATAATCATCAAAAAGATGAAATGCATGTGTTTTGAAATAGTCTTCGCGTATCTTGGTCCTATTTGGCTAATTATATTCCAATATTGTCTCTGACTGAAGGATTAGGAGCAGTTTTTTTCCAGCTAAATATCGTTTCAGTATTTCGATGGCGTAGTTTTCCGACTAAATAAATAAATAAATGTTATTTGTCGAGCGAGTGGAATCTTATCCTCATCATCATTGTCTGAATCCAGTTATTCGGGCAGCTCAGGATGCCTCAGAATCAGTTTCAAGAGAACTTTTTTCAGGTCAGGACGGTCAGGTCCAAAATCAAAATGTTTACCAATGTTTCATCGATCGTAACATCTACATCATCTTCGGACTGTTCTTCTAGCCTTCGGACAATCTGCTGTTTTTTAAAATATCCCATTTTCGGTTAAATTTAACATAATGTAAGTGTCTGCCTTCAAACAAAAAATGTTACACGTTTGGTCGCGTGGGGTCTTTTGAAGCCCGCGCGCAAAACAAACGTTTATCATGCGCAAACGCAGTGCGCTAAATCAGTGATAACTGCTCTATTTTATACTTAAGTATATTTTAGGAAGCTACTATAAATTACAAGTTCGTATCATAACTATTAAAAAAAATATGACAGTTTTTGCAAACCCCGGGCTTTCAAAGACCCCATGCGACCGACCTAGGGTTAAACGTGCTCTCCGAGGTACGGGGGTAAAGCACCGCTAACTTCCAATGCCAGGCTTGACCTGACTTAGGTATTAAACCCATGACCTAAAAATTCGCAGTCAAGCATATCAATGGTAGACCAACGAGGCAGTTTTATTATTTTTTCGAGGTTTAATAGATAATAGAATACCCAAGTCCCGGATAAACGTTGCTTAAGTGCGAGTTTGGGGCACATAGTGCTATAAAATAAACATTGTAAATCAAACTCTCAGATGCGATTTCTCCAGCGGCGTGCCTAGCTTAAAAGATGATGCATGCATGCATGGATCCATGCATGGATATATATAATATATTAAAAAAAAAATTAAAAAAAAATTAAAAAATAAACCCGGCAGAATTTGCTGTGGGCTCTTCTCAGACCTGGGGCCTGGGCTAGTTTGGAACCCTCATACTTTTAATTTTAAGTTCCGTAAGTACCTATCTAATTATCACCATTGCTTGTTCCTAAATTAATGTTCAAAAAGTGTAGTGTACCAATTTTGAATAAAGTTTATTTGATTTGATTTGATTTATCTTGTCGATTCGAAACTTGACAGACAAAAGGACAAAAGAAGACAAATACAACATGAAAATCGGTCCAACCGTTCTCGAGTTATATGTGTTTGAACAAACACAACTTTGTTTTATATATTAAAAGAAATAAGATAAGAAATTAAGATTAAGATAAGATTTTTGGTCTCATCGTGACCACTAAAAGACAGTCGATGCGCGAAATATTAAGATTTGAAATGCATTTCATGTTTATATACCTACTAATTGCAGATAGTACAAAGAAGTTTCTTTAACAGTTAAACTTGTTTACCGAAATTATGACAAGAAATTACAGAACTCATATTGAGTTTTATACGCAGACCTGTTAAATTGTAATAAATGAATTTTACTAATTTGAGAAATAAACAAGTCATGTCATACGAGTTGATTAGAAAAAACAGCAATTACCTACCTTGTTTTCGGCCATCAATCTTTGTACCTACACACTTTAAATTGTCACAAGGAACAACATTTATTAAATCAACACTCATTTTGTATATTTACGATTATTTTACAAATAATATAACCTATAATTACACTTACGGCTAACCACAACAAACAAACAACTTAGATTATCCATAATCCAATAGCCGTGCACTGGATGATTATTTATTAACCAATAGCGTCACTGCATGCAAGGCTTTTTTCCATGAACAAAATTTTATACTATTATACATATGTACAGAGTGAGCAGGAACATTTTTAATAGGATAGAGGAGTGCACAAAAAGCCTCATATGAAGCCAATAAATCAGAGCGAGATGGGGCGACTCGCGCGCCGAGCGATGCGTCAATGACCGCGATCGCGAAATCCGACTTCGCAGACGCGCGGAATTTAAACTTGATAGAATAACATTATTAATTTATTAGTGTGATTATTTGTTTTAACGTTGTGTATGAGTTAATTATGACTTATTCTGCATCGAATATTTATATGTATGCCCGGCTTTTAGGCTTCTATAGAACATCCGCCGCTGGATTTCTCAATAGGTAGAATATACTCAATGTGTCGCCTCTGTATTGTAGTAGTCCCATCTATGTCTCAAGGAGCGGGGCGCGCGGGAGGAGGGCTGCTGCTCGCAGTACACAGATTTCGTTAGCGTTGTCTGTTCTAGTACCTACATAATATTCAATGAGTAGAGCACGAATATATATATTTTTAATTTTTTGCTTAAAAAATAAGGAAATGGGGGGCCATCAAAGTTGTTACTTTTAGACCATTTTTGTGACGGGGGCTATCTCAAAAACTAAATCAGTTAGGAATATGAAATTTCGGTATATTATGTACCATATACTGTATTTAAACAACAAATACTAAAAACAATGATTCATAAAGTGGCTTGTAAGCTGTGAGCAAAACGAACATTTTTTGGGTTTTTCTTTCACGGTTTTTTGCGATGTCTAGCTCGGAAATGAAATATTTCTGACGCCCAAAATATTATGTTGTTCATAATTATGTACGGAACCCTAAAAGAGCGAGGCCCAACTTGCACTTGGCCAGTTTTTTAATAGCTATTCTGTTATTCGGGACAAAGGCAATTAAAACAAATCAAATATCATGAAAATCGGTCCAGTCGCTCTCGAGTTATAAATGTTCGAACAAACCCGACTTTGTTTTATATATTAAACATTTTTCTTGTCTCTCAATCAGTCTGAAACTAAGTTACTGTCGAAGTGTTTTTGTCTGGATATAGTTAAAGACCTAAATAGTGACAATGGATACTTTTTATCCCGAGATAGGAAAGTGTTCCCGCGAGATATCAAAAAAATCAGCCAAGTGCGAGTCGGGCCTCGCTCTTTCAGGGTTCCGTACATAATTATGAACAATATAATATTTTGGGTCTAAGAAATATTTAATTTCCGAGTTAGACATCGCAAGAAACCGTGAAAGAAAAACGCAAAATAAGTTCGTTTGTTTTGGTCACAGCTTATAAACTATTTTATGAATCGTTGTTTTCAGTATTTGTTGTACAAATAAAGCATATAGTACATAATATACCGAAATATCATATTCCTAACTAGTTTAGTTTTTTAGATAGCCCCCGTCACAAAAATGGTCTAAAACTGACAATTTTGATGACCCCCCATTTCCTTACTTTTTAAGCAAAAAATTAAAAAAATATATATTCGTACTCTACTCAATGAGCTCTAAACAATGATACCACACAAGCTAAGGTAAGAAAAAAAATTTTTTTTCCGGCTCCTTTCTCATGTATGGGAGCCCCCCTGAAAAATAATTTAATTCAATTTTTAATTCAATATTTGATTTTGGGTCAACGTTTTACACCAAATACCAAAATTTCAGGTTTGTAACTCATTTCGTCTGCGAGCTAGAGACCTGTGACCGGCGGACACACGGACAGACAGACAGACAGACAGACAGCCGAGTGACATTAATAGGGCTCCGTTTTTACCCTTTGGGTACGGAACCCTAAAAAACCTACTTCACGTGGATGAAGTCACGGGCCAAAAGTGAGTAAGTAATAATATAAGTAGAATTTATTACAGTCCCCAGTCCTGTTTAAATTTAGAGTCGGTTCAGATGTTTAATATTTAATGGCGTCAAAATTAGTGCGTACAAGTGACGTAGCTTTATGCTTAACCACGACCCGTATGAGACCTTTGCTTGAATACAACTTTACAACTGTATAGCTAGTAGGGATTTTGGGTAATATGTGCGTACCGTAGCTTTAGTTTAGGTATAAGCTTGATTAATGAATAAGTGAAATTCTAGAAGCCTTCCAACTATTTCTAAATACCCGTTGATCTTCAAAAAAGCTGTGATAGCCTAGTGGTTAGGACGACCGACTTCTAATCGAAGGTCGTGGGTTCGATCCCAGGCACGCACCTCTAACTTTTCGGAGTTATGTGCGTTTTAAGTATTTAAATATCACTCGCTTTAACGGTGAAGGAAAACATCGTGAGGAAACCTGCATGCCTGAGAGTTCTCCATAACGTTCTCAAAGGTGTGTGAAGTCTGCCAATCCGCTTGGCCAGCGTGGTAGACTATGGCCAAAACCCTTCTCACTCTGAGAGGAGACCCGTGCTCTGTAGTGAGCCGGTAATGGGTTCATCATGATGATGATGATGATGTTGATGTTCACTCTGGCGTACTTCGGTTTCGCTGAATCTCCGTCCAAATTAAACATGATTACAACTCCACACTGGAAGGAGGACTGGAGGACGGTCGGATAATCACTTAAAACTAAAATTTTCAATCTGTTCCACAAGCTCCCTGTGTGTATAGACGCGTGTAAAAGTGGTGAAGGTCGATTATATGGGTTACGTCCACCCAATATTTTGAATTCTTCTCAAAAGTTTCTGTTTGCATATTTTTCAATTTATTCCATATTTACTTGTGAGTCTTTTCTTTTTAGTTTTAACTCTTTTTCTTATGAATTCAACGAATTCAACTGAAGAAATCAACTTGTTTTTTGTTAGAGTCTTGGAAAGAACTAGAAGCCTACTAAATAATACTCACAAGTAGGCATATCGATCTGAAATTGATTAATAGAATAAATTAAAAATTAAAAAAAACCCCCGATATTCGCCATTTTGTGGTGGCGGCCATCATGGACCGATTTTCATCAAACATAGCTAACAACAATCTCGACTAATTCACCTTTAAAAAAAAAACCGCATTCAAATCGGTTCACCCATTTGAGCGCTACAGGGGAACAGACAGACACATACACATACACACACACACACAGACACGTCAAACTTATCTCATGCCGTGCCGCCAAGTTCGATAGGATGCCGCATTAGAACTGATTGGGGGTTTGGGTTTCATAAAGACTGCCTTAACCTTTAGACCAAGTTAGTCCACTTCCATCTTACCATTGTGTGGGATTGCAGTCAAGTTCAATTTATTTTTCATTAAGTTTTATCTACACGTTTAAAAAACTCATCAACTGGGTATACGTTCCAAAAAGCAAACCAGAACTTGCCTATTTACCACAAAATGTTCTATTTGTTGGTTACATAGTATCCTTTTGGGTAAAGTCAGCCACGGGGAAACACAAAGGAAAGATTTGTACCACTGACGTTGATATAATAGGTACTACTGGACGCCTGGGTACGGTAAAAGGGAACGATTAAGGCAAACGATTTCGAATCCTACGACAAAACTTTAAAGCTGCGTTTTGAATGGAGATTTTGTTAAGTACTCTTTCAGTTTCACTTTTACTACTCTTTTGGTGTTGATATTATAATTAGTGAATGAATTTTGTCGAGTTTCATGACAGTAGTGTGTATACAAACTACGCAGGAAAGGAGGTTCCAGATTCCATTTCCTTTTCATTTTCCAATAGTAAGTTGGTATTCTATGCTAGAGGCAAGCCACAAAATACTGAAATGCATATAACATTATCAGCGCAAATGAATATTTCAGCCGTAATTTCGTAAGAATATGAAGGAAAATAATAAAATCTTTATTTCAAGCTAGTGGGGCTCATTGTAGTTATAAATGAACATCCATACCTGTTCATATTCATAAATGCGAAAGTGTATATTATGTTACCTTTTCATGGCTGAACTACTGAACGATCTTGAAGATTGCCTCATAGACATGTTCTATCCTGGGGTAGGACATACATAGGTACATATGAACGGAATAGAAAAGTCAAGTGGATATACTACTATTTCGGAATGCATGCCATTCCAATCGATCGATCGAGGGGAAACAGAAATTCTGCAAATCAGAGCAAGAAACTAGGATAATTTTAATCCAAGTAAATTAAAAAGTTCCTACGGAATTTTTACAAAACTTAAATCCACGCTGACGTCATCAGCTTATCCTAATAATATTATAAATGTGAAAGTGTGGATGTTTGGATGTTTGTTACTCAATCACGCCGCAACTACTGAACCGATTTTGCTGAAATTTTGAATGGAGATAGATTATGCCCTGACTTAAAATATAGGTTTTTAACTTTTAGGCTTTTATTCCGGAAAATTATTCCTGTGGGACTAAAATAGATATAAACTTCCAAAAACGCCATAGAGGGCGCGACTGTTCTTAGGTAAATCACGCTCACATAAGACATTATTGCAATAGTTTTCTGTGTTGCATGCATTGGCAACACATAGACTACTTTTTATCCTGGAAAAATGCCAGTTCCCACGGGATTTTGAAAAACCCGAAATCTATAGCTACAGCAATAGGTAGATTACTATAGCGAACTTACTTGATAGTAGGTATATAAAGGTTGGAAAAGGGAGCAGGAACGGGAACCAGAAATCCACGATTCCCTCGGGATTTGATTAAAACCGAAATTCACGCAGGCGAAGCCGCGGGCAGATGCTTATTCCCCATAAATTTTCTAAAAATTATGACACACGGGGCACAAAAGCGTCAAAAATAGGGACAAATTTTAATATCTCTCGACTCGTAACCCTACCCCTCGAAGCCTTTATGCATGTATGGGTTCATTGTGTGTCCCCACTTCTCGCGATCATAGAATTTCCATAGCGCCGGAACACATTTTCCGAACGATATTGGGGATTTCGAAACAATTCTAGAACGTGCCTTTTTATATTATAATATTCGGAGATGTAGGCTGATATGCCCGCAGTTAAGGTTTTTTGTTTCGTTGTTCTTGGAAGGAATGGCAATTTCAATAAAATATGTTTTGTGTATTCAGTAAAAAAGGAGAGTAACAGGCTTTTAAGGGAGATTTATATGTTGTTTCGTGTGCTTTATATCGACGCAATGCAAAAGAAAACCACTATTGTTTTGAGAGTGTTCCGGTCATATAACTAACATGGCAGGTCTTCCTTCTTCTTTGTCATTACGCTCTTGTCAGAGCGGTCGTGGTCATCACTTTCCAGTTACACGCTTGACGATCCGTCTCCATTCTTCCCGGACAGCTGCTTTTCGGGAGCACACATGTAAAGGGACGTCCACTGCAGCCTTTACTTGGTCCGTCCATTTCATAGGCGATCTACCGCGAGGTCTGGTTCCTTCTACCTTTCCTTGGACGACTAGACGTTCGATGGAGATATTGTCACGTCTAGTCACGTGACTAAAGAAAGTGAGAATTCGAGCCTGTACGATGGAAGATAGACGCTGCTTGATGCCGAGTTCTTCCAGAATGGATTTGTTGGTCCGGAATTCATTCCAGGACACTCTCAACATTCTTCTCCAGCACTTCTCTCTTCTCAATTTCTCGCAGGGTCCACGTCTCCGAAGCGTAGAGGAATATGGAGAATACCAGTGCTCTAACTAGACGGGTCTTAGTGGCTTTGGTGATATTACGATTTCTCCATATTTTTGCAGTTTATCCATAGCTGATCTGGATATCGCCATGCGTCGTTTAATTTCGTCTATACAGCCTCCATTGTTCGAGATCAACGCTCCTAAATAGACATAAGATTGCACCACTTCACAGTTCGCTATTTGAGTCACTTCTGGCGAGTTATTGTTAATTCGGTCAACAATCATGACTTTCGTCTTGCTGCGGTTGATCTTGAGGCCGTATTCAAGACTTATTGATTCCATCTTTTGGAGAAGTTCTTCCATATGGCAGATACTAGTAGCGAACAGGGTGGTATCATCCGCATAAAGTAAGTTGGAGATTTTTAAACCTCCGATTGCTGCTCCATCTATCCAGTTCTCAAGAGTAAGTCTCATTATCATTTCTGTGTAGATGTTGAACAGAATCGGGGAAATGATGCACCCTTGCCGAACGCCGGCACTAGGATGAAAGTTAGCCGAAAGCTTCTCGTCTGTCTTTATAAATTCCAAATTGTTTCGAAATGTTTGCATACAGGCAAAATCTCTTTATATAAAACAGAAAATCATGAATTCTGATAATAAAATAAAAGCAACTTGGGATATCATCAGTGATGAAATGGGGAAACATAAAGTACATACTAATAAACTGGAGTTAAAAATTAATAATCATATTATTGACTCTGATATAGAGATAGCAAATACTTTTGAGAACTTCTTCCAAAATATTCCAGTTACCACGACTAATTCCCTGAATTCCTCGCCAACAGAAGCCTATAATATCCTGAGGGGCAATGTTTCTGAGTGCAATGTATTATTTCGATTTAAATACGTAACCCCATATGATATTATCAAAACATTTAAATCTTTGCAACACAAAAAAACAGGAGATATATGGGGAATATCAGTAAAAATAATTCACAATATTATTGATGTTATTGCGCCATATCTTGCTGTAATTTTTAACAAGTCCATAGATTCGGGATCATTTCCCGACCTCATGAAATGTAGTAAATTGATACCTCTGTTTAATTCGGGAAGTAAAACTGATCCAAATAACTATAGGCCGATTTCAATTCTACCAACTCTCAGCAAGATATTTGAAAAAATAATGCTCAACCAACTGCTCCTGCACTTTAATTTAAATAAATTACTTCACTCTGAGCAGTATGGTTTTACTAAGGGTCGTTCAACAACCGATGCGGCCGCAAGGCTGTTACGGCACATTTTCGATGCTTGGGAAAAGTCACAGAATGCCATTGGTATCTTCTGTGATTTATCAAAAGCATTTGATTGCGTTGAGCACGAGACTCTTTTACGAAAATTAGGCCACTATGGTATTAAAGAATCTGCACTCAGTCTCATTGCGTCTTATCTCGGTGATCGTATACAAAGGGTATGCATCAATGATGTTAAGTCATCCGTATCAGCCTCAGCCTCAGTAATGGGTATCCCCCAAGGCTCTATTCTAGGTCCATTCATGTTTCTGGTTTATATTAATGACTTACCACATTTCGTCAAAAATGCTTGCGATATTGTACTATTTGCTGATGATACGTCTTTAATTTTTAAAGTCGATAGAACTAAAGACAATTTTGACGATGTAAATAATACTTTATCTCAAGTTTCACACTGGTTTACTATAAATAATCTACTTTTAAATGCTAAAAAAACCAAGTGTGTCGAGTTTTTATTGCCCAATACAAGGATTACTAGCAACAATTTAAAGATAAGTGGTTAGCCATTGAAAACTGAGAACACAACTGTGTTCTTGGGAATAACCCTAGATGCAAAGCTTCAATGGGGCACCCATATAGCAACACTTGCTGGCAAGCTTAGCTCTGCTGCTTACGCTGTTAGGAAGATTCGACAGTTAACAGACGTAGAAACTGCAAAAGTAGTTTATTTTGCATATTTCCATAGTATTATGTCGTATGGAATCTTACTATGGGGTAAAGCAGCTGATATTGGAAAAATTTTCGTTTTACAAAAAAGGGCAATTCGCGCAATTTATAATTTAAAACCGCGGGATTCCCTTCGAGAGAAATTTAAAGAAATAGGTATTCTTACAGTAGCTTCTCAATATATTTATAACAACATAATTTTTGTTAAGCAAAACATTCACAGTTACAATAAAAAGTGTGAATTACACGATAGGCGGTTAAGAAATAGAGATGGACTAGTGATTTCTCGATTACGCCTCAAAAAGGTCCAAAGGTCGTTTGTGGGAATGGGCGTAATGTTCTATAACAAAATTCCACAACAAATCTTAGATTTGCCTTTACACAAGTTTAAGAATTCTATTAAAAGTGTGCTCATGAAAAAAGCATATTATACAATTGAAGATTATATAAATGATAAAAAAGCATGGATTTAATTTATTCGCTTTATACGCTATTATAACTTGAGGAGTATTCGATTATTGGTGTTCAATTCGATGCTTTAATCATGGGTAGCCTAATCTGCCTGGCCTGGCTTTAAGTATGTCACGCTCTCTTTAAACATTTCTGTGGTGGTGTCGTGTGGTGCGGGTTGTTACGTTCCCTCAAATATGGTTGAGCGAAGCAATGGCTGGATCATGCGTCATGCTCGTGAACGGGTGCCGCCGTCGGAAATGGGGCTACTTTTGTCTGCCCTTCTTAACGTGTAGAATTGTAAGCACCATTCCGAACCAGTGGTAGATTCATTTGTCGATTCAAAAGCACTTGTAAAAGTTTATCCGAATAAAAAATATGTCTTAGACTTGCCTTTACACAAGTTTAAGAACTTTCTTAAAAGTATGCTCATAAAAAAAGCTTATTATACAACTGAAGATTATATAAACGATAAAAAAGCTTGGATTTAACTCGTTCCAGCAATGCGCGAGACGGCATTTCAATCATGTACATTAATAATAATAATTGTTATAATGTTATTTTTAAAAAGAGCAACCGCCGAGTTTCTTACAGGTTCTTCTCGGCTGGAACTGCATTCCGAACCTGTGGTAGACTCAATCGACGATTCAAAAGCACTTGTAAAAGTTTATTTGAATAAAAAACTTTTCTATTCTATTCTATTCTATTCTATAGATGCAGTACCATCCTCGTATAAACGCCGAAGCAAATGAACAAGGTGTTTTGGTGTGCCCATGTCCAGTAGAATCCTCCAAAGTACAGGCCATTTGACAGAATCAAACGCCTTCGAGAAGTCCACGAAACAGATATATACCGCTTTGTTGAACTCACGGGATTTCTCAATAATTTGGCGCACAATAAATATTTGCTCCCTGGTACCTTTGCCCTTGACGAAGCCTGCTTGCTCAGGTGCAATCTCTTTGGATAAGTAAGACTTGAGGCGCCCGTTAATAATGTGCAGTAGAATTTTACTCGCATGCGGTATGAGTGTAATGAGGCGATAGTTATTGCAAATTTTCGTAGAGCCCTTTTTTGTAGTGGTATGAAGACACTGTGAGGCCATTCTTGCGGCCATGTACCTGTTTGCCACACTTTGTTACACAGTAAGTGGAAGATCTGGACTCCATATTCTCCCGAGGCTTTGATAGTTTCAATGGGAATGGAATCCTTTCCCGTGGCTTTTCCATTCTTCAGATGTTTTATTGCTGCTCTTATTTCATCCTTTAAGATGTTGGGCTCTTTTTCTTCATCCAATGGCTCTGTTGAATCAAAACACTGTGATTGCGGATCTTCAAACAGCGACTGACAGTATTTTCTCCACGTTTCCAATATTTCTTCCAGCTCTGTCACTGTTTCACCTTGAGAGTTTTCGATAGCCCATGTTTTGGATGACAATGACCGTGTGAGTGCACGAATTTTTTGATGGAGGTCTCTAGACTCGTGCTTGTTAGCGTGTGCGTCAATTTCTTTGCAGATGTTCTGAAGATGAGCGTTTAGATCTCGCCTGCAAGCAGCTTGTATTTTTGCAGACTTTTCATTCAATGTCCTCACATCAGCCCCCGTTGACTTCATCTGTCGTCTGTCTTCTACAAGAGCTAGAGTGTTGTCGCTCATCCAGTGTTGCCGTTTGCGAGCGCCTGCAAAGTTCTTCCTGTAAAGTAGTTATTACATACAAATTGAAATATCTCGACAGCTAGAGATATAATTCAAATAATTCCACTTTTCTACTACTACACTAGCGGCACGCTATGATGGCCGGTTTGACACATTACAATAGTGATGTGGAATGTCAATTTATTCTCGAACAAAAAACAATTAAGTTTTGTTTTTGTACCTGATTAAATAGGTTTAATAAAACAAAAATGTATATGTTTATTTAATTTATTTGAACGAACTGAATATTTGAACGAAAATGAATATACATACTTTATATGCACACAAGAAACATATGAATACAAAAGATACCAAAAAAGGTGCCACAAAAGGCCATAATTAATCAGATTCGTCCATACTACTATTTTCACTGTCGTCACTGCTATCATCACATACATTAATAATTATATGTTCGTTTTCTATAATATTATCTATTTTCACATCTCTTTCATAATCTTCCCTTATTAATTTAACAGTTCTATTCACAACCTTTTCCCAGTCTCCTTTAGTCACATGTTCACAAGCTTCTTCTAATAATTTTAGCATTTTTTTTGTGGTAAATGGGGGTTCTGTATTGTGTCTTGCAGCATATCCCTTAATTTGAGCCCACACCAACTCAATCGCATTATACTCACAATGGTAAGGCGGTAACCGTATAACTCTGTGCCCATGTTCTAATGCTATTTCGTCAATGACGTATCGGATCTTGGTTGGTTTGTTTTCTTTTAAAAGACGTACTAATTCCGCTTTTAACATATTCATGTTTGCATCTACGCCATTTTTACGAAGCCATGCGACGATATCAGCTTTCTTTTGGGATTGGGCAGGTGGCTTGTCAATTTGCATCGAGTGGTATGGGGCGTTGTCCATAATTATAATAGATGGTTCAGGGAGGCTACACAACATTGAGGTAAACCATTCAGTAAACTTTTCTCCATTCATGTCTTCATGATAGTCTCCAGTGGTTTTTGACGCAAAAGCCATGAGAGAACCTTCGACAAACCCGTTGATGGTTCCGGCGTGACAAATTATAAGTCGCGATCCTTTTCCTACAGGAACTTTGGAAGTAGATGCTGCTGTGTCATCGTTCCAAGAACGGCCTACAGTATGGTTAGCATTAAGCCATGTTTCATCCAAGAACACAACATTTTGCCAATTTTTGATTTCTTTCACTTGCCGTAAAAAAGTATACCTTGCCATCGCTATATCAAATCTTTCCATCAATATTTTGCGTTTGTTACATTTTTTGTATCGAAATCCAATGGTCTTCAAAATCTTCGTTAAAGAACTTTCCCCACCGAAGAATAATCCAGCTTCCTTCAGTGAATGCACCAACTTTTTTCTTGTTGGATACTCCTTCTGTAAATAGTAGCCGTAAACATGTCTTCGGATAGCATCGGCATCAAAGCTATCGATGCCTACGACTGGTTTTGCTCGTTTTCTCTTTTTTGGTGTGTGAAGTTTATTTTCTTCTGTGCCAGTCTCGCCATATTTTTTTTTAGTTATCCGTCTAACAGTTCGTTGTCCAATATTAAGCGCATCAGCTACGCGTTCAACCACTGACGTTATAGGTAAAATTGGCCCTCCATTTTGAGCTTCACGATCGAAATAGTTACGAAGGCGTATTACGAACTCACGTGTCTGACTATTTAGAACAGTTCTCTGCGTACGTTCGGTCATATCGACGAAATCCACAACAAAGGGCTTGAACAGAGTCCAAATTAACGAGCAAGGGTCAACAGTAATGCAGTATCAATATTTGAAATCCAAAGCCAGGTCAAAACTATATCACAATCGCATTGCACTGACAGTTTATACTTTTCGAAGCAACGTCAATTCGAAACTGCTTTGTTTTGCATTGAGCATTGACGCGAGTTTGCCGGAGGTAGTAGTTGTGCTAGCCAGCGATCCTATGTGACGATCGTATTAGATTCCATTTTTAAAAATTTATTGATATTTTTTTGCGATTTCAGAGGTTTGTCCACATAGTGAAAATTGTTCATATTCACAAGTACATTCACCCCTTAAATGGTGCAAACTGATTTTTCTACACTTGTATACATTTAAGAAATCAATTTAATAAATAAATTTTGAGTCCTAAACCTAAAACTACATTCGATAAAATTTATGAATCTCTGCACATCACTATCTATAATATAATAAGACTGTAACAGATCCAATTCTGTACATTGAAGATATTTTGAAAATTTTTATTGGAGGGCACTATATAATCGATACTGAAGCCAAAACTGCAATTTTTTTCATTTTTGTCTGTCTGTCTGTCTGTCTGTCTGTCCGTCTGTCTGTCTGTCTGTCTGTCTGTCTGTCTGTATCTTGGCCGCGCATCACGCCGAAACTACTGAACGGATTCAAATGAAACTTGGTACGATTTGAGTTTATACTCCGAGGTAGGACATAGGATACTTTTTATCCCGAAATTCAGCACGGTTCCCTTGGGAGAGGGGATGAAAGTTAAAACGTGTCAAAAGCTGTAATTCGTTAACGGGGGGTCCGATTTCACTCATTCTTTTTTTGTTAGAAAGTTAGTACTTTATATATTGTACCGTAAATATTTCAAGGTCATAGGTTTTGTAGTTCAGAAATGACAGACATTACAACCCTGAGTATTGGGTTCAAATAACTTGGGACCCGGATCTTTGAACGTACGGCTTATTTTAAAATGGTGTGCGTTTAAATTTATGTTTGTAGGTCTGTCTATTTGTTCCAGCTAACCTTCGAAACGGCTGGATCGATTTTAATGGAACTTTCAATGTTATAAGGAGTAATTTAGGCTACATTTAGTTTAAGTACATAAAAGAATTATGGGATCCGTTCCGATCCTATATAAAACCTATAAACACGCGAACGAAGTCGCGGGGGTCAGCTAGTCGTCAATAAAGTAATACAATTATTTCCTTCAAAGTCGTTATCAATTAATACGGAACTTCATGAGCGGACAAACGTCAAACCGGCCATCATAGCGTGCCGCTAGAGTAAGTACTTATTAAAGGAAATGATAGTACTATAATGGTGAGAAAAACTTAATTGAATTAAAAATAGAGTACTAACTAATGCGTAATGAAGCGACAGTCAAGCCCCGTTGCCAATCATCGTTCGCTACGTAGAAGTACGCCTAGCAGTATTACGTACTAGTATTTGCCCGCGGCTTCGCCCGCGTGAATTTCAGTTTTTCACAAATCCTGAGGGTATCGTGGATTTCTGGTTCCCGTTCCCGCTCCCTTTTCCTACCTTTATACCTACTTTCAAGGAAGTTTGCTATAGTAATCTACCTATAGCTGTAAATTTCGGTTTTTTTAAAATCCCGCGGTAACTGTGGATTTTTCCAGAATAAAAAGTGCCTATGTGTTAAGTCAGGGTCAGGGTCAAGTCATCTATCTCCATTCAAAATTTCAACCAAATCGGTTCAGCAGTTGCGACGTTAAAGAGTAACAAACATACACACACACACACACAAACACACACATAGGGTTGTCCTTGTTAATAATAGGATCGCTTGTGTGAAGTGGCGTGGCTTGCGGGTGATTCAAGGGTGTGGAAGCAGCGTCAATGTCAAGCATGTACTCGTTAGGACCCCGCTTAATGAAAAAAATCTCAGGCAAAAATGAATGCACGAAGAATTTTAATAAGAAGGCTGAGCGAAAATCCCCGTCAAATTTCACCATCGTCACCCGGTCCCCGAGCAATTTCTAATTCATTTTTTTCTAAACAACCATTAAGGGCGCGAATCATCCAAACTGAGGCTGGCAGGTTCGTGGAGAAGGGACGGCGTAGGGTGGTAGTTACATCCCCTTCCTTCTATTTTCGGAGCTTGAATTATAGTCCGACCAAACATTGAAGACCTTTTTACCGAAATTCCCGTTCCGTTTTACGACTGCCTCCTAAGCATCGGCGGATAAATTATTCAGTGAAAGTTTTTTCTCCCGATGCTGATGTCGGTTCTCGGGGTTTAATAAATGCTAAATGCTGGAGTGTGAGTAAAAATATTGTTTCCGTATTATGCAATAAAATGTATGTATGCATAGCATACAATTTTTTATATATTGGATTTTAAAGCACAGACACAGAGGAGACTCGCCGGGAGCCGCTAGATGAAAGCGTCATAAGATCGTGTTATGTGGCAATCTTTGCAATATACTTATGCCCAGCAGTTGACATCTATTGGATGAGACTACGACGACAAAGAGAGCATGAAGTCGCGGGTATCAGCTAGTCTTTTTAGAAAGAGCAAATAATTATTTATTGTATGAACTACTTAATTTTTTTAAATATTTAGTTAAACTATTAAAAAGCTATATAGTAGCAATAATAAACGGAAAGCTAACTAAGTACTTAAGGCGTTAATTCTGATTTTATCAACGTACCTACATAAATTTGGGAATTAAGTATCAAATGAAGGGCATTGCTTTTAGTTAGTTAGTTTCCAAAATAATAAGCCTAATTTATTTCAACTCTACCAATTATTATTTTGCCAGAAGTCACAAACATTTTGTCATATTTATAATAATAAAAATAATCATTTATTTTTCAGAATGTTGTACAAGTATGATGTTTTGAAATAAACAATTTTGTTTATTAAATTATTTTTCTGATTATTATTTATTATTTAGCGAAGAAACATTTTTAAAATTTTTTTTAGTCATTACAAAATATAGTAAGTAATTTATTAGTTATAGAAAAATAGCACTGTAATGTTTAATAATTTAGTTCTTTAAACTTACCATGCAACCAGTTGTCATTATTACTTATCTAATTAATAAATTAATAATCCATAATTATTCACCCTAGCAATTGCATGTCAATGTGCAAGAGATCATATTACTATTTTAGAATCTACTAAAATTTCACATCACAGCATCATTGAGTTCCTCATCAGGCGATTGAAGTAGGTAGGTTACGGTGAAAGTTAAATTAGACAACCACATTAAAAACAAAGTGAGCTCCACAAGTAACTATCTCACATCCGTGGTAAAGGCTAAAGGTCAAACTTTGATCAAAAGTTAACAAACCCTGACTTGCAAAACCATCCTCCAAACCAACCAAAAGTAGCATTTTTTGGTGTTCAACTTTGACCGTAACCTTGCTTTAACCGGCTAATACGCAAGTAATTCTTAGTAATAAGTGAAACTTTTTACTTATGTACCAAAGGTTGCGAATTTATGACATGATTTACGAAGCGCTCGCCTTTCAAAGGCATACACCATCTAGGCACATAATATAATAATATGGTATATGCCTCGTCTACACGAAGCATGTTAACAATACAATTTCTTGCATAACACCGCGAGCTACAAGAGATTCGTAATAATCAACCGCGTCACATAAACTGAGTTCACTTGCCTCTAAATATCTGCGAGGGTGAGAGAAAGGGAGGCCTGTATCAAGATCCGAGGCTCCCCCATAGCGTACGCTATGAAAGGTCCGGGAGGGAATTTTAGGTTAGTGGACATGTAGACATATAGACGGGAACACGGCAATTTTGTTGCCTAATTTAGTTCGTGTCTTGTTGTGTTTATTTCGTGCGTCGAGTCATCGTTCGTCGTTGTTGTGTGCCTATTTTTTAAGAGCTGTAAATATTACGTGTTTCTAGAATAAGTGACGTAAAAAGTTTGACACACAGCTGTGCGCGTTAAAATAATATAACTAATCGTGATTGTTTAGCGTAAACGGTGAGTTTTCAGTGTTAGGCAAATTCGTAAATTAAAAAAAAGTATAGTGTGTTGGAATACTGTTTTGTTTGTAAACATAGCGGCGTGCGATCGCCAGTGTAAACACTAACGCGTTAACCGTGTTAAACTTTTTTGCAGCCAACGCAATACCTCTAAATGTATGAAATGTTTTAGATACGTTAGTTAGGGAATAATCGCTCAAATTTCACTCAGTACCTAAATCGTGCCAATATAAATAAGTGTACATAATAAAGTGTAAATTAAGTACATAAGATAAATTTAAATAATTTAAGTGTGAAAGAGTACAAAAGAAAGGAGAAAAGAGAGTCGTGAATAAAAATATAAGTTGTTTATAGGGTAACACGTGTGGAACATTGAGTGGGTGAAATACACGAGGTCCCCGAGTCGCTACTATAAGGATCGATAACATTACGCATTACGCGAACGAGACACAAACACACACATTCACACAAAACCACGCACACCGACGCACCCCACCCTACGCCCTCCGAAATAAACAGCCCGCGAAAGCTTTAAAAGAAAACCGAATTTATATAGAGTAAGTTAAAGGATACCGATAAGAAATTATAGTACAAAGAGACGCTGTGATTAAAAAATAATAATAACTGTAAACTTTTAAAACTGTAACAAGTGTTAAGTGTACATTGACAATGTTGGTCGGAGCCAATATTTGCAATCCGGGGGTCTATTTTCCGGGTTTCGTGCAGGCCCCGGTGAAAGGTGTCCCCCCGAGCGGACAAGAGTCGAATTCCAGTACGATGCCGACTACGCCGGTCCATTCGGCGTACGATACTAAACAGGCCTCGCCTCTGACGCCCGCCGAGAGGACGGGCGCGCCGCCCGGCGCGGGCAAGGATGCCGTGAAACTTTTCATCGGACAAATACCCAGGCATTTGGAGGAGAAGGACCTCCGTCCGATGTTCGAGGAGTTCGGCAAGATTTATGAGCTGACCGTGCTGAAGGATAAACACACCGGCATGCATAAAGGTAATTCGGTACTTTTTTTGCCTCAACTACTCGACGGTAGGGTATGCTTCTACGCGTATCTAGGTATGGTATAAGTGAGTATGTAAGTGGGATCCTTTAAACTACTGGATGGATTTTAATTGATCTTTCAATTCGTCTAGTTCGTACGATGGTTGTCATGTAGTTTTTGTTTTTCTTTTTTTAGTTTGAAATATTTTCAGGGGTTTTATTTAATGAAGTGGATCTAAGACATGAAAATTTTCACACCATCCATTACTTCTTAGAGTTTTATACAGGAATAGTTGAGCGTCATGACTTCGCCTAAGTGGATTGAGGTTTCAACAAAATATTCTGTGAAACAAAATTTACCGCCTTTTTAATCGCTTTGAGGTTGGAATTTAAAAGAAATTCCTCCTTAGGGCACATTTAGGAAAGGAATATTTCCTCCTTCCAAATCTGTAGACCGGTTTACGCTGTGCGTTGTCTGTCAATAAGTCAGTAAGTCACAATACCTTTTATAGGTACACTATTAATATAGTGGTAAATTCAAAAACTTGTAAAAGTTTACTTGATTAAAAATCTTTTCTATTCTCTTTTATTCTATAAAATATAGATACTAGACTATAAGATACGAAGTAACCTGAAAAATTCGGGCTTATATTTCTTTTCCAATGAAAACACTGAACAAAATCGCAGCGCTCTACGGCTGGTATCAATATTAAATACAGGATGAATCGGAATACCTAACCTAAATACTACGTATTTGGGAATCACTTAAATCAAAGCCATGCGATTTTGTGTACCGATGGCGCTGCGTGGATACAGGGCTTAAAATATTGCTATAACTCTTTCAAATTAGCCTATAACAATTAATAATGAAAATAATTAATTAAAGTAGTATCCGGAGAGTTTGTTGCGCACGCTTTTCAGATCAGGGCGCGTTTGGAACCTTTAGTTTTGGTAGCTTTAGTTTAAAATTATTATAAATAATTATCACCATTTACTCATTTCTATATGCTACTCGTCAAATGGATAAATGAATGGTGGATGGAAATGGAAAATGAATAAATGTGAACTTAAATCTTTATTTACATTAATGAACCTTTAGATGGCTAAGGCTATACTGAATGAATATATTCAGGTACCGATGAATCGGAGTATCTTTATGTGAGATAGCAAGTAAGTAGCCAACCTGTCATGCAAAAATAAACACAAAGGGTCAAAAAATTCGCAGGGCAATTGCGGTAAGGAAATCATAACTCGAATTCACCCTAATAGGGTCTGTTTCTTTATGTGGTTTTCCCCTGTAAAGGTTCCTTGTTACCTTCGGGGTGAATATTTAATTGGTTTAATTCATGTCATGTTCATGGTTTCGATTTCGAAAACGTAAATTGGGTGCAATTTATGGCTTATTGCCTACTACCTAACTAATTAAATATTTTTTTAGAGTCTAGGTAGGTATACCAGATCAGATCTTGATAACAATAGAGATGATAGGAATTGGAAACTGACTCAGGATACTTTTTATCCCAGAATATGATAGATTTCGTATGAGATTAAAAAAAATATTAAATCGACACTGATAAATTTACGGACGAAGTTGGGGGCATAAGCTAGTATTAAATAAATATTAAATATGTTAATCATATGAAATGTAATTTAAGTTAATTATATAAAATGTATTACAGTAAATGGTATGGGCTACAAGAACTCGTAGCCAGCTGCTACGACACCGACCGTAGCATGATCTGTAGAGGCTACTAGTAGGAGATCCCACCTTAGAAATTTCTACCCTCATCTGTTATTTAAACGAATTATATGTCAAATGAAAGATTATTTTATTCTTAATCGAACCGTATTTGGTTGCCTGGTCAAAAGTGGTGCTAAATCATGGTTGCCTGGATTTTAAGATATAAAATGTTCGGTGCGAGTGTTGAAAGTGACAGAAAAGTGTTGCGCGCGCAATTTCATTTGACAGACAAAGATGCAGTGAGGCAGGCGTGCACTCGGCAGGTGCTTAGTCTATACATAGATTAAAACCATAGACTTTCTGTGCCTGTCCATTAAAGATATTTACAAAAAAATAAGTGAGTGACGTAAGGGATAAGTAATAAAACATAAAAAAGCTGTTTTTGAAAATTTTGTCTGTTTGTCTGTATGTTTGTGCATGTATTACGCAAAAACTACTGAATGGATTGAAATGAAACTTGGCATGATTTAAGTTCATACTACATAATAGCATATAGGATACTTCTTATCCCGAAATTCAGCACAGTTCCCTTGGAAGAGGGGATGAAAATCAAAATGTGAATTTGGACTTTCATCCTCTCTCCCAAGGGAACTCTGCTGAATTTCGGGATAAAAGGTATCCTATATGCTATTATGTAGTATGAACTTAAATCATTCTAAGTTTCATTTCAATCCATTCAGTAGTTTTTGCGTAATACATGCACAAACATACAGACAAACAGACAAAATTTTCAAAAACAGCTTTTTTACGTTTTATTACTTATCCCTTACGTCACTCACTTATTTTTTTGTAAATATCTTTAATGAACAGGCACAGAAAGTCTATGGTTTTAATCTATGTATAGACTAAGCACCTGCCGAGTGCACGCCTGCCTCACTGCATCTTTGTCTGTCAAATGAAATTGCGCGCGCAACACTTTTCTGTCACTTTCAACACTCGCACCGAACATTTTATATCTTAAAATCCAGGCAACCATGATTTAGCACCACTTTTGACCAGGCAACCAAATACGGTTCGATTAAGAATAAAATAATCTTTCATTTGACATATAATTCGTTTAAATAACAGATGAGGGTAGAAATTTCTAAGGTGGGATCCTAGACCATACGGCTGAGATCTATGTAGGTATATGGCATTACCATTCTTTAGTAAATAATTAAAATATAAATTATTATTTTTTGTATTGAAGATTTATAGCGCTAGCCAAGATTATTATAATATATTAATTACCATCGAGGTAAGTACCTGTAGCTCATGCTTACAAATAACCTACAGAATGCCGATATACATATAACTACAGGGTAGATAATATTATTATACATTACATAGTAGGTATTCTAGCATTCCTACCAACATTCACCGCTAAGGTTAAATTCCGTACATTTATCTCGAAGATCTTTGATGAAACATTAATATGGAAATGATTTCGGACATTTATGGGCACAACATAATTAGCGTAACAGCGGGGCGGTCACGTGATATGTAGATTACTCGATTGGTTACGCAAACCATAAGGGCCTTCGCCCGCGGTTACTTTTTGCAGCGATACAATAGCTATAATGACGCAGACATATTGCGATATAGTTAAATGCTGTCAGTGATCCGTATACCTTTGCCCACGTAGCCGCTATATAGCGCAATATATTGACGATACAAAATCGATGCAGTAAGTTAAAAAACCTTGCTACATAAGTATATAAATTGAAAATTAAAAAACCCCCGAAATTTGCCATTTTGTGGCAGCGGCCATCTTGGATTTGCATAGTGCTATTCTACTAGTCAAGCCCTTTCATTTGATACCCATATTAAGGATGTTGTGAAAAAATATGTAATCCACCATTTTGTAGCGGTGCCCATTTTGGATCGGTTTTCATCAAACATAGCTAAGAGCACTCTCGACTAATTCACCTTTTAAACAAATAAAAAACTGCATTCAAATCGGTTCACCCGTTTGAGCGATACAGGGGAACAGACAGACACACACACACAGACACGTCAAACTTATAACACCCCGTCGTTTTTGCGTCAGGGGTTAATAAGCAAGATGGATACTGTCGAGAAGACACTAGTCACGTTGTCTTGGTTGCTACTTTTATCTCAGTAGTTTTAGATACGAATTGGTGTGGAACGCCGTTCCGACGATGGTATTTAAATTCTAAATTATTTATTTTTAAGCTGTAAGATATAATATTAAAACTTTATCACCTGCTCGCACAGTAGATTCTTTAACAAACAATAATACTTGACAGATGAGTATTCAATTTAAACTCTGTCATTTTAAAATTATAGTATTTCGTACTAATTTTAATCGTTCATTTATTTTAATGTATTCGAGAACGAATATTCCAATGAAATACTTCGGACGACATTTTCCCAATAACTCCAACTTCGTACCTGAGTATACAGACCTAGGAATGTTTAAACCGCTTTTAAATTCTTACGATAAGGGATATAATGGCGCTTGATTGGTGCTGTTTATTGTTTTTGAGGGTAATAACTTCAAATGTGCATTCTTTGTAATTTTACATGAAAATTGAACAATATTTCACTAGAATGAGCCACATAATTATAAATTAACTCACTATTTCTACTTACAACTCACGAATAACGTTAAATAAACTTAGACTGAAAGCAGATTCAGATTCAAATTAATAATTCAAAATAATCCACTTGGTAAATAACCCACCATCCCGCATTGGAGCAACATGGTGGGTCTAAGCTCTAAATCCCTCCTCACCTATGAGAGAGGAGGCTTGTGCCCAGCTGTGGGACGTAAAAATGTTGTAGTCGTGGTGGTGGAAATAATCCATTTCTTGAATGTCATCCAATTTTACAAGTATATTGAAGTAGAGTCTGAGAAGAGCAAATTTGTCTCTTATCACTATCTCAAAATATCACGAGAATGTGTTAGATCTGTTGGGTACTAGAGTAACTTATGTCCAAGGTTTAAAGCATCTTCTCTGCAGTAAGGTTTCTCAATAAGTTTGCATATAACGTAGAACATTGGCGCCGGGCAAAGCATCGATTACTTCGCATACGCATTCTTTTAGGAAATTTACTATAGACTTTTAATGGAAATCATAATAAATGCAATTAAATTACACAATAAACAAAAATATTTAATTCAAATTTACAAAAAATAAGACGAACGCGAAACTCAATAAAAAAATGAATTCGTATAAAAATAAAGCAGCGCATAAATTTAGATAAAAAGTTACATTCAATGGCGACCTTATTTACACGCGACCACGACGCTTGCAACTAAAAAAAATATAATAATATTGTCGTGTTTATTTATGTTTGCACGCAGATTATGCGGACTGCGTATTTGCATGCCTTTGATGTTTCCAGAATGAAAACAAAATAAATACTGTTGAATATACACCGGAATATTTTAGTTTAGAAAATACTGTTTTTTTTGTCCACTGTGCCATACTAATACGATGCGGTATGGTAAGTTTAAATGAGTGAAATATTTTGATTTCATGCTAAAACGATTTGTCTATAAATAAATTAAAAAATACTAAGTATGGAAGTCTAAGAAAAATATGAAACGAAAAAGTAAAAGAACGAATGTGGGCTCGTCCGGGATTTGAACCCGAGACCTCTCGCACCCAAAGCGAATGTCATACCCCTAGACCAACGAGCCACCCAGGCCTGGAAACTAAATTAGAGCAAGCATGGAAAATAATTATTATTCAGAGGAAATGCCTGATTTATGACTTTTTCCCCTATTTTTTCCCATCTTTTGATGTGTCGCATAGCCTAAACACGCAAGTTTTATCACTTTCTTACTTTATTTCAAGGGACAAAGACAAAAGTAGTGAATAAACTATTTAAGTGAATAACTATTATTGAAACTAATTTCAATAAGCATTTATCAGAAGGTGCTGAAACAGGCCCTGTCTTCTACGTAAAGTTTAAATTTGTGAGGAACATGCTCAACACAATAAAGACATATCGATGCACACACTTTTTATCACACAAATTATGTAGGTACAGCTACTATATATATATACATTTTATATTTTGGAATTGACGAGTTGCGTCGCTTAAACTATCCACATATGTGCCTTGAGCTTAGGTATATTTCATGATCGTCGCATATGCGATATCCCAGTTCGCGCTAGGCGGCGATGACTTAACTCGCGTCCGGTCTTGGTAGTGTGCTTCTGTCTTTGAATTTTCATAATTCAGCAAATACTTTACAAACTAGAAATCCAGGTTCATGTTTTTTTTTGTTTGAATTTAAAATAATTGTGTAGTCACAACCACTTTGGTGTGTTATAGTATCGTCGTATCTATTCATATTTATATAAGTTAAGTTAAGAATATGTACATAATATATTATATATTTAAGATTTTTCATGTATCCCACCTTCTACATCCTTTTTGTACCTATTTTATTTTCCCCTTACAACTTCTGCCCCACTGGTAGAGATCTAATAGAAATAAGTGTTTCCTTGTCCAATATTTTTCGTTTATCTTCTATCTCTCTTAAAGTTTGTACCATAATTTAAATCATATAAAAATGTCGTCAATTGGGGAATTGACGAAGGTTTCTGTTTTTACTTGTTTCTACTTTCATAAATGTGTGACAAGGTGGAAAATTTGTCGCAAAAAGTGTTTCTTTGCCACTCTCGGTATTATAATATGGAATGCTCAGCGTGAGGGTAATGTGTTTTATGAATGCCGCGTTTCTGCCGTACTTTTAAAGAACTGAGTATGCTCTATAATTATATTTTTTAGAACTTTGATCTGATATCATATTTTATTTAAAAAAGAACCTAGATTTTACTATTCGGTTATTTTAAAAATAACTAAATTAAAAAAAATTATTTAAAAAAATTTCAGTTTCCAACGCTTGTCTATTGATCTTCTATCAGATACACTTTGGAGAGTTTAAGTAATCCGGAATTTCATAAATTCGTTCCTCCTTCATCGTTCTGTTACCGAACTGTTTGAAAACTTGACAATGATGAAGATTGACAACCAAGCTACTTGCAGAAAACCCTTTCGTTCAACGTTTTTGATACGAACCGCTAAAGCATGGAACTCCCTTTCAGCGTTTGTGTTTTCTGCGACGTACAATTTAAATACCTTCAAGGCAAGAGTGAATGGCCTCTTCTAGGCAAGCGCGCTCCAACCTAGACCTTATCATTGCCTTTTGATTATTATCATACGGAAGCCTATCGCGAAATAAAAAATATTCAGGTCACTTTATTTAATCATCGTGACATATTTGTGTGGTGGCGTTAATCTAGAATTTAGTATCGGACGGGAAAATCAAAATATAATAGTTTATCGTAATAATAAAATGCTGGTTTACTTAACTTCTGGTGTTACGTTCTACGTACAGGATCTCAACTAGTTGAGTAACTGAGTAATTTAGAAATTATTATACATTATGTATGCCCTGACAAAAAACAAACCCAAGACAACTCAAAACGTTCGCAGCAATTTAGCCCGCTCTCTTTGATGTCGATTATAAATATACTTGAAAGGTGGAGCTTGACTAGACGAAATAAAAATGTCTGCGTCTTGGTCAAAGGTAATCAAGACTTTGATTAAGGCTTGCTTCAGAAACGACTTTCTCTGTAATCAGTCTCAGAGCTTGAGACTAGACGGATGGTCGAATTTGTGGTTATTATGTTTGCATCTACATAGGTATACTATATAAAAATGGAATAAAAAATATGTCTATTCGATTCGACTTTGCTTCAGCTGTCCATAAGATAGTTAAGCTACTTCTTGTAACAATTGTGTTTTGAAAAGAGCAACTCCTGAGTTTCTTGCCGGCACTTCTCAGCAGAATCAGCATTCCGAACCGGTGGTAGATTCTTGACATGTCATAAGAGCCATAAGCCAACGTGTGGGCTTATATGAAACTAGTAGGGCGCTTGGCTGCGCGGCCCGCTAAAGCGGACCGCGGGGATTTCAGTATTATTTTTGTTTTAGCAGCCTCCACCTTCTTCTATCATTTTCAGCATCTTTAACCCTGGCCGTGCTCCTCATCTATCTTCCAAACCCTCGATTATCATCACTCTCCAAATTTTTTTCTCCGAATCATTTGCCAGAAGGAGAGTTCTTCCATAAAAACAAATTTTGAAAAGGAACCGTATCAAAGTCTTGTATAGTTTCCCAACTTATAGTCTCTTCAATATTCCCCATAATTATATTTTGTGTGAAAAAATAAATTCCGCCATCTTGATCTTTTTTCTGTTCGTCAAGTATACCTTCAGGTCTTGATAATCTTTTTCTAAGAAACCACTCTTCCGTCTTTTATACTTGGTGAGATAGACACCGACGAAATTTGTATAGCCGCCATCTTGAATCCGCCATTTTGGGTTTTTTTTTAGCTCAGTGCCAATTGGATGAGTTTTTGAGTAATTTTTGTTTGAGCACCTCCCGCCTATCTGCAATACCCTGCCCGGGATCCTCAACCATCTTCCAAACCCTCAATCATCATGTCTTCCCATATTTTTCTTTGAAAGTTCTTCAAAGAACCGCATCAAAGCCGTGCATAGTTCAAAACTTGCAGTCTCTTCAATATTCGCCATTCATTTTCTATGAAAAAATAAATTCCGCCATTTTGAATTTTTTTTTTATTCATCAAGTAGACCTTCCGATTCTGATCATCTTTCGCGAAGAAACCACTCTTCCATCTTTTATACCCTCCGAGATAGACACCGACGAAATTTGTATGGCGGCCATCTTTTTTACGCCATTTTGAATTTTTTTTCAGCTCCCTGCCAATTGGATGACGTTTTGAGTGACATTTGCTCGAGCACCCCCCACCTATCTTCAATACCTTAAGCGTGCCATTCGCTCGTCTCTGAAATCCTCAATCATCAGCTCTCTCCATATTTTTGTTCCGAATGAATTTTTGTCCTCTATACGAAACCATTAGTGAAAAAAAAATTTTTCATACAAAATTTTACAGGAGGGGTGATCAATCAGTGAGTCAGTCAATGAATCAGCACGAGCAGCTATATATATATTAACTAGTATGGCGCGTGGGTGCGCGGCCCGCTAAAGCGGACCGCGAGGTTTTGCTTTTGGATATTTTGGTTTGAGCAGCCTCCACCTATCTTTCCCATATTCCTAACCCTCGATCATTATCACTCCCCATATTTTTTCTCCGAATTATTTGTCAGAATGAGAGTTCTTCCATAAAAACAAATTTTGAATAGAAACTGTATCAAAGTCTTGCATAGGTACCAACTTCAATATTCGTCGTATATGTTGTATAGATAAATAAATTCCATCATCTTGTTTTTTTTTCTATTTATCAAGTAAACCATGTCTTGATGATCTTTTGCCTAAAAACCACTGTTCCATCTTTTATAATCAGTAATATAGACACCGACGAAATTTGTATGGCCGCCATCTTGAATCCACCATTTTGGTATTTTTTTTTAGATCACTGCCAATTGGATGAGGTTTCAAGTAATTTTTGATTGAGCACCTCTCACCTATCTTTAATACCCTGACCGTGCTCCTTACCCGTCTCCAAAATCTTCAATCATCAGCTCTCTCCATATTTTTCCACCGCATGAATTTTTGTCTTGTATACGAAACCATCACTAAAAAAACTTTTTGTGTGAAAACATAAATTCCGCCATCTTGTTTTTTTCTGTTCATCTATTAGATTTTTAGTTCTTGATCATCTTTTGCCAAGAAACCACTCTTCCATCTTTTATACTTGGTGAGATAGACACCGACGAAATTTGTATAGCCGCCATCTTGAATCCGCCATTTTGTTTTTTTTTTTTCAGCTCAGTGCTAATTGGATGAGGTTTTGAGTAATTTTTGTTTGAGCACCTCCCATCTATCTGCCATACCCTGCCCGGGCTCCTCATCCATCTTCCAAACCCTCAATCATCATGTCTTTCCATATTTTTCTTTGAGAGTTCTCCAAAGAATCGCATCAAAGCCTTGCATAGTTTACAACTTGTAGTCTCTTCAATATTCGTCATACATTTTCTATGGAAAAATAAATTCCGCCATTTTGATTTTTTTTTTCAATTCATCAAGTAGACCTTTGGATCCTCATCATCTTTTGCGAAGAAACCACTCTTCCATCTTTTATACCCTCTGAGTTAGCCGAAGCCGAAATTTGTATGGCGGCCATCTTTTTTTCGCCATTTTGAATTTTTTTTCAGCTAACTGTCAATTGGATGACGTTTCAAATGACATTTGCTCGAGCACCCCCCACCTATCTTTAATACCTTAAGCGTGCCATTCGCTCGTCTCTGAAATCCTCAATCATCAGCTCTCTCCATATTTTTCCTCTTCATGAATTTTTGTCCTCTATACGACACTATCATTGAAAAAAAAATTTTTCATACAAAATTGTTCAGGAGAGGTGATCAATGAGTGAGTCACCCAATCAGCACGAGCAGCTATATATATATTAATAAATGATTTTGAATTTTGAATTTATACTTAACAGTATTGAATTTATGTAATATACTGAATTTTGAATTTATACTTAACAGTAACTTCTGCTTTATATTTTAGTTAGTTGAAGCCTACTTTGTTACCAAACTCAGAAGAATTGCACGACGATTGCAAAATTGCAGTTTGGATGCAGTTTCATTGCAGTGTACAATAAAAACGTCGCAATTGCAGTTCACGATGTCAAGTTTTAAATATTGGTATTAAGTTTAGTGGGTACTTTTTCAGTACAAACAGGATTCTGGACTTCTCACATATTAAAAAAAACCGATGTACTTATACACTAATAAAAATGTTATTATAATTCGTGTGTCTATTCATTTTCAACTCGATATTGTATTGCGTTAATTTACTGTAAAACTTGGCATTTTTGGAGAATGTGGCCGTGTAAAATTGGATTTTTAGCTAGAGTTTATCTTCAAACTGGTCACGTGAGATGGCCCACTTTGCCAAATTCTGCGTAACTCCTATATTTTATTTGGCACACGCAATAAAGACAACGAATACTCCACTCGACTAAGTGTATAGAGCAGGTCTCTTGAAGGTCGCTCGGCTATCTATTACGCAAGGGCATTAGATAACATTGCCGATTTAGAAAATAAAAGTAAGTAAGTTTTTTGTGAAATTAACTGTTTTTTTATTCTAATATTTTATTAGAAATACACAATATATCAATTTGCTTAAGAGAAGTTTCTCCCTAACGCAGTCTATACAAATGAAGTTTAATTCTTATTTGACTATAAATCTTGATGAAATTTTGTATATACTTAATACTTATACAAAGTTAGGCAAGCTCAATTTATATGTAAATTTTTGAAGCCGTGTCAAGTTTGTTTGGTTAACATTCAAATAGGAATAAGACTTCGTTTGTATGGAGTGTGTTAGGGAGAAACCTCTCTTAAAAGATTCGTCCTCTAGAACCTGAGTTGGCAAGCGAAGAGTCATTGAAAAGGGCACAAGCTGTTATTTTTTTTAAAGAGCATTTTGAATAAATTATTTCATATTCTATTTGTTATATAGGTCTATATTAAGGAACTTTCGTGACTGTGAACGTTTAAAAATAAACCCCGAAATTTGTGCATCTTCATAATACGTTAACGAATGAATGAGCGGGTTCAAAGAGTAATACGCCCGTTTTCGCTGTAGGCGGAACAAGGCCTGAAAAAACAAAGGCAAGTTTTCTGCTCGATTGAACGAAAATAATGCTCGCGTGGCCTTATTACATGACGTGGCTCGCGTTGGGACGTTTAGTATGGAAATGATGGAAAAAAATATCATTTTACGGGATCGAGCGGGAGACGCGCGAGATATTTTTCAGCCTACTTTATTTTTTCGGTAGGCGATATGAGAATATTAAGAAAGTGTTTGTATGTTTGAGTAGCTACAGTACTCGGTTATCTCTCAAAATGCTCGTTATATTTTTATAAAATACTAGCATTTGCCCGCGGCTTCGCCCGCGTGAATTTCGGTTTTTCACAAATCCTGAGGGAATCGTGGATTTCTGATTCCCGCTCCCGCTCCCTTTTCCAACCTTTATACTTACTTTCAAGGTAGTTTACTATAGTGATCAACCTATAGCTGTAGATTTGGGTTTTTTCAAAATCCCGTGGGAACTGTAGATTTTTCCAGGATAAAAAGTATGCCTATGTTTTAATTCAGAGCATTATCTATCTCCGTTCAAAATTTTAGCCAAATCTGTTCAGTAGTTTCGACGTTATAGAGTGACAAACATCCAAACATCCAAATATCCACACTTTCATATTTAGATAGTTATGCGCTGCTATTGCTTCAAGTTTCCGGCTAAGGCGCGTTTGGAACCCTCGTAGTTTTAGTTTTAAGTTTCCGTAAATAATTATCACCATTGCCTGTACCTTAATTGACGTTCAAAAAGTGTACAGTGTACCAATTTTGAATAAAGTTTATTTGATTTGATTTGATTTGATTTGGCCGTCAGAGAGCGCTGCGATCGTTTTTTAGTTTCCAGTTTTGGCCGCAGGAGGGCGCTGTGGTCGTTTTTAATTTCCAGTTTTGGCCGCAAGAGGGCGCTGCAATCGTTTTTTGATTTCCAGTTTTGGCTGCTAGAGGGTGCTGCTATTGCTTCAAGTTTTTTTTTTTTTTTTATAGGAATAGCGCGCAACCTTGCTCGGTTGAAAAAAAAAGCAGGTCACCTGATGTTAAGTGATTACCGCCGCCCATGAACATTAGTAGCACCTGAGGAACCACTAATGCGTTGCCGGCTTTTGAGGAAGGGGACTGGCTCTTCAGCTCGCTGCCGGAACACACGGATGCTTTGCGGCAGATTACGGCTGAAGTGTGGTCGCTAGCCAGGCGGACTCGGGATAGAATTCTACCACCCGTAAAGGGGACTGAGAGCGTCAGGGCCTCGTTAGCATATTGGCAGGGTGCACCGCGTGCAGGTGAGGTTGACTTTGGCCACATAGGTGGAATTTGGGCCACTTAAACCCCGGCTTAGGTCACCAGAGGGCGGTGCGATCGTTTTAAGTTTCTAGTTTTGGCCGCCAGAGGGCGCTGCGATCGTTTTTAGTTTCCAGTTTTGGCTGCTAGAGGGCGCAGATATTGCTTCAAGTTTCCGGCTTAGGCCGCCAGAGGGCGCTGTGATCGCTTCAAGTTAGGCCACCAGAGGGCGCTGCGATCGTTTTTAGTTTCCAGTTTTGGCCGCAAGAGGGCGCTGCTATTGCTTCAAGTTTCTGGCTTTGGCCGCCAAAGGGCGCTGTGATAGTTTATAATTTCCAGTTTTGGCCGCAAGAGGGCGTTGCAATAGTTTTTTTAGTTTCCAGTTTTGGCTGCTAGAGGGTGCTGCTATTGCTTCAAGTTTCCGGCTTAGGCCGCCAGAGGGCGCTGCGAATGTTTTTAGTTCCCATTAAAAATTTCATCCCCTATTTTACCACCCTTAAAAGAAGATTTTTCAAAATAAAATATACAAAGTTTTATTATTTTAAACTAATAATCTAAATGCCGATTTTCAGGTCTATAACTTTAAAAACATAGGACTTCCATAAAAACTTTCATCCCCTATTTTACCACCCTTAAGAGGAGATTTTCCAGAATAACTTATACAGGTTTTTATCATTTAAAAAAAATAATCTAAATGCCTAATTTCATATCTATAACTTCAAAAACATAACCTTCCTACCCTCGTTTCACCCCCTTAGGGGAGGATTTTCGTGAACTATTTTCTAGGCTGATATCTAAGCCCTAGAATTAACCTACCTTCCAAATTTCAAGTTGATAATAACAATAATACAATTATAACTTCCCATTAAAACTTTCATCCCCTATTTTACCACCCTTAAGGAAAGATTTTTCAAAATAAAATATACAGAGTTTTATTATTTAAAACTAATAATCTAAATGCCGATTTTCAGGTCTGTAACTTTAAAAACATAGGACTTTCATACAAACTTTCTACCCCCATTTTACCCCCTTAGGGGAGGATTTTAGGGATAATAAATAGCCTATAACCTGCCCCAAAAGTTGGACTACCAAATGCAAAAAGAATTTTTCAAATCCGATAGGTACTTCCAGAGATTAGCGCGTTCAAACATACAAACAAACAAACAAACAAACAAACTCTTCCGCTTTATTATATTAAGTATAGATTTTGGGGTTTCATTTTTTTTTTGAGAATATTAGCCATGGCTAATGTTACCCTTTCCCCTCCAAATAAGAGTAAAGCTTGTGGGTGGTACGTACAACAGTGTAAGACAATAGTGGGTACGACAATAGTGTAACGGGTGGGGTTTGAACCGACGACCTTTCGGTTTTCGTTCCACGCACGACATCCGTTGCAATATTGAAACTTACCTTTCCCACCACTTTTACCATACTTTTACCGCTACAGCCTTTTAACGTCCCACTGCTGGGCACAGGCCTCCTCTCTCATAGGAGAGAGGGATTTATAGCTTAGACCCACCACGCTGCTCCAATGCGGGCTTTAACGACTATTATCATATTATGATAGTATCAATAACCGGAACCGACTGCTTAACGTGCTCTCCGAGGAACGGGGATGAAACACCGCCAACTACTAACTCCGGGCTGGCACTGAGAATTTCTTGACAGAAAAACCCACTTATCATCATCATGATCAACCCATTACCGGCTCACTACCAGAGCACGGGTCTCCTCTCAGAGTGAGAAGGGTTTTGGCCATAGTCTACCACGCTGGCCAAGCGGATTGGCAGACTTCACACACCTTTGAGAACGTTATGGAGAACTCTCAGGCATGCAGGTTTCCTCACGATGTTTTCCTTCACCGTTAAAGCAAGTGATATTTAAATACTTAAAACGCACCTAACAATTATTTTCCCGACCTGGGAATCGAACCCGGGACCTCGTGATCTGCAGTCGAATACGCTTACCACTAGACCAACGAGGCAGTTAAAAAAATATAGAAAAATACACAAAAAAAAAAAAAAGAATTCAGTAGTTATGTAAATTATGAATAAATATATAAGTATAACACTTATATAAGGATTATAAGCATAACTTTTAGGTCGTCAGAGTCCTTAAATTAATGTTTCTTTGTTTGTTCCGTATGCTTTCCGGGTTCCTACGCTATTCTACATAGGAGAAGAACGGTACCAGTATGAGGCAAAAACAGTATACCTAACACAAAACTTTACACTTAAAATAACTGAAAACTCTATTTACACTAATTTCAATAGTTATTCCCTGTAAAAGCGAGTGTTCCTAAGTACCTACCTATTCGATTGTCGAGCTAGTCTTGCTGGGAGTTCGAAGGATATAAATGATTATTACACTTTGGTCTCAGAACACCTGAGCGTCTAAAAGCTTTTTTACAACTAAACCGATTACGATGGAAATTTCCACTCTTTTATCAGCTACTTTTAACAGCATTAACAACGTCTCTCGGAGAGTGTCTTTATCGAGATCATTTGGTTCATTAAGTTAACTATGCTCTGTAAACACGAGCTCTATTAGTTTTTCTCTTTTTTACCCGACTACGGCAAAGCCAAAAAGGAAGGGTTATGATTTTAGCAGTCTATGTATGTAGACGTACGTATGTATGTATGTATGTATGTATGTTTGTGATATAGGTTATTTTTTATTTACGAAAAAATCGAGAAGTGACCTTTGCGCGGCTTTCTAGATTATTAATTATTAGTTTCGGATAGACATAACAGATGGCGCCAGTAGCTGCTTGCCCCGCGATTTCGGGTTTCGCTTGCGTAGTCGGGTTTTAGTTTACGAACTTTATACTTGTTTTTCAAAATGTCTCTAGAAAACTGCTCTTTAGTAATTCGTCGTCATCGTCATCAACAGATAGGCGTCCACTGCTGGACATAGGTCTCTTGTAGGGACTCACACACGCCGGATACAAGCAGTACAAGACCGCGGCGTGTGGAAGCTTTACCCTTTACCTAGTAAGTAAGTAGTAGTAATCTGATTTTGTTCTAATTTGGCTTAGATTTGATCTAGTGGAAGACATTATGATTTTAGGCTCAAGACATATTGGCGCAAAATCGAAGTTCAACGAAACGTACCATACCCTACCAAGTCAGCCCTCTTCCACCTTAGACTGCATCGTCACTTACCATCAGATGAGATCGCAATCAAGGGCTCACTTGTAGATAAATAAAAAAATAACATGTTTGTTTCAAAGTAACATTAACTTCACTACGTAATGAACAATATATTTTTGTGATACAAGCCCACAGATACACGTATCCACGCGGGTTTGTGTTCCACAAAAATAATACCTAGAACCGAGTTCACACTATTGAGGTGTAACCGTAACTATTGCTAAAGAAAGTTTTAATATGTTTTTAGCAAAAATAAATAATACTTATATTTACATATTGCTCCAGGAATATAGTTTAACTAGAAAATGCCCGCGGCTTCGCCCGCGTGAATTTAGGTTATAAACAAATCCCGAAGGAATCGTGGATTTCTGGTTCCCGTTTCCGTTCCCTTTTCCAACCTTTATACCTACTATCAAGGAAGTTCGCTATAGTAATCTACCTATAGCTGTAGCTATAGATTTCGGGTTTTTCAAAATCCCATAGGAACTGTGCATTTTTCCAGGATAAAAAGTAGCTTATGTTTTAAGTCAGGGCATATTCTATCTCCATTCAAAATTTCAGCCAAATCGGTTCAGTACTTGCGGCGAGATTGAGTAACAAACATCCAAACATCTAAACATCCAAACATCCAAACATCCACACTTTCACATCTATACTAATATAATAAAGCGGAAGAGTTTGTTTGTTTGTTTGAACGCGCTAATCTCTGGAAGTACCTATCGGATTTGAAAAATTCTTTTTGTATTTGGTAATCCAACTTTTGGGGCAGGTTATAGGCTAGGGTAAAACCCGGATAGACGCCCCACTTTTTGAAATGGCCTCCTAACTTTTAAAATATTAATTTATCACAAATAATATTTATGAATATAGCTAGTTTAATCTTTTGGGTTCCATTATGACTTGTTTTTGTTGTCCTAACGATTACAGATTTTGCAGAATTTAACTTTTTGCAGACCCTTTTTTTTGGGGATAGATGCCTACCTGTGTGGATAGATGCCCCACTATGAAAATACTAAAAAGGATAGATGCCCTATGAAAAAAAATAAGCAAAATACATAGTTTCATAAGGTTATATTATCTAAATATATAAAAGGAAAAGGTAACTGACTGACTGACTGACTGACTGATTTATTAACGCATAGCTCAAACCACTGGACAGACCGGGCTGAAAGAGATAGATGCCCCGAAGTATATTAAAACTATCAGTAGTTTATTGAAAAAAGAAATAAAAATATAAAAGAACATTAAAAATATTTAAAAAAATACTTAATATATCTATAGGTATATTAGGGGATAGATGCCTCTAAGGGCACCTATACCTCGAAAAATCGAGCCAACTATCCTTTTTGATATGGATAGATGCCCTTTTATTTATTAAATAAACTAAAAACTAAAGAGCGATTATTTACACTTAATTGTACACTTATTGAGCCAGTGTATTGACATAATAAAAAATATAACAGAATCTACTACTACTTCAAAAGTTATACAACGGCAAATACTCGCCTCTAAAACTTTGAAGGATTTGCCGCGTTCGTTGCGGAGATAATCACACGCACAAGCGAAACAAATTGTTTTAATACAAATGTTTCTAGGGGCCTGAGGTTTGGGGGGCCTGCGCTTCTTATTTAAACTATCAATATTTAGTCGCGAGTTTGGGAAGTCAGGTTTTTTGACATTGAGGCATCTATCCAACTGCGGCATCTATCCGGGTTTTACCCTATTTAATATCCCTAAAATCCTCCCCTAAGGGGGTAAAATGGGGGTAGAATTAAGTTTGTATGAAAGTCCTATGTTTTTAAAGTTACGGACCTGAAAATCGGCAATTAGATTATTAGTTTTAAATAATAAAACTCTGTATATTTTATTTTAAAAAATCTTCCCTTAAGGGTGGTAAAATAGGGGATGAAAGTTTTAATGCGAAGTTTTAATTATAATTTTGCTATTATCAACTTGAAATTTGGAAGGTAGGTTAACTCTAGGGCTTAGATATCAGCCTAGAAAATATTTCACGAAAATCCTCCCCTAAGGGGGTAAAATGGGGGTAGGAAGATTATGTTTTTGAATTTACAAAAAGCTAGTTTATAATATTAGTAGGATTGAATATATTAATTATCTATCGCAATAATTGTAATCGCAATAATTGACACGGAATATATCAGCAATTAAGACAGTACGTAGACACTCGATTCAATCGAGGCATTCCAGTGATCGGGTGCTAATGAGGTGGCCCTTGACTTGGCTATATAGCGCTTAATTGTGCGAGACTATACTTGTGATCCGCCGTCAGAAGTGGAATTGATGAAAATAGGCTCCCACATAATACGAGCTGAACTAATTTAAATAGGTGCGTGTATGCTGTTTTATTTTACCACACATTTATTTAAAAAAAGCAGTGAAACTTCAATTTTTTTTAAACTTGAATTTGAAAACGTCCTCCGAGAAAAATCTCGGATTCAGAGCCGCGTTGATGCAAAATACACATGGATACAAGCGGTTCAAGATCGTGTTCTGTGGTGGTTAAGTGACAAGAGACCTATGATGTCCATTGTCCAGGCCGGGACGTCTATTGGTTGAGACGATGAGCACGAATGATCTTTAATTAATCGAATCACACACACATACACACACGTGTGTGTGTGTATGTGTGTGTGTCTGACACACACAAACACAGACACGTCAAACTTATAACACCCCGTCATTTTTGTGTCGGGGCTTAAAAATAGGTTAACTTTGATTTCTAGATATTCGAGAACTGTTTCGTAGAAGAAAACCTACTCAAACGAAACTACTATAAAATGTATTCTTACCTAGCTTTTGTTGAAAGCAACTTAGACTTGAACATAATTAAAAGGTTAAAAGGCTATACATCTCCTACGTACATACATACATAGTTGTTGCACAGACGGTCGCTAAGATCAGATTAAAGTTTGTTTTAATGGAATTCAGATAGAGCGCCGGTGCCGGCTCGGAAACGCAAACAAGCCAATATTTCACGTGTTTTATCTAAACTGAACTTTCGCAACTTTCCGGAGAGTCCGTTTAGCGACTGCTGCGCGACTAACGTAGGTGGCGAGTGGTGTATGGTACCACCATACACCACTCGCCACCTACGTCTGCGAGTTAGCCGGAACAACAGTGTCGTGTTTAAGTGGACTAATAAAGCAACTTTTAACCGAGTATGTTATGGGCAAGTTTTGAGGAGCACGTGTGCGGGACACGCGCGCATGTGTTGGTGCGCACGCATGCGTGCGGCGTCAGTGACGTCACGGATCCGTCGCCGCGTCGCGACGCGTCAGTCGTGCCTCCGCCGGCCGCGCTCCCGCCCGCACACACGCGCAGCCGCACGCCGAGCCGCGTAAACAATAATAAACACGCCACAATGTGCCCTCGCCACTTATGATAAACCGGCCGCGTGGTTACGACATTTTGGTGTATTTAGTTCGCATTTTGATGTATTCATTTTGATCGTGGATAGTGTTCGTGTCACACCGGTTAATAAATTTAAAGAAAAAAAAAAACGTGTCTTTTTAGTGCCATTTTTTCTATGATAAAAAAAAATAGTTTTAGATACGATATCTTGCCAGTACAAAGTTTAATATTCCATTGCCTTCTCGCCTCTAAATAGTTGATAGGGAAGCTTCGTGTACAGTGTTAGGCGCGCTAGTTAGATTTCCTAGGACATAAGTTACCCATATAAAATTTTAAACGGTTTTATATTAAAAAAAATATCACCGATGTCTCTGATTTGCGGAGGTGAGTGCACTATTAGTGTTTCACCTTGCCGTGAGAATTGCCCAAGCAGCCGTAACACAGCCGTGTACAAACCATACAAATTCCCCGCAATCACGTTACAAGCATGTTATAATGTTTTCAGTCTGACGGAATGTCGTTAGCACCTTAAAATTTAAAACGCTGTCGTACCACCAAACAAATCATTAGGAACGTAGGCAAATAATCATGCAGACTAAGCCGTAAACACCACGTCATATTTTACGTTGACACAATCATTAATACTCGGAGCATATTCATTCGACCGAATTTTATGACATCAAATTGATGAAATTCCTAACATAAAGTTAGATTACAAGATAGTTTGGGAACTATAGTAATAAAAACTAGGTCTAATGATTATTATGGAGATGAAATAACTATATTAAACAAGGACATTTGGAAAAAAGTTATAATATTAATCTCAAACAACTCTTACTATGAGATCAAATATTAAAATCTAGTAAAAATGCTTCTGTTCCATATAAAAATCAATCAGATGGGGATTTTAGGATTGACCCCAGTGAACTCGAATATTTAGGTATCATAATATTACCATCATTATCATCCCATTACCGGCCCTCTACAGGGCACGGTTTCGTTTCAGGGTGAGAAGGGTTTAGGCCGTAGCCCACCACGCTGGCCAAGTGCGGATTGGTAGACTTTAACGCTTTTGAGAACAATACTTAGGTGTAATGATAAGTATGTAAAATGCGCACATTTCCAACTGATATAATTCTACTAAAGAATGCGTTTCATAAAACTAACGCTATATTTACACTGTGTCTCGACGCTCAGATTAATAATTATAGAAACAAGAAAAACATTTCTTCAAATAACCTCTGAAATGTCAAAAGAAGTCCACAGTCTGTAACATGAGGCAGGCAGAAACACATTGGCAGCGACTTGTCGCGTGTTGACTTATATCGTGACGTGATGTCGGATCTTGGTAGTGTTTTTCTCAGCATACTAATCTGTTAAATATAATAATAATAATAATAATATTCACACATACACACACGGTCGGCTGTTCCTAAAGTAGGCAAATATGGATTGATTTTAGACAAAACGTGTTCCTTCGAATGTCTTAGGATATGATGTTGATAATATTATGTTCCAGCATTAACTACGAAACAGAATATTCAGTCGATTTTTCAAGCTCAAAATAGCTTTCTCCATCGCCGACTGAGTGACTTTGAGCTTTTTATGAGGCTGTGCTTCATACAGTTCGTACCTTCTGTTACAAATCATACACGAGTACGCGCGCATTCCGTGACGTGCACATCATGCGGTGCGGTGTTCTATCATGCAGCCATCACATATTGTATTTGTTCGGGGGCTTTGAATCATATTCTGAAATATTTAATCAGCGCACGTCGGAATAACTTTTTCAATAGTACCTAATCAATTTAAATTTTAAATTAGTGCGCATAATATAAAAGTTTATAAATTTACTCGCTCTGTTTTAACTTGCCTCTCAAGAAGATCGTTTTCAATTACCAACGGTGCCAAATAAAGCTTTTTATATTCTGAATGTCGTCTCACAAGTTCACTGGCTTCTGAAACTCGTGTTTAGGTAGAAAAATTTAGTACAGTGACTGGCAGCTTTGGTCGAGAAAAATCGTTTAATTTAAAAGGACAATGTGTATTCGTTGCTACAAAGTAGCTTATTGTCTCAAAATTTCCCTCAATACTATTGTGTAGTGGTTATTTGGTTATGCATAAATAAGATTAAATAAGTAACTCAATGAATTTTTCAGTTATGAAATTATTTATTGATTAAGTTTCAAAATTAGCATAAAAAATCCATTGTCAACAGTAAACAGTCATGAACATAACAAATTGTCATTTCAACTATCCATAATTTTTATTGGAAACCAATGTTACTTGAAGTTAAGCAATTGCTTAATTTTAATGTCATTTTTTGAATAGAAAAATATAATACAGCATCTAATTGAGATGTCATAAACGTTGATAAAATTTTGCGATAACAAAACCTATCATCAGCTTCTTCTTAAACCAGGGTGCATGAAATCCTCGTAGATTTATTATTAAGTTGTCAAAATTAGTAACCTCCAAAGCCAGTTTACTGAAACGTACAATTGGAAATTATTATTGACCATTGAATAGTGAATAAAACACGTTATTATACCTACGGGAATAAAGTTTGAAGTAATACGTTTAGTTACTACTTAGCGGAGATTTTATACCAGTATATCTACTGTTATGGATGCTAGTAGTGGTGAACAAACTTAACCTAGCGTGAAGTGCGCAGAATATGTCGTTAAAATTTTAGGACGTAGCGGGAAGTACGTCGTTACTTTAATGTCATTGAATTAATTTAGCGAAGCTTACTGGATGATATAGACTTCATAACTTTGGCGATGTTATGATTCATACGCTGTGTTAAAAAAAACCCTGTCTGATTCGTGATGATGTTAGCTATTGAATTAACATTCTATTCATGTAACATGTTTTGGGGAATAAATTATTCATCATTGCTACATTCTCAATTGTGGTGATTGGCTGAATTTATGGTATGATGCCACAATGCATTTCAGCCAATAGCAAGAGAATGTCCAGCCGCTCAAAGGTAAATGCGATCGTCGCACTGTTTAACAATCATTTTTAGATAATTGACCCCCAGTTATGAAAATTTCCTAAATTTTAAGGAAACTGGAATAATTTTGCAGCTTAAAACGTCCTTTTAAATAACAATATTTTTTCTTATGTACTCACCTACTAATATTTTTTAAGCGCTACTTTTGTGCCCTCTTCGGATTGAACAGGGTTTTTTTTACAAATTTTATATTCTCTAGTAAAATTATCGTTACAATTATTACCATTTGAGTGCGGTAATAGTCTACTTTACAGTTTCGATAGCGGTATAATAAGATTGACTTTACGATCAAATGAATTGAAAAGTTATTTTTATTATGTTACATAATTTACTCGACTCATTTTCCGAAACGATATGACAACAATTTACGACGTGTATGCTGCTAGACATGAGAATGAAAGTAATCGGTTTCCTGGAACATTATTAAATGTCAGACCTTTGCGTCATCACTAAGAACAGTGAAATAAATTATTTTAAACTAAGACCGTCCGGTCTGTCTAAAATGTAATACTTCAAACATCACGGTGACCTTGTTACCACTAGTGATTTCTTGGAAGACAACAAAATTATAATATGTCTCTACCAAAATCTATAATATAATAAAACTGTAACAGATCCAATTCTGTACATTGAAAATATTTTGAAATTTTTTATTGGAGGGCACTCTATAATCGATACTGAAGCCAAAACTGCAATTTGTTTCATTTTTGTCTGTCTGTCTGTCTGTCTGTCTGTCTGTCTGTATCTTGGCCGCGCATCACGCCGAAACTACTGAATGGATTCGAATGAAACTTGGTACGATATGAGTTTATACTCCGAGGTAGGACATAGGATACTTTTTATCCCGAAATTCAGCACGGTTCCCTTGGGAGAGGGGAAGAAAGTTAAAACGTGTATTTAGCTCTAATTCAATAACGGGTACTTCGATTTAACTCATTCTTTTTTTGTTAGAAAGGTAGTACTTTAAGTATTGTCCCGTAAATATTTCAAGGTCATAGGTTTTTTAGTTCAGAAATGACAGACATTTATTGCGTTCAAATAACTTGGGACCCAGATCTTTGAACGTACGGCTTATTTTAAACTGGTGTGCATTTAGAGTTATGTTTGTCGATCTGTCTATTTGTTCCGGCTAATTTCCGAAACGGCTGGATCGATTTTGATGGAACTTTCAATGGCAGACAGCTGATGTTATATGGAGTAACTTAGGCTACATATAGTTTAGATACAAAAAAGGATTATGGGATCCAATCCGATCCTACATTACATAAAAACCTATATAACCACGCGGACAAAGTCGCGGGGGTCAGCTAGTATATTATAAAATCGTAAAAGATAGACAGAAAGACACTTTCGCATTTATTTACAACATTAGAGTGGATTATTATTTTTATCAATGTCTTAAAAAAAATTCAAGTTCTCAGCGGAACAAAACGACCCATTTGCCTAATTGTGGAGTGTCGAGTGTCTTAAGCTAGATTAACAGATGTCAGAGATGAAATGTTCTGACTATTTCACTGTCTTATTTCAAGAATCATATCTTTTCAGTTCAAATTACGACAATGAGTTCATTTGCGTACTAAGGAATCCTAAGATCCTCTTTTCACTAAATTAAAGAAGTATGGTTTGAAGTAATCGGTGCTTTCATTAACTTTATAAAAACAAACAAAACAAAATAAATTAGAATTACCTATACTTACTAAGATTTAAAATAATATTTAAGAGTTATTTAATATTAATGGCATTATGAGAACTTGCTCTGAGATAATTTTTGTGTACCTACTTCAAAATATCACGTAGGGCTACGTTAGGGCACACGACCGGCGCGGTGTTTTAACGAGATATATGGCCGAAGTTCCTTCTAGCTATAGACCGACCAACTTCTCTATAGAGTTAAATGCAAACCGTATTAAAATCGACCCAGTAATTTTACAGTAAAGTGATAACAGAAAAACAAACAAACACATAACCTCTAACGTGAAACGCATTATATACCGTCTTTGTTCCGACGTGGTCAAAAATATATTTCAAACAATCACTGTCAAAGATTGCTCGATTCGTATTGAAAAATGAAAAACTGCGACAAAAAGCATAATACATATAACATATTAGCCACTCGTATCATCCGAAATTCTTGGCTCGGCCCACGACGTTTATACTTGCAGATAACTGCACTAATAGTCGGAAGTACATCTGGTGGCACTGCCAACTCACAAAAGAGTTACATTCTACTTTCCGAGCTATTTCATGTCTTTCTTAACTCAATTGTGACTGTTCTGAAAAATGCGCTTTGTACTCGCGTTCTTTTTGTTCAAATGAGCTTTGAACGGTGGTTATTCTATTTCAATCATTTTGAAATATAATCTTTTGGATTTTTCAATATTTTTTATTAATTTGTCTATCCTTACAAAAAGAGTCGCTATGGAAAAATACGCTAGTTTTTTATTAAAAAAAACTCATTTTAAATTATGATTTGATAATCATAAAATTAAGAATTTTCTTTCATCAATCAATATACTTAATATGTATAAAAAATATACTTATATGAAAATATTTATCACAACACTATTTCTTGTGGATACAAAGTTATATTTTAGTAACAGTAGAGTTGAAAAATTAGATGAAATCTTTATTTAACTAGGTATAATGAATCAAATTACCTTGAACGTGCAGTAATGTGCGAAATTTTAAATCGGGAAATTCAAACTCTTTGCTCTTTTTACAGCATATGAATGAAACTATGTTAAAACGGCTTCAGCATTTCTCACGGCAAGAATTTTAGAGTGTATATTCGTAGAATTAGGGCTTCTTTACCATTTAAGACATTTCTTATAGGATTTCATATATCTATGGAAAAGACGGCAAACATCATCATGATCAACCCATTACCGGCTCACTACAGAGCACGGGTCTCCTCTCAGAGTGAGAAGGGTTTTGGCCATAGTCTACCACGCTGGCCAAGCGGATTGGCAGACTTCACACACCTTTGAGAACGTTATGGAGAACTCTCAGGCATGCAGGTTTCCTCACGATGTTTTCCTTCACCGTTAAAGCAAGTGATATTTAAATACTTAAAACGCACATAACTCTGAAAAGTTAGAGGTGCGTGCCCGGGATCGAACCCACGACCTCCGATTAGAAGTCGGTCGTCCTAACCACTAGGCTATCACAGCTATCCTGCTTATAAAATAGTAACTATTCTCCTGGCTTTCCTAGGGACTAGCTAACTACGCAGGATATAATATAGTGCACAAAAGTGTGTGCTACACAGGTACACTACTTATACCTATTCTTTTTTTTATGGTAATCCGACACGACCATAGAGAGACCAGGCGCAGTACCGATGGTTTTTAGTGCTAAACCGCCCATTCTGGGTTGTCACTAAGAATTTCTTTACACAAGACCGTGACTCGAATTCGGAACCTTTTGATAATAAACCAGCCCCTAGACCAAGGGGCAGTTATCATGCTATAATAACAATGATGCATAGAACGCTTTGTATTCAGCTGTTCGCGAAACAGAATAACGATATTGTTACATTGTTAAAATTTATTGCAAACGAAAGTTTGTTCGAAGAAAAGAGGAACGAGATTTCCAAAAGAGACTGTTGAATTTCTTGGCGGTTATTCTTGTCATTTTCTACGAGGTCACAACAAGGGTCTACTAAAAAATAGCCTCTATGGTTGTCGGGTTGGAATCGAAACCCGAAAGGTCGACGGTTCAAACCCTACCCGTTACACTATTGTCGTACCCACTCCTAATACAAGCTTTCGTTTTTCCGATGCCATATATGTCAGTCTGTCTGCGCTAAGTGGTAGCGTTTTATGGCACCTTAAATTCGTTGAACGGACATTAATAAAACCGACTATTTGATCAGTTTTTGTTTAATACACAAGAGTATAGTACAGAGTTATATTGTAAATACCAGTGTGATCCAGTTTATTTTTCATTTTTTCAGACACGATAACTCACTCGCTTGTCCTAGCAGATTCTGGGAGATCGTTATTTAGAATATCTAAAGAAATTACTTACAAGAAATAAAAGATTTAATTTGAATGCGTACGTCTCTATTGAATTCCATAGACGAGCGATGTCATATAATAAATTCCTATAAGTAAAGAAGCTCTTTAAATAATAATTTTCTTCAGCACGTTGTTCTATTTCAGTCTATTAGGGTCTAGACACAAGCGCATCGGAAACATGTCCAACGTGACTTTTAAATTTGTTGACTATAGTAAAAGGAATTTGTATTAATTTGTATTAAGTAGGAATGTGGGAGATAGAGCATAGAACCACTACACTGCTTTAGTGACGATTGGCAGGCTACAAATCACTTAGTATGTCTCAGTGTTTCTTCCGAGACACGCGGGGTTAGTAGCTACAATGTTTTCATCTACCGTAAACCGTTGTACTGTTTGTATGGTAAATAATTACACTAACGTCAAAACTTGTAATTCCAACAAGGGTATAAAATCTGGCATGTCATACAACAGTGTAAACTACGTTTTGATTACGATTTACAACACGTCTTGTACCTAGTATAATATTCACTGATGACCTTGATACAATGCGAACTACCTATGATATTTTAAAATTAGCGTTGTCTTTGTCCCGCTCGATACACATAATATAGCGATTTCCTTGTCAGTAGTAGGTTGGCTTGTACGAAGTCTAGTAGGGGTTGTGCTCTAGCGTTCTAGTATGATGTATTCTAGAAAAGACGTGCTACAGTAAATTAATAACGTATTCTTCTACAAACAGACTTTAGTGGAATGACGTGCTGAAGACAAAAAATGATTGTGTATGTATTTATATTCTTTGATAACGAATTAGCATTAAATTTAAACGTGAATAAAATTCTTTGATAACGAATTAGCATTAAATTTAACCGTTAATTATAGTTATTAAATTAATTATGTTTACATTTCAGAACCGGGCGGCCCCCTTATGTCTGAGCCGCTCTTGAGTTTATATAAGTCACCCTTATCAGGTATTGTATTTATAATTAATAGTCTTTACTAATTAGTGTATTATGTTAAATTACTTAAATAATGATATTTTATCATTGACATTTAATGATGTTCAATGTTCACAGATGATATTTAATTACATGATAAGTAGAAGGAGTTAGTTATAGTTACTTCTTTGCTTTTTCGCAACATGAAGTTTTTATCTTTCAGATCTGTTCTTCCTCTATGTTTCACTTCTGTGGTTTACAAATAAAGAGTGTTCATCTATGTACCTTTTCATCTATCTTTATTTTTTTAAGCCACAATAATACTTTAAACTAAATCTAATCTAATTCTATACAAGTCATGCTCACTTAGAATGGTACCAATACTGGTTTCCTTCTCCGCTGAACGACCAGGCTGATTTTGAGCAAAAAGTTAATTATTTTCAGAATGTTGTTTTTCTTACTCTTATAGATAGACCTATACAAGTTAGCAAGTTAGATACAAGCGTAGTTAGTTAAGGTTATATAGTACGCATTTTTCTACTTGCGATTTTTTAACTGAAAACCAGGGTCCAGACTACACAGCATACTCGCGGAAGCGCAGCGTAGCGTGCACGTTTTAACTACAATGCCTATTTACTACAATCTATTTACTACATAATATCTATAACTACAATCTATTTACCTCGATAGAGGCGCGTCCACAATGCCTCGCGAGGCATCTGCAATTATTCTGGATCAAGCTATTGAAATAAATTTTACTTATAACACAAACCGGATGAAAACTTAATAAATTCCTACTGTGCAAAATAATAGTAAAAAAAAAAACAACATAGTAACTACACTCAAATTGTCAACTTCCTTCGTCCGACGTTTCACATTTTAAAAATAATTTAAAAATGCATCGGTTCACTTTTAATTTATAATTCGAAACCGTTCTTTATACATCGACATAAAATTGGCGAGCGAAAATGAAAAGCGTCGAAAGCACCATTGAAAACACTCGCCGAGTTGTCATCACAATAATTACTTCATCTGCGTATAAAAAGAGATGAAAAATGAGATAGGCATCACACGTTAGTGTCTGCTAAAACATCAAAAGGGAGATTTAAAAATAATCTTCACGGATTTATCCATATAATTAAAAGTCGAATGAATGGTGCGACATATTGTCACGTTTTTACACACACTAGACGATAAGCCTACATACGACAAACATTTCTTTTTGTATTTACATGTTACGATTATTATTGAACATAATGATTTTTTTTTGTCGATCTACTTAGTAGGTTTTTAAGTTACTTTGCGTACCACCATACCATATCAACTTTCAGTTTTTCTCAAATACTTCCTTTAAATTTTCTATGGGCTTATTGGGATATAATCTGGCTGTGACATTTGTTTTTTTTAATGTATCGTTTGCACGTCATGGTAAACCAATAGCATCTGTAGAGACCTACTTCTTAATTATAACGTTAGATTACAATAGTAAAACCTTGTGCTCTGTCTCGCTCACTTATATGACTAACTGCGAGAGCGAGAAAACTCTACGCCTCTGTCTGGTGTCCTACGTATTCCTCAAGGCTTTTTCTCGAAAACTTGAATGTTACATCTACCAGGTGTCTTTAATTCTTCTACCTTGGATTGCGTCATCCTTGCAATAAAAAGGTCGTGAGCTATCGAACCGATATCGTATCGTATCGTCGCTTGTAAACACATCTACGGCATAAGTATGTAATATATGCACGTTAATACACATATACGTTCGTAACTCATTTCCTTAACGACGCGAGAGACGAGAAATTCGGGAGGGGAATTTCATGTAACGTTGTATGACACAGGTCGAATGGTATTTGGTTCGACGCATTTATTGGATGTAATGCGTTGATTTTTTTACGTTAGACCTTTTATTATATTGAATGCGGTATTTACTTTGCGTGAATTATGAGAATTGTTTGTGTGACTAATTTTATTGCGGGAAATACGAATGTTTATGTTATAATTTTACAGAGTGAAGTTTTACCAAGCCTAATGTATAGTCGACATTAAGCTGAACTGTTTTAAAAGATAATTCTAACTTATGAAAATATATTTCTTAAGTAGTTTTTAATAGTACATTGTTCCACGACGGGAGAAAGTGACCGATTACTACGATGGTGTAGTTTGAGGCCCGAGGCCGTAGGCCGTAGGGCCGCAATGCACCCTAGAGGAATCGCACTTTCTCCCGAAGGGATACATAGTGCTTTATACTACACCTATGAGGAAAATAATAAAATAATCAAAAATATTAAAATTATTACCGGAAATCAATCAGAAAAAGACATTGGGTTTCCTTTGTAAAAAATCTTCATATGCTTTGTTGTATCTATTTCTATCTATTTCTAGATATCTTGGTTAAGAGATTTTCAATACAACAATAACTGCTTGGCCACATATTTTTAATTCCGCCGGCGTTGGGCGGCTCACTACTAGACACTTTGAGTTCCCTAAAGCTATTTGTAATTTTATAAATTGAAAACTTGGATAGGTAAAACAAAAGAAAGCGACTCGAAAAATACAAAGAAAATAGCGCGAAAAAATTTTGGTTTTCTAATTTTTACTTTTATTTTATATTCATATTTAATTATTGTATTAATTAAAATTGAATATATTTAAATTAGCGGACCCCGGTCGTGCCCGGTGACATAACGACATCAGCGTCATTCTATTCTTCAATAACGCGTCATGTTATTCTTCTAAGTAACCGCCACCTATCGTGGCGGTTACTTAGTTATTAGATGCTTTTTATGTCGTCTTTATCGAAATAGGTTTTTTTTCATGTACTGATTGGATTTTATCAAAAATTAAAAAGAAAAAAGCACGTTAGTAATGGAATTTCATAAGTGGAATTTCCGCTCTAGCGCGTTAACAATGAAATCTCATACATCTTTTCAGCCCGCATATTTGTTTGACAGTAATGACGTACTTTGATTTTCGATATGAGACAAAGCAGAAGGTACTTTCCGAGCAGGTGTAGTATAAAGGCTTTTTACATATCTGCGCGACAGTAAAGAAAGGGTTTTGTATTTTTACGCGTATCTTGCTATGTATTTATGTATGTGTGTGGGATTCTTTATACCTGATATGATTCTTTATATTTATATTGGCAGTCGTATAATTTAAATGGCGACAAGACGAAAAAAAAAATATTTCATACCATATTATTTGAATGGCAACCCACTGATACATCTTTCATCTTTAAATATCAAGATGATGTTTCCTAGAATTATATTTTACAGCCATAAAGCTTTATTTAGGAAAAACGCGACCTGAAAGTTGTGTATTTAGGATCTTTACATATTTCTTGTTTAATTACTAATTGTTGTAATACTCTTTTATGCAGTCGGATTTTCGTTTTTTTATCAATTTACTTGTTATTCGAAATGATAAACAAATAATGTGTAATTTAAGTTAGTGAGATTGCTCACAATAATAACTCAGAGGATGAGACTTAAATCAATGAATTTTCGAATCGATGATTTGATGATAGTTTTGGTGATGATACAATTGATGCAGTTGATGTTGCACATGAAAAAATTATAAAATATCTGTTTTGTCGCATATTAATTACAAAACGTAACATTAATCATGTTCAACGCATACTTTTAATGATAAGGTTAATCTCAGCGTTGTTTCTTTTGTTATAAGGTTGAAATTGGTATACCAAAAGAACCGATATATATTGGATTGGTATACCACCACCGATTTGAGATGTTATCACAGACGAAGCTGCGCGCCGACTCCGCGCCTTTGTTGGGCGTTGCACTTTGGATTGCATCCAAGCACACTGTGAACAAAATGTCAAGGTCAAATAATAATACTTATAAATCACACAAGAATTTGTTTATTTGTGAGCTTTTATTTAAATTAGATGATAATAAATAGGACAATAAAATTAGCCTTTTTGTTTTTGTATTTGTAGGTATAAACATCGACACGTACATCAAACGCTGAAGGAAAGTGGATGGGGTAAGCTATTGTATTACGTGCGCGATAGTTCCCATACGCAGCTATCCCCTTCACGTTTCGTTCAGCGTTCGATGTACGTGGCGCGGGTTATATCTGTCTACGTATTTCGATAAACTATCGGAAGACGCATCTTAGAGTCGTCTCTAAACAAGTTCAAAGATTTCACAAAACGCAAATTTATTGAAAAATTATAATTAGGTATTATTGTTGTGTCACTAAATTTTGATTGGTACACCGACTTCTCTGAGACTGCTGGACCAAAGTCGGTTAAACTGTTTCAAAAAAAAAAAATTGGTTGTCTGTAAAGTCGGTTTACGGAAGATAATTTTACGTGATAATGTCATAAGAAAACATTGATGAAGCCGAACGCTTAAGCCGATCGCACCTCTCTATCGCTCGTTCCGTGCTCTCGCTTGCATGCTCCGCTCAGGTGGAACGTGACAATGAATCATGCTTTTTCGTGCGTGCAGCCGGCGTTCATCGATTTATAAGACGTTATCACGTCAAAAAATGACGAAGCGCTTCGAGAAAAGGTATTTTCCCAGTTGGAATTGGGTTTTAGTTGTTTATTCCACGCTTTTTCAATGTTTATTACAAAAGGATCCATGAAAACAAGGACTAATTGACGGCGAAGACAACGGGTGACTACGTATCGTAGAGCCTGCGTAGAGCCCGCGTAGAGCTTGCGTAGAAAACACATCAAACAAGTATAAATTAAAAATTTAAATAATTTTTTTCAAAGAAAAATGAACCGACTTCAAACCATTCGAACTAAAAAGTTTAAAAATAATTTTTTATTCATTTAGATTGACGATTTAACTACCTAACTCAAATGATATATAATTTTTTGAAGTCGGCGCCAAATGACTCATACTTTTCAAGTCGAAAATATGCTCCCCGAATTCGATTCCGACGAATTGAATGTGGTTTGGCGCCGACTCCAAAAAAAAATATATTATTTGAGTTAGGTAGTTAAATCGTCAATCTAAATGAATAAAAAATTATTTTTAAACTTTTTAGTTCGAATGGTTTGAAGTCGGTTCATTTTTCTTTGAAAAAAATTATTTTATGCCTTTGAGTGATTTGTTTTCTTTATATTAATAATAATATAAATTAGAACTATGTAAAATAGATTATAACCTATATATTATTAATTTTATTATTAAATATCCTGTGACATATTACATACATTTTATGTGTCATACTAAGTATAGGTGAATGGTTTTATAATGTTCTAACCCAACCTAACCTAACTTCCGATCTATACAAAATTAGTTTGTATGCGTACTACTCTTGTATAATTTGGAAGACCTTGATTAAAAAGTAATTTACAATCTATACGCGACCAGTTTCACACCCTTGCGGTTTGGCTTTGTATAGGATGGTTATACACGTAACCGTGCAATAATTCCAAGGAATCACTCTATAGTAAAGCTGTACTGACTTCGGCCCAAAATTTTTTGCAAAAGGTCAATGATACGTAGGCGTAGCAGAGTGAAGTCTTTGGACAGAATAGGCATATTAGACTTCAGCAATAGGTCTGGCAATATCAGAGAACATAATATTAGTGACATATGTGTACATTTGTGGTTATTACTTCGTATGTAAGAATGATAACTCAATGTGTTATATAGTAAAACCTTCCTGAAAGTATGTAGATTACGATAGTGAAACAATCATCAAAATCGGTTCATTAGTTGCGGAGATAATCGCGAACATACTTACATACATACATATATACATACATACATACATACTTACATACATACTTACATACATACATACGGGTCGAATACAGAACCTCCTATTTTTGAAGTCGGTTAAAAACCCTCGACATTCGCCATTTTGTGGTCGCGGCCATCTTGGATTTACATAGTGTTGATCTACTAGTCAAGCCCTTTCATTTGATACCCATATTAACGGAGTTGTGAAAAAAAAATATAATCTGCCATTTTGTAGCGGCGGCATTCGTGGATCGATTTTCATCAAACATAGCTAACAACACTCTCGACAAATTCACCTTTCAGACAAAACCGCGTTCAAATCGGTTCATCCGTTTGAGCGCTACAGGGGAACACACACACACACACACACACACACAAACACACACACACACACACACACACACACACACACACACACACACACACACACACACACACACACACACACACACACACACACACACACACACACACACACACACACACACACACACACACACACACACACACACACACACACACACACACACACACACACACACACACACACACACACACACACACACACACACACACACACACACACACAAACACACACACACACACACACACACACACACACAAACACACACACACACACACACACACACACACACACACACACACACACACACACACACACACACACACACACACACACACACACACACACACACACACACACACACACACACACACACACACACACACACACACACACACACACACACACACACACACACACACACACACACACACACACACACACACACACACACACACACACACACACACACACACACACACACACACACACACACACACACACACACACACACACACACACACACACACACACACACACACACACACACACACACACACACACACACACACACACACACACACACACACACACACACACACACACACACACACACACACACACACACACACACACACACACACACACACACAGACACACACACACACAGACACACAGACACGTCAAACTTATAACAAACACCCCGTCGTTTTTGCGTCGGGGGTTAAAAATATAGCCTGTGAAATAAATAATCCGAATTTGATGAGCCTTGTACACACGAATCTCTATCTGGCCTTTTCAATGTAACGCGACGTGTACGTGTAGGCGGCGAGCTTCCCCCCGCGCTCATCGCTCTTCGTCACTTTAGGTTAATACGACAGCCGCCGCCGGCGCGCGCGAGAGGGGAGCACTCCCGTGTGTGAAAAGATCCATTTAATAGATTCCCTTCAAATTAAAAATCATTAAGTAGGTAAGTAAGTATATCTCTATTTTTAATTTACTTCAAAATAGAAACTGGTCAACAAGTCTGGTCAACAAGTCGTGCCTCGTTCTTTTAGGGTTCCGTACGTAATTATGAACAACATAATATTTTGGGTCTAAAAAATATTTCATTTCCGAGCTAGACATCGTCGCAACAAATCGTGAAAAAAAAAAACCAAAAAATCTTCGTTTGTTTTGGCCACAGCTTACAAACTACTATATAAGTCATTGTTTTCAGTATTTGTTGTTTAAATACAGTATATTGTACATAATATTCCAAAATTTCATATTACTAACTGGTTTAGTTTTTGAGATAGCCCTCTTCACAAAAATGTCCTAAAACTGACAACTTTGACGGTCCGCCATTTCCTTATTTCCGTAAAAGTACCTACCAGTACCAGCTTTCCCGTTTTGCTCAAATAACCAATAGACGTTGGGGTCCCAAGGTGCTCGAAAAGACCTTTATTAATAATTGTTCATTAGGTGCTCACATACAATTAATAAAGTTCTCAAACGTATCACTGGCAGCTGCTGGATACAAGCGGCACAAGATCGTTTTCTGCGGCAATCCTTTCAAGAGACCTAAGAGGCGAAGAACTATCAAAAAGGATTATTGAGTCTACGCATTTATTAATTAAGTATGCATATGAATTTATATAATAAAAATCATCAAAGCAAATAAGATGAAAAGAGTTTTTTGCTGTTGAAAAAACCGGCCTGAATTCAAAATTAAAAAAAAAAGTTCACTAAAATTTAGGCTACCAAAAATTATACCAAAAATACTACAATTCATTATTAATTCCTTTGACACGGCAATTGTGTTTTATTCGCCGCTAAAGATAATATACGCTGAACCATGCAAAATTATGCAAATTAAGCTGTATTTTACTATAAAAAATAATATATTGAATTTTCCATCGGCCGTATTCATAGCGGAATAATAATAATCAGTCGGTGCGTGAAATATCAGTTCGGTAGTTTTTAAGTTTATTCCGAAAATTACAGCCGAAACAGCTTTAACTCGTGTGTTCAGATGTAATAAGCTGTCCGAGCGTGAAATTCTCATTGAAATTGGTTCAGTGATTCTCGAGTTTATTAACGTATGCCCGTTGCTTTATCAAATAAAGATATTTCCCAAACGGCTCGACGGTTTAATGAATTAAAATATAATAAATAAAATACAAAAATCTGTTTAACTTTTCGCTTGTGGCTGGGGACATTTTGTATTTTCGAATCATAATTTACTGATTCCGTTTTTTATTGCTTTTATATCGAAAGTTAGTATTATGAGTTCAACTATAGTCTATAGCTACTAAGACTTCTTCATAAATAGTATATTATGTATGAACATATCAGTGTTTATCAGAGCATAGATAAAAAATTATAAATATAATATATGTACCATTTTTTATTTATGGTCAGAATAATGCTGATAATTTAAAAACTTCTATATCTATGTGGACTAGTTTACTAAAGTTATTTTATAAAACGTAGTCAAAAAGTTATTCAGTATCAGCAAAACGTATATATAAATCAAAGAGTATGTATACTATATGAGTATTTCTTAAGTTTACACAAGAAATCCTTTTACCATAAGTATAATATATCGAATCGAAGACTCGCACTTAAGGTGGGCGGATTTTTTTATTTTACTCCGGAAACTAGTATATATTAACAAAATTAAAAATAAGACTGCCCTGCTGTAGCCCTGCTGCCCTTTAGTTTTTATAAATGATAAATTATAATTTTTTGTGAATCACTGGATATTGTGTTATATTTTTTTGGAACCTACTCATCATTTTCTAGATGGTGATTATGAACTTAATGTAATTATCGATTTTTTTTTTTCAACTTTAATCCTATATTAATTTAATTAATAAAAAAATCAATAAATTTTTTTACATTTTACTAGCCTATTTCACCCAAAATAAGCTAAAAATTCTAACGATATATCCATTCATCATAATCGGGTCAACCATATATACATGGATCCTGAAAACTATACACTCCTCTTTTCAGACAGTCGTATAAAAAGTCCCCATATTGAAATTGACCGTCGTATGCCTACTTGATCATCATGTAGATTTGTGAACACGATATCTGGCTCGATAACTCACAGTAGATTACTACTTAGTAATTTTGACGAAGCGCTTGTAATTTGCACACACAGACAACACTCGTTACGTAACTATCTGCCATATCAAAAAGAGAGTTAATTAATTCTAGGCAAATTAATTTCACGTACAAACACCGTCAGATTTTAATTAAGTAGGTACTCATCCGCTTATGTACGTTTATTTCGTTTAATATTATTATTACTCCAAAAATGTTTTGCTCTGTATTCTGGGAGTGGTTTCTTTGAATGGTACACTGGTTCAGAGCATGCCTCGTTGGTCTAGTGGTTAGCATATTTGACTGCAGATCACGAGGTCCAGGGTTTGATTCCCGGGTCGGGGAAATAATTGTCGGTGTTTATTATTTGTGACAACTGTATGGACGTAATATCAGGTAAACTAGGGTTCCTTCTCACTATCATCAGAATAATGTACCAAGGACTTAAGCTTACATTATCTTTAGTTAAATACCTAATGCATTTTGACAAACTTCGCGTTCGTAGTTACTGTTTACGTTAGGTACACAAAGTTTGCCGACGGACATTATTTAATTAATTTTGCTGTGTGTCGCGGTGATTTATTTGTGCCAAGAACCATTGGTTGCACCTGAAACCTTAAAAGTATGGGACATAAGGGTGTTTTGGAACCCAAAGAATCGTTTGAAATCTATGACCTGCAGAATGGAAGCGCGACGGCTCTTTCTTATAAAAACATAACATATCTATACTTGTATATAGCTTGTTTATTAACCCCCAACGCAAAAACGACGGGGTGTTATAAGTTTGACGTCTCTCTCTGTGTGTGTGTCTGTCTGTTCCACTGTAGCGCTCAAACGGGTGAACCGATTTGAATGGGGTTTTTTTTTTGAAAGGTGAATTTGTCAGGAGTGGTTACAGCTATGTTTGATGAAAATAGGTCCAAGATAACCGCCGTCATAAAATGGCGAATGTCGGTTTTTTTTTTTAATTTTTAATTTATACTTGTTTTACGCATAGTACTTAACGAAAGAGCAGTAAGAAAATTTGTGCTTGTCTGTTTGTTTGAACGCCTTGTACGACCCGATCGTAAGTCGTAAGTAGTAAGTAAAGACGTAACGTTAATCATTCCTTAGTTATTAGAGACTCTTGTAACGAGTTATACATAGGTTAGTAATACCACAGTACACAGATACAACTATATAGTGAAATTACCTACAAACGTTCGAAACGGCTCACTCACACAAACATGCGCATCGATGAGACCATTTAGCGGCAGTTGCTACTGATATTCACGCGAAAACCCGGTAGGGGTCTCGTCAATGTCATGTTTGTGTGAGTGAGCCGTTTCGAACGTTTGTGGGTAGTTTCAGTACTGTGTGCTTAGTCTAAAGCGGAGCACTCGAAAACGAACTCGAAAACTATTGATCGATTTCAGAGTAAAATAGACCTAAAATGGCTTGTATTAAGGTTTGAGTTCGCCAATACATTCAGCATTCGAACAATGCTGAATGTATTGGCGAACTCAAACCTTAACACAAGACATTTTAGGTCTATTTTACTCTGAAATCGATCAATAGTTTTCGAGTTCGTTTTCGAGTGCTCCGCTTTAGACTAAGCACACTGGTTGTAATCTGTTTACTGTGGCAATACCTTTCTTCACTTTTTAATAATTTTCTATAGGCTTTGCAATATTCCTGTTTTAATCTCAAAAATAATCCTAAATTACCACCTAATTGGTACCTCTTGCTTCGGAATAGAGCTCTCACGGCTGAAGGACCAAGAGCACAACGTGTGTTGGTTAAACTTCAAAATATGACTCTTATTTCAAACGTCTTAAGAACGTACGTCTATTGTGTGTAACTTTCGATAGAATACAGAGTTTATTTCAATAGAGTTAAGGTATATAACGGAGTGTCGGTGGACAAAAGCGGTTCGAATAGCGCTCGTAAGGCACAATTAGGAGGAGGATGGCACTTGATCCTTGCAGGGGACATTGAGGTTCGCCATCGAAAATGCGAGGTTGGAATTAATTAGAGTGAATTGTGAACGTCCCGTGCCTCTTTAATGATGAGGTCAGAACCCACCTTGGGTATTGAGGCACGCTTTTCATTTGAACACTCCAATTTAGGTGTAGTAAAACGAGGTTGGACGTATTGTCCTTCGAATATAAAACGTCCATGTCTATATTGTTAGACATTGATATAAATTTTATTTTTCCACGTACCTACTTGTAGAAGAATATTGTAGCCCTTGTCAGTTTTGGAGGAGGAATCACACTAATATTATAACTGTTTTTGAAATTATGATTAAATAAAGACATTAAAAAAAAATATATATATAATGACGAAAGTTTGTGTGGTTGTGTGTGTGTGTGTTTGTTACTTTTAATGCCGCAACTACTGAACTGAATTTTTTAATGGATATAGATTATGCCCTGATTTAACACTTTACTTTTTATCCTGGAAAAATCCACACGGGATTTTGAAAAAACTTAAATCTATAGCTACAGCTATAGGTAGATTACTATAGCAATCTTCCTTGCAAGTAGGTATAAAGGTCGGAAAAGGGTGCGGGAACGGGAACTGGAAATCCACGATTCCCTCGGGATTTGTGAAAAACCGAAATTCACGCGGGCAAAGCCGCCGGCAGAGTGATAGTATATGTTCTTACCAAATGTTAATAGTTACATAGTGTTGGATGTTGTACCAAATGTTAACACACATGTTTTTTGGTACAACATCCAACACTATGTACCGTACTGAGAGTAACGTTCGGTTCTAAAATCGGTTTCTACACGGAATCGTACCGGGACGCTGAATTGCTTGGCTGCTCGATTTTTTCAGTTAGGTGTTAACTAATTTAGACTAAAGTCTCCTACTGATCGAACAAGAGACAATTTAGAAATTATAAATTACCAAATTGTCCTTGCTAGGAATTCAACCCTGGAATTTTTCACTTATTAGTACATGCTCGTAGCCCTGACCACTGTGATAAGGAGGTTGTCAAAAAAAATCTTTGTTAAACATAATAATTACGATTATATTAAACAAGTTGCTTATTTGGCCACCGCAGCACATTTGATATTGTGTGAACTCTGAACTCAGAACTTTTTGATAGCTGGTCGTGAGTTTGACGTCCACATGTCCTATCAAGCTGTACGTTCAATTAGTTAATTATTTACATAAAAGCATAATACTGTAACACTTTTGGTTGAATAACAATTACGACGCCAGATTTGTGGTTATTTTGTTCATGTATTATTATATTTGATAAATTAATTAAAATGTCATCAAACAAAATATATGTGAATAGGGTTAATGGCGCGGCGGGGGAAGCAATTGACCGAATTCACCCCCAACGTAATAACATTTGTAAATTTAGTTAACTCGTTCAACTATATTTACATTATAACCTCACAAATGCAACATAACTAGGGTAACAATAAAGTACTCGTGTGTCATTTACGTTAAGGCCAAATTAACGATTAATTATATAGACCGGGGCACCGTCTAATTTGGCCTTAAAGGCCAAATTAGACGGTGCCAAGTTCATCGTTCATTTTTGCGGTGAACGATGCACGATACGATATATACTATGGCAAAGTGCCTATAAACTATGAACGGTCGATGTTTAGACGGTTCATTTTCGATGATTCACCGATGAAGCCTCGAAAATGAAGGCAAAAATCTCGGAAAATGAACCGTCTAATTTAACCTTTAGATAGGTAGGTACTTAGTATAATACATACTCCTACAATGCTAGTAGTCTAAATATATAAAAAGAAAAAAAGGGGATTGACTAACTGACTGACTAATTTCTCAACGCACAGCTCAAACAACTGGACGGATCGAGCTAAAATTTGGCATTCAGAAAGTTATTATGACGTAGGCATCACCTAAGAAAGAATTTTTGAAAATTCGACCACTAAGGGGGTCAAATAGGGGTTTTTAATTTGTATGGGACATATATGAATACATAGACGAAGTCGCGAGCATCAGCTAGTACTTATAAGTAATATAAAGTACAAGCTAAAGTTCGTAAACTAAAACCCAACTACGCTTAATAATTTAATAATAATTTAGTGTGCAGAAACCTATGCTATGGCGCCATCTGTTATGTCTATCCGAAACTAATTTAATAGTTTAGAGAGCCGCGCGAAGGTCACTTCTCGATTTTTCGTAAATAAAATGTAGCCTATGTCACCCGGACTATAACAACGAATCACTAGACACCTCAGTCATCAAAATCGGTTCAGTAGTTTAGGCGCTACGGTGGTATACACAGAATCTCATACAAAAATCGGCCACAAACAAACATACACACATACATACATACACACATACATACATACATATATACATACATACATACATACATACATACATACATACATACATACATACATACATACATACATACATACATACATACATACATACATACATACATACATACATACATACATACATACATACATACATACATACATACATACATACATACATACATACATACATACATACATACATACATACATACATACATACATACATACATACATACATAGACTGCTAAAATCATAACCCTTACTTTTGGCTTGCCGTAGTTGGGTAATAAATATGCTTCAGTATAATAATATTATTATCATGAACCTAGTCAATACACCGCGCCGTCGGTGCACCGCAGTGAATGAAAGCAATCACCCTCGATATTTATATTTTGCGTGAAAGCCTCAACGCGCGTACTTTATCCGATGCTTCTGAATACGTATCACCGAACATTATCGTGTTCCGCACGCCTTGCCGCTTTTTACCCGACTGTGGCAAAGCCAAAATGAAGGGTTATGATTTTAACACTCTGTGTATGTATGTATGTTTGTGTCCGATTTTTGATTGAGATTCTGTGTCTTCTACCGTAGCCCCTAAACTACTGGGCCGATTTTTATGAATGAGGTGTCAATGAATTTTTTGTTATGGTCCGAGTGACATAGGCTACATTTTACAGATATATTATACGAAAAAATCGAGAATCGACACTCGAGTGGGTAAACTAAAATATTTGTTAGTTTCGGATAGACATAATAGATGGCGCCACTAGGGGCTTACCCGCGCTTTCTGCGCACAAAATTTTTATTTTATATTAAATTAAATTACTAAGCGTAGTCGGGTTTTAGTTTACGAACTTTATCTCTTGTTACATAACTGCGGAAAGGGTTTGAGTTTAGCAATATGATAATTATGTTGTATCCCACTATCACCACCACCACTACAGCCTTTTAACGTCCCACTGCTGGGCACAGGCCTCCTGTTTTATAGGAGAGAGGGATTTAGAGATTGGACCCGCCAAGCTCCTCCAATGCGTGTTGGCGGGATTTAACAACTATTGCCACATGATAGTGATAATAACCGGGACCAACTGCTTAACGTGCTCTCCGAGGCATGGAGGTGGAACACTGCCAACTACCAACTCCGGGCTGGCACTGAGAATTTCTTGAAAGAAAACCCCAATACCTAATAATTATTTCCCCGACCCGGGAATTGAACCCGGTACCTCGTAATCTGCAGTCAAATATGCTCACCACTAGACCAACGAGGCAGTATTCTATTGTATTCTCTTGTGTACTATATTTTAACGAAACGAAATTGACAGGACTATAAATAGTGATATTATATTATATTATATTATATATACCTACCTATATTAATATTCCGCAGAAAAGGATAGTGTTGTTTTTAGAGCTCTGTGTAGTGAATTTCCGTGAGGATTCCTTGATTTACAGGATTTATTTCATTTAAAAGTACGTCTCTTAAATTCAAGCTATTCTACTACATTTCGGCAAAATTGGTTCAGCGAAGGAAAATAAAAAACGCGAAAAAAAAAAACGATTATATCACACCTACGCAAAAGCTTTGTAGCAGCTTCCCGTAGGACATCTTGAATTCGTATCTATTATTCGGAAGGTATAAAGCACCAGCTGATGTCACTTTTCAACACCAATTTTCCGCGAGCCCTGTCGCAATATAATTAATCTTTTGTGGATTTTTCATCGTCGAAAATTCGTGTGACACAGCCACTTAGCATTGTGGAGGAGTTTTATTGAAAAAACCGTTGCCGGCGGTAATAGGCTTTTACTTTAAATGCACAATTTTTAAAAGCGCTCGGGAGGAAGGCCAATTTATATTAAAAGTGCATATTTTGTTAGCAAGTTACAAAGAACTTAAATATTGTATGGGAGCTGTTGAACGATTTGTTTGCGTAAAGCGTAATTTTTTTGCTGCTTTATTTTGGTAAACTGTAACTTTTCACTGTTTAAAAACAAAAATAGGTCGATTGCAGTTTAAGACCTGCTTTAGAAAGTGTGCATTTTTTAATATCCTAGATGGTTTGTTCTGTGATCACAGAATAACTTCTCTGATGCCGAGCATGTCAATCTGCCTGCGCTAAGTGATTACGCTACTTTCTATGGCGCCCAACAAACGAGTAATCATGAGCAAAACAAAAAAACGACAAGGAGAACAGCTGTTGATGCAGCTAAAGAGATTTTCTACAGTACCGGTTAAGTTCATTTTTAAAAGCTAACCAAATATTTGGTAGCATTATGGAGTCATGCCCGTTCAAAGAATTTCAGTGTGCTTAGTCTAAGATCGGAGCACTCGAAAACGAACTCGAAAACTATTGATCGAATCACAAGTGAATTCAGAGCAAAATGAACTCAAATACTCGTATTTTAAAGTCGTAATTCCATAGTTCGAATATGTATTTTACAACATTTCTGCTTGGGGCGCTCGTTGTGTTCGAATGCTGAATGTATTGGCGAACTCAAACCTTAATACAAGCCATTTTAGGTCTATTTTACTCTGAAATCGATCAATAGTTTTCGAGTTCGTTTTCGAGTGCTCCGATCTTAGACTAAGCACTCAGGTTTCATAAATAGATAACGTAACTACTATCTCTAAGATAGCTGCGTAGGTAGGCTAACTTAAATATTGTATTTGGCATCGAAGAATGTTAGAGTAGACGCCAATAATAGATTCGCCTCTGAATTTAGCCGCAAGACGCGTCGCAATAATAGCATATTTTAGATTAGCTTCTGCCCGCAGCTTCGCCCGCGTGAATTTCGGTTTTTCACAAATCCCGCGGGAATCGTGGTGTGCCGGTTCCCGTTCGCACTCCCTTTTCTGGAGAACTGTGGCTTTTTCCAGGACAAAAAGTAGCCTATGTGTTAAGTCAGAGCTTAATCAATCTCCATTCCAGCTAAATCGATAGTAGTTGCTGCCAGCGAAATCGATTGAGGTAAGATAAAAGTTTATCCCTAATTCCTCGATGTGCCGTGTTTTGTTTCCGCTAATAACCAGATTTATACCTAAAATCACTCTCATGTTGCACGATCAATATAGTTTTTATACCTAGATTTTCAAACGCGGGTAAAAAAGTTTCACATTCACAAAAAAAAAAAAATTTAAAATACTATTCGTATTTAAATATTTTGCAAACCAGCTCTTTGACGAAAAGGCCAATTTATATGAAAAGTGCATGTCTGTTAGCGAGCTACAAAGAAGGTAATTATTGTGAAAGGAGCCGTGTAATTAATCACAAAGGCCTCTGTGTAAACGGATCTGAGCCGAGCCAATATTTGCCTAACTTTAAAAATGGAAGTTCACGTTGTCAACTTTTAGCTTATTTTTTTTTTAATTCTTTTGCGCCGTTGGTTTTTTGCCAAGTTGGAGTCGTTTTCACTGGAGTTAATACACATTAAAAGCATTGAACGGTACATTCATTGTTGTCACTGTGCTCCACGCCTTTGTGAATTAGGTACCGAGCATATAAAAAGACTTTCCGGTCGGAATTAACGGAAACTGAATAGAAATAATTATTATCTAAATTCAAGTAAAATTTCACGTAGGCTTACTTATGGTTCATATGATTAAATTAGACTCTTCAGTGGTCGGATTTTGCTGCGAAGAGATTTTCAAACGGCAAAAAGTCGTAAGTATTACGTACTTGTATGTAGTTATATTGAAGTAACAAATTATGAAACTTCACATTATTTCGTGGCAACCTAAATACAATGCGGATTGCTTCCATGCAACTTTGTCACTTAAAAAAATCCCTTATTGTCTCTCTGTTTGTAAATGCTAAAGTTCGGAACGGCTGAACCGATTTTGACGGCATTTTCACAGTTCACAGGCAGGTAAAGTGATCTAGGCTACAGTTACAACAAACTTAAACCTTACTTTTGGTTCTGTAAATAATTAAGATTCTCTCTCGAGATTTAAAAAATATTGTTTCTAAAGTTGCCAGTATCATGAAGTTATAATTAAAGCTTTACTTTTGAACCTTGGCCACGATAGCAAAAGTGTATCATATGTAGTAATCATGCTATTTATTATTTTATAAAATCAGCGGATATATGCGCGGTGACGGACCAATATATTGTGTACAAGCGACCGCGAATGACTCTCAATAGGAAAATAAATAAGATAGTGCACGCCATCTGCCACCGTTCATTGAGTTATGACGTCACACTCACTGCACTCGTTACTGATACACGCTTCTGTAGAACAGGCAAAATAATCCATAAGGAATATTGCCCAATATCACGGTCAATATGCCCAATATCACGGTCAATATGCCCAATATCAGTACCAGCGATGATACGAGCATCGCTTATTTTGTCGAGGAGTCGTTCCATAGCTACAATTCAGTCATTTTGACTAGGTTTGACCAGAATACCGACCAATGAAAAGGTGGCATTTCAAGAAAAGATAAATAAAAAAAAGTCTTTCGGGACTGCCGATAGAAGGGAAAACTGGATTAAAGTTTAAAGCCGATAAAAGTGATCAAGTTTAAACAGTATACATATAGCTCATGGGAAGCATGCGGTGACGATAACGCGAGTTTCACGCTTTTTGTTCACCCAAAAAGTACTCATAGTATATACACACAGTATACATATAGGTCATGGGAAGCGTGCGGTGACGATGACGCGAGTTTCACGCTTTTTGTTCACCCAAAAAGTACACATAGTATATACACACAGTATACATATAGGTCATGGGAAGCGTGCGGTAACGATGACGCGAGTTCCACGCTTTTTGTTCACCCAAAAAGTACACATAGTATATACACACATTATACATATAGGTCACGGGAAGCGTGCGGGGACGATGACGCGAGTTCCACGCTTTTTGTTCACCCAAAAAGTACACATAGTATATACACACATTATACATATAGGTCATGGGAAGCATGCGGTGACGATGACGTGAGTTCCACGCTTTTTGTTCACCCAAAAAAGTACACATAGTATATACACACATTATACATATAGGTCATGGGAAGCGTGCGGTGACGATGACGCGAGTTCAACGCTTTTTGTTCACCCAAAAAGTGCTCAACGCACCACGCACAAGAAGTTTTCGCATCAAAAACAGAGGCAGTCTCAAAAAAGAAAATACAATATATTTGAGTCGTAAGGACTGCCGGACTGGCACTGAGAATCGGGATGCTACCCACTAGACCAACAAGGCATTTGCATCATGATATTATTTTGTTAACTTTCCGAATGTAGCAATTATTTCCATTCCCATTTCTACATTCGTACCTACTACCTATATGTGTACGAATAAAACTGTAACTTAAAATCAAAACCTGCAATCCGATCAAAGGTAACACGAGTTAAATCCCGTCGTACCAATTAGTGTGTCTGTATTCGTTTTTTTTTTTGTTCAAGTCTTTTTTTATGTCCATGTAAACGGTCATTTTGCTACTCGCGCGGCAGTTGCACGGTTTTTGTATTATGGAAAAAAATTCAAACTTTTTAAATGTATTTTTGTGATGAAATAATATTCATGTTGGCACTATCTTCATCAAACTTTCTTTTATCTTTTTAGAGTTTCGTTACTCAAAGGGTAAAACGGGACCCTACCGCTGTCTGTCCGTCTGTCTGTCTGTCTATTCGTCCGTCCGTCTGTCAGAAGTCGACGTTTCGACGAGATTTAAAAAAATCTAAAACGAAGTCGCTGGCTTGTATGGTTCACTCATTCAGATATCTACCGCTAGGCCATAAAGCACACATTACCCGTAGTACCGGAGAAGTCGTCAATACAGTATTACTGACTAAGTACTATCGATATATTTTACTCAGTAACGAGTAATATTAATCTCAAAGCCGGAGTAACTTTGTGAAGCGTCCAGGGGGATTAAGAAAAATTTCAATTATATCTCATTCGGCCCTCCGTCCCCCCCGCGCACCCCGCACTCCCCGCGACCCCGCACCCCTCGCCCCGCACGATCGGTGAGACAGTACGTTAGGATTTTACTCCCATCTGAATTAAAACTCAGATTAAATTCCATTTTGTTTATGTTAATTTCTGTGCCTTGTAATTGTATTCCGTTTTCTTATTTTTACAAGTTCGCGACTTTATTCGCTTGAATGTTATGTATTTTCAAAAGATAGAAAGAAAAGAAGAGAAGAAAACTTATCCTTTCTTTTGTATCGGGAAAACAACGCCGGGCAGATGGACATGGTAATGGTCAAAAATCTATCTCTAGGGTGCAAATTAATTCATGAATATTGGTTTAGTGTTTAAGCCGTGGTAAGAAAATAAACAGATAGACAATTAAGTACTACGCGTTAACTGTGTAGATCATCATAATCAGAGGAAATGCTAATCAGCCAACATGGAATAAAACTCAAACCTTTCACCTGGGAGGCAGGTTCGAAAGAGGGTCTTATACACCGTTCGATACTTTAGGAGTGTCGTTAATTCTCAGGATGGTAATCATTCGAATGATAAAACTCGCATAAAGCCCAAGAAAGCGTTTCAGGATTGTAAGTAAGTATATCGATTCCGCTATCTCGCTTCGCGTCAGCGTAATCGATTTTATGCCATCGAGGTAATTAAGCTAAGGTCTAAACTTCGCTGCTGCTATTCTTATCTTAATCGATGTTCTTCCGCACAATTCTCGGTGTGTTGTTCAAATACGGTTGGGAATTGTGCCCGATTTCTTGAAGTCAATCACGCGAGTTTAAGATCAATGGGCTGAGTAACGTAAGCCTATATCTAAAACAGTAATGTGACTGATTGACTGATTGACTGCCTCACAGCACATAGCCTAAACTGTTGGATCTAGAGGCCTAGAGAATTAATGTTCCTTGAGTATTCTAGAAGTACACTATGAAAAGAGACTTTTTGAAATTCCATTCCCAAAGTAAAGTTGGTATGACAAATTTTACCAACACAAATCCGCGTAGATGAAGTAGTGGGCAGAAGTTAGTAAGTTAGTTAGTATCTTTAAGTCGTCGTCGTCAATAGACATCTTCTACTTGACACGGGTTTCTTTTAGGGAATCCCATACGACGTGGTCTTTCGCGGCTTATGTCCAGCTGAAGTGGTGATGGGTAGAGCACATAGTTCGAAGAAACCATAGACGTCGGGGTCCCAAGGTGTTTTGGAGTAGCGACCTCGCACCGAAAAGCGCAGCAGACACCCCACTAGATGAACGGGTTACAAATGCTAGAGCTTTATTCGGTTGTTATTTTTTCATCAGCCATAATGTGAATCAAACACGATGAAATGGAAGAACAATATGAATCAAAAAACGCATTAACGTGATGAAACCGAAACCATATTTATTTAAGAACCAAGTAGGTACATATACGGTACAGTTCGCGATATTGTTCTGAAAACAGTACAAGTTTGCGGAGTGTGTTTGTTCTATGTACGTACGTTGACGCTGTTTACTCGCAAACATCTTGGGAAATTAACGTTGAGGAAAAATTTACTGCCATATTATTTTTGAAGTTTTAATAAAAGCTATTCAAGTTTTTGTTGACAAAATTTAAAAAAGCTCCCTAAAAATAATTACTAATTTATAGAACTACTTGCTTCTGCCCGCGGCTTCGCCCACGTGAGTTTTGGTTTTTCACAAATCCCGAGGGAATTGGGAGACAAACACACACACACACACAAACTTTCGCCTTTATAATATTAGTGTGATTAGTGTGAACTAATGAAGCTTTGACTGACTGACAGAGAACTTTTTGTAATTAATCTATTCTAAGGAATACATATATGGAAGTTCATAGCAAACATCCTTGAAAGTAGGTACAAAACTTGGAAAAGGGAGCGGGAACGGGAACCGGAAATCCACGATTCCCTCGGGATCTGTGAAAAACCGAAATTCACGCAGGCGAAGCCGTGGGTAGAAGCTAGTTAGATATAATTTAAGGAATATTTCTAAATGCAGCAGTGTCGTATGATTTATGATTTGAACTTCAATAAAGAATAATCTCTAGAATTATGTACTTTACTCGAGAAAATGTTAAGTTGTGTAAAAATAAATGCACGTTTAATTCTATTAACACTCGGGCTAACTCGCCTGTTCTTCGAGTTCGCAGTTTCCCAAGGTCGGAGTCCTTTTTTGCCATCTAAGAACGTCACGATTGACCTTTGTGTGAAATTACATTTTTTTGCCTTTTTTACTTGGCTCCTTGAGTTATATAAAGAGATCTTATTCAGGGATCTGTGAACAATCCGATATTATATCCTATGAGTTTCATATCCTTCTGAAATTCGAGTCGTAACTTATTGAAATTCGAGAATGATAATTTTACGGTCTATTTATTTCAATAATAATAAAAAATAATACTAACTTTTTACCCTCGGTTTCGTCCACGCTATGAACATAGCATGTGTTGATTGTTTGAGCTGCATTGATCATTGCTACAATTTCAATTATGGGGATTGGCATTTTAGCCAGTAACGAGCCAAGTTATAGCCTCTATAGCGCAACGTTCGATCGTGGATCAAAAACCGAAAGATCGACGGTTCAAACCAACAAACTATTATCGTACCCACTCCTAAAACAACTTGGAAAAAGATAATTTTTACCCAATCCATACTCCTGATCGGTTTCAACACGACATCGTACCGGAACGCTGAATCACTTGACGGCATGGCTTTGCCGGTAGGGTGGTAACTAACTACGGCTGAAGCCTCCCACTAGACCAGACCAGAGACAATTTAGAAATTATTATTTCCCTGCCGCAAATAATAATAAAAAGCTTTATTATTTTCTTATTGCTATAGGTAGTTTAACAGACAATGAAATTCAACAAGCCTAAATTATTATTCTATCGATTAAACAAATAACAATGGGCTGCAAACTCAGCATTGGCAACATTGCCCAGCGCTGATTTTCAGTTCGCTTCGTACATTATATCGGACCTGAGACCTCCCACTTATAAAACCACAGCGCTCAACACTGGGCCAGGGAGGTCGTCAAAAGACCATTGAGGCAGTAATCTCTAGACGAGCAATGTACATACATTGTGTGTAGTTCATGTCATGTACATTGTACATGCCATTCGTAGGCGCAGTGCTACGAATGCTCGTCGTATTTAGGCGTAATTATGCACATTGCGACGCGGTCCGTCCGTCCGTCATTTAATTTTCCACCGGCTTCCGTCGGCAGGTGCGTGAGCACATTTGCGAATTCACCATTTGGTCGCGTGTCCATTGTGTTGATGCTGTACAATATAACGTAGTATACGCTGTGCTTATGAAGTTCGAGTGGATACTTGGGTTTTTGAGGAAATCTCTTCTTTGAGATTACACGGTAGTACGGCACATTCAATGGGAATGTGTTGTGGCAGCTCCATAATGTCCTCCTGACCGAATTTCGGCCACGGCGGCCAATCTCAACCGAGGCAGAGACTAGCCATCTGCGCAGGAGATATTATAGTGCACAAGTGTGTGCGCATACACAGGTGCACTCTCTATTCCCTCACTCTCATAGTCCGATGGGACGCCAATGCGACACGACCGGAGAGAGATTAGGCGCAGGACCGACGGCTTTACGTGCTCTCCGAGGCACGGGGGTGTATCTAACACCGCCAACTTCCAACTCCGGGCTGGCACTGAGAATTTCTTGACAGAAAAACCCAATACCTCATTTTTTTTTGGCCCGACCCGGGAATCGAACCCAGGACCTCGTGATCCACAGTCGAACGTGCTAACCGCTAGACCAACGAGGCAGCTCATATAATGATTGCGGATCACGAAGTCCTGTCCTGGGTTCGATATTCGATATTCGATTGGGTAAATAATTGTTAGGTATCGGGGTTTTGTCAAGAAACTCTCAGTGTCAGCCTGGAGTTGGTAGTTGGCAGTGTTACACCCCGTACCTCGCAGAGCTAATTCGACGTTAAGCACGCATTGGAGCGTCATGGCGGATCTGCCTCCGCCTGCTAAGAGAGGAGGCTTGTGCACAGCTTGTGGAACGTTAAAGGGCTGTAGTGGTGGTGGTGAGAAATTCCCAGTTCCCTCCGCAAACATCTGCTAGTAATCGTTAAACTTAAAATCAAAATAGTATTCTTATTTGAATCGTTTGCGGGAGAAACTAGATGCCTACTGCATAAAAACCCAAGAAAACCCCTACCATTATATGTTAATTGAAGGGGTCGCAACCTCCAACAATGAAGAATACGACAGCGAGAACAATTATGATAATTTGTTTCACCTTAGAACATCTCAACACCGAGACAGTATCTGTTGTCGGATTTGTCTCATTAAATGTTTAAGCTCATGAAAGATTCAACAGATGCGCTCATGTCTGAACGAGCGGCCTGCGTCTAGCAATCTGTTCCAAGATCAAACAATATCGCCGGGTATAACAAGGTGAAGTCGAACAGCGGTTCCGGATTCCGGTCGCATTGTTTAATTTTAAAACAAGCTAAGTACATTTTGAGAAAAATTAAACAGACTTCGGTCCAGCAATCTCAGAAAAATCGGTGTGCCAATCAAAAATATTAGTGACATATGGGTACAATTATGCGTGTAACTTACATAAGAATGATAACAAGATGTGATAAAATAACTTATATAACAAAACCTTCTTGAAAGTACGTAGATTACGATAATGGAAAAATAATCAAAATCGGTTTATTAGTTTTGGAAATAATCACGAACATCAAACATACATACATACGGGTCGAATACAGAACCTCCTTTTTGAAGTCGGTTAAAAATGTGCACACATATATGCACTATAATGTCGCCTGTATAGTTTCTACTGAAATTGGCAGTAAAAATAGCAAAAATAAAGCAGAAGTCACCGAAAATTATTTAAAAAATTCCTACATAAATTATATCACCGTCCAAAACGCGGCAACACCTTTCCCTACCTTCTGGATTACGTCACAATTCCCAAAGCTCTCGAAATAAACCGAGTCCTTAAAATATAATTACTGTATATGTCGCGCCTAAACATACAATAATTTCGTTATAAAAAAGACATTGGGAGCATTAGTTCACATCAAGCGTAATAGTGTCATGCATTAGGGCTCGCTCGGGGGAACAATAAGGGGTAATCACCCCTCGGGTGGGGAGAATGTGGAGGGGATGGGGTAAAAGATGAGCGACAGCGGGTAACGTACAAACTTTTAATGTGTGTCAATTCATAGCAAGATATCTATCCTATCTTATCTTGCATCGGTAAATTTCATCAATCATGAGTGATAAATGATTGGTTGACCAGAAAATGTCTATGATATTGATCATGCAAACATCAGTCATCGCTTAGATGGTAGGAGTCCATGAGACAAAAAGTTGTGCATCACTCAATTCCGTTAATCTTGTGTGATGGAGTAGAGAATTATCCAAATGATGTAATGCAAAATCAGACATCTCATAAAGGCCAAATTAGACGGTGCCCCGTTCGTGCATCGTTCACCGTGCATCGTATCGTGCATCGTTCACCGCCAAAATTAACGATGCACGATACGATATTTAGTATGGCAAAGTACCTGTGAACGATACCACTGGGCACCGTCTAATTTGGCCTTTAGAGAGTAGGATATCTGTCAATCACACCAGTGTCTTTTGTGAAACTGACAACAATACCTATCGTTGCGACTTATGTACTATGTATTTTGTATAAGTTACTTACCAATAAAGAGTGAATAGAAATCTTGTAGCCGTGTTCTACCTTAGGCTGTGTTTTTTAGGGTTCCGTACCCGAAGGGTAAAAAACGGAGTCCTATTAATGTCACTCGGCTGTCTGTCCGTCTGTCCGCCGGTCACAGGTCTCTAGCTCGCAGACGAAATGAGTTACAAACCTGAAATTTTGGTATTTAGTGTAAAACGTTAACCCAAAATCAAATATTGAATTAGAAATTGAATTAAATTATTTTTCAGGGGGGCTCCCATACATGAAAAAGGAGCCGGAAAAAAAAATTTTTTCTTTACCCTAGCTTGTGGGGTATCATTGTTTAGAGCTCATTAAGTAGAGTACAAATATATATTTTTTAATTTTTATCTCAAAAAATAAGGGAATGGGAGGCCATCAAAGTTGTCAGTTTTAGACCATTTTTGTGACGGGGGCTATCTCAAAAACTAAACTAGTTGGGAATATGATATTTCAGTATATTATGTACTACTAGCTGATCCCCGCGACTTCGTCCACGTGGATATAGGCTTTTATATAGGATCGGATTGGATCCCATAATCCTTTTTTGTACCTAAACTAAACGTAGCCTAAATTACTCCTTATAACACCACCTATCTGTCATTGAAATTCCGTCAAAATCAATCCAGCCGTTTCGGAGATTAGCTGGAACAAATAGACAGCCCGATAAACATAAATTTAAACGCATGCCAGTTTAAAATAAGCCGTACGTACAAAGATCCGGGTCCCAAGTTATTTGAACCCAATAAATGTTTGTCATTTCTGAACTAAAAAACCTATGACCTTGAAATATTTACGGGACAATACTTAAAATACTACCTTTCTAACAAAAAAAGAATGAGTTAAATCGAACTACGCGTTAATGAATTACAGCTAAATACACGTTTTAACTTTCTTCCCCTCTCCCAAGGGAACCGTGCTGAATTTCGGGATAAAAAGTATCCTATGTCCTACCTCGGAGTATAAACTCATATCGTACCAAGTTTCATTCGAATCCATTCAGTAGTTTCGGCGTGATGCGCGGCCAAGATACAGACAGACAGACAGACAGACAGACAGACAAAAATGAAAAAAATTGCAGTTTTGAATTCAAATGTTGAATGGAAGCAGGCGTTACTTTGCGGAATTCCATGATATACAATGAATATAAAATTATTTTGCTATAATCCGCTAACAGTGACAAATTTGTAGGCACAACACCACACAATCTTGTAGGCACAACACCACACAATCTTGTAGGCACAACACCACACAAATTCACCACAAAACAAACTCGACGATCGTTTCGCTCCGACACCGGAGCATCTTCAGGAGATGTCGACTTCACAACGGACGATTGCAAAGTGAGTTCGTGTCGAATGAGCGGTCTTATATATACTATCCCCGCTTAGTCATCTACCCTCCTTTCTCTTTCTCTCTGGCCACGCCCCCTAAATATGTTGAGCAACGGTGAAGATGACACATTTATTTGCTCACTAGCTGACCCCCGCAACTTCGTTCGCGTGGATATAGGTTTTTATATAGGATCGGATCGGATCCCATAATTATTTTATGTACCTAAACTAAATGTAGCCTAAGTTACTCCTTATAACATTGAAAGTTCCATTAAAATCGATCCAGCCGTTTCGGAGATTAGCTGGAACAAATAGACAGACCAACAAACATAAATTTAAACGCACACCAGTTTAAAATAAGCCGTACATTCAAAGATCCGGGTCCCAAGTTATTTGAACCCAATACTCAGGGTTGTAATGTCTGTCATTTCTGAACTAAAAAACCTATGACCTTGAAATATTTACGGGACAATATATAAAGTACTACCTTTCTAACAAAAAAAGAATGAGTGAAATCGAACAACGCGTTAATGAATTACAGCTAAATACACGTTTTAATTTTCATCCCCTCTCCCAAGGGAACCGTGCTGAATTTCGGGATAAAAAGTATCCTATATCCTACCTCGGAGTATAAACTCAAATCGTACCAAGTTTCATTCGAATCCGTTCAGTAGTTTCGGCGTGATGCGCGGCCAAGATACAGACAGACAGACAGACAGACAGACAGACAGACAGACAGACAGACAGACAGACAAAAATGAAAAAAATTGCAGTTTTGGCTTCAGTATCGATTATATAGTGCCCTCCAATAAAAAATTTCAAAATATCTTCAATGTACAGAATTGGATCTGTTACAGTCTTATTATATTACTAGCTGACCCCCGCAACTTCGTTCGCGTGTTTATAGGTTTTATATATGTAGGATCGGATCGGATCCCATAATTCTTTTATGAAGGTACCTAAACTAAATGTAGCCTAAGTTACTCCTTATAACATTGAAAGTTCCATTAAAATCGATCCAGCCGTTTCGGAGATTAGCTGGAATAAAGAGACAGACCGACAAACATAAATTTAAACGCACACCAGTTTAAAATAAGCCGTACGTTCAAAGATCCGGGTCCCAAGTTATTTGAACCCAATACTGAGGATTGTAATGTCTGTCATTTCTAAACTAAAAAACCTATGACCTTGAAATATTTACGGGACAATACTTAAAGTACTACCTTTCTAACAAAAAAAGAATGAGTGAAATCCAATAACGCGTTAATGAATTACAGCTAAATACACGTTTTAACTTTCATCCCCTCTCCCAAGGGAACCGTGCTGAATTTCGGGATAAAAAGTATCCTATAACCTACCTCAGAGTATAAACTCAAATCGTACCAAGTTTCATTCGAATCCATTCAGTAGTTTCGGCGTGATGCGCGGCCAAGATACAGACAGACAGACAGACAGACAGACAGACAGACAGACAGACAGACAGACAGACAGACAGACAAAAATGAAAAAAATTGCAGTTTTGGCTTCAGTATCGATTATAGAGTGCCCTCCGATAAAAATTTTCAAAATATCTTTAATGTACAGAATTGGATCTGTTACAGTTTTATTATATTATAGAAGATTCAGCAATTCGACACTTCTACCGCTGTGCCCAACTATTTCCAATTGTTCCAACACGCACAGTCTTAAACTTTTACAGCATGTGTGTAAAATTTCAAATGTATGACCCTCGTCTATCCTACATATTTAGGGGGCGTGGCCAGAGAGAACGAGAAAGGAGGGTAGATGACTAAGCGGGGATAGTATATATAAGACCGCTCATTCGACACGAACTCACTTTGCAATCGTCCGTTGTGAAGTCGACATCTCCTGAAGATGCTCCGGTGTCGGAGCGAAACGATCGTCGAGTTTGTTTTGTGGTGAATTTGTGTGGTGTTGTGCCTACAAGATTGTGTGGTGTTGTGCCTACAAGATTGTGTGGTGTTGTGCCTACAAATTTGTCACTGTTAGCGGATTATAGCAAAATAATTTTATATTCATTGTTTTGAATTCAGTATCGATTATAGAGTGCCTTCCGATAAAAATTTTCAAAATATCTTCAATGTACAGAATTGGATCTGTTACAGTTTTATTATATTATAGAAGATAATATATTATATTATATATATTATGTATTATATATATTATTATATTATGCTCTATTTAAACAACAAATACTGAAAACAACGATTTATTAAATAGTTTATAAGCTGTGACCAAAATAAACGAACATTTTTTTGGGTTTTTCTTTCACGGTTTGTTGCGATGTCTAGCTCGGAAATTAAATATTTCTTAGACCCAAAATATTATATTGTTCATAATTATTTCTCATTTCACTCATATTTTCCAAAGGCTCAAACTAGAATTAGGCTGCAGTCACATGACTGCAGCCTAATTCTAGTTTGAGCCGTGAAGTAAGCTAGGCGTATGCTGAAATGCTGAATGTATTGGCGAACTCAAACCTTAATACAAACCATTTTAGGTCTATTTTACTCTGAAATCGATCAATAGTTTTCGAGTTCGTTTTCCAGTGCTCCGATTTAGACTAAGCACACTGCTCTGCGCTGCGTGGACCTGCGTCGCCTGCGTTTCAGCATACGCTTAGCCGTATTGTAGGACACCCGACAGAAGCAAAGCTAGTTCGTACTCTGTCTCGCTCACTTATATGGGCATATGAACGAGAGAATGTTCTCTGCCTTGTACTCCCTTCGCTCATAATATATGAGCGTTGCCCAGCCAATGAGAAGCCTTTCATCGCTGCGATCATTCGTTTCACATTTTGCGAGTGAGGTCCCTATTCTAAATGTCCATCGCGTCAAGATTAAATCTATTACTAGTGAAGTAATTAGTAATTTGTTTACCCGCCAACAGTTTGAGACTTGGTCCATTCCCAGGGAGTTATGTTTGACTTTAAACGGCACGACTGGATACCTTTATCCGGTGGAATGCGTAATTTTTGCTCTTGCAAGACATTTTTGCTCATGTGACACACTTGTCGAGAACCCTTTTCGTGTGAAAGTGACTCAAAGACTTTTGTCACTTAAGAGAAGTTAAACTCTAGCGCACCCCACACAAACGAAGTTTGATTCTTTTTTAACCCCCGACGCAAATACGACGGGGTGTTGTAAGTTTGACGTGTCTGTGTGTGTGTGTGTGTGTGTGTGTCTGTCTGTTCCCCTGTGGCGCTCAAACGGGTGGACTGATTTGAATGCGGTTTTTTTTGTTTCAAAGGTGAATTAGTTAAAAGTGTTGTTGAGCTATGTTTGATGAAAATCGATCCAAGATGGCCGCCGCCACAAAATGGCGAATGTCGTGGGTTTTTTACATTTTTAATTTATACTTGTTGGATACTAACTAGTGAATGTCAAGTATATTGTGTGCATTGTGGGTTTGTATTTTAAGTAGATGAACGTAGAAACTTGTAAATATTATAATAATTAATTTAGTAGCTAAGCTAAAACGAGCTAGCTCGAAGGTATTTGAAGAGCCGTTTGTGGATTCAGTAAATATTAGTTGCGGCGGTGTGTTTAGCAAATACCTACTGAGCGAGCGAGCATTAGTTAATACAATTTACCCGATTCAGATAATATTATATCGTGTATACTTTAGCTCTACTGCCATCTGGCTAACTGACAAAATAAATATAAAGAAAAACTAACGTTGTTAGTTCCCTCTACGTATGTTTCTTCTCTATGTCAAATTCAGTCTATCTTATTCCATTTTCTATTGAAAATTGCCGATGACATACCGAGTGGTTTTTAGTTTTTAAGTTTTTTAAGTAAGAGTTTCTGTTTTATATTATTAACTTTTTCATGATTTTAAGTTTTTTGGGATGTTAATCTCTTTCCATAGTAATAAAATATTTTTCTTTTTATTAGTTCTGTAGTGATTCCGTCAACTTGTTTAACTCCTATAGTTCTACAGAATTTATATTCTAATTTGGACAGGAAAAGTGAAATTTAAATTTTTAATATGCCTTTGTGATTATTATTTACCTTTTAAACTTATGGTAAGGCTACGTATGGGGAACTCTAGAAAATAGGTTACTCATAAGTCAATCCCGTCATGAGAGATAAAATATGACTGATGTAGCATAAATTAAATGTCTCAGATCATGCAAACATTAATCATTGAATGGGACGTAGTTAAGTTATAGATCGACCAGAATCTCATGAAAAATAGGGAAATTAAACTTTGTAGTAAGCAACACTAGGTTAACTCGGCTGCCCTAGTGATAAACAAAGTAATTACATTCAGAACACCTTACCTGGGATCGTTTCACGAAACGAAAAATCAAGCAACTGCATTTTAAATACAAAAACAAAGTAATCAACATTCAATTACTTTGTTTTTGTGTTGTGCTTGTTGTTTACTTGGTTTTTGCATTTATATTCCGGGTTAGTGTGTGCAGTTACTTTGTTTGGGCAATTCAAATTTCAGTAAACGGTTCAAGTTATTTGAAATATTAAACTGTGGTAAAAAACTACTCGACATAAAACTTTTGTTAATGCAAAAGTCAATTTCACAAAAAATGTCAGTTACTTTGTTTATCGCTAGGGCAGCCATAGTGTTGCTTACTACAAAATTTAATTTCCCTATTTTTCATGAGATTCTGGTCGATCTATAGCAGTAATGAACTATAACCTAATACTATAACCTATAACCTATAACCTAGTGCAGGTAAAGACAACGCTATAAATAATATTACTATGGAGGGGGGAGGGGGGGGGGGAAGTTAGTGTCGCTTCTTTACGCAGTAATAGTTAGTATTATTTGTAATTAATTATTTAGCAATCCAAAAAAAAAATTATTATGATGAAACCCAAATTCTAACAAAGCATGAAATTTGTTAAGATTTATTTACTTGCGAGTAATTTAATTAATGAATGTTGGTATTAATCACAAGTATTATTGTAGTTTACTTTACTTTTTCAATAAACGACTTAAAAAAAATTCACCGGGAAATTGCCTAGCAGAATCTCGTTAAGTTCCCATCTTCCAAATTACCCTCACCGTCGAAAATGTTAAAAAGTAACGCGATAAGCAACCGAGTTAATCGTGGCGGACTTATTTACATAAACCTCCATCCGACTTGCTTAGACTTAAGACTTAGAGGATGAAAAGTTTCCCCCTCAGCGCGTCATGAACACGTGTCGGCGGCGTGTGCTTTTTTTAAGAAGAGAAACTTTGCGCTGTAAAAGAAATCTTTCTATTTTTATATTTATCTAAAAAAATTCATGCATGTTATTAATAACTAACTAAGTTCTCAAGGACAAAATTTAATACAGATTATGACGTACATTTACAAAACTGTGTTTACCAATTATTTATCGATAAAACAGATTACAATCTTAAGACGTACCTAGATTAATCGTTATTTCTTTATCTAGATTAAATTTTTGACTTCCAATCTTTATTCTCCTAAAAAGCCTACCGGGTCCGATAACCACCTCCAGCATAACATATTCAAAATGAATGCACAACATACCTAGTGTAAACATACATTCACAGATAGTAATATATTGTGGCCGGCTGGGATCGCGGATGCGAATTTAATATCTGTCAGGGACAGAGAGCCGCGCGAGCGACGGGTGCACGCTTGTTGTCGACACTGAATTCGGTGCTATTTTATTATTAATCGTCGTCCTATAACCTCCAAAAACGACGGGGTGTTATAAGTTTGACATGTCTGTGTGTGTGTCTGTCTATTCCCCCGGTAGTGTTCAAACGGGTGAACCGTTTTGAATGCGGTTTTTATGTTTGAAAGGTGAATTAGTCGGGAGTGTTCTTAGCTATGTTCGATGAAAATCTTTGAATAGCACTATGCAAATCCAAGATGGATATATATATATATATTTATATATATATATTTATATATATATATTTATGTATAATTTTTATATATGTATATACAGGGTGTTAGGAGACCGCTCTCGGAAACGAAGACAGGTGATAGTACTGATGATTACTGATAAGATATCACTAAAAAAACGTGAAAAAAAAAATTTTTTTTTTACAAAAAAAAATTGCACTTTTTATGCAATACCTATTTTGGAGGGTTAAACAGCCCTGTAATTGCAAAAAACTTATTTGCTGTATTTTGTAAAAGTTTGTTACGTAATTCTTGCGTGATTAAAATAAAATCAGCTGACGCTGGAGGTCAACGAACTTGATGTGACCTATTTACGTATCGTTAGATACCTACGAAACCGCGGTCGCGCCGATGCCGATACCTACCTTATAAGATAATATTTAGGTAGTATAACAATAGCGCTAAGTTTTCGGTAGCGGTCTCCTTATACCCTGTATATTATATTTATGAATATTTAAGTAATTATTTATTATATTATTTATGGTATGTATTTATTAGAGTGGTATGTAAATAGTAGGTATAATATGTAATTTATTATGTACTTATTGCGATTTCCCGTCTATTATCTACTACAATGTTCTTACGTATAGGTTACCTGGAAGAGATCACTCTTAGTGATAAGGTCGCCTTTTGTTGTAAGTTTTTTCTGTACCTTAGGTTAGTAAATATTCTAAGCAATAAAGTTGTATAAATAAATAAATAAATAAATAAATAAATGGCCACCAGCACAAAATGGTTTTTTTAAATTTTAAATTTATACTTGTGTCACCCAATAACGTGATAAAATATCAAACAGTAGATGAGTCTTCACGTGGCTTACGTAGTCGCGTAGATAAATTTGATATTTTCTATGGAGTCGTATCGCATCGCGTCGCATTTGTCGTTCACCTAGGACGACGGGTAAAGCTTAAAAACTAAATCCTTACTGTAAAATTATAAATGCGAGAGTGTTTGTTAATTTTTGGGCTCCGTACCCAAAGGATAAAACGGGACCCTATTACTAAAATTCCGCTGTCCGTCTGTCTGTCTGTTCGTCTGTCACCAGGCTGTATCTCATGAACCGTGATAGCTAAACAGTTGAAATTTTCAAAGATGATCTATTTCTGTTGTCACTATGACAAGAAATACTAAAAAACAGAATAAAATAAATATTTAACGGGGCTCCCATATAACAAACGTGATTTTTTTTTTCTTTCAATTTCGAGGTTTCATCGATGAGTGAAAATGGACCGTCTAAACGCTGACCGTTCGTTAACAGGCACTGTGCAGCTGTGTCACTGGTATCGTGAATCGTTTATTGCAATAATGAACGATAAACAGAGCACTGTCTAATTTGGGCTTCATATTAACTCTTCTTTTGTGGAGTTGTAGCGATTTCGCCGTGAGCACCGCGCGCGCCCGCCCGTACAGCGCTGTTATGAGACATCTCATTTTACGTGTTCATTCCCATTGTGCGCAGTCCTTGTTTACACGAGGATCTCGTGTGACGGCTGTACAATTTTTCTCCTATATCCCACATCAAATTATACAACAAAGTTCCACAGACAACTTCCGGGTGTAATTTCAAAAAATCCTTTCTTGTATTCTAAGTATAGTGAATTTTAAATTTTTTCCGATTTAGATTATTTATCAGAATACTTATTTTTATACCCAGATGTATTTACAGTCACATAAAGTTTGAATATTTTATAAATAAAAATAATAAGTATAAATTTAAAATTTAATATACCCCCGACCACAGACGTATAAAGAGAAGCAGACCTAACATAACAAAAAAATTGGCGTGCCAATTACGCCTACATACAAATTTCACACACACATTGACAGTAAACAGGGCCGAACTCATGCAAGCGAGGGTGAGGGACTGAACTCGTAACGCGGAATCAGACTTAGGCGTCGTCGCCGTATTAGAAAGCGATTACGCGGTCATCGCGCGGTTGATTTTGTATCTATAATCGCGCGAACATTGAGATTATTATTCGAGTCACTAGGCCCTTGAAAGTATAGTCAAATAACACTATTGCCAGATTAGTATAGATAGTAAAGCGTAGCGTAGTGACTGACCTGCAGGCCTATAATTATTAAGTATCTGTGATATGAAATTTATTGTAGACTAGCTGACCCCCGCGACTACGTTCGCGTGTTTATAGGTTTTATATAGGATCGGATCGGATCCCATAATTCTTTTATGTACCTAAACTAAATGTTGCCTGTTACTCCTTATAACATTGAAAGTTCCATTAAAATCGATCCAGCCGTTTCGGAGATAAGCTGGAACAAATAGACAAACCGACAAACATTTTAAACGCACACCAGTTTAAAATAAGCCGTACGTTCAAAGATCCGGGTCCCAAGTTATTTGAACCCAATACTGAGGGTTGTAATGGCTGTCATTTCTGAACTAAAAAACCTATGACCTTGAAATATTTACAGGACAATATGTAAAGTACTACCTTTCTAACAAAAAAAGAATGAGTGAAATCGAGCAACGCGTTAATGAATTACAGCTAAATACACGTTTTAACTTTCATCCCCTCTCCCAAGGGAACCGTGCTGAATTTTGGGATAAATAGTATCCTATGTCCTACCTCGGAGTATAAACTCAAATTGTACCAAGTTTCATTCGAATCCATTCAGTAGTTTCGGCGTGATGCGCGGCCAAGATACAGACAGACAGACAGACAGACAGACAGACAGACAAAAATGAAACAAATTGCAGTTTTGGCTTCAGTATCGATTATAGAGTGCCCTCCAATAAAAATTTTCAAAATATCTTCAATGTACAGAATTGGATCTGTTACAGTTTTATTATATTATAGATACTAATCATTAATCTGTGATGAAATTAATTTGAAAACTACGGTAAAGTGGCATCAAATTGTTAAACCCTTATTTTACATTCTGTAACCTTAATTTCCAACTGGGATGCAGTTCATCATCATCAGATGTTACACAATGTAAAATGATGGTTTGATAATTATTTGATGGGCACATTTTCATAGGTTCTAACGTTTTCGTTACCACTGAGATACAGAATAGGCCTGCTGATTTATGATTCGCTTCGTGCTCTATGTTATGACGTGACACTTCACTCGAATGAAATAGGTAGGTAGTTTAGTGAAACGCTAGTTTGTAAACTATTTATCAAACTAACTTTTTACTAGTTTAACTACCTAACTATTTCATTCGACCTACCTTACCTATGTAAAATGAGTAAAATAAATAAAAACAAACAAAAGTTTCAATTATTTATTTTTATACAAAACTAAGTATTTTCTTAATAATTTCATTCCGATAGATTGCTTTGCTTTGCATTATGCTTCATTCTTAAATCAAAATAAAATTTAACAATCACCTTAATCATTATTTGCAAATGATTGAAATCATGTTCATCATTGGTCTTAAACTCACTACAATTATTCGATAAATCAGCTATATACATTATCATGCTATTATAACTTATATATTTTCCTTTAATCATTTTCAAAACTTCTTCACACGATTGAATTATTTTAATCAAACCATTCGATGGGTAAATCAAATCTCTCCTGTCCTTTTTGTTGTCCACTAAATGTGCTTTAAAATGCTTAGAACATAGTACACTCGATGATTTGGGATGCCAATTTTTTTTATTCATGTTGGTCAACCAGGCATTTCTTAGTTTTCGTCCTTTGGGAACCTGAAAAATGATTTCATTTTTATAATTTGTCCGTACCTACTTTTATCTAATCAACCTTCAAAATATACCTACTAAACAAACCTTGAGCCTGAATACGGCCCTGTAAAATTGCACAAATAAGATGAAACATCAAACGAGATCAGAGTATTAAATTATTGATAAATAAACTAGCCGACCCCCGCGACTTCGTTCGCATGGATATAGGTTTTTATATAGAATCGGATCGGACCCCATAATTCTTTTTTGTACTTAAACTAAATGTATCCTAAGTTACTCCTTAACATCACCTATCTGCCATTGAAAGTTCCATCAAAATCGATCCAGCCGTTTCGGAGATTAGCTGGAACAAATAGACAGGCCGACAAACATAAATTTAAACGCACGCCAGTTTAAAATAAGCCGTACGTACAAACATCCGCGTCCCAAGTTATTTGAACCCAATAAGTGTCTGTAATTTCTGAACTAAAATACCTATGACCTTGAAATATTTACGGGACAATATATAAAGTATTACCTTTCTAACAAAAAAAGAATGAGTGAAATCGAACAACGCGTTAATGAATTACAGCTAAATACACTTTTTAACTTTCATCCTCTCTCCCAAGGGAACTGTGCTGAATTTCGGGATAAAAAGTATCCTATGTCCTACCTCGGAGTATAAACTCAAATCGTACCAAGTTTCATTTGAATCCATTCAGTAGTTTCGGCGTGATGCGCGGCCAAGATACAGACAGACAGACAGACAGACAGACAGACAGACAGACAGACAGACAAAAATGAAACAAATTGCAGTTTTGGCTTCAGTATCGATTATAGAGTGCCCTCCAATAAAATTTTTCAAAATATCTTCAATGTACAGAATTGGATCTGTTACAGTCTTATTATATTATAGATATTGCAACAGGGATCTACTAGAACCAAAATTACTATAACTATTTACGAGTTTTGGACATATAATAAATAGGGACTGCTTCTAAAATGCCGAACGATTATTATTAATCTCACAGTAACCATGTAAACAAATTACGAGACTATGGCACATGAAAACTTACCGATAACAATTAATTTCAGGTGTTTTCCTTTATGAAGAATTGCTGCACAGAGGTGCACTACACTTAACCATTTTATTTTAGTATTCTTGGATCTTAAGACTTGATTTTAATGCAAAAATAAAATAATAAACAACTCGCAGGATAAGATCTTGTTTTTGACATCATTTGACATATTGCACCGCCATCATGCTAAGCTGTGCTTAGCAAGATGGCGGTTTGCCTCAAGACCTATTTTTTCTATGAGTGCGTAAGTGTTGCAACAACAGAAAAAAAAGAGATAGAGTATTATATTTTTGTTTGGAGAGAAACAAGCGAAGATATTATTTATTCTTTTAGATGTAGTTGTGAAGATTATGTTAGGTCTGCTTCTCTTTATACGTCTGTACCCCCGACATTCGCGGTGGCAGCCATCTTGGATTTGAAATTTATCTAATCTAATAACTTAATGAAATTTATAAAATGTATTGGATTTAATGATGATGATGATGATGATTATAACTAATGTATAGTATTCTACTATTCGAGCCCTTTCATTTGATACCCATATTGAGGGAGTTGTGAAAAAATATGTAATCCGCCATTTTGTGGTGGCTTATAACACCCCGTCATTTTTGCGTCGGAGGTCAAAAACTAAGCCAGAGCATTCAAAACGCGCCCCGGTCTGAGAAGAGCCCAGAACAAATTCAGTCGTCTTTTTTTTTCATTATACAATATCAATTAGTTGACAAAGTATTACAATTACTACAAGCTTATTAGACCAAACGATTAACAAACAAGGTTTCTATCATAAAATCTTTATGATTGAATTAAGATTTTTCAATAAGTTAGGGTTTCGAAATTGAAATACATTAAAACTTGAATAATTGAGACCTATCTCCGGAATATTATCTTCTAGTAATTTATAACAGTTTCTGTGACCGCATTCCTGATTAAATATCGTGTTCCTGTGTGCTTAGTCTAAATCGGAGCACTCGAAAACGAACTCGAAAACTATTGATCGATTTCAGAGTAAAATAGACCTAAAATGGCTTGTATTAAGGTTTGAGTTCGCCAATACATTCAGCATTGTTCGAATGCTCGATCTCGAAATGCGAATCGATCAATAGTTTTCGAGTTCGTTTTCTAGTGCTCCGATTTAGACTAAGCACACCGATCACTGTCAATAAACTCAGACTAAATAATTAAGTCCAAACATGAAACTGCTGTAAGTAATTGATAACCCTCTCATAAAACCTTACAAGTCAAGTACTACAAGCAGTGAAAAAAGTAATAAAAATAATAACACTGCTATCGGTTCGTAGCACACTCGACCCCTTTGTGCATCGAGTGGGGATTACACTTATCTTATCCAATTTATCTTGTAGCTGTATTGATTTTCATGTGATAGCGGCTAACATGAAAATTAATATCGTAGCGGTGTAGCGGTGTAGCGGTTACGTAGACATTATTGTTGGAATGCTACGAGCGTTGCTTTGAGCTGTCAAGTTTGCTGTAGGCTTTCTGTAGCAAACAATTTTGTAGTAACATATTCGTACAATAATATTGAAAATTAAACTAAAATTTTGGCTTTTAAAAATCTCATGGGAGCTTTTTGATTTTCAAGGTCACTCTACAGGTTTTCAACTATACCCGTTAAATTAATAATACCGATGCGTAGCTCTTTTATGGCGTGACTGAAGGATAAAACAACAAACATTTTGCTTTTTCAATAATAGTAGGTGGATAACGCGAAGAAAATATAAATATAATGTAACCAATATAATGAGATTAAAACATCATTAGTGACAATGTAATGAGTCGTTTGAGCCAGTCAATCCGTAATATCTCTTCTTTCTTCTTCTTTCTTCTGGTGGTGGTGGAGTAGTTTAAGAGTAAGGAGGGAACGGATGAACCTACATAATAACCTACATTGGTAAACTCCTGTCCCCTCCGTAGTTGGGTAAAACAAGATGTTACATACTACTATGTTATGTACCCAATAAGCACGTTTCACTCAGTCTCTAACCGAGTTAGTGAAGCAATTACAGATACATTACGACTGCAAAGTGCTTGCAAGTAAATTAAGCGCTAACGAAATCAAGAAACAACGATAACATTCAAAGGCCACTGTTACCAGCAAGCGGTGTGAAATAGAGCAGAAACTTTCCAAGTCCCATCACACGGATTTATGTTCCTGTTTCAAGAGCAGACCTTCTTAGTCGCTGCGCACACATGAGACCGAACGGCTTAGAGTTGCTTAACATACATTAGAATTACAACACTATGGGCCTGTGTCATTACCTTTTGATAAGTGTCGGATAGCTCATTCACAAGTTTTTTCTTTGTCACTTGACATAAAGTAAGAAAGTGACAAAACTTACGATTAGGCTATCCAACACTTATCAGAAGGTAGTGAAACAGGCTTTAAGAAAGTTATCATACGAAGGTGAGGTGGGATGGCACCGGATAGTTAAGGGAAAACTCAAACAGTTGGCATATTAACTTAGGCATGTACTGATTAAAAAAAGTCTCATAGCCTGACCGGAAAAATAAAAACCTTACCAAATAATAAAGAAATAAGAACTTATTTTTTCTACTAACAACACTAATTTGGAATTATTTTAACAATTTTCGGTCAGGCAAATACAATGATAAACTATACTAATATGCTTTCACTTGTCATGACATTACAATTAATATGAGATGAATTTATTTAGCTTGTTAAAAAAGGATCAAATCTGAATCTGCTCCCTATGATAAAACCAGATAGCTACTAACGACGTGAGGTGAAAATTGATAAATTTTAGAATATAGCTTTGCATATATATTAAACAATTACTTATATATTATGCACTTCTCTTAAAAGCTCCATTGTAATATGAATATTTGAAAGTAGTTAGATAGTTACTGACATGTAACTAATTGTCATCGGTAGTTTGAATAAAAAAAATTCAGCATCATGGATGCCGTGGTGTAATGATCAACAGATTCAGGACGCAATTCACAGAGAAAATAAAATCATTTTTGTATTAAATAGCTGTGACACAGACGGACTTTTATTAGGGAACCCGTATTTCTATCGCAAGTATGCGCCGCTTCTCAGGACTCTTACGCCAGACACTAAACATCAAGTTGTACCCTGTACTAGTCTAGATTTAATAGTCCACTTCGTATTCTAGTTACAGTGACTGCTCGCCTCAATATTGGGCTCTAAAGCAGTATTATATGCAAATTAGTTGCACGTGTTTAACTAGATTTGTATTTGAGAGCATCTCTATACCTCGTTATGTGATGTAGGTAATGTTATCAGGTTAGTAATGCCCTAACTGAATATTAATTCAAATTACTACACAATACAAACAGGCATAGGGTAGGTAGTTTTGCTAAAAAGATAGATCAGTATTTTTAAACATTACGATATTTCCGTGGCCAAATTATGGAATAAAAATTTTTTTTAGGTGTACGATACTAGTAATAAATAATTTAAATATATGTATAAGTATATTGCCTAAAATTCAAATCGCAGTTTCAAGGGTGTATCTACAGATATTGAATTTAATTTGTTATTCATTTAAGACATCGTTCGTATGGGGTGCGCTCGTAAGTATTCGAGAGTGACTTTCTTGATAAGGGATTTTGTTAAGTCAAACGCATCTTTTTATTAAAGACTAGCTGACCCCCGCGACTTCGTCTGCGTTGATATAGGTTTGTAGCCTAAGTTATTCCTTATAACATCACCAGAAAGTTCCATCAAAATCGATCCAGCCATTTCGGAAATTAGCTGGAACAAATAGACAGATCGACAAACATAAATTTAAACGCACACCAGTTTAAAATAAGCCGTACGTTCAAAGATCCGGGTCCCAAGTTATTTGAACCCAATAAATGCCTGTCAATTCTGAACTAAAAAACCTATGACCTTGAAATATTTATGGAACAATAATATATAAAGTACTATCTTTCTAACAAAAAAAGAATGAGTAAAATCGAACAACGCGTTAATGAATTACAGCTAAATACACGTTTCAACTTTCATCCCCTCTCCCAAGGGAACCGTGCTGAATTTCGGGATAAAAAGTATCCTATAACCTACCTCGGAGTATAAACTCAAATCGTACCAAGTTTCATTTGAATCCATTCAGTAGTTTCGGCGTGATGCGCGGCCAAGATACAGACAGACAGACAGACAGACAGACAGACAGACAGACAGACAGACAGACAGACAGACAAAAATGAAAAAAATTGCAGTTTTGGCTTCAGTATCGATTATAGAGTGCCCTCCAATAAAAATTTTCAAAATATCTTCAATGTACAGAATTGGATCTGTTACAGTTTTATTATATTATAGATAGATAACAGTCTAATTTGAGATCAATAATCACGGTTAAGATCAAGATACTATTTGAATTCCACATAGAATAAGATGAAATATTAGTGCAAGGGCGTAATAAGAGTATTTTATTTGGTACAGGTACGAGTATAATTATCTACATTTAAGTTTTTGTTAGTTGTATAAAATATTTAACTATAAGAACCGGAGCAGTTTATTCATAAATCAATTAAGTATTCCTATTATTTTAAGACATAAAACATTAGTTATTTTGTTACAATAAGTACAATAGATTATTAATTCTTACTCCTAGTTAAATAAAAATTTATTGTATCAAAAGTATTTCATACGTGGATACAAAGCGCGCCAAAAGTTTTCATTACACCAACAATTGCCTTTAAATGTAACAATAAATTCATTCGGTCGTCAAAGGTATGCGGCGAATGCGAGCTAGCCAAAGAATTTCCAATAAAGCCAAAAATATCGGACGCTTCGCATTCACTATAGCAGGTACGTGTAGGTAGGTGCTATACGTTAATACGTACTAACTACACTGAAACGCTTTTAAAACAATTTTGTCACACGGTAAATTAATTTTGTTTTGGCATTATTGGTAATGTTGTGTTGGCTGCTTTTATTATGTGGTTTACTTAGCCAAGTTTTTCGTTTTGTTTTTTATTTTGATTGAACACCTAAATCTAAAAATTCTACACTTGTATAGTAACCCGTAAACATGAAATACAAATACATTATGCAATGTTCTCCACAAACTGCTGTGTCATCATTTTGTATCCTGCTTGCATTGAAATGCCATATATATTTCTTTCCATGAACTAAAAAACCGCATTCAAGGTTTTTTTTTTGTTTGAAAGGAGAATTAGTCGAGGTGTTGTTAGCTATGTTTGATGAAAATCGGTTCAAGATAGCCGCCGCTACAAAATGGCGGATCACATATTTTATCACAACGCCTTAAATATGGGTATCAAATGAAAGGGCTTGACTAGTCGAATAGCACTATGCAAATCCAAGATGGCCGCCACCACAAAATGGCGAATGTCAGGGTTTTTTTAACTTTTTTTTTAAATTGAAGAACTGCTTCATATTATTTCTGTGCCTTTTCAGAAGGTTCATTACAAGTTCAGCGGTGGACTGACAATGATTTATTAAGTACATGAGAGTGAATAAATCTATTTTGAATCTCTAGCGAAACTCTACATCGTTACAACGTCTACTATTACTATTGCTCCAGTTGCAATCGATTAGTGCACTGGATAACTGAAAATATTAAAAAGTAGACATAAATTAGTTTTAAGCTACCTGTATAATAAACCTTAAATTACGAACATTTGAGTTTAAGATCGTGTGTAAAATGTTCAACGTAGCCATTTTATTAGAATAAAATTCTTCGCGCTATAGACCTAAGTTTCCAACCGCGAAATGTGGAGGAACCGGTGAAATATAGAGTATAATATATTTAAAACTTTCTCAATTTAAACACGTAATTACTCTTGTTGTGAATATATCGCTAGTTAAAACTTTATTTCGGACGAAAATTTTGCATATTGTACGTATGTAGACACCTAAAATTCTTCTTATATAAACAAAAGGTACCTAGGTAAAAACTGCCTCTTTGGTCTAGTGGTTAGCATATTCGACTGCAGATCACGAGGTCCCAGGTTCGATTCCCGGGTCGGGCAAATAATTGTTAGGTACTGGGTTTTTCTGTCAAGAAATTCTCAGTGCCAGCCCGGAGTTGGAAGCTGGCGGTGTTTCACCCCCGTGCCTCGGACTACACGTTAAGCAGTCGGTCCCGGTTATTATCATTATCATGTGACAATAGTCGTTAAAGCCCGCCAACTCGCATTGGAGCAGCGTGGCGGGTCTAAGCTCTAAATCCCTCTCTCCTATGAGAGAGGAGGCCTGTGCCCGGCAATGGGACGTCAAAAAGTTGTAATGGTGGTGGTGGTGGAAATAAAAGGTGCGGTTTTTAGTTACCTACTTGGTTTATTATTCTTTGTCGTAACAGATCCAAGAGATATATTATTTTTATTTTTCCTTTCACGGAGACAAAGTAAGACGCACGTTTATTCCAACTACCTAACTTAGCGAGTATCTGTTCATGCACTATAAAATTTTATGGCCTCCCAAACTTAGTAACGACTGTCCCAGGGTTAAATGGCCCCTGGGTTAAATGGCCCCTGGGTTAGGTCAGACGCTATCATAAATGTGTGGACTATAAAACCTTAAGGTGTTTGTATTCCAAATTAGGGGCTATTGCTTGTATAGTAATAATTGTGATGTTGTTTATAGATAGTCTTTCTTGATAAAACAAAGACATTAGATATATACCTATAATAATTTATAGTAAACTATAATAATATTATAAATGCGAAAGTTTGTATGTATGGATGTTTGTTACTCTTTCACACAAAAAATAATGAACTGATTTGGCTAAAATTTAAAACATACATAGTTATAACCTGGAATAACACTACACATACTTTGTATCTTGGAAAAATCCACACAGTTCCCGCGGGATTTTGAAAAAAACCAAAAATTTGTTGTAGCAATCTACAGATACATCTATAGGTAGATTACTATAGCAAACTTCCTTGAAAGTAAGTATAAAGGTTGAAAAAGGACGCAGGAACGGGACCTGGAAATCCACGATTCCTTTGGGATTTCTGAAAAGCCGAAATTTACGCGGGTGAAGTCACGGGCAAAACCTAGTATTAAATTATTATAGTATAAAAAGATTTGTGTTACCTGACTGATTTTATTAACGCACAGCCTAGGGTAGAAAATTGAAATTTTAACAGTAAGTAAAAAATACGTTTCAGAAATTTTTTGAAATTCCACCCGGCCCTAATGAGCCTCATTATTATTTGAACAAAACCAAGGAATAATAAATAATACACAAAAATCGAAATAATAAACCATCCAACCATTAAAGTAGGTAGCAAAGTTACAAAGAACGATATTTTAACAATCGAAATTTTCGAAGGCCGAATGAATTGAGCAGTGAGCTCCCCAATAACAGGGACCGCAATTAAAATTTTCCAAAAGAGCGGCCGTCCCATCTTTATTAACACGACCTTTTGACCCTTTACCCTAATTTTATTATTATAATATCTGGAATACTATAAACAATTAAGAGATATCTGTTTGAAAGAGAACCCCGTATATTTTAAGCTTAATTTCAGAAAATTTCAGCGTTTAATATTATACTCTACCTCTATAAGGGTATCACCCGAATCATTAAGCAATTTGTTCACAGCACGGTTTTTATCGTGCCGTAGGCCACCGTGCGTGTTAACAAGCTTACATTGTGCTCCATACGACATATTAAACGTGTTTACCACCACCACTACCACTACAGCTTTTTAACGTCCCACTGCTGGGCACAGGCCTCCTCTCTCATAGGAGAGAGGGATTTAGAGCTTAGATCCACCATGCTGCTCCAATGCGGGTTGGCGGGCTTTAACGACCATTGTCACATGATAGTGATAATAGCCGGGACCGACTGCTTAACGTGCTCTCCGAGGCACGGGGGTGAAACACCGCCAACTACCAAATCCGGGCTGGCACTGAGAATTTATTGACAGTAAAACCCAATACCTAACTATTATTTGCCCGACCCGGGAATTGAACCCGGGACCTCGTGATCTGCAGTCGAATACGCTTAACACTAGACCAACGAGGCAGTTTTAACCGTGTCTACGACAAGGCAAATAAACCGTAATTTGTTACGGCAAAAAAAACGTCTATGAACAAGAGGCCTTATAGTTTTATATCTTGCACAAATACATAAGCAAATACGTTGGGAGAAGCGGGCGAGCGTCGCGCGTCGGTTTCGTCGTGTCATTTCATCCAACATTATGAACTGAAACATAAACATGTAATATTTTTGAGTGCGGAGTATAATATGTTTAATTAGTCATTATCTCATTAAATCTTTTACTGCCGTACTCAGAGACATTCATTTAATTAGTCTTACGAAATATTAACTAACTAGCTTTTGCCCGCGGCTTCGCCCGCGTGAATTTCGGTTTTTCACAAATCCTGAGGGAATCGTGGATTTCTGGTTCTCGTTCCCGCTCCCTTTTCCAACCTCTATACTTAGTTTCAAGGTAGTTTGCTATAGTGATCTACTTATAGCTGTAGATTTGGGTTTTTTCAAAATCCCGTGGGAACTGTGGATTTATCCAATATAAAAAGTAGCCTATGTTTTAAGCCATTCTAAAGTGAATGAAGATATCTATCTTCATTCAAAATTTCAGCCAAATCTGTTCAGTAGTTGCGATGTTATAGAGTAACAAACATCCAAACATCTAAACATCTAAATATCCACACTTTCACATTTAGATAATTATTTAATAACTAAATAGCTTTAAATTATTTATTTATTTATTTAGTTATTTATTTATTGATTTAGTTATTAATTTAGTATTTATTTAATTGCCACCAGAGGTTGCAGCTGTCGTATCGAGATTCCGCCTGCGGCTGTCAGAGGGCACTGCAATCGCTTCGAATTTCCAGCTCCGGCTGCAAGAGAGCGCTGCGATTGTATTTTGTTTTGGCCTGCATTCGCAAGAGGGCACTGCAGTCGTTTATAGTTTCTGACTTCGACCGCAAGAGTTTTGGCCACAAGAGAGCGCTGCGTTCGCTTCAAGTTTCCGACTTAGGCCGCTAGTGGGCGCTGCGATCGTTTTTAGTTTCTAGTTTTGGCTGCAAGAGGGCGCTGCCATTGTTTTTTAGTTTCCAGTTTTGGCCGCAAGAGGGCACTGCAATTGTTTTTTTAGTTTCCAGTTTTGGCTGCTAGAGGGTGCTGCTATTGCTTCAAGTTTCCGGCTTAGCCCGCCAGAGGGCGCTGCAATTGTTTTTTCAGTTTTAAGTTTTGGCTGCTAGTGGGCGCTGCTATTGCTTCAAGTTTCCGGCTTAGGCCGCCACAGGGCGCTGCGATCGTTTTTTGTTTCCAGTTTTGGCCGCAAGAGGGCGCTGTGATCGTTTTAATTTCTAGTTTTGGCCGCAAGAGGGCGCTGCAATCGTTTTTAGTTTCCAGTTTTGGCTGCTAGAGGGCGCTGCTATTGGTTCAAGTTTCCGGCTTAGGCCGCCAGAGGGCGCTGCAATCGTTTTTAGTTTCTAGATTTAGCTGCTAGAGGGCGCTGCAATTGTTTTTTTAGTTTCCAGTTTTGGCCGCAAGATCACTGCAATTGTTTTTTTAGTTTCCAGTTTTGGCTGCTAGAGGGCGCTGCTATTGCTTCAAGTTTTCGGCTTAGCCCGCCAGAGGGCGCTGCAATTGTTTTTTCAGTTTTCAGTTTTGGCTGCTAGAGGGCGCTGCTATTGCTTCAAGTTTCCGGCTTAGACCGCCAGAGGGCGCGGAAATTGTTTTTTCAGTTTTCAGTTTTGGCTGCTAGAGGGCGCTGCTATTGCTTCAAGTTTCCGGCTTAGACCGCGAGGGGGCGCTGTGTTCGTTTTTTTTAGTTTCCAGTTTTGGCCGCCAGAGGGCGCTGTGATTGTGTTTAGCTCCCATTAAAACTTTCATCCCCTATTTTACCACCCTTAAAAGAAGATTTTTCAAAATAAAATATAGAGTTTTATTATTTAAAACTCATAATCTAAATGCCGATTTTCAGGTCTGTAACTTTAAAAACATAGGACTTTCATAAAAACTTTCATCCCCTATTTTACCACCCTTAAGGGGAAATTTTCCAGAATAACTTATACAGGTTTTTATCATTTAAAAATTATAATCTAAATGACTATTTTCATATCTGTAACTTCAAAAACATAACCTTCCTACCCCCATTTTACCCCCTTAGGGGAGGATTTTCGTGAAATATTTTCTAGGCTTATATCTTAGCCCTAGAATTAACCTACCTTTTAAATTTCAAGTTGATAATAGCAAAATTATAATTAAAACTTCCCATTAAAACTTTCATCCCCTATTTTACCACCCTTAAGGGAAGATTTTTCAATATAAAATATACAGAGTTTTATTATTTAAAACTCATAATCTAAATGCCGATTTTCAGGTCTGTAACTTTAAAAACGTAGGACTTTCATACAAACTTTCTACCCCCATTTTACCCCCTTAGGGGAGGATTTTAGGGATAATAAATAGCCTATAGCCTGCCCCAAAAGTTGGACTACCAAACGCAAAAAGAATTTTTCAAATACGATAGGTACTTCCAGAGATTAGCGCGTTCAAACAAACAAACAAACAAACAAACAAACAAACTCTTCAGCTTTATTATATTATATACTAGATGATGCCCACGGCTTCGCCCGTGTGGATTTAGGTTTTTAAAAATCCCGTGGGAACTTTTGATTTTCCAGAACAAAAAGTAGCTTATCTGTAGAAACCCGTCCCCAAAACGGAAAAATCCCGTGGAATCCCCACGATTTCGGAATACAATTCCTTACAGAATCAGGGTTGAGGAGTTGGATATGTATACCTACTCGAGTTCATTCAACGATAAAGTCTTTAATTGGTACCCCCAATATCAATTTAAATAACCGAAAGTTTCTAAAACCCATTAGTTTTGGGGATTAGGTCCCCTACAGCATCAGGATTGAGGAGTTGGAATCCAATTATTTTATAGAACAGGGTCGCAATGTTTCTCTATCGATTAAAAAAAAAATTACGCAAATCGGTTCAGAAATCTCGGAGATATCGGTGTACATTGGTAGAAAAACACAACTCCTCCTTTTTTGAAAGTCGGTTAAAAAAGTAGCCTATGTTACTCCCTGGTTAATTCTCTACTTGTATGTGAAGGTCCCGTCAAAATCGATTCAGCCGTTCCGAAGATTAGCCCGTTCAAACAGACAGACAGACAGACAGACAGACAGACAGACAGACAGACAAAAATTTTAAAAACGTGTGATTCGGTTATGGTAGCGTTCAAATAACCATATGAGCTTAATATGAGGTAGTTATTTCGATATTACAGACAGACACTTCAATTTTATTTATTAGTATAGATTAGTAATTAGTAATTAGTAATTAGTAATTAGTATATTAGTATTAGTATAAGTATATTAGTATTAGTATATTAGTATTAGTATTAGTATAGATTGTTATTAAATCTCTAAATGAGCTGTCATTTGGTCGTCATTTTGCTAAATTAATGAAGCGTTAACTGAAAATGAAATTATTTAAATCTAAACTAAGGAGTTCCTTCAATAACCATGCAACTCTGAGTACAGCAGTAAAGATTTTTGTGCTCAACGACCAAAAGTCATTCTCAAAAAAACCGAAACTCATCCCCTAAAAAAAAACCGCTTAATTTCCTGGCTCCTTTATCGCTCGCTCCATACATTTCCTATCCAGCACTATTAACTCCAGCACACGTAAAAATACTGTTCTTCATTTCCCGCCCATTGTTTCATTTTTAAAGGCAGCCTCTTTCGCCTCGGTTGACCCGAATGGCCTGAGCATTGCTGATTTTGCATAATTAAAACCGTCTACAGAGTACTTTTAAATAGCTGCTTTGAAGTTTCTCACATCCGATCTCGGCTGTTTAGGCATTATTGATTTATATTGTTTAAAAAAAAAAGTAGTTTTTAATGGTCACAAAAGTAAGAAAAGAAGTATAAATTATAAATTTAAAAACCCCCGACATTCGCCATTTTGTCATGGCGCCATCTTGGACTATATTGTAAAGTGCTATTTTACTGTACAAGCCCTTTCATTTGAAGCCAATATTGAGGAAGTTGAGAAAAAGTATGTAATCCGCCATTTTGTAGCGGCCATCTTTAACCGATTTTCATCAAACATAGCTAAGAACACTCTCGACTAATTCACCTTTCAAACAAAAAAAAACCGCATTCAAATCAGTTCACCCATCTGAGCGCTAAGGGGGAACAGACGGATAGACACACACACACACAGACACATCAAACTTATAACACCTCGTCGTTTTTGCGTCGGGGGTTAAAAAAGAGAAGTAAAATTTTTAAAAATTTGTTTAAAATCATCGAACAGTAGTAGTACATACAGGTCGATCACTTGTATTTCTCTACTTGCATTTCTCAAATTTCTCTACCCTGGAGTAGAACCCAGGACTTCATCATCATCATCATCATGATCAACCCATTACCGGCTCACTTCTGTAGCACGGGTCTCTTCTCAGAGTGAGAAGGGTTTTGGCCATAGTCTGCCACGCTGGCCAAGCGGATTGGCAGACTTCACACACCTTTGAGAACGTTATGGAGAACTCTCAGGCATGCGGGTTTCCTCACGATGTTTTCCTTCACCGTTAAAGCAAGTGATATTTAAATTCTTAAAACGCACATAACTCCGAAAAGTTAGAGGTGCGTGCCCCGGGATCGAACCCACGACCTCCGATTAGAAGTCGGTCGTCCTAACCACTAGGCCATCACAGCTTCACGTAGCCGACTCAGCTACCCACTTGGTCAATGATTAACATACAAATAGCGGTTCACCTAGCAAACATAATGACTGTTACAGTGGTACTTTGAACTGCAGTTTTCTTTACAACACTTTCACAATAGTTAGTAGTGAAATTCACAGTTTGCTCACAATATGTTATTTATTTTCTATTTTGTGGTCCCTTTGTAGGTAGGTACTGAGGCTCTATAATTTGAACGTTTGTCCACATGGAGTGAGTTTAATTTTATATTTCTTGCTAACGTTAGTACACTGTTGGTGACTATTAGGTAAGTGTATGCACTAGTTAGTGCACTGTTGGTGTATATTACCTGTATGCACTAGGCATTTACATTTTCGTACTAAAATACTTAATTTATTTTAGAGCATCCCTGGCGCAATGATGAACGCTGTGATGTTATATGTGGAAGGAGTCCCAGGTTCGATTCAGTCAATTATAGTGGATATTTAGTAGATAGATAGTGGTTTATTCGCCTTGTAATGTAGTGAATTTACAGATTCCGAATGAAGCATTCTTAATTTGTCCTTGAATCGCGCAGCAACGGGGCAACAGACCGACGCGATTTCTTGCTAGGATATAGCTAAAGATCTAGAAAATGACGTAGGATATCAAGATACTACGGGTTTAAAAACAATCTATATTTTAGAAAAAAATTAACCGACTTCGGTCCAGTAATCTCAGAGAAATCAGTGTACCTACCAAATATGAGTGTAACTTCGTACATAAGAATGATAACTACTTGGTTATATATTAAAACCTTTTCGAAATCATGTATAGTGAAAAAATCATCAAAATCGATTCGTTATTTTTTGAAATAATCACGAACATACATACATAAATACGGAACCTCATTTTTTAAAGTCGGTTTAAAATCTCAATCCACAAGGATGAAGCCGCGGGGATATGCTAGTATTTCATAAGCCATCTCGAGCTATTGGAGGAAAGTTTGATATATCTCCAAAGTTCCGACCAACGTGCATAAAATATGCAGTCTATCAAAATGTAGGTAAGCCTCGTGCTATCCATCACTCAGACTGCACGTTATGCACGATTAAAAAGTTCCGAAACATGCAGCTAAGCCTTTCTTCTTTGTCCAAACAAAGCGGGGCGTATTATAAATTTTAAATTTTCGCTACTCAATTAATCATCTTCAGCCGGCGCGGACTCCGGCCCTGGACTTAAACAGGCTGATGTATTGTTTCTTTGAAGGCGCACGGAAATCGATCCCTGCAGAAATGGTTTAGCAAATGACGTTATAACCCCCGGCACGTAAGTCGACCTGTGACCTATAAGTGCGCGCAGCGTTCAACGAGAGAGCGGGACATAATACGATTGGAGAGCCAATCAACGCTTACGAGGGATCCGCGAGAGCTAATCAGTGCTTACGAACAATCCCCACGCCCTCCCCGCGACCCCCTTACACCCCAAGATACCTCATTTTCGACTTCTGCGCATTGAAGGTCAACGGTAGACTTATTTGCCGTGACTTGTACAGTGAATGTTATGTTATTTCGTTTGAGATCGCCATTTGGATCTCGTGATGGTGACGTTTACATTCGATGCATGTATGTTGTTACGCTTTTACGCCTAAACCGCTGGATCGATTTTGATGAAATTTGTTAGAGAGATAAATTTGACTGTGGAAACGGATATGGACGTTCTTCTGTCACAGAAAAAAAAGGGTCGAAAGGGTTGTAATAGGGGATGAAAGTTTGTAATGGAATGCATTATTTTTCAAGGTATATCGGTGAAATATAAAAAAAAAATATTTTCTGTAGAACCAAAATGTGATGTTGGCATTGGCATTGACAATATAGTAGGTGCAACCTGCCTCTAAATTCAACACATTTGTCTCTTTTATTTCCTTCCGTATTTTTATGTATAGTTTATTGGTTGGTTTTTAACACGTTTTTATTAGCTTTAACTTTTTTTGGCTAAAAAATTTTACTACTGATAATGCCTACTGATAAAGCCGTTCCACCAAGCGATTTAGCGTTCCAGTACGTTGGCGTGTAAAAACCAATTTAGGAATATGGGTTTAATGCATATGCCATACCCCTTTCCCAGATTAGTTCGCTTCATTCTGTATCGTCATTTACCAACATGTGAGATCACACGTACATATATACTTACACACAAACACAAAGTGCTTATAATATAAACTCACAATCTGACCGTAGTGAGGTAAAAATCAACGTTTCTTTTACATCGATAAAATCTAAACCAATTACATCCAGAATGACCACCAAATAACCTGGAGATAATATCATATCCGCAGAGGATAGCCTTATATCTTTTTATTTTATTAGTCATAGTCAATAAAGCCTTTCAGTGTTTTCCTTTCGCAGGCATAACAGTTTGACACTTTTATTACGAGTCCCACGATTAAAAGCCTTATAACTTATTCTTTTATAAGGAATATTAAACGGTATTCCGTATGTGAGAGCGGCTATAATCGCTTGCTCAAAGTTGATTGAAAGAGGGGAATTGTAATGAGACGGTCAGCATTTATTGATTCACGTGGTTCCATTAGGCCGAACTTAGGGGTGGGAAGGGCTTCAATAACGGGAATGTTAAGATATCGATAAATGGAATTAGTTATAGACCAAATCTATATATAACACAATATAACCAAATCTATATATACAAATCTATATATACCAATATACCAAATCTATATATACAAATAGACAAATACATATAATAATAGACAAATTGACCTAGGAAATGTATTTTAAAATATTTTGTTAAATATTGCCTACTTAAAAAAATTATCAACGCTACAGCTGAAGTGAAATTATTAGAAAACAATAAAATTAAAAATAATTTAAACTGTCTTTAAATACTATATTTGAAATGATATATTATACATATTATTATACAATATACGTATTAAATATTATTTATATTTATAAAAATTTTGTATACTTAATAATATGTGTTTATTTATTATTATAATAATTATGCTGCTTGATTAGTAGGTTGCCTGAAAGATATCGTGCCAACAATTATTATTTCGTCCTTAGTTTTTCTGGTGTAAAATAAAGTATATTCATTTTCATTTCATTCAGTATAAAATTAATACTAATTGATTGTCAACAATAATTGGTATCTACCTTATTTTACGCAACTTATAAAATACTTATTAAATATATTTCCGTCGTTTGCTTGCCGGTGTGTGCATTTATTCGGACAATTTATTCCTAAGCGGCATATGAATAAAATAATAAAAAAAGCTTTATCACATTGAATTATGAGATATTTAACACTAAATTACAGCAAACCTCTTACATAATAAATCTTGCAGCGGAAAATGAGACATTTTAATGCATAAATATAGCCATTAATCTTTTTTCTTGCCACTTTTACTTCGCGGCATTATAAATACCGACTCGAAATAATACTCCACATATTTCCCGCGGTATCTCAGAAGTTATTGTAAATTAGATTCCGGAACATCATACCTACCATTTCTCGGAGCTCTGTGAACTTTTCCTCAGAACCGGAGGGCAGCTTTTGACGTTCATAAATTTTAAATGCGGCATCCTTCTCGTAAGAGATCTTATAACTAAAGTAAAGTTTAACTTTCATTATTTACGGATAAGGGAGTTTTGGGTTCGGTCTAGGCTTGTGGAGTTTCACTACATTATTATTAATTGGCATTAACTTATATTGTCAAACCTTCATTAAATTTCACGATTGTGTAAATTTTTTATTCAGAATCTGTACGTATGTGCATACATCCCGCATCCAGTTTACTCATGATTAAACGAATTATAGATAACGTAAAGAATGATATACATAATATGTTTTATATGATCTGGCAACAAACTTTTAATTATATTATTTTATACAAGCGTACACCCACGAATTCGTTCGCGTGGATATTGGTTTTTGAAAATCCCGTGTGAATCATTTTGTTTTCCTAAGCTCCTTTGAGCTCATACCTTGCTAAAAATTGTTAAAAGTTCACTGGCGGATGTTTAGGTAGATCAAAATGTAAACATCCGCCAGCAAAAGTCTCATCAAAATCGATCCAGCCTTTCTGAGATTAGCTAGTAATCTTTAAAGTATCTCCTATCTAACAAAAAAAGAATTAATGAAATCGGACCACGCGTTAATGAATTACAGCTTTTAACTTTCATCCCCTCTCCCAAGGGAACCGTGCTGAATTTCGGGATAAAAAGTATCCTATATGTTACTCCGTTGTATGATTTTAAATCATACCAAGTTACATTTCAATCCATTCGGTAGTTTTTGCGTGATGCGCGCACAAACATACAGACAAACAGACAAACAGATAAACAGACAAACAGACAAAAATTTCAAAAATAGCTTTTTTACGTTCTATGGCTTATCCCTAACATCTCCCAGTTATTATTTTGCAAAAATCTTCAATGTACAGACAGACAATGAAAGACTACGATTTTATTATAATTGTATAGATGTATAGATTAGCGTTCAATTCGTTTATTTAGCTAGGTATATCCTAATTTTTAGGCATATTTATGTATAATGTATATTTTTATGTATATAAGGCTTCCCGCTTCTTCTTTTCCTTTTAATTTTGGCTGAGCATCAACTCAGTTATACCCAAAAGCTTAATCGCTTAACTTATTGATATTCTTATTTTCTTTTTAAATGTCTTGGTCATCAACATAAATCATAATTATTCAATTTTTTTGAATTAGCGAGGAAAGAGCTCGCGAAGAAAACATAAATCTTTTATTCTTTTTTTTCTTTTTTTCTTTTTTTTTTTTTTAATTGGCGTTTCTTCACCCTGATAGATCAGGTGATTAACAGTATGGAAAGTCTGTTTTCCACGTGTCACTGCTATCTACTTAAACTATTATAATAAAAAATTGTTTTTATCGTTTTTTTTTTGTATATAGGAATAGCAGGCAACTGAGCAAGCGGGTCACCTGATGTTAAAAGATTGACCCATGAACATAAGCAGCACCTGAGGAACCATTAATGCGTTGCCGGCTTTTGAGGAAGGGGACTGGCTCTTTAGCTCGCTGCCGGAACACACGGATGCTTTGCGGCAGATTACGGCTTAAGTGTGGTCGCTAGCTAGGCGGATTCAGGGTAGGATCCTACCACAAAGCGGTGATACCATCCAGATTACGTTGTGTGGTATAAGGCACAACAACCCGTAGGGGGGACTGAGAGCGTCAGGGCCTCGTTAACATATTGGCAAGGTGCACCGCGCGCAGGCGAGGTTGACTTTGGCCACATAGGTGGAATTTGGGACACTTACACCCCAAAATGGTAAAATAAAATAAATAATATGTTAAATTAAAGTTACCATAAAAGACACAGGTTTTAATCCGACCCTCTTAAAACGTCCTCAAGCGTAAAAAAATTATCGATGTGTCAATAACGTCCCTAGTGGGCATGAGTGTGATTTCAGCTGGTTATCAATTCGCGTGTATGCGTACATCCCTTTGGGCTTTTTCCTACATGAAGATTCGATATGATATGAAGGTAACTTGTGTTTTTAAAAGAGCAACTGTTAAGTTTCTTGCCAGCTATGAACCGATGGTAGAGTCTTGATTTGTCAAAACAATTACACAAATTGGCTTAAACGAAATAAATAATTTTGAATTTTAAAAGCGAAAATACTACCATTACACTCATAATGATGCAATCAAAAACAACAGGTAAACTATATAGACGCACTATGTTTTTTTTTAATCTTGGTGTGATAGCATTGTTTGATAGCATGATTACTAAACCATTTAGCAACACAATTTAATTTTTTCTTTTATTTAAGTACGAATGTACAAATTAAACAAACGCATTATTAATATAGACTGCTGAAATCATAACCCTTGTTTTACTTTGACATAATCAGTTAAAAAAGATCGTTGTGCCATTTGCGACCCCAGAGCAGGCACCAGTGTGAATTCAACCGGTTATCTTGTCGCGTATACGTCCCTTTGGGCCGTTTCCGACCCGACGATACGACATGACACGACGATGTGGGTACATTTTATTTAAAAAGGCAGAACGGTTCAGTCTTTAGAGGATTGCGTTATCAAAGTGTCGTATATTCATGTTGAGACTTATTCGGTCATATTATTATTTCTCGGTTCAAAAAATAACAGCTAGAGATTAATACAAATGGGATAATTCAAAAACAAATCTTAAAAGATATCGATAATTTTTATCTCTCAATATTTAAAACACTCGTATTTAACGTTTAGTCTGTATAATATGTATTTGCTTATTCAATTTAAGTTTTTAGTTTGACTGTAGGTAATGTAGTTTTTTCAATTTTTCACATTTACACATAACACATATTGAAATTTAACGCAATCTAGTAAATACTAGCAGTTACCCGAGATTTACCCTAACGAACGAATGAATGTTAAATAAGTAGGTAATTTTACCCGAGATAAATTCTAATTGACTCTCATAAGTGGCTAAAAGTATTTTTTAAATTGATTGAAAACTTGCTTTCTATTGGACCAGTAATAAAAACTACCACCACGACCACCACGGCAACCCTTTAACGTCCCACTGCTGGGCACAAGCCTCATCTCTCATAGAAGATACGGATTTAGTGCGTAGACCCGCCACGCTGCTCCAATACGGGTTAGCGGGCCTATAAAAACCAATGTGCACAAAATATCCCAAAAGCCTGATAGTATCGTATTCGTTGCGCTGAGTCTGCAAAATACCTATTTTAGACAGCGATCATGTCAGACGCACTATCTTGATCCAGAGTCATTTTCTTATTACCCTTCCCTTTATTTTATTACGTTCCTTCCCAATTCGCTCGCTGGTATCTGGAACTCCCCGGATGAAGAAGTTAAGCTAGGTAGGTAGGTACAATACGTCTGAATTTGTTTTAGCCCTAAGTTTTCACACACTACAGTTAACCGCAGCTTAGGTGGATTTTATCCGGTTTTTTGGGTGATAATTGAAACGGAATAAATTTTGACAGCCTCCCTGGCATATTGGTGAGCACTGAGATCTTATAAGAAGCAGGTCCCGGATTAATAATAATAATAATAATAAAATAATAAATACTCACACATACACACACGGTCGTCTGTTCCTAAACTAGGCAACTTAATGCCTGTGTTATAGGTAACAGTCGACTGATAGACATATTTACATATAAATACATATAGGTATATTTTAATAAAGGTATACATACATACATATAAATACACCCAGACTCGGGGCGGGAATCGAACCCGCGACCCCGGAGCGGAAGGCAGGGTCACTGCCAACCGCGCCAACGGGCCAATCAGGATTGGACCTGGCAGGTGCAATTTGAAAATTTATAATTTCTAAATTGTCTCTGGTCTGATCTAGTTCAGCCGATTTTAGTAGATTCAGCCGTGGCTAGTTACTACACTACCGGCAAAGTGTCGTGCCGTGTCGTCAAGCGGTTTATCGTTCCAGTACGATGACACGTAGACACCAATGAGGAGTACCTATGGGTTTAATAACAAGTATAAATTAAAAATTTAAAAAAACCCCCGACATTCGCCATTTTGTGGCGGCGGCCATCTTGGATTTGCAATAGTGCTATTCTACTAGTCAAGCTCTTTCATTTGATACCCATGTTAAGGGAGTTGTGAAAAAATATGTAATCTGCCATTTTGTAGCGGTGGCCATCTTGGATCGATTTTCATCAAACATAGCTAACAACACTCTCGACTAATTCACCTTTCAAACAAAAAAACCGCATTGAAATCGGTCCACCCGTTTGAGCGCTACAGGGGAACAGACAGACACACACACACACACTCACACACACACACACACACACACACACACACAAACAAACACACACACACACAGACACGTCAAACTTATAACACTGTCGTTTTTGCGTCGGGGGTTAAAAATTCTAATACTAAATTATTAGCCTAATACTAAATACCAGGTTAGCTAACTTGTAAATGAGCAAAAAAAGAGTTTGTTTGTATGAAGTGCCTTAATCGCTAATATTTTAATAGTGTACTGTAACTTAGTACTTAAACTAGTTTTAAGCTACAACCGCTCGCGAAAAAAAAACCGCAGTGCGTTTTAGCGCTCTGGTCGAATTTGTTTTATCCCTACAACGTATTTCGGTTAGGTTTGCAATTCTCGTCATTTCTTTTTAGTGTTTTCAGCTCAGGTTTTCAGGTTAACCGGAAAGCCGATAAGCTGACAATTTGTGTCAGTCGTTTACTTTTCTAGATTTGTCCTTTTTAAACCCAACTACATTTTTCTTCATAGATAAAAATACCTACCTATCTAATCTTTTAAGGAGTAATCTAAGGCTTTAACGCAAAAAGTATAACGTCAATGGCGTGCGTGGGAACTTCTAGTAACCGGTGCATGTTTTTATTGCACTATCTACTTATCTCATAAGAGATCACTAAATTTAATGGGCGATGGAAGGAGTTACGCTCTGAGTTTCTCTAAGAGACATTCTTCGTTTATGACCTCCCTGGCGCAGTGGTGAGCGCTGTGGTCTTATAAGTGGTAGGTCCCGGGTTCGATTCCCGGCAGTGGCAATTTGAGATTTTATATTTTTAACCCCCGACGAAAAAACGACGGGGTGTTATAAGTTTCACGTGTCTGTGTGTGTGTGTGTGTGTGTGTGTGTGTGTGTGTGTGTGTGTGTGTGTGTGTGTGTGTGTGTGTGTGTGTGTGTGTGTCTGTCTGTTCCCCTGTGGCGCTCAAACGCGTGGACCGATTTGAATGCGGTTTTTTTTGTTTGAAAGGTGAATTAGTCGAGAGTGTTGTTAGCTATGTTTGATGAAAATCGATCCAAGATGGCCGCCGCTACAAAATGGCGGATTACATATTTTATCACAACACCCTCAATATGGGTATCAAATCAAAGGGCTTGACTAGCAGAATAGCACTATTGCAAATTCAAGATGGCCGCCGCCACAAAATGGCGAATGTCGGGGGTTTTTTAAATTTTCAATTTATACTTGTCTAAATTGTCTTGTTTGATCTGGTGGGAGGCTTCAGCCGTGGCTAGTTACCATCCTACCGGCAAAATCGTACATCTAAGCGATTTATCGTTCCAGTACGATGTCACGTACAAACCGATCAGGGGTATGGGAGCTCCCACTTATAAGACTACAGCGCTTACCACTGCGCCTAGGAGGTCGTCAGACAGGTCAGGGGGTGTTAAGAATCAGGTGACCCGCTTATACAATTGTTCTTTATTCAAATAAAAAAAACCGGCCAAGTGGGAGTCAGACTCGCGCACCGAGGGTTCCGTACTCCAGAAGTATAAGTACAATCTGTTTTTCCTTAGTTGTCTTAAAAGATAAAGTGCCAACTCAGAGGTCTATCTTAATTGGCGTCAATTATGTATGTATTGGGATACCCTTTAATTTCCAACTTTTTTATTTTTTGGAATTTTTCCTTTATTTGTGCTGTAAGATCTGGCTTTTTACCAAATTTCGTAATTCTAAGTTAACGGGAACTACCATTTGTAAGTTTTCAATCCAAAACCTATAGGGTACTTCCGGTTGACCTAGAATTGACAATTTTGGTTAAAAGCAAGGTCTTACAGCATAAATAAAGGGAAAATTCCGAAAAATAAAAAAAGTTGAAAATTAAGGTAAATTTTGGTACTTACAAATTTTTGCGAAAACCTGAATTTGCCCATATATTTTTATCGTGTTGAATCAGGACTTTGATTTTTATAGACCTAATAGGGCTTTTAGACCTCTCTATCTATACTAATATAATAAAGCGGAAGAGTTTGTTTGTTTGAACGCGCTAATCTCAGGAACTACTGGACCGATTTCAAAAATTATTTCACTGTTGGATATGTTCGTGATCCCTGAGTGCTATAGGCTATATATTATGTACCACGGGCGAAGCCGGGGCGGACCGCTAGTGTGGTATAAATTTCAACTTGCTAGGACCACCCGTTCCTGAGAAAATCGGTGGTGACACACGGACAAACAAACGGACAGACAGACAAGAAAGTGATCTTATAAGGGTTTCTTTTTACCTTTTGATGTACGGAACCCTAAAAACATGGCTAGCTTCAAACTGCGGCTGCACGACATTCTACCATTTTCTACTTTGAGTTATTACAACCACGATACCTTAAGCATAGTTGCAAGAGTAAGGAGCAAGGCTCTCGTACTCTATGACACGAATTATATGGAATTATAATAATTAAAACCACAGTAATGCGTTTGCACCTTACGTTTGTAGAATGAATAAATTCTCCGACATTAATGTCTTAATGGTTCTCCTGACTGAATATCAGTCACGGCAGTCAGTCTCAACTAAAATGAGACTATTAAATAGAAGATAATATCTTCTGCACAAGTGTGTTCATATACAGGGGCACTGTCTATTCCTTCACTTTACTAGTCCAAAGGAATGGCAATCCGAGACGAAGTAGCAGATGCAGAATCGATGGATTTAAAAACCGACTTGCTCGCTTCTCAAATTCCTAACTCCGGGAAGCTACTGAGAATTCTTTGACAAAAGATTATACTTTGATTTTTTTTTCTTTCACCTATAGAATTCGATCCCATGATCATTTAATTTACTGACAGTGTGTAGCCAGCCTAACAAAGTTGATGTTAAATTGTCCAATTATATTATGATTATTCGATTTTGATCCCTTTAAAAGGAATTATTTGTATAATGTATTTACGTATGAGTATTATTAAATTTAAAATGGATGATTTCCTTTATATGAAATAATGCTCAATTCATTATACCTAATTTATAAAATTTGCAATATTAACATAAATTAATTTGAATGTATTATCGTACAAATGCCTTGACAGTATTGTCGCTGCTAACATAAATAGGTACAGAAAAACAACTTTTATAAGTTACATCTATAATATTCACAAAGGTCATCTCATCGCCTAAAGACGAATTTGTGAACACACATTAAATATAGGCCCTGTTGCCCTGTTAGTTGAAATTTAAAAACAGAGACATATCATTATAACTTATGAACGTGGTCGACATGTACTTCATCACGAATGCAATATAATTTACAAGCAATTAACTCAATCCCTTTACCAATAAAGGTCAATGAACTGTTAATTAGAACCTCCGTATAATTAAGGGGGGGGGGACAGAAAACATCGCTATATCGCATAATCCGAGTTATAAACTTGTACTTAACTGAGCAATTAAGGATAATATGATCTGCCGTGCTTAATCCGAGTGCACATTATACCTATTTAACCGGATTCCGGGACAATGTTATGAGTACCAAATAGGGTTGTCGAAACAAATCTGCTTGCGATGCGCTATTTTGTTTAATTATCCTGACTGTTTCATCAGGTAAGCTCGAGAAAAGTGCACTGCATATATACCTGTTAAACTGAATTTCGGAAGGCCGGGACTCGGTTATGAGTTACAAAGGGTTGTCAAAAAAGGTAGCTTTTCCGGGACTTTTTGAACTTCAGTTTTCGTGAAGTGTCAGGGAAGTTCGAGAACCTTAACATTCTATGTATCTGGATTTCGGGACATGGGTATGATTTTCAAATAGGGTTATCAAAATAGTCCATTTTTCGGGGACAGCAAGTTAAAAATTTTTCACCTTCTGCCAGCTAGACTGGAAAAATTGGACATACTTAAGACAGGATTATCAATGCGAAAATGTGCCTTGATCCGCACTTACTAAATAATGCACATCCTTGTGAAAATATACACATTTTTAGATCGGGTGTGCGTGTAAGTTTGTCTTTGGGGTGTCTTGTTTGTGTATCGGTGTGTCTTTGAGTATATGTGTTTAAGTCGTATAAAAAGCATAAGACAGTCGTAACTTAAGTAAAGTAGGTATATGATACATGGTAATATATTCAGGGACAGTTACGGAAATCCCAGCGACCCGCCAACCTTAGCTACAAACGTAATCCCGGCGTAGCCGTTGTCCGAGGAACGCCTGAAAGTTTCTAATTACGCCCGGGACCGGGATTGCATCTCGCATTCGGTTTATGAAGGTTTAGAAAATCCGATTACTGGATGATCGAAAAATTTTCCCCCGTAATAGCCTTTAGGAGTGTTTGACGGCGGTTTTAAATGCGCTTTCATGGATGTGGATATTATCGGTATATTATACCTAATCTGCGTTATATCATGAATTTGATGTACTGTTTTAGATTACTTCGTAAATGGGTTTGCGATATCAGTATTTTTAGGTTTTCGTACCCAGACATACCAAACGGTTACTATGCCTCCGCTATCCGTACGTGCGTCTGTCTGTCACGTAATTGTTAGCCAGTTGAAGTTTTCACATAATATGTCCTTAACTCCTTAACCTGATGGGGAAGGGTGGGGGGAGGGGGTCCTATACAAAAACCCTCGAAATAATAGCATTTTTTCAACGTTATTTGTTTCAGCTTTATCTTAAGAAGTGCGAGTCGGCCTCGTGAACTAAGGGTTCCATTGTAGCGGCAAAAGAAGTACATCATCTGTGAAAATTTCAACTGTCTAACTATCGCGGTTCATGAGAGACAGCCTGGCGACAGACGGACAGACAGACAGACAGACAGACAGCAGAGTAAAAGAGTCCCGTTTTACCCTTTGAACCCTAAAAATAAGGGTTCTGTACTCAGAGAGTGTTGCTTGTTTTTTTTTTTGTAGCCTTGATATTGCTATGACATCTGCCTTGTTATTTACTAGAAGAATTTATGTGTACGATGGTACATAGTACCACTTGGTCGATTTTTATGATCCAAATGAACACAGTTTTACGAAACATGCTAACTAGATATGCTTTTTGGTAGAGAGCACATTTAAATTGGTCTGAGTTTTGGACAGTTTTTATTCGTTTCACGGAAGTTTTACCTCGTTAAAGGCGACTGTCAACTTTTCTGAATTGATATGCTCATTATGGTTGCGTTGCTTTCATAATGGCTTAGGCTGTAAAAAGTTAAAATTTCTTTTCAAATTAAAGTCATTACATTTCATACCTTTCAAATTAGTTTCTTACAATAATCATTTTGCTCTTGATTTTTTTAAATAAAAAAAAAACAAGCTTTGCTTATTTTTTAATTTGAAAGCATGCTTATCTAGTGGAACCATACAATATTTATTCATTTATCTCTTCTCTCAATTTAGAAATTTCATAATAACAAGTTGATTAGAAATAAAATGTAGATTGAAACTAAAATATAGTACTGCAAAAACTTTTGAAAACCGTCAAGAAATTATGAACCTATAGTCTGATTTTTAATTCGGTGGACTGGTTCTGACTGTTGTCATTTAAAAATAGAATGAGTTATTTGTATGAAAAACAGGATTAACACCTGAAGTACGATTTTACCCCAAACTAAAGTACCTGAAGTATCATCTTTCAGGCATTTGTCATATCTACATGAGGCAATTAATATTTTATTTATAAGTAAGTTTTGAATTTATTATCTTACTAGCCGACCCCTGCGACTTCGTCCGCCTGGATATAGGTTTTATATAGGATCGGATTGGATCCCATAATCCTTTTTTGAACCTAAACTAAATGTAGCCTAAGTTACTCCTTATAACATCACCTATCTGCCATTGAAAGTTCCATCAAAATTGATCCAGCCGTTTCGGTAATTAGCTGGAACAAATAGACAGATCGACAAACATAAATTTAAACGCACACCAGTTTAAAATAAGCCGTACGTTCAAAGATCCGGGTCCCAAGTTATTTGAACCCAATAAATGTCTGTCATTTCTGAACTAATAAACCTATGACCTTGAAATATTTACGGGACAATACTTAAAGTACTACCTTTCTAACAAAAAAAGAATGAGTTAAATCGAACTACGCGTTAATGAATTACAGCTAAATACATGTTTTAACTTTCTTCCCCTCTCCCTAGGGAACCGTGCTGAATTTCGGGATAAAAAGTATCCTATAACCTACCTCGGAGTATAAACTCAAATCGTACCGAGTTTCATTTGAATCCATTGAGTAGTTTCGGCGTGATGCGCGGCCAAGATACAGACAGACAGACAGACAGACAGACAGACAGACAGACAGACAGACAGACAGACAGACAAAAATGAAAAAAATTGCAGTTTTGGATTCAGTATCGATTATAGAGTGCCCTCCGATAAAAATTTTCAAAATATCTTCAATGTACAGAATTGGATCTGTTACAGTTTTATTATATTATAGATAGATAGAAGATAGATTTTGGGAAACTGTTTTATCTCTGGTAATATTAAGAAACGTCAGAATTCCACGGAATTAAAAATCAGAGTATATACCACCTTCTGAATTGAGACTGCTAAGTTATAAATTACATAACATTACAGATGAATTGTGAAATACAAGAATTGAGCGTTATAGTAATATGATCGAACTAAAGCTAAGTAAAGCACAATGTATGCCAGCAGTCCCACTATACGCGATTAAAAACTATATACCTGCGCACGTAAATAATGTATAACATCTTCACATTAGCGTTCATTATGCACGCAAATTAAAAAGGGAGACAATTAGCGTGACATAATTAGTGAAAGCGCCGTGACAAGGAACGCCGTCTCGCTGGAACTAAGCTCTAATTATGATGGCGTGAGGCGAGTCATTACCTCCCATTCATTATGACACTCGCGCCGTCACTCATCTGCTCGCCAAGTGGCGCGATAAAGCTTTGACATTTATGGAGAATTTACTTATACTGTTTTTTTTTTTGTATAGTCTTTTACACATTACTAGCTGATACCTACGGTTTTGTTCGCGTGGTTTTAGGTTTACCTAACCACCGCCGGCAACCGTCAGGGAGGAGTGAGCTAAAATAAAGAGCCTAACAAGTATAAATTAAAAATTAAAAAAAACCGCAATTATCGCCATTTTGTGGCAGCGGCCATCTTGGATTTGCAAAAGTGCTATTTTACTAGTCAAGCCCTTTCATTTGATACCCATATTAAGGGAGTTGTGAAAAAATATGTAATCCGCCATTTTGTAGCGGCGGCCATCTTGGACCGACTTTTTTCAAACATAGCTAACAACACTCTTGATTAATTCACTTTTCAAACAAAATAAAACCGCATTCAAATCGGTCCACCCGTTTGAGCGCCGCAGTTTTTGTGTCGGGGGTTAAAAAGAAGAAACACCAGTGAGTGCCTCAGCCTTTTGACGTCACACTGCTGAGCATAGGCCTCTTCTCTTATGCGAAAGAGGGATTTAGAACTAAGATCCGTCCAAATAAGGACTATTGTCACATGTCTAGAGACAGTAAACTGATTCTCGAACGAAAGTGACATCTTGGCTACTTAGATGTGGACGTGAAACGGAGATAGCTAGATGATCCCACTATGCCCCCACTCTTAATTTTTTTTAATTTTTTTTTATTGCGCGATAGGCTTACGCTTGACGACAATCATGCCTGAACAGCAATGATGAGTTCTAAGTTGGAACGCGCTTGCCTAGAAAATGCCTATTCACTCTTGCCTTGAAGGTACTTAAGTTGATCGAGGCGGGAAACACGGAAGCCGGAAGGGCGTTCCACACCCTAGCGGTTCGTATCAGAAACGTCGACCGAAAGCGTTTTGTGTGAGTAGACTGAACGTCAACCACATAGGGATGCCATCGCTCTCGACTTCTCGCTGTTCTGTGGTGAAATGGTGAAGGAGGAACTAGGTTAAAAAGTTCCTGAGCACACTCTCCAAAGTATATCCGATAAAAAACCAATAGACAAGCGACAGTGCGTCGGTATATTTTTAATTATTCATTAAAATTATTTATTACTAGCTGACCCCCGCGACTTCGCCCGCGTGGATATAGATTTTTATATAGGATCGGATTGGATCCCATAATCCTTTTTTGTACCTAAACTAAATGTAGCCTAAGTTACTCCTTATAACATCACCTATCTGCCATTGAAAGTTCCGTCAAAATCGATCCAGCCATTTCGGAGATTAGTTGGAACAAATAGACACACCACCATACATAAATCTAAACGCACACCAGTTTAATAATATAAGCCGTACGTTCAAAGTTCCGGGTCCCAAGTTATTTGAACCCAATAAATGTCTGTCATTTCTGAACTAAAAAACCTATGACCTTGAAATATTTACAGGACAATACTTAAAGTACTACCTTTCTAACAAAAAAAAATGAGTTAAATCGAACTACGCGTTAATGAATTACAGCTAAATACACGTTTTAACTTTCTTCCCCTCTCCCAAGGGAACCGTGCTGAATTTCGGGATAAAAAGTATCCTATGTCCTACCTCGGAGTATAAACTCAATTCGTACCAAGTTTCATTCGAATCCGTTCAGTAGTTTTGGCGTGATGCGCGGCCAAGATACAGACAGACAGACAGACAGACAGACAGACAGACAGACAAAAATGAAAAAAATTGCAGTTTTGGCTTCAGTATCGATTATAGAGTGACCTCCAATAAAAATTTTCAAAATCTCTTCAATGTACAGAATTGGATCTGTTACAGTTTTATTATATTATAGACTTGTCTCAATTTACAACCAATTTCGATTCTATTTTCACAGAAAGAGTTCATTTTGATTGTATTGGTTTTTGCATATATAAAACAATAATCAGAATCAAACACAGCCAACTGCCCTTTTGTCGATTAATTATTATTATTGATAAAATAAAAATCGCACAAGTTCTCGTAGTTAGTACCTACTCGTTCCGGAAACGGGCAGAGTTTCTCACAATTAACATTCATTTCACGGGCCTTTCTCCCGTTGAAACGGACAGCCTATTTCGCCGAATTGATACGGTTATTATGATATTTATAACTTTTATGGTTTGTTTCAGGCGACTTACCAAGTTTTTATCTTTTCAACTTTCTTTGAGTATTATAGTAGTTATTCTTTACATACAGGCCAGGCAGGAAGTTACTGTTCGCGAAAAAATGTGATAATAGTAGTTTATGATACGGTTGCATAATAGAGGTTATTAAAACACGAGTGTTAGTTTAAAAAACGAGCCGCAGGCGAGTTTTTTAATAGTATTACACGAGTGTTTTAATAACTAATTATGTAGAGTTTCATACACTACTTTATCTAAACTCATATCTTAAAATCCAAACCATAAAATCTTGGTAATATTTGTCGTGAGTTTTCTTTGATTTTGCTGGCAAAAGATTGTTGGTCGGTGGTCAGGTGGAGTTAAATTCTCTTCAGTATCACTACTAGACATTTTTCCGCACAATAAAAACCATGTCTTGTAAAGTTTTGAGTAACAAATAAAAAATTTAAATATTATAACTAGCGTATGGCGCCAAAATTCAGTTGTTACCATAGAGATTCTTCTTCTTTTTCGGTTTGTCCCTTTCGGGACAGGCCAAGATCGTTGACCATACAGCCTGGGTTACCATAGAGAAATTAATAGTAGTAGAGGAGTCCTAATGTCCTATAGAAATTAGTGGATCGGAAAATAGCTCAAGCTTATCAAAAATTTAATTTTTAATAGTTATTAATTTTTAGTAGTTATTTTTAGTAGTTACTTAATTTTAAGTAAACTTAATTTTTAGTAGTTACTCTTCTGCAATTTAACACAATTCACAATGTTTAACGCGTTTGTACAGTTACACACATCTACTGTAAGGAGGTCGCACGAATTTCCCGCCATGGCTCAAAAATACCAGAACCCAGTTCGCCTGTACTATAATGTAGAAAAAATTATTTTATAACATTACTTTGCAATAATTTCCTAACAAAGTAGTGTTATAATGAATTTTTTTAATTTTTTTTTTTAAATATTATAGATGTATGTGAATAAAGTAGTCCAATATATGACACATTTTGATTTCATATTCGGGATTTTAAGATATGAGAGTAGATAAAATAAATTTACACAGTAACACTGATATGCTACAGTTGATTTTTGGTCAGTTTTATATTCAGTTTTCACTAATATCAACTTCTGGCACGTGAACAAAATAAATGATTTAATTATTTTCTCTCATCAATTCGCCTTTTCATAATATTTAAGAATTTAAAAAATGGGATCACATTATAATAAATTGTAAACCTGTTAAAAGCGGGCACTTTAAATAGTATTTATTTTTTATTTTCACAAACAAACATAAGCCGCTTACAAAAATGAGTCGTCAACTTATAAATAGGCGCCGTAATCGCCGCGCCTTCGCTGCAAACGCTTGAATTTTCATTTTTAAACAAGCACTTAGTAACACAAATAGCACGAATAAGTACTACATTACGAAATCAGTACAGTAGCAGAACGCGTCGGCAACGGAAAAAGGCTAAAAAAAGTCTAAAAAGGCTAACAAATCAGCCGACAAAAGGAAACGTAAAACACCGCCCAACAATGTGCAAATTGCTAGTCTAGAAAGAATTCCGAGGAAAAACCGTACACTCTAAGAGTCAACGGACAGTTAAATTGCGATATGATGGCAGTCCCTAATATTCTGTTCTCTTAACGCAAGAAAAATGAACAGAAAATATGCGAAGAAACATTTAAAATATCTATAATATCTTCTATAATATAATAAAACTGTAACAGATCCAATTCTGTACATTGAAGATATTTTGAAAATTTTTATTGGAGGGCACTCTATAATCGATACCAAAGCCAAAACTGCAATTTTTTAATTTTTGTCTGTCTGTCTTGTCTGTCTGTCTGTATCTTGGCCGCGCATCACGCCGAAACTACTGAATTGATTTGAATGAAACTTGGTACGATTTGACTTTATACTCCGAGGTAGGTTATAGAATATTTTTTATCCCGAAATTCAGCATGGTTCCTTAGGGAGAGGGGAAGAAAGTTAAAACGTGTATTTAGCTTTTATTCATTAACGCGTAGTTCGATTTCACTAATTCTTTTTTGTTAGAAAGGTAGTATTTTAAGTATTGTCTCGTAAATATTTCAAGGTCATAGGTTTTTTAGTTCAGAAAAGACAGACATTTATTGGGTGCAAATAACTTGGGACCCGGATCTTTGAACGTACGGCTTATTTTAAACTGGTGTGCGTTTAAATTTATGATTGTCGATCTATCTATTTGTTCCAGCTAATTTCCGAAATGGCTGGATCGATTTTGACTGAACTTTAAATGACAGATAGGTGATGTTAAAAGAATAACTTAGGCTACATTTAGTTTAGGTACAAAAAAGGATTATGGAATCCAATCTGATCCTATATAAAAACCTATATCCACGCGGACGAAGTCGCGGGGATCAGCTAGTCTAATTATAAGAGTCTATAATTATTTTAACAAAGTCGTGTAGAACATAAACTGATAAAATTAGTTTTGTTTGTAACTCAAATACAAAAGCTTCACAATAATAAACTTCGAGGTAGTTTCGACGCCGTCTCTTGCACTATAAAAGTCTTGCAAGTGGTCAGTCCATTGCAGTGCGGTAAAGTATTTAATATACGACTGTCTGATCATACCGCAGTTTGTGGATCATATTATTATGCCATTTTATTTTGCTAGAAAGAATATTATAGCGACGTAAGAATCCTTAGGGGATGAGACCAGTCAACTTTCGATACTGTATGAAAGGGTTGAGCATAATTTACCTAACTGTTAAATAGTGATTAGTACCTATCATTTGCTGCCGCAAATATTGGATCTATAACTTTGAACATAGATTTTTTTTAATGTAATCGGTGTTATGTTTTTTCATAAAAGAGTGAGTGTAGTTTAATTCGGAACGTACTGATTTTTGTATTAATTACTGTCGATACCAATTGGAACAAATATGTATGTAGAGTAACATTTAAATTGTTGGTTTGATGACTGCGGTTATTTGTTTTCTGGATTGGACTGAAAACTGAACGTTTAACAACACCTATCAATTAGCGATGTGTCGATTTGTGATCAAACAAGTTAATATTCTAGTATAAAGTACGGTAACTTTAAGTAATATTTTATTGATCTAGAATTCTAGACCGTTACTAAGTAAAACAATTTTACAGTGCTTATTATACAGATAACACAGGTCCAAAATTTTTTTTTAAATTTATTCATCTACAAGGTAGGGCTAGCTTGTAGATAAACGAATTAAAAATATCGAGCAAAACTGAGAAAACAAACGTTTGTTCTATGAGAGCCCCCTTAAATATTTATTTTTTAGTATTTATTACGGTTCATGAGATACAGTCTGGTGACAGACGGACGAACAGACAGACAGACAGACAGACTAACAACGGAGTCTTAGTAATAGGATCCCGTTAAACCCTTTGGGTACGGAAACCTAAAGCCGTATGATAGAAATTATTTAGATTAGAAGATTAATTATACTATACATATTTTGTACAAAAAAATCTCTTTCGGAACTGACCGCGTCACTTTTCCCAGTGGTGAGACAATTATACAGTGAATTTCTAAAATGAATTCAATGCGCTCGAACAAAACGGAAACTTTATAAAAGCAGTTGAAATTTAATTAGCGAGTGGGCGATATTGTCCATATTTAGAGTCAACGGAACTTAGTTCAGTTCTCGACAACTCCTTCAAGTATTAAAGCTGACCACACACGTAGCAGGTGAAATCATAGCATATTTGAAAACGAAACGGTTTTGTTCAATAATCTACTGCTAGATCTCTTAAAATGCGAAATTAGGCAATATTTTAGTCCGCCTTCTTCGTCCATCCGACTACCGTCACATTATTTGAGATCTTCTACTCGCGCCTACTTCTGTAAGTCCACCATTCTAAAACAGGTCTGTCATAGTAACCATCGATTCTGTGACAGGAACCTCGCCCGCTGCTAGCCTAACACTCCTTTCCTTTCCATGATAAATCTTTTTTGCATTTTTACGAGAAGAAAATAGCTACCAATGTTTCACTAATCGCGCAGTTCGAGCTTTCTTACTGACTTAAGCATAAATAATTTGGCTGTCACAAAACCGCTAAGAGGCTTGGGTATGATTTAGAATGGGATGCTAACTTTTGCAACTAAGGCTGTTGCTATCCATATATATTTTTTTTTTGCTATAGCAAGTTAGCATCACAGCTCAATTAGTGACGATAGATGTTGTATTATTGTGTGATTTTGCATGTGTTTAGAATAGTTATTTTCTTAACCTTAATTATAGCAGGTTTATCAAGTTGTACATCCCATTTTGCTTTTTTTTCGGTGGGCAAACTTAAGCGGTATGTAGCCAAATTATCGTAATTTTAACCGAATATGATGCAACTGAGCTTAAAGCCCTGTTTTATTATCTTCTGTTAAGTGTCGCTTAGCTTATTCACAACTTTTGTCTTTGTCACTTGACATAAAGTAAGAAAGTGACAAACTAACATTTAGGCTATCCGACACTTATTAGAAGGTGGTGAAACAGGCTCTAAGCGTTTTTATGATTACGTTTGAGACCATGCCAAACTAACTTACATTGTATTCAAAATTGCAGCGTCAAAATAAACTCTTCTAGTGTCAACGCCCTTACAGTGAATATGAAACTGCATTTGGCATGCGCTTCTGTTTTCTCATTTCGCCAGATCTTATCTCGAGTTGTTTCACAAGAAACATAATAATGATCGTCTCCGCGGACGACGCTCTTGTAATTGTAATACTCTTTGTGTAATAATTACCTACAATGATATATTTACAATTTAATACAACCGAAGATGATTCATTGAGCTTGTAAACTCAATGAATCATCGAGTTCGAATAGACTTTTCTTTTAGTGAAAAAAAAATGAAGATTCCTATAATCTCAAATCCAGTTTTATATCTTACGAGGAATGCAAAAAATATATAGGTACTCAAGTTGTTAACATAATATGTAGGTACAGATCCAAATTTGATTCTCGATGGAGCAGATTAAGATAAGGTTTCACTAGCTTTCTCGTCGTCGTTATCAACAAACAGACCTCCATAGCTTTACGTAAGTCTCTTGTAGGGACTTCCATACGCTGTGGTCCTGTGCCACTAGTAGGTACCCAGCGGTTTCCTACTCGACTCGTCTGATGTCGCGTTGTACCACCTAGTAGGGATTTACCGGAGGTAGCCATTCCAGAATCTTGGAGCCTTAACGTGTAACGGTTTTATGTCCCGCTCATTGTGATTGCAGCTTTAAACCCGTTGAGCTATGTCAGTTACTCTATTTCATCTAGAAATCTTCGTTAAATTAGCCGACATTATTTAGGCCAGACTAAGGTCTCGACTTTTTCCCACCCTATAGAAACACAGTTCTGCCAATCAAGATTAAGACCTATACATAATCTAACAGATGTATATCGGCTTACTGTCCATCAATTAGTCATTCAATGGATTTAATTAAACCGCATCACAATAGCCTATTTGCTGAGACAATTAGTTTGTATACGATAGACCTTTAGGCAGAGGATAGTAATTCCGATGTATGTATATGTATGTAAATACATTATAATTATCAAAATTGAATTTTGATAATTGTAATATATACCACACCTAGTACATCGCTTTACATCGATCAAGATACATAATTTTGAATAAAATATAACTGGCCATGTGGGAGTCGGACACGCGCATAAAGTGGTATCACCAAACATAAATTCTTCTACTAAGCAACAAGACAGGCTTAAAACTGAAAGTGCAACATCAAAGCGACAAAAAACATCGCAATACGTCACATGTCAACCAATTTACACAAAACCTTAACAAATTATACACCTAAATCTTCTTCATGAATCACTCTGTCTATCGCTGAAAACCGCATGAAAATCCGTTCAGTAGTGATTGTAATAAACAAATTGATACAATCGCCCGCCTTTGTATTTATTTCGGTGCAACAGTGCAGTAATTGACGGTCGAATTAGCATCGCCGGCCACCGACCACTAATTAGCCGGCGGGGTTTTATTTCCGAGCCGTTATCTAAGCACTCGTGATCAGCGGCGGCCACGCCTCCACGCCGCACGTAACACCACCACCGCTGCAATTACTTCTTGTGCGAGGCCTAACTAAATAACGGCGGAACAATTATTAATGTAATAAATTTTTTAATAAATAACAGGGCTTTGATTGTGGAAACGTGTTATAAATTTTTAAATGCTTTTATATAAACGCTTTCCGGAAACTTTTTTTTAAAACGTTTCTGGAAAACGTTTCTGGAAAAGTTCAAAATCCACACCTGAATGGATCAATGCTCACTAAAGGCTTCGTAAAGTTTCTTATAACCCCCGTCACGTAAGACGACCAGTGATCTTCAAGTGCGCGCAGCGTCGTACGAGTGAGTGGGACACAATACATTGGAGAGCCAATCGGCGCTTACGAGGGATCCGCGAGAGCTAATCAGTGCTTACGAACGATGCTTACGCCCTCCCCGCGACCCCCTCATACCCCGAGATACCTCATTTTCGACTTCTGCACATTGAAGGTCACCGGTCGACTTATTTTCCGTGACTTATAGTAACCATTTTCTTTTATGTTTTAAGCAATAAAATAACTAAAAACCAGGACGTATGTACATTTGTAATACAATAATTTGTTCTACTCATAAACACGTAAAAGTTATATAATTATATATACAACCACCAAAACCTCAATAAAAGTGGATGCTCATTCTATTCAAAATGTAAAGAAAGGCCATTTTCAAAATAGACAATTTAAACATTGGTTAGGATGAATAATTATCTAATGAAAAAACCAAAACTCTACAATCCTCCACAGAACAATGGCAAACATTTTAACAAGACTACATTCGTATAATGAGCCCCGTAACATTTAATTAGGAAAAATTCGCGAAAACTTCTCCGCAGCAAAAGAGAAGTTTCCTGCCTCGTTTAAAAGAAGCAGCCTCGCTAAAACAACCTACTCTATCAATCTGATGCACGAGCAGGCAATTTTAACCTCAATTTTTTGAATGCTAAGTTCGGTTTCCCCGTAAAATTTTTCGAGATATAACTTTTATAGCTACGCTAAAAGTCTCAGATTACATACTTGATGTGCTTGAAGCTTGAAGGAATTAGTTATGGATGACTGTCACAGTAGATTCAAAGTGTATATATACACTAGCGGCACGCTATGATGGCCGGTTTGACACATTACAATAGTGATGTGGAATGTCAATTTATTCTCGAACAAAAAACAATTAAGTTTTGTTTTTGTACCTGATTAAATAGGTTTAATAAAACAAAAATGTATATGTTTATTTAATTTATTTGAACGAACTGAATATTTGAACGAAAATGAATATACATACTTTATATGCACACAAGAAACATATGAATACAAAAGATACCAAAAAAGGTGCCACAAAAGGCCATAATTAATCAGATTCGTCCATACTACTATTTTCACTGTCGTCACTGCTATCATCACATACATTAATAATTATATGTTCGTTTTCTATAATATTATCTATTTTCACATCTCTTTCATAATCTTCCCTTATTAATTTAACAGTTCTATTCACAACCTTTTCCCAGTCTCCTTTAGTCACATGTTCACAAGCTTCTTCTAATAATTTTAGCATTTTTTTTGTGGTAAATGGGGGTTCTGTATTGTGTCTTGCAGCATATCCCTTAATTTGAGCCCACACCAACTCAATCGCATTATACTCACAATGGTAAGGCGGTAACCGTATAACTCTGTGCCCATGTTCTAATGCTATTTCGTCAATGACGTATCGGATCTTGGTTGGTTTGTTTTCTTTTAAAAGACGTACTAATTCCGCTTTTAACATATTCATGTTTGCATCTACGCCATTTTTACGAAGCCATGCGACGATATCAGCTTTCTTTTGGGATTGGGCAGGTGGCTTGTCAATTTGCATCGAGTGGTATGGGGCGTTGTCCATAATTATAATAGATGGTTCAGGGAGGCTACACAACATTGAGGTAAACCATTCAGTAAACTTTTCTCCATTCATGTCTTCATGATAGTCTCCAGTGGTTTTTGACGCAAAAGCCATGAGAGAACCTTCGACAAACCCGTTGATGGTTCCGGCGTGACAAATTATAAGTCGCGATCCTTTTCCTACAGGAACTTTGGAAGTAGATGCTGCTGTGTCATCGTTCCAAGAACGGCCTACAGTATGGTTAGCATTAAGCCATGTTTCATCCAAGAACACAACATTTTGCCAATTTTTGATTTCTTTCACTTGCCGTAAAAAAGTATACCTTGCCATCGCTATATCAAATCTTTCCATCAATATTTTGCGTTTGTTACATTTTTTGTATCGAAATCCAATGGTCTTCAAAATCTTCGTTAAAGAACTTTCCCCACCGAAGAATAATCCAGCTTCCTTCAGTGAATGCACCAACTTTTTTCTTGTTGGATACTCCTTCTGTAAATAGTAGCCGTAAACATGTCTTCGGATAGCATCGGCATCAAAGCTATCGATGCCTACGACTGGTTTTGCTCGTTTTCTCTTTTTTGGTGTGTGAAGTTTATTTTCTTCTGTGCCAGTCTCGCCATATTTTTTTTTAGTTATCCGTCTAACAGTTCGTTGTCCAATATTAAGCGCATCAGCTACGCGTTCAACCACTGACGTTATAGGTAAAATTGGCCCTCCATTTTGAGCTTCACGATCGAAATAGTTACGAAGGCGTATTACGAACTCACGTGTCTGACTATTTAGAACAGTTCTCTGCGTACGTTCGGTCATATCGACGAAATCCACAACAAAGGGCTTGAACAGAGTCCAAATTAACGAGCAAGGGTCAACAGTAATGCAGTATCAATATTTGAAATCCAAAGCCAGGTCAAAACTATATCACAATCGCATTGCACTGACAGTTTATACTTTTCGAAGCAACGTCAATTCGAAACTGCTTTGTTTTGCATTGAGCATTGACGCGAGTTTGCCGGAGGTAGTAGTTGTGCTAGCCAGCGATCCTATGTGACGATCGTATTAGATTCCATTTTTAAAAATTTATTGATATTTTTTTGCGATTTCAGAGGTTTGTCCACATAGTGAAAATTGTTCATATTCACAAGTACATTCACCCCTTAAATGGTGCAAACTGATTTTTCTACACTTGTATACATTTAAGAAATCAATTTAATAAATAAATTTTGAGTCCTAAACCTAAAACTACATTCGATAAAATTTATGAATCTCTGCACATCACTATCGTCAATAAAGTAATACAATTATTTCCTTCAAAGTCGTTATCAATTAATACGGAACTTCATGAGCGGACAAACGTCAAACCGGCCATCATAGCGTGCCACTAGAGTAGGTATGTTTTTTGTATAGTTGGCTTAAAATCTTACCATTTCCTACGACCTTTAGAAACCCCTGCGGAGTTTTAACTTGCTCATGCGATTTAAGAAATCTGCACGCCTTAATTAGTATGCTTTTTAGTTAAGGAAAATTCGAGAAAGTAGTTTTTTTCTAATGTGGTAGAATTAATACCTAAGTACCTAGTAGTAGTAGTACATACATGTATGTACCTATGAATAGTATCTTTTTTGTAAAACCACTTACCTACCATTGTTCAGAAATAAAGGCTTATTTATTAGTTAGTAGTAGAAATATATTTACCTACATAATATATACAATTTTGTCACATAAAAGCCACAAGCATTGTGTATTTTCTTTTAAACCGCTTTAACTAGGTAATGGAAACATGCTCAACATGCCAGTGTAGAGGATACGAGATATTACTTTCAATGGCTAAGTAACATAAATTAATCTGGTCCTTTTTCCCCTTTTTCTGCATATTCTCTCATTACGTCGGCTACAAAGGGTAACAATATTCTGCCCAGGGCGTGACTGGGCGCGGCTCTTTGACGAGCATCGAACCGCCGCCGGCTCCTTGATTATACGCGGATCTCATTATGTGCTTAAAGGGTGCAGCCAAATAAGCAGCATTTATTTTGCGCCAACATGAGATACGGCTGGAAAAGTTCAATTTTTTGTCACCCAACAATTTTAACACTGCAATCTCACATGGTGGTATTTTATTTTTACTACTAGCTTCTGCGCGTGGCTTCGCCCGTGTGAATTTTTGTTTTTAACAAATCCCGAGGGAATCGTGGATTTCCGGTTCCCGTTCCTTACTTATCCAACATAATATACCTTATCCAACTTATATCAAGGAAGTTTGCGACAGTAATCTATAGCTGTAGCGATAGATTTCCGTTTCTTTAAAATCCCGTGGGAATTGTGCATTTTTCCGGGATAAAAATTAGCCTGTTAAAAATAGATGTGTTAAGTCAGGGCATAATCTATCTCCATTCAAAATTTCAGCCAAATCGGTTCCGTAGTTGCAGCATTAAAGAGTAACAACAAACATACACACACACACACAAACTTTCGCCTTTATAATATTAGTGTGATTATAACATGACACCTAGGTTGTGATCATGAGATGTGAGTCTAGACTCACATCTCACATGACAATCCATTCTAAAATGGAAGCGGGTAAATTTGGAAGAGTTATGATAGTTTTTAATTAAACTGATTAGGGGAATCAGTTTCTACATGGCATTTTACCGTATTTGGAGATACGTCACTGCCACTAAAGTGGTAACTAGCTACTTCCCTTCAGGCCAGACGACTAAGAATTTAGATATTATAAATTCCCATATTGCTGCTGGGAATCGAACCTGGCACCTATCACAACGCTCACCACTACATCAGGGAAAAAAGCTTTTTGGAGAAATACGTGTTAAACTAGTTGATGTTGGGCTTGTAATGATTTTGTGTAATTATACTTATTACAAATTTTAATCGTACATGTGGACTCAAAAATACGGCAGATAATATTTTTCGCCCATCCATTCGCCTAATGCCAAAAAGCCGCAACGATCGTGGATTGAAAACTAAAAGATCGATGGTTCAAATCCCACCCATTGCACTATTGCGGTATCCACTCCTAGCACAACCTTTACTGTTATTTGGAGCGAAATAATAAGGATTGGGGAATATTAGTCATGTAAAGCATGGCTACTATTCTTTACAAAAAAAAAAACTTATATGCCAATGGTAAAGAAGCACGTTAAGCAAACTAATTAGTACCCACAACAACGTAACTGCTATGCTTCCATCTACATAAAATGAACGGCTTATGTGTATGTTGTAACTCTTTATTTAATGAAAACAAAGCCATATTACGGTTCAACCTAGTTGAGTAAACAGCTCAAAAAAACTTACTCTCCGCGCTCCGATATCGGAGTTTGTTCACAGGTTCAATTACTTTGTTTTGTGCTTCTTTTTGTACACGCTACCTCATTACGACGGCAACAAAAAGTAACAATTTTGTACCGTGAAAGAATAGCTTTCCTTATGGGTAGAGCGGTTATTTCAACATGTTTTCCTGTTAAAATGTCAGTCATATTATAACTTCAGAAGCCCACTGCTGGGCACAGGACTACTCTCCTATCGAAGAGAGGGATTTAGAGTTCAAACCCACTACTCTTCTCCAATACGGGTTGGTGGGGTATCATTTGAATTTAGACGGTTAGCAAAATATTGAAATTTTAGTGAACTCAGCGTGCTTAGTCTAAGATCGGAGCACTCGAAAACGAACTCGAAAACTATTGATCGATTTCAGAGTAAAATAGACCTAAAATGGCTTGTATTAAGGTTTGAGTTCGCCAATACATTCAGCATTCGAACACAACGAGCGCCCCAAGCAGAAATGTTGTAAAATACATATTCGAACTATGGAATTACGACTTTAAAATACGAGTATTTGAGTTCATTTTGCTCTGAATTCACTTGTGATTCGATCAATAGTTTTCGAGTTCGTTTTCGAGTGCTCCGATCTTAGACTAAGCACTCTGAATTATATTTTGTTTCGATAAATGTCGATTTCGATATGTATATCTAGTTTGAAATTAGCGCGGCAAAACAAATTGGCTGGTTTTTATAGCTAATTAAATTTAAAATATCCCGCCAACCTGTATAAGAGCAGCAAGGCGGGTCTGAGCTCTAAATCCGTCTCCTATAAGAGAGGAAGCCAATGTCCAGCAGTGGGACGTTAAATGGTAGTAGTGGCTGTAATATTATGAATTAAGTATGAAAGCGTAATATTCAACCCCACAAAGGATTTTTGTACTGTGCGCAGACACATTATGGTGTTACTACATAGATTATGATGGTTTTTTCATTTATTTTTTTCATCTTTAAATATTAAGAGTGTCATATCCACGTGATAACGTCTTATAAATCGATGAACGCCGGCTACATGCACGAAAAAACATGACTCATTGTCGCGTACCGCGGAACGTAGCGCGTAGCACGTAGCACATAGCGCGCGCACGTAGCGCGTGTTTTCATAGGACGTTATCACGCAAAATTGACTATACAGTTCGTAAATGGACTATAAAGATAACAATTTTTTTAATAAAAAAATTGTTTTTTGTTTTTATCCCATAATCCTATCTGTAACTTATTGAACGTTCAAAGATCTTTGACCTGTAGCAATGAAGCTGTATGCCGAGCACTAAGCGACCCCTGACTAACTTGATTATAATGAACTATAACGCAGTTCACATTACGTGCTGAAAGGGTACGTTTAAGATAAGTAATGTTTACTTAACGCTGGTACAAAAGGCGGCGGAAAAACTTTTAATGGAATCGCGTTGTTGGAAAAGCTACCTTTATTATCGTTTCCTTTTAAAGATGGTTAGGCACTAAGTGAACATTTTACCATTACTAAATAGCGTTTAGGTCTTGTAGTTAAAAAAAAAATCTTCTTTAAACTACGGTATTTAAAAATGGCGGCCATTATAATCTTATAATGGTCGCCATTTTTAAATACCGTAGTTTAAAGGAGATTTTTTTTTTAAATATATCATCGTTTATTTTTACAACAATATCTTTCTCGTATGTTGGTGAGCACTCATGCTTCTCATATTTTTTGCTAAAAATAAGTATCATTGTAGCTCCATAACTGAGATCATAATAAAAATAAAAAAAAAGTTTTAAAGTTTTAAGTTTAATAGAATAGAATAGAAAAGTTTTTTATTCAAATAAACTTTTACAAGTGCTTTTGAATCGTCGATTGAGTCTACCACAGGTTCGGAATGCAGTTCCAGCCGAGAAGAACCTGTAAGAAACTCGGCGGTTGCTCTTTTTTAAAAATAACATTATAACAATTATTATTATTAATGTACATGATTGAAATGCCGTCTCGCGCATTGCTGGAACGAGTTAAATCCAAGCTTTTTTATCGTTTATATAATCTTCAATTGTATAATAAGCTTTTTTTATGAGCATACTTTTAATAAAGTTCTTAAACTTGTGTAAAGGCAAGTCTAAGACATATTTTTTATTCAGATAAACTTTTACAAGTGCTTTTGAATCGACAAATGAATCTACCACTGGTTCGGAATGGTGCTTACAATTCTACACGTTAAGAAGGGCAGACAAAAGTAGCCCCATTTCCGACGGCGGCACCCGTTCACGAGCATGACGCATGATCCAGCCATTGCTTCGCTCAACCATATTTGAGGGAACGTAACAACCCGCACCACACGACACCACCACAGAAATGTTTAAAGAGAGCAATAAAATTAAGTAATTACAGGCGATAATATTTAAGTAGTAAAAATGAGATAAGTAGCGTACTATCGCATATATTCATATTTATGTAATTTTCCTGCCAAGATACACTGGTAGAGATATCAATATAGGTAGAGCAACAAAATAGTCACACATCTCTAATAGAGATAAATGTTTCCTTATCCACAATTATTCTTTCTTATTCTTTTCTCACACATACTTTGGTACAAAAATATATATAAAGAATAACTAAAATGTAATCCACATGGACCTAACCCAAAGTAAAAAAGCTGAGAACGGAAGTGCTTCAAAAACTAAATTACGGCTACTTTAATTAATCACAAGACAAGAACCGTGAAATTTATAGAAGCCGAGGAAAGAACTCTTTAATCTTATTTAGTTCAAAGGCTAGCCGTACCGTCTAGTTTGTGTAACTATACAAAACAACTTCCGGCCAAACTACTACTCGGAAATCGTAGTTTGTAAACCCAACATGAGATGTTTTGTCAAGTGGACGGTAAATCGGTAAAAAGTTCCCTCCGATTTATGCCCTTGGCACTAGCAGTAAAAAGTTTAAAGTATATTAAAATACGCGTACTGCGGTTGCACGAAAGAAGTGGGTTTAGTGGTTATCCCGATGTATTATATCGATTCCAAATTTAATTTTACAGCAGATGCATTCAATCATAACTTTAAAAAAAATTAACTGACGGAAAAAAATTGAGCAGCAAAATTTTAATATAAATAAACCTTAATCTTAGTAAGCTAATGTAATCAACTAATTTTGAATCAGCAATAAAAAAAAACAAAGAAGAATATTAGTAACATATATACGTAAACTGTAAAATGATTCCAGCGGAAAGCAGCAGCACGTTTGTTTGTTTGGTACAGTACAAGTTACGTAACTAACAAAAGTCAAATTAAATTACTTACATTAGTTTAGAAAACCACTAAATAACACCAACTAATAAACCAACAAACAAACGCACTATCAATTAGCAGGGATAAACGCGAATCAGTGGAATGTTATCGTATATTATTTAAACTTTTCACAGCTGCTGTAATTGGAGACAAACCCGTTTTTCGTAGGCGAGGTAACAGCAGATTACAGCGGCTTAGATAACGGCCCGGAAATAAAACCCGCCGGCTAATTAGTGGTCGCTGGACGGCGATGGTAATTCGACCAAGCGCCGTCAATTAGTTGACTATTTCAAAAATATATAACTATATTTTGTAAAAGATCACATTGATTAGAGAAAATGCCTAAACGATTTTATCACTTGGTAAAATAAACCAGGCAGATATCCATTTAATTTTATACGACCGTCTGAAAAAATATGAATGAGTATATTGTTTTCAGGTTTTATGTAGGTATGTAATATGAGTTTGTATACCTATTCCACTATAACTTCTATACACCTGAACCGATTTTGATAAATGAGGTATCGTTGGAATCCTTCTTATTCCGAGTGACATAGGCTAGGGAACCTCAAAATTTTATATGTGTTACACAGAACGTCCCCCGACTGCGATGACAATTTTATTTATTTGTTTAGTCAGCGTGTAAATGAGTGACTTCGCTTTAATATTATACCTATATGCAAACTAACTAATACAACTTGTTTTTTGACAAACTAACTAATACAACTGATGCCCGCGACTGTATCCGCTTGTATTTATATTTTGGAAACCCCGTGGGAACTTTTGAAAAAAAAGTATCCTATTTTCATTCTTTCTTTCTCTATTTCTACTAGTCCAGTAACTTTAGGATTTGCTAGTATGGGGTACCTTGCGTTAAATCTGGTAGTTCTGATTTTTTGCAGACTTGTTTATGATGTATGCCTAATGAATAATCCAAGTTTGTGACCTCGAGCGACGAACGCAACTTTGTCAAAAATCGAAATACCGCGAAAATTTCGCATTTTTTTCAGATTTTGGCGATTATAACCCAAAAGGACTAGTTCTTGACACTACCTTTTCAGGGCGTTTTTAAAGTAGAATAAAATTACTACAATTTAAGACCAGAACCAGCTCTATAGGTAAATTACTTACTGAGATGCTCGCAACTTCACTCGCGTGAATTCTTAATCTCATACAAACTTTTCCAAAATTCCTTCAACACATTTTCATGGATATAACTTGATAAATGACGAAAACGTGATGGGGTCTCATTTAAACTTTCATCCCCTACTTAACCCACTGGCGAATATAATTTTCAAAAATCCTGAATTTCATATTTTTTATTTTTTATCGAAAGCCCAAATACCAATTTTCATGAATGTAACTTGAAAAATGACAGACTTTCATACAAACTTACAGTACTTAACTAAACAGACTATCGAGTTATATCCATGATAATTGCTATTTAGATTTTCGGTTAAAAATTAAAAATTAAATGTTGAAGGAATTTTGGAAAAACTACCCCTAAGTTGGTACAATGGGAGATGGAAGTTTGTATGAGATTAAGAATTCACGCAAGTGAAATCGCAAGCATCTCAGTAAGTAATGTACCTACAGAGCTGGTTCTGGTCTTAATTTGTAGCAATTTTATTCTACTTTAAAAACGCCCTGAAAAGGTATTGTCAAGAACTAGTCCTTTTGGGTTATAATCGCCAAAATCTGAAAAAAATCCGAAATTTTCATGGTTTTTTCGATTTTTGACAAAGTTGCGTTCGTCGCTCGAGGTCACAAACTTGGATTAATCATTGGGCCAACATCATAAATAAGTCTGCAAAAAATCAGAACTACCCGATTTAACGCAAGGTCGGATTACTTAAGTTACTGGGCTATACCTACTCATATCTAAGGCAACGAATAAGCCCAAGCGCTATGCAGGTAATGAGGTGCGTTTCATCGCTACGTTCGTTTGTTTGTTCATTTCATAAATGGCCACAATATAAGTCTACCTCCCAAACGTTCGTTAAAACGCGTCAAACCGAAAATAAATTACAACTGCAATATTCAAATCATCAATTCACATACATATTAACACTGGTCTATTTTAAAACCGGTTGAAACTGAAAATATAGGCATTTAATATTCACAATACACAGTAAAAGCTTATGAACACTGTTGGAAAACAACAGACATGCTTCGATATAAAAAAAAAATGAGTCAGAATCGAACGGTGCGGAAATACGGAAATGCATAGGCACAGGAAATGAACACGTTTTCAATACAAGATGGCCGCGATTTACGTTGCGACTGGACGCTGCTCGATGAAAAATTTAGCAGGGAAATTGTTTGAAATGCATTTGCTACTTGGGGGAAAACTGCGAATATCCTTTTGGGGATTTTATTTTAGCAATTTTATTTTTATTTTTACAAGGTTTCCAATCGATAAGTTTTTATTTATATAGGTACGTATGAGTATATTCATATCTAAACTAAGTAATCTTCGTATATAACAAAAAAGTGTTTTTATGTTTGTCCTCTATGCGTTCCTAAACCATACTTTACGTGTCATTGCTACGTTTGCCGGGTAAAGCTAGTAATATTATAATGCAAAAGTAAGCATTTTTTTTGGAGAATTAATTTATACAATATTCTCCGTAGGATTTCATATACGTGTTTAAGTTAGTTAAGTTTTCGTACTTAATAATTTCTATGTAGGCACGCTGGCAATATTATAAATGGATGCTTTTTGTCTACAGGGTGCGCGTTCCTGACCTATTTTAATCCAGAAAGTGCATCAAGCGCACAATCCGCCCTCCATGAGAAACGGACGCTACCAGGGGTAAGTAGTAGTTACTATTAAAACGTTGTATAGAATAGTATATATACATATTTTATCCTCACAAATGTATATTTTAAATTTTATTTATATGGAAATCAATAACAGTATTTAATAAAACTTATGCATAGTAAGGGTTATAAAAACATGATTGTAATTTTATTATCATACAAGTATTTTAATACCTTGTTAGTAATCTCTTAAACCTTATCTCTTATCTTAACCAACATTTTAACACTAAAAATATTTATAACTAATGTAATATTTACATACAAGCGGACACCCGCGACTTCGTTCGCGTGGATATATATTGGTTTTTAAAAATCCTGTAGGAATCATTTTGTTTTTCCTAAGCTCCTTTGAGCTCATATCATGCTAAAAACTATTAAAAGTTCACTGGCGGATGTTTAGGTAGATTAAAATATAAACATCCGCCAGTGAAAGTCCCATCAAAATCGATCCAGCCTTTTAGAGATTAGTCAGTAATCTTTAAAGTATCTACTTTCTAACAAAAAAAGAATAAATGAAATCGGACCACGCGTTATTGAATTACAGCTAAATACACGTTTTGACTTTCATCCCCTCTCCCTAGGAAACCGTGCTGAATTTCGGGATAAAAAGTATCCTATATGTTACTCCGTAGTATGAACTTAAATCGAACCAAGTTTCGTTTCAATCCATTCAGTAGTTTTTGCGTGATGCGCGCACAAACATACAGACAAACAGACAAACAGATAAACAGACAAACAGACAAAAATTTCAAAAATAGCTTTTTTACGTTCTATTACTTATCCCTATCATCCCCCATTTATTATTTTGAAAAAATCTTCAATGTACAGATACGGCAAGTCTACGATTTTATTATATGTATAGAATATAGAATGTATAGAATAGATGTATAGATGTATAGATTATATGTCAAATTCCAACAGCCAGACTGTAAGACTGCTGACAAAAATATATTTTAAAAATAAAATTCAAACATAAAACGGAATTTATTGAAAAATAAAAATAGTTTGCACAGGTATTCTCGTTATAAAACGAAATCGTTCATGTCAAACAATAAAACAAAGGGAACCCAAGCTGTCAAATAAATATTTTTAATGCACCTGCTATTAAATTGTCGTAGTATTATTACATGTTTTATTTTGGCGGCGTTGTCGAATTTATTGGTCCGCCGCATGATTTGTTATTGTTGAGTAAGCGATTTTAAATCGTCCTTCGTTACGAGTTCCTGTTGATTTCCGAATGTTCAATTGCTTAATTGCTCATGATTTTCTCTATCATTTAAAATAAAGGCGCAATTTGAATTTGTTTTGTACTTAGGTAAATAATTTTTTATAATTTTAAAATTTGTAGGTAGATAGTTATAAAGTTATCCAAGAAAAAAGACAAAAACTGACTATTCTGCCCCTTTTTTACCAAACTATTAAGCCTTGAAAATTTAAAACAATTCAGAAAATATTTAAAACTTTCAAGATTTTAATTTTTAAAAAAATTAAAATCTTGAATTTTGAAATCAATAAAACAATGAACATCTATTAGCTGTTAAAATAACTAAATCTCCCATTTTTGGCCAAAAAGATGTAGGTTTTTGGTAGTTAGGTAGGTTAAAAAATAATTAATTGATGATTTAAACGGAACCCTAATAGAGCGAGGACCGACTAGCACTTGGCTGTTTTGTTTTTAATACAATCGCGCGATACAGGTACAAAAATCCGCGTATGAAGTTATTTTGCGTTACAAAATTACTCTGAAAAAAAAAACATTTTTGCATAAAACAACTTGAATATTCACATAATATTATTTTAATACCAATTTACATTCAAGGACCGTTTTAACCCTTCAAATAAAAATGTATTTTTTCTAGAGAATCGCGCAATACAGGTAGGTACAAAGCGCCGCGTATGAAGTTATTTTGCCTTACGGAATTTAATGCGGACGCAAAATTACCACTACTTTGTATTCCGCGCGGCGCCGAGCTCTGTAACGGGGGAATGTAGGTACCTGTGTGTATAAACTGTAAATTGTGAAGGTTGATGTAATATGAGTGAGGTATACATTATGTGAATTGGCACAAGGGCCCAACCATTGTCCTATAAACTGGGCTACTTACTGTGTTTTAAAAACGTTTATTCTGTAGCATCCGTATAAAATATTGTAATATTTTTATAAATAACCACTCCTGAGTCCTGCCCCGTCTTTTCCTGTAGTATATGTATAAAATATTGTAATATTGTTATAAACCAGTCCTGAGCCAATTAACTTTACCGGGAATCAAACCCACTTTTATAACCACTTTTTTAGTTATACGAGTATATATGTAAATGGCACGGTTGACAAATCGTTGCAGACGTGAAATTAACCACTACTTTGTATTCGCGGCATCACTCCGGGCTCCTGTAACTACGAAAATAATTTTATTTAAGGGCATAAAACGATTTCCGCGTAATGACTGTATCATAGTAAACGCACCCAGGCTCCGGCACTGGCTTGTTTGCGCATTAAACCCTAGAAAATATATACTAAAGCGTTTACCTCTATTTTGTACAGGACCTTTGTTTGTAGTAAATTGTTTTCACCCTTGTTTAACCCAATTGGGTGAAGTTTGTTTCTCAATATGCAAAGTCGGGAGTTTAGATTAGGTACCTTTGTTTTTCTGAGGGAAAATAGATGAAAAGTAGGCATTATTCTTACACCATGACGTATTTGGCTTCCACTTAGATTTTTTTTTAATTTTCTCCTATCAAAAGCATTTCCTTTCAAAAGGGGAACTTTTTTCTTTTCCGATTACAGAAGGGCAGTTTTAAGATTCGATAAAAATTATCGGAAAGAAAAAGTTCTCCCTTTTGAAAAGAGAAAATCAGAAAGGACGTCAGACGTTTTCTTGTATGTCTCAGTGTCTTCCAGTAGACCAATTTGCTTAAATTTAGTTATATTATGTTATGTTACACTATAATAAGTAACTAATTATTATAAGTTCTGTACTTTATTATGTTACGTTTCCCATTTTTTTTCATACTTTTCCTAATAATAAAATGATAATAAATTTAAACGTTCATTTTTACGTCAATGTGTTACCAAAGGTGAAAATATACTGCCTAGAATTGGAAAATTTATTCAATGAAATTTCACAAAGTGACAAGTGAATCTACTATAGATCGACCAGAATCTCATGAAAAATAGGGAAATGAAAATCCAAAGTTAGCAACACTACGGCTGCCCTAGCGATAAACAAAGTAACTGACATTTTTTGTGGAATTGACTTTTTTGCATTAACAAAAGTTTTATGTCGAGTAGTTTTTTACTACAGTTTAATATTTCAAATAACTTGAACCGTTTACTGAAATTTGATTGCCCAAACAAAGTAACTGCACACAGTAACCCGGAATATAAATGCAAAAACCAAGTAAACAACAAGCACAACACAAAAACAAAGTAATTGGATGTTAATTACTTTATTTTTGTATTTAAAATGCAGTTGCTTGATTTTTCGTTTCTGTAAGGTTCGCTTCGTAAGGTGTTCTGAATGTAATTACTTTGTTTATCACTAGGGCAGCCGAGTTAACTTAGTGTTGCTTACTACAAAATTTAATTTCCCTATTTTTCATGAGATTCTGGTCGATCTATATCTATCACTGGTTCAACATGCCTTTCCTACTCACAAGAGGCAGCGTAAAACTAGGCGGGTGCTCTTTTCAAAAATGAGCATCTTACTTATAATATTATAAATGTGAAAGTGTGGATGGATGTTTGGATGTTTGTTACTCAATCACGCCGCAACTACTGAACCGATTTGGCTGAAATTTTGAATGGAGGTAGATTATGCCCTGACTTAAAACATAGGCTTTTTATCCTGAAAAAATGCACAGTTTCCACGGGATTTTGAAAAACCCGAAATCTATAGCTACAGCTATAGGTACATTACTATAGCGAAGTTCCTTGAAAGTAGGTATAAAGCTTGGAATAGGGAGCGGGAACGGGAACCGGAAATCCACGATTCCCTCGGGATTTGTTTAAAACCGAAATTCACGCGGACAAAGCCGCGGCCAGATTCTAGTAGTTTTTATAAATTTATTTTTGTAGAGCCAAGTCTAAAAGAGATTGTGGACTTGTATTATAGAAAACGTGAAGAACAATACAATCTGTACGTACTTTGATTTCTGATTTCTCCCTAATCTTCCCAATAAAGTCACATTCGCAAAGCCGCCCACGCACTGAATATAAATTGTGTCATTTCGCGAAACCCTAATGGAAAAGCAGATTAAATAATTCAGGCGTAAGAAATTTTGAGCCCATAACGGCTTTCATAAATAATAAGGTTAGCACACAGGGCGTGCAAATGGCGGCATTACTTTGTGCTTGTTTTTCCTGTATTATTATTATTATATTATACTAGTTGATAACTACAATGGTGTGCAAACTCCTTGAGTTTCCAGGATTCCTTTTATAGTGCTCTACCGGTCTGTGAAAGTTTCATCAAAATAGGTTCAGCCGATTCGCTAATTTTAAAATAATCATAATCACAATGATTGGGGCCTAATAAGTCGCAGTTGTTTCGACATGACAGGTTCATGAGGGTAGCGGGAGAAAATTTAGAAGAAAATATTTTTCACTATCTACGTCTCTATTTACTCTATATGTAAGACCGTATGAATATGACTTATTAATCTGTGAAACCACGTTCAAACAGAGCAAATTACATTCACTTAAACAAAAGCCTTTGACATAGATTAACTGTGGTTATTGAACGCCCGTTTACACAGGCAAGTGTGTTTAGTAGACAGATGTGTGTTTGATTTACCGCTCCGGGGCATCAACGGGTTAAATGGCGGCCCCATTTAGTTATCCTTACATTATTACAAAATGTTATTGTCAAATGCAAAATAATAATAACAGGTGATCATAAAAGAAGCTGTAATTTAAGAATAATTAAACCGATTTAGTGTTCCGGTACGATGTTGCGTAGAAACCGATCAGAGTGTGGGTTTAATAACAAGTATAAATTGAAAATTTAAAAAACCCCCGACATTCGCCATTTTGTGGCGGCGGCCATTTTGAATTTGCATAGTGCTATTCTACTAGTCAAGCCCTTTCATTTGATACCCATATTAAGGGATTTGTGAAAAAATATGTAATCCGCCATTTTGTAGCGACGGCCATCTTGGATCAATTTTCATCAAACATAGCTAACAACACTCTCGACTAATCCACCTTTCAAACAAAAAAAACCGCATTCAAATCGGTCCACCCGTTAGAGCGCCACAGGGGAACAGACAGACACACACACACACACACACACACACACACACACACACACACAGACACGTCAAACTTATAACACCCCGTCGTTTTTGCGTCGGGGGTTAAAAACTACCATACCTCTTCCAAGGCGGCTAAGAAACTTCTGGATGCTGGATATCGTCAGTATAGGTCAGCGCTTGAATTACCTCTTTTCCCGTATTTTTAACCCCCGACGAAAAAACGACGGGGTGTTATAAGTTTGACGTGTCTGTGTGTGTGTGTGTGTGTGTCTGTGTCTGTCTGTTCCCCTGTGGCGCTCAAATGGGTGGACCGATTTGAATGCGGTTTTTTTTGTTTGAAAGGTAAATTAGTCGAGAGTGTTGTTAGCTATGTTTGAAGAAAATCGGTCCAAGATGGCCGCCGCTACAAAATGGCGGATTACATATTTTTTCACAACTCCCTTAATATGGGTATCAAATGAAAGGGCTTGACTAGTAAAATAGCACTATTGCAAATCCAAGATGGCCGCTGCCACAAAATGGCGAATGTCGGGGGTTTTTTAAATTTTTAATTTATATTTGTTACAGTGCGCTTGATGCTATTATTTTTTAACCGACTTCAAAAAAGGAGGTTCTGTATTCGATCCGTATGTATGTATGTAAGTAAGTATGTTCGCGATTACCTCCGCCACTAATGAACTGATTTTAATGATTTTTTCACTATCGTAATCTACATACCAGGAAGGTTTTAATGTAAAACACATCGAGTTATCATTCTTATGTACGAAGTTAAAACCATAAATGTGTTATGTCACTAATATGTTCTCTGAGATTGCCAGATCTGTTGCTGAAGTTGAACTTTTTTTAAACTTTTTGTTTTTATTAGTTTGAATCGATTGAAGTCGGTTTATTACAAGAAGTCATGGCTAAGAAACATAAGGGAATGGACTGGCATTAATTCAGTAGCACTATTCCGCCTAGCCATGGACAAGGAGAGGTTCAAAAGACTGACTGTTGACCTTCAGTAATGGACGGGCACAAGAAGATACCGTCTTCCAAGTGAGCCCGCTTTCACCTTAGACTGTATAGTCACTTACAATCAGGTAGTCGTAGTCAAGGGACTATGAATTGTTCTTCTAGATGAATTCAAATAGATGATAATTTTTTTCAACGAAAAAACTTCAAGACTTCAATCGATTCGAACTAAAAAGTTCAACTTCAGCAACAGGTCTGGCAATCTCAGAGAACATATTAATGACATATTGGTACATTTATGGTTTTTACTTCGTACATAAGAATGATAATTCGGTGTGTTATACACTAAAGCCTTCCTGAAAGTATGTAGATTACGATAGTGAAAAAATCATCAAAATCAGTCCATTAGTTGCGGAGATAATCGCGAACATACTTATTTACATACATACATACTAACATGCATACTTACATACATACTTACATACATACATACGGATCGAATACCTCCATAATAAGAACCTCCTTTTTTGAAGTCGGTTAAAAACAACAGCATCAAGCGCACTGTAAAAATACGGGAAAAGAGGTCACTCAAGCACCAACCTATACTGCCGGTATCCAGCATCCAGAAATAGTAAACACGGGAAAGAGCAGGAAAATATTTAAGAGAATTCGTCGAGTTTTTCGCGTTCTCTCCCTCCAGAGAATACACTCATACGTACGTTCTTGTACGTGATCATGGATAAATCATAATAAATACGGACAAACATACATACGTGCCTGTTTTCCTGAATTCTTGGGTTCGGGAAAGAGTGAGTGATGTATCATCGATGTAATTTATAATTTAACAAAGATACAAAGCCTCGCGTTGAAAAGTGTCCTCATAAGTACGTATATTTTAGAAATTAAGATTTCCAACACATTTTTCGAATATATTTTATGCAAGTGTGAAAAAAATACTTTAACTACGATCACGATGTATTTAATAATTTTCTAATTTTCAATTATAATATTGCTTTCTTTACATTTAAATAGAAATTAGAATAAGAAGAAACTTAAAATTTTATATTTATTAACTCTCTAGGTAAGCTCTCTTTGGCTATTCATATTATGTATCATTGGTGTGTATGTTAGTATTTTATTTTTTGTTCCACGATATATGTTTCAGATCCACATATGCTTTTGTGATTATTGCAAACTAGTTTTTGCCCGCGGCTTCGCCCGCGTGAATTTCGGTTTTTCAAAAATTCCGAGAGAATCGTGGATTTCCGGTGCCCGCTCCCGCTACCTTTTCCAACCTTTATATCTAACTAGCTGTTGCCCGCGGCTTCGCCCGCGTGAATTTCGGTTTTTCACAAATCCTGAGGGAATCGTGGATTTCTGGTTCCTGTTCCCGCTCCCTTTTCCAATCTTTATACTTACTTTCAAGGTAGTTTGTAATATTGATCTACCTATAGCTGTAGATTTGGGTTTTTTCAAAATCCCGTGGGAACTGTGGATTTTTTCAGGATAAAAAGTTGCCTATCTTTTAAGTCAGGGCATTATCTCCATTCAAAATTTCAGCCAAATCTGTTCAGTAGTTGCGACGTTATAGAGTAACAAACATCCAAACATTTAAACATCCAAATATCCAAATATTCAGTTTCACATTTAGATAATTATTTAATAACTAAATAGCTTTACATTATTTAATTATTTATTTAGTTATTTATTTATTGATTTAGTTATTAATTTAGTATTTATTTAATTGCCTTCGGCCACCAGAGGGCGCAGCTGTCGTATCGAGGTTCCGCCTGCGGCCGTCAGAGGTCATTGCAATTGCTTCGAGTTTCCAGCTCCGGCCGCAAGAGTTTTGACTATAAGAGGGCGCTGCGATCGTTTTTAGTTTCCAGTTTTGGCTGCTAGAGGGTGCTGCTATTGCTTCAAGTTTCCGGCTTAGGCCGCCAGAGGGCGCTGTGATCGTTTTTAGTTTCCAGTTTTGGCCGCCAGATGGCGCTGCGATCGTTTTTAGCTTCCAGTTTTGGCCGCTAGAGGGCGCTGCAATCGTTTTTTTTAGTTTTCAGTTTTGGCTGCTAGGGGGTGCTGCTATTGCTTCAAGTTTCCGGCTTAGGCCACCAGAGGGCGCTGTGATCGTTTTTTAGTTTCCAGTTTTGGCCGCCAAAGGGCGCTATGATCTCTTCAAGTTAGACCGCCAGAGGGCGCTGCAATCGTTTTTAGTTCCCATTAAAACTTCATCCCCTATTTTACCACCCTTAAAAGCAGATTTTTCAAAATAAAATTTACAGAGTTTTATTATTTAAAACTCATAATCTAATTGCCGATTTTCAGGTCTGTAACTTAAAACACATAAGACTTTCATAAAAATTTTCATCCCCTATTTTACCACCCTTAAGGGGAGATTTTCCAGAATTACTTATACAGGTTTTTATCATTTAAAATTATAATTTCATTTCCTATTTTCATATCTGTAACTTCAAAAACATAACCTTCCAACCCCCATTTTACCCCCTTAGGGGAGGATTTTCGTGAAATATTTTCCAGGCTGATATCTAAGCCCTAGAATTAACCTACCTTCCAAATTTCAAGTTGATAATAGCAAAATTATAATTAAAACTTCCCATTAAAACTTTCATCCCCTATTTTACCACCCTTAAGGGAAGATTTTTCAAAATAAAATATACAGAGTTTTATTATTTAAAACTAATAATCTAAATGCCGATTTTCAGGTCTGTAACTTTAAAAACATAGGACTTTCATACAAACTTTCTACCCCCATTTTACCCCCTTTTTGGAGGATTTAAGGGATATGAAATAGCCTATAACCTGCCCCAAAAGTTGGACAACTAAATGCAAAAAGAATTTTTCAAATCCGATCGGTACTTCCAGAGATTAGCGCGTTCAAACAAACAAACAAACAAACAAACAAACAAACTCTTCCGCTTTATTATATTAAGTATAGATTTCAAAGAAATTTGAGATAGTAATCTACCTATAGCTGTGGCTGTAGATTGCTGTAGCAAATTACGATTTTTCAAAATGCCACGGGAACTGAATTTTTCCAGGATAAAAAGTAACCTATGTGTAATTATTCTAGGGTATAATCTATCTCCTTTCAAAATTTCAGCCAAATCGCTTCAGTAGTTGCGGCGTTAAAGAGTAACAAATATACACACAAACTTTCGCCTTTATAATATTAGTGTGATTACTATATTATTTCAAGTCCAAGACTATAAAATTAAAGTCCTAGTTAATAGGCACTTACTCTCTGAGAATATAACCTTTAAACCTGAATTTCCCACTCCAAAAAAATATCGCCGTTACAGCACTCGTGCTCGTAACTTTACCCTTTCTGTTTCTAATTTCACCTGCACTTTAAAGTCGGGAATCACGAACGCCGGTCGTCACGGCGCGTGCTCGGAATACTTTGACGCGGCCGCACGTATAAATCGTGAAATGTTATATTTTTACACGTTATTATACTTTGTGTGGAACTCGGTCCTTAACACGAACTCTTGGAATTTATATTGCAGGTCTTTGTTGCAAAAATTGCAATACGGATGGCTCCACACATTAGTCCTCATTCTCCCTCTAACGTTAGGAATTGAACGAAACAACTGAATGAAAAGAAAACGGTTTGTGTTGGTTTATGGAGAGAAACATAGATCTCGGAAGCTTACCCAAACCCACTAAGCTACCTACTACCTTATAAGGTACTAGCGGATCTGGCAGACGTCGTTCTGCCCGCTGACATACCGACATCATCGCCACCTACCGGGTCCAATTGTGTTTTCAAATCATTCTGGAACCCAAAGTTAAGGATGTAGGGATGAAAACTCAACGGTGTGTTGCGTTGTGATTGCCTCAAATATTTTCGCTCCTACTAAAAAAAAGTTCAGTTCAGTTTCACCGTTGTAACTCATAAAAGTGATACTGTACGCTATTTAAATTACGAGAATAGAATAACAAACTTTTCCAGTAAAGTTCATACATAACATTTTCCAATATTGTAAAGGCTTATTATGTATAGGCAATTTCGTAGAACGGACACAACAATGTGATCTTGTAACCCCTTTCCTCTGTAAAGGCAGCGTTAAATGTCAACTCTGTAATTAAATGCTCTACTAAGCTTTACAACACCGATGACCTTTCCAGCTCAGCGGTGCGCACTATGGTCCTAATAAGCAAGATAATACGGGTTTGTTTCTCAGTCTGAATCAGAAGGAATTTCCCAGGCTGAGTCAGTTTGGGTATTTCACAGTCTTTCTGCGACGCATTCCATGCAATGAGTTACTTTGTTAATCAGATCATGGTAGGGGTTTTCTTTGGACAACAATGCAGTGGCTCAGTTAATTACTAGATCAGTAATAGGCCACAGTTATTTTGCCATAGAAAAGATCCATAAAAGATATAAGATCCAATAATACGTAGAAAATTAAAAATTAAATAGTACCTACAGGAAAAGATACAGCGACATAATAAACAAAACTCTCCCCCACGCATGCAACACACATTAGCGAGAATAACAAAACTTGGCATGGAGGCGCTGAATTGAAAAATGTAAATGATAACTAAAACGGTTTTATTTGAGTGTAATTCACTTAAGCACTGGAAAGGATCCAGTGCAGTATGGTTATGCCGACTTTGTACATTGTGACAAGTATAAGTAGGTATAGGTAAGTAAGTATAATTCAAATTCAAATTCAAATAAACTTTATTAAAAATTGGTACACTGTACCTACACTTTTTGAACGTCACGAAAACTTAAAACTAAAACTACGAGGGTTCCAAACGCGCCCTGGTCTGAGAAGAGCCCACAACAAACTCAGCCGGGTTTTTTTTATTATCACCATCTTACAATATGGTTTAACCATAAAAAATAAAAATTTAAAAAACTATAAATTTAATACTTAAAAAACCCCCGACGTTCGCCATTTTGTGGTGGCGGCCATCTTGGATTTGCATAGTGCTATTTTACCAGTCAAGCCCTTTCCACCATATTGAAGGAGCTGTGAAAAAATATGTAATCCGCCATTTTGTGATTTTCATCAAACATAGCTAAGAAAATTTCCGACTAATTCACCTTTCAAACAAAAAAAAAACTGTATTCAAATCGGTTTACCCGTTTCATCGGTTCACACAACACACAAACACACACAGACACGTCAAACTTATAACACCCCGTCGTTTTTGCGTCGGGGGTTAAAAACGATGATTGAAATTCTAGTATCGAAACACAATGAGTGCAAAGTGTAATGGATCTAAACTGTCTTGTTTTAAGGTTTGAGTTCGCCCATACATCCAGCAATTCGTCTACAGCGCCCCAAGCGGAAATTTTGCAAAATAAATATTCGAAGTACTGAATACGACTTTAAAATACGAGCATTTGGGTTCATTTTGCTCTGATATTGTAGTTATTCGATATTCGAATTCTAGTACCGTTTCCGAGGTGTAGAAGCTCGGACTAACCATGCAGTTCACTTGCAACAGGTCGTGCGTTGTGGGATACGGCGTGTGTGGAGACTGCTTCGAGCTCGTAAATATATACGTAGTACACTAAATATTCATGCAATTTTATTCGGATTTTACTTCTTGCAATGATTCGCCATTTTAACGAAAATGTGACAAGGTTAGATACATTCACTGTTGTCTACCGACAAAGAGATGCCACTAATGCAAGTAAGCCGTGGAGTGAGTGAAAAGTTGGTTTCAAATTATATCGTATAATAATAAACTGTGATGGTTAACAATAAAAGTTCATGACGTTTTTGTGAATTATAATTAAGTATGCACATATATAAAAAGTACACAAAAATTGACTTCCATTTTCGATTCAATTTAAAAATAGTCTATCAGTACATTTAAAGTTACGTTCGACAACAAAATATAATGTATAGGCTCTCCTCTGTCGATTTAAAAAACATCACGCAAATTGGTTTGAAAATCTTAGAAAAACCAATATACATACAAAGGAAAAAAAATACGCACCGTTTTTTAAGATGCCTTTTTTTAAGTAACCTGTTAACCCTCTTAATTTTTTTAAAACAACGGCATCAAACTATCTACTGCCTATCTACTTATCTACTTATCTACTATTACTATCTACTTATTACTATTACTATCTACTTATCTTTTGTATATTCGTAGTGTTGCTTTCAGGCTGAATAACTGGATTGTTTTTTTCATAGAATTAATATTGGTCTCCACTGCGCTACGCCCTAGAAGGAGCAGCGCGTACCAGCGAAGTGCGGCTACAAAAGATACGCCATATTGGCGTACACGGGTATAAATATATATGCATATAGTTATGCATGTATACCTATTTACCCAAGCAACATACTAGACTGAATAAAATATTTTTTCCATTAATCGAGTAAAGTTATGAGTCTGGCATCATTATTCTAATACGTCTTTGCATGTAGTCGCGGACACACTTCGGTATTGCGTTTCCGCATTCAGCTAGCTACTTTTCTTAGATAGTGCTCCGTCTGGATAGTCTAAGGTTTTTTATTAAATGTGAGCTGAACGAGTCAATGGCCGGCCGTGTTCTAGATGCGTGTGCTACAGACCACAGTCTGCTATCGCGCTATAAATTGTTGCGTTGCGGCGCTGCGGTCTGGCTCGCGGGGATACGTATTATCCCATGCATCTTGCTCGTGATTGGTAGATGTTGGTGGGCAAGCGTTAAAGGTAATGCTTTGTGATAGGATTCTACCCCGAATCCGCCTAGCGACCACACTTCAGCCGTAATCTGCCGCAAAGCATCCGATGTGTTCCGGCAGCGAGCTGAAGAACCAGTCCCCTTCCTCAAAAGCCGGCAACGCATTAGTGGTTCCTCAGGTGCTGCTAATGTTCATGGGCGGCGGTAATCACTTAATATCAGGTGACCCGCTTGCTCGGTTGCCCGCTATTCGTATAAAAAAAGGACCATGACCAATGGAGAGCAAAAATCTTCTTATAAATATATATACCTACCTAGGTATAAAAGGAAAAGGTGACTAACTGACTGACTGACTGACTAATCTATTTACAAACAGGTCAAACCACTCGGATCAGGCTGGATTTGGCATGCAGATAGCTATTATGACGTAGGCATCCGCTAAGAAAGGATTTTTGGAAATTAAACTCCTAAAGGGGTTAAATAGGGGTTGTAAGTTTATATGAGATTGATATGACACCACACGGACGAAGTCGCGGGAATCAGCTCGTAAAATACACAGTGAATAAGGGGACCGCTATCAAAAATTTAGGGCTATTATTATACTACCTAAACGTAATCAATACCAATAACAATTTGTCTAATACATTGCAGTAGTATTAGTGGTTTAGTATTTAGTATTTTTCAAACCGGCAGTGTAAGGCGTGCAAAACTCGGGGTATTGAACTCACAAGCGGCGGCCGGCCCGCGACTACTTTAGTTATTTAGGTGTCAGCTGATGGCATTGTTGGCATTGAAGCTGTGATAGCCTAGTGGTTAGGACGACCGACTTCTAATCGGAGGTCGTGGGTTCGATCCCGGGGCACGCACCTCTAACTTTTCGGAGTTATGTGCGTTTTAAGTATTTAAATATCACTTGCTTTAACGGTGAAGGAAAACATCGTGAGGAAACCTGCATACCTGAGAGTTCTCATAACGTTCTCAAAGGTGTGTGAAGTCTGCCAATCCGCTTGGCCAGCGTGGTTGACTATGGCCAAAACCCTTCTCACTCTGAGAGGAGACCCGTGCTCTGCAGTGAGCCGGTAATGGGTTGATCATGATGATGATGATGATGATGATGGCATTACATTGCGAATTTACGAAAAATACAGGAAATTCTTTACAAATTTTTTTCGCGTTTTTTTGGAGTATCTTATCAGTTATCATCACTACAATAATCTGTCTTCGTTTCCGAAAGCGGTTCCCTTACATCTGTTATGAAATCACCTTTAAAAGATAAGTGAAAAATCCTTAACCTGTGACCCCACAGTCAGTCAGTCAGTTTCGGAGAGCGCTTGGAATATTAACTTATTTATGTAATACTTTGTAGAAAACAAGAGAAATGTCGTCAACACGTCAGCATAATCTAGCGATTTCCGAAGCATATTTGTCATAAGCTCGCGACATTTTCCAAATTGGTAGTGTTATTGGAATAAAAGGTTTGCTTTCGGATCGCATTGTGCTTGTTTTGAGCTTCATTGTTATCTTCGTTGTCATTAATGGGGCAGTTGGCGAGGAGCGAATCATTTTATTAACCCCCGACGCAAAAACGATAACGTTATAAGTTTAACGTGTCTGTGTGTGTGTGTGTGTGTGTGTGTGTGTGTGTGTGTGTGTGTGTGTGTGTGTGTGTGTGTGTGTGTGTGTATGTGTGTATGTGTGTCTGTGTGTCTGTGTGTGTGTGTTTGTGTGTGTGTGTGTGTGTTTGTGTGTGTGTGTGTGTGTGTGTGTGTGTGTGTTCCCCTGTGGCGCTCAAACGGGTGGACCGATGTGAATGCGGTTTTTTTTTGTTTGAAAGGTGAATTAGTCGAGAGTGTTGTTAGCTATGTTTGATGAAAATCGATGCAAGATGGCCGCCACTACAAAATGGCGGATTACATATTTTTTCACAACTCCCTTAATATGGGTATCAAATGAAAGGGCTTGACTAGTAGAATGCTATTCTAGTAGTCAACTAGTCTTTTGCAAATCCAAGATGGCCGCTGCCACAAAATGGCGAATGTCGGGGGTTTTTGAAATTTTTAATTTATACTTGTTGTTATTTTGTTAGAGACGTGGATTGAAAAAATTTGAAACATCGTTAGGCCATTCCGACGATCTCTATGATGGCCCTGGCGCAGTGGTGAGCGCTGTGGTCTCATAAGTGGGAGATCTCGGGTTCAAATCCCGGCAGGGGGAATTAGGGAATTTGAAATTTCTAAATTCTCTCCAGTATGGTCTGGTGTGTAGCTTTCCGAACACTTACAAACATGCGGCGGGAATTAAACTCTTTCTCAAAATCTACCTTGTAAACTAATTACTGTAGTTATTATTATAATTATTTTCATTGAATTTTATTATTCTATATTCTGACCTTGTTCTTCGATATCAGTTGCACAAAATGAAAAAGAAAATGAGCTGGAAAAATTATTCATTTACCTAAGTATTCAGTTAATGTATCTACTTACACAAAAACTTATTCTGTAAAATAGGAAAATCCCAAAAGATACGAAATATACTCCCTTTTATCCAGCCTCTTAAAACTTGCGATGCGCTTTCACTAGAGAAAATTGAATCACGGCTTCTTTCTGTAGATTTTTTAAAATATTTTTCAGAGGTTGCAAAAACTTTTAAAATAAGAATAAAGAATAGAAGACTGCATTAAATTCTTTTGTTCCAAGAAATGGAAATTTATTTTTACATTGTCACTACTCTCTTACCCCTTGTAATTTGATTTTTTTAACCAACTTTGCATAATTTTAATGTTAACTCAAATGGTCTCATGAATAAGGTAGAAATGTTTTCTCTAGAAAAAAATAGCACTTTGGTCACAGAATAATAACTAGTACCTAAAGGTATAGAACGAAAGATAAGGTAATAGCAAATTAATTTGTGACTTATTAAAAAAAAATATATAAAAAAATTATTAACCTACTTAGCGCAACGAGTTGCGCAACTGTAGTGGATTCAAACGACGCAAGAACGAGGCGTGTAAAAGTCTTATGTACGGCAGTGGACAATGATTCTGTCGAAGAAGAAATTTTATACTAAACAGTTTATTTTACATTAATCTTTAACACTTTATCATTTTTAACATTTAAAAAATTATCGAATTCAATCATTAATAATATGCTACATAGAATTATTCATCAAACAACAAAAACCTACTCCGTTCACCCTTCACGCTTACAGAAGATTTGAAAACAATTAAAGTTTACGAACGTTAAATATTATAAAGTTTAATTTTAAACTTAATATGTGTCCGCAAAATAAATAACTGCGTAAGAAAATTAGTTTTCTGAAAATCTCTTTCATACCTTCCGCGATAGCTTAATTAAAAACATTAGTTAGGGTGAGGAGTAGCTAGAATGAAAAGATTTAGTATGTACTCTGCTCATAATATTTTCTTATATGTATATCGTGGCATGTTCCTGCAATCAGCATGACACATCTCACATGCGACAAAGATGTGATATATTGTGTAATTTGTATAACGAGCTTAACTTATATCGTAAATTTCGTAAGATTACTATCACGCGAACTAGAGTTATAAAGCGGGTCAAAACAGCTCGAAATGGTTCGTGTAAATATACACACACTGGCATGCATCAAGGCCGGAACTTGCCGGACGCACAGCCGTGCGTCTAGATTTGTGTAAGTAAATATAACATCGTGAGGAAACCTGCATGCCCAAGAGTTCTTCATAATGTTCTCAAAGGCGTGTGAAGTCTGCCAATACGCACTTGGCCAGCGTGGTGGACTACGGCCTAAACCCTGAGACTCAACACACTGAGAGGAGACCCGTGCCCTGCAGTTGGCCGCTAATGGGTTGACAATGATGTAGTGCCTCGTTGGTCTAGCGGTTAGCACGTTTGACTGTGGATCACGAGGTCCTGGGATCGATTCCCAGGTCGGGCCAAAAAACAAATGTATATGAGGTATTGGGTTTTCTGTCAAAGAATTCTCAGTGCCAGCCCGGAGTTGGAAATTGGCGGTGTTAGATACACCCCCGTGCCTCGGAGAGCACGTAAAGCCGTCAGTCCTGCGCCCGATCTCTCTCCGATCGTGTCGCATTGGCGTCCCATCGGACTATGAGAGTGAGGGAATAAAGAGTTCACCTTTGTATGCGCACATACAATATCTCCTGCGTAGATGGCTAGTCTCCGTCTCGGTTGAGATTGGCCGCCGTGGCCGAAATTCGGTCGGGAGGTCATTAATGATGTAGTTAAATACAGTAACCTCTTTTTATCAAATAAAGATTATAATTTTGATTAAAATAAAAACGGAGGAGGTTACCGTGAAATTATAAAACAAACTAACATAAAATGTTTGAACTAACTCGACGTGCGTACGCTATAACTCGCTTCCTCTTGTAACATTCAAAGATGTGTATAGAGCTGGTGTTACTGATGTCAAAAATGTAGTTGTGTCGGTTTTAAATTACTATAGCTATTTTAACATCCCACTGCTGGGCAAAGGCATCCTCTCTTATAGGAAAGACGGATATAGAGCTTAGACGCTGATCTAATGCAGGTTGGTGGGCAACTTATTTGTTAAACTAGCGATCCGCCGTGGCATCGCACTTGTGATAATTACTCGCTAATATCCCACCAAACATTGTTTCGATATATCTCATAGGTTATAGGCAGCGTTTTCGATGAAAGCTCCCAGGCGACTTGACTTTTTCCGACATTTTCAACAATTATCGTCATATTTCAACCAAGTTACATAAAACTTTAACAAATTATACACTTAAAGCTTCCTTATGAATCACTTAGTGTATTACTGAAATCAGACAGAGAGACGCGGCGGGAATTTTGTTTTATAATATGTAGTGATTACTTTATTTCGAGACTATGAATATGTAACCATTTTTGTGTAAATAAATAAGTAAGATAAAATTCGTGATTTCAACAATACCAGAATTCCAACTACTATTTAAGAATGAACCATATAACTAAATGGATAAATTAACATATGTAAAACTTCATAAATTACCTACATACGTTAACGACGTCAGTAAATAGCCAGAATTCCAGCTGTAGCTCAAGAATTGAACAAAACTAAAAATAAATTAGAATAATTATAACGCTCAAATGTACAAACAATGATTCACTTTCCATTATCTGACGCAGCAAAGTACGAGTAACACGGGCGGTAACAACAGCTCTATGTGGACTCTCGACGCACCAAAGATTTGTGTTTAAAATTTGGTCTTATTTTAGCTTTACAGGCGGTAGTGTACGTCAGACGTTACTCGACCAATGCGTCTTAGTTCGACGCCATCGTACCGGGGAAATTGATCTGTGATTTAACAATCGTTGATCCCGCCCGATCCCGCGAATCCCGGGTGCGATCTCGAATCCCGGAGTGAGGTCCCGAATCCCGCAGTGAGATTTTGAATTTGGTGTGTGTGTGATTTGAGTGAACCATGGATTACGATTCGCTGATTTACTCGCATATCGCGAATTACTACGATGACTTGGTGAGTTTCGTGCGAGACCATTGTTACTCGGATTCATTCATTTTTTTAAAGTAGCGATAGGTTTGTTTTTTGTTACAAGATCACAGAATTGTGCGCAATAGGCGGAAATTTTTCAACAAATTTTTATCGCATGTTATTTCAAATAAAAAAAAAACGGAATATTTTGGGTTTAAGTTTAATCTACTAAATTTTATTTTCTTTTGGTTTTCTTGCACTGCTGAAGAGATCTATAATATAATAAGACTGTAACAGATCCAATTCTGTACATTGAAGATATTTTGAAAATTTTTATTGGAGGGCACTCTATAATCGATACTGAATCCAAAACTGCAATTTTTTTCATTTTTGTCTGTCTGTCTGTCTGTCTGTCTGTCTGTCTGTCTGTCTGTCTGTCTGTCTGTATCTTGGCCGCGCATCACGCCCAAACTACTGAATGGATTCGAATGAAACTTGGTACGATATGAGTTTATACTCCGAGGTAGGACATAGGATACTTTTTATCCCGAAATTCAGCACGGTTCCATTGGGAGAGGGGATGAAAGTTAAAACGTGTATTTAGCTCTAATTCAATAACGGGTACTTCGATTTAACTCATTCTTTTTTTGTTAGAAAGGTAGTACTTTATGTATTGTCCCGTAAATATTTCAAGGTCATAGGTCTTTTAGTTCAGAAATGACAGACATTTATTGGGTTCAAATAACTTGGGACCCGGATCTTTGAACGTACGGCTTATTTTAAACTGGTATGCATTTAGAGTTATGTTTGTCGATCTGTCTATTTGTTCCAGCTAATTTCTGAAACGGCTGGATCGATTTTGATGGAACTTTCAATGGCAGATAGGTGATGTTATATGAGTAACTTAGGCTACATTTAGTTTAGGTACAAAAAAGGATTATGGGATCCAATCCGATCCTATATAAAAACCTATATCCACGCGGACGAAGTCGCGGGGATCAGCTAGTTATAAATATAGTCGTATCGTTTTATTTTAATTATCGTAGGTACGACAATAATTAACAACTTGACTGCAAGTTTGGTTCTAGAAAATTGTTCAAAAGATAAGATTAAAATCAAGCCTCAAATAATACAAACAAAAATGAGTCAAAAGTATGGAATAGAATATTTGCCCAAAAATTTCACTCACTGCTAAAAATGATATCATAACTACACAAAATGTAATAGGTAGGTAGGTATAGATCGACCAGAATCTCATGAAAAATAGGGAAATGAAATTCCAAAATTAGCAACACTACGGCTGCCCTAGCGATAAACAAAGTAACTGACATTTTTTGTGAAATTGACTTTTTTGCATTAACAAAAGTTTTATGTCGAGTAGTTTTTTACCACAGTTTAAAAATCCAAATAACTTGAACCGTTTACTGAAATTTGAATTGCCCAAACAAAGTAACTGCACACACTAACCCGGAATATAAATGCAAAAACCAAGTAAACAACAAGCACAACACAAAAACAAAGTAATTGGATGTTGATTACTTTGTTTTTGTATTTAAAATGCAGTTGCTTGATTTTTCGTTTCTTGAAACGATCCCAGGTAAGGTGTTCTGAATGTAATTACTTTGTTTATCACTAGGGCAGCCGAGTTAACTTAGTGTTGCTTACTACAAAATTTAATTTCCCTATTTTTCATGAGATTCTGGTCGATCTATACTATCCTTTCCCGCAGGCAATACATATTGTGAAATTCTTGGGTCTGTCAATTTCGTTAAATTTTTAAAATAATTGTGTAGGTATAATAATATAATTCATCATACTAATTTCTGCCCACAGATAAGGAAATTTCTATTAGTGTGTTAAAATAATATGACGTAAGATTTACCAATTCATGGCTCAGAAAAAAAAACCGACGTACACATTATAGGTACACATCAACATGTAAACGCGTCTAATTATTTTCCTACGCTTCTTCAAAAAAGCACGTTTGGATTCGCTAAACTAATTTCAATGTTATCATGAACGTTACAAAATTTAAAGTCGATTGAAGATTGAGTTTAATGAAAAATGTAAACAAACCTGATTTACATTACACGCAGATTTCGATTTTCACAATTTCGATACTGTATATTTTTAGCTAGTGAATAGGTGAATTAGTTAGATACTCTCCCGGTTTGGTGGCCTCGAAGGTAAGGCGGGGTGCTGGAGATAGGGAGTCAAATGTTGACCGTGGGATCCCAAAATGGTACCAGTGTGTGATGTTAAAAGTGGGCGGAACATTAACCCACGGATGTTCTTGCAGTGCTCCTGGAATTGATAATTTAACTTACTATTAAAAAAAAGTAAGTATATTAGACATCATGAACGTGACTAATATTTTCCTTTCTCTTCCAAATAAGCAAAAGCTTATGTTAGGTGTCTTAGATTGGGGTTTGAACCGTCGACTTTCGGTTTTCGATCCACGCCTGACGCCCGTTGCGCTATTGATGCTGTTGTCGTCTGGCATATAACAAATACCGCAAAGAACCCAGCCCTAGTAGAATACAAGGAAATACCAATTAGCCATTCTGGATTTCACCACCGCCTTACAATAGTTTTACAATTTACAATCAATTAAAAATTATATAATTGAAATAAAACATGGATTTGACTCGTTCCAACAATATGCGCGAGACGGAATTTAATTATGTACACAACATAGTATTGTTATTGGAATTTGTATATTTTTTAAATTAAAAGAGCAACCGCCGATTTTCTTTTTGGTTTTACTCGGATGAAACGATATTCCGTATACTAGTGGTAGATTTATTAGACGATTTGAAAGCACATGTACAAGTTTATTTGTATAAAAAACTTTTCTATTCTATTCTACACAGCGGTAGGTATTTCATAGGTTTGTGCTGATTGTTCATAATCAGACCGCACTCTATGCTTGTATAGTTATGGTTGTATAGAGATCAATACGCATTGCATCCACACACTGCAGTCTGTTTAGAAGTGATGCTCACTTTCAATCATTTACCGCCAGAATGGGCGTTCAAAGGCGCGAAGGTTCCTCTAATTAGTACGTGCAATTAGAGGCGCTGATCAGCCTCCATGGAGTTAGTGCCTCAAACAATGAGCTATAGACGCTAAATGAATCTGCAATCATCGCATTGTTTGAATGCGGGGGACGGTACCTATACATATAACTACAAGTATAGGTCGACAAGAAATATGAGTTAGAAATGTGTGTATCATAAACTGCCTCGTTGGTCTAGTGATTAGCATATTCGATCACGAGGTCCCGGGTTCGATTACCGGGTCCGGCAAATAATTGTTAGGTGTTGGGTTTTTCTGTCAAGAAATTTTCAGTGCCAGCTCGGAGTTGAAGCTGGCTGTGTTTCACCCCCGTGCCTTGTACAGAACGTCAAACAGTCGGTCCCGGTTATTAACACTATCATGTGAGAATAGTCGTAAAAGTCCGCCAATTGGCATTGGAGTAGCGTGGCGGGTTTAAGCTGTAAAACCCACTCTCTTATGAGAGAGGAGGCCTGTGCCCAGCAGTCGGACGTTAAAAGGCTGTAGTGGTGGTGGTAGATATCGTCATAATTATAAACCCATTACTGGCCCACGACATGGCACGGGTCTTCTCACACAAGGAGAATGGTTTAGACCGCAGTCCACCATGCTGGCCAAATGCGGATTTGTACTCGTAGACTTCACACGCCTTTGATAACATTATAGGGAACTCTCAGACATGCATATTTCATCACGAAGTTTTCCTTCACTGTTAAAGCAAGTAATATTACATACATAGGTACATAATATCGAATTGTTATCAATTATTAATATTAATATACATAAATAAAATTACCTCCATTTTGAGAAGTCAGTTAAAAATACCTATAATAAATGAAATCAGGTACATACATTGAAAGTTTTAAAAAGATTTTTCCCGGCAAAGTGGATTTAAGAGTTAGAACCGCTTGCAGTATTCAATAGACAGCGTCGTTACTGGTATATTCATGCGTTATTTTACTTTCTATTCAGAACGAATCTATTTCCAGCCTCTCGACTGTTACAAATCGTAAAAATGAAAAAGGAGCATATGTTTTTTTAGTTCTGATTTCTCAATGTAGCTCTTTCGAAAGATGATCCAAACTCATAGGCACGCTCTACACGTTGGCGAATATTATGGCCCATCTTGTGGCCCAATATTTGGGCCATCTTGTAGTGCGGGTGTTTGTACTATTTTGGTAGGTATTGGAATGATAGTTCATAAGTTGGGCGCAAGATCCATTTCGTGTCGGTAGATCAAAGGGTTGTGGACAGAGTTGTGGCCACCGCGTCTACACGTTGGCAGCGATTTCAGTTTGCTACGAGCTCCCGGGGTAATCGCACGCATGCACGTCTTTTAAATTTTATATTCACGCGTCGTAACTAGTATAATGTCCACAAAATGGCAGTGACAATGACCAATGAAGAAACTTTTTGCTTTATAGAGCCCTACCAAGCCGAAAATTGTTTGTGGAACCCAAGAAATAAAATCACAAAAATAAAAACATACAATTTTCGTATACACATTCACGTAGTTGCGGTATGCTGTGAATAAATAAACCGCAGCAGCTGTTAACGTCTCAATATTCATTTAGTGTGTTCGTCCGCACATTGGCCCTAACCGAAGTATACTGAACGACCTTCCAACGTGTGGACGCGAACACAAACTCTTGGCCCAACACCTACCATCATGTTCGCCAACGTGAAGAGGCGCCATAGTCAACGACAAGTTTTATAACCATAAAACTTCATATTTGAATTTGGTATGTTTATTATGTTGCCACCTCCCTGGCGTAGTGGTGAGCGCTGTGTTCTTATAAGTGGGAGGTCCCGGATTCGATTCCCGACAGGGACAATTTGGATTGTATAATTTATAAATTGTCTCTGGTCTGGCTTTAGCCGTGGCTAGTTACATACCCTACCGGCAAAGCCATGCTGCCAAGCGATTTAGCAACCGGTACGATGCGGCGTAGAAACCGATCAGAGGTGTGGGTTTAATAAAAACTGTCATACCTCTTCCAAGTTTACCCTCTTTTACCTTAGACTGCATCACTTACCATCAGGTGAGATCGCAGTCAAGGGCTAAATTGTAGATGAATTAAAAAAAAAAAAAATTATTACGATAATTCTTCATCCTCTCTCTATGTTATATTCCTCATTGCTAACTGAGTCCATTCTATTCATCATCATAATCATCATCATCATCATCATCATCACCATCATCATCACCATCATCATCATCATCATCACCATCATCATCATCATCATCATCATAATATTGCTATCAAGTTGTTGACATGCAACCTCTCTAGAGTTCGATTTCGACTCAGGTTCAACGATTATTATCACGTCATACTTATTAGTAATAATAACCTGGACCGACAGCTTCGTGCTCTTTGAGGCACGGAGACAACACAGGCTAACGTCAATTGCTACTTTATGTTGCACTATTTTGACATATCAATTTTTATAAAGAAGACTGAAGAGCTTCAAAGAGATATAGAAAACTTCAAGTTGAACCACAAAGCAATAGAATAACAAGAAAATATAAATCTACAACAATCTTGTTTGAGATCGCTGGTTGCTCTATCTGTGTTGCTTTATCTCGGACACAGTTTAATACTGGAAACGAATAATGTATTTATTTACTAGATGATGCCCGTGACTTCATCCGTGGGATTCAGGTTCCGTCTCCTGTTAATCACGTGGGATCTATTTGTTTATGATATCCCGCTGGAACTGTTTGTTTTCCTGGGACAAAAAGTAATCTATGTCACTCTCCAGGTCCTTATAGATAAGGACCTAGAAAGTGACATAGATTATCTATACCCATATAAATCACACGTCTGTCTATAGATCTGTTGCGACGTGACTGAAGTCGTGTAGTCTATGGTTGTCTGTTTCAGTATTTACACGCAGCCTCCGCACGCATTTGCGTTTACCCGTTGTAAGACAACGGGTAAACGCAAATGCGATACGACTCCATAGAAAATAACAAGTTTATCTACGCGACAACGTAGGCCACGTGAAGGCTCAGCCATTGTTCGATATTTTATATCGACGCGATTGTCGTTCATCTAGCTCGTTCGAACGACCGCTTAGACTATCCAGATGGAGCACTATCAAAGAAAAGTAGCTCACTGTATGCAGCAAAGACGAGTTAGAATAATGATGCCAGACTCATAACTTTTACCCGATTAATGGAAAAAAATATTTTATACAATCTAGAGTGTTGCTTAGATAAATATACATGCATAACTTATAACTCGGAGCATATATTATATTTAATATTTATATGTACGCCAATATACGGCGTACCTTTTGTAGCCGCACTTCGCTGGTACGCGCTGCTCCTTCTAGTTCCAATATTAATTATATGAACGACCAGTATAACTTACTGAGACCTATTTATATCTAACTAGTAGAAGTAGCACGTTAAGACATAACGATGTAGATATAACATACCTAGAAGTCTATAGTATGTCTATAGATCGTGAGCTCCCAGTCCAATTAACAACAATCTCTAAGCTAAATTACGAGTACCATCCAAACGTGCTCTGCCAAATTGAGCACATCTCGTTCAGGCATCGACGTCGAGTGGCAATAAATCTATAAAAAGATTAATTAATGCATTCACGTGCATAATCGAGATATAGGCACGTGCATATTGTAAGTGCAGAGCTGGTGGATAACTATGGAAGTATGACTTGATACAAGAATAAATTCAAAATTTAAAAAACCCCCGACATTCGTCATTTTGTGGTGGCAGCCATCTTGAATTTGCATAGTGCTATTCTATTACTTTTCAAGCCCTTTCATTTCATACCCATATTGAGGGGGTTGTGAATAAATATGTAATCTGCCATCTTGTGGCGGCGGCCATCTTGGACCGATTTTCATCAAACATAGGTAACAACACTCCCGACAAATTCGCCTTTCAAACAAAAAATTGCATTCAAATCGGTTCACCCGTGTGAGCGCTACGGGGGAACAGACAGACACACACACAGACACGTTAAAATTATAACACCCCGCCGTTTTTGCGTCGGGGGTTAAAAATGGTTCTCATCATCAACCAATAGACTTCCACCGTTGGACATAAGCTCCCACACACTGCAATCTTGCGCAGTTTATATCATAACTATCCGCGGGTATTGTTCGAAGAAGCACACATATGGGCACTTCTCCCAAATTCTGGCAAAAGCATGTCACAAGCTGGAGAACGTAGGTTAATAAATACCCAGGGTTATGTAATTTTTTTTGTAGATACTAGACAGTGTCCTCTATACCTGCCATCAAGAAAAAGAAGATAAATGGGATGGGATCTGTGTTAAAAAAAATTTTGAACCTCTAATTTCTCACTACCATGACTGTCACATTGCTTGGGTCGTCAGATACAAACCCATTTAATTCGAAATTGAGTGGTTAAAAAATTCTTAAAAAAATATGGTCAATTAATGGATAACTACCCCTTAGAATAAAATAATCAGTCTGAAAATATAACTAAAAATAAATAAATTACAAGGTAGTGAAGTCTGTCACACGACTTTTTCATAATTGCCATGACCTGACACAAACACTATCACAATAATGATACTATATGTAGTACAACGATCATGATAAGATCAATTAACAGAGCATTGGTCATTCTAGCAATATGTTTTAAAAGAAAAAGCGTACTTCATAACGTTGAGAAGATAAAGGGAAATAATGTAGTAAAAATGCACTTTGTCATTTAGTCCTCCTCATTCATAGATATTTTGCCAGGCCTAAAGTACGCGTTATACTTTGTTGTTATTTATTCTTGTCATGTCAAATGTGTTTCTTTTTCACACGAGTAGCCTACAAAAATTTTACTGTGTTTCTAAATTTTTTAATAAATTAATAATTAGCAAATTTTCATTACCATGGTCCTAATTACCATAATTACCATGATTTTTTTAATTAATTTTAATAGTAAATGGGGGGTATCTCTCTCATTTATCATAATTTATGAATGGTTTTAATAATAATGACGTTATATAATTATTTTTAGAATTTTCAGATGTTTAAACAATTTAAATTATAGAAATTTGAAAAAAAAGTCAAAAATGACAAAAATACTGAAAACAAAGGAGTTTATAAAAAGATTAAGCATAATACAAGTGTGATATTTAAAATAATAGAAAAACTACCTAACTTGCTATGAAAATATATGAAATAAATATATATTTGGACTGAAATGACGACATGACAACAAAAAATACAATGTAATGACAGTAAAAAATGGAAAATTAATAATTAAAAAAAAAATAGAGACCTATATCAGTATAAAGATACTAAGAAACTTGCTCTGATGTAATACCTATATAATGCCACAAATTGCATCCAAATCGGTTTAGTAGTTTCCGAAAAAATTGGGCTCACAATTTTACAGAAAAACATTTCCTGCTATGCTTCTGGTAGTCTATACTAGAATCATAAAATATATCTAAAAATATGCTTTGAGGTAATTTATAATCTACGTAGCGAATAATGAACTGCATTTGAATCTGCCCAGCACCATTTGAGGAAAATGAAAACATATAAACACATAAAAATAACATATACAATTTCTCTCCCCAAACGTATATAGCGTTTCCTTTCTGTTGTGGATACAAATGCTTTTTATTATAAGAAAAAAAATTATAATATGCACTCTTGATTTAAACTCCTTCTTGAAACTGATGCTAGGCACAACTAACTAACTTGTCATCTTATTAGCCACAAGTCTTTGTTAAAGTTTATGTTCTGTCCCTTCTAATAATCAAGCATCTTGAAGTATTCTTCCAACGCATTTTGAGCAAAGAGAGTCTTTGGTGGATTGCATTAACTTGTTTCAGATTGCAATAAAGCAAATACACAGGCATGTTCACCGTAGTTCCTACTATGAAAAGTATATCCGTTATCGATTCTAATGAGATCTTGGATATGAAAATCGTATACGATATCAAATTTGCAAAGGTTTTCTGCCTCTCGCACTTTTAACAGACATGCCATTTGAACTACCATGGAGCACCGTAACCAGCTATGTGATGACTCTGCCGAATACCAGACCGATTCAATAAACCTGGTACATTTTTGTGTTTGAAGAGTCATTGGCTCAATCACTAATACAGGCAAAATTACTTTGTTTATGGCACTGACTCAAAGTTGCTTGTATCGGTCTTCTATCGGATAAAATTTGAAATATGCTCTCAGGAACTTTACAAAATTGTTCCTTCTCCACCGTTCTACTACGGAACAGAGAGAAGCAATTTGTAGAATTTTTCTTGGAAAGTCCAACTCCACCTAGATTTCACCATTTTGTCTAACTGTCTGCATTCAAACAGATATTGAAGCTTTCTTGAATTGTACATCTTAACACTTCGATTTCAAGCTAATCTACTTGCGATCGTTGCATAGCCTAAGTTTCAATTATTTTAAAGCCTTTCTCATAGTGTGTAAAAGCGAGAGAAACGATACTAGTCATATTTGTAAGATGTCTGTACAATCTGCTATAAACGAATTTTTTGTTGTTATCAGTACCCTTTTCGAAATCAATAACATCGTGGAATCTTCGTGGTATATGGTTCTTAATCGGGAATGTGTTCTGTCCACTTTTTTAAATATAAAAAAATTATGCTCCTGTTCACTCTCAATTATGCTCACATCACGCCTTTTTGGGTCTAAAATTATCTGTTTAGGTCTTCAAAGCTGCACATTCATTGCGTCCAGCAGCTCAGAGTCTTTTTCAGAGGATTTCAACATGAAACTCGTCCACACAAACATCCGGAACAGGTTTACTCTGGAATTTACACCTCAGTTGTTATGCTACGTAAAGTGGCTTTCAAGGTTCTTTGGCTGAATACTAATGGTTGTAACGCTCGAGGTCCTCAGTTTTATTGGTCAGCGATTTCCTAGACTTTAAGCAAACACCTTTTTCGGATACTTTTCTATGGCTTTCTAGAGTTTCTCATCACCATGATTAATAACAAATTACCATAGGCATATTCTAATCGCCATATACCAGAGATAATTACCATATCGCAATTTATCATTACCATGACCATCATAATTACCGAATTCGTTATATCTCCTAGGAAACCAGGGTACGATAAAGGCCTTCTTCATCACCGATATCAATTTAGGTACCCCTTTGAGGAGGTATCCTTAAATAATCAAAAATTAAAAAAAAAAAAAATTTTTTCAACCTCGTCACTTTTTGCCACAATTTCGGAGAAGTGCCCATATGCATGTTATGTACATTGAGGTCCCAAGGTTCTGAATTGGCGACCTTGCACCGGAAAGAACATCCCCTAGGTAGACCAACGACATCAAATGTGATGTGGCGAGGCATTAGATACAAGCGATACAAGACCGCGGAGTATGGAAGTTCCTACAAGAGACCCACGTCCAGTAATTCGTACATGGAAACTGACAGCTGTCGGAGCCGGCGTGTACAGGTCACACACGGCAAATATACCCCAAGTATAATATATCTGAATAAAAAATATGTCTATTCTATTCGGTTTGCTTCAGCTGTCCACAAGATAGTTCAGCTACTTGTAACAATTTTGTTTTGAAAAGAGCAACTGCTGAGTTTCTTGCCGGCTCTTCTCAGCAGAATCAGCATTTCGAACCGGTGCAGTGGTAGATTCTTGACTTGTCATAAGAGCCACACGTTGGCCTACATGAAATAAATGATTTTGAATTTTGGGTAGCCCTACATACGTGCACTGAACAGATTAATACTGGTATACAAGTTTTATTAATAGAAAATTTTCATTAAAAGAATCTGTATTTTATTTTCAACAAGTGATAGTCTAAAAGATTGAAAGTTAAACCGACTTCACCACGTACTTAAAAGTCCATATCTCGAAAACTATTAAGCCGATTTTGATGAAAATTTCAATGTTCTCTATGTTGGAGTAAATGTAAGCTAATAAAACTTACAACCGCACTAGTCGCCCCTACGATTTTCGAAAGGTCGCCTCGATTTCTCTGGTCTGCCATCATCAAACCCTGATTTTCTTATCATGGTACCACCTTTGAAATATCTTCTTTTCAACAAAAAAAGAATCATCAAAATCGGTTCATAAACGACGAAGTCACAAGCACACTTAAAAAAAAAACATATGTACGGTCGAATTGAGAAATCTCCTCCTTTTTTAAAGTCCTTTTTTAAGCCCGCGTAAAGTTAGTTCAAATATCTCGCGGGAATCATTTGTTTACGTGGGTTAGAAAGTATGCCCATGTCACTCTCTAGGACCAGGTAAAGACCTAGAGACTAGATCTTTAACTGTATATAGGGAAAAAATAAAATCGATACGTTGCGCCGTCACGTTACTGTGTAATTGGAGGATGAACAAACAAACAAACTTTCGCATTAATTATAATATTAAAATAACCGCAATATTCAGCGTCTGTACTGTGACCGCAGACCGCGTCGACGGCTTTCCGTAGAGACAGTTTAAGTGACGTTAACACAAGTTGATGTTAATGTTAATTAGCTGGATTAACTACAGCAACAGTAATCTGAATGCGAACAACAATTAATTTACGTAATTTAATCAATGAGCTATTATACTAATGGTTGAAAAATAAAGGGCTTACTAAACTATTATCTGTGTAAGTAATATGCAGCTTATTAGTTAAGTCCGTTGAGGGATTGTGACCTCCATCTTCGAAGATCTACATAAGATTTTGACTACATGGAACCGTTCTGAAGTCATCCGTCACAGCAATAACTCTGGTAAAGATAATATAAATACCTATTATCTAAATAAAATTAATGGACGCCAGGGACCGCCTAGGGATGCCTAACTTGCTTCTTGAAGTCTGTTAAAAACTAGTATTATATTCATGCCTGTTTAACAAAAATCTGATTAATGTAACAAAAATGGCATCCTACTAATTAATCGCTTTCATTAATTCAAACAATATTCCTTAAATGGAACTACGAACTCAATAAATAAAACACAAATTAATACAAAACTCCAAGTTATGTTAGTTATTTTAGACCTACTTTATGTAATTTAATGTATTCATGTAAGTTTTTGAACAATGACGATTATTATTAATATTTAAAAAAAAAAATCAATAAATGTTAATTTTTATCCCAAATATACCTAATAATATTTTAAAAATATTTTTGAGATATAATTTAAAAATATTTTTTATTTATTTAAAAATATTTTATTAAAATACGGATGATAATATAAATAAGAAGTTACAGAGGGAAATAAAATTAAACACGTAGGCTTTAATTAAAAACAAATATCAATTTGCTCGGCGAATTATCACCGAAATATACTGAATTATCTTTAATACAAATCAGATTACCACTCCATAATACAGCCGATAATTAAATGGGCCTTCTCTGTGAATGGGCCGGCATTATTCATTGATCATTATAATTGCTTTCAATTTATAATTAGGTATGTAAAATTTACATTATTATTATTATTACCTACTTCAACAAGTATAAATTAAAAATTTAAAAATCCCCCGACACTCGCCATTTTGTGGTGGCGGCCATCTTGTATTTGCATAGTGCTATAGGTACTAGTCAAGCCCAAATATGATACCCATATTAAGTGAGTTGTGAAAAAATATGTAACCTGCCATTTTGTAGCGGCGGCCATCTTGGATCGATTTTCATCAAACATAGCTAACAACACTCTCGAATAATTCACCTTTCAAAAAAAACCGCATTCAAATCGGTTCACCCGTTTGACCGCTACAGGGGAACAAACAGGCACACACACACACACGTGAAACTTATAACACCCCGTCGTCTTTGCGTTGGGGGTCAAAAAAGGAAGAGGTTATCTGTTCAACTCTGTGTATGTACTAAACATCTTGGCAGTTGCCCTCTCCTATGCCACTTCCGCGTCCGCGCAATCGGATGAACGATATGCGAATTCATAACGGAAGAACAGACAGACAAACATTTTTTTTTATATAGAAACGTCCTTTCTCACGAAAAAATCTATCTAGATCCTCAAATTTTGCCAAATTTTGTTGAAATCGGCTTACGCGTGAAAAGACAGATGGACACAATTACTTATGCTTCTATAATCATTTGGGATAATAATATATCACTGAAGGAATTATGCCCTCAGTGTGGTCCCAAATAAAGATCTTTGAATATGGAAGACATAACGCCTCAACGGACAACACTCACTCGTAATCATCATAATCATCCCCACTTTATTAAAAAAAAAAACTAATCCAGACTGAAGTAGTCGCGAACAAATAATACAAGTAAAGCGAGATAACCCAACAACGGCCAACGAGCGTCAGATTCGATGTAAACCATACGATAATCCGAAATGCTACTATTTATAACCGACAACGAATGCACGCATTCGATTCTCCACCAAATGGATTATTTACGACTTCACTCGCTGTATGGATGGTGTATGGAAATAGAACTCGGGCCAGCGCATTATAATGGTTACAGCATAATATGTCAAAATTTGTATGAAATTTTCTGAGGTTGATATGAAAACCAAAGATATGTGCTAGCTCTTCAAGATACTGACTCTTATTTTAAAAATACCCAGATTGTAAATAATAGAAAACACAGATCACACAAGAGTATTCCAAAACCTAGTCATGTTTATATGCAAAAAAATCGTATTAAAGTATTAAAATTGAATTCGTATTTAAAGGCAACTTTTCTTTGCATCAGGTCAAACAAGTTTGAACTGATAAGTGCTTATTTTATTTGAACTCTCTGAGCCTCAGTAGATACTCATTTACCTATAGAGTTCATGCTGAAACTTCATGTTTGTGCAAACTCAAATATTTTGCAATTTATCAAATAAACTATAAGAAGAAAACTGACATTAAGCCGATAGGCTGAAGCTAAAACGTCTATCTGTCGCTGTAGAGAGAGAAACCGGTTTCACAAATATTTTTCAATGTATTCGCGTGAAAAGCGGCTCTAATTTAGCGATTAGCTCGAAATTTAAGCTTCGCTTGTAATTTTCATCTTACCGCTCTTACAACATAATAATTTAAATTTATATAAAAGGAAGAGGTGACTGACTGACTGACTGACTGACTGACTGACTGACTGACTGACTGACTGACTGACTGACTGACTGACTGATCTATCAAGTTGCGGGCTTCAGCTCGTAAACTATAAATCCACCTCCAAATAACTAAGTCAACCGCGAAAATAACTTAATAGAGAAGCACCTATTTGATCTAAACTTTTCGCTAGCTTTAGAGTTTGTTTCGAAATTCGGTTTAGCCGTTCGCAATCTGAAACGAGCCCGGCCCGGCTCACATCGGCACGTATGCGCTTGTTTTCTTTTAATTAAGTCCGATGGAACAACTTGCGGCTTCATTTGGGGATACAAACACGTGCTTAGAATTCACGATACGACGCCACGGCGCGGCAGCGGGACGATTATTCTTGTGCAACAAATGCTACCTTACTCTGATACTAATGTAATTAATACCGGCTCGTTGGTTTATTGGATAGCGTAGGATTTTCGTTCCAGGTCGTGAGGTTCAGGGTTCGAGTACAGAGTCGGGCCGAAAATATTATTTAAAGTGTTCAATTATTAGCAAATTTCACTCTATAAATTAGAATTAAAAAATAAAGTGTTGAATTATTGCATACTGTCTCAAAAGACAAGAAACTAGGTCAATTTTCTCTGGAAGTATAGTTTTTCGATATTCAAAATCTAATGACGTTGTCGAAATGTGCAAACTCATACTAAATATACTTTACTGGTCTATCTAACCTTGCACCGTAATAACCTGATAAATACTCACAATTTTGCTGAGATTGTTTTTTCTATGCATTGGGTTTTTCTATCAAGAGTGGCGGCCTGAAATTGAGAAGTTGTTGATGTGATCTAATATAAATCCGACGCGACCAAAGATAGTCTACCTGTATGATCAGTCCGAGGTAGTAGGTAAACCTCGAAAACTTTACTAAATATCGAATTTAATAATTATCGAAACACAATTACCTCAGAGTGAAATGGACCTAAACTGGCTTATTTTAATATTTGAGTTCGCCAATACATTCAGCCATTCGTCTATAGCCACCGCCGCGCCCCAAGCGAATATGTTGTGAAATAAATATTTGAAGTAGGTACAGAAATTACGACTTTAAAATAAGAGTCTTTGGGTTCATTTTGCATTACATATTACAGTTTTTTGATATGTTGTATTTAGTACAGTTTTCGAGTTGTGCTAGCTCAGAATAACTATGCAGTATGCTTAGTCCCACTTTGCAGCGCTCCAAAACTTTGTAACATACTTCCTATTGATCGAATCACAATGACTTCAGAGTAAAATGGACCTAAAATGGCTTTTATTAAAGTTTGAGTTCGCCAATATATTCAGCATTTGAAAACAGCCAGCGCCCCAAGCAGAAATGTTGTAAAATAAATATTTGAAGTATTGAATTACGACTTTAAAACAAGAGTATTTGGGTTCATTTTGCTCTGAAGTCATTGTGTGTCGATACTCGAATTTCGATCATCGTTGCCACTATATAAAAACTAAGCATACAGCTCTTCGGTCCCCTTCACGGTATCAAATCATACCTACTTAATATTTTCCTCCGCATAAAATTACGCCCACAACAGACAATAGAGTTCTAATTTATACGCACGATAACAATACCCGGCCGGGTACGGCCCCGGCGCTCGCGGAACATTTATCATTACCTGCCCTACAAACTCCGCCTTTATAATTACTGTCAGCGGGCGAAAGTGAATCGATATTTTACCAACTTTTTACTTTGGAAAAGATTTTCAATTAAAAATGTTTTTTTTTTATATATAATAATAACAATAAATAAAAAAAAACAGAATTATTATTCATACAAGTATAAATTGAAAAATTTAAAAACCCCCGACATTCGCTATTTTGTGGTGGCGGCCATCTTGGATTTGCATAGTGCTATTCTACTAGTCAAGCCCTTTCATTTGATACCCATATTAAGGGAGTTGTCAAAAAATATGTAATCCGCCATTTTCTAGCGGCGGCCATCTTGAATCGATTTTCATCAAAATCTAACATACAACACAACAACACTCTCGACTAATTCACCTTTTAAACAAAAAAAAATGCATACAAATCGGTCCATCCGTTTGAGCGCCACAGGGGAACAGACACACACACACACACACACACACACACACACACACACACACACACACACACACACACACACACACACACGTCAAACTTATAACACCCCGTCGTTTTTGCGTCGGGGGTTAAAAACTACGTTACACTGAAAAAACCGATTCATAATGTAATTTGTACCTAAGCTGTGAGTTGTGAGTTGTGACCAAAATATTATGTACATATTTTACAGAAATAAAGTACTACCTAATTGAATTGAATTGCTAGTTTAAACAAAAAAGGTATAGGTGAGTAATTCATTTATTACGGAACTCTTAATAGAGCAAGACCCTAACGTTCGTTTGTTTTGGTCTCAGCTTACAAATTAAATTATGAATTGGTGTTTTCAATACCCATTTGTTATTTAAATACAGTTCATAGTACATGATACGCATACAGAAATTCGGTTGTACCTTACAGTCCCTTCCCTACTAATGCTATTATTTATGTGTTCGTTGGTTTGTTCTCATATCACGCCGCAACAGAGCTACGGAAAGAAATTCCTTTTATTCAAGAAAAAGGTTCAAGGTTTTTTGAAAACCACGTTGACGTGAACGGAGTCGTGATCCAAAAAATACTAATATATAACTGATAAATCCGTTTGGAATTACAAGTATAATAAAAAAATATCAGAAATGACTGGAAGTGTAAATTGGAAAATGCCTGAGCGATTCCACGCTGCGCGGGGCAGACGCACGCCCCGAATTCCAGTCTTTGTTGACAGCGACGAGGCGTAATTTCCAAGTGACATCAGCAATCCAGCAATACCTACCGGCGGAATTATTAATAATACGCGGAGATATGACGTGACGGCAGCATCTGCCCCCATTCTTGGGCATCATGGACGACTAGGCTTTATTGTGGTTCACTCGTCATTCGCTGGCCTGTGATACAAGGATTTCAGCAACAAACCCGCCTCGAATGCCGAATTGAGGTTCCGAATTGAACCCAAAAATATCAAAGCGTTTTCCTGTCAAGGAGTACGAAATTGCGGGTGTTACACTCCCGTGCCCCATTGAAAGTGGGTTAAAAATTTCGCCTGTATTTGCGCACACAGTTGTGCACACATGTGTGAAAATCGGTACAAGATGGCCGCCGCTACAAAATGGCGGATAATATATTTTTTCACAACTCCCTTGATATGGGTATCAAATGAAAGGCCTTGACTAGTAGAATAGCACTATTGCAAATTCAAGATGGCCGCCGCCACAAAATGGCGAATGTCGGGGGTTTTTTAAATTTTCAATTTATACTTGTGCATTATATAATACTAGAGGTCCGTCCCGGCTTCGCCCGTGGTACATAATATATAGCCTATAGCACTCAAGGATCACGTACATATCCAACGGTGAAAGAATTTTTGAAATCGGTCCAGTAGTTTCTGAGATTAGCGCGTTCAAACAAACAAACTCTTCCGCTTTATTATATTAGTATAGATTATTAATGTTTTTCGATATTTCAATATTTGGTAAAGTTTTCGAGATTAGTTGGTTAGTCACAGGTGAGATTGGACACTGGCCGAAACAAATGAGGTCAGGAAAAAATAATTATTAATTACGGATTTCTAATTTCTAAATTTCAGCGAAAGCCATCCAATAAAGCAACCGGTGTGCACCTTGTACAAGGCAATGTTGTGACATGTTATGTTCAAGGGCCGCTGAGTGGGGGGGTATTTTTTAACAGCACGGCCGAGCGGTCGACGAATCAATCAATTACAAAAGCTCACGGCTCAAGTGATAAGTGATATACGCTATAGATAGAGGGTGAGCCGCACCTATCAAATGTGCAGTCGAAGTAACGAGAAACTAGCGATCTTTATCGTTGTAGAAATGTTGTTACTTTTGACTGGCCCGTTGGCGCGGTTGGCAGTGACCCTGCCTGCCTCTCTGGGGTCGCGGGTTCGATTCCCGCCCCGAGTCTGGGTGTATTTATGTAAGTATATAAGTATGTATTATGTAAGTATGTAAGTATTTATACATTTATTAATATATATTATATATGTATATGTAATATATGTAAATATGTATATCAGTCGGTTGTTACCTATAACACAGGCATTAAGTTGCCTACTTTAGGAGCAGCCGACCGTGTGTGTATGTGTGTATATTTATTTATTTATTTATTTACTTGCGATACAATTAAATCACCATGACTTAGGTAGCTTGGACATTTAGGGCAATACCACAGTGAACGTTGCATTGTCACTGCATTTTTTCAGTGCACTTTTGCGGAATTTTGTATGGAAAATTAGAGGTACAATCGCGGTACGCCACGCGATACAATCCAATAAAATCACTGTGATGCATTACCATTACATAGGACGTATGCTGTTGTTTGGTGTTACTGCCAGAAATCTGAAGTAATACAAGCGCTAGCATAGATCTTTTCATAATGTAAAGCATAACATGAATACAAGTTCCACCTCAAAATCATACCTACTGTATGTAGAGCATGCTGTTTTGAGACACTTAATTTAGTGTCTGCCAAGACAAATTGCTGATTTTCTTATCATCATCATCATCATCATCATGATCAACCCATTAATTTGGTAGATTCAATTGACGATTCAAAAGTACTTGTAAAAGTTTATTTGAATAAAAAACTTAAAAAAAAAAAAAATTACCGGCTCACTACAGAGCACGGGTCTCCTCTCAGAGTGAGAAGGGTTTTGGCCATAGTCTACCACGCTGGCCAAGTGGATTGGCAGACTTCACACACCTTTGAGAACGCTATGGAGAACTCTCCGGCATGCAGGTTTCCTCACGATGTTTTCCTTCACCGTTAAAGCAAGTGATATTTAAATACTTAAAACGCACATAACTCCGAAAAGTTAGAGTTAAAGTGCCCCGGGATCGAACCCACGACCTCCGATTAGAAGTCGGTTGTCCTAACCACTAGGCTATCACAGCTTTCTTATAGGATCACAGATTTTCTTAAAGGCTATTCTTATTTTAAAACCCGCATTGCAAACATGTCACTACACTGTCACTACAAAGAGAAGAGAATTCCTGTGAAGTCTACATTATGGAAATGATATTAAGTTAAAAAATTGCCGCTTTAATCTTTTAACTTGTACCCAAACCGATGCCTATTGCTCACAGCACTAATCAATACCTATCCGCCCGCTATTTGCCGACATGACAATTTTATTAAATAAAACTGGACAGCCTATTACACAGATATTGAATATTTCTCAATACCATTTGTGTAATGAACACCTTGAAACATAAATATATTTTTTAATATTTTAACGTGAAATCGTTACTTAAATACTACTTCTGTGCCTAAAGTTCTAAATCAATTAGAGTTCAGGTTAAAATTTAAATGTTTGACTTCTTAGAGAATTGTGGTCACAGTGACTACATTCTCTATGGAGACAACTATGCGAAATATATTATAGGGCATCGGAAACGCTCTCTGTTCCCTCACTCTCTTAGTCTGATGCGACGGCAAGTTACAGTATCAACGGCTTTATATACTCTCCGAGGCACTGAGTTTAACAACTCCAAGTTTCCAACTCCGAGCTGTCTGGCCCTGCTTGCCTTGTAGTACTTATTCTATCGTTTTCGTTGCGTTCGATTTATCTATTGTTACGTTCCCTCGAATATGGTTGAGCGAAGCAATGGCTGGATCATGCGTCATGCTCGTGAACGGGTGCCATCGTCGGAAATGGGGCTACTTTTGTCTGCCCTTCTTCACATGTGTAGAATTGTAAGCACCATTCCGAACCTGTGGTAGATTCATTTGTCGATTCGTAAACGCTTGTGAAAGTTTATCTGAATAAAATTATGATTACTTATATAAATGATAAAAAGGCGTGGATTTGACTCGTTCCAGCAATGCGCGAGACGGCAATTCAATCATGTACTTAACATAAAATTGTTATATTGATATTGTAAATTTGGAAAAGAGCAACCGCCGAGTTTCTTGCTGGTTCTTCTCGGTTGGAATGGCATTCCGAACCAGTGGTAGATTCATCTGACTATTCAAAAGCACTTGTAAAAGTTTATTTGAATAAAAAACTTTTCTATTCTATTCTATTCTATTCTATTCTATTCTATTACCACCACCACCACTACAGCCTTTTAACGTCCCACTGCTGGGCACAAGCCTCCTCTCTCATAGGAGAGAGGGATTTAGAGCTTAGACCCGCCACGCTGCATGCTCCAATGCTTGATGCTCTAATGGGTTGACGGGCTTTAACGACTATTGTCACATTATAGTGATAATAACCGGGACCAACTTCTTTCCGAGGCACGGGGGTAAAACACCGCCGACTACCAACTTCGGCTGGCACTGAGGATTTCTTGACAGAAAAACCCAATACCTAACGATTATTTTTTACCCGACCCGGGAATCGAACCCGGGACCTCGTGATCTGAATCGTATATGCTGACCACTAGATCAACGAGGCATTTAGTTACTTATTACGTCCTTGTCAATTGTAGGTTAAATTGCATGAAGTGTCGGGGGTGTGGTGGTAGGCAAAAACTCAATAACAGAACAAGCAATCCAAAGATTGAAGAATTAATTGCAGTAACATCATACACCTGCACCGAGCGACTGCGTGCTATCGCAGCGGATCGCCGCTCGCGGAAACCAATTAAAAATAACGCCCGCTACAAATCAATTACTTTTGCCATTTTTCAGCCACTATAACATGTGTCTTCTTGACAACTTTTTTGTTATTTTTTTTTTTTTCAATAAAAATCTGATCTGTCCGGTTTTATTTGGAAATACTTTTACGTAGGGAAACTTTTTTTTTAGTTACGTTTGAATATTGCTTGCGTTATGTTGTTTCACCAAAATATAGTCCACTACATTTAATGGCACTTAAACGTTCGCCCAAAAAACGCGACAACATATTCGAGTATGCGAAAAATCCATTTGCATATCGACTCATATTCGTAGCGTAGGTACGAGTATAAGCAAAAACCGAAATGTTTACTGTAATAAAAATAAAATCATGCAAATTCCAACCCCAGTTCAGTTGGCGATAGAAAACAAAATAGCTTGTCCGTATTTGTCAGATAAGCTGATAACTTTACTGGATTCATACATTGATATGCAAAACCAAAGATATACCTTTACTAAAATAATGTACGATAGTGACGTGTAAAGTTTCGTTCGCAATAATAATGTTATTTTCTAAGTAGTAAGTACTATTTTTAAACTCCAATGAACTTTGTAAATTAACTCGTAAAGAATATTGCACTTGCTTTCTTTGCAATTTATTTGTTGAGCATGGAAAATCAATGTTCCTTAACCTTTAATTACTGACGTGTGTTCTGACAGACACTTCGAGAGGTTGAAAAGTCTGGTTACCTATGTTAGCGAAAAAGTATCCCCCCGTGCTTCTCTCTATCTCTCGAAAAGTCACCCAGCAGCATTCCTGATGCAACTAAAGTAGTATATCGGTACTTAAATAATACATACATACATAGACTGCTAAAATCATAAACCTTCGTTTTGGCTTTGCCGTAGTCGTGTAAAAAAATTATATTCATTCACTTAATAATCTGTAATGAGTATATCTTTGATATTATTAATATCAATACAGTACCATCCAAAATCTGAAGCGGAATAAAAAGGTTACCCCCCATTATGCGGACCAACAATGGCCGCCACTGAAAAGTAGCCCGGATAGCATCTGCAACATAATAATAAAAGGTAACTGCGAATAGGTTTCCCGGATAAAATTTTATTGTGTAGCATCGACAAAGGATCCGATCCGGACAAAAGTCGGGACTGTCGTCGTGAGGGAATAATTTACCCGGACTAGAGCTAAGTAGATGACATCCGGATATAGATTTTCAGTATAAAAGCGGAGGAGGCCCGATAAGGAAATTTTAGCCAATTGCGGATAATGAGTTTTAACCGATTTTAAAATAAGGAAGGTTTTTTTCAACCCCTATGTTTATATTATGTAAGTACGTACGAAGAAATATTAACGTCTTCAATATTCACGCTTAATTTCCTAATGAGTAAACAAATACATTGGTTCTTTATTTATTTGTAGGATACATATTATTATTTATTATTTTCTAATAATAACAATATCTCTATTTGCTTTGTAAGACGTGTGTTTTTAAATTAAAGTTTTGCTTAGTTTTTGCTTAGTTTAGTTTTTTGCACTTTTTGATTTTTTTTAAATGAAAGTAGATTTAATCAATGAACTATTATACCGAGAGGATAAACATAATGTGGCTTAATAAATAAGCATTTCAAAATACGAGTATATATTACATATACAAATGATTATAGAAAAATATTACAAAACAGTGCAAGCATGCAATTGCAAGAAGTACTTATACGTAAAGTATTCCAATAAATACTAAAATAGTTTAACACCATGCTATAGACACAGCAAGTGGCAAAGATGTGTTTCACTATAAATATTTTTCACACGATACTACTCTGTTTTACTTAGCGGTAAACGTCAAAATGCTGTGAAACAATTTGCCAAGGTGAAATCTATTGCGCCATCTGTAATAGTCATTGATATAACAAAATGAAAGATATACAGGCACATGTGAAATTGTGCGCGAAAAAGAAATAAGTAGCACACTTGTGTTTGACTAATAGGTTAAGAGATCTATTAATAGTCATTAGACAAATCACGCCAATTCAGTACACTTTAGCGAGCTTATAATAGATATCATTTATTTCTGTGCTGTTTTGAATAAACATGAATGGGAAAGTATGCTGTTTTAGATATGTACTTACCTACCATAAATATGAATTTCATATTTCTTTAAAAAATATTCATAAAAATTACAGATCGGGTAGAATTTACACCAGTATGAAAGCCTTTAATAGCCTAAAATTGCAATCACGATTTTGTTGATTCGTAATCAGGCATTCAGCAGATTTATTTCGTTTACATTTAGCAGTCACAATCAGGTTCTTATAGATAATATGCTTTAGAGTTTATAGGCCTTCAGAGAACGCTGCAGTTCGTCGTGAGTTTTTTATTCACTTATGTAACGTAGTGAACACTTTTAGGAGCTACATTTGTACAGTATCTTGGGCAGGTGGGTGGTATATCAATGGTGGTAGCACCATAAATTATCCCTGTCTACGCGGTCTACCTGCTTCCATTTCCTAGTTCGAACAAAGTGTTCTACTCACACCGCTTTTACAAAAACAATGAATTCGCCATCCTTACATTGAAGAGTTACCCGTTCCATTACAACTCACGGCGTAAGGCTCAAATATAATTGGTTACGATGCAATACAAACGAATGCCAGAAACGGTCACAATAAAAAGTTTTTCAAACAACCCGCGTAGCTGTAATCTAGAACTACGTCAATTATATATTGCTAAAATCTCAATTATTGTGGTCATATTTGATTTATGGTAATCTTGCTATATTAATAACTAATATTCATAACTACGCATAGGCATCACTGTGCGTTTAAGAAATAACAATACTTATGTGCCAACACAAAACCTGTTTTATGTGGGTGCTTTTCTTTCACCAACGCTGAAAGGCCACCAGGGAAAATAGCGATACATTTTGGAAAAATACGGGTGCGCCCGTATCGGCTACGGTCCCTGGTTTTACATGAAAACGTCTTTAAGGGCCGGGGAAAATAAATCAGTAGTCTTAACCGAACACATTTATTATCCCTTATTTATTAAGGTACACGGAAAAGGAGGTCTGAAATAGTGTGAAAGAATGTCTTTTTGCAGCTTTTTCTTTCAGTGATATTGAAAGGACTGCGAAACGTCGATGTAGTGACAATGTACTATGTACTAACCACAAGGCAATGCTTACTCCAAGTTTGCGCTCTCCATCCTACGCTACACGTTATAATTTGATGATAATTTCTAATGACAGTGAAAAATCTGTACACGTGTGCTTTTAATTCATCATCATCATCATCATCATCATCATGATCAACCCATTACCGGCTCACTACAGAGCACGGGTCTCCTCTCAGAGTGAGAAGGGTTTTGGCCATAGTCTACCACGCTGGCCAAGCGGATTGGCAGACTTCCCACACCTTTGAGAACGTTATGGAGAACTCTCAGGCATGCAGGTTTCCTCACGATGTTTTCCTTCACCGTTAAAGCAAGTCATATTTAAATACTTAAAATGCACATAACTCCGAAAAGTTAGAGGTGTGTGCCCCGGGATCGAACCCACGACCTCCGATTAGAAGACGGTCGTCCTAACCACTAGGCTATCACAGCTTTAAATTAGTCCTTGCAAATTAAAATCCATTAAAACAACTACAAAAACAACACCTCACCAGTATACACATATCTATTATTCATGATGTAACTTTATCTAGTTTTGGCGTATTTATTGTAGCAAATAACAGTTGATTGTGTTAGCTATGTAATGTTATCCCAAGTCGTTTAACTGATTGATGGGTGACCGATTTCGGAAGTCCAAAGTTGGCTATTTCGATTCTTCTGGGCTCTGTGCCTCAGAGAACACCTCGTCCAGTCATTATCACTAACAATACTGATACTAAATGATATAATCGTTGTTAAATCTAAAATTCCAATGCAGAAGGATCTAGAAACCGACCGTAGGTATTATTATCTCAAGAAAACTCTTTCTATAATCATTTATGGATACCTGGTAGGTCATGAGGTCTCAGTTTGGAGCGCTCCAAAACTTTATCTATAATATAATAAAACTGTAACAGATCCAATTCTGTACATTGAAGATATTTTGAAAATTTTTATTGGAGGGCACTCCATAATCGATACTGAAGCCAAAACTGCAATTTTTTTCATTTTTGTCTGTCTGTCTGTCTGTCTGTCTGTCTGTCTGTCTGTCTGTCTGTCTGTCTGTATCTTGGCCGCGCATCACGCCGAAACTACTGAATGGATTCGAATGAAACTTGGTACGATTTGAGTTTATACTCCGAGGTAGGACATAGAATACTTTTTATCCCGAAATTCAGCACGGTTCCCTTGGGAGAGGGGAAGAAAGTTAAAACGTGTATTTAGCTGTAATTCATTAACGCGTCGTTCGATTTTACTCATTCTTTTTTTGTTAGAAAGGTAGTACTTAAAATATTGTCCCGTAAATATTTCAAGGTCATAGGTTTTTTAGTTCAGAAATGACAGACATTTATTGGGTTCAAATAACTTGGGACCCGGATCTTTGAACGTACGACTTATTTTAAACTGGTGTGCGTTTAAATTTATGTTTGTCGGTCTGTTTATTTGTTCCGGCTAATCTCAGAAACGGCTGGATCGATTTTAATGGAACTTTCAATGGGAGATAGGTGACGTTATAAGGAGTAGCTTTTATATAGGATCCGATCCGATATAAAAACCTATATCTACGCGAACGAAGTTGCGGGGATCAGCTAGTAGTATACTATAAGTATACAATTAATCGAATTACAATGACTTCAGAGTAAAATGGACCTAAAACAAGAGTCTTTGGGTTCATTTTGCTCTGAAGTCATTTGTGATTCGATCAATAGAATACTTATAGTATACTTTTAGTTTTGGAGCGCTTCAAACTGAGACTAAGCATTCTAAGCGATGAAGAATACGGCGCATAGGAAAGGGAAACAGACAGTTTCAATAGGTATAAATAAAATATCTTAAACCGAATAATAATGGCATGACAAGGCCAAAGTTTGAAACAATCTTTCTTATCAATGTGGCATACTCGTATATAACAGAAACTGGCAACAATGTCTCATTGTGGACTAGTGGTAGAATACTTATCTTAAAGCTTCTTCAGAGACAATGTTACGAGGGTTTTCTCGTGGTTTTCTTCAAATGAAAGCTTTAATATTCATTGTCTCATGTCTTGCCTTGCTTGCATATTAAAAGAAAAATGGCAGAATTTTCGCGTCGAAAATACGTATATGTGACAAAAGAGTGGAATGTTAATATTGATTTTTGGAACGGTTCTTGAATTGAAGTAGGTATTAAAAAATAATGTTCTCATGACCAGATTTGAGTAACAGCAGCCAGTCTCGACGGATACTAGCATACTACGCAGGAGATATTATAGTGTGTGCGCAAAGACAGGTGCACTATAGGTATATTCCCTCATTCTCATAGTCCGATGTGATGAAAATGATGGTACTAATGGAGAGAGATCAAGTGCAATACTTTAAATCGCTTTAAGAGGCTTTACGATGCGGGAATGTAACACCGCCAACTTCCCAACTCAATAGCATTTCTGAGTAAGTCTTGTCTTGTCTCTAATTATTGCTTTTTGACCCACCCTGGGACTCAGTTCAGCTCACTTCACTAGGTGTTTTATCACATGAACATCATATATGCCACATGAAAATAAATACGTCACACGGTAAAAGCGAAATATTACTTAAGTGAGAACAAATAAGGTTTTACGATGAATAGTCCTCGATTTTAACTTCCAAAATGGAGCGCTTTTCAGCCGATTGTTCTCTTAAACTTCACACACTTTGAACAGACAAAAGATAGCGTGACGTCTGAGGGTTCCGTAACACCACTTCCATGGAATAGTTCGCCGGCGGGAATTTCTTTGAGTAGCGAAATAGCGAAGTGGCTCGGGGTAAAAATGTTTCAGCTACGCGATCCCCGGCGATACGGGGCTCCCCCGGCGCCTAATTAATTAGAACTTAGCAGAATGGACGTAATATTTATGACGGGCGCGCCTGAGCTGCGTGCCGCTAAAGAGTTTTTATTTTATCATTCCTCAAGAGACTGGATGTACTAGATAAATTATGATAGAAGTGGTCAATTTTTAAAATAATTTGGCTAAAAGCCTGCTACACCGAAAGAAATGTTTCGACTAAAATTTCGACTTTTTTCATAATATTGTTATGAAAAATGAGATATTTATCTAGAATTTCTGCATCGACGGGCTGATGAGCCTAGACATAGATAGCCATAGTATCTTGGTTTTAATGATCAACACACTCACAGCGTGATACTTGAGAGATGAAGTCTCTATAACGGGGAATGTTCTGAGGAGTTGTTCGACCTAATACCACCTACTCATTTTCAGCACCGCACCGCACGCCATCGAAAGTTATCATCCTCATCACCTGGATCACTGGCATACATCAACCAAGCGTTGCGCTAGATCATTCCTACCGCGCACTCACAAACTGTGGAACCAACTCCCTTTGGAGGTGTTTCCACACAGCTTCGACATAGGGCTGTTCAAGGGGCGGATCAACAAACTCCTTAAAAGCCGGCAACGCATTAGCGGTTCCTCTGGTGCTGCAAATGTTCATGTGCCACGGTAATCACTTAACATCAGGTGACCCACTAACTCGTTTGTCCGCAATTAATATTTAAAAAAAAATGAATCACAATGATTTCACAATTTTTGACATGCATTTGAAAGTTATTGATTTGAGTTACCTGTCTAGAATTCTTTCTTTTCCCATATCGTCAGACCTGTCCCATTCCGGTATGGGAGCTGAGCTGTATAGTACCTACTAAGTGAACAGTACTATTAAGTATTCTGTGATATCGTTTAGCTTTTAAGTTATATCGCAGCTGGTTTAGTTATTTTCCGATCTGTATTATTTAAGAATGCCGTGTTAAATTGTAAAGCCTACGGTGAGTAGCGCCAGGCCGCTGACTACGAATGTGAGGTGAAAGCGCGGTGACCGGATCTAAATGGAGACCTGCGCCAAGGATTTTTCTAGAAATTACGTAAAGTTTCAATGTTCCTTCGTCCGCGTCAGGTTCAACTGTCAGCAGCGGAGAATTCGAGCATAGTTTTTACTTCTGATTTATTGGTTGAAGAAAGAATTCAGGATTACGGATTTTAGCAAAATATTAAAATTGGTGAAATTGGTCATAGCCTCAATAGAAAAACGATCAAGGGTTAACTTTCACCATCGGACTAAGAGAGTGAGGGAATAGATAGTGAGATTGAGTTTACACATACAATAATTAAAGAAAAAATTCAAGATTACGGATTTAGGCAAAATATTAAAATTAGTAAAATTGGTCATAGCCTTAATAGAGCAACGATCAAGGGCGAACTTTCACCATCGGACTAAGAGAGTGAGGGAATAGAGAGTGAGATTGTGTTTGCATACACATGTGACATGACCTCCAATGATATATGGAAGCAGCGGCCGAAACGGTCAGGAGGAGAATATTACATTCTGTACAGTAAATCCCAATGATGGTTTACCGTTGAAAGGAAAACAACATCAACGTTTTAATATATGTTGGATATTTTCCAATTTAGCGGAAACGTGCCTAATCCAAATAAATTCAAGCGGGAATTTTCCATCATCTTTATACGCTGGGTAATAAAGGCGGGCCCAATTTGGATCGGAGACTTAATACGGTCGTAAAACACTATCCCGAAATAAGCGAGCCGATAGCAATCGGCAAAAACGGTGAGGTGCGGCGAAATAGCGCCGATGTTCTCAAGCCATTTGAACTACTCCTTAGATTAAGCTTTTACGTTTTTAAGTAGAACTAATAAAAAAATTGACTTATTTTTTCAAGAAGAGACATTCGTAATTTAAAAATGAGTGTCAAAAATAAAGTTCTAGTAGCAGGTGCTTGAAGCTTCCAATCAAAACATTTTAGTAAACTTTTATTTGAATTTATCAATAGGTATTTGTAAAGAACAAATTAATAAGTACCACAAGAACACAGGAATTTGATGTGTATTACAAAAAAAAGTGCAGTCAAAACTCATCAAAAACTTCCTACATGTCCACGCAATACCGCGGCGAACAAAAATTTCTCGAAAATAATCGAGTACTTGTCGATTTCTAGCATCAGCCGACTTGAAACTTTTGTCTTTATATGAATTTTCACGTCTTGCAAAAGTCCCTCTTGACCGAGCCAAAAACTCCCTAACAACTACCAAGTATCGGGAACTTGCCCTGAATTTTATGGATGAGCAAAAAATGCTTGTATTTAGTTGTGTTGTGTTGGCCTTTGTGAGACTAGCAGGGAACTTTCTAGTTTTTTATTAACTTTAGTTAGTATTAAATTGGCTAATTTAATTTTTGTTTTTATTTTTGTTCGTAATTATATTATTATTATCTTGTTGCTTTACGACTCTATCACCAAAATGCTGATAAACTTTGTTGCAAAGCCATACAAGCCATCATCTCTGAAAACTGTTGACTGTGTCTTAAAATAACTCCAATTTAATATATTTTATTTTAGTGGAACATTCCTGTTATAGTTGAGTCTATAGAGAGCCTCCAGATCACATTGTGCCGTCGAAAGTTATAGTATAGGATCCCGCTATACAACGACCTTCACCGAGATGTTTACTTGATGAAACTTATTTTATATTTAATTTAATATGTCAATAAATATATTGCACATGGGTTGCCTAACAAATTTCAGTCCAGGATATGATTAATAGTTAATAAAAAAAAAATTTTTTTAAACATTTCACTGGTTTGATTATTAGACAAATTCATAATGAATTAATCTTTATTTTCATTTAATTTTAATTCAATAATCAGACCGGTGCAAAGTGCTAGTATCGATTTACCTGTTTACACCTGGCTACCCGAGAGTTGTGACCGGAAAAGAATAGGTAAACTAACGTTTGCATATTCTTTGGGCTTCATACTTTCGATTGGTATAGAATGTGTCTATGAAATGTTAATTTTTTTTTTTTAATTATTAATTAATCATAATATCCTGGACTGAAATTTGTTAGGCAACCCATGTGCAATATATTTATTGACATATTAAATTAAATATAAAATACGTTCCATCAAATAAACAGCTCGGTGAAGGTCGTTGTATGGTGGGATCTTAGACCATTATGATCTGCCACTGCAATTAAAAATTAAAATTTCTGTTAGCAACTGTATCTACTACTACTTATTTTTATATGGCATTAGCAGACCTGGCAGACGTCATTCTGCCCAGTGAACGACATCAACGCCACCTACCGAGACCCGGTGGGTTACCTGTACCTACCCGGTAAATGTGTTTTCGAACCATTCAGGAACCCATTGATAAAAATGAAAAATGTGATAAATGAAGAAGCGCTCGACCGATTTTGTGCAAACTTCACATAAACCATCTACTAAATAGTACAAACAAAGCCTAAACATTTGGTTTGGATAGGTGAGCCCGTTCTAGAATTATAAAATTACAACGAAAAGTGGCATTGATTTTTATATATACAGACAGAAACGGTATAGCAAGAAGTTGCGTTACGCCTGTACATTTTTTTTTCAACTACAAGTTAGCCCTTGACTGCAATCTCATCTGATGGTAAGTGATGATACAGTCTAAGATGGAAGCGGGCTAACTTGGAAGAGGTATGGATACCCCTGATCGGTTTCTATACCCGGCATCGTACCGGAACTCTAAATCGCTTGGCGGCACGGCTTTGCCGGTAGGGTGGTAACCAGCCACGACTAAATCCTCCCACCAGACCAGACCAGAGACAATTTAGAAATTATAAAATCCCAAATTGCCCCTGCCGGGAATCGAACCCGGGACCTCCCACTAATAAGACCACGGTGCTCACCACTGCGCCAGGGAGGTCGTCAAAATATCGTACATAATAAAAGCAAAACATACTTTGCGTAGGTAATTTTTTAAAATTCAAAACTTTTTGTATACCTATGCATAAAATCTAAGCCAGAGCACGTTATTTGTTCGGTTTCAAAATGTTCACACCGCGAGAGACGACAAACACAGCGCGAGCCAATTTAGATTTCATACGACAATCGAAATGTTGCCGAAATACGTATTCTGTTTATCGCGATGTAAATTCACACAAAAGCGTATGCAATTCCGCACGATCGCACACAACAAAAGAACTCTCCTCCCAGTCAGGTGAGGCGAAATGTAAAATAACCGCCACTTCTTTTCAGAGCGAAAGTGTCGCTATATTCGGGAACTCGCAAGTCGTTTGGAAAACTCCGATGCTGCGCCGAAGTCTCTCGAGAACAATACTTGCCCGGTTTCTGGAATTCTCGACGCGAAACTTTAAATATAACGCTGAAGTGGATTTTGCATACGATTGCTGGGGACGCTTGATGAACCCCGATTTTTGTAATCTGTCTACATTCTGCAATAGTACCTGCAATAATAGCAACGTGATTTGACAAACAATGCGATTTGATTCTACAGCTGCTATTAAGATTTTTTTCCTATCTGCGGCAGAGCGTTTCCTATCTGCGGAATAGGTCATTCCTGAGTTCGATTAATGTTTGGCTGATCTTTCAATAAATGATTCGATTATTCTGATCAGGTAGCAATTTTTACCCGACTATGGCAAAGCCAAAAGGAAGGGTTATGATTTTAGCAGTCTATGTATGTACATATTATGTATGTAAGTATCCAATTTTTGATCGAGATTCTGTGTGTACCACCGTAGTGCCTTAACTATACTGGGCCAATTTTGATGAATGAGGTGTCAATTAATTGTTTGATATAGTCCGGGTGATATAGTCTACATTTTATATACGAAAAAAATCGAGAAGCGACGTCCGAGCGGCAAAACCAAAATATTAATTAGTTTCGGATAGACATAATAGATAGCGCCACTAGCTGCTTGCCCCGCGCTTTCTGCACACTAAATCATTATTTCATTTTAAATTAAATTACTAAGCGTAGTTGAGTTTTAGTTTATGAACTTTATCTCTTGTTGGTGAATAGGTTGCTTAAAATTAAGTATAAAACTTTTATTTATTTTGCTTCAGGCATATTTTTCTAAGTAACCGTTTTCCATGACAGCAAATAATTTGAATTGCGAACCAACTGAAAAATGGCAGTTCAGATGCGGTTCTATTCATTATTTATTGTAGTTGATATAACTGCGTCACATATGCCAACCAACTGTGCAGTTTATTGTACTACTAGCGGTCCGCCCCGGCTTCGCCCGTGGTACATAATATATATATCCATGTACCGGGATATATATATATATATCCAGCGGTGAAAGAATTTTTGAAATCGGTGCAGTAGTTCCTGAGATTAGCGCGTTCAAAGATACAAACTCTTCCGCTTTATTATATTAAGTATAGATAACTGCACACCAACTGACGTCAACCGCATGCCAACTGCACGTGGATTGCCTAGTTCTGGTAGATAACAAGATTGTGCCATTGCCTTTTTACACCATAATTCGAAAAGATCTTCAATTTATTCAAGACACTATTAATGATATCAAGAGTAGTTAAAGACATGTTAAAAAGAAATCTTTATACATAAAACTATAAACGCCATTGACAAGAATAAAGGTGAAAACAAAATGTCGCATAAGCGGTTTTGTATTGCACACGTTTCCTTTTATGAGTCCCGAAGTACCTCGCGCGAATCCGAGTGTAAATTGCTTTAACGGTAGGCACCCTATGACTTTGGGCCTAAGCATGTTAACGTCATATACTTGGATCTCTATTTATAAAATCTCTACTTATTTTTCAAAAATACATTTTTTTGTGGCGTTTTAGTGATAACATAATCTCTACCTACCTTGAGGGACCAGTAGGTTCATTTTAAGTTTCGCTTAAGAGCTTAAGTTTTATGTATAAACGCCATTACAGTGTTGATACCTATTATGCACTAACATCGATATGAGCGTTGCGAAACTGCTAACATTCTTTGCGAAGTATCAGCACATGCAAAGTTTCTTAAGCCTGCATCTATTAGAGCAATAAAGATAGCACGATGTTTATGGCGAATTTATGGCTTTTATGAGACGGACCAACTTGTGTGATATATCTTGCCTTGAGAAAAATAAGTGTCTGTGTGAAAATTAACTTTAACTTTGGAGATTTACGCACAGTTAATGTCAACTTGAAGAAGTAAAATCAGCTCGAAACCATACGTAAAATGCGACTGGTGACTTTTGGACTGTTAAAAACATAAAAATACTACTACTAACGAAGAATGGTTATTTTTTGCATTTAAAAATTATATTACACTTTTGCAAAGTGAACTTCAATTAATTTCTTTTTAGAATCACACTAATATTATAAAGGCGAAAGTTTGTGTCTAAGTATGTGTGTGTGTATGTGTGTATATTTGTAACTCTATAACGTTGCAACTACTGAACCGATTTGACTGAAATGTTGAATAAAGATAGATTATGGCCCTGACTTAGTAGTTTAATATAAGTACCCTGAAAGGTGTTTGCATTTCACATTTCAAAAAATTAAATAAATATTTACATAATCTTGTTCATACAATATAGTAGGTTAATCCATGATACTCCAAATACGAATAACTGCCTAATTAACCTAGCAGAAGACAATTGTCTCCCGAGAAGTCTAGACCTCGCCATCAAGAAAGCGACCTGTACCCTTTTGTTTAATTCCAAAGATAAGGACAAGAACGAAGCCGACGTAACTTCAATACGTCTAAAGCTTGGTTCACACAAAAAAACGTCTTAGCATATTTTTTTAAATCCTGTATAACTAATTTATCAGTGACGGAGTTATAGGCAAAACATTGACTATAAGGCGTGGTAGATGCTTTGTTTTTATTTGAATAAAAAAAAAAACTTTCCTGTTCTGTTGTTGTGTTCTACGAGTGTTGTGTAGGTGTACTATAGAACTTGAAACAAGCTATTTATGATGAGATAGGAGAATATAAAATTTGCACAATCTTGTGTTAGATTATACTTTTAAAAGTTCAATTAACTTTTCCTTTCAACAATAATAAAATCATCTGAATAAATTGAGTTGTTCCACTCCCAACGCCGGAGATTAAAATTACGTTCATTACGATTATTACAGAATATAGTGCTTACTCGGGTGTAATACTTTTATTATATTTAATATAGATATACCTATATAATATATACTTTTTATTTTTGTATTTCTCCGTTTAGACTCCACCATCGCCTTTCCTGAGGTATCTTTCTGCGTTTCCTCATTACTCATCCTTTTTTTAACATCATGGTAGGGGTTTTCTTTTACCAATAATGCGGTGGATTCACAGATCCTGCGCATATGGCTCTACTAAGAGAACCCGATTTTGACTCTTATGTTCACGTTAGACTAGCGACAGCCCGAGTTTTCGCTCACTTGCTCACTTGGAACTAGAAATTTCCTAATCTCAACATCAAAAATTCATTGTTTACATTATTATTATTGCAAAATTTCAGTCAGTCAGTGGGTCAGACAGTCAGACAGGACTTGTCTTGTTATAGATAAGTATTATTGATTTTAATGATAATAAAAGGGACGGACGACACAATGTGCTCTTCGAAACGCGGAGGAAAACAAAAAGCCATATTCAGCCCTGCGAAGTCGGTCACTCATCCTTTTTTCATAGATTCCGGTTACTGTCCTGAATCTACGATGTTTATAACCAGCGCAATCGACTGGTAAGCGCTGTCAAAACTAGATCCCATGATCTATACTAGACTAGATTACTAGTAGAGAATAGACATTGAACTGCAGCGTTTAACTCGCCCTCCTGCACTAGGCTTAGAGCGCTCTCATCTACGTTTATGCAAATGTCCCGGATCGCCGGACACAATGGAGGATTGCGGCTGATCCGATGCCAAACCGGCGCCGGGAATCAATTCGCAAATTACCTGCGAAGGTTATTTACGTTGCCGCCGCCCGATATGGCGTTGCCAAATGAACGTATACGATAGCTGTGACAGTTGTTGTCATTTTCGTTTCTTGCGAGTACTTGTTTTTGAGATGTTTGATTCGTAGATTTTGAGATATGAGCAACAAACCGAAAAATTGACCTAAAATTCAAAACAGGCAGCTAGCCTGTTTCGTATATTTTTGGATATGTTCATGAGGAAGGCGTACGACGTACTGTTATAAACGATAGGTGGATGTCTTATAGAAAAACACCACTTATGTCATCTATAGTATATTTATTAATTAATGCTACACACTTAACAAAATTCTTACTTGGACTATTTCAACACCGTCGAGTCGGAGTCCTAGAGACTGAGTATCTGCAGAATGACGATATAGAATTATTTATGAGGACTAACTATTTCTATTCGATATTCGGTATTTATAGGCATATATTGCTGAGTCGTGACATGAATTAAATTGGTGTTAAGCGATGTCAGCGATACATGCTTAAGGTAGGGCTGTAACACCTCTCCCTTTAAAACGGAACATCCCAGGATAAACCAGGATGTGAGTATAGTCCAAGTATTACAAAGAAATTGAAACAGAATTGGAAAATAAGACATGGAAAAATAACTTCGGATTGTACATTATAAAATTAGTTTAGCTTAATATAACTTACTAGCAAAATAACTTATTTAAATACACAGGATATAGTAAAACATTACAATGAAATAGTAAATAGAACATTGAGATTTGAATTACAAAGAAATGGTAAATTTTATCCGAAGAATTATTTCATAAAGATTACAATTATTATTCTACATTAATTCAAGATTTCTTCTTGGAGAACTAGTATTAGAGTCAGTGTTTTCAGTATCAAATTCCGGATTGTTCATTTCAATAGAAATTGTTCTAGTTTCAGTTTTAGACTTAGTCGTACAGGTATTTATAAATTTTATGCAAAGAGAGGAATTCTTAGTTCTATTTTTACAACAAAAACACTTATACAATTTATATAAGAAAAAAGAAAATACAGAAACAGATAATATAGTAGTTATTCCGAAATAGTAGTGATTATATTAAAACTAGGATAATAGAACATAGATTTTTGTTTCAAGTTCTTGAGACATAATAAAAATAACTTATGATAAGCTTTTACAACATTTGGCTAACTGTGAAATTTCTTCAATACATATTCAATTATTATTATAAAAATTGCTTATAAGTATTTTATAATAAAGTACATGATTCATGGATACATTTTACATGTTTGGGTAATATGATCACTTCACATATCGGATTTCCGGAACGAGATTGTATATGTATTATTTTGCACAAGTTATTTATTTATCACTTTACACTCACTTAAGTTTTGTAACACGGAATATATTATTAACTTATTTTGTGTTATTGCCATGAATTTTACGGCTGGGTTAATTAATATAGAGCTATCTGGATTATGAAAGAAATAGAATAGAGTCGATTAAAAATAAAAGAATTCTTTAAAGTAAATTGATAAGTGAAAAATTATTTTTAATTGGCATTGGCATTGGCTGAAACAATGTCTAAGATTCTAGATCTGATGAGAAAAATCTTCTAATGTAATAGATAACGTAGAGTGTTAAGAAATGTTACTCTAAAGTGCTTATGGTTTTTTAGTGTAACGAGGCAATTAGGTAAAAAGATTCTTTTTCCGATTTCGGGCTTTTCGATGCATAATTGTTTTATGGTAAATGTTTACCTTGATATGTGTGTTATGGAAAAGATAGCAGATCATTTCGTATATAATTGTAAAATTGAGTTTATCAAATGGATTAGAAAAATCGGACATAGAAATTTCTTTTACATTCGGATGATGCATAATTAGTTCATTACGAAGAGAATTTAAAGTTTTGAATATTCCTTGGTAGGTACTAGAGTCAAAGTGGTGTACTTTAGTAAACATGTGAAAACATAATTTATTCTTGAATTTTGTATGTCTTACGGTATATAATTCTTTCTCAGAACTTATAAAAGTATCTTTGTTTTCTAAAGAATCGAGAATACCTTCGCAATAGGGATTTGATGAGTCTAGGTCAATTGATGTCGAGTAAGCTATTGTTGAACATGAAGTTTTTAAAAGATTTTGGTTAAATTCATGGATTTGAGTGGTAAAGGCTGTTGGTTTGGATCGAGATTTAAGAAAATCGCTATATGTCAGATCATTTCTAGGACTTAGGTTATTTATACTATGCACAGGAGGATGGGATAAAGGAGATTTAGTAGAGTTAGTAGATTTAGTAGAATTATTAGAATTAGTAATAATATTGGAATTGGTAGGATTAGTAAAGTTGTTAGATTTAGTAGATGTAGTAGTGTTATTTTTATTTTTATGGCAGCCATGCATTTGGGGCTGGTTACCCTGTCGGTTGGCTGGAAAAGATACAGTGGATTTTGATTTAGTAATGTGTTCACGGCCATGCATTTGGGGCTGGTTACCCTGTTGGTTGACCTGTGACACGGATTCAGTGGGACTTTGTACACGGTCATGAATTTGGGGCTGGTTACCCTGGTTGTTGACGCGTGACACGGATTTAGAAACTTGATTTTTTAATACGTCGGTTTGATTCGACCATTCCGTACGACGTAAAACCGGAATGCAAGCTAGTTTAAATTATTATTATGTGAGTCAGAGTTATGTATTTGCGTGGTGGAAAAATCTTTTCGCGAGTTATTGTATTGACGTTTTCGACATTGACTAATTTCGTGACCCCGATTCCAGCAATACCTACATATGATAGACGTATTATTATTCACTGGATTTAAGGATTTAGAGGGCTGAGCTTGATTACTTAAATTCGTAGAATGAACGGGACGTTTGTGAGCAAAGAAACAGTTTTTTTCTAGGTGGTTATTTTTTCCACATAATTTACATTTAAACCTCGGCTCTGTAGGTTTTGAAGATTGAATATAGTTTTGAAATTTTTCTTCCTGAATAGCCAGGTTGATAGCTTCAGATAAGGTACTAGGATTACGACATCTTAATATATTAGAAATATGACTAGGTAACCCTATTAAAAAGGTATGCAGCGCTAGGTCTTCAGTGCTGGCAATCCGTCCTTTGATCTCTGAGGAGTCTCTAGTAGAGAGCGATATGTCTGTCTGTAGTCGCGTCAGATATGTTTCTATACGGAGACTGAATTCGGATACTGTTTCGTTATGTTTTTGCTTACAGCTTAATAAATCTAATAGCAAGTGATCTCGGTGTTTAGTTTCACCAAATGTAGTTCTTAGGAACTGTTTCAACTCGAGCCAGTTATCGAATATTTTTAAAGAGCAAGCGGTTTCCGCTTTGCCTTCTAGTTGTGAAATTATATACTTTAATAAAATACTGATTTGAGATGGGGAAGCTAAGCTCATTGCATTCTCACAATTTCTTAAAAAAGGGGACAGTTTATTTCTGTCACCGTCGAAAGGTTTTATGAATTTAGCTAAGACCGAAAAATCTACTTCCTGTAAAATAGAAGATCGAGAAGGTGCCTGGACATTTTTGTTTTCCATTTTGATATAAAAATAATATAACTAATTAATATGTTTGAAATAAAATTATAACGTGATATGAAGTGAATAACCCACGCGTAAAATCAGGTCAATACAAAATAAGTTAATAAATTGAAAAAATACACTCACAAGATGCTGAATATGCAATATGATGACATAGATACAGCGGCGATGCGGCCTCGGCGAAATGCAGCGTTGCGATTTTTACGACTCGGTGTGATGTAGGTCAGCGTCGCGTGTAGAATTTTGTGTAAATTTATCGAGCCCGGTGACACGATGTCCATGATGTTGCTGGCGGCGGCCTCTCAGACTGTCAGTGAAACGATGAGGTGAGGCGGCAGGTTACCAACTGAGCAGACAGGTGACACGATGTTTGCGGCGTCCTGGCGATGTTTGGTGGCGACCTCGTAAATCGTCAGTGAAACGTTACGGGCAGCAGGTGACTAACTCGGCAGGCAGGCGGCAACTTGGCTCTTCGGGTAGTGTGTGGCAACAGGTCGTCGTCAGGAGTAGGCGACCAGGGAGGATAAAAAATCCCCTTTCTTCTGACACCAATTATGTTATAGACGATAGGTGGATGTCTTATAGAAAAACACCACTTATGTCATCTATAGTATATTTATTAATTAATGCTACACACTTAACAAAATTCTTACTTGGACTATTTCAACACCGTCGAGTCGGAGTCCTAGAGACTGAGTATCTGCAGAATAACGATATAGAATTATTTATGAGGACTAACTATTTCTATTCGATATTCGGTATTTATAGGCATATATTGCTGAGTCGTGACATGAATTAAATTGGTGTTAAGCGATGTCAGCGATACATGCTTAAGGTAGGGCTGTAACAGTACGTATATTTTATCGTATCGAATTAGATATCCCGCGCTAATTTCGAAAATTCTTATATGCACTAGGAAATTGTGTGCAAAATTTCAGCTTTCTAAATCGAAAAGTTTGAAGTTACTTTGATGTGTCAGTCAGTGAGTGGATCGGGACTTTTCTTTTTAAATATTATTTGTATTGATAAATTATTTTTTTGGAAAATCAACTGTTGTCATTTAGGACGCCACAATGTAACGCGACAACGCAGTGCAGTGTGGCATACCACGAATGTTTCTATGCAGAAGCAGCAGCGGTACCGCACCGCATTGATGATATCGCTCTTAGCCTTTACTAACCGTTATCCGAGATCATTATACTAAGGAGGATATTATAATAATAAAATCCCCAATGTATTCACATTTGCATAATGCAACTCTACAATACAATGTCCCGATAAAAACAGTAGACAATACTGTCTTAATGCACCCGAACATTATGTTTAGCATATGGAATACATAAATCGCGCGGATCCATTCTACGTTTGAATGTACTTATATCAGTATCGTAATAGACTTGAACAAGCGCCAAGGATGCAGCAATTGATTATTGATATTGCAACTCTAAATTGGTTTCCGAGCTGGGCACAAAGAATGGGATGAGCTTGTGATTCTCTTTGAGAAATGTTCACTTTTTTATGAGATTTTATTTGTTTGTAGGTATTCGGTGTATTACTTTTTTGTCGTCTATGGGCCATGCCACTAAGATTCGATTTTCATTTGTTGTGGTTTGTACGGCGATAAATAGGAAATAAAAACTAGTAAACTTTTAATATGATGCACAGAACATGAGTTATAAGTAGGTGCATGCCAAATCCATTATAATTGAAAGAGGCGATTGTCCCGCGCTGTACAACTCGCGTTTTCCCTCGCTTTCAGTTTGGAAGACGCCGGAAAATTATTTTAAAAATAACCTATGTTATTTTTAAGTGTAAACTAAAATAATACTATATATGCATTACCTTTACGCAAAGTGTTTCGGCTAGATTCGAATATCGATATGCATAGTGCATATCGATATTCGAATCTCCAAACGCGTTTCACTTCCTTCTAAAAGCAAGCAAGTGTAGGAACTTGAAAAAGATTATAACAAGATACCATGCGTGATTACCATAATAGATTTCTTTATCATTGTCATCAACAGCGTCTTAGCCATTTTTGGGTCCGGGTCTACTTCAGAACAGGTATAAATTAAAAATTAAAAAACCCCCAACATTCGCCATTTTGTGCTGGCGGCCATCTTGGATTTACATAGTACTATTCTATTAGTCAAGCCCTTTCATTTCATACCCATATTGAGGGAGTTGTGAAAAAATATGTAATCCGCCATTTTCTGGCGGCGGCCATCTTGGACCAATTTTCATCAAACATAGCTCTCACTCCTGACTCTCACTGACTGACTGACACTCCTGACTAATTCACCATTTCCTCATTCATTTGCACTTATTTTGCGATAATTGTATCATAGTCAAGTTCCGTGGTTGGAAAGAGTAGGTACTACATAATAATATGTGTATCTCTTTCTAACTACGAAAGTTTTAGCAGACCAGGTACTTACAAGTCTCCCTATTTACGATACAATTACTGTTTTGATGATGATGATGATGATGCTGCACAATATTATCATTACATGTGCCATTATTTTCAGCCACTTTAATTTAGATTTGTGTTCGTTAGAGTATGTATTAGAACCAAATATTAGCATACAATACCAAATATTGAAAGTCGTTAGCGTTCAAATCGGAAGCCTAAAATTCACGGCGTGTTTCAATATAGTTTCATTATGACGAAACAATTACACCAAAATGCACTAAACGCCATTACCATAAGTGCCAAATTTGATTGCACGAACGAAAAATGAGTATCAACAGTCAATGCTGATTAAAACGGTAATGCCGTTTGCATATCATTTGAAAGGACCGAAACAGTGTGAAATATAGTTTTAGAATAAATCGATGATTTATGATATGAAGATAGAATTTTGAATAACTAGCTTGACTGGTAATAGAAATCTATAATTTAAATTATATAATATGTAAATAGATGGATTGATTAAATTAAAATACAGGAATACATAAGACACAAACAAATCGTTGATAATATCATAACAATCTCCTCCTGACAAAAGTTTATTTGAATAAATATAGTGTAAATTAAAAATTTAAAAAACCCCCGACATTCGCTATTTTTTGACGGCAGCCATCTTGGATTTACAATATCGCTATTCTACTAGTCAAGCCCTTTCATTTGATACCCATATTAAGGGAGTTGTGAAAAAAAATGTAATCTGCCATTTTGTAGCGGCGGTCGTCTTGGATAGATTTTCATCAAACATAGCTAAGAACACTCTCGACTAATTCACCTTTCAAACATAAATAACCGCATTCAATCGGTCCACCCGTTTGAGCGCTACAGGGGAACAGACACACACACACATACACACACACACATATACGTCAAACTTTTAACACCCCGTTGTTTTGCATCGAGGTTTAAAAAACCAAAATAGTATAATCAGTTATAAAAAACATTTAATATTAATGATTTTGAAGTCTATACAAGTTCAAATTCAATACAATTAAATAATATTCAATTCAATGTTTCCGCTGTGATTTCTTCTTAGAACGCTTTTCATTTTAAAAGTATTCAGTACTGCCGGAATGTCAAACTCAGGTCAAACTGCCATACTAAAAGTTAAGTTTATTCACGGAGAACTTGACCTTTAGTTTTCTTTTACTATTCTGTATATTTTTAGAAACTTAACGGCTAAACAAGTCTGTAACATAAAATAGTTACTATTTTTTAAAATATTCGAATAAGTATTTTAGCTTTTATTACTATTTAATATTTATTCAAGCATCTTTTTCTTGATCTTAGCATGATTCAAATATCTGCGTCTCTATTTAAGTAAAAAATAAACTGCTACAACTTTTTCTCGTCAAGCAGCAACACAATATTTTATAGTGAAAGCAAAAACAAACCTACTGTAATTTTATAAATTTAAATTTAATTAAACATCTTTGTTGTATCGTCTCTATTACTTTAGTTTTAAAGATACCTAGTTCATACTTCATAGAGATCATTAGTTTTGAAAAGAATTTTAGCAAACACATTTTATGGTTTCATTTTACACCGTGTCTAACTTAATATTATGGAACTTTCGATATTAACTTGTAGCTTGCCGAAAAACCTTTATAAGTTGTTCGGAAAGGCCTCGATCGCGTGCACCGCTACCTTCCCACAAAATGCATTTACCTTCCCACCACACCTCGTTTTTGTCCATTTAGACGACGGCCACGGCACGCCTTCGGATCACGGATCGGGAATTAGCAACTTAGCAAAATTGGGGCATTTGTTTTAGCTGTTCAGGTCTCCGGAAGCGATAGTTGAGGTTTTGTTCCGCTGTGATTTAGGGCGGGAAATTAGGTGGATTTCTTTTATTTTTGCGGTTCTTGCTTCTGAATCTGATTTTTATTCTCTTTGTTTATTTTTATGTGTTCATCTTCAGTTGTATGCCCTCCTAACGTTGTTCCTTTGTAGTACTCAGGCTCCAATATTTACTTGTTATCCATTATATTTATATAGTTAGCCTATTTTGACTGTGGTTCACGAGATCCTGTGTTCGATTCCCAAATGGGGCCAAAAAAGTTAGGTATTGGGATTCTCTGCTAATAAATTCTCTCGCAATCCAGAGTGGCTAGTTAACAGTGTTTCAATATCATGACTCGGAGAGCACATTAAGCCGTCTTTCCCTGTTATTATCACTATCATGTGGCAATAAACATCAAAGCCCGCTAACCCGTACTGGAGCAGCGTGGCAGATCTCAGCTCAAAATCTCTCTCTCCTATAAGGCAGGAGGCCTGTGTCCAGCTGTGACACATTAAAGGGCTACCAGTAGTAGTAGATGTAACTAGTTAATATCAGAAATGTTAAATCCTAATACTGTACCATTAACTACATACTTTAAAATCCATTAAAACTCTTGAGAATATTGAAGCTTAGTTAAATATTTAATCCAAGATACCAAAACTGGTTGTCGGGTAGCCACATGAGCTCTAAGACATCGAAATAGTTAGACAACTTCCCTAGCTCATGCGCAAAGTTTGATTAGGAACTTGGGCTGTCTTCGACAAATAGACTCAGCCAATATTTACTCGGATTAAGAATGCATTTGCAGACGGTAAAGATGAATGAGAGGAAATTAGAGTGTAAGATGTTAGTGTAATAAGAAAAAAATATATACTTCAGTGAATTAAATTTTAAAGGACGCATGAAAATTTTTGGAACTCTGACCATTTTCGATGACCAGTTATGATTGTCTGTAAAAATTGAAAAATGTGTGTTTGGGTCAGTTCTTTTGTTCAATTAATCATGCGGTATAATTTTGAAATTAGTGTCACAGACGAGACATTTTGATTTTTAACCCCCGACGCAAAAACGACGGCGTGTTATAAATTTGACGTGTGTGTGTGTCTGTGTGTGTGTGTGTGTGTGTGTGTGTCTATCTGTTCCCCTGTAGCGCTCAAACGGGTGGACCGATTTGAATGCGGTTTTTTTTGTTTGAAAGGTGAATCAGTTGAGAGTATTGTTAGCTATGTTTGATGAAAATCGATTCAAGATGGCCGCCGCCACAAAATGGCGAATTTCGGGGGTTTTTTAAATTTTTAATTTATACTTGTAACTTATATATGTATGTATGATAACACTTTTACATTTTATTCAACGGTAGTTAGGTAGAATATTATTTTGATTCACTAATTACGTTCCGTGCGCTTAGCTCCGCGCTTCGTTAAAACAAAAGTGGCTTGGAAATTGCACACGCTTGCGAAAATTCGTCATAAGGAAAATTGGCCGCTCCGACATGAAATTCGCCAAAAAATATTTAATGTATAAAGCTCGTCAAAATTTGGCATACTAAATTATAATTACATAAGCTACGTGTAGAATGGTGTAGCTTTTTGGGAATTTAGCGTACAATGTTAAGTGATGATTTTATTAGGGAGGGAGAACTTAGTTAAAATTTTTTAGCGTCTCAACCGAAACTGCTGGATATAGGTCTCTTGCAATGATCGCCACAGGACACGAACTTGTGTTGCTTGTATCCAGATATCTTTCAACGCTTCGTTTGCTGGTGTGAGGTTGTCATTCAAGCATCTTGGGTTCCCAACGCCTGACAATTCTTCGAGTTATGACGCTGCTGGTTTTCCTATGGATATCCTCATTTCTGATACAAGGTTTTTACAACTTTTAAGTTAGAGTTTAAACTTTATCTGCTCAGAAAGATTTAAAAAATCAATGACTCTACTTCTATCGCGATGTTTTACAATTTTTTTTTATGAATTCTTACAAACTCAGTATATTACTCAGAGGCCAAAAGTGAAACCCACAATTTGTATTACTTAAATTGATAGGTCGCAATGAATCACTTCCTGAGCAGAATCAATACATTTCAAACTTTTTTTTTTTGTATTCTTACGTTGTTGTTGTACCACCTTCTGATAAGTGTCGGATAGCCTAAACGTAAGTTTTGTCACTTTATGCCAAGTGAAAAAGACAAAAGTAGTAGATAGCTACCGACACTTACTTACTTACACTTACTATTATCAGAAGGTGGTGAAACAGGGCCAGGAGCAGGGCTGTTTTTTTTAATACTTAAACCTAATTTTTTTTTTGTTTCAGGTAAGTCCTAGATATGTATTTGGGAAAGAAAATAAAACCTGCCAAGAGTGAGACAGATTCGCGCTTCAAAGGTTCCATAAACATTCCTAACTAGTTAAGTTTTTGAGTTAGACCCTGTATCAAAAATATTATTGACGGCTCCCCATTTCTTAGTTTTTGAAGATAGCACTCCACATGCCAGTATAACAAAAAAAAAATTGTTTTGGTTTATTTTTCAAGTATCCCCTCTGAAAAAAATTGTTTAGTGAAATATCTAAATCTATATTCGGTTTAGGGTTAACATTCTACACCAAATATCCAAATTTCCGGTCTTTAACTCATTCCGTCTGCGAGCTAAAGAACCGTAACAAACGGATGTACATAAACTGCACACACATTGTGACAGAGTGGCATAGGGCTCCGTTTTGCCTGACAAACCCTAACGTTTTAGGGTTTTTATTTTCATGTTAAATAAGTAGTTCATCGTTGATAATTGCAACCAGTATAGCTGTTTCTAACAAATTGCAAAGTGTTTCGCAAATTATTTATATCATTCTTCCATCGCGTAACTGTGTTTTAGTAGGAACCATTTGCGAGGCATTTTGTACTGGAACATGGCTAAGTAAAGATCGTTAAAACTCAAGAGTAGCTTAGTCCATTAGCCTGAAAGTCTGGTTGTCGACGAAATATTTATGCATATTGCATACTTTTAAAAAAGGTCGGTTGCTTTAACCGAGTTGTATCCGATATTTTTTCTCTATAGGCACTCTTCTATCTTCTATCTATCTTCTATAATATAATAAAACTGTAACAGATCCAATTCTGTACATTGAAGATATTTTGAAAATTTTTATTGGAGGGCACTCTATAATCGATACTGAAGCCAAAACTGCAACTTTTTTCATTTTTGTCTGTCTGTCTGTCTGTCTGTATCTTGGCCGCGCATCACGCCGAAACTACTGAATGGATTCGAATGAAACTTGGTACGATTTGAGTTTGTACTCCGAGGTAGGGTATAGAATACTTTTTATCCCGAAATTCAGCACGGTTCCCTTGGGAGAGGGGAAGAAAGATAAAACGTGTATTTAGCTGTAATTCATTAACGCGTAGTTCGATTTAACTCATTCTTTTTTTGTTAGAAAGGTAGTACTTTAAGTATTGTCCCATAAATATTTTAAGGTCACAGGTTTTTTAGTTCAGAAATGACAGACATTTATTGGGTTCAAATAACTTGGGACCCGGATCTTTGAACGTACGGCTTATTTTAAACTGGTGTGCGTTTAAATTTATGTTTGTCGATCTGTCTATTTGTTCCAGCTAATCTCCGAAATGACTGGATCGATTCTGACGGAACTTTCAATGGCAGATAGGTGATGTTATAAGGAGTAACTTAGGCTACATTTAGTTTAGGTACAAAAAAGGATTATGGGATCCAATCCGATCCTATATAAAAGCCTATATCCACGCGGACTAAGTCGCGGGGATCAGCTAGTAATAAATATAAATTAATTTTAGGTGGGGTTGATCGCTCATCGATCGATGTAGGCTCACACTAAGAAAGGATAATTGGAAATTCCACCCCTAAGGGGGTTAAATAGGGGATGAAACTCTGTCATTTTTTCAAGTTATATCCATGAAAATTGCTATTTGGGCTTTCGATAATTTCGATAATATTTCAGGATTTTTGAATTTTTTTTATAGGAATAGCGGGCAACTGAGCAAGCGGGTCACTTGATGTTAAGTGATTACCGCCGCCCATGAACATTAGCAGCACCTGAGGAACCACTAATGCGTTGCCGGCTTTTGATGAAGGGGACTGGCTCTTCAGCTCGCTGCCGAAACACGCATGCTTTGCGGCAGATTACGGCTGAAGTGTGGTCGCTAGCCAGGCGGATTTGGGGTAGGATCCTATCACAAAGCAAAACTATCCTACCCTTGAGTGGGTTAAATAGGGGATGAAAGTATAAATGAGAGTCCGTCATTTTTCACGTCATTTATTAAGGTATATTATTCATGAAAATTAGTATTTACGTTTTCGGTTAAAAATAAAGAATAACTTGTTTAAGAAATTTTGGAAAAACTACCCCCAAGTGGGTTAAAAGGGGGTTGAATATTTGTATAAATCCACGCGAGCGAAGAAGCTAGCATTAACTAGTAATACTATATATAGTTCATTCATCATTCATAGTTATACCTAGTTCATTTTTTTATCCTATTTCTCTCTGAGTACATACCTACTTCTGTAATTTTTTTTTGTGAAGAGTATTCTATGTGGTAAGAGAAACGTTTCGAATTAGTGGTTAAATAATTATAAGATGATTTCGAATACTTTGTTTGGATAAATTAAATTACTTTTATGTGTCCATGCTTCAGGCGTTTTACTTTCTTTGATGTTGCTACTTTACAATTACGTTTGTAAAATCTCTGTTACAATATTCTCATTATCGTAGAATAAAGGGAATTCATAAAGGACGAAACTCACGTATCTCTCAAAAGAAAAGTTTTTATTTCTCCTTAGGTATACACAAATTAGATTCGGAATCCTGAAACACAATTAGGTACGTGGACGTCTATTCGTTCCCTTTTAGCGTATTTTCATTGAATACTAAGTTGTTATCGAATTGAAAAGTGCTCATTAAAATATTAAAATATTTAATTTGAGACAAAAATGTTTAACCAAAGATCATTCTGTAATCTATACATATAATAAAATCGTAGACTTGCCGTATCTGTACATTGAAGATTTTTGCAAAATAATAACTGGGGGATGTTAGGGATAAGTAATAGAACGAAAAAAGCTATTTTTGAAATTTTTGTCTGGTTGTCTGTTTGTCCATTTGTCCGTTTGTCTGTTTGTCTGTACTGAATGGGTTGAAAGGAAACTTGGTATGATTTAAGTTCATACTACGGAGTAACATATAGGATACTTTTTATCCCGAAATTCAGCACGGTTCCCTTGGGAGAGGGGATGAAAGTCAAAATGTGTACTTAGCTGTAATTCATTAACGCGTGGTCCGATTTCATTCATTCTTTTTTGTTAGAAAGTAGATACTTAAAAAATTACCGGCTAATCTCTGAAAGGCTGGATCAATTTTGATGGGACTTTTATGGGCGGATGTTTACATTTTGATCTACCTAAACATTAGTCAGTGAACTTTTAACAGTTCTTAGCAAGGTATGAGCTCAAACGAGCTTAGGGAAAACAAAATGATTCCCGCAGGATTTTTCTACTCAATATCCACGCGAACGAAGTCGCGGGTGTCCGCTTGTAACTTAATAAGGATAACTTGTTAAAGAATGAACATGGTTTTCTGAATTTGTTGTAAGTTCCTTTAATTTTTTTACAGTCTTTATTAAATTTGATTTCCCCTCTCCCCTTTTCAGAATAGAGGGCCTGTCGCTACTCTTTTCCAAGATGATCTGTTGAACGCTATATTATGTTTTATGATACAGGGTTGATATTCAAAATTCAGAATAAATATTCGAAGCTGTCTCAAATACGGCTGAGCTAGCTTGATTTTTGATGTTAGTGTAATTTCAAGTAAGTTTATTGTATTAAAATAATAAACAATTGTTTATTATTTTAATTTTTTAAAATTTTTATTCCACTCCAGTACCTATAAAAAAATATAAACTATGTGAGGCTACTAAAATGATCTATTTCTGTACCCACATCGTCGTCTCAAATGTCCATAGTTGGACAAGTCTCTTGCAAGGATCAGGCTCGTGTGCCGCTCATTTCAGGGTCTGCCAACGACTCGTCTGATTAGAAAGGGGGTATTTCAATGCCGCATTTCCCGATGCGGAGTTTCATTTGAGTACCTTGGGATCCGAACGTCTATTGATTCTTCGAGAAGTATTCTCCGCCCATTCCCATACAGTTTAACGACAAATTTAAGTCAAATTGTATGACCCAATTTTATAAATAACTACCCCAAAACACAGTAAAGACTAAAGTCACCGTTTCAACAACACAGAAAGTCGTCGAGCCGTGGCGTGGCGTGGCGTAACTACTTATACCGTTACCCTTTCCCAAAGTTAAAACGTGCACAACGGGGTCGGGTGAACTTTGAGAACAAACAGAAAGACAAACAGATTTACAGTCGCAAAGCTGAAATCTCTAATGCTACTGACGCACGATTAGGGTCGTTGTGAAATGAAACAACTTGAAAATCGACATTTTGCTTACAGAAGCGAGAGTCACGGAACTATTTATTTTTTGATCCCCGACGCAAAAACGACGGGGTGTTATAAGTTTGACGTGTCTGTGTGTGTGTGTGTATATGTGTGTGTGTGTGTCTGTCTGTTCCCCTGTGGTGCTCAAACGGGTGGACCGATTTGAATGCGGTTTTCTTCGTTTGAAAGTTGAATTAGTCGAGAGTGTTGTTAGCTATGTTTGATGAAAATCGGTCCAAGATGGCCGCCGCTACAAAATGGCGGATTACATATTTTTTCACAACTTCCTTAATATGGATATCAAATGAAAGGGCTTGACTAGTAGAATAGCATTATTGCAAAACCAAGATGGCCGCCGCCACAAAATGGCGAATGTCGGGGGTTTTTTAAATTTTTAATTTATACTTGTGCTCACAGAAGCGTGAGTCACGGAACTATTTATTTTTTATTCATCTACAAGTTAGCCCTTGTTGCGATCTCACTTGATGGTAAGTGATGATGCACTCTAAGATTGGAGTGGGCTAACTTGGAAGATTGTGAATTGTTGTGTTCAAATTTTAAAACCTGATATGCTTTGAGGTTAAAGTAGGCGCTGTCGGGTTTTACATTTTAAAATTTTATGGCTCATTAATATCACAGTTAATACGTAGTAGGTACTAGTAGGTAAATGGAAGTATACAAAAGATCACACACTACGGCCAACAAAGGCCATAATTACAAAGTAACCTTTGTTACGTGCACTACACTCGGCCACCACTTAAACAACTAAGCGTTTCGAAATGCAGCCGCTAACAATAGACGTGATTGTGGCAAATGGCTTAGCAGGTTGTTTCCAAGATATATCGGAGACTAGTTTGTGCTTGCGACTCCGGCTGTAAGGTCGCTTTGCGGGCGGGACGTGCAGTGTAGCGACATCTGACTAATGTTAATTCTCTATGGAGTCTAGTCAACAATGTAGGAGATATATTAGGGCACAAGTGTGTTTACAAACCCAGGTGCCTTTTTTCCCTAACACTCGTAGTTCGATAGGAATCACTACAAGCAATCAGACACTACCGGAGAGGGATCAGACGCAGCAACGCTTTGTTATTTTCCGTGGCACGAAGGTGTTACACCGCCAACTTCGGACTGCTAAAATAAATTTATTCACAGAAAAACCCAATAATTTTACTAGCCTCTTCCGGGGATTTGAACCTGCTGCCTTTGAAATATCAAAAAAGTTAACTAGATCTATTGCCGAAAGCACCAAGTTAGCGTCATTGCTTTCGTCCGCTTACCAACAAAGCGTATACCAACAAAGGCGTGCATCAGAGGCGCTGCAGATCCACTTTCTGAGACGATAAATTCATTTGTCGTTCCGTTTGCACGGGAACTTCGCACTCCCCATTGTTCAGGTTTTAACTCCTGGAAAGGGTTATACGGTATAAGTAGTTAAGCTTCACGGTACGACGGTCTTAAGTGCTGTTCAATCGCTCCCTTGTAATCCTGAGTACGTTTTTACATCAAGTTTAGTAACTGTTTATCGGTCTCCTATCGGATATATCGCCTCTTTGCTTCAATAATGTGCTATCTTAAATAATGCAAATCTACAGGAGACTGTTTTGTAACTTCTAAAAATTATTGCATCTAAACAAATAGATGTTTAACCGTCGATTTAAGATTCATTATTATATTATAATATATAAAAACAAATATGCTATCTAAAAAAATCGAACACGGCGGTTTTAATTTTATCAAAATAAAAATGGATTTTTTTGACTTGTCACATTATTGAAGCAAAGAGTGAAGCAATGTACTTTGGTGAGTGCGCTCAGGAACTTCAAAATCTTGTTACTTATTAACCGTTCGACTATAATGCTGCAAGAAGAAATAAACGTTCATATCCAAACGACTTGAACGAAGTGTTTTTAGTCGTCTTAAATGAACATCCTGTATAACTTATACAATTACTTACTAGTGTATCTATTCTTACAGAGGTTTAAAAAACAACTAGGTTGTTGACGACACACCTTAGACTAATATAATAATATAGTCTACAGTAAGTATATAATTTGAGCATATAAATTGTCCTCTGTACCTGTAATTGGAAACTTTGAAAATCTTTTGGTCACTGGCATGTTTGAAGGAGAGAGACCAAGAGGACGTAGCTCCATGCGTTGGTCCAATCAGGTCAGCGGCAGCGCACTCGGTACGTCTCTCCGAATACGCCTGTCTATCTGAATAGGCCTCTTTTTTAGGCCCATAAGGGTTTCACAATTTTGTTCCCCCTTCACTTTCTTATAAGAACAGCTAAGTTTTCGCACGCGCTCCTGACTTATGTGTTGCATGCCAACTTGAGTACCTTCAAGGCAAGACTAAATATTTATCTTTTAGGCAAGCGCGCTCCAACTTATATACTTTATCATTGCTTCCTATAGGCACGATTGTCATGGCGATGATTGTCAAACGACAGCCTTTTCTTGCATTAAAAATAAAGATTACTTGGATAATTAATACACACCTGTGAGAAACAACTTATAATTATATGAAAAAAAAATTAAAATTTTCTAAAACTAAAATTCTAAAACTCGCGGGAACTATAAAGTTAACGAAACATATTTTCGGTAGATTTGGTTGGCGTTTGGCCGCGAAACTTATTCAAAGTATTTCGTCTGATATTGCTTGGTTAGTAAAATAATATTCAGAACTTTTTTGTTCCGGTTTTCTGCGTTCAAGGTCATTTCTAGTTAGCTATGAAAATCCAAATAGGTAACAATTATCATACCAATAGTAATAGTACTAACAACACGATATTTCTGTAAGGTCAAGAAATAGCTGCAAAATAGTCAGGCAGCCGAGGAACAATTTTTTTAGTGATTAATAACAAGCTGAATTTTCGTGAGTCGGTTCATTAGGATGAGACGACCAAATTTTTATTTATGAAAATTCTTGATTGAGGTAGCTACTTGAACTACTGCAAACCAGCTGATTTTTTGTATGCAGCTTAGTAAATACTTGTATAATGAAATGGTCACATAGTCCTACTTTAGTGAAACGATTTCCCACCCTAGAGAAACGAAATGCTTAACTTCTGCGCACTCGAGTACCTAACTCCATCGAGGATTTTCATAGATAAAAAACTCGGTCGTCTCGTCCAAAAGTTTTAATGCAAAACATTATTAAGTAAATAGGTAATATTTTTAATTTTATTACATACCTACATGTATAGAAAGGTTTAAATTCGTCAAGCTAAAGACATGTTGACATCGTCTACTAGAGTAGAGTAGGACTTAAGTATATAGTACTTTTAGTGTTATATAAACTAAGAATACCAAACCTAAAGGAATATCCATTCAACTGAAATATGCCAAGTCACCACGCATTATCGAGAGAGTGAGTAGAAGCACGTTAAAAACAAGTGCATTCAAAAATGCAATTCAAAAATCAACAAAATATCAATATTATCGTGTCCATTTCTGTAAAAAAATCCTACGATCATCTCTTACACGATGGAAGCTGTAGCTTCGACCGGCTGGCTGGTACTTAGCGGTGCCTACGGAGCTATGAATAATTTAGCCTTAGAAATAGGGCATTGCCTCGTTTGTGACGGAGAGTTAAAAACAAACTACGACAACTGCAGCTGTAAAAAGCACGTGTGTACCTATAGGATTTTTTAAAGATGTGGTATTATACTATCTCTCATTGAGGGTTGTGACCCGTTTTCATTAATCACACAATGGTAGGAGTTTTTTGGGATTATAATGTGGTGAAATCCCAGAGCGCTCCACATTTCTTTCGTGGACTTAAAAATTGTGGAACCAAACTCCCTTTGGTGATGTTTCCACGAAACTTTGATACGGGGTTATTCAAGGGTATAGACTATAGATCATATATCAAAAAATTCCTTAAAGGCCGGCAGCGCATTATTGGTTCCTCTGGTGTTACAAATATTCATGGGCGACGGTAATTCTTCATCACTTATCTAAATCAGGTGCCTAGCTAGTTTGTTTGCCAGCAATTCATTAAAAAAAAATAATACGACTCAATTGACAGTAGGTATGGGTTGTCGTTTTCAAAAGCTCATAATATTTTACAAACTCAAAAGGTTTATTCTAAAAGTTTTACACTAACGAGTAGGGAAAAAATCGTCAGCCTTTTGTTTGTGCAAAAAATTTCGTGAATTTTTAAACAAAAAGCCCCGAGACCCTTAAAAATAATAACGCAAAAATTGTTCTCTCCTCCAAGACAGAATTATTACCTCGGTCTTCATTTTAAGTTGGATAATAATGAAAATAATACAGAGAACGCTTTCCAAGAGTCTTCTCTACAATAACATTAATAATTCAAAGTGTTCGCGTGCCATTTTTGCTCCTTTTGTGCGGGCGCTGGGGTTCAAATAAAAATTTTTGTTTGAAGAGACCGCGGAAAATGGTTAACTTGTATCCGTGGGATGGTAGAAGTTTGGAGGTGTTTCTGATTGCGGAAAATAGAAACGCAAAGATATTTATATTTTTAGCGAATTACGTCTCGTGTTTTCCATAGTTTTTTTGAAAAAAATGGTAATTATAATCATCATTTTAGGGATCTTTGGGTTTTCCTAGTTCTCTAGTTCTTTTTTAATATTTTCGTTAATTTTATTGAAATCGTTAATCTTAAGAATTCTTTGTGGAATTTCCTTTTATAATAATATGATGATTTCAAAAGAATTTTTGTTGCGCTATTGATGCCTCCATTAAATAAATAAATAATTTTTAATTATATTTTTGATTGAAAAATAACTGCATTTTTTTAACTCAAATGTAACAATAAAACTTAGTCTTAGCCTAATCACTACACAAATCAAACATATTTGTAACAATACTGGCTGTATTTCTGTGCTGAATAGCTAGGCTGATTCTTAACGCAAAAATGAATCCGCCCACCTGTCAACACGCAGTAAAATATCTCGACTATCGACTCCATGGCACCAGAGGTCTCCACAGCAAACGAAACTAATATATTGTAATCCGAGGTAATACCAATAAACGAGACAGGTACTTGATTATAGCTGTTGCCCGTGACTTCATAAACAGCTGAACATCATAAAATAAACCTTACTCGTGAAATGCTTTAAATAATGTTGTAAACTACTTCGAAAAGTTTAGAAGTTATAAACGAATACACAGACGCGATCGGTGTGCTTAGTCTAAATCGGAGCACTCGAAAACGAACTCGAAAACTATTGATCGATTTCAGAGTAAAATAGACCTAAAATGGCTTGTATTAAGGTTTGAGTTCGCCAATACATTCAGCATTGTTCGAATGCTGAATGTATTGGCGAACTCAAACCTTAATACAAGCCATTTTAGGTCTATTTTACTCTGAAATCGATCAATAGTTTTCGAGTTCGTTTTCGAGTGCTCCGATTTAGACTAAGCACACGGGACTTTGTTTTTGATTGAAAAGGGACAAAAATAAAATATTGATTGTTCTATTTCAACGGACTTCTGTCACTCTATATCGGAGAAAATTTTACATTGTAACACAAGAAAGTGGAACAGAGAATTAAAATAACCTTTCGTCAATATGAAAATAAGTGGAATCGCTCGGTCTATATACCTACCCTTGACCTGTATGCTTAGTCTCACTTTGCAGAGCTCGAAAACTTTAAAGTATACTATTGATCGAATCACAATGACTTCAGAGTAAAATGGACCTAAAATGGCTTACAAAGGTTTGAGTTCGCCAATATATTCAGCATTCGAAAACAGCCAGCGCCCCAAGCAGAAATGTTGTAAAATAAATATTCGAACTATTGAATTACGACTTTAAAATAAGAGTCGTTGGGTTAATTTTGCTCTGAAGTTATTGTGTGTCGATACTTGAATTTCGATCGTCGTTGCCACTATTTAAATAGTCGGCATAAGGACTCTGAACAAAACATATTTAGCACATATCTACCGTTTCATAGCAACAACTGATTTGGAATTCAGAATTCAGATGGATAATTTATTAATATTTTTTTTAATATAAAAGCAATTGAGATATTTATTTTGGTTGCGACCTATGTCTTTATGACGGCCACCCTAGTGCAGTGGTGAGGATGTGGTTTTATAGATGGAAGGTCCCGGGTTCTATTCTCGGCAGGAGCAATTGGGAATTTATAATCTCTACATTGCTTCTGGCCTGGTCTGGTGGAAGGTTCTGGCTAGTAGCCACCTTGCCGGCAAAAGACGTACTATCAAGGGATTTAGCGTACCGGTACGATGACGAGTAGAAACTGATTTGGGCTTAGGCTTCAATAAACTACCACATCGCCTCCAAGTTAGCTTCCATTTTAGACTGCATTTCATTTCAGGCTAATATTTTATCGTTATATAAATAAATCTATTACTTGCATAAACATACAAATTAAATTAAATTGACTAGAATTTCAAAATAAAAAACACACAAAGTAAATGAATACAACATTAATAATTGACAATCAAACGAACTTACCTTGTGAAGTTTGATATCTAATTATACGAGCGTCTCGACCGAAGATTATTATAGCTTACAAGCAGCAGTACAGTAGATTATGCTGTCCTTATCACACTTTTAGAGTTTTTTTTATAATAAATTAATTGTTTTTTGACGTTTTTGACGTCAGAGTACCGAGTAGGTACCCCCACCCCCACGCTCCCCCGCCACGCGGAGCAGGCCCATCGTCATTTTTCAGAGCCTTATTTTTTCGATATGTTTAGGGATTTTGACAAAAAAACAGGGCGGGTGGGTTTGTAATAATCTTCGGTCGAGACGCTCGTATAATTAGATATCAAACTTCACAAGGTAAGTTCGTTTGATTCTCAATTATACTTCGCATCTCTCCGAAGATTATTATAGCTTACAAGCAGATGTTTAGAGCATCGAAAAAATACTACAATAATATTTACTGTGTACAGTAAAATTATTGAAAATAAAATTAAGGCAAAACATAACAGGGAAAAAGGGAAATAATCATTTACAATATGTGATTAAACAAAGTCAATATTACTTCATAAACCATAATTTAAAGGCGATTTATTATTTATTTTTAATTAATTAATTTTTTGCTAAGTAGCATGTCAGATAATATATGCTAATCGTACTTGTATAGAATAGAATATAAATTTTTATTCGCATAAAAAAAATTTAAGCTTCAAAATAATATATCCACAATTTTGATCTGATTTTAATAAATCTTTATAATATTATAATAGATACTTTAAAAATACATTTGAAGATTCAGACCAAACTAAGTACTTTTTGTCGAATAATTTCTAAGTAATAGCCCTACATTGTGGGCAGCTGATGTCAACGCGTGTCGCGTGCTATGTGTGCCATTGAATTGACATAACTCAATGGGATAGAAAGAGTGGTTTTTGAAAACTGATGAACAAAGGTATAAAGTAAATAAGTAGGTTATTAAATAACAAGAATATGTGTATGCCCTAAACCAAGGGCATGAAATAGTAGCACTGTATTTAACAATTTTACCATCATTGTACTGTTTCAACAAATAAATTGATTTTGATTTGATTTTGAAAAAATCTCATTGGGCACGTAAGGGATCAATTCTTTCTAAATATCTTCTGAAATAAGCTTGTACAGAGTTTACGAATTTTCTTTAATATATGGCACCACAATAATTGGTTGAAAAAACATTTGATCTTGAAGTTTTGATCATCTATTTTAGTTTTATCGGATTTCAATAAAGTATTTATTGACCAATTGTCTGTATTTTTTAATGGAGATGTTAATGCCAAAAAAGTGAGTTTTTAAAGATAGATCTTTTTTGTGAGATGAGATCATTGTTTATACTGAATCTTGCATTTGAGGCATTTGCATTTAAAGGCATTTGCATTTAAGGCATTGCATTATCTATGCATTTAAGGGTTAATACTAAATTATGGTGGACAGTGAGAATGATAGAAATTTAACTTGTATCTGAATTTTTGTGTGAAAAATTCAATTAGCTGTATAATGTTGGAATCACCATATAAAACCAATATATACCAATAATTATAACCTTTTTTCTTGCAGCACAGTCATTTTGACTTTAAAGATGTTAAATTTATTCATGGAATTATTAGAGAAAAGACCATTGCTATGTTAAGCGATGCGTTGGAGTTGGAAAAAACGCCCTTTGCCATGTAACATTTAATTGTGTAATATTTTGAAATAAGGCTAAAGTATGGAAAGGCTTATAAAATTTTGTATTTTTTTTGCATCAACAATCTCAGAAGTTCCATGATGCGTACCTCTGACATTTGTTATTTTGATTACTGGCAAATAAACCAAAGTCAGATCTGCCGAAATAAACTTTTAACTGACGATACGCATAAACAGTGAGTTCCCTTTCTGTGTTCATGTTGAACTTTTGACGAGATTCAAAATCTGCAACTAATGTTCGTATTTATTTAAATATATGACGCAAAATTTTGTAAACATTGATATAAGCAATAGCTGTTTATTTTTGGTAAAATATTATAATTTTTAAGCCGTGAAAGACTGAGGCTATAAAAGGCTGCAAGTAAATTGAAGAACCAATGGACGTTGGAGTCCCAAGGTGCTTGAGTGGAGCAATGACATTTGCGAGTAATCCGTAAGCTGTCTCCTCGTTACAGGTTGCACCACAGCCCGAACGTGACGCATCACTATACACTAGGTACTAGTGAATATTCTTCATATTTTAAATGAACAATTTGCAGAATCAATATAATTTCTCCACTTCCTCCAGCATATGAAATCATTGTTAACAATACAGATCATATATTTCTACACAGAGAAGGTCATAATATATTTCTTACGATTATCAAAGTAGTGAATTGCCAAGAATTTCAAGAACTTTGAAAATCCATACATTTTCGTATAAATAAATCCGTCATCGAAGGCCGGGCACGCCGACATCGACAAACCAACATAACTAGTTAGTTTTCTGATTTTTCATAAATTTTTCTGTATTTGTTTGTAAATAACTTTATATGAACTTTTAGACGAATAAAAGATAAATCCTTTTTTGTGGGTAAAGAGTGATCCTTGATCAAAAATCTTAATTTCAAAAATAATTTGTTGATCGCTTCTTACATTATCCAAACAGTTGTAACCGAATTTCTAATGCATAATGAATCGTCAAGAAAATTAACTGATAAATAAACTGATGAACATACATAAATGTGAAGGACCGGTTTTTTAAAACCTTTGTTGATAGAAGTTGCAAATGGTAAAACGTTGACTTCTGCATATCACTTTCGGCCACTGGCAGTAAAAAAATATGCATCTTTTATAGTCTGATTCCTACTAAGGATTTCTAATTCCGCGAAACTGTCGTTTCTTACTGTTACCAGACGTATAACAGTTCCCACATAAAGGATAATAAATTTGAAACTCATATAACTGAAAATCAATTGCCACATGTACATATGACAAATGCCTGACAGATGCTTCAGGCATTTTAATATTGGTGTAAAATCGAACTTCAGGTGTTAACCTTGTTATTCATACAAATAACTCATCGTATTTTTAAAATGACAACTGTCAGAATTTCACCGAATCAAAAATCAGACCGGTTGTCATACAGCATATTAATTAATATTAATGCGGTACTTTCATATCTTCCATATTAAAGTTATTGACATAAATAAAGTTTGATTCATATAAATTCATAATAAAACGATGTTTTCCTTTAGGCTGAGGGACTGTAAAAATTGGTGAGACGAATAATTGTTTTTCTTTGGCCCAAAAATATGAAGCCACTCGTGAAGAAAAACTGGTCTGCTAATGATACGTAAAAACGTATCGGTGTTATGTACCGGTGACGAAGCAGCTAGCATTGTCACGGTTGCGCGTGCGATATTTAGCATTGAGTCGTAAGCTTAAGTGCGTAAACGTAAGAGAGTAAGTGCTCAGTGATAATTTCACGGCATGGCCGCTGGTGGCGGTGCGGTGGCGATAGCGGGTGCTGATGTCAGCCTGGGTATATGTATTATACTCGCTTTTCGGGCAGGTGCACATGGTGCCCCCCGTACGTTTAGAGTTTTCCGGTACAGAAGTACTCGGCTGTGAGCGGAATTGGTTAGATATCAACTTTGAAGCGGAGGTTGAAGTGGCCTTAGATGATTTCAGATACTCCGACAGATTTAAACCGAACCAAAGGTGTCGATTTTCATATTTTTTAATATATATCTCGCTTATGTTTGCTAAGCTTCTGTAATGAGTATCGCATAGCAACCGTCTTTGACGCTGATCTTTTTGGTAATTATTATTTTAGAATATCGATCTTCCATAAGCAACTCGTTAGTCAAAAATAATACATAGATGGGTATAATGTTTCCATCGTGTGGCGAAATCTTTATGGCCAAATCTCCGAATAGTTTTTCTTGTTGGGTCTGAGACCAATAATAATTGTAAAATCTCAAGATCTAATTTGTCATTCTTATGAATCAGATGTCAATAAGAATAACGTAAGATGAAATTTATGTAGGTAGGTATTAATTTTATGACCCTACAAAGAAAACTCACACACGCTATGCGTCGGAGTAGTTGACTGGATGGTAGGTATACCTATATTTTATCCACACACCATAAAGGTCGGGATGTACATATATTTTCCACTCACCATATAGGTTGGGATATACATAAATATTTTCCACAAACGTTTTACGTTGGGATAGTTATATTTATTTGACAGGTATCACTATATTTTTTTCCACACACCATATAGGTCGGGATATATATTTTCCACACACATTTTATGTCGGGATAAGGTACATGTCAATAATACAGGAAACCAAGGTTATAAGTATATATTCTATATGCCACAGAAGCTGGCGCCTTAAATAGTTTAGTGAAGACAAGGTCATTCACTTAGGCTATACTTTCTCTCTAGTTTTTATATACCTCACACACTATTTATGTAGGTGAGAACGAGACAAAGCAACTTCCAGCCAACAACAAAGGAAAAATTTCTTTGTTCAACTTTTTGTTTGGAGCGCAAATTCCACAGGTTATATCTGTCTAACAGGAAACTCATTGAGATTTCCAATTGAACCGTCAACATAAACAGAAGACGGTACGCAGATAAAAACAATGAACAATAATTATTTTGGTCACTGGGTAAAAATGTTAATGAATATAACTTCTTACTAGTAAATAAATCTAGTCTTACCTTGAATTTTTCTGCTCGCTCGATGATGATTGATCGCATGATACTCGCTAGCGATTCCTGGTACTGATGATTAAAATCCGCAGGTGATACACTTCAACTTTTTCAACTAAATCACGTTTTCTTTTTCCCGTTTCACTTTTTATTTTTTAAATTTTGTTTGGACGACGTGTGACTCGGACAACACAAAATAACGTAATGAGTCATTACGTGAGGTGGTAGTACCACCATCATTACTAATGACGATGGGCCTGCTCCGCGTGGCGGGGGAGCGTGGGGGTGGGGGTACTTACTCGGTACTCTGACGTCAAAAACGTCAAAAAACAATTAATTTATTATAAAAAAAACTCTAAAAGTGTGATAAGGACAGCATAATCTACTGTACTGCTGCTTGTAAGCTATAATAATCTTCGGAGAGATGCTGTCACTGTTGCCCGATGATATTTGTAGTCAGATATGAAGACAAGGAGTAATCTAGTCTTAATTTTATGTTATTCAAGGGATTCACAAAAAAAACTTGATCCACGCGGACATACCTATCTGAAGGCATAAGCAAGATGTTAATTATAGAACCATACTTATAAAACGTGACTCTCGGTTCATTCTATTCAAACCCTGAGAAGAATCTCCAACATCTTATGTACAGAGACCCTTACCGAAGTGGCTCCTCTGGGAAAATATACCTAAATTCTTAACGAACCGGACCTAAGCGGTCCTATTCATTCTTCGACCGATGTACTTAAGGGTTCAGCGCGGCTGCTCCCGGCTTTTATTACTTTTAAATTTTACATTTTATGGAACGTCGAAGTGAATAGTGTTTGCGGGTGGAGTTTTTTTTTATTCGATCTGTATTGAGCTCCATTGTGGCGAGAACTTCAATTTAAAATACTTAGTCCCAGAGCTGAATAGTAGCCTTTGAATATAGTCAGAGTATTCCAAAGTAGCTTTGCTGTGACGAAGCGACAGATGCTTTCCTAACGAGGTTTTCCTCCACACAAAAGCGCGTGATGAATCCATATATTTAGCCGTAATAGCGCAACGGGTATCAGGCGTGATCGAATACCGTAAAGTTACCGGTTCAAACCCCACCCGTTACACTATTGTCGTACCCACTCCTAGCACAAGCTATAGGTACTTGGATGGGAAAGGAAATACTAGCTAATTGTATTATTGAATAAATAAATAAATGTTCATCATGACTAATATTCTTTAATTAACAAGTGTAATTTAAAAATTTAAAAAACCCCCGACATTCGCCATTTTGTGGCGGCGGCCATCTTGGATTTGCAAAGTGCAATTCTACTAGTCAAGCCCTTTCATTTGATACCCATATTGAGGGCGTTGTGATAAAATATGTAATCCGCCATTTTGTAGCGGCGGCCATCTTGGTCCGATTTTCATCTATACTAATAAATAAAATTGAAGTGTCTGTCTGTAATTTCGAAATAACTACCACATATTAAGCTCATATGGTTATTTGGACGATCACCATTTAAACGAATCACACGTTTTTAAAATTTTTGTCTGTCTGTCTGTCTGTTTGAACGGGCTAATCTTCGAAACGCCTGAACCGATTTTGACGGGACTTTCACAGACAAGTAGAGGATTAACCAAGGAGTAACATAGACTACTTTTTTAACCGACTTTCAAAAAAGGAGTTGTGTTGAAATCGGTAAAAAACGCCCTGATAGGTATTTTCGCTGCGCGCGACTGCCGACGCACGCTCGCGCTGCATGGAACTCCCCGCGCCGCGCCGCGCGCCCCTGTGCCCTAGGGGTTATTCTGTAACTTAGTTAGCAACTGAAAATAGTTGCCAACGAATTAGTTCGATATACATTGCTGCTTTACTGTGTAAAATTATGAAAACACTTTATATTCCCCACAGTAAAGCAGCAATGTATATCAAACTAATTCGTTGGCAACTATTTTCAGTTGCTAACTAAGTTACAGAATAACCCAGCAGCTCCCGCCGTACGCGGTACCGCGGTACGCCGACGCGCGCCGGGGGGCGGGTGGACCAGAAATCTACTTATCCCTCAGGATTTGTGAAAAACCGAAATTCACGCGGGCGAAGCCGCGGGCAAAAGCTAGTCAAACATAACTAACAACACTGTCGACTAATTCACCTTTCAAAAAAAAACCGCATTCAAATCGGTCCACCGGTTTGAGCACCACAGGGGAACAGACAGACACACACACACACACAGACACGTCAAACTAATAACACCCCGTCGTTTTTGCGTCGGGGGTTAAAAATAAATAAATACATATAAATGTGTATGTTGGTGACTCTGTATCTGTTACTTTTCATGGCTCAATTGCTGAATCGGTATTGAAGAAATATGGCACAAGGAAGTTCCTCAGGATTTTAAAACCCTTAATCCAACATTTTATGAAATATTGGTGAGCCGATGTCGTCGATGTCAAATTTTGGTTCCAATGCAACAGAACATGCCACCTAGATTTTAACCAAGATGGCGATATCAAATCTTGATGTCGAAGCATAGAACATGCTACCTAAATTTTAGTCAAAATGGCCGTGTCAAATTTCGGTGCCAATGCAACAGAACATGCCACCTACATTTTAGAAAAGATGGCGATGTCAAAATAATTTAGTGCTACTGCCACGCTTTTGTGGAGAAATTGCTGAGTTTCATAACGAGGTTTTCAAAAGAATAATAATACATTTATATAACTTAGGGGCATTAAATCTGTAACATATCGCTTGGTATTACCGGGGGCGGTGGTGCAGCAGATGCGGCGTCGATTACTCATTGGATGCCATTGTTCTGTTTGCTCAGCGCTCGTTTGTCTAATGGATTATGAAAAAAAAAATCTTTTCCACCGATCGTATCGAAAGCTTTGGGGATTTCATTGTAATTATTTGGAATGCAAGAGAAAAATTCTTATATGATTTAGGTACTAGGTTTTGCACGAGTTCAATCATACGGATTCAGGTTATTTAGCTTTTTAGCTTAGCTAAAAAAAAAGCTTAGCTTTTCGTTTTCCCGGGATAAAAGTATTTTTTGTCGTTCCCCAGGTAGAGATTAAGTTGAAAACGATTGAGTAGTTGAGGTTTTGAGAACAATGAAACAAACAGTTACACTTTCGGATTAAGGATTTTAGAGATTGGATATGCGTGGAAGCAGCCTGACCAGTGCACAGAACTTTGTGGGTTATGAGTCCTAATCATCCTGTGCCTGCTATTGCTAGTTGAGTATTGATGACATGCCTGAGCACTGTCATCTTATGAGTGAAAGGTCTTGGGTTCGATTCCCGGCAGGGAAATTCACTAATTTATAATTTCTGAATTGTCTCTGTTCTGGTCTGATGAGAGGCATCAGGCGTGGCTAGTTACCACTCTAACGGAAAAGCTGTGCTGCCTTGCGATTAAACAATACAATGCTGCGTAGAAACCGATCAGCCCGGGTATGTATTCAGCCATAGATACCTCTTTCAGGTTAGCCCGCTTCCATTTTAGACTGCTTCGTGACTATACAATTATACATCAATTGAGATCACAGTCGATATGTATAACTTTTAGATGAATAAAAAATCAGCTTGCAGTTGTAAAACATGCAATGTTGGAACTTGCTTAAAATTAAATGTAGCAGCAAATCGTTGAACACACTACATAAGAATAATTACTATAATCTTTTGTTAACATAAGCTTCGTGTGAAAACATCTTTTGTCATGTAACCCAGTCGCAGATGGCGCCGCCGTCGCCGCCGGCCATTTTGTATCATTTACATTCGTTTAATGCGACTCAGGGCGCGCGCGAACAATTTTTTTCAGACATTCAATCGGTCCGAATTATTCCTATATTCCGTTTCACAGCTTATGAGTACTGTTTAGTGTTCACGTATCAGGTCTGAAGAAAGAGCGGAATTGCATTTGGACATTATCCTTGTATGAAGCTTCAAACAATACATTATTATTTATTTTCTTTAAATATTAAAACATTACCAATACAATGTACTGGTAAGACTTTAATGCCATTGAGAGCAGCTGCATTCAACTGAGCATATAAAAATTAAGTAGAGATTTATGAATTTTAATTTGTTATAGGTTTTCCAGGGTAACACGCGTCCATTCAGGAGGCTTTCACATACTCTTGTTTCTTTGTGGTATTTAAATTCTTACTCATCGTTTCAATCGATAGAGGTCCACTGCTGGAGATATGTTTCTTATAAGGATCACAGCAGAACACGATTTTTTGCTACTTGTATTCATTCAGCGGCTGCCAGCAACTCGCTTGAGATTGGCTGATCACGTAGTGAGAATGCTTCTAACGCTGCATTTTCTAGTGCCGACCACCATTCAAGCACCTTGGGTGTTGAGACTCCAACGTCTATCTGTTGTTGTTTCGTTTTGTGAAACTTAATTCAAATGAAGTAAAATAAAAGAAGCCAACACTCTTTTAAAGCATCATATATTCAATCTCTTGTTACTTTGTTTTTGAATCTACCACCATTTCCAAGGGGCTTTTGTCTTAGAGAAGAAATGGCAAAACAAACTCCAGAGCACCCTTCTTTTCAAATAATAAACACAATTTACAATAACACATCATAACACATAATAACACGTAATACCATAACAATAAAATTATCCTAATGTACTTAACTTTCACAATGTCGGGCACCCCGTCGACTCCACAAAGACTCGCAAAAGACTACCGTTGTGTCACAGAACATCTGTATTTATACTATCAATTACTATCAAAAATGGATACATATTTGACTTCCTTAATAATATTATTTTAAGGTTGGTATAATAAGCTATCATGACAAAGTATTATGACAAATCAATAGTATATTGACAACGCTATCTAGTGACATACTAATCAAACTTTCATCTAACGGATACTGGTGGTGTATTGTTGTATATTTATTCTATATTGAATTTAATATATTTAACAACCCTTCCGATTTTCGATATATTTTAACATATTTTAGCCTATTTTACCATATTCCCCTCACATGCAACACAGCAAACTAATGCAATAATGTGTTATGTGAGCGTGATTTACCTAAGAACAGTCAGCGCTCTCTATGACGTTTTTGGAAGTTTATATCTATTTTAGTCCCACATGAATACTTTTCCGGGATAAAAGTAGTCTATGTTTTAAGTCAGGGCATAAGCTATCTCCTGTCAGATTATTGTTGAAATTCAATTAGAATTTTTAGAAATGGTTTACAGATTATTAATTTCATAATTGAAATATGTTAGAATAAACTGACATTTGATTCATTTATTGGCGCGAACCGCCATCTTGAATTATTGGTATAAATACGGGCACTTCGAAGCCATGAATTCAGTCTCCACCAGAGACTCAACCGACTATTAGATGCTTCAGCATCTAGGTCGTGATATTTGATTGAGGGTTGCGATAGCAATCACACCCTAATCGAATAAAGGGCTGCCATTTTGGACTTGGCTGAGTGTAATTAAATTAATTAGTATAAAATAGATTTTGAAAAGAGATTTCAGTTAAACTAATCTGTGATTCGATATTAATTAAGTTTGTGCGGGTGATTAATAAAAATATTTTAATAATAGTTTGATTTAAGTAGTTTTAATATTAAACCTTATCCTGCTTCTGTAATGATGATGTTTACAAATTCAGAAGCGGGATTCGAATCACGTTGCCTTAATTTTGCTTTGCCATCTACACAGTTGTGTTTGATTTATTTTGAGAAAGTGATTAATTTGAAGTAAAGTTGTAGAAATACCCGCAGAATAATGAAATACCCGCACTTGAGATGAATGAATCGTTTGAAATTAGAAATAATTTTTGATTAGTTATTTTGAAAGGTTATAGACGCCGCCGAGTTTCTTACTGGTTCTTCTCGCTAGGTTGCGGCATTCCGAACCAGTGGTAGATTTGCTTTGTTTTGTAAATGAAAGTAAAAGTAATTTCAACAGTGAACAGTTTTCAAAATAATGTGTTTATGATAGTGAGATAACTGATAGTTAATGAATAAGATTTTAAAGTAGAAATCGAATCAAATAGAAGTTTTGATTAATGGAGTTACGAGTTAAATTAATCTGAGAGTTCGGTTATGAATTATTTTGAGTTATCAGTTTAAAAAGACATTGACAGACTTGACTGAGGGCATGACCGCCCGCAATTTACTGAGGGCAGACAGCCCATGAACTAAGTGAGGGTAAAATCACCCGTGATCTTAGAAACGACGGCAAAATGCCTGTGACATTGACAATGGGCAAGACCGCCCGCGACATGAATAAAGTAACTTTACTGTGATTGATGAGAAACACGGGGACGTGTTAAATATAGGACGGCCGAACTGTCAGATTATTGTTGAAATTCAATTAGAATTTTTAGAAATGGTTTACAGATTATTAATTTCATAATTGAAATATGTTAGAATAAACTGACATTTGATTCATTTATTGGCGCGAACCGCCATCTTGAATTATTGGTATAAATACGGGCACTTCGAAGCCATGAATTCAGTCTCCACCAGAGACTCAACCGACTATTAGATGCTTCAGCATCTAGGTCGTGATATTTGATTGAGGGTTGCGATAGCAATCACACCCTAATCGAATAAAGGGCTGCCATTTTGGACTTGGCTGAGTGTAATTAAATTAATTAGTATAAAATAGATTTTGAAAAGAGATTTCAGTTAAACTAATCTGTGATTCGATATTAATTAAGTTTGTGCGGGTGATTAATAAAAATATTTTAATAATAGTTTGATTTAAGTAGTTTTAATATTAAACCTTATCCTGCTTCTGTAATGATGATGTTTACACTCCATTCAGTGAAATCGGTTCAGTAGTTGCGGCGTGATTGAGTAACAAACATCCACACTTTCACATTTATAATATTAGTAGGATTAATTAAAAAAAAGAACACAGTACCCGTCGCTCGTGAAACGGTCAATATATTTATTTTTTACACATGGCGTATCGCTTCCGAAACGGTTTAAGCCGAAATAGCGTTTCAGTTTTAATTCGGTGCAGATTGTGTCCCAACTCCCATTGAAATTTTATGGCCATCAAATTGCATATTGTATATTCGGTTGTAATTTTGAATGTTGCATTATAACACGCACGTGACGCCCTTAACATAAATGAATTAAATATTAATTTGCGTGCTGTTCAATTGAATTAAATTTTTGAAATTCTTATTTACTGTCGAATAAAAATTGATATGTTGACAAAAGCTGCAAGCTAATGATAATGGATATTGCAGAGCATTTCAATTTTATTTACAGACTAGCTGATCCCCGCAACTTCGTTCGCGTAGATATAGGTTTTTATTTAGGATCGGATCGGATCCCATAATTATTTTATGTACCTAAACTAAATGTAGCCTAAGTTACTCCTTATAACATCACCTATCTGCCATTGAAAGTTCCGTCAAAATCGATCCAGCCGTTTCGGAAATTAGCTGGAACAAATAGACAGATCGACAAACATAAATTTAAACGTACACCAGTTTAAAATAAGCCGTACGTTCAAAGATCCGGAATAGAATAGAATAGAAAAGTTTTTTATTCAAATAAACTTTTACAAGTGCTTTTGAATAGTCAGATGAATCTACCACCGGGTCCCAAGTTATTTGAACCCAATAAATATCTGTCATTTCTGAACTAAAAAACCTATGACCTTGAAATATTTACGAGACAATACTTAAAGTACTACCTTTCTAAAAAAAAAAGAATGAGTGAAATTGAACTACGTGTTAATGAATTACAGCTAAATAAACGTTTTTTCTTCCCCTCTCCCAAAGGAACCGTGCTCAATTTCGGGATAAAAAGTATATTATGTCCTACCTCGGAGTATAAACTCAAATCGTACCAAATTTCATTCGAATCCATTTAGTAGTTTCGGCGTGATGCGCGGCCAAGATACAGACAGACAGACAGACAGACAGACAGACAGAAAGACAGACAGACAGACAAAAATGAAACAAATTGCAGTTTTGGCTTCAGTATCGATTATAGAGTGCCCTCCAATAAAAATTTTGAAAATATCTTCAATGTACAGAAATGGATCTGTTACAGTTTTATTATATTATAGATGTCATATTATTATTCAAAACAAAAGTGGCTCACTGCACAGCAGTCTCATCATTGTAAATTTTTCATATTCTGTATATCATGGTAGATATATGTAAGGCCCCTATCCCACTGGCGTTTTGCGAGCGTTGGCGTTTCTCCAACGTCTGTGCAGCGACAACGTCGCGTTGACGCGACGTCAACGTTGAGAGTGTCCAATAGTAGGGGAGCCCAAGAGGGGATTTTTAGATTTACTCGAGCGTGTCAGATTAAGATAAGAGAGTTGAATTTGTTTCTATTTTGAAGGAAATGATGCACAATTAACAAAAAATATATAATCAGCCGATTTCCACAAGCCGAAGTTATAAAAACCGTCTATTGAAGATGAGAGCATGCAGCTAGAAGCTTTCCCCACAACTGAAATGGAAAACCTTGTATAACCTTTTATTCTTCCTATCAACTAATCTATAAAATCTACTAGGTCCCGACGACGCTCGAGTAAATCCACATTTAGCATCCTCGGCTCCCCTACTATAATGGCAACCATTCACACTACGACTTCGCAAAGTCAATGCAACGTTAACGTCGCGACAACGCTGCGCAGACGTTGGAGGAACGCCAAAGCTCGCAAAACGCCAGTGGGATAGCGGCCTTAGTGGTTTGAAACTTACCTAGTTAGCCGCCCCAGCTTCGCACGAGTAATAGAAAATATGTACATTTTTTGTCGTATCTGTATAGACCTATCCCACCATACATTGTTTTCTTATATCTCAAATTGATTATAGGCAGCGTGTTCGATGAAAGCTCCCAGGCGCCTCGGCTTTTTCCGACATTTTCAACAATTAACGTCATATTTCATCCGATTTAACTACACAAAACCTTAACAAGTCATACACCTTCCTCATGAATCACACTGTCTATTGGTGAAAACCGCATTAAAACCGCTCAGTAGATTTTGAGTTTATCGTGAACAGACAAACAGACAAACGCAGCGGGGAACTTTGTTTTATAATATGCAGTGAAGAAAAACCAGATGAAAAAAATTAAAACATACAAAGCTGAGTTGTGTTTATTTTAGTTAATACTTTCACAAAATATTTGCACAAAAAATATGAGGGTATTGTTAATTGAATAAAAAAAGCTGCAGTGTTTATTTATTGAATGTTTTTTAATTGTTATGGATTCGTCCGACGCATGTTGAATAAAAATAACTGGCCGTTATATATTTTGTGCTTTCGTGAAAACTGTAATAACTTAAGTGCTGTACATACGCTCAGAGAAAGAAAAACGTAAGCTTTCATTTACAATGCATTAAGGTGTACGTAATATCGGTTGCGGTTAACCGCTCGTGTTCAACCGGTGCGTGCGCAGCCTTATGCACTTTTTTAAAACTTTTTACTATTTTATGATTGCAAATAGGAGCAGAAACTTTAATGTAATCTAGTTATATATATAAAACAAAGTCGTGTTAGTTCGACCACTTATAACTCGAGAACGGTTGGACCGATTAGCAGAATAACTATTAAAAACATTAAAAAATAGACGAAAACATAAAATAAAAGAAAAAACATTTTCCCATACAAAATGTTCACGGGTTTCGTAATTGTCAAACATCCCGTCGCGTGGATACGGTAAACTCTCTCACCAGTACCTACATAAATTATTATTTTTCTGTACGTATGTTTGTCACCTAACTCCTTCTAAACGGCTGGATCAATTTGGATGAAATTTTGTGTGTATATTTCAATGGGTTTCTGGATGGTTTGAAAACACAAATACCGGGTAGGTACAGGTAACCTACCGAGTCTCAGTAGGTGACGCTGATGTCGGTATGTCACCACCGGGCAGGACGAAGTCTGCCGGATCCACTAGTAATTTAATAAAACGTGAGTTTAGCATAACATGACATGAGCGTTGGAGGTACAAAAAGTCTGTCATTTATAAACAACATCACATTTAAATATCTCCATAGGTAGATTGTCTGAGGTAGTAAGTTAGTAACTCTTGTATCGAACGGTTTCAAACATCATTTACATTCATGGTACTTTTGTAATGTATTAAGCAGTTAAATCTCGGTTTAGTTATATTTTTGTCAAAACAAAAGCTTTAAATCTAACTGAGGTTCTAAGTTCTGGCTCTTAACGCTCAAAGTGATACGCTGCCAAAACAGAGAGGCGTTCATTCAATTCACTTATTTTGAATGAAAAGCATGCAGGCGAAAGAATCCCGAACGTTTCGAGCTTGTTCTCGCTTTCGATCAATGTTGAATCTATATGCTGTGTACTGGATTTTATTTTTTCATTCAAGTTTCAACATGAGTCAAAATATTTTTTGCTTCAAATTTATCTTTACGTATCTCTATGAAGTTTTCTCGGATTTCTACACCACTCATAGCTAGTATTTAACATCAATATAATATTCAATTGTTATGACTTATCCTTGAAACAAACACTTTTAAAACGTTGAAGTCACGGGTGTCATGTATGGCTAATTATATCCCACCAGTGTATACTTAATTAGGAAATTAATTGGTTTTGTAACCACTGTCTCAAAATCACACGATAATATATCTATGGATTTTAGTTTTAAGTTTTTCTCAATTTTCTTAAGTTGACGTTCAAAAAATATACAGTGCACCAATTTTGACTAAAGTTTATTTGACTTTGACTTTGATGTTTAAGTAAGTCTCTCTAACTATTACCTTACCTTATATAACTGCCTCGTTGGTCTAGCGGTTAGCACGTTCGACTGTGGATCACGAGGTCCTGGGTTCGATTCCCGGGTCGGGCCAAAAAAAATGAGGTATTGGGTTTTTCTGTCAAGAAATTCTCAGTGCCAGCCCGGAGTTGGAAGTTGGCGGTGTTAGATACACCCCCGCGCCTCGGAGAGCACGTAAAGCCGTCGGTCCTGCGTCTAATCTCTCTCCGGTCGTGTCGCATATGGCGTCCCATCGGACTATGAGAGTGAGGGAATAGAGAGTGCACCTGTGTATGCGCACACACTTGTGCACTATAATATCTCCTGCGCAGATGGCTAGTCTCTGCCTCGGTTGAGATTGGCCGCCGTGGCCGAAATTCGGTCAGGAGGACATTATTATTATTATTAACTATTACCAGTGAAATGCCTTATCAATCTAAATATAAATTGCTGAAAAAAATATCATAGAATAATGCCATACAAGCATTCATTTCGTTCGATAACATTTTCATCATAACTTTCTCAAGCTAACAATGTTATTTCTCTTATCGGCCTGTTTTCATTCCAGAAATAAGTAAACACAAACAATAATTTGTATCGGCTAAGCTCGTTTCGGTCAGGTCACGTCTAGCCAGCGGAATTGGGGCTACACTATTAATTACCTGCGCGAAATAAAAGCCCTATGACTCAGCCCTTTTCGTTTCGTTTCAGGGAAATGCACTTATTGTACACATTGATTTATTGTACGAGAAGGTTAGATAACGATCGCTTAGTATGAAAACTTGTGACCTTACCAATATAATGGCAATCTTTCAACTGTAGATTTGAAACTTGTAAAGTTGTAACATAACTGTGGACTTTGGCTCTAATAGACTTGTTCATTAAATAGCTGATTTAAAGATTTTAAATGCTGAGATATTTCTAAGAGATATTTTCTTGATAGTAACCCAAAAATAGATTTTTTTTTCATAATATGAGATTTGTGGAAATTGAGAATAGGCTCAGTTCAATAGGTATAATAACACTAACTATAGTTGTGTGTATTTCAGCCGCCCTGTTTTTAACCCCCGACGCAAAAACGACGGGGTGTTATAAGTTTGACGTGTCTGTGTGTGTGTGTGTGTGTGTGTCTGTCTGTTCCCCTGTAGCGCTCAAACGGGTGAACTTATTTGAATGCGGTTTTTTTTTGCTTGAAAGGTGAATTAGTCGAGAGTGTTGTTAGCTATGTGTGATGAAAATCTATCCAAGATGGCCGCCGATACAAAATGGCGGATTACATATTTTTTCACAACTCCCTTAATATGGGTATCAAATGAAAGGGTTTGACTAGTAGAATAGCACTATGCAAATCCAAGATGGCCGCCGCCACAAAATGGCGAATGTCGGGGGTTTTTTAAATTTTTAATTTATACTTGTGTTTATACTATACCAGTTTCAAAAAAGATAAAGTAAGTAAAGTTGAGATTGAGTTGTTATAAAAAAATCGTTGTCTGTAAAGTCGGTTTGGACCTTAGTTAAATGGATTTTTTGATTATAAATACAATAGGTTATAATATAGAAAATGTTGTATAGCACAATAATATAAAATTAATAAATAATATTATCTACAATACATTTGTATTCATACATTAGTTCTTAATACAATGTGTAGTTTTTAAATGTAAAATAGGGTAACAGTATAAAAACATTTTTTTTGTAGATTAACAAAAAAATATTCAAGTAAAATAATATTAATTTTATTTGGTAAATTATGTTTGTTGTACCGTAACTATAATATAACTAAAATGTATAGTAGTCATAAATATGTAGTAAAGCTAACAGAGCCATATCTCATGGGCATCAAATTGGAAGGAAATTGGCAGTTCCATTTAATCATATCATAGAAAACCATAAAGTCCGACGAATGCGGTCATGATCTCATTTCCTAGCTAACATTGCGTTTAGGAGTTATAAATAGAACAAACATACACGCGGTTCGATACTAACCAGTCTATGTTAAGGTTGTTCAACTTGCTCTAGAGAACAAAAAGCGAAAATATATTATAGAAAATTTTCTCAAGCAAAATTTTTATTTTAATTTTGATGATCTCTATCAAATTGATTACTGATATTACTGCCTCAATCACACTAACATTATACATTTTATCCTGGAAAAATCCACAGTTCCTACGGGATTTGGAAAAACCGCAATCTATAGTTACACCTATAGGTTGATTACTATAGCAAACTTCCTTGAAAGTAGGTATAAAGGTTGGAAAAGGGAACGGGAACCGGAAATCCATGATTCTCTCGGGATTTGTGAAATACCGAAATTCACGCGGGTGAAGCCGCGGGTAGAAGCTAGTTTGACATATATCACAGTAATATTATAAAGGCGAAAGTTTGTGTGTGTATGTGTGTATATTTGGTAGTCTTTAACGCCGCAACTACTGAACCAATTTGGCTGAAATTTTGAATGGAGATAAATTAGGCCCTGACTTTTTATTTTGAAAAAATCCACACTTCCCACGGGATTTTGAAAAAATCGAAATCCATAACTACAGCTATAGCTAGATTGTTATAGCAAACTTCCTTGAAAGTAGGTTGGAAAAGGAGCGGGAACGGGAACCGGAAATCCACGATTCCCTCGGGATTTCTGGAAAACCGAAATTTACGCGGGCGAAGCCGCGAGCAGAACCTAGTTTTTTATAAATTGATGGTTTACTATGAAATATAAATTTTATTTGGTAAAAGTATTATCACTAAATTACAGAATGACTTTCCTGCCCTTTAGAATAACCTATAATTTATCATTCAAAAATAAAGTACCTATCGCACATTATTCAACTCATAGTTTTCGATCGGCCTGAATTTTTGCACGCATTACATCGCCTACATTCTGACAATTCGTCCCCCGTGTATGATGAAGCGCTCATATTGTGCACAGTATTGTGTATTATTGCCGTTACTAGACCGCGGAATGTATAATTGCCATGCCAATTTGACACGAATTACAGGTCGCTTCATTTAATACAATAAGGCCTGGTTATATTTCGAAAGTCAAGCTAGTAAATTCAAAGAATGTTCCTTCAGATTCATTTAGTATGCTTTTTATTTTAGATTTAAATACGTATGTGCAAAATAATGTAGATAGTTTAAAGGTTCGCTCGACATTCCTTGCGGTTGTAAAGAATATCAGTTAAATAAAATTAGAAAAAATAAGCTGTAAGCTTACTGACTTAGTATACCAAAAAAATTATGCAAATTGGTCGAGCAATCTAAAAAAAAATCGGTGTACCAATCAAAAATATTAGTGACATAATATTATGTGTATATTTACTATGCATATAATTTCGTACATAAGTATTATAACTAAGTATATGTAAGAATGATAACTAAGTAATGATAACTACATACTAAAACTTATCTGAAAATATGTAGATTACGATAGTGAAAAAATCATCTAAATTGGTTCATTGACTTTGGAAATAATCGTGAACATAGGGTCGAACCTCTTTTTTTTTTTTGAAAAAATGAGGACTTCTTTTAGTCGGTAGATAGTAATGAAATTAGGCAAATTTAGAAGCATTTCGTGTGTAGCCAGCATATTTCCGACGTTTCACTCGTCGCTTTGCGTATGTGTTTTTGAGCCGCGTTAATACAGACGTGGGTTGGTGTTTGAAACGTTTATGGCTTAAATATTAAGTGGTAATATTGCAATTAGGTTGAGAGTCGTTTAGAATTTTGTTCTCTAGCGGCTTGCGGCAATGTTAGCATTTCTTATGTTATAATATTCAAAAGGCGCTTTTCGGTTATGAAAAAGGTATTATTTCAATAAAGGCGAATAGCGTAATCGTAAAGTCGAGAAATTAAACTCGACTATATGATTATGTTATTCACAAAGTTTATTCAATATTCTTAGATTATTTGGTTATTTTTTTCATATTCGTGTTTTTTCTTTTTTCTTTTTAGGTACCCACTTAGGTAATTGGAAGATTAAATACATAAAAAGTGTTTTTCTTTGTCTATTTAATATTATCTGGCAAATTTGAGATCCCCATCAAATACACGCGCAATTAATATTTACTTTGACAGGTATTACGACGAAAAACATTCAAACCTTACAACTCCAAGACAAAGTATATCTCTTTTTCTCAACCACACTTCAATAAATTAATGATCATTGCTTATGAATGCCAGACATTTCCATTGCCTAAAGCTAGTCCAATAAAGTCCATAAAAAACAATTTTTTTTTTCGGTTACTTTTATAGTACCTAAATCAATGCAAGTAAAGCTTCAATTTTGTTTGTTTAGCTAGAGAGATTAACAGTATATTTACCAGATGTAATTTTGACTAGATATGCCAAATAATCTGAAGTATACTAGCATAAATAAAAGTTACCCTGAAGAAGCAAAATGGAATCACAGTTATAATTTCGTACATACAGACGCAAAATTGAGTTAACCGACGTAGAATTAGCTCCGCAATTCACACTTGGAAAGCAACAAAGCTCAGTAACTAACCCAACCGCACATAACCCAATATTTCCGTCCGAAATCCACTGAAAATAGCCCACCCGACCTTTGAAAGGCTCGCCGATTCGTGATAACTTTATCGCGTATCAAATCCGTTGCAACGAGTAAATCACAATTACACGAAATCCGAAAATTTTAGCCATAACTGCACATTATTCGGTTGGTAGTCGGCTAATGTGGTTGCCATTGATGTAAAATTGCCTAGATGTAACTCGATAAGTCGGATTATTTTACGAAAATTATAGGTTTCAATACTATGTTCCGGGCCCCCGAAAATCACAAACTTTTGGTTAGCCGAAATAAGTGATTTGGTCCGCCGTTCGTTGCATTTAGGAAAGTGTTGAATTCACCTATTCACAAGCTTTCCGATTCTCATACAGTTCAAAAGTCAGTCAGTCAGCCCATCCATTATTGGTATACATTTTATGGGTAAATACCTACTACAGCTAGTGTCTACGATGTCGTCGGTGCGAGAATTTATTTTTTAAATTTTCTGTTTACCATCAGAGCTAAAATATATTTCGGAATATATAAAAGATAATTTCCGTCTTTAAGATGGAAGCCATCTCTGTGCCAAATTATGTCAAGATTGGCTCAGCAGCTAGCCCGTGACAAGATAACAGACAATTTCGAATTTATAATATTATAGTGTGGATCAGGTAACATAATATACTGCATACACTTTAAGTGTGCTAGACTAGCTAGGTAGAGTAGTGACTAAACCTGTATAGAGGTTGTCTCTACATATTTTGTAATCTGTGGCTGTACTTGAACCGACTCAAGTGAAGTGTACTCCGTGAGCTCGCAAAGGTGCCGTTTGTGTTGAGTGCACGGAAGTCTGTGACATAAATTCATACAAGAAACGGGACTTCCCCGCTTTAATTTGACAGTCGTGAATCCTTTGAAGTTTTGGTCGGTATGTAAAAAATAATAATTATTTTAAATTTTAAATTATATAATTGGAGTCTATATAACTGATATAATTTTTTTTTGTAAAACTAGTTTTGCCGTCAGATTCGCTCATGTAAAATTTAATTTTATGGCGAAATTTTAGTAACGGTAACGGACATTGCATCTTACGACGCGCAGGGTCTCACCAACAATGATAAAATAAATGATTGTCTATTTATATTATTAATATAAATAGACAATCATTTATTTCATAGTCATAGATCCCTAAAACGTATCATATAGGCTGGTGTTAGAATGTATAGACACAAATAATATTTAATAATATTTAATATTTTAGATTTTACATTCACAACTTACATACTTTAGAAGACAAATAATTTACAAACAAAGAGTATAAACAATACCTAATTACATAATAATTACATATAAATGACCATAATTGCAGTCATAGGCTACGTAGATGCGATACAAGACCGATGTGAACGTACAGTGTCCGATGTGAACGTACAGTATATACGCTGCGGTATGCGTAGGTATGTGATGTTTGTACATATGTACAGTGATTATGTGTGTTTATTTACGACTAGATGATGCCCACGGCTTCGCCCGTGTAAATTTAGTTTTTTAAAAATCCCGTGGGAACTTTTGATTTTCCAGAACAAAAAGTAGCCTATCTGTAGTAGGTAACCCATCCCCAAAACGGAAAAATTCCGTGGGATCCCTACGATTTTGGAATGCAATGCGAATGAAAGTCGGTTTAAAAAAGTAGCCTATGTTACTCCCTGGTTAATTCTCTACTTGTATGTGAAAGTCCCATCAAAATCGGTTTGGCCGTTCCGAAGATTAGCCCGTTCAAACAGACAGACAGACAGACAGACAAAAGTTTAAAAACGTGTGATTCGGTTATGGTACCGTTCAAATAACCATATGAGCTCAATATGAGGTAGTTATTTCGAAATTACAGACAGACACTTCAATTTTATTTATTAGTATAGACTAGATGATGCCCACGGCTTCGCCCGTGTGTATTTAGGTTTTTAAAAATCCGTGGGAACTTTTGATTTTCCAGAACAAAAGTAGCCTATCTTTAGTAACCCTTCCCCAAAACGGAAAATTTCCGTGGGATCTCTACAATTTCGGAATGCAATTCCTTACAGCATCAGGGTTGAGGAGTTGCATATGTTCCTACTTGAATTCATTCAACGATAAAGTCTTTAATTGGCACCCCCAATATCAATATATAGGTAAATAACCGACAGTTCCTAAATCCCATTAGTTTTGGGGATCTCCCCTACAGCATCAGAATTGAGGAGTTGGAATCCAAATTTTTTGTAGGACAGTGTCGCAATGTTTCTCTATCGATTAAAAAAAATTTACGCAAATCGGTTCAGAAATCTCGGAGATATCGGTGTACATAGGTAGAAAAACACAACTCCTCCTTTTTTGAAAGTCGGTTAAAAAGTAGCCTAGGACAGTGTCGCAAAGTTTCTCTAACGATTAAAAAAAAAATTACGCAAATCGGTTCAGAAATCTCGGAGATATCGGTGTACATAGGTAGAAAAACACAACTCCTCCTTTTTTGAAAGTCGGTTAAAAAAGTAGCCTATGTTACTCCCTGGTTAATTCTATACTTGTATGTGAAGGTCCCGTTAAAATCGGTTCAGCCGTTCCGAAGATTAGCCCGTTCAAACAGACAGACAGACAGACAGACAGACAGACAGACAGACAGACAGACAGACAGACAGACAAAAATTTTAAAAACGTGTGATTCGGTTATGGTAGCGTTCAAATAACCATATGAGCTTAATATGAGGTAGTTATTTCGATATTACAGACAGACACTTCAATTTTATTTATTAGTATAGATACACAAATCAAAGGCACCAGTAATTGAAAAGACGTTCAAACACAAATAGTGCCGCGAACACAAATGAGTTAAATGAACTATCTGTAAATCGGTTGAGACGATGAAATCACATCTATACTTCGACTTTTAATTGTGTGCAGTAAAGTGAAGTTTCGTGGGTTGTCACTTTTTAATGAAATTAAAATAGGGATGGGGTACAAGTGATTGATTTGAATCATTCAATTATTTTATTTAAATTAAAGTTTATATTTTAAGTAATTATTATATTTTATATACAAAGTTTACCTATATATATGTATATATAGTATATATATAAATACATATATCTTTAATATTGGTTACGCCAGAATTCATGTATTTTTTAGTTAATTTTAATTTCACGAAAATTCGAATGCGTTCCTTAAATTCCTATCCATCCTATACCCGAACACAGCACTGTGTGCTTAGTCTAAAGCGGAGCACTCGAAAACGAACTCGAAAACTATTGATCGATTTCAGAGTAAAATAGACCTAAAATGGCTTTTATTAAGGTTTGAGTTCGCCAATACATTCAGCATTCGAACAATGCTGAATGTATTGGCGAACTCAAACCTTAATACAAGACATTTTAGGTCTATTTTACTCTGAAATCGATCAATAGTTTTCGAGTTCGTTTTCGAGTGCTCCGCTTTAGACTAAGCACACTGGATTGCTGCGATACGAAGACGAGCGAGTGGAGCCGAGTTGGTTTTTGGAACTTCAATGTTTGATTCCGATGATTTCACTTCAAACACATATTTTTAAACGTTTCTAATCCAAAGTTTCTCATTGGTACTTATATTCTTACGCGGTTTTTTTTTTATTAGGAGGTAAAAATGTATCCTCAGCATGCGATGTGCTTGGCTGAGCATTCATTTCTTTGTTTTATTATGCTTAACAAAACGAAATGGTAAATTTAACAAAAATAGATAATGAAAACCAAACACAACGTTACAAAAACTTAACAATTGGTAACAAATAAAACGCGCAGTAGGCAAAATAGAAATATTCATACACTCAGAACGTAAAAATGAAAATGGACAGTGAAAATGAAAATGTCGAATGACTAACGAAGAAAAATGGCGACAAATATTCGCCAAGTAGTTAACAGCGTCAACAGTAGCATGAAAAAGCGTAACCTCGGTGATCGGTATTTAAAAGAAACATAAAGAACCTTTTTAAAGGACTGCCTGAAAAAAAAGGAGTATGTTGTTTTCAGGGTTCATGTATGTTTGTATGTTGTACCATAACTTCTATATGCCGGAACCAATTTTGATGAATAAGGTATCGTTAGAATTTTATTTCTTATTTTAAGTGGCATAGGCTACTAGTTTTATTTATAAAATTTAAAAAAATGATGGAAAAAAATAATCAAAAATCAGATTATGTTCATAATCATCATCTATTTTTTTTATTCAACTACAAGTTAGCCCTTGACTGCAATCATTATACTTTTTACTTTTTTATTCAAATAAAGCTCTAATTATTAATTGTACCAATAGGATGCGTTTGCCACAAAAAAGCCAAGATGACAAAATTGTTAATTTGGCTTTTATACGTAGGAGCCATTGATTTACTACGGTTGCATATTATGCAACCGTTTCATAAACTACTATTTAAAAGGTTATTAAAACACGAGTGTTAGTTTAAAAAACGAGCCGCCGCGCAGGTGAGTTTTTAATAGTATTACACGAGTGTTTTAATGCCTAATTATGTAGAGTTTCATACACTACTTTATCTAAACTCATATCTTAAAATCCAAACCATAAAATCTTGGTAATATTTGTAGTGAGTTTTCCTTGATTTTGCTGGCAAAAGATTGTTGGTCGGTGGTCAGGTGGAGTTAAATTCTCTTCAGTATCACTGCTACACAGTTTCCGCGCAACAAAAATCACTTGCAAAGGTTTGGGTTACAAAAACAATAAATAATAAATTAAAAATTTAAATAATAGGCGCCAAAAACAATACGATTTCCCGCCATAGCTGAAAAAACCAGAATCCAGAGTCGTGACTCGACCAGAAGGCCTACTACAATCTTTAATCTAACGATCCAATTCCGATGCTATTCAATATCGGTGCCTAAAATGAATTGCATTGAATTCGTACCATGAAGTATCTTTTTGTTTCTATATTTTTATACTAGGTTTTTGTTTCGTCTATAATATCGTCTATAATAGACGTCATGACGTCATGGCATCTATTGGTTGGATAAAAGAGTTCATGGTACGAAATAGCGATTCAGTTCAGTTTAGGTCTTTAATTGAGTCGCGATTATAGTTGATGGTAGACCCACTGACCTGTCAGTAATGAAATCCTACTAATATTATAAATGTGAAAGTGTGGATGTTTGGATGTTTGGATGTTTAGATGTTTGTATGTTTGGATGTTTGTTACTCAATCACGTCGCAACTACTGAACCGATTTAGCTGAAATTTTGAATGGAGATAGCTTATGCCCTGACTTAAAACATAATTAAACTACTTTTTATCCCGGAAAAGTATTCCTGTGGGACTAAAATAGATATAATCTTCCAAAAACGCCATAGAGGGCGCTGACTGTTCTTAGGTAAATCACGTTCACATAACACATTATTGTAATAGTTTGCTGTGTTGCATGCATTGGCAACACATTGTGGCCAATTCTGTTGTACACATTCTCTAAATGTAAACTAAAAAGACAGGTCTAAATCGATTGCCATCTCTTTCACAATGCTCCCTGCAGAAAAGGATAGCACTATTTTTAAACCTGTCAATTTAGTTTAAGTTTAGAGATTGTGTACAACAGAATTAGCCACATTGGCTACTTTTTATCCTGGAAAAAATGCACAGTTCCCATGGGATTTTGAAAAATCCGAAGTCTATATCTACAGCTATAGGTAGATTATTATAGCGAGCTTCCTTGATAGAAAGTATAAAGGTTGGAAAAGGGAGCGGGAACGGGAACCGGGAATCAACGATTCCGTCGGGATTTGTTCAAAACCGAAATTCATGCGAGCGACGCTGCGGGCAGAAGCTATCACACATAATCACAATACCAATCCTACTAATCCTACTATACTTTACTTATAATGTTATAAATGTGAAAGTGTGGATGTTTGGATGTTTAGATGTTTGGATGTTTGTTACTCAATCACGTCGCAACTACTGAACTGATTTGGCTGAAATTTTGAATGGAGATAGCTTATGCCCTGACTTAAAACATAGGCTACTTTTTATCCCGGAAAAATATTCCTGAGGGACTAAAATAGATATAATCTTCCAAAAACGCCATAGAGGGTGCTGACTGTTCTTAGGTAAATCACGTTCACATAACACATTATTGTAATAGTTTGCTGTGTTGCATGCATTGGCAACACATTGGCTACTTTTTATCCTGGAAAAAATGCACAGTTCCCATGGGATTTTGAAAACCCCGAAGTCTATATCTACAGCTATAGGTAGATTATTATAGCGAACTTCCTTGATAGAAGGTATAAAGGTTGGAAAACGGAGCGGGAACGGGAACTGGGAATCAACGATTCCCTCGGGATTTGTTCAAAACCGAAATTCACGCGAGCGACGCTGCGGGCAGAAGCTATCACACATAATCACAATACCAATCCTACTAATCCTACTATACTTTACTTATTATAATATATATAGCTCGATTACCACTGACTGACTGACTGACTGACTGACTCATTGACATAATTGTTCTCCTAGAAAGAGACAGAAAACGATACAATAATGTATGGGAGATATGTTCGGGTGCGGGAGTCGAGTAGGGAAAAATTATGACATTTCAGAAAAACAAGATGGCGGCCGACGTAATTTTTGTACCTTTTTGTTTTTCAACCGATTTCGTTAAAATTCGCAGGTTATTAAGAAATTAGTAAATGATTATTAGAAAAAGTGTAAAAAATTTGAAAAACAAGATGGCGGCCGAGATTTAGATTTTTAAAATTTTTGATTTTTCGACCCCAAACCGCGGCACCACAGCTCCGTAACGGGGTAATTGAGGATAATATTTTTTTTCTTGTTTCCGCTTACAATTATCCTGTATTTTGACAGAACGGGAGTGGTTTTTAAAAATTCAAGATGGCGGCTGTTGTGACGACCATTTGGTTTGAGGTACGAAAAAACGCAATTTTAAAATTAAATTTTCTCACAGTTGGCAACATTGGAGCGTTTCGACTTCTATGAAGCGATTGTATGTATAGATTCGAGGTATAAATTGGTGGTAAAAAAAATACCCCACTTTTGGGGAAATTTCAAGATTTACCCCAAAAATTAAAAAATCGAAATACGGACTTTTTGCAAAATTTGAGTATGAGCAACCATTTGTTTTACTTGTACCAATGACATTTGAGTATTTTTGTCCTCATGGACTGGCAACACTGGAATTTATCAAAGAAATAGTGATTTTCGCGACATGGTCTTTTGTCAGGGGCAATCATTTCGCCTGGGTGCAAGCGAGATAAAAAATTAAAACGTCACCAGGAGCGGTATGTACTGTATTTATTGAAAAAATTATAAAACTATGTGAATTATTTATATAAAACGAGTTGGCGGCCATTTTGTATTGTTGTTGGGTGTTTTTGAAAATTTTGATCATGTTTTTGAGGCAGTTGGCAACATTTTAGAAAGTTAACTTGTATGAATCGATTGTGTAACTCAACTAGCAGTATCGAGGTATGTACACAGTGTTGCCACAATTAGGGTAGTTTTTGAGATTTCCCCAAAAATTTCCTCCTGTAAAATTTTGTATGAAAAAATTATTTTTCACTAATGGTTTCACAAAGAAGACAAAAATTTATTCCGAAAAAAATATGGAGAGAGCTGATGATTGAGGGTTTCGGAGACGGGTGAAGGGCACGCTGAAGGTATTAAAGATAGGTGGGAGGTGCTCGAGCAAATGTCATTCGAAACGGCGTCCAATTGGGAGTGAACTGAAAAAAAATTCAAAATGGCGAAAAAAAGATGGCCGCCATACAAATTTCATCGGTATCCGTCTCGGAGGGTATAAAAGATGGAAGAGTGGTTTCTTAGTAAAAGATGATCAAAATCCGAAGGTCTACTTGATGAATAGAAAAAAATTCAAAATGGCGGAATTCATTTTTTCATAGAAAATGTATGGTGAATATTAAATTGCCTTTGATGCGGTTCTTCAGCGAATTCTCACAGAAAAATATGGGAAAACATGATGATTGAGGGTTAGTTAGATGGTTGGGGAGCCCGGGAAAGGTATTGTAGATAGAAAAGGGCTGCTCAAATAAAAACAAGATGGCAGCCGACGTGATTTTTGTAACTTTTTTGTTTTCCTACCGATTTCGTTAAAACTCGCAATTCTAGAAGAAATTAGAAAACGATTAATTGAAAAAGTAGAAAAAATTTAAAAAACAAGATGGCGGCTTAGCTGTTGTCTTTCAAATTTTCGATTTTTCGACCCCGAACCGCGGCGCCACAGCACCGAAACGGGTTAGTTGAGGATAATATTTTTTTCCTGATTCCGTTTACGATTATCCTGTATTTTGACAGATTGGGAGTGGTTTTTAAATATTCAAGATGGCGGCTGTCGTGGCGGCCATTAAGTTTGAGGTACGAAAAAACGCAATTTTAAAATTCAAATTACTCACAGTTCACAACATCGGAGCGTTTCTACTTTTATGAAGCTATTGTATGTACAGACTTGAAGTATATATTGGTGAAAAAAATACCTCATTTTTGGGGAAATTTCAAGATCTACCCCAAAAATTAAAAAATCGAAATACGAACTTTTTGCAAAATCCGAGTATGAGTAACTACATTTTTTACCTGTACAAACGAAATTTGAATATTTTTATCGCCAGGGACAGGCAACACTGAAATTTATCAAAGAAAAAGTTGTTTTCGCAATACGGTCTTTTTTCAGGGGTGATCATTTCGCCTGTGTGCAAGCGAGATGAAAACTTGAAACGTCATCAGGAGCGGTATCTCCTGTACTTAATGGAAAAATTATTCAACTTTCTAAAATAAATCAGTAAAATGAGTTGACGGCCATTTTGTATTTTATTTGTTTTGGAATTGATTTTGAACATGTTTTTGAGGCAGTTGGCAACATTTCGGAAAGTTGAAATGTATGAATCGAATGTGTAACTTAACCGGCAGTATCGATAAATGTAAACAGTGTTGCCACCTTCGGGGTAGCTTACGAGATTTTCCCCAAAAATTTTCTCCTGTAAAATTTTGTATGAAATTTTTTTTTTTCACAAATGGTTTCACAAAAAAGACAAAAATGTATTCAGAAAAAAATATGGATAGAGCTGATGATTGAGGAACTCGGAGACGGGTGAAGGGCACGCTTAAGGTATTGAAGATAGGTGGGAGGTGCTCGAGCAAATGTCACTCGAAACGGCTTCCAATTGGCAGTGAGCTGGAAAAATATTAAAAATGGCGGAAAAAAGATGGCCGCCATACAAATTTCATCAGTGTCCATCTCAAAGGGTATAAAAGTTGGAAGAGTGGTTTCTTATCAAAAGATGATCAGGACCTTCGGATCCTGATCACTAGAAAAAAAAATTCAAAATGGAGGAATTTATTTCGGACCGACTAGGCACCGACTAGGGACCGACTAGGGTCCAACTGCGGACCGACTAGAGACCGCCTACGGAACGACTACGGACCGACTAGGGACCGACTAGGGACCGACTAGGGACCGACTAGGGACCGACTAGGGACCGACTAGGAACCGACTAGGAACCGACTAGGGACCGACTAGGGACCGACTAGGGACCGACTAGGGACCGACTAGAGACCGACTACGGACCGACTACGGCCGACTAGGGTAGACCGACTAGGGACCGACTACGGACCGACTAGAGACCGACTACGGACCGACTAGAGACCGACTAGGGACCGACTATGGACCGACTATGGACCGACTAAGGACCGACTAGGGACTGACTAGGGACCGACTAGGGACCGACTAGGGACCGACTACGGACCGACTAGAGACCGACTAGGGACCGACTATGGACCGACTATGGACCGACTAGGGACCGACTAGGGACCGACTAGGGACCGACTACGGACCGACTAGAGACCGACTACGGACCGATTAGGGACCGACTAGGGACCGACTACGGATCGACTAGGGACCGACTAGGGATTGACTACGAACCGACTAGAGACCGACTAGGGACCGACTACGGACCGACTAGGGTAGACCGACTAGGGACCGACTACGGACCGACTAGGGACCGACTACTGACCGACTAGGGACCGACTACGGACCTACGGACCGACTACGGACCGACTACGGACCGACTACGGACTGACTAGGGACCGACTAGGGACCGACTACGGACCGACTAGAGACCGACTACGAACCGACTACGGCCCACTAGGGTAGACCGACTAGGGACCGACTAGGGACCGACTAGGGACCGACTAGGGACCGACTAGGGACCGACTACGAACCGACTAGGGACCGACTACGGACTGACTAGGGACCGACTACGGACCGACTACGGACTGACTACGGACCGACTACAGACCGACTACGGACCGACTATGGACCGACTACGGACCGACGAGAGACCTACTATGGACCGACTAGGGACCGACTAAGGATCGACTACGGACCGACTACGTACCGACTACGGACCGACTACGGACCGACTACGGACCGACTACGGACCGACTAGGGACCGACTACGGACCGACTAGGGACCGACTACGGACCGACTAGGGACCGACTACGGACTGACTAGGGACTGACTAGGGACCGACTAGGGACCGACTAGGGACCGACTACGGACCGACTAGGGACCGACTAGGGACCGACTAGGGACCGACTACGGACCGCCTATGGACCGACTACGGACCGACTAGGGACCGACTAGGGACCGACTAGCGACCGACTAGGGACCGACTAAGGACCGACCGGGGACTTTTCGAGATTTCCCCAAAAATTTCCTCCTGTAAAATTTTAGATGAATTTTTTTTTCACAAATGGTTTCACAGAGAAGACAAAAATTCATTCGGTGAAAAAATATGGCGAGAGCTGATGATTGAGGATTTTGGAGACAAGTGAAGGATACAGAAAGGTAGAGTGCAGCCCCATGTTGTTGGTACTCCTTCTTATCTTCGTCTTTATGCTCACGTGGTCAGATTTTTAAAAGCTTATATCCGAAACTATATGGTGAAGCCCCATGTAGTTGGTACTCAAACTTCTTATTTTCGCGATGTCTGTGTGCTTACGTGGTCAGATTTTTAAAAGCTTATATCTCCAAAACTATAGGGTGCAGTCCCATGTTGTTGGTACGCAAAATTCTTATTTTCACGATGTCTGTGTGTTTACGTGGTCAGATTTTAAAAGCTTATATCTACGGAACTATAGGGTCGAGCCCCATGTTGTTGGTACTCAAACTTACTTTCGCGATGTCTAGATGTTCACGTGATCAGATTTTTAAAAGCTTATATCTCCGAAACTATAGGGTGCAACCCCATGTTATTATTACTCAAACTTCTTATTTTTGCGATGTCTATGTACTCACGTGATCAATTTTTAAATGCTTATATCTTTGAAATTATAGGGTGCAGCCCCATGTTATGTAATGTAGAACGTCCCCGCGAGCTGCTTTAGCAGCTCGCGCACCGAGCAACTAGTAATGTTATAAATGTGAAAGTGTGGATGTTTGGATGTTTAGATGTTTGGATGTTTGTTACTCAATCACGTCGCAACTACTGAACTGATTTGGCTGAAACTTTGAATGGAGATAGCTTATGCCCTGACTTAAAACATAGGGTACTTTTTATCCCGGAAAAGTATTCCTGTGGGACTAAAATAGATATAGACTTCCAAAAACGCGATAGATGGCGTTGACTGTTCTTAGGTAAATCACGCTCACATAGCACATTATTACAATAGTTGCATGCATCTGTATGCGTATGCACTTTTTATCCTGGAAAAATCCACAGTTCCCACGGGATTTTGATAAAAACGAAATATATATCTACAGCTATAGGTAGATTACTATAGCAAACTTCCTTGAACGTAGGTTTAAAGTTTGGAAAAAGGAGCGGGAACGGGAGCCGGAAATCCACGATTCCCTTGGGATTTGTGAAAAACCGAAATTCACGCGGGCGAAGCCGCGGGCAGAATCTAGTAAAGTATAATGCAGTAGTAGTAATAGGGTAACTTTGATAGCGGGATAATAATAATTATTGTAAGTAACAAAACTAAACACCCGCCATGGCTCAAAAATACCAGAACCCAGTGTCTGTACTATAATGTAGAAAAAAATATTTTATAACATTACTTTGCAATAATTTCCTAACAAAGTAGTGTTATAATGAACTTTTTTAATTTTTTTTTAAATATTATAGATGTATGTGAATAAAGTAGTTCAATATATGACACATTTTGATTTCTTAATCGGGATTTTAAGATATGAGAGTAGATAAATAAAATTATGATGATAATGAAAGAGTAACTTTGAACGAAACTTTTGTGCATCAAATTGAATGAATTGAACGTATCACATCACTATAGAAATATGGTTGGCAACATTATTTTACAGAATGACATTAGGAAACGTCAGATTACTGCAGATAATTAAAAGTGGAACTATAGTATCTTTGTATCCACAAAAATGGTACACATCTTCATTGCCGGTGCATTAGCTAATGCAATTGCGTTCCTCAAAACATAATTCCTCCAATCAACACCTAGTTACCGGCACTGGCGAATCTTTACAAACCAACGTGAATTATTCCGTGCTACAACAATAATAATTATGTTTTACGCTTTTGTATTAATTGGGGTAAAACGTTGAACAACCAGTTTTTGTGCTCTTTTGTTGTAATGATATTTTATTTATTAAATAGAATGTTGATAGATTAAAAAATGTAATTCGTATAATTATTCGTCTCAACCAATAAACGTCTGGCAGCTAGACATAGGGTCCCTTGCAAGCAGCGCTACAGAATATGATCTTGTGTCACTTGTGTCCAGTAGCTTACTTGAGATGTGGGGTCTTCCAACGCAACGTTTTCCTATGCGAGGTCACCATTCGAACGCCTTGGGACCTCAAGTTTTATCGATCCTTTAAACTAAGGGCCCCGCCCATTGCCACTTCTACTTCGCATCATTCGTAGAAGACTACTATAAGTACCTAATACGATTTTTCAAGTTTGCGTTTTATAAAAAATTTAATGCCTTCCGGTAGATTATTATAAAGACATTCGTAATTACCAACAATAAAAATTGCCTATTTTGCGTAATTTTATGATTCAATTTTGCACAAGCTGTAGATCTTCAGAAAACTTCTAAAGTCTTCCAAGTCAGACTGCGTCAGTCCTGGCGGTGAGCCGTGTAAACAGACAAAGCAAAGCCCATTACAGTCGCTACAGGCTGGCGAACGTCAAGTGTTGCTTAAACAAGGGCGTACTCGTATCTTTTGTTGTTTGCTGTTACTTATCGCTAACTACATTCGAATGCGCTAATTACTAACCGCTTTCAGTTCAAAATTGTAGTATGCTAGTGTTGACGGACTAGTGGCTTTGTTACAACAGTCTATTATTTAATGTTGTAAAACCGCGTTTCCCTCATGTGTTTTTCTCTACACATTACATAAAAATATCTAGACAAGAAAATTATTACTGTACACATTTATATTATATGCATTTTGTTGATGTTAATTTCAATGTCTGACGAAAAACATCTGCATTTTACAATCATTCACATGTCAGGTATAATCATTATCGGTTTTGATAATAGGGTTCCATTTGGCATCCTTAAATTACAGAACCTTAAAAACGTACTCAAATTATTTTGCTATTAAGGCTTTTTTTACTTATAACTTGCCTTAGTCTAATAGAAGCGGAAACCCGCGACTTCGTTCGCGTGGATATTGGTTTTAAAAATCCCGCGAGAACAATTTTGTTTTTCCTAAGCTCCTTTGACCTCATACCTTGGTAAAAACTGTTAAAAGTTCACTGGCGGATGTTTAGGTAGATCAAAATGAAAAAATCCGCCAGTGAAAGTCCCATCAAAATTGGTCCAGCCTTTCAGAGATTAGCCAGTAATCTTTAAAGTATTTCCTTTCTAACAAAAAAAGAATGAATGAAATCGGACCACCCGTTAACGAATTACAGCTAAGTACACATTTTGAATTTCATCCCCTCTCCCAAGGGAACCGTGCTGAATTTCGGGATAAAAAGTATCCTATATGTTACTCCGTAGTACGAACTTAAATCATGCCGAGTTTCATTTCAATCCGTTCAGTAGTTTTTACGTGATGCGCGCACAAACATACAGACAAACAGACAAACAGATAAACAGACAAACAGACAAAAATTTCAAAAATAGCTTTTTTACGTTCTATTACTTATCCCTAACATCCCCCAGTTATTATTTTGCAAAAATCTTCAATGTACAGATACGGCAATTCTACGATTTTATTATATGTATAGATGTATAGATAGAAGATAGATATAGATAACTTGCCTTAGTCTAATATTATAAAAATGTTAAAGCAAATGCTCGTCACAAAATAACGAGTACATCACAGTGACCGTTTTTCCGCAATGCGATGTCTCATTCATCATCCCTTTACATATTTCGAGCGGCGCTTTAAAAGCCTTGCTTAAAAGCGGATCAGTGACGTAATAAATTCTGATTTTATGAAATAGCTGCGCGAAAATGTTAGGCGCCGTCGAAAATAGGAAAAATAAATTTTTACACCAGTTTTACATTATTTTATTTCAGTGTACTCCACCAAAACTTGCGTTATTTTATTTCAGTGTACTCCAAAAAAAAGGTGTACACACCTCCGATTTTGCAGAGTTGGACTTATATTTTAGTAAGATACTTGTAGTAAGAGATGTCATGTAAAGCGTCCCGTAAAATAGGTATCCTAAACGATGATGAAAACCGCGTTGACGCATACACTCAGAGCAATGCTACACGGCGCGTGGCGCCTCCGCAATGTTAGTGGTTTTATCGAGCAGTATGCCACATTGCTGGTATAGCATCGCAAGTGACATTTGCCAGCACGCCGCGCCGCGTGGCATACTATGCAGATTTTTCTATGTAGAAGGCCGCTGCAGCGTACCAGATTTTTTTTATTTTTTTTTTATTCAACTACAAGTTAGCCCTTGACTGCAATCTCACCTGATGGTAAGTGATGATGCAGTCTAAGATGGAAATTACAAAATTCCAAATTGCCCCTGCCGGGAATCGAACCCGGGTGCTCCCACTTATAAGACCACAGCGCTCACCACTGCGCCAGGGAGGTCGTCGAAAGCGGCGACGCTGCAAATCACTGTGTCGCATTGTCCAACAATAGCTCTAAAATCCGCCTTACTGTATGTTTACTTGTTAACATTAATTTACAATAAACGAAATTTTAATTTAAAATTATACGTCTGAAAATCAAATCTGTGATAATACTTTATGCTAACAGTGCAAAGTCTAGGACCTAGACGTAGGAAAGGACGGATTTCTAGTAAGAAATAAATCAAACAGAGTGCTTACTACTTATCGTTATCTATAGTAAAATATCCAATATAATAAAACTAGAGTTGGCAATAATAACATCGTAACAGAAATGACCGTTACAATCAAACATCACGTCCTGAGTGCTTAGTCTAAGATCGGAGCACTCGAAAACGAACTCGAAAACTATTGATCGATTTCAGAGTAAAATAGACCTAAAATGGCTTGTATTAAGGTTTGAGTTCGCCAATACATTCAGCATTCGAACACAACGAGCGCCCCAAGCAGAAATGTTGTAAAATACATATTCGAACTATGGAATTACGACTTTAAAATATGAGTATTTGAGTTCAGTTTGCTCTGAATTCACTTGTGATTCGATCAATAGTTTTCGAGTTCGTTTTCGAGTGCTCCGATCTTAGACTAAGCACTCTGATAGCTCGTGTACAATGGAACAAATTGATCAATCCTTTTAAAAGTTTTGATCTACGCTCGCTGAAATTTATCTTCCCATAATCGTAGATCAAAGTCCTTAATGGATCCCATTGAGGACGGAATGAAACAAATGTATCATAATAATAAAATGGCATCCCGCCAGTGACTGTATCACGGATCTTATTGAAGCCATAATCATTGCAACTTGTGGTTTTGATTATTGCAATTGTTTCTATTGACTGACTTTTTAGCTTGCTCAAACTGAAGCCAATAATGCAACGGTTGCAACCAATTTTAGAAAGCGGAAAGATCCTACAATTTTCTTTTTAAGGATTAATTTTATACGTGTCGTCAGCGATGACTTTTGAATCCCAAACATGGCCGATAACTATAAGCCTCATACTTCTTATTATAGGTCAGGGTCACTCAGCGGACGATAGAGAGAGCTATGCTTGGAACCTGCGTAGGAGAACCAGAGTTGCCAAAATAGACTAGATTGCCGAATCAAGTTGACAATGAGCGGGGAACATAGTTCGAGGAACCGATAGACGTTGGGATTCCAAGGAGCTTGAATGGAGACATCACACCTGGAAACGCTGCGTTGGACTCCTCAAATAAGCCTCTATTCGCTGAGTATAAGTGGCACAAGATCATTCTGTGCCGATCCCTGCAAGAACCTTTATCTACCAGTGAACGCTTAACGTTTGGTATGACCACTACAAAGCTTAATAAACACTACAAAGCTCAATAAACATAAAAAAAAATACCTACTTGTAATCGCAATTGTATTTTGATCATTGCAAACACGGTGTTTCGTAATACGACCACGGTTTGTAACCAAATGATTGATGAGGGTGCACTCAATTTGTGTTTTTTTTTTATTTCCAGGTAAGTTGCGGAACAACCATTTATTGGACATATCGTTTTTTATTGTAAGTAAAAAAAAAAATATACGTACGATTTATAACGTCATTTCGTTTATTACGTGAAATAACCTTAAAACTCTTTGATATTATCTCAAGCATTAAAAAAATAATTACTTGTTCCTGTAAAAAAAAGTTGTATAGGAGCATTAATTGGAGGTTGCCTTATAGGCACCATTTAAAAGTCGCCCGTAAGCTCGAGTTTCCTTACAAACGTAATTTCGCTTTAATTTAAAAACAACATGTCGGATTGATATAAAACTATGCAAATATAAATAAGTGAGACATTTGAAATTGATGTTTGTTTAGAAAAAATAAAGCCAAAAATAAAATACGATTTTTTTTGTAAAATTTTATACCAGTCCGACATAGTACTATACCTATACGTATTACATAACTACGTTTGTATCGAAAGTCGAGTTTCTTTCTATCTTTCTAATCTTCTATTTAACTATTAACTTAACTAACTAATAATGAATTGCGCAATTTAACGTCATCATTCCCGATAAAATTCAACGGCAAACTCACAAAAACTCAATCATGCAAATGCAAGTGCACCGCAAGCCGTCGCGACGCCTCCCTCGTAAATAGATTATCCTTTGTCAACACTCTTGTCGTGGTGGATCTATTAAATATGTTAAAAAAAGAAAAGTTATAGGGTTTGTGTGTTGAGAAGTTCTTAAAAGCAGCCCGGAGTTGCTGGTGTTAGATACACCATTATGCCTCGGAGAGCACGTAAAATCGTCGATGCTGATCTCTCTCTCCGATGGTGTCGCATTGGCGTCCTGTCGGAATATGAGAATGAGGGAATACAGAGAGCACCTGTGTTTGTCTCCACTTGTCCTTTGTGTACTCTAATATCTTCTGCATAGTTGGCCGATCTACGCATCCATTGCGATTAGCAGCCGTGGCCGAAATTCAGTCGGGAGGACGTTGTATTATTATTTAATCAGTCAGAAACACCAACGCGTGTTGAGCTCAAATAAATAAAGTTACTATTACTTAAATGCCAAAAATGCCATATTCGAATGCCCTGCCTGTTTAGATCTGAGATCGGTAGCGCAGGGAACGAGCGAAAGGGTGGAGGCAAGAAACTTAGTCACGCGCATGCTAAAAAATGAAGAGGAGTGGCATAAGTACGCCCAGATGATAAGGGCAATTATCATGCGCAAAGAGAATAGAGAACGAGAAGAGAAGAAGAAAAAATCAGCCAAGTGCGAGTCGGGCCTCGCACTTTCAGGGTTCCGTACATAATTATGAACAATATAATATTTTGGGTCTAAGAAATATTTAATTTCCGAACTAGACATCGCAACAAACCGTGAAAGAAAAACCCAAAAAAATGTTCGTTTATTTTGGTCACAGCTTATAAACTATTTAATAAATCGTTGTTTTCAGTATTTGTTGTTTAAATAGAGCATATAGTACATAATATACTGAAATATCATATTCCCAACTAGTTTAGTTTTTGAGATAGCCCCCGTCACAAAAATGGTCTAAAACTGACAACTTTGATGGCCTCCCATTCCATTATTTTTTGAGATAAAAATTAAAAAAATATATATTTGTACTCTACTTAATGAGCTCTAAACAATGATACCCCACAAGCTAGGGTAAAGAAAAAATTTTTTTTTCCGGCTCCTTTTTCATGTATGGGAGCCCCCTGAAAAATAATTTAATTCAATTTCTAATTCAATATTTGATTTTGGGTTAACGTTTTACACTAAATACCAAAATTTCAGGTTTGTAACTCATTTCGTCTGCGAGCTAGAGACCTGTGACCGGCGGACAGACTGACAGACAGACAGACAGACAGACAGACAGCCGAGTGACATTAATAGGGCTCCGTTTTTACCCTTCGGGTACGGAACCCTAAAAAGTGGTCAGCACGAAGTAATGCAACTGCGGTTCCGTGCTGATCAAGAGGACAAGGGGAGGTTGTTTTAGTCGGTGCAAGTCGGACATGCCCTGCCAACAGGCAGAAGTCCGGAGGGATTTTTTCCTCCCCAGAGAAGAAAAAAAAAAAACTTTTACTTAAAATTAAAATGTTTTATTTGATTTGTAATTTTTATTTTTAAATATTTATAATTTTTGTAAATAAAATCAAATATTTATTAAAAAAAAATTAAAATAGATCTTTCCATCACCCGCTATGTGACCCTGTGCCTTTTTATGCGGTCCATAAATACCAATAATGTTTTACATCTTAATATATTATAGTTGGGACATTATAAAAGTGCGAACTGAGCCCTTTATAACCTGTTTATCGACTATCTATCGACAAATCCTTTTTTACTGTTACACACAACACCAGAGAAACAGGTGCCAGTTCCGTAAGGCCTGTAAGTGCGAGCGAGAAGTTCGATAAAAAACCGATTTATGACTCGGTTCACACGTTTGTGTAATATTCCAAATATAATGCAGATAAAGAGTATTTTCTTATTTTATTTTCAAGTAATATTATTTTCAGCACAGCACACATAACAGTCGCAATGTGTTTCCCCATAAATAGATTAGCCGTTGTCAGCGCTCTGAGCCGGGGCGACTCTATTAAGCGCGTTATTTCCGTTGTAGACTGACGGCTATACGTGTGTTGGAAGCGACTGATAATTGAAAATCCGACAATTTGAATAGGTGGGCGTGTTGAATGAATAGCTGTGCAGTTGCATGTTATAGGTGTATGTATAAGTGTATAGGCATATTATGTTAAGCAGTAGCTTTCTCACAACCTCACCAATCATGTTTCACATCCTTAGAGAATATGAATAAAGTAAAGTATTAGTTAAAAGTCACATTATTTTCAGCACAACAGACATAACGGTCGCAATGTGTTTCCCCATAAATAGATTAGCCGTTGTCAGCGCTCTGAGCCGGGGCGAATCCGTTGTAGACTGACGGCTATACATGTGTTTGAAGCGACTGATAATTATCAGTCGCTTCAAACACAGATTTTCAATTATATAATTGAAAATCTGACAATTTTAATAGGTGGGCGTGTTGAATGAATAGTTGTGCAGTTGCATGTATAGGTGTACATATGTCTATATACATATATAGGCATATTATGTTTAGCACTAGCTTTCTCACAACCTCGCCAATCGTCACCCGCTATAACCTGCAATTTTAGAAACTATTTAAGTACCATCTGTGAAAAGGACAAACTGACCGCCTCCCATTTCTAAATAATAAATTAAAAATATATTTATTTTATTTTTAACCTCCAACGCAAAACAAGGGGTGTGTGACCTCCTTATTTGTCCGTGTCACTCCGTGTCCTCCTTATTTGCATAGGCCCAGCGAGTTTGTACTCGTTGAGTTTGTCTTGACTAATAGTTTGTGGATAAATAATGTCTGATGACGGAACAGAAAAGTAGTGAATAACAAGGATGTCGAATAAAATTCATGTTTTATGTTTTTTTCAATAAAAATCATACCCTGTAATAAAATAACATACACTGTAATAAATGGATTTTTAGATTCCATATAAATCGAAATGAAATTCGTAAATATACTTAGAATCACATAAATAACTCGGACAAAAATGAAATATAAGCCGGCGCAGAAATATAGACGCATCCAGAAAATTCCATTTCCTCGTTTCTCGCCTACAATTCGAACGTGAAGCTTGGAAAGCAATCGATTTCCGGCCTATTCGACTTTAAACGGGGAATCAAACCCGATATCCGAACGGATTTAGTTGTGGACTCGATAGTCGGTAATGAATAGAGTGGGGCTCTGCATTTCACTTAGGTTTATCCGTTTAATTTATTAATTTTAGTACAGGAGCCGGTGCCATTTAAAGCAGTGTAATGCGAAGAGCGTTTTTAACCCCCGACGCAAATACGACGGGTGTTCTAAATTTGACGTGTCTGTGTGTGTGTGTGTCTGTATGTATGTGTGTGTGTGTGTGTGTGTGTGTGTGTGTGTGTGTGTGTGTGTGTGTGTGTGTGTGTGTGTGTGTGTGTGTGTGTGTGTGTGTGTGTGTGTGTGTGTGTGTGTGTGTGTGTGTGTGTGTGTGTGTGTGTGTGTGTGTGTGTGTGTGTGTGTGTGTGTGTGTGTGTGTGTGTGTGTGTGTGTGTGTGTGTGTGTGTGTGTGTGTGTGTGTGTGTGTGTGTGTGTGTGTGTGTGTGTGTGTGTGTGTGTGTGTGTGTGAGTATAATGTGTCTGTCTGTTCGCCCGTAGCGTTCAGATGGGTGAATCGATTCGAATGCGGTTTTTTTCGTTTGAAAGGTGAATTTGTCGGAAGTGATCTTAGCTATGTTTGATTAAAATCGGTCCAAGATGGCCGCCACCACAAAATGGCGGATAACATATTTTTTCACAACCCCCTCAATATTTTATTTATTTTATTTTTATTTTATTCATTTATTTGTAATCAACAGCGTTACAGATACTATAATTTTACATTTAAGACTTAAAATAAGGCCAAATAGGATTACAATTTTGTTTACTTAAAAATAGTTATTAATTATAACAGTAGGTACGTTTGAAAAGACCAAATAATTTAAGCAAGATTTACAATATAATAGTATGAAAACAATATCAATTAACTAGTAAAAATAAAAATAAAAATAAAAATACCTAGCAGGTGATTCACAACATGCGTGTGTGTGTGTATGTGTGAGTGTGTGTGTGTGGGTTTGTGTTTGTGTGTGGGAGAGAGAGTGCGTGTGAGAGTATACGTGAGTTAGTGCTACGGGGTTATGATATTATGCGTATTTATGTACTATTATGGATTATAATATAATTGTTGTTAATTACATATTATTTTTCCGATGCAGTTTAATTATTTCCTTTTTTAATTGCATTTTTGACAGGTGGAAAAGGTCGAAGTCTGAGTAAATTTTATTATAGTTTCGCGCCAGGCGCAGAAGTACGGAATTTCGGGCGTAGTCTGTATTTGATTTCGGTACACGCAATAGCTTAGGTTTTCGAGGCCTTAGGGGGGCAGCATTGAATGAGAATGCATTGAATGAGAATGCTGACAGCAGGCTAGGACAGTCAATTTGTCCAGTCAATATAGCTTGAAGCAGCAGCATGTCACTTTGGTTTCTTCTTGAGTCCAGGGAGTCAATTTTGTAATGAGTACAGGCTTCTTTATAACTGTCGAATTTTTTGAATTCTTTGAAAGCCAGGTACTTAAGAAATTGTTTTTGTATTGATTCGAGTCTCTGAGTATGTATAATATAATAGGGTGACCAAATGTTGCATGCATATTCGAGAGTACTTCGAACATATGCACAATACAGGGTTTTTATACATTCTATGTTGCTGAAAGTACGTGTTACTCGTTTAATGAATCCTAGTTGTTTGTAGGCTTTGTCCGCCACGACTTCGACATGCTCTTTCATCGATAGTTTAGCGTCAATTTGAATACCCAGGTCTCGGACGGTATTGACCTTAGCAATATTTATACCATTAATTTGATAGTCGAAGACTATTGAGCTAGTTTTGCGGGTAAGAGTTATGTGATGACATTTTTTAACATTAACAATAATTCTATTCCTGACATAGTAATCACTCAGGGCATTTAAGTCTGCTTGCATCCGAGAACAATCCTCAAGGGAACGTATTTTCAGGAAAATCTTCTTGTCGTCTGCAAACATCAAATATTGTGCATGGCTAAAACAGCTACCAATATCATATAGATATGCGTTGTATAAGAGGGGACCTAGGATAGACCCCTGGGGTACCCCTGATGGTATGGTTATAAAGTTGCTTCGAGCGCTACCCGTTACTACAGCCTGCATACGGTTTTTGATATATGAAGCCAGCCATCGGAGTAAGTTGCCATTTATTCCTAGGACGCTTAGCTTGTGAAGCAGAATTACGTGATCCACACGGTCGAAAGCTTTTTCAAAATCCGTATAGATCACATCCACCTGGCATCTCTCATCCATGCTCCGCAAGACATAGTCCGTGAAGACCGCTAAGTTGGTGACAGTGGAACGGTTTTTCATGAAGCCATGTTGCTCGTAAGGAATAGATCTCGAAATGATTGGAGATATGTATGAGTAAATAACTGACTCGAACAACTTGCTCATTACGTTGAGGATAGAGATTGGTCGATAATTCTCTATTTGAGTTTTTGGTCCACTTTTATGAATGGGGACTATTAGTGCTTCTTTCCAGATGTCTGGGAAACTACAGTAGACGTTTATGGAGAGGTTAAAGATAATTGTAAGAGGTTTCGCCAGATTTGCAGCACACTTGCTCAGGAAAACTGGAGGAATACCATCGCTACCGGCTCCCTTGTTAGTTTTCAGAGTTTTGAGCAGCTTGAGTACATTACTCTCATCAATGGTGATTTTACAGATAGATTCTTTATAGCTCAAATTTGAGTGGCTCATTGCGTCATAAGAATTAGCTGGTTTTGCAAAAACACTCTCAAAATATTCACTGAAACCATTACAAGCTGACACTTCATCCGTATATACAGTATTGCCTAATGTAAGCGTGGTAGGGTATCCATTTTGATTGCTTCTAAGAGATTTAGTGAAAGAAAAAAGAAGCTTAGGTATGAAATGAAAGTGCTTAACTAGTAAAATAGCATTATGCAAATTTAAGATGACCGCCGCCACAAAATGGCGAAAGTTGGGGGTTTTTTAAATTTTTAATTTATACTTGTGTTAATAGAATTAGTGAATACCGGATTATTTTGAAGACTAATAAAATTATTAATTAAAGATTGATAACGTGTATACTGTACATACGTTGTACAATTTTTTGATGCGACTTAATCGTTATTTATTTTGGTAATCGAAGGAAAATATGAAGATAAAATGAAAAACAAAAAAAACATGACTTACCTATAAGTGGAAATTTTGAAATCATCCACTAATTGTCATGGATGATAATATACATACGTATCTTCCATATTTCGCTCTGTATCCTTCTCTGAGTCCGATCTCTAAGGCGGTGTTTTCATTAAGAGGTTATTGCCCCCAGCTCCCAAACTATTAATGTTGGAGCATCCCTTTGCGAATGACTTAGTAATGGTAAGAGGCTGCCTAATGGAATTCGAGTTGCTTAACGATACAAAGTACAGCCTGCGAGAAAAGAAATGGGTAAAAGTCTATGCATTATTTACTTGGCACGATACTTTTAGTGCTCATTATGTGAGGAGAAAGTTACCTACGGTATAAGTCTCCTTCGATGTTGTCATCATCAACCCACAGAAGTTTACTGCTGGACATAGGTCTCTTACGAATTTCCACACGCTGCGTCGTCTAGTACCGCTTGAATCCAGCACCGTCTTCGGTAAACGTAATCTGTCAACGTAATCGAAATATATGAACTCGTACTAAAGCTTAGTGAAGGATAGTGAATTCGAATGCATCTTAAAAGTACCAGTGTACTTAGTACGACGTTGCACATCTCGAAAATGTTGATACGCTCAAACTCAACGCCCATTATTTTAGAATCGCAAATGCAAACTACTAATACTAATAATACTAAAAAGATTTTTACTTCACTAATTTTCCGCTTGAGGCACTGGCTGTAGATATAAGCATGAATTCGGGCCTTAAAATAATGCAGTTAAGGTTTATTTTACTTTCAAGTTGTAGTGTTTCGATAGTCGAAGTGTATCAACTTTTTCGAGATGTGTAAAGTCGTACTAAGCCCTCCGTATGCGTTTCCTATCGATCGATGAAAAATACAACTCTAACTCTATCATAGACTCTGTTTTATTACTGTAAGCTAGTCTCCGGCTCTATGAGATGGCAAACTAACATTTACAGGGTAATTTCAGCCTGATCCGTGAATGCGCTGTACAGATAAGAGTTTGTTTACATTATAGCGGACCGTGTGAAAAAACGGCCGTTCAAATAGATAGTTAAATATTAAAGCCATTTCACGCCCCGACATTGAAAAGTGTTTAGATAGATCTTTTGCAAATAAAATGCTACTGAATTCTTCAGTATTTTTGTTAGTGCTCTTGGGCTTTTTATCTTTGCGTTGTTTTATCTGATATTCTGTCTTTTATAATGCCGTCTTACAATAGCAGTTATTAGAACCATTTGATTCTTGAATTCTTATTGAATAATTGTGTATTTTAACGTGTTTTCATTACTTTTTGGTCCACATTATTTTACCATTATTAGTCAAGTTTTTAGTTATTAGTTGAAGGACCTTATCATGAAAATTGATGTTTAGTATAGCTGTTTGAACCCTGTTCCATCTTAGGTAATTTCCAAGTCAAAGTTCTTCATTCAAAGTCACTACCTACACCGCACATTTGTTGAATGTCAATAATTTTATAAATATTACTAGCTGATGCCCGCGACTTCGTCCGCGTTTTTAAGAACACTTCGGGAACTCTATAATTTTCCAGGATAAAAAGTGGTCTATGTCCTTTTAGCGTGGTAGACTATGGCCAAAACCCTTCTCACTCTGAGAGGAGACCCGTGCTCTGTAGTGAGCCGGTAATGGGTTAATCATATGTCCTTTTCCAAGGTCTAGTCTACCTCTATACCAAATGTCGTCGAAATCGGTTCGGCCAGTCACGCGTGAAGCCGTGACCAAGGAAAATAGGGATTCATTTTTATATATTATATAGATGCAAGTAAGGTAATAGTGATAATTATACGTTAAAAACTAAAACTATACGGGTTTCAAAATGCATCCCAGTCTTAAAAGAATTCACAACAAACTCGTATGTAGAAGGTATGTACATATGTACAAGTGCAAAATTCGTAAAATATATTTTAAAACAGTAAAAGAAATAAACATTACGTATCTAAATACCACAAGGCTCCGTACGTGACTAAAATAAGTCGTATTATAAAGTAAAGGGAATATACAAGGAAAAGAACGTGTTGAAAGTAATAAAATTGTCCAGACGCATCCATAAAACATTCTAAATCTGCACAATATGGCGATGACAGAGAACTGTACTTTCTGTCAAAGTCTTATTGAAATATCGTTTGAGAGCAATGGAAACAGTCACTAAGTGTGAACGCGCCTCTGGTAATAAAAGTGTCCAATCGCATTCATAAAACTTTATAGATCTGCATAGTTTATTCGATGCAGTAATCACAGATTAATGGCCTGATAATAATGGTAATACCTTAAAACAGAGTCATATTTATAAGGGCACTGGCTGCGAAGCTGAAGTGGCAATGGTTGGAATCCCAACCTGGAATTCCAAACTCGCACCGGGAAACACACTTTAAATTCAGATTTGTAGTTATCAGACTTCACACTAAATGTACTGATGACATCAGAAGAGTCGCAGAGAGCGCATACAAGCGGCACAAGACCGCAACGTGCCGAAGTTCTTACTAGAGACTTATGTCCATCTGTGGACACCTATCGATTGATAAAGGCGACGGCGACGAAGGCCATGGATAAATATAGTAGGATTGGGATTCTAAAAACGGACATGATTCTGCTCCAATATGTCGCGATACATGTTTGACGTGATAACGTCTTAAAAATCGATGAACGCCGGCCGCACGCGCGAAAAAGTGTGACCAATTGTCACGTACCGCCTAGCTAAACGTGCAAGCGAGAGCGCGGAACAAGCGATAGAGAGGCAATGTTTCTTATGACGATATCACGTAAAATTATCGTCCGTAAACCGAGTTTACAGGCAAGCAATTTTTTTTTTAAAGAATATTAGCCATGATGAACATGACTTTCCCTTTCCCCTCTAATTGAGCGAAAACTTGTGCTAGGAATGGGTACGACAATGGTGTAACGGGCGGGGTTTAAACCGTTGACCTTACGGTTTTTGATTCGGGCTCGGCAACCGTTGCGCATGAGGTGACATTGACGCAACACTGTCCCGATTTCAGTCATTTCTTAATCACTCTCAAAAGATGTATATAGGCTGAAAAAAATATGTTTTAGTAACATACATTAACAATATATTTATATAGCATTTGTCCCGAGATCTACAACATAAATGGCTTCATCTCAAAAGCTGTTAACGTACTTTTGTAGATGTGTATTTTCAGTGCTGTTCTGCAACTTAATCTAACTTAACTACCATCATAATATCAATTAATTATAATAAAGATAAATGAACAACATCTAAAAACTCAAAACTTTTCACAAGTTTTTATGCAAGGTCAAGACAAATGACATTAGTCTTGGTTTAACCTAAAAGTAAAGTTTCAGCAAACATATAGATTTCAGTTTGTCTAAAAATTTCACTCAATGCGGTATTTACCTTGAAAGATGAAAGCGGTGGGTACCCAAGCGGCCATTCAAATATAAAAGTCAATCGATAGTCACCTGCCAGGATAATGAGACACCGAGACGTCTTGATACTTTATTGCGCTGGGATTTTAATATCGCCCCGTTCACCGCCATTGTGATTTTAATAGTTTTAGTGCTCAGAAATCAAAAGTAAAAAACCTGGTAGGTATAACTTATGGAATCATCTAGGTGTCTGTCTGTCATACCCAGTCTGTTCAGAAACTATGTACGTAAAATATAGAAAAATTAAGAAAATTTCTCGTTACGGATATATAGAAGTATAGGTACATATTCAAATAAATAAACAAAAACAAAGTAACTCCAGCACATTAAGCCATCAAGCATGTATGAGGAAACTCAACCTGTCCATTTATACATCTCACTATCTTCCATTTCATCGTTTATTATTCACATTATTTAGCTAATATTAATCAGTATTAAACTATTAACATCGGGGTCAATCCATTTCATCTTAACCATCCTAACCTGACTTGATTAAGTTCATCCTGAACCAACTTTATGAAGAGTTATTTTACGGCATCCAAAACAAAACGCTATCTAGCATCTAAAATGAAACACATAAATAGCCTTAATATCGTTGCAAATGGAATAACCGTTTTCGCATTATATGGGAATTAAAATCACCCAAATAACTACAGTTCGGCCTAATGATGTGTAAATTGAACATATATTAAATGCGTGTGAGCGTATAATTTATTTCGTGTAAATACAGCCTCTCCGATTAAGGGTTACATAATTTATTCAGTTCACCGCGGATACCTTAGAGGACTTGCAAAATTTCTTACGAGATGTTTCAAATGGTTAAGGCAGCAAATAAAGCAGCAGTGTATCGTAAAATTTGAATAAATCCTACCGTCTACCACACCACAACGCGCACTTAGCTCGAAGAACCGATAGACTTTGGGGTCCCAAGAATGGCGACCTCACACCGGAAAACGCAGTGTTGGCAGACCTCCGCTAGGTGAACTGACGTCATCAGAAGAGTCGCGCTCACTAAGGTTAAACTATTAATGCAAACTCTGATATTATTCATATTTCTTTACATCCCCGAAATTTGGACCCTAAAAATCACACGTTCTCTCGATCATTGATGCGTTCAAAATATGACGCTGGCACAGGATGTTCGGCATCTCATGGACATCACATAATACAAATGCGTCGTTCCTGGAAGTGTTGAAGTCCAGACCCATCTCTTCACTATTTGTACTCAGTGACAACTGTCTCTCTTCGGCCACGTGGCAAGAACAAATCCTGATAACCTTGAACGCCTCATTATATCCGACCGCGTAGAATGAAAGAGAAGTAGAGGAAAAGTGCGCCGACCCACTAGACTTTGCTCTAAAAGATTCAGAATTGCACTTCCTAGCGAACTGTAATATGCAAGCTGACATAGTTCACGACCTTAGTCAAGAGGAAATGACAAAGAAGAATAGATTTCATCGTAGCTAATTTCCTCTTCACTGGTAACGGCTAGATACAGGCGGAATGAAATCGTGTTTCCTTGCAGAAATCTATGTCCAGCAGTAGACATCTATTGGTTGAGACAACGAATTTACTCTTCTGGTGACAGTACAGGCGACCCATTTTTTGCGCAAAGTACAGCAGCCGGTATATTTAGCACAGACAGACTTTCAATTATTCTACGGAAAGTTGTTAAGCAAAAAGTGAGTCCACTACTAAACTTTTTCGTCGCTTACTTAACTTTGAGAGCTTTTAATTACTAAGTAATTAGTGCTGCTTTAATACTGTTCGCATTAGCGGGCTTAGCGTTTTGTGAATTCGTTTGAGCGAACTGTTCGCGTATTAATTATTAGGTTTATCTTTCACATTTTGCGCGAATGATATCAAAATTTATAATTTTATGAGTTATCTACTGACTGTGAATATTTTAATCAAGTAAATTCACATATACATAATTTGATTAAATAGAAAACAACTTCCTTCAATATTTTGTTAATACGATGTATGCACTACATGTTGTAAAACTAAAAAGCAAAACCGACTGTTTACTGATATTATTGCACTGATCGCAAGGGACTATCTCTTATTCATTGAAGAGTTCGATCCTCGAATTCAGACAGACAGAACCAGAATTATGAAGTCTGTTTTAAGATTGGAAGAGTAGAGGTAGAGCAAGAAGAGGTAGAGCAATGGCCGAAATGAATAACCCACTTAATCCAAAATCTAAACATTGAATGCAATGTAAATGGTTTTAGTTTTTGATATTAGATAGATATTATCTATATTAATATCTATCTAATATCAAAAACTAAAACCAGATTGCGTGGATTGATATTATTCACACGCTTTACTACAATCTGGATTAAAACTTCAACGTTTAAATTTTTGATAGAACATTAATGATGCCCGTTTATTGAAACGGATTATTGGAACGAAGTTCCTTATCGCGCGTTGCGAAAGGGGGCTAGACGGAAAAAATTAAGACCAAAAGTTGTAACCACACTTTTTGCTATAGTTGTAAGCCGTGCGGCGTGCGCGTGTTTCTCTGTCTGTCTCTCTCTCTCTTATAGAAAGCAAGCCAGTTATTTTCTTTTCATCTTTCTATTTCGCATTGAACAGTGTGGAACTTCGTTCCATCCGGGTGCCCCTTGACACCTCTCAAGTTTTTTTATCAATTCATCTCTCAATAATCAGAGTAGTCGAAACACTCGTCTCCGCCCCGCTCCGCTTCAATTGGCATCTTATTACACTGCTTGTTCTAGCCGCTACAGTTTTTCTGAAGCAAAAATCGTTGCAAGAAACTTACGATACACTTTTAAACCTCAGGCAAGGCTAGGGGAGGCTAGGTAATAAGCCTCATAATCTGTAATGGTCTGTGTTACGGTCTGAGGGTAGTTTCGTTTAACGGTAATCGCCGCCGTATCGCGGGAACTCTTTGGAAATGGAATACATTGAAGTAACGATTATAACTCCTTCGCATTGGTCGGTTTTATGTTGGAATTAAGTGTAGGCAGTTTTTAAAATGCTCAGTCCAAGATTTTATCCCAGTTTCTAAAAAACTATCTTCTCCTCGAGCGACGGACGTCCATTGACATGACACAATCTTAGCCGCGGCTCTGTTGGACATAGCATGCGACACACGAGAAAATTATCTCTACACTACTACTCCTTTCAAACCCCCGACGCAAAAACAACGGGGTGTTATAAGTTTGACGTGTCTGTGTGTGTGTGTGTGTGTGTGTGTCTATTTCCCCGTAGCGCTTAAACGAGCGAACCGATTTGAATGCAGTTTTTTTGTTTGAAAGGTGAATTAGTCGGACGTGTTCTTAGCTATGTTTGATGAAAATCGGTCCAAGATAGCCGCTGCCACAAAATGGCGGATTAAATATTGTTTCACAACTCTCTCAATATGGGTATCAAATACGAGATTCGTCTCGTTACGTCTGTCAAAGTATCAACGCTTATCAACAAAGTACTGTGATTTGATATTAATACGACGATTAACACGTACTTAGTTAAATTATTGTTTATTCAAGTAGGCAATTGTTAAATAGCACCATTATTTATGCAATTTTCATCTTGTTCAACTGTATGTGGAACGCAAAAAAGAATGCAACATTTTTCACTCAGCATATTAGTGTCAACAGTCACTTTTCGCTAGCTATAATTTAAGAATTCCTTAAAGACTTGATTTTCTAAGTGACTCACTGTAGTCGACCCAATAGAAGAACGGTTCTCAGAGCGCCGCGCCGGCCTCAGGCGAGAGGCTATTACTTTACTTTTTATATTTAAGTCGGACTTCCCTCCCGGCTGCGGTTCTCCCATTAATATCCCCCGCGGGAAATCACTGAAATTTGGGATTGCCGTATGCCCTAGCCCAGTTCGCAAAGTTTTATTCGAGCGGGATTTTGAACAAGTGGCAAGCGAGGAAGTATAGTATTAAGAAATTAAAAAAAAAACCCCAACGTAAAAACGGCTGAACCGATTTTGATAAAACATGTCTAAAAACCAACTTTCGAATCAAAAAAACCGCATTCAAATTGGTTCACCCTAAGAGCTTCGGTGCCACAGTCAGACACACATATCGGTCAAGCTTATAACACCCCTCTTTTTACATCGCGGGCTAAAAATTAAACATTTGCTTTACTGGAACTAGTGTTAGCAGCCCTCCAACTCCAAGCAGCGTGGCGGGTCTAAGCTCTAAATGCCTCTCTCGGGTAAGAAAGAGAAGGCCTGTACCCATTAGCAGATTTTAATTAGTTCTTCACTCACATGTAATATGCAAAAGCACGGAAACTTATACGCGGATTTTTTAAATAATTTATGCCTCATTATGATAATATTAAATCAGTTATGACTTAAAATATGCAATACCATCGGAAACGACGCGGCAGCACACCATCCGACCGAAAACTATGTAAATCAATTTGTTAACTGTATCATAATGAATACTTTACCTGGACAAATTAATGTTTGAGTAATTTGTTTGGGCACAACGTTATCAATTTAATTATATAATAATATCAACTATAGTTATTGTGGAGAGACGTCATGAAATGAGTCCGCTAGATATTGCGACAAGTTGTCATAAATAATTATTACTTGCATATCCACCTTCATTCACTACAGCCTTTTTAACGTCCCACTGGGCTACTAGGCACAGGCCTTCTGTCTCATAGGAGAGAGGGATTTAGAGCTTGGACCCGCCACGCTGCTCCAATGCGGCTTGGTGGGCTTTAACGACTATTGCCACATGATAGTGATAATAATCGTGAAAGACTCTTTTACGTGCTCTCCGAGGCACTGAGAATTTCTTGACATAAAAATCCAATACCTAAAAATAATTTGCCTGGCCCGGGAATCGAACCCGGGACCTCGTGATCTGCAGTCGAATATGCTAACCACTAGACAAACGAGGCAATTATAATATACCTTATACGTATTTGTAAAATTGATTGACAGCTGATTGTGATATATAGAGGCGGTAGGTAGGTACATATTCTAGGGTCTTTCGAACGAGTTTGTAAAAACTTTAACTCCCGTGTATAACACGACGTTTTTTAATACATTTCTGAGAAAACATACAAACCAGAATGAAAATCATTTGTCACATTTACTTGACAGAAAAACTCAATTTTTGATCCGACCCGGGAATCAAACCCAGTATCTTATGATCCGTAATTGAATATATACCAACCAATAGAGCAATAAGACAATTAAGGTAAAGTCCCCTTATTCCGTGGTATTTTCATAAAAACTCGAAAGAACGTCAAAAATTAAGCATTTACTACACCTTTCTGAAGAATTGGCTATTTTTATCAGAAGCGTTATTTATTTAACTCTTGAAATATCCTAAAAGGACAACAATTACAACTTGATTTAAATGTAAAATTAAATTAAATATGAAGAAAGTCCGAATGCTCCAATTCCGAGGTAAAAATCCTAATTCCGAGGCAAATGGCTCCTAATTCCGAGGGTACAAAATTCAAAAGGAAACGAGTAGAATGAATTCTACATGGTGTTCAAAAATGAACTGCATTTATTAATAGATTTCAAAATCAATTCGATACGTATGAATTGTTTAATTATGTTTGTGTGTAAAATATTAATATATGTATATATTATTAATATATATATAGCTGCTCGTGCTGATTCATTCGCTCACTGACTGACTGACTGATTGATCACCTCTCCTGTAAAATTTTGTATGAAAATTATTTTTTTCACAAATGGTTTCGTATAGATGATAAAAATTCATTCAGAACAAAAATATGGAGAGAGCTGATGATTGAGGATTTCAGAGACGAGCGATGGGCACGCTTAAGGTATTGAAGATAGGTGGGTGCTCGAGCAAATGTCACTCGAAACGTCATGCAATTGGCAGTGAGCTGAAAAAAAAGTCAAAATGGCGAAAATAAGATGGCCGCCATACAAATTTCGTCGGTCTCCATCTCGGAAGGTATGAAAGATAGAAGAGTGGTTTCTTAGCATAAGATGATCAGGATCCGATGGTTTATTCGATAAATAGAAAAAAAAATCAAAGTGGCGGAATTTATTTTTCCATAGAAAATGTATGGCGAATATTGAGAGAGAGAAGTTGTGAACAATGCAGGCCTTTGATGCGGTTCTTTGGAGAACTCTCAAAGAAAAATATGGGAAGACATGATGATTGAGGGTTTGGAAGACGGTTGAGCAGCCCGGGCAGGGTATTGTAGATAGGTGGGAGGTGCTCAAATAAAAATTACTCAAAACCTCATCCCATTGGCACTGAGCTGAAGAAAAACCCAAAATGGTGGATACAAGATGGCGGCCATACAAATTTCGTCGGTGATTATCTCACTAAGTATAAAAGATGGAAGAGTAGTTTTTTTAGCAAAAGATGATCAAAACTTAATAGGAGTCAAATAGTGGTCTTGAAGTCGCGTGGCCTTTACTTCCTTTGACAGTACCGCGAGCCTCAATAAATTCAAGGCGGTGCGTACGAATGTAAGTTAACGACCTGTATGGTTAGTTCGAGCTTGCACACTTCGAAAACGGTACTAGATTTGAATATCGAAAAACTATAATATCAGAGCAAAATTAACCCTAATGCTCTTACAATCAAATAAGATTATAAAGTCATAATGTAGTAGGGTACTTCGAATAATTATTTTAAAAATTTTTGCTTGGAGCGTAGACGAATGGTTGAATATATTGGCGGACTCAAACCTTAAAACCAACCAGTTTAGTTGCATTTCACTCTCAAGTCATGTTAGTCAATGTGTTTCGATACTCGAATTTCTATCATCGTTTCCCCAATGTACAAAGTCGGCATAAGGCCTCTGTACTCACTAGGTTAGCAATCAGCTGTTCGACAAAAATCTTAGATTTGATAACATGACAGGTTTAGGTATGACGGTGTGACTCTTGTTCCATGGAAGCAAAGAAGGTAGCTTGGATGGGATGCCACGTGTGTGGATACACTGGCATTGTCTCACATACAGGTGACCTCCGTGGCGGCCGGAGCAGCAGCCACTAAGGCGGAAAGGGCTAAGAGGCGCAAATATGAAAATATAGAAAATAATTTCATATTTGTGCCTTTTGGGGAGGAGACCATGGGTTCGTAGGGCGAGGATGCTAGGTCCTTTTTTAAGGGTTTGTCATCCCGTCTCGTGGAGTCCACGGGTGACCGGAGGGCAGGCAGTATAATATTGTACTCTGTATTACTACTGTATAATATTGTACTACTGTATATATATATATATATACCCCTACCTATCTAGAATGTGCACCTGGCTGTGCCCCTCACCCATCTTTCAAACCTTCGATCATCATCACTCTCCATATTTTTGCTCCGAATAATTTGTAAGGATGAGATTTCTTAAAAAAAAAAACTAATTTTACATTTGTACAATCGTTTTTTTTAGCTCACTGCCAATCGGATGATGTTTCGAGTGATATTTGTTTGAGCACCACCCACCAATCTTCAATAGGTGCACTGGCCGTGCTCCTCATCCATTTCCTAAATCCTCAATCATCAGCTGTCTCAATATTTTTCCTTCGCATGATTTTTGTCTTCTATACGAAACCATCAATGAAAAAAACAATTTGTACGGAAAAATAAATTCTGACATCTTGATTTATTTTCTATCCATTTAGTAGATCTTTAGGTCTTGATCATATTTTGCCCAGAAAATACTCTTCCATCTTTTATACTTAGTGAGACATCGACGAAATTAGTATAGCCGCCATTTTGAATCTGCCATTTTGGGGTTTTTTTCAGTTCAGTGCCAACTGGATGAGGTTTTGAGTAATTTTTGCTTGAGCACATCCCACCTATCTACAATACCCTGCCCGGGCTCCTCAACCATCTTCAGAACCCTCAATCATCATATCTTCCCATATTTTTTTTGAGATTTCTCCAAAAAACCACATCAAAGCCTTGCATAGTTTACAACTTGTAGTCTCTTCAATATTCGCCATACATTTTCTATGGAAAAATAAATTCCACCATTTTGGTTTTTTTTCTATTCATCGAATAGACCTTTGGATCCTGATCATCTGTTGCTAGGAAACCACTCTTCCATTTTTTTACCCTCCGAGGTGGACACCGACGAAATTTGTATGGCGGCCATCTTTTTTTCGCCATTTTGAATTTTTTTCAGCTCACTGCCAATTGGATGACGTTTTGAATGACATTTGCTCAAGCACCCCCCTCCTATCTTCAATACCTTAAGCGTGCTCTTCACCCGTCTCCGAAATCCTCAATCATCAGCTCTCTCCATATTTTTGTTCCGAATGAATTTTTGTCTTCTATACGGAATCATTAGTGAAAAAAAATTTTTTATACAAAATTTTACAGAAGGGGTGATCAATGAGTGAGTCAGTGAATGAATCGCACGAACAATAATAAGATAAACGTTTTAGAATATGAATGTTTGCGTGACTGAACGCGAATGATACTTGGTGTAACTGAAACCATACTGAAATATTGTGAGCATCCTGTATTTTATTTCTATACATACCACGTAATTAGAGGCTCATAGAACCTTATTCCGAGGTAGTATTTCTATCCATACCACGTAATTAGGGGCTCATAGAACCTTATTCCGAGGTAATACCACGGAATTGAGTTTTGTAACAAAAAACACGTTTCCTAATTCCGAGTGTTAAAAAAGAAAAGATTTTTCCATAATAAACAAATAATTTAAAGCTTAATTAGATTATCTTCATAAATATGTACAATACTCTCTCAAAATTGCATCGAAATATGTATAAATTTAATTTTCTTTTAAATTAATTTTCTTTAGCTTTCCCATACAATCTATCAATAAATTACCTAAATAGGTAAACTTTGACACGGTATAGTTAGTGATTGAGACGCCAAAGTGTACCTCGTAATTAGGACTCTGTAACCTTATTGCCTATTTAAATATTCAAAACCGAAACAAGAAGTATTTAACATAAAACGACTATAAAAACTGAAAAAGTTATGAAGTCTATGAAATCGCAATTCCGCGGTATACCACGGCGTTAGGAACCGGCTAAAATATTTGGCACCTAACGCCGAGGTATTTTCAAAACCTATTTTCACCTTAATTTCTTTACAAATATTCACAAAAGTTGATTGTTTTCGATTGAAAATATAGTCCTTCAAATATTCAAATCTAAATAAAAACAAATAAAGCTCAAAATTAACGGATAAACACTATTTAAAAAAATGTAGGTATTTCGTGCACGAGGTCCAAAATGTATGAAACATGCGTTCGGGCCGGCTGCTAGTGTAAAACTTGCCGGTTATTTTAAAACATATACATATAAAATTAACAATTTCGTCATTTATCTATGGAATGATAAACTATCAATTGATTAAGATATGTTGCAGTAAAAAATAGCTTGGGGATCGGTTGAAAACGCTGTTTTTCTATATACCTCGGAATTGGGTGCCAATTTTAGAATACCACGGAATAAGGAGACTTTACCTTAGTTAGACAAATTCTATTCAAAATCTGTAGTCTACAAGAGAATCTTTATGTAAGTAACACATTAAGCGTATATTGCAAGAGTACCTGGTATAGTAACTCAATCAAAGATTCCCTTTGTGTAGCAAAACATAGCGTTTTCCATCACTAGACAAGGCGTAATGGCCTCCTCTACTGGACGTTGGGAAGCATTCTGGATATGACATAAACGTGTAGGCCGCTAAGCGGGCGCGTGGATATTTTGTTTTTTCAACATCCCATGTGAATCATTTTGTCTTTCCTAAGCTCCTTTGAGCTCATACCTTGCTAAAAACTGTTAAAAGTTCACTGGCGGATGTTTAGGTAGATCAAAATGTAAACATCCGCCAGTGAATGCCCCATCAAAATTGATCCAGCCTTTGAGAGATTAGCCAATAATCTTTAAAGTATTTCCTTTCTATCAAAAAAAGAATGAAGGAAATCGGACCACGCGTTAATGAATTACAGCTAAGTACACATTTTGACTTTCATCCCCTATCCCAAGGGAACCGTGCTGAATTTCGGAATTTCGGGAAAAGTATCCTATATGTTACTCCGTAGTATGAACTTAAATCGTGCCAAGTTTCATTTCAATCTATTCAGTAGTTTTTGCATGATGCGCGCACAAACATACAGACAAACAGACAAACAGATAAACAGACAAACCGACAAACAGATAAACAGACAAAAATTTAAAAAAATAGCTGTTTTACGTTCTATTACATATCCCTAACTTCCCCCAGTTATTATTTTGCAAAAATCATTAATGTACAGATACGGCAAGTCTACGATTTTATCATAATATGTATGTATAGATAGACTACCTCCATACAGTAGTTTTTTTTACTCTTTGTTTTTTAGAAGCTTTTATCCATTAAGATCTATTAACCTCATTGTTGAAAAAAAACCTTAAAACTAAAGTTCATTTGGTATGTTTACGATTTTTAGTTTATGTTGATGATTTTTCTTCACAATTATACGGAAGAGGATCACCTCTATTACGAGTACAGTTGAGAGCAGATCCAGTATAACTAAGGTAACAGATTAACAGGATAACGTGTTCAAAGTACACTGGATGATAGCTTGAAATTAGTAAGCATATCTACAAAATAGTACCATGACTGACTGACTGACTGACTGAGAGACAACGTATAGCATAAACCGGTTAACCTAGAGATTTCAAAGAAGAAAGAGTACTGTAGAGGTGCACTAAGGAGGGAACTGTTTGAATTCAATCCTTAAAGGGTTCACTCCTTAAAGGATTTGTAAAGGGGTTGTTAAATTGTACAAAGAAACAATGTTTTTAAAACCCAATTCCATGCGTACGGGTTCACCAGTTCAGCAGCTTGTCTAAAAACAATTTAAGACACCATGTTTTGGCGCCGCAATGCATGTTAGCCTAATAGATAAACTATTGGTGTGGCGTCTCAAGTGACAATTTTAAATCAACTCATAAACTTTATCGCTCTTAATTTACTATGCTTACTGCTTTAATGAAAATGAACCGATCATTTGCATAATACGATTTTTATATAGAATACGAATTTGCGTACATATAATTTATAAGTACGCCAACGTAAATCTGCTGTCATTTAGTGTGGAAAACTAATATCAACTATTATTATTATTAATCGATAAACGCTAGTTTAGTGACCGTTAAAGTGTTACTCAAAACGACGCTAGGCACAAAGTTGGCTAACAATACAGTAAAGCCTTGCACAGACACAACGTGCGATAGATGTGACGCGTAAATGCGACTTTGAGGTACGCGACGTTACGCACGACAGCGACGCGCGACGCTACTTTTTTTAAGACTACTATATGGCTTAATGTTGCGCGTCACTTGCTTTTAAAACATTGTTTTTTATACAATGCAATGTGCAAATGTTGCCACTAGCCTCATGCAGTGTCATGTGTAGTCACAGAAATCGCGGTTGCGTCGTTCAAAGTCTACCTTATTATCAGCAACACGGCCACAACGTATAGTTAGTCTTTTGTGACAACTTATTGTTTATGTGGAAATTGTATTGTGTCATGTATCTTTGGTAGCGCAATGTGTGACATGTCATTGATTTTTGAACGCCACAGCGACGCTACTACGCTTCGCGGTGCCGCAGCGTTCTATGTGGCATTCCACGCAGATTTATGTATAGGACACCGCAGTGGCAGTGGAAAGCCATGTGGCGTCGTTCTCACGCGTCGTTTCCGTCACGCGTTGTGTCTACCCAAGCCTTAAGGGTACAACCCAGGCCTGGCGGATGTATTTGTCTGTTTCACGCGCGAGCGGCCGGAACGCAAAATTATTGTGGGCACTCACTACGAGAGTGAGGAGTTTATTGTTGTGTATTTAATTGTTAGTTGAGTTAAGGCCTTGTCACAAACACTGTTGCTGGTCGGGGTTATTTATAAAAGACGTTTTTGTTAGTGCAAGCTACCTATTACCTAAAAGCCCGTGATTTGTGATTTCTTAATTGCCTCATATTATATTGTTGCGTTTTTGTATAGTCCGCGAAGATTAGAATTGTATTGTAAATCATACATTAATTTTAAGGTTTGGACACATACAACGCATGCCCGAAGCGGTACGCGATAGAAATGCGGTCAAAGCGTTCTTCTCTGATATCATAACCGCGACTTTATGTCATTTGTCACGCTGCGTTTGAGTAATATAACCACTTGTAATTACTTAAGCGGACAGAAATATACCTCTCCATTAAGTGGGCAGAAAACAACAAACAAGTGTATTCTTGGTATAAGCTTAGTACATTTTCACAAGTACACATGCATATATGACACGTCAGGCTGTAGGTTGTATCCGTGCAACGTGTTTAGTGTTTAATTTGCGGCTTCGCATCCATCACGCTCTTGTCTGGTGTCACAACCGCAACTTAATGTCATTTGTCACGCTGCAATTGATTATAGACATTCATGCTCAGAGAACAGGAGTTTATGCTTTATTTTTTATCTTATATATTTATTTATAGTAAAATTATTATTATTATCTACCTGGCCCAGTACCTTAGCGCTGTGTTCATATAATTAAAACTGGGAGTAATTCCTAAGAATCTTCAAATTTTAAATTAGCTCATGTCTGGTTTGGTAGGAGGCTTCACCGTTACCGTCATACTAAAGATGTATGCGTAGAAATCAATTAGAGACCAGTTATAGAACCAATTAGAGACTTATTAACCAAACTCGTCTCTTTCCGATTATTATACAATGGTGGTAGTTTTCTAAGTATAATAATGCGATGAGTTTAACAATCTTTCCGAATGAATCATTCATTATTTTAATTCTATTACAATAGACTGTTGGGCACAAAATTATTGCTTTAAGTAATTTTATAACACTAGTGCGATACATAGCACGTTGTAATGCATCATTCTTGCGGCGTATCAGCTGGAATTAGTCCCGGAATAGCTAAGCAACGTCAGTTCACTGAGCCCATTGTTTGCGTACGCGTTCCACTCAACTAGGCTTCAAGAGAATATTATCTGGAGGCTTCGCCTATGTAGTGCTACAAACTGTGCATTTAATATTGATATCACTATGTTTTTATTTGGCCATAAAAATATTTTAAATGCAAAAGTGTGCTTGTCTCACTGCCCATCTGTCTATCTGGTACATTTTCACGGTCTAATCTCTGGTCCAATTTTGACGTTATTAAGTACGGATATAGCTTATATCTCCGAGAGGGACATAGAATACTTTTATTCTGGAAAATATGATTTAAAAGGAAAACAGAAAATGTGAATCACATGCGGATGAAGTCGCGTGCTCTAGCTAGTCAACTAAATGTGCGGTGTCATTACATTCAAATAGTGACACGAATGGACGATATTGAATAAATATAATCCTTTTATTTGTTTTTATAATATTTAAATCATGCTTGTTGTGAACTCAAAGTTTAATATTGTTCACGTAAACTTTATAGAGTACTTTTCATTTTATTCTTTACCTGAGGAGCTTAATGGCAAAAATCAATACTGCCGTGACAAATGTGTTCTAAGCAGTAGGTACTTGAAATAGATAACACCGTGACGGATGAACCACAAGAGTTTTAAAATACATATTATAATAATACCTACTCGTACATTATACATATTCTAGATGTTATATTTACCAACTGCACCAGAACGTAGGTAATGTTTTTAGGTATGTCCACCCTTAGCCTAAATGGATTGATAGATCATAACAAATGAGGTGTCGTTAGATTTGTATTAGTCATGAAAGTGACATTGGGTATTAGAAGTCAAAAAAAAAAAAAGAAATAATATTATGATGGATGCTAGATGAACATAGACGACGATGGTGGACGGACCACAAAAATATTTTTACATTAAAATATATTTTTAAATTTTCGTGATTAAATTTTTGAATTATAATTTGCACTTATTTATTTTTAACCCCCGACGAAAAAACGACGGGGTGTTATGAGTTTGACGTGTCTCTGTGTGTGTGTGTGTGTGTGTGTGTGTGTGTGTGTGTGTGTGTGTGTGTGTGTGTGTGTGTGTGTGTGTGTGTGTGTGTGTGTGTATGTGTGTGTGTGTGTGTGTGTGTGTGTGTGTGTGTGTGTATGTGTCTGTCTGTCTGTTCCCCTGTGGCGCTCAAACGGGTGGACCGATTTAAATGCGGTTTTTTTTTTGAAAGGTAAATTAGTCGAGAGTGTTGTTAGCTATGTTTTATGAAAATCGGACCAATATGGCCGCCGCTACAAAATGGCGGATTACATATTCTATCACAACGCCCTCAATATGGGTATCAAATGAAAGGGCTTGACTAGTAGAACATCACTATGCAAATCCAAGATGGCCGCCACCACAAAATGGTGAATGTTGGGAGTTCTTTAAATTTTTAATTTATACTTGTTACAGAGTTCCAAATCGGTTTGAGTGACATTTCCGTTTTATGAACATTTATGTCAGTTTTATTAATTTGTGTAGGTATAACTAGATTACCTTTGAAATAAAGATTTTGTAAATTTTAATTCTGTCAGATAGCAACTGCAATCAACGGCGGCGTGACAAATGACATGAGCACTGTTGGTGACGCGCGAGACAACCGGCGTGACGAATGCGTTACCGCAGATGAAACTCCGTATATTCTAACAAAAAAATCATTGTTAAATCTGCATGCATAAAAGTGAAGTCAATGTTTCAGCTGGGTAGGACCGACTGAAATACATAATCAAATTCCAAAATATATTAAATCATATTTATTTCAAAATATATAATGATATATTATATTAATATTAATATATTAATTATTAATAATATATAATTGTCGTTACGTCAGTTTTACATAGAGCAGATATCCAAGCCAATAGCCAAACAGCGAACACATCAAAATTGCACGTTCCTGAAAGAGGAAATGAAAAAAATGAAAGACTCAGCAAAAACCGTACTCAAGGAGCGATTCATTTGAGACGTCATTGTACGGGTTAAACAAAAACCCGTCGGTCTGAGGGCTGAAAACAAAAACCACTGCGAAGGGAAGGCGATTAATGCGAAATCGATAACAGCGGACGAGCGTTGACGGGACTGATGAATGCGTTCTACGACTGACCACTAATACCACTGATACCACTAATAGTGTATTTGTGAATTCCCTTGTTGGTCTAGCTCGTTTGGCTACGGATTTTGATCATGATCACGCATCTCCACATGATCTATGAGAAGATGTGTTCCCTTGCAGTTGACATAACTACATCGCAAATGCAGACCAAGAAGGTTTTAAGTATAAATTCTATGTAGACACTGGAGACCGCGCCTAAAACATTGTAGTAAAGACTACAATGTTTTAGGAATGTGTGTGTGTCTGTCTGTTCCACCGTAGCGCTCAAATGGGTGAAACGATTTGAATGCGGTTTTTTTTTGTTTGAAAGATGAATTAGTTGGGAGTATTCTTAACTATGTTTGATGAAAATCGATCCAAGATTATCCGCCGCCACAAAATGGCGGATTACATATTTTTTCACAACTGCCTCGATTTGGGTATGAAATGAAAGGGATTGACCAGTAGAATATCACTATGCAAATCCAAGATAGCCGCCATCACAAAATGGCGAATGTTTTTGTTAACTTTTAATTATACTTCTTTTCTGTGATTTTCATTAATCTCTATTTAAAGACTTTTTAATCTTATTCTCCACGTGTTTCAATTCGCAACTTAAGTGCATGGGAACGATAATAGAATTTACTGGGGATTCTCTGCAGGCACCTGTAGCGCTGTTTAATTCGATACTCCTGCAACCTGGCTGGACTCATTAAATTAGCAGCCGACGAAATCGTTCCCCGTTTGAATATTAATCGTTGTAAATTATTATTTTCCTCGGAGGGATTACCCACTGCAATTATTGTTCCCCAGATCATGTATTTATAGTTTAGAATTTGTTACTATGCCAACGAAGCTCCTATCTACCTACGCGTATTAGGGTTTCATTTGTATCTCGGTACCTTTTTTTTTTTTTTTTGACGTGGTGGAAACCTTTTATAGGTACCCCCGTTCTGCGGCCGAATGCGGCAGAACGAAGGTTATGTGGGACTCCAACCGGGTATACCCACTAAAACCACCACAGCATGACCCTCATGCTGTCTGTGCTGGACGCCTGGGGAACCCAAAGTATGCATCCCAGGTGTCCGGCAGCCGCCCCAGCTGGGGCTCCCGCTCGTATCTCGGTACCTGCTGGAGTAGTTATCAGACCCATATTCATATACTCGAAACTAGGGATCTATGTCCAGCCGTGGACGTCCACTATGACGACGACTTAATTGTTCCTCCTTCAACGTTCCACCACAGAACAGCGAGAAGTCGTGAGTGTTGACATCCCTATGAAATTGACGTTCCAACCTATTTGCACGAAACGCTTTCGGTAAACGTGGCTGATACGAACTGCTAGGGTATGGAACGCCTTTCCGGCGTCCATGTTTTGCACCTCGTAATTAAGTACCTTCAAGACAAGAGTGAATAAGCATTCACTAGGCAAGCGCGTTCCAACTAAGATTTTCATCAGGCATAATTATTTTCGTCAAGCGTAAACCTATCATACAATTAAATAACCTTAAACCACCGAAAATTATAATATTTTTACGTCATTTTAAGTATCATGTGTGCGTGTTTTTAATTTATCTGTAACATAATCCGAATCCATTATAACGTACGGGAAAGTGTAACACAATTTTACAGACTTCACTCAACACTGAGCGTAGTAAACATCGTTATAGTTGAGAATCGATATTCGTCTAAAACTCGCAGTTTGGTAGGGTTATGCCGAGTTTTCACATTGCCACAGCATTGATCAATTTCGAGAATCGAAACAATAACTTCATAGTAAAAAAACCTCAACTGGCTTGTTTTAAGGTTTGCGTTCGTCCACGCATCTACAGCCAGCGCTCCAAGTGGAAATTTTGCAAAATAAAAATCTGAAGTACTGAATGTACGACATTGAAATAAGCGGCTTTAGGTCCATTTTACTCTGATAATGTAGTTTTTCGATATTCGAAATCTATAGATCTGCCATAACATGTTGTTGAACCTACGGGAGTGACATAGTCAGTCTTGACAAAACCCCCAAAAATGAAACAGATGAAAAAAAAATCTAGTATCGTTGTCGAAATGTGCAAAGTCGGCCTAACTCTACGGCTCCCCGGGGGCGCGGGATCGCCGCGGGCCCCGAAAGCTGAAACTTGAATATAAAACCGTTTTTCTGTACCTACCCGAAGAAGCATTCCGAATGTAGAGTGAATTTTCGCTTCACAGTCGAACATTTTAGTGGATTTTATACTATACAGAGCTAACAATTTATGCGGGAAAAGATTGTTTAAAAATTCCAAAAACTTGTCAATGTATTGCAATACATTTACAAGTTTTGATGATTTTGATGAGACATGATTTTCCGAAATGTTCTGGACATGTATACCGATGACCATCTTCGTCAGGAGACCTCCCAATAAGTAGGTGGACGGAAGATCCTAAGCGAGTAGCCGGCAGCAGCTGGACACAAGTGGCACAAGATCGTGTTCTGTGGCGATCCTCGCAATAGACCTCCAGCGGTGAATGTCTATCAGTTCAGACGACCATCTTCGACATTTTTTAGGCGAATTTTCATTGAACAATTATAAAATAATACCTACGATAAAAAACCCCCGACATCCTTCCATCCATCTTGGATTTAAAATTTATCATACTGACGTATTCTACTAGTCAAGCTCTTTCATTTTTTTACCAATATTGAGAGAGTTGTGAAAAAATATGTAATCCGCCATTTTGTGGCGGTGGCCATCTTGGACCGATTTTCATCAAACATAGCTAAGAACACTCCCGACTAATTCATCTTTCAAACAAAAAAAAACCGCATTCAAATCGGTTCACTCGTTTGAGCGCTACGGTGCCACAGAGATACACACACAACCATACACACACGCAGACACTTCAAACTTATAACACCCCGTCTTTTTTGCGTCGGGGTTTATAGATTTAAGATAGATTTAAGGTATTATAAGATACCTACATAAATGTGTTCTGTATCGCTCAGAACATAGTGGTTAGTGGTGGTGGTGGTTAGTGGTGGTGGTGGTTAGTGGTGGTGGTGGTTAGTGTACAAAGCACACACGACCGCACCACAAAATTGCATGTATAAAAATCCGCTGACTACGGGCTCGGCTGATAGTATCGTACAAAGATCCGCGTCGGTTGCCAAGTCCGCCAATATTTTTCTTCACTCGCGGTCCGATAAAGTACATAGATAGCCGGGGGACGATAGATTTGGATCGTGGAATACTGGGTCAACGCGGCCTTAAATTATTTTTATTCTTGCTTTTAATTAGATAGGTGCCTACTGAACGTAATTAAGTAAGATTTTGATACCTACTAACCATTTAAGTAACTTTTTAATATATTTTCTTGGCCGCTTCGTTAGTCTAGTGCTTAACTTGCTCATTTAATTACCATAAAAAAACCGGTCAAGTGCGAGTCAGACTCGCGAACCGAGGGTTCCGTACTCCAGAAGTGTAAATACAATCTGTTTTTCATTAGTTTGTCTTAAAAGGTAAGGTGCTAATTAAGCTAGGCCTGTGAATTGTATGAGCGCTCATACTACTCAGAGGTCTATCTTAAGTGGCTCAACTATGTATGTATGGGGACACCCTTTAATTTCCAACTTTTTTTAGTTTTTGGAATTTTTCCTTTATTTGTGCTGTAAAACCTGGTTTTTTGCCAAATTTCGTAATTCTAGGTCAACTGGAACTACCATTTAGGTTTTCGACCCAAAACCTATAGGGTACTTCCGGTTGACCTAGATTTGTCAATTTTGGTCAAAAGCAAGGTCTTACAGATCAAGTAAAGGAAAAATTCCGAAAAATAAAAAAAGTTGAAAATTAAGGTAAATTTTGGTACTTACAAGTTTTCGTGAAAATCTAAATTTGCCCATATCTTTTTATTGTGTGGACTCAGGACCTTAGTTTTTATACACCTAATAGGGACCATAGACCTTAGTATCTGGTATAAATTTCAACTTGCTAAGTCCACCCGTTCCTGAGAAAATCGGTGGTGACACACGGACAGACGGACAGACGGACAAGAAAGTGATCTTATAAGGGTTCCTTTTTTTTACCTTTTGAGGTACGGAACCCTAAAAATCAGTAAAAATATTTAGCTACGACTACTTTTTCGGGATATAAAATCTTGTTTATCCTTTACTTTTTTACTACTAGCTGTTCCCGGCATGCATTGCAATGCGACACATAGTATGTTCTAGGAACACATATAGGACAAACAAACAAACATTCACCTTTATATAGATTTTTGAGCCAGAAACCTTCACGGACGTATGCAAAACAATTCATCAAAGTTTCATTATAATCAGATAAATAATTTAGCATGTGCATAGAGGACATACAGAGAAACATTGATTTTTATTTACATAGAAGATATCTAACAAGGTTTTTCATTTAAGTAGCGCTAACTTTATCGCTCATGAAAGCTTCGAATAATACCGTAATCGCCCGTAGTTAGCGAATTTTAATTCATGCAAGCCCACAGTGTACCTACACGGATCTTTAAAGTAAGCCATCACTCATCGCTCTGAAACGCTTTTAGTCAGCGAAGTTTAATATATGCGGGCCTTTAAAGGTTGCCTATGTAAAATTTTACTTATCTTGATTTGCTGCAAAGGCCACCACATACACGATATGTTTAGCATCAGTAATTAGCAATCGCTTTCCAGAAGCTAGTGCGTGTTAAGTACACATTTAATTGATCGGAAGCAACCACGAAAGAGAAAAAACAGGAAGCAACATAGCGGGGGCATCCAACGCTTGGTTTATGGTGCGGGGTCACCATTTGATCATCTTGCGACCCCCAACGTATCGGTTCTTTGAGATATTTTTGAGATGATAATATAATACTATTGTTAAATATACTGTTTAATAGAATCTGCCTCGTTGGTCTAGTGGTTAGTATATTCGACTGCAGATAATGAGGTTCCGTGTTCGATTCCCGGGTCGGGCAAATAATTGTTAGGTACCCATTTATTGGGTTTTTCTGTCAATAAATTCTCAATGTTAGCCCAGTGTTGGTAATTGGCGGTGTTCCCCCCGTGCCTCGGAGAGCACACTATGCAGTCGGTTCCGGTTATTATTACTATTATGACGTGACAATAGTCGTTAAAGCCCGCCAACCCACATTGGAGCAGCGTGGCGGGTCTAAACTCTAATCCCTCTCTCCTATGAGAGAGTGGCGGTTAAATATACCCTTAAACTGAGCAGCGCCATCTTTTTTCCACCATTATCGACTTGGCAAACTCAGTAAGGATCACGCGATAGCATCAGTTCCAAAGGCATCAGCAGATTTTTAATGACTTACCCGACGTATAATAAATGGTACCTATCTAGAAAGATCCTTTCACAGCGACGCGTTGGTTTTTATGAGCCATTTACTTTCTATGGGTACCATATCTTTATTGTTTGAGAGTGAGCGGAGTACAATACTTCGCCAAAGTTAGTGACTATCACACAATAATGTACGACGGTTGACTTTTATTTTTAACTAGCTAATGCCTTCGACTTCGTTCCCGGGGAAACTCTTTTCCCGGATGAAAAGTATTCTATGTCCACTACCAGGCTGCAAGCTATCTCTATGTCAAACTTCAGCGCAATCAAATCAACGACACAAACTCCTAAAGGATGAGATTTCCGGAGATTTTTTTTTCCAGTATAAATCATTATTTTTAACCCCCGACGAAAAACAGGGTGTTATAAGTTTGACGTGTCTGTGTATGTGTGTGTGTGTCTCTCTGTTCCCCTGTAGCGCTCAAACGGATGAACCGATTTGAATGCGGTTTTTTTTGTTTAAAAAGTGAATTAGTCGAGAGTGTACAGTTGTTATATACAGTGTATATTTGATGAAAATCGATCCAAGATGGCCGCCGCTACAAAATGGTGGATTACATATTTGTTCACAACTCCCTTAATATGGGTATCAAATGAAAGGGCTTGACTAGTAGAGTAGCACCATGCAAATCCAAGATGGCCGCCACAACAAAATGGCGAGTGTCGGGGGTTATTTGAATTTTTAATTTACACTTGTTTTACACTTAAAGTGCTTTAGAGGTTCGGAGAAAGGGAAAAGACTAAATAAGGATCTTGAAAATCGGTCCAGTCACATCTTAAGTCGACGTACTTTACCCAGCGCAATCGACTGGTAATTAATTTAAGAGGTTCTTTGAGGTACCTACGGAGAAAGTGAAAAGACTAAATTCTGACCTCCAAAATTAGTTACCCTTTCAATTATATCTTGAGTCAGCGTGCCTTAACCAGCGCAATCTATCTACGAAAAATAAAATCTATCGACATCTAAAAATCTATAAAAATATCACCAAAAAAGATATTCCACCGTTTTTTTTTTCCGAAATCCGATTCTAGTCGGCACACTTTTTAATACTTGCAGCCTCAGCAATCTATATTCAAAGCGAGCTATTAGCATATATAAACACGGTGGGAGCCGGGGCCCAGTTAGTTATGTACTCGCTGTAAGTGACAGTGCGGGCAATTACGCCTGCAGTCATGCGTTTGATTGAAATTTAACAAGCTCCATCGAGGCGCTGATGAGAGCTGGTGATGGAATTGTTTAGTTGGGTGTGACGAATTTAGATACTGATTCGCAATTTTGTTAGCGGCTACAACATATCATAGCGGCCTAAATAGGGTAATTATTCGGTATATGTTACATGCTGTGATAGCCTAGTGGTTAGGACGACCGACTTCTAATCGGAGGTCGTGGGTTCGATTCCGGGCACGCACCTCTAACTTTTCGGAGTTATGTGCGTTTTAAGTATTTAAATATCACTTGCTTTAACGGTGAAGGAAAACATCGTGAGGAAACCTGCATGCCTGAGAGTTCTCCATAACGTTCTCAAAGGTGTGTGAAGTCTGCCAATCCGCTTGGCCAGCGTGGTAGACTATGGCCAAAACCCTTCTCACTCTGAGAGGAGACCCGTGCTCTGTAGTGAGCCGGTAATGGGTTGATCATGATGATGATGATGATGATATGTTGCATACGATGGTCAAGTGCGAGTAGGGGATGCAGGTACTGCGATGGATCCGTATCATTACACGGTTTGAAAATTGTAAGAAAATACGATAGGTACCTAACTAAAATTTATTATTTTCGGATTTATACTCCAGTTGTTCCACAATCTTTGTGCCAAATTCCAAGATTTTAGGTCACCAGGAAGTAGGAATGTTTTGATGATCAGATAGTTTATTGGACTATTAACTAGTATGCAAATACGCTTTAAATAGTCGAGTCTATTTATTGCGATAAACTGGAAGTCTGAAAGTTTTATAGAACCGTGAGAGTTTTCTCAGCTTCTTATCAATCAATCCACTTCTGAGAAAAAGTCCCTTGACACACGGGCAACGAAGTATTCCTAAAATATTATATTTTCTCAATTATGAAGTATGGAATTCCAAAGAAACTGGCATGAATCACAATGTATTTAATAAATTTAAATAAAACCATTTAGAATCATATGTGATAATTAAAAAATTGACAATGTGGGTAATTGTGTTGTAAACTAAACTAAACATCTAAACTATATTGATGGATTTAATAACAGTGCTATCCTTTTTTGCAGGAAGTATTAGAAAAGAGACAGGAATAGATTTAGATCTGTCATTTTAGTTTTTAACGTCCCACTGCTGGGCATAATATGCCTCCTCTCTCATAGAAGAGACCAATACGGGTTGGCGGGCTTTAAAGATGATTGTCACAAATGATAGTGATAATAACCGGGACCGACTGCTTAACGTGCTCTCCGAGGCACGTGGAACACCACAGGCTTCCAACTTCGGGATGGTACTGAGAATTTCTCGACAGAAAAACCCAATACCTAACAATTATTTGCCCGTCCCGGGAATCGAACCCGGGACCTCGTGATTTGCGGTCGAATATGTTTACTACTAGACCAACGAGGCAGTTTAATTTAGTTTAGATATTGCGTAAAACAGAATTAGACACCTTATCAAGAGCGCACAATTTCAGTATTCGGGCATAAACAAACAAAATACGCAATTTATCCTAAAATGTTACCGTTCTTGTTTGCATAATGTCCATATTGCGCTGACAGGATTTATATTTTATTTCCATATATATACCATTTCGGAAGTCGTGACAATGCTCGCTGCAGCGTAACAGATGTTGTTTGTTATCCAGGAGCGATAAAATTGCAGCTTAAGATAATAATAATTTATGCGTACTTTCATTTTAATTGGTAAATGTTACCACCGGCGTTGTACTTCGTCTATTTCACAAAGTTTTTAATAATTGGTGAGTATTGCAAACTAAAATGCAACTTTGATGTCATCAAACGAAAGGTTTGAAAATAAATAGATAGTTTGTTACTTTATCTATCTATAATATAATAAAACTGTAACAGATCCAATTCTGTACATTGAAGTTATTTTGAAATTTTTTATTGGGGGGCACTTTAAAATCGATACTGAAGCCAAAACTGCAATTTTTTTCATTTTTGTCTGTCTGTCTGTCTGTCTGTCTGTCTGTCTGTCTGTCTGTCTGTCTGTCTGTCTGTCTGTCTGTATCTTGGCCGCGCATCACGCCGAAACTACTGAACGGATTCGAATGAAACTTGGTACGATATGAGTTTATACTCCGAGGTAGGACATAGGATACTTTTTATCCCGAAATTCAGCACGGTTCCCTTGGGAGAGGGGAAGAAAGTTAAAACGTGTATTTAGCTCTAATTCAATAACGGGTACTTCGATTTAACTCATTCTTTTTTTGTTAGAAAGGTAGTACTTTAAGTATTGTCCCGTAAATATTTCAAGGTCATAGGTTTTTTAGTTCAGAAATGACAGACATTACAACCCTGAGTATTGGGTTCAAATAACTTGGGACCCGGATCTTTGAACGTACGGCTTATTATAAACTGGTGTGCGTTTAAATTTATGTTTGTCGGTCTGTCTATTAATTGTTCCAGCTAATCTCCGAAACGGCTGGGTCGATTTTAATGGAACTTTCAATGTTATAAGGAGTAACTTAGGCTAAATTTAGTTTAGGTACATAAAAGAATTATGGGATCCGATCCGATCCTATATAAAAACCTATATCCACGCGAACGAAGTTGCGGGGGTCAGCTAGTCAAGATAATATATGAACAACTTTAACAAGATAAATCGTTCACCGAAAAGAATAAACTTGAGATAAATCGAAATGAGAGATCCTACATACATACTACAAAAATATATAATTTGCATTTAATGAACTAAAAATTAAAACAACAATAGCCAGTGTCACTCGGGATGATGATACCCCATAGTTCAAATCTGCTCAGGCATTTAGAAGTTATGGTGGAATAAAGAAACTTACACAATTATGAACCCTGAAAACATTATACTCTTAATTCAGTTTTTCGACTATATTGTTTTAATAATCTAAATCTACGTGGACAAAGTCACAAGCATCAGCTAGAATTGAATTACGCATAGGAAACAAACCAAGCCTGACTAGCCGGCATGGCAGATCCGAAATGCAGCCTCTACTGTAATATGTGCGCTATGTCGCACAGGCTTCTAGACTAGACAGAGATTTACGAAGGTCTACCTTGCGCCCGACTGACACGTCTCATAGTTACGTACCAGGAATTAGATTTATTGCACGATTTCTATGGAATAAAACCAAATAAAAATGAGGTATGTCGTAACAAATCTGTATATTATTTAGGTGTATTAAAAGGATAATTTAACTGACACACATACATACAGTACATCTTAAACTGACTTTAAATATTTTATTTTATTTGATTTATATTTTCCTATTATTTCGCAGAAACTCTGTTTTTCGGGGATAAAAATAATCCTATGCCCGTCTTATAATGCAAGCTAGTTACCGAACCGATTTTGATGATTTTTTCATTATCGTGATCTTCATACTTTTAGAAAGGTTTTAGTATATAACACACCTAGTTATCATTCTTATATATACCAACTTACAGGCATAAATGTATCCATATGTCAGTAATATTTTCGATTGGTACACCGATTTCGCTGAGATTGCTGGACCGAAGACTGTCTATTTTTTCTTAGAATATAGCTTGTTTAATTTTTAATATTAATAGGTATAGAGAACATCGGAGAGCACGTTAGGCTGTCGGTCCCGGTTATTATCACTATCATGTGACAATAGTCGTTAAAAGCCCGCCAACCCATCCGGTCAAAATCAAAATCGGCCGTTAGTTTAGGAGCTACGGTGGAACACACAAAATCTCATACAAAAATCGGAGACAAACATACATACGTATACACATAGACTGCTAAATCATAACCCTTCCCTTTGGCTTTGCCGTAGTCAGGTAAAAACTCAAGAACCAGAGCATCTTCACCTTTTCATTTTGTGTGGTGTCTCGTTCTAATTTGCGGCATAAATCCATGTCTCGTGCACGTAACGAAGACGCGTCACTACGGCCGCAGAGGAGACGGCCATAAATCCACGCCTCCACTGGAATCCCGTGCAGTGTACAGGCTGCAGCGCCGAGCGGTCGACCTCAGATTTCATTCTACGACACGTAGGTAATTCCATTGTGCTATTTATTGATATGTATCACCTATTCAATTAGTGTCCAGTAGTGAACGACTTTCAGATGAGACGATTTCCTCCATCCCCCATCACTACCGCCACTTCAGCCTTTTAACGTCCCACTGGGCACAGGCCTCCTCTCTTATAGGAGAGAGGGATTTAGAGCTTAGATCTGCCACGCTGCTCCAATGCGGGTTGGCGGGCTTTACTATTGGTCACATGATAGTGATCACATAGGAACTGACTGCTTAACGTGCTTTCCGAGGCACGGGGGTGAAGCACCACCACCACCTTGCAACTCCGGGTCGGCACTGAGAATTTCTTGGCAGAAAAACCCAATACCTAACAATAATTTGCCCTACACGGGAATCGAATCCGGGACCTCGTGATCTGCAGTCGAATATGCTAACCACTAGACAAACGAGGCAGAGATATTATCAGAGTCATAAATTGGTTTATTTACATAAAATTTATAAGTAACTTGGAATTTTGACAAATACATACACCTACAAATTTAGTGGAACGATTTCCCACCCGAGCGTATCGAAATTTTTAACACCTGTGCACTCGAGCAGTTACCTCCATCGAGAATTTTCATAGATAAAATCTTGGTCGTCTCGTCGAAACGAACTCACAAAAATTCAGCTTGTTATATATCACTAAAAAATTTGTTCCTCGGCTGCCTGACTATATATGTACATAATAGTCTGATTTTTAATTCGGTGCAATTCTGACAGTTGTCTTTTAAAAATAGAATGAGTTATTTTTATGAAAAACAGGGTTAACACCTGAGGTTTTATTTTACCCCAAACTAAAGTATCTGAAGTATCTGTCAGACATTAGTCATATTTACATGCGGCAATTGATTTATTAACCCCCGACGCAAAAACGACGGGGTGTCATAAGTTGTCTCTCTCTGTGTGTGTGTGTGTGTGTGTGTGTGTGTGTGTGTGTGTGTGTGTGTGTGACTGTCTGTTCCCCTGTAGCGCTCAAACGGGTGAACCGATTTGAATGCGGTTTTTTTGTTTGAAAGGCGAATTAGTCGAGAGTATTGTTAGCTATGTTTGAAGAAAATCGATGCAAGATGACCGCCGCTACAAAATGGCGGATTACATATTTTTTCACAACTCCCTTAATATGGGTATCAAATGAAAGGGCTTGACTAGTAGAATAGCACTATGCAAATCCAAGATGGCCGCTGCCACAAAATGGCGAATGTCGGGGGTTTTTTAAATTTTAATTTATACTTGTATTTACACTAGCTTCTGCCCGCGGCTTCGTACAGGGTTTAATTCCATCTGGATCCGGTTTAATTCTCTAACAAATGTCACATAAATCCATACACCCGCGTACATAATCGAGCCGCGCCGCGCCGGCTGGTTGCAGCTTAGAAGTCCATAAATCTCCGCTGCGCTGAGACCCGCGCGGCGCGGCCGACATGTGTTACACCGCCCCGGGCTTTGCTCGTCTCGTGAATGCCAGATCGTTTAGATGCGATGCGAAAATCTATAGCTATATCTCTAAGATATATTACTATAAAAAATTTCCTTGAATGTAGATATAAAGATTGGAAAAGGGAGTGGGAACGGGAACCGGAAATCCACGATTCCCTCGGAATTTGTGAAAAACCGAAATTCAAACGGGCGAAGCCACGGGCAGGAGCTAGTAATCTATAAAGGCTTCCAAACAAATCCAACACTTATCAGAAGGTGGTGAAAAAGGCCTTAAAATTTGTGTACCTACTTGTTGTCATGCTTCGCATTTTCAATTACAATTTCCCTCATGAAACCGATAGGAGCCAATAAATATAAAACACAATTTGTCGAGCGTTTCCACATTCCATTCAGCGCTCGCTATCATTCTGTACTCAAGCCAACTTATCCTTTGAAACAAAAGTACACGTGGTTTCTGCGTCCGCCCCGGAGACCACGTGCGAGGGCGCGCCAGCTCTACGTTGATATATATAATACCCTAGATATACCTAACTAATAACTTTATTTTTTAATTTATTTTCAAATAATGTGTACATACAATAACTAACAAGAGATAAAGTTCGTAACCTAAAACTCGACTACTAATTTAGGTAGAAAAACGCGTATAAAAAGAAAGAAAGCACTGGGTAAGCAACTAGTGGCGTCATCTATTATAATAATAATAATAATAGATGACGCCACTAGTTGCTTACCCATTATGCCTATCCGAAACTAACTTAATATTCTAGTTTAAGCCGCGAAGGTCACTTCTCGATTGTATTCATAAATAAAATGTAGCCTACGTCACCCGGACTATAAACACGAATCAATTGACACCTCATTCATCAAAATCGGCCCAGTAGTTAAGGCGATAGCTATGGTGGAACACACAGAATCTGATACAAAAATTGGATACTAACATACATACGTACATAGGACTGCTAAAATCACAACCCTTCCGTTTCGCTTTGCGTTGCTTCGCTTTGCGTACCCTTCCGTTGCGTTCGTAGTCGGGTAAAAATAAACTAAATCATAAGTAACAAAATGAAAAGTGGTTATATTTTTATACTAGTTAAGTAGTTGATGCTCACGATTTCATTTGATTGGAATTCTGTTATTTAAAGATCACATAGGAACTCAATTTTCCAAGATAAAAAGTATCCTGTGTCAGTATCCAGGATACAAGTTATCTCCGTGCCTTTTGTCGAGATTGGTATAGGGTTTAAGCCGAGGAAAGGTAACTGACAGACACCCTTTCACTTATAGTGAAGATTGCTAAAGACATTTTTAAGAGGATTTCTGTAGAACTGTGCATCTTTAATATTTATATCAATCCATCTCGAATACCACGTGCGAAGGCGTGCCAGATTTCCCACCATTTTTCTTGCACGATTCAAACCTGGTTCACTGCCAGCTAAGCTATTAGGTACAGTGTCCCAATCAGTAACAAATTGTATAAAACAATGGCCCTTAATACTTGTGAAATAGAGTTTGAAATACAATAACTCACCGCTAAGTTGCTCTTTAAGTAGTCTACTGTATTATATACGAACGTATTACCGAAAATGGGGTTACGGAAAGTTTGTTTTTAAATTGGCAAATGCAATGAACTCGGTAGGTAGGTACATTTGTGTCTCCATTTCAGATATAATAAAGTTGGAAATTTATAGCTTAACTTATATGCGTTAAGTAATTTTGAGACTTGATTTTGTGTGTGATTATTCCTAAATTGTAAAATAACCTATTCATAATGTAAAGTAGTAGACGTCAATCTGTTGAGATGACGACGATGACACAAGATTTGGATACCTACTATAAAAACTGGTACACGTCTGTTAACATATTTTTATTACTGGTACAAAGTGGTAATCACTTGTATAAACTGATGTAAGTGGTATTCGAGATGGATTGATATAAATATTAGGTATAACTTAGTAGTAGTAGGTCACAGCATAAATTGAATACAATTCAATGGCCACTATATTCTAGTTATGTCATAACTTAAATAGTAATTAGTCAGGCTACAGCCTGCGAGCTACGCGTCTACAACTGATATAATATTATTATGAATTGTGTATTATATTATCGACTGTGTAATATATTATTATATTTAAAGCAAAATACTAAGCTACTTATTATGAACTATCTTGGAAATTATAAGTTTCACAAAGTTGAACTTTATATTTTTACAATATATTGTTCTTTATAATTATGGTGTGTAAAGATGTTCCTGAAACTAAGGAGTTAAGTATACAATTTTATATATGTTTTGTTTGTTCTATAATATATTGTTGTCCCATGTTTAACCGCGGGACACATTAAGAACAACAAAACGCAGCTGCAGTTTCCCACTAGACAACACCTCATGAAATTCTCAAACTACCTTTTTGGGGATCGAACCCGAGATCTCATACTTGTAAGACCACACCACAGCGTCCATCACTGTACCAACGAGTACCATCATGGTACCACTGTACCATCAAAAAACCAAATATAATTATTACAACTCGTTTATTTTCCAAAGCACACAGTTATCACACACGTACTCTACACTATTCAGTCTACGCAAAAACAAAGTGTAAAAGTTCATTTCAAGCATGTCCCCCGTAAATCCGCTACCCAAGATGTCTGAATACAAAATCTCATTTTGTTAATTCACAAGACGCGGTCAAAACAGTTTCATTTTCTTTTCCGAGATAATGCCTCGCGAAGGCGGTCCGCCGTCGGAATGCTTTTTATCTAAACTCGAAGTATTTCAACAAAAAAAGCTTCAGTGCCGTCCCTCGGGGAAAGAAACGTTTACATCGATCCCCTTTGCCAACTGACTAGACCAATTGGTCCAAAAAATATTATGGCATTATAAACGTGTTGACCGAAACGGTTGGCGCTACCTTAATTAGGCCTATAGACAATTAAATAGTGGATGCATAATATGCTGATAAGTATAGTATAACTATTGTAAAGCATCTCAGTCCTCAGAAATGAAAAATAAGGTGCAGAGAGAGAGTTAATTCTTATCATAACACAATTTAATAACATAAATTATAAACTAACGCAGTTTACAGTTATTTATTACTCATTGACATACATAATTATTATACCTATAATGAGTAGGTTTGATATTTACTTAACTAAAAAGGTTTCCAACTCCCTGAAAAAACGAAAATAAGAAAGAACACCTAAATATCAGTAAATTGGATCACGATCTTGTGAAAATTGACTAGAAGAGAGAAAACTACTAGATATAAATTTACTGTGGCGTGAAATGCAGGACGAAACGAGGACGTCTTTTGTCTACTCCTAGGCACATTGCTCGATCTCATCTCGAGATATCTCAGTGATTACGAAATGTAACGCGATGTGAAACAAAGAAAAGTAAAGCCAAAAGTTTTTAAGAATATCGCAAGTAGGTAGGTACTCCTGAGATTAAAATTGCTTTGTAATAAGCTTGTATTGTTGGTTGTATTTCATATTTTAAACTCAAGGGGAATTAATAATTATCTAAGACTGACTAATGACTATGTGTCTCATAAGAAGACTCAGGACGTTGGAGAGTTATGTTCGGAGATGAGGAGATCCACTAGGGCGTATTCTATGGTGATTCTTGCAAAAAACCTAAGTCCAGCAGTGGACATCGTCTGTTGAGACGACGACAATTGCCAGCTATATTTAGCTGCCTCAGTAGTTTCTGTAACTAGTACTATATCATTTAAGGACCTCCATGACATGTTGGCAACTATATGTATATCTATTAGTATCATATTCTAGAATAGCTTGTCACAGTATAATTTATTGATTATTTACCTTAACTTAATAACAAAGATAAAGATAATATTAAATTTAAAATTAAATTAACTATCTAAATATACAATGAACCTAAAACTAAAAACCTTAAAAAATATAATATAATAAGTAAAGACTAGTCGCAAAGTCCACCCCTGGTGGCTCCTGGTTCAAAGGTACCCATCAGACTGGCCGCATTTCCACGCTGGATGGCGATGGAATAGCTTGAATAGCACATAATATATTTATCATATTATGAAGTTGGTTAAAGTAATTAAGTAACATTATCAAATGGTACATTTTCACTTGAAAAAGACAACAGATACAAAATGGCCCCGTACATATTGACACACAGATTATACTGCCGTGAATGCTAAAGTAAAAATACTTTCAGGGATCGATAGCCAGGACACCTGGTAGACTTTATAAAGAATTCATGCGATTGTTTCGCATTGTAAAGGATACGGTCCGCTTGAACACCTGACACCTTATTGGATGGCATTTCTTATATTTACGACTATTTTCCAGCCATTTTATTTGAGCGATTTTGTCCCTCCTCTCTTTATATCCCTGGAAATAGTATACTGTAGGTTTTATTTATTTATTCGGATACAAATTAGCCCCCGCTATCTCACCTATTGTTAAACGACGATAAAGTATAACATGGGTAATAATTTGTATGTATAAATATTTTAGTTCGTGTAGTTTTGAAACTACATAGGTACATATTGTAAATTCCTTCTTTGCTTGAATTATTTGTCATACTTAGACTGTTTTATGTCGTTCAATTAATCATTATAGTTATTATTTTATATAATTTTATGGCCGACAAATTACTGGGTATTGTACGTAGCGTTATAACCGGTTCTATTAATTAAGGTTTGACTAACTTTATTAAGGACGAATAAAAATGGAGACAAGATCATATTACTTAATGTTTTAACCGAAATCTGATAAACCACCGACATAAATATTTTCTTTCAGAGCATTTCTACATTTATGTAGTTCAGGGTGCTGCCACACTGCAGTTACAAATGTTAGTAAACATTTGTTACTTAACATGTTGTCACAAATGTTTGCAAAGTTTTAAATGTTTCCATGTTTATGAAACATTTTTAACAAATGTTTATTAAACATTTTGCAAGACGTATAACAAATTATAACATTTGTTAAACAACGTTAACCTGCGTGACTGCGGGACGTGCGGAATGCGAGAGGGGGAACACGCCCGAGCAACATGCAACAAATTGTTGCATGTTGCTCGGGCGTGTTGAACATTGTTGCCAACAATGTTCAACGTATTTTACCAAGCAATGTGTGGAAGCATTGAAAACATCTACCAAAGATCACAAAATATCACAAATGTTGTAAATGTTATAAAACTCAGCAATGTTAAATTAATGTTAATGCAACATTTCTAACACAAGTGTAGCAGCACCATCATATTGAAATACTAATCTATGGCAAGCGGAAGCTGGCGAATGCGAATGAGCGGTACGGTACACATCAACTATTGTTCGCTTGCATCCGCTGCTGTCATAGTGCTTAGTCTCAGTTTGGAGCGCTCCAAAACTTTATTAAAATTAATTAATTTTTTACTTTAGTAAAATGGACCTAAAATAAGAATCTTTGGGTTCATTTTGCTCTGAAGTCATATGTGATTCGATCAATAGTATACTTATAGTATACTTTTAGTTTTGGAGCGCTTCAAACTGAGACTAAGCACTCTGGAATCCGGATCCAAACCACAGCCATGCGTGGCAGAGCATGGCTGTGGTTTGGCCAAAAGCGAGCGGAGATTCGCTTGCTTTCGCTTGCCGCTTGCCACTTTACCGCTTTGCTGCTTCATGGCTTGGTCTATACGTGCCATAGCTGGAAATTCGAGGAGTTGAACCCATAATTCATAACCATCGATTTTTCTAATCGTGCCAGATTAAAACGAGCTAACCTTAACCTTGTTAAGGTATGCATACCATTTATACAAATAGAACTAACTAGTCTAGAAGCCAAGTTTTCTAAATTATTCTAGGTCATGTTCAAAGCCTATTAAAATAACCTAAGCCCAGAATATTTTCTTTTTGGTTAGTTAACACATAACTTTGACCTAATAAAAAATAAAAATAATGAAACAGTTACTTATTGTTTTCACCCAAGTTTAATAAAAAAAAATATATTTGACATAATATTATTTAGGGATCTTTCGACGGATTCAGTGAAAGTCAGGCGCCATAAAAATAAACATAATCATTTAGCGCAGGCAGAATGACATACTTCACATAAGAGAGTTTACTCTTTACTCTGTGAACTCAGAATCAGCCATTTTGGAGACCGTTACCACTTTTGTTACGACCTCTTAGAATATTAATTGAAAACTTTGCGAGTTTTTTTGTATGAAAAAATAAGTCAATGCCAATCAATTTTATATTGGCTCCGTCACTTTGCTAAAGTTTCTTGTTATTATAGATCGACCAGAATCTCATGAAAAATGGGGAAGTTAAATTTTGTAGTAAGCAACACTAGGTTAACTCGGCTGCCCTAGTGATAAACAAAGTAATTACATTCAGAACACCTTACCTGGGATCGTTTCACGAAACGAAAAATCCAGCAACTGCATTTTAAATACAAAAACAAAGTAATCAACATCCAATTACTTTTTTTTGTGTTGTGCTTGTTGTTTACTTGGTTTTTGCATTTATATTCCGGGTTAGTGAGTGCAGTTACTTTGTTTGGGCAATTCAAATTTCAGTAAACGGTTCAAGTTATTTGAAATATTAAACTGTGGTAAAAAACTATTCGACATAAAACTATTGTTAATGCAAAAAGTCAATTTCACAAAAAATGTCAGTTGCTTTGTTTATCGCTAGGGTGGCCGTAGTGTTGCTAACCTTGGAATTTCATTTCCCTATTTTTCATGAGATTATGGTCGATCTATACGAAATAATAAAAAAAGATTACTGTACACATCCGCAACGCCCTTCGAGTCCCTTATGAAACTGGGTAGCTGAAACTTTGCCAAGATATCGTTCGCATAGGACGAGTTTAAAAGCCCAAAAACACGCTCAGAATTTCCAAATGGCAATCTCCTTGAATATAATACTTCCCCTTTTTCTTGTGTTATTTTTTGTATGACACACACTAGTTATCCGTAGTTACGTTATCAGGAAACGAATTTTGTTTCCCTTTTCCGGGCAAAAATTGACATGTTTTTTGCAATTAGCTTTCAAAAGTCTGGTTTTTTTTTTTTTGCTTAGCTGTGGCGAAGTGTTGTGTGTTAATCAGTGAGTTTTTGTTGTAGTCTTCATGAAGTAGCAGCTTCTAGCGTCTCGCCCGATGTTACCTGTCCTCCTTTTCAGGTGAAAAGATTTGAACAACAAAAACAACAACATATCGACGGTCCCTACGTACAATCCCTTAATTACAAAACACAAATTTTTCAGGAGAGCGTTTTAAAGTTTCAAACACGTGTATTTCATGATCTACTAAATGCTGCGTCATGAAATTTGGTATGAAGTTTTAATATGTGAAATACTTTATAAAAAATTAAAAAATATGTTATAAAAATAACGTTTAGTGTATTATTTGTCACTTATGTTCTCATACGTGGGATTCATCTCTATTGCAAATAACTTATGTGGTACTTACTGACTTTTACGTGGTAGAATTAAATTTAAGCAAAGTCGTATTTGCCATTTAAGAAATTGTACGTGGGGGTGCATGGTATAAAATTATGTTGTTAGTGTTTAAGTGTTGAATACAACTTTACTAAATGAGCATGAGTCGGGAAATTTCTCTTATATAATATTGCGCAACAGCCTATGTAACTTTATTATAACTCGTCGTCGACGTCGTCATCAACCAGTAGACGTCCACTGCTGGATAGGTAACTTGTAGGGACTTCCAAACGTCGCGTCGTGGTCTTGGGCCGCTTGTATCCAGCAGTTCTCTGCGACTCTTCTGATATCGTCGATCCACCTAGTGGGGAGTCTGTCAACACTGCGCTTTCCGGTGTGAGGTTGCCTGAGCACATTGGGACATCAACGTCTATCAATTCTCCAAACTATGTGCCCCGCCCATTGCCACTTCAGTTCCGCTATACTATGTCAGTGACTCTAGTTCTTCTACGGATCTCCTCTTTTCTAATTTGATAGCGTAGAGAAACTCCATCGCTCTATCAGTGACTGAGCTTTTTTGAGGCTCATAGTTAGCGACTATGTTTCGGAGCCGTATGTTATCACTAGCAAGACGCACTGTTCGAAGACGTTGGTCTTCACGGCTTCAGGCACTGAGATATTTTGGACGAGAAGACATCGCAAAGCTTTCCGAACGCTGCCCATCCGAGTTTGATTCGACGGTTGACCTCTTTCTAGAAATTTGACCTATCTATCTGGACTGTGTGTTCCAGGTCTCTACAATACAATACGATACTGGCCCACCTATCGAGAAACCCTGCTTAGGTCGTTGAGCATTGTATTTAAGTCTTCCAGAGTATTTGCCATAACAACTACATCAGTACGTGAGTGATGTACTCACCGTTAATGTAATGTCAAGTTAGGTTTAATTTAGAAGCTTAAAGATGTCCTCCAATGCAACTAGTAGCAGTAAAAGACCTTCGAAGAGATTACGTCTCCCAATCGTACTTCTCGCTGCAATCGGATTGGTCTTGTAGTCTGATCCTGCATATTATGGACTGACAATATGGTGGTATTTTCGTACAAACACTTCAGCACTTAGATATAGGATAGCCGATCCGATATCTCTGTAGTAATCTTAAACAGTCCACGTTTCCACCAAATCAAAGGCTCTCTCAGAGTCCACAAACGCCAAGCAAAGTAGCTAGTTATACTCTTCGGTCTTATGAAACTGCCGCAGCGTATGCATGTGGTCTATGCTACTGAAGTCTTTTCGGAATCCAGCCTGTTTGCAAGGTTAGAAGTCGTCGAATATAATATCTCTGGATAATTAATTATACTTTTAAGAACCTTGTCGTCTGTGTTAGGTCGTAAAGCTGAAGTCGAGCTTAACATGGATGAAATAATTATTGTTGGCTGCGATGATTTGAATACTTCTATAATCATTGAATTGGAGAGATCAGTTACATTGGAAAAGCGAAAACGGGTATCGTCATGCATTAAATCCAGGGTAGAATCTCCATTTTTACGAAATAAAGCGACGACTTCAATTATATTGTCTTGTGTTTACTAACATCAGTAGATTCCCTTCTACGCGGTGCTGTAAGAAGCTTTAATTTAAGAAAAATTCATCCGACTTCAATATACAGAATTAAAGAATAACTGAAAAAGAAAGGTACGCATATCTTCAAAAGTAATGAATAAATTTTGTTAAAACTCAGAGTGTTTCTTAAGTTGAAGTAAAGGTTAGCCTATAAAAAAAATAGTCAAAATTTGATCGATAGTTTCGGAGAAATGCACGGACAAAAATACATACATACACACAGCTATAAAATTATATTTATTTGTTTGGAAGCCCTAGTAGATTATCGTAATATGTGAATATATTACAATTTTTATTATATTACATACATACGTGTCGAATTGATAACCTCCTTATTTATAAAGACGGTTAAAAAGATATTACTCATTTAAAAAAATGACATAACTGTTAATTATTTACGAGATTGAAATAAAATTACCGAAGTAAAACGTCGTAAGTAGTAGTTATGTATTAAATCTGTTTTTATTTTCCAGCGTAAAGTTACTTATTTACCACTTCCTGCAACTTGCATTTCAATTTTCCGATGTAACATAACGTAACTACCATATACGAACAGTTACGTTGGAATACTCCGAAATTAGTTTATTTCGTTTACCTGTACGAGTTATAACGGAATCTCTATTTTTTATAACACGGCCGTCTCTTCTAGGCCGGCACGAGCTCAATGGCCCGTAAGTGCCAGTTGCGTGTGAGACCATCGGGGTTACGATTGATTGTCCATCGTAAAATTACTGAATTACCACTACTGCTGTTCTACTTCGGAAATTTTAGTAAATTTTGTAGTTATGGGAAATGTCGTGTGTGGATTTAGAGTTGAATTTGCCAACTTAATTTTTTTTTTATTAAACTAAACGATAATATAGGTTGCCCTGAAGGTTATGAAAACAAAACATGCAAATCACGGATCTACCACTTAGGGGATTGTACGTAGGGACCGTCGATATGAAGCTACGACATTTTAGCAAAATATACGAGTATTTTAGGAAAAATTACACCGACTTCAATATACTAATAAAACTCGATTTCTCTAGGATCCCATCATCAGATCCTGACATGATGACCACGGGACCACTTGGGAAGAAAGAAGAATTTTCCACATCGGTCCATGCCTAATACACATGAGTAATCCCCTTTCCCCTCCAAATAAACGTAAAGCTTGTGTTACGAGTGGGTACGAGAATAGTGCAAGAGGTGGGATTTGAACCGTCGACCTCTCGGTTTTCAGTCCGCGACGTGACCGTTGCGTATGAGGGTATAAAAATTGAGAACCTCCTCCTTTTTCTGAAGTCGGTTAAAAACAAACTCTATTAATGGGTAGAGCTTTAAACAAAACAGTGTCATTATGCGAGCTCAGCCAGCGATATATAATTCAGGGTACGTCGGTGACGGGTCCGCTCGCGCGGGCCGCTTTCAATAATTCCATACAAAATGCGCTATCATTGGTTCAGTTCACGGCAGTATCGTATTCACATATAAATAATAGGGATGGGCTACGTATAGGTAGAAAGGATATCGATATAGACCTAACAGTACCAATCTTTAATAATATAAAATGGATTGTCCTGACTGACTGGCTGATCATCAACGCACAACCTAAACCACTGAAGCAAGAAACTTGACTTTTTCACAATAGCTTCCATATAAATCGTAGGCGCATACTGAGAAATGATTATTGCAAATTCCACCCCTATGGGGGTTAAATAGGGGATAAAGGTTAATTTTAGAGTCCATCATTTGTCACGTCATTTATCAAGTCATATCCATGGAAATTGGCATTTAGGTTTTCGGTTAAAAATAAAGAATTAAGTGTGTAAGGAATTTTGGAAAAACTACCCCCAACTGGGTTAAATGGGGGATGAATAATTGTATGAGATTTGTATGAATCCACGCGGTCGTAGTCGCGAGCATCAGCTACTATATTTTAAAAAAGATTTGATAAAATACATTTCGAAACTTAATGTACATAGGTACCATCACCTGCTGGGTTATTCTGTAACTTAGTTAGCAACTGAAAATAGTTGCCAACGAATTAGTTTGATATACATTGCTGCTTTACTGTGGGAAATATAAAGTGTTTTCATAATTTTACACAGTAAAGCAGCAATGTATATCGAACTAATTTGTTGGCAACTATTTTCAGTTGCTAACTAAGTTACAGAATAACCCCCCTGGTTCCCAACCTTGGGATGGGAGCCTCCTAGCGCTAGTTTGGTTGTGAGAAATCAAATATGGACACACATAACGATGCGGCGTTGTTCTTTTAAAAGTTAATATAAAAAAAACACAAATTGCAACCTCAAGTATATAATAATAATGTTTAAAAGCGTTTTTTGCTTATTTTTCTTAAGTGAGAAATAATTTTTCAGTGATAATTTATTAGGATAACGAATCTAGTATGTCCATTGATCGAAGTTCATATAATATAGACAAAACCAACAACTACCGAAATACAGAAGAAAACTGTGGCTTCCTTAATAGTAAGATTAACAATACAGACCAGTAAATAGGATCTTTGACGAGATAGTTTCTGAAGTTTTTTCAAAGGATTTTTTTTAAATCGAAATTAGTCATCGATATTTTTTGCCCGTGCCAAATAAATAAATGCATTCGTCGAATCTGCGAGGATAATCCCGCTGTGGTCCAGAAACGCATCGCCGTCCACTATTGTGATAAAACAATCGCTGTTGAAATTAAACTAGGGCTTTTGTCAACATATATTCACGAATTTTTTGTTAAATAGAATTTGTTAATTTTCGTTTTAACTGCATAATGGCGTTATGAAGATGTACGGTGGAGTATGCCAGATTAGTTTTGAACCCAAAAACTATGATCCAGTAGTATATAGTTTCGTCTACCTCTATATAAGTCTAGCCTATAGTTAATTAGTTGCTCTTAAGTATTTTTTGAATCTTCAAATAAATATCAGTACATATTTAACTACGGGTTGAGACTATTTATGCGTTATACAATTCTTATTAAATTTTCTTCAATTTTTATTTTTTGGCATTAAAGTTCTTTCTCTATCGCGATAGGTTCATTTCGACATAGTAAAATTTCTATTTTCTATTCTTGAAAATTTAATATATGTACACAAAAATATCGATAAATTTAAGAAAAAAAGTGACTGTCATAACATTAATCTTAGAAATAAAGATAAACTTGTGTTGCCCACTACTAGGCTGCGAAAAGTTGGAAAATCATTTGTTGGTAATTCTGTACTTTTTTATAATATGTTGCCAGAGAACATTTTGGATATGTCTCTCAATAAGTTCAAAGGTTTTATTAAACGCAAATTAATTGAAAAGTCTTACTATAGCTTAAAAGATTTTTTTAATGACAAAAATCCATGGACATAGATTGCTCTAAAAGCCAACAGTTCAAATCATTTTTATGGCTATTATACCATATTGTAAGATGGTGATAGTAAAAAAAAATAAACCCGGCTGAGTTTGTTGTGGGCTCTTCTCAGACCAGGGCGCGTTTGGAACCCTCGTAGTTTTAGTTTTAAGTTTCCGTAAATAATTATCACCATTGCCTGTACCTAAATTGACGTTCAAAAAGTGTACAGTGTACCAATTTTGAATAAAGTTTATTTGATTTGATTTGATTTATTAGGTATGGCTATTTTTAACCCCCGCCGCAAAAACGACGGTGTGTTATAAGTTTGACGTGTGTCTGTGTGTGTGTCTGTCTGTTCCCCTGTAGCGCTCATACGGGTGAACCGATTTGAATGCGATTTTTTTTTGTTTGAAAGGTGAATTAGTCGATAGTATTGTTAGCTATGTTTGATGAAAATCGACCCAAGATGGCCGTCGCTACAAAATGGCGGATTACTTTTTTTTTTTTTTTGATTTATTAAGAAAACATACAGCATAATATACAAAAAAAAAAATTATTCCAGTAAGCTATTACAAAAGCCAGTTAAGTTTCCACAGAAAGATAACAAACAATATTTTAGGCGGGAGTCCATTCTAAATTTCCACAAAAATATTATAAAAGATAATATTTATTATGAATGTACCGTAAACGAGATAGGTTCGCCCCTGCCACCAAGCTTTGTATTATGTGCATTTCTTGATGGCAGAGACAAACCCCCCACACTTATATTTAAATTGGTCTACCTTTAGATATTTCTTGTTATATGTATCACAAGCTCGTATGATAAATCTGTTTCGACTATAATTGGTCTTGGCAGGTGGAATTACAAACATGTTATTTTTACGTGACTTACGCTTATTCAGTTTAGGAACGCAGTATTTTATTTTATTTAAAAGATAAGGACTATCAATTAGACCATTAATAATTTTGTATAAAAATATTTGATCCTTCTGTTCCCTCCTTATTTGTAATGTTTTTAATTTATTAGTATTAAATGATCTAAACCTTTTGTTCAAACATTTTATAAATTTGCGTTGAATGCTTTCTAACATGTCCACGTAGACTGAGTACTGAGGGTTCCAAGCAGTGGAGGCATGCTACATATTTTATTACAACGCCCTCATTGATATGGGTATCAAATGAAAGAGCTTGACTAGTAGAATAGCACTATGCAAATCCAAGATGGCCGTCACCACAAAATGACGAATGTTGGGGGTTTTTAAATTTTTAATTTATACTTGTCCCACGATTAATAGTTACTTCAAGTTTTCATTACGAGTATCGTGTTATCTTGGCAACTTTCCCCTATGTTTTTATACTGCAGGCAATATAGAAAAACATGGATACGTAACAAAGATCTTAATTCGAGTTAATCTGGGCTGAGGAGCAAGTTCGCGAGGTGGACACCGTAGACGAGGGTAGGACGTGCTCTGACTCAGAATTCGTGTTGGGCCATTGCTGTAGCGTTTTCATAAGGCGCAATTCAAAATCCTCAAAAGTCGGTTACGTATTAGTCATTTGTAAGTGCATACAATTATTGTGGTCTCCAGCTATTTGAGTGCACATCAGCACAGAATACTGACTATTACTACGTTCAGAACAAACACGAACGAAACAAACACGAACCCCCTCTCCCCATCAATTTGTTGTCATCCGTAAAGTAGCAGTACGGCTAATAATACTGTTCCTTAGCTCGCAAAAAGCTCGTACAGAAATTCATATGCAAAAGCTATCTTAATGTACCTTCAACCGGTATTTAAAATGTCAATACATATATTTTTGAAATTTCAAAAATTTATCTTGGGCAACTGAGTTAATGGTAATGGCTGTTGTGTACAATCTCTAAACTAAATTGTTAGCTCTAAATTAATGTAACGCTATCATTTTGAATATTGTGAAAATATCAGCACTATATTTTTAGACTTGTCAATTAAGTTTAGAGATTACAATACAATTGGCTAATTGCCGCTTTATCATAGATATCAAATTACTTTTATGAAATTAAATAACTACTAAAAATAGAGCTACGTAGAAAGATCGCTTATTTCAAGGCCCCATACAGGCCAAGGCTTAATTTGGTCTAGTCTAGTCACCTATGTGCTTAAGGCGTGTTTGGTAACTAGATTATGTACCTGCTCCCTTGTTTTGCGACGTCTGTTTGTCGGTGACATTATTAAGTTTCGCAAACTGCAAGCTCTACAAGTTCGCTAGAGGTTAGCCAGTGTAGAGGTCAAAGTAGAACAAAGTAAGTACACCTCTAACATTCTGTATCTTACGATGTATCGAGAATCTCCCTGATGCTGAACCTCGCTGTGGTCTTGTAATGTATATTGCTTTCAATACTCGGTCGGTTTAAATTTGGGATTTATAATATCCCCTTCTTGTTCGTCGACCAATTATTAAGCCTCCACTATTCTCTAAACGCTACTAAGCACTTATGTCTCTTGTACCTTCGCGTGCTTTGGCCTAGTCTATTTGTTTGTCTGTCTTGAATCTAGTGGCTCTCTGTGACTCGTTTGATGTCGTCTGTCCACCTAGTGGGGTAAGGAAGGTGGGTTCTGCTAATATTGCGTTTTTCGGTGCGACGTGGTCATTCTAACACCTTTGGTTCCCAAAGTGTCTCGATTCTTCAAAGTTGAATCCCCGCCCATTGCAACATTGAGGTATGTCGGTTATGTTCTTCTAAATAAATAAACTATTAAAGTGTTACTATAGTAAAGATTTTATTTCTTTTGTTTAAAACGTTCGAAACATGAAACTGTTATAAAACAGTTTTCTAAACTCCCATCGGCAATTGGTATTAAATTATTGTTTATGAGCTTAACGCTTCGCGGACGAACGAACACGGATTAGGCACGGTGGACTGACCAATACAACATTCTTTTATTGCACTATAGCCCGTATTACGTGAGAGATAAAGGCTAAAAGTTTCACTTTGGGCAGTGTACGTAACGTGAACTCATCCATTTCATCCATTATTTTAATGGTTCAATACGAAACACATCGAGCAGAAGTTCATAATGAATTAGGGGTAGAACAATCGACTCTTGCTGATGAATAAACTGACGTTCATTACGTTTTGGACACAATGAACACTTGATTGGAACGAATTTGCCAGGAATACATTATGACATCCCCAAAATTGTTGGTTCATGCTAATGATTACCAAACATTTGGAAAATATTAGATAACCAAACAAACGACGAAACACAACAGAAGTCATTCGGCAGATGATGGAGACAACTCGGTGTTTCTCTACGTAATCACATCTTAACCAGAGTAACTGAGGTCAATCAATTGTGAACCTGAAGTGACACTAGGTAAGGCACATAGTTGCTAGAAAGCGCAGTATTGGTAGACCCTGCAGTTAAGTAAATATATGACATCAAATGAGTTGAGGCAGAGTGCTGGTTTGAAATGAGTGCAAGTCTCTACAAGAGACCTACTCGTACGTCCAGCTGTGGATATATTGATTAACAATTTTAAATTAAAAATTTAAAAAACCCCGACATTCTCCATTTTGTGGTGGCAGCCTCAAACCTTAAATGAGCTACTTTAGGTCCATTTCACTCTGAAGTCATTGTGATTCTTGGTGGATCTTGTGGCCATCGTGGACACACACACGGTTCAAATTGGTTCACACACACACACACACACACACACACACACACACACACACACACACACACACACACGCACGCACGCACACACACACACACACACACACACACACACACACACACACACACACACACACACACACACACATACACACATACACACACACACACACACACACACCACATACACACACACACACACACAATTACACAGACACGTCAAACTTATAACATCCCGTCTTTTGTGCCTCGGGGATTAAAGAAGACGATAAAGAAGATTATTGTGTCTTAAACATTGATAATATAAGAATAATATTACAAAATATAATCGTTATTTTACCAAGGTCGTATGTATAAAAATAGACTTTTTACATGATGAAATGATTATTTACCTCTGCTAAACATTGTCTCTTACATTTGAGTAAGACAATCATAAATTACAGCAGATTACATAAAAATCATTCCAACAAATTCCTGTTCGCTGAATGAAAACGAAAACCATTATCCACATTAAGTGCTGTACTTAAGTTGATTTTGGTTAAAACACAGTTTTTACTCTACAAAAGTAAAAGCCACAAATTAAAATTCAATTTTCGCGCGAAACTGAAATGTTGAACGGAATTAATCGTTTTAGCATACTTTATTAAATCGACTTAGAAAACTCGGACGGCACGACAAAAAATAATTTAACTCAGAGCAAAAGAAAAAGAGAAGTATTTTCTACTTGCGATACAAAAAGACAGCCTAAGAGAGCTGACGCTAAGTGAATAACTGAATAGTTAAACTCTCATAATATTTACATAAACCGAACATTAACGGTTTGGCGCAAGTTTTGAAACTTTAGCGGATTGCGTGGATCATTAAGCAGATGCTGTAAGCATTTATGTAAGCATTTCCAACTACAATTTATAGATATACTAGCTAGCTAGCGAACATGGTCTTCGTTAATCTCCTTTATATTTAACCGTTTTTTTTTTAAATAATTATAGTCTGTATATTTTTATTAGCATCCTTTGCCCAGAACTTAATATTAAACTTGTTACTTCATCTACGTTACTTTTATTTCGGGTGCTCATTTATACTCTTCTCCCCTTCTGTAGGCTTTCATCGTTTTCCTCTTTGGCTTCTCAATTTTATTTAAATAATATTAGGAATATTCAGAAATACATATTCTCCTATTCCCTCTTGTGCTAGGAATAAAACAATATTGCAACCGATGGGATTTGTGATTTTTCATTTTCAGTTAACTTCCAACCTTTGAGCTATTGAGGCTTGATTTACAAACATTCGGATTTTTTAAAATACCTTAAAAAACCCAAATCACCAATTACTGGAGTATGAATACTTACTGACTTCTATCTAATATTATATAGATCCACCGTTGGATATAGCGATAACATTACCTATCATCGGCCTTTTGCAACCCATCGCTGCTAAATACTTGAGAGATGAGATCCAGATCTCTTCACTTCACCCAATCGGGAAAGATTAATTTTTTACTACTTTTTTATGCTTGTAACTTACACCATACATTAATGCGAGCCGAACAGAACGTATGGCTCGTGGTAAATGAACCAAAAAAATGCACATTGATCGAATACTCCCTTTAATGTGATATTCCCCCAACATTCCGTCATTGCATGACTCCGCGAATACGTAATGGAGTATTATGTGCTAAACGCTATGTGATCATGGGTTTGTGCGAATCGTTTCTGCGTTTTATCTGTTGCGTGCTCCTTTTATCAAATTTTATTCTTAGAAAAATTGTTTTAAAATAATTTGATTTTGAACCGCTAATTTAAAGTGTAACAAGTATAAAGTTTGTAAATTAAAACCCGACTACGCTTAATAATTTAATAATAATTTTGTGTATAGAAAGCAGCTAGTGGCGCCTTCTGTTATGTCTATCCAAAACTAATTTAATAATTTAGAAAGTCGCGCGAAGGTCACCCGGACCATAACAACGAATCAACAGACACCTCATTCATCAAAATTTGTCCAGTAGTTTAGGCGCTACGGTGGTACACACAGAATCTCATACGAAAATCGGCCACAAACATACATACATACTACAAAGACTGCTAAAATCACAACTCTCCCTTTTGGCTTTACCGTAGTCGGGTAAATATAATTTTTGTTTGATATATAACTAAACATTGAATCGTACTAGCTACAGATCTTTCACGGTAGCTTGAATAGAGCATAACTTTATAAGTAAAAGACTATAATATCTCAATGTCCTTAATATGTTAAACATGTTCATCTAAAAGTCTTGCAGAAAAATTCCTTTGATGTTATAATTTGAATACATTATTGGCCCGTTTTAGACCCCGGATATTATTATATAATCTCAAAGATACCGTGAAGGAAACAAGATACCGTGGAAGAGAATAAATAATAACGTAAGCGTTTCAATTAATTTCAAAGATCGCCTGATAGTCCCGCGGGAAATTGTCTAACTTTGCCAGTCATTATGAAGGGAACAGGTGAAATTTTAATGCATTGATGCGTCGGTACTTTAACTTGAGTATCAGGGGAAGCAACGGTGATTAATATTGCAAGCGAAGATTATTCTCTTAATGCTATCAAAAGGTATCTTTTGAGAGGCCGTGGGATGTTTTGAACAGGTTTTTATATAAAAACTAGATTCTGCCTGCGGTTTCGCCCGCGTCAATTTCGGTTTTTCAGATATCCCGAGGGAATCTTGGATTTCCGGTTCCCGTTACCGCTCGCTTTTCCAACCTTTATACCTACTTTGAAGGAAGTTTGCTATAGTAATCTACTTATAGCTGTAGCTATAGATTTCGGTTTTTTCAAAATACCATGAGAACTGTGGATTATTAAAGAGCAAACATGCATACATAGTAACAAACATACACACACACACAAACTTTCGCCTGTATAATATTAGTGTGATTACCTACAGCTAATAACCTTAAAATCTGGGATTTCTTAAGAATATGTATTTACACCGTGTATAGTGAGTATCATGTAATAAGTCGTCATTTGATTAATTCCATACAAACGTATTACGCCTATTCTATAATATAATAAAACTGTAACAGATCCAATTCTGTACATTGAAGATATTTTGAAAATTTTTATCGGAGGGCACTCTATAATCGATACTGAAGCCAAAACTGCAATTTTTTTCATTTTTGTCTGTCTGTCTGTCTGTCTGTCTGTCTGTCTGTCTGTCTGTCTGTCTGTCTGTATCTTGGCCGCGCATCACGCCGAAACTACTGAATGGATTCGAATGAAACTTGGTACGATTTGAGTTTATACTCCGAGGTAGGTTATAGGATACTTTTTATCCCGAAATTCAGCACGGTTCCCTTGGGAGAGGGGATAAAAGTTAAAACGTGTATTTAGCTGTAATTCATTAACGCGTTATTCGATTTCACTCATTCTTTTTCTGTTAGAAAGGTAGAACTTTAAGTATTGTCCCGTAAATATTTCAAGGTCATAGGTTTTTTAGTTTAGAAATGACAGACATTACAATCCTCAGTATTGGGTTCAAATAAATTAGGACCCGGATCTTTGAACGTACGGCTTATTTTAAACTGGTGTGCGTTTAAATTTATGTTTGTCGGTCTGTCTATTTATTCCAGCTAATCTCCGAAACGGCTGGATCGATTTTAATGGAACTTTCAATGTTATAAGGAGTAACTTAGGCTACATTTACTTTAGGTACCTACATAAAAGAATTATGGGATCCGATCCGATCCGATCCTAACCTATAAACACGCGAACGAAGTCGCAGGGGTCAGCTAGTATTCTAATATTTGTCGCAAAAGGTCTAAAGTTAAGCCAAATATCAATTTATATCTCCATTATCTATGCCATAAAATAAAAATATTAGTAAAATTATATTTATTTTGAAAGTTATGACGCTTGAAAAATCACTATTTTTGGGCAAATTTGGGGGCAACTTCGTGCGTAAATAAACTATATAAGAAACTAGAAAATTGAAAAACGACCGAAGTCTTGTCATAGGTTACTTCATAATAATTACAAATGTCTTTAGTTCATGTAAAAAATTGCCAAATATTTGCTAAAATAGGCGAAATTCCAAACCTAGATTTGCATCTTTTTACTTTGCCGTTTTTCACTAAAAATCATGATATCTCAAGCAAAGTTTTTTTATTTAATTAATTTATTATTTATTTATGTAGGTATATATTTTTAGTACTCTTCTTTACTGAAGACGTCTCGCTCTCTAAATGCAGAAATCACTGTTTTAGACTCCACTCACCAACGATTTGTTGCTGCCATGGAGAGGGCTCTTTAACTTCGTAAAAAGCATAGAAGGGTCTACACAGACAACCGAATAGCCACGAGGAAAGCTTTCAACTGTACCCATTTACTATTTTATTTCCACTTTTATTTTTAAAATCGGCCCCGAAGTACACCGAAAACGTAAAAGACGAGAGAAGTGAAATATGTGGAGCATTAAGTCCAGTACATGACATTAGGCAAAGCCCGTGCCGTGTCGTTTCCATTTTTCAAAACCGCAAAGTTGCTCCCACGTTATTTATTTACGAAGTTTTTTCATGTGCATATTAGATATATCGAGTGTGGCCCCCTAGTATGTTACTTTTCAAATAAATTATGGATTTTTCTTTTGTGTGTAACTTATGAGTGGGTAGTAAGTACCCACAGCGCGGCGTACGTAGAATGCTGTTGAAATTCATGAAGTTTGGATGTTTATGTCTCTACTTTGTTCACTTGGCTTTAGCTTCTTTTTTTATGAAATTACTGAAAATTTCTCTATTTATTAATCTATTCATAAAATTATTAATCTTCTATCTATCTTCTTCTATCTATCTATAATATAATAAAACTGTAACGGATCCAATTCTGTACATTGAAGATATTTTGAAAATTTCTTTTGGAGGGCACTCTATAATCGATACTGAAGCCAAAACTGTATTTTTTTTCATTTTTGTCTGTCTGTCTGTCTGTCTTTATCTTAGCCACGCATCACGCCAAAACTACTGAATGGATTCGAATGGAACTTGGTACGATTTGAGTTTATACTCCGAGGTAGGACATAGGACACTTTTTATCCCGAAATTCAGCACGGTTCCCTTGGGAGAGGGGAAGAAAGTTAAAACGTGTATTTAGTTGTAATTCATTACCGCGTAGTTCGATTTAACTCATTCTTTTTTTGTTATAAAGGTAGTACTTTAAGTATTGTCCCGTAAATATTTCAAGGTCATAGGTTTTTTAGTTCAGAAATGACAGACATTTATTGGGTTCAAATAACTTGGGACCCGGATCTTTGTACGTACGGCTTATTTTAAACTGGCGTGCGTTTAAATTTATGTTTGTCGGCCTGTCTATTTGTTTCAGCTAATTTCCGAAACGGCTGGATCGATTTTAACGGAACTTTCAATGGCAGATAGATGATGTTATAAGGAGTAACTTAGGCTACATTTAGTTTAGGTACATAAAATAATTATGGGATCCGATCCGATCCTATATAAAAACCTATATCCATGCGGACGAAGTCGCATGGATCAGCTAGTCTATTCATAAAATCAGAAAATTTATATTCTTCTTGATTCGTAGCCGTTCTTGATTCGTAGCGTAAATCTATACTAATAAATAAAATTGAAGTGTCTGTCTGTAATTTCGAAATATCTACCACATATTAAGCTCATATGGTTATTTGAACGATACCATAACCGAATCACACGTTTTCAAAATTTTTGTCTGTCTGTCTGTCTGTTTGAACGGGCTAATCTTCGGAACGGCTGAACCGATTTTGACGGTACTTTCACAGACAAGTAGAGGATTAACCAAGGAGTAACATAGGCTACTTTATTAACCGACTTTCAAAATGGAGTTGTGTTGAAATCGGTAAGTACCTATGTTAAAAAATGCCCTGATAGGTATTTTCGCTGCGTGCGACGGTCGACGCTCGCGCTGCACGGAACTCCCCGCGCCGCGCCGCGCGCCCCTGCGCCATGCGCCCGCCGTACGCGGTACCGCGGTACGCCGCCGCGCGGCGGGGGGCGGGTGGACCAGAAATCTACTTATCCCTCAGGATTTGTGAAAAACCGAAATTCACGCGGGCGAAGCCGCGGGCAAAAGCTAGTATTATAATATTATGCTACTAGCAACTTTAAATATGGTAAACAATATGAGCATAACTCTGACACTTCATACTAGCGATCGTAAACATTGAAAAGGACGTACGTATACGTAGTAATACTGCTAGGCGTACTTCTGCGTTGCGGGCGATGGTAGCCGATGGAGAGCGAATGTCACTCCTTTAAGCAATAATATAGTAACTATATTAGTAGTAGTATATGTATAACTGTTAGTCTTCTTTCATCATGATCAACCCATTACCGGCTCACTACAGAGCACGGGTCTCCTCTCAGAGTGAGAAGGATTTTGGCCATAGTCTACCACGCTGGCCAAGCGGATTGGCAGACTTCACACACCTTTGAGAACGTTATGGAGAACTCTCAGGCATGCAGGTTTCCTCACGATGTTTTCCTTCACCGTTAAAGCAAGTGATATTTAAATACTTTTTGGTATGAGTTAACCTTAACTGTATAGGTACAAAGTTTTATAAAAACCTCTGTAACGCTACATTCACAGGCTGTTACATTTTTCATTTTGTCTTATCTAAATATGAATTAATACTCCGCGAAGGCCTTTTGTGAGCCAAGAATTAATTAGTGATACGACTAACCTCCTGTAAACAAATGTTATGTTAAGTAAGTAAAAGTTCCACCCACTTATTGATCATCAAAACATGAATATTTGATCTGGAATTATTAAACTGTGGATTAAACTCAAAACTAAAATTTCATCAACTCGATAAACAAACAATGAATACGCGGAGGCAACTTCCAAATTTTCGCCAAATAAGGCAGGTGGTCCAATTTAATGCGGGGGCGAACTTCGAAAAAGTCTAGGCGGGCAAATATCCGACAGAAGCTGAGCTAAGTCTCTCGTATTCAAACTTTAATCCCAATCAGCTGTTCTGTGCTTGCGAGTTCCGCCTCTTTTGTGACAGTCGCAGTGGTCTGAAGATAAAACGTATGGTACCTACTTTGGAAATGTATGATTAAAATTGAATGGTTTTTTATTCAAATTTACTTTTTCTACCTCAGTTAGTAACGGAGGAAGGGTAATGTGTTTAACAGTTGCTCAGTTTTGGTTACATTACCACTGGAAACACACTGTTCGTAGCTTTTCGTCTTCATATTCATAGGCACAAAACTGCATTGAGCTGCAGAAAAACTTATAGTCTGTCAAATATCTAGTTTACGACAATGAACAGATCCTCTGGGATGCTGCGGAATAGTCTAGAACATCGAAGATTTGCGTTCGTTGTTAATTGTAAATAGTAATTCAGTACAGTCGTATGTGTGTTCCGCTTTGTTTGGCTCAAGACGTGATTTCCTAAAGCGAAGCGAAATCCAATTCAAACCTGCACCGGATATACAGGTGCCGACAGCAAGCGTGTTAATTAGACAAACTTTATCTTCCCCGAACAGACTGATGGCGCTCAAGTCGAGTATATTATACATTATGTTACATAATTAATAATTATACATGTTACATGCATTATTATTGTAAGAAGTATTTTTAAAACCTTCCCAGAAAAATGTTAGGGCCTTTTAAGTTTTCAGACAGTACGAGTTTTCATGGCTCCAGTGCACATTGCCCCAAGGCGTTCAGCGAGTGATAGAATATGACGTGTTAGCACTATTTGCGGATTTTGCCTAGGTTCTCTAATGTTATCTATGTTAATAATAAAATGTAACTCCATAAAATACCACAAATCTGCCACTGAAAATGCCAAAGAACTTTGTACATGTTTGCCGAGGGAATTGACTGAATATTTTGGGCCAATGTTTGTAAGACAAATTACTCTTTCGACTTCTGCAACCATTTAGAAATAAACAGGTAGTTGAGGTTTACAATTAATTTGATTATCGATTTAGTAGGGTTGGCAAAAAAAATCAGAACCGACTAGTTAACAATAAGCTCTCTGAGACACAAATACGAAGTTAAACTGAGATATTCAGAATTTTAATGTTTAGTTATCGACGAACATTTCCCGACGTGGGTAAACTTTGGCAACGACTAAAAATATAATATTTCCAGAAATTGCACTGTTTTGCTTGATTCTATTAACATCCGGTAACATTCACTTACTGTATAAAGTCGGGAATATAGGAACGTTAATTTCATCGTATGCTCGTGGTTTTTCATTTTAACGTAACTTTAGAGGCAGGTGGAAAGTGTTAGTTAAGTTAATTCGAATTATTTATTTCCATTGAAAATGAAATCAATGGAAATATGTAGAGATGTAGTTTTGTAACCTTACAGTCTGGTTATTTTTACCCGACTACGGCAAAGCCAAAAGGAAGGGTAAACTGGGATATTAAGTTTGTTTCAGATAGATATAACAGATGGCGCCATTAGTTGCTTGCCCTGCGCTTTCTTCCATTAGTACGCAGTTGAATACACGTTTTTGTGCACACCAAATTATTATTTTTTACTATTATTATTATGAGTATTATGAGAATCGGGTTTTTACCGACATCGCCATCGTCATCCGATGTCCACTTTTGAACTTGGATGACTTTCACACGCTTCGGTCTTGCGCCGCTTCTATCCAGTGATTTTCTGCAACTAGGAAAATGAATCGGATCAGTAGCACCGTGTAATATTCTTATCAAAACCAACAGAATCAGCTATTAGTAAGTACCTACTACGTAATAAATTAAGAACCATAAAAACATCTCATTAGCGGAATGTAACCATATCGTAGATTTAATAATGGTTTCTTTGCGTTCTTTAAAAAATTAAAAGAGTACTGACATAGTACGCAAAGCGTGTGCTGCGTCCACGGCTTGATGAAATTTGCATTCATTAGGGGAGTGGCCCGCGTGAGGGAAATGTCAACGGGTTTTTCTTTAAGAGCCATCGTAATAACGAGGGGCCTTCAGGGTTGTGTTGTTACAGAACTTTGTGTAAAATACACTAAAGCACAAGAGCTAGTGGATAGTGAATAGAACTTCATTGAATGTGCGATATTTCACGCAAAAAATTCCGCAGTGTTATTTGAATATTCGACTTTTCAGGTTTCAGGATAGATTTTTGGCATCTGAAACAATAATCTTTATTTATTTATTCGTTCGCCATAATATTATACACAATCCTTATAGGTATCTTAATGTGATAGTGTATTATATTATTAACTTTCTACATATTTTATATAATAATATACTAAAAATATTTGTCTGTAACATAATATTATGGTGCACGTTGCAATCTTGGTGAGTTCATTTAAAGAGCGAGGTTAAGGGAGAGCGCTGAAAGGATCGTCTTGTAAATAAAATTTGTATTAATCTTAATGTTTATTTAAAGTTCTGCGAAACACTTCAAGCAATTTTCTCGTCTAACTCTGAGACTATTGTTGTAAAACTTTGTGTAAAACTCACCAGGGAATAGGCGGTGTCGCTTTTACATATTCATTTCCTAATTCGCCTAAAAGCGTTGAGTGTTGGAATGTCATAGTTAATTAATGGAGCACTATGAGCATACGCGGAAAAATTTCTATTCCATTTCTGAGTATTTTTAACACGTTATATTTTTGGCATTTGTTATGTAAGTATTTAGCCAAATTATTTATTTACTACTTAGTGTAAATATTTTCGTAGCTTTATAATCTACTAGCTTACATCTACTGCTACTTCGTCTGTGAATACATCTTGGATTTAGGTTATAAAAATTATTATCCCAGCCCTGTGCTAAATTTCATCAAGTGTTTAAGCGGTAGCTGTGTTATGGTGACAGACGGACAAAGCATTTATAATATAAATATAGATCTAGAATTTCCTGACACTGACTAGCTTCATCCACTCATCTAGAAAATTTTATATTAATTTCTCACAATAATAATTAAATTAATACTATTAATTTTATTACCAGTTGGGGGTGTATTAACGAAGATAAATTTGCGTAACTTTGACCCAGAACTATGACAGTAATTCAAACAGTACGACCCCTGACGACTTCCCCCACTCCGTTCCCCCCCCTCCCCCCAATAATCAAGTTTGCAACTTGGCCGTCCAAGATGTCGCCACGGGCTGAGAATATTCAGGCACTGTCCCTTCTGAATATCTTCCCGACCTGCTTGGTTAAATTAACATACAATTCACGAACATAAACTTAGTACCATCTCTACTTTACTAGAGCACGACATAGAGTTGATAGTGGTTTCAATATTTATTCATACTAATATTATAAATGCAAAAGTAACTCTGTCTGTCTGTATGTTACGCCTGAAACCGCTGAACTTTGATGAAATTTGGTATGGAGATGGACTAGACCTTGGAGAAGGACATACTTTATATCTCGGAAAACCATAAAGTTTCTAAGGGATTTGAAAAAAACATAAATCCACGCGGATGAAGTGTTACATCAGCTAGTGTTACTATAATTTACTTTCGTTATGCAAAGATGAATCCATACAAATATTATAAACGTGAAAGTAGCCTTGTCTAATGTTCGTATCTCAATTTTATGGCTTTTACGGCTTTTAACGGCTCAACCTCTGAAGGGATCTTGAAGAAATTTGGGACAAAGAAAGCTTGCATTCTGAAGGCAGACAGAGTGCTTTTATCATGGAAAATCAAGGAAATCACAAAGAATTAAAAAAAAAACCTATATCCAAGCGGACAAATTTACCGCCATCAGTTACTAAAATAGAGATATTATTGTTATTAATATTTTCCTAGGAAAATTTTGCTCAAGTGAATCTGTATTCTTTCTAAAAATTCCATGCCTCCATCGAAATTTATTAAACTGAAAAATAATGGTAACATCTATTCCGTACGATTCTGTATCGAATATAACAAAGACACTCTAGATAGCGTAGAAAATTGCTGCATTCATATTTTATCGAGAAAAATTTCGCTATACATCGCTCGCTTTTCAATGGGGGCATCGTTTTCAACAAGTACAAAAAGGGGAATGCATAGCCATTCGTCTCGATCGAGTACTTCCAAAGAGATTCACCTGAAATATAGAGCGGATTTTTAAAATATTTTAACATTTTTAAGGTCTCTTTGGCGCACCGGTGTATATTGTGGTCACATCGTTGACACATCATATAGGTGAACCTACTTCTTATTCAGACAGCAGTATACGTTTATCGAGTGAAACAATTACAACGCTATAACTATGTGTTCCGCTCCACCCGGTAATCGTTGAGAACTCTGCACTCGAAATTGTAGACGAGTACATATACCTGGGACACACGGTCCAGTTAGGTAGGTCCAATTTTGAGAAAGAGATCAACCGTCGAATCCAACTCGGCTGGGCAGCGTTCGGGAAACTTCGAGATGTCTTTTCGTCTAATATCCCTCAGTGTCTGAAGACGAAAGTCTTCGAACAGTGCGTGTTGCCAGTGATGACTTACGGATCTGAGACATGGTCGCTGACAATGGGCCTCATAAGAAGGCTCAGGGTCACTCAGCGGGCGATGGAGAGAGCTATGCTCGGAGTATCCCTGCGGGATCAAATCAGAAATGAGGAGATCCGCAGGAGAACCAGAGTCACCGACATAGCTCATCGAGTCGCGAAGCTGAAGTGGCAATGGGCGGGGCACATTGCTCGAAGAACCGATGGACGTTGGGGTCCCAAGGTGCTTGAATGGCGACCTCGCACCAGTAAACGAAGCGCAGGTAGACCCCCCACTCGTTGGACAGACGATCTCAAGCGAGTCGCTGGCAGCCGCTGGAGTCAGGCGGCACAAGATCGTGTGCTGTGGCGATCCTTGCAGGAGACCTATGTCCAGCAGTGGACGTCTATTGGTTGAAACGAACGAACGAACGAACGAACGAACTATGTGTATGGGTTTAATAGTAAGCTACCATACAATGTCATAACCATCTGGTAATCATGGCTTCAACATTATTTCCCAATGATGTCGGAAGCAGGCATGTCGGGTATTACACCCACTTAGTGGAGCTAGTGTGTGTTTAAATGTGTGTGTCTAATAACTGAGTCCAAATGCAGAATATACTCTGATTGAGCTGTGTGTTGGTTGGAATTCATCTCCTTTTATGGCTACAGTCCACTTTGTTCGTAGCTGTTCATCGCTTGGGAAATTTTCTGATTTTTTTCAAAAGTAAAAAGGTGCACACTGCGGTATTTTAATTGCAATAAGTTAATTGAATTTCATTAAAAACTTCTCCGCTGCATAGAAATAAACAAAGTTTGACAGTTCCCACGACGTTCAACACCACTAGCGCCATCTGAATTATTGAGTTAAAAGTGGCCAAATTATTCTTTTCCGAAACACAATTTCAATCCTATCTGTCACAGTATAAAACTAAATATCTTCAAATATATTTTCATTTGTTGGCACTCCCGGGGTAAAGGCTTTGTGTCGCATCAAAAGGAAATAAAGTTAATGGATAGGACAATAAATTACGCGAGTTCACTCCAATTTAATAACGCTTGGGACTATCATTCATTCGATGGAGGAATTTTGAAGGGGGCCTTGGGGGCCTTGGTGTGAAACTGAAACACTTCCTTGGCAAGCAAACGGCTTCGACTCGTGCTTATATCGAGTTTGCATTTAAGATTAATTTGGTGGCTTCCTTGTTTCGCTGCGGATCGCGAGGTCCAAGGTTCGCGAGTCAAGATACAAAAAAAAAAAAAAGTAACTGAATTTGTCTATTGTAGCTAGGTGTTGGCAAAGTTGGTGGAGTTGGTACTAGATACATTTCTGCGCCTCGGAGGGCACATAAAATAGTATGTCCTGCACCTGATCTCTCTCCGCTCGTGTTGGACTATCATTCCATTGAAATATGAGAGTGAGGGAATAGAGAACCTACACTTGTACATTATAATATCTCCTGCGTAGTTAACTTATCCCCGTATCCATTGAGATTGACCGTCATGGATGAAAATGCATCGGGATTTTTATTATATATCTCAAAGGGATTAGAGAGCGTTTTCAGTGAAAGCTCCCTTGACTTGACTTTTTCTGACATATTTTTCAACAATTATCATATCATATTTCATCGAATTTACACAAAACCTTAATAAGTTATACATTTAAACCTTCCCCATGAAACACTATCTATTGTTGTAAACCGCTTGTAAATCCGTTTAGTAGTTTTTGAGTTTATCGCAAACACACAGACGGAACAGACGGATGCGACGGGGGACTGTGTTTTATAATATGTAGTGATCTAGTTTGTAAGTTGAGTCTTGTCACACAAATGAAACTCCGGGACGCAGTTCCAGGGAGGCGGGAGACACGTCGGCGTCATTAATTGAAACAAAGTACGTAACTCAATTATTTCCTAACGCGGGACTTTCGGAAGCTGTCCGAATTCAGTTCATTTCACGACAATCGTGTTACCTAGCTCATATGATTACATCTGTTAGTTTTGCTAATATATTATCTGCTCCAAAAAAGCGCACCGAGATAAAAATTGATTTTTGCTGAACGTTCGGAAAATTCATTTTTCTTAACCCTTGAAATGCGTAGTTGTGAGTAGCAACTGCTACTAGCAGTACCTATGATTGTATGTTAGCTTATTATTTATTGTGTCATTGGGCCCTTTGTTTTTTATAACATTATTAAACTGGCTTGGACTAAAAATTTGATTTTTTCTGTCAACTAACAGTTCAGAGTTGGGAAGTTGGCGATGTTTGAATCATGTTTGAACGCTATCGATCAAAGAAAAACATTGGCGTTGTTTCGCAAAATGATTATACTTACGAGGTTTTGAATTCCGAACGAAGTAATGCCACATGGCCCCACCGTCCTCGCGGTTCAATCAAGCAGCCCCCGAAGATAAACAGAGCAGCAGAATTAAATAGATTACAATCAACGGAGTGAGGCCGTTACTCAACGGGGCGTAAACACTGTCTTGTTCTACGAATATGGTAATGTAGTAACTTCGCAACTACTGCGACACCCTGTGATTTATTGCGTCCCTTTTTACCAGACTGCCAAGAAGGGTTATGTTTTTCGCGCGTATCTATGTGTGTTTGTAATATTCTTACCTCGTATCATTCAAACGGCTGGACGGATTTCTACATTTAATACATCGTTGGATTTGGCTGGGCAAGTCTTAGGATAGGTGATGTCGAAAAAAAATAAAAAAATGTACTACCATTGTATGTTCAATTTTCAAGCAAAGTGTATCTAAAAAGTTATTAACCTTTTCATTTCATAAAGAGTTTACGTTCGTTCGTTCGTTTCAACCAATGGACGTCCACTGCTGGACATAGGTCTCTTGCAAGGATCGCCACAGAACACGATCTTGTGCCGCCTGATTCCAGCGGCTGCCAGCGACTCGCTTGAGATCGTCTGTCCAACGAGTGGGGGGTCTACCTGCGCTGCGTTTACTGGTGCGAGGTCGCCATTCAAGCACCCGAGCCAAGCCCCAAGCAGGGACCCCAACGTCCATCGGTTCTTCGAGCAATGTGCCCCGCCCATTGCCACTTCAGCTTTGCGACTCGATGAGCTATGTCGGTAACTCTGGTTCTCCTGCGGATCTCCTCATTTCTGATTTGATCCCGCAGGGATACTCCGAGCATAGCTCTCTCCATCGCCCGCTGAGTGACCCTGAGCCTTCTTATGAGGCCCATTGTCAGCGACCATGTCTCAGATCCGTAAGTCATCACTGGCAACACGCACTGTTCGAAGACTTTCGTCTTCAGACACTGAGGGATATTGGACGAAAAGACATCTCGAAGTTTCCCGAACGCTGCCCAGCCGAGTTGGATTCGGCGGTTGATCTCTTTCTCAAAATTGGACCTACCTAGCTGGATCGTGTGTCCTAGGTATATGTACTCGTCTACAATTTCGAGTGCAGAGTTCTCAACGATTACCGGGTGGAGCGGAACATGAGCGTTAGACATGATCTTCGTCTTACTCATGTTCATTTTTAGGCCCACCTGTTGAGAAACTCTGCTGAGATCGTTGAGCATTGTATTGAGGTCTCCCAGAGTCTCTGCCATCACGACTATATCATCGGCAAACCATAGGTGAGTGATGTACTCGCCGTTTATGTTGATGCCAAGTCCGTTCCAGTCCAGAAGCTTAAAGACGTCTTCCAATGCAGCGGTAAATAGCTTCGGGGAGATAACATCTCCCTGACGCACTCCTCGCTGTAATTGAATTGGCCTCGTATTCTGATCCTGTATACGGACTGGCATAGTGGCGTTTTCGTACAAACACTTCAGCGCTTGGATGTACCGATAGTCGATCCGGCATCTCTGCAGTGATCTCAATACAGCCCAAGTTTCCACCGAATCAAAGGCTTTCTCATAGTCCACAAACGCTAAGCAAAGTGGCCGGTTATACTCTTCGGTCTTCTGTATAACCTGCCGCAGCGTATGGATGTGGTCTATGGTGCTGAAGCCTTTTCGGAACCCGGCCTGTTCGGGAGGCTGGAAGTCGTCGAACCTACGAGCGAGACGATTCGTAATGACTCTCGAGAACAACTTATAGACATGGCTCAGCAGCGAGATGGGTCTATAATTCTTCAGCAGGGTATTATCGCCCTTTTTGAAGAAAAGAACCACCACGCCTCTGTGCCATGCCTCTGGCGTTATGCCCTGGTCGATGACGGAATTGAACAGTCGCTGAAAGACTTTAAGGACCGGTTTTCCACCTGCTTTCAGGAGTTCCGCTTTGATTCCGTCATCACCTGGCGCCTTGTTGTCCTTAAGTTGTTTGAGAGCCATACTAATCTCGTATAGGCTGACGTCCGTAGCTTCAAGCTTCAATGGGGCACCCATATAGCAACACTTGCTGGCAAGCTCAGCTCTGCTGCTTACGCTGTTAGGAAGATTCGACAGATAACAGATATAGAAACTGCAAAAATTGTTTATTTTGCATATTTCCATAGTATTATGTCGTATGGACTCATACTATGGGGTAAAGCGGTTGATATTGAAAAAAATTTCGTTTTACAAAAAAGGGCAATTCGCGCAATTTATAATTTAAAACCGCGGGATTCCCTTCGAGAGAAATTTAAAGAAATAGGTATTCTTACGGTAGCTTCTCAATATATCTATAACAATATAATTTTTGTTAGGCAAAACATTCACAGTTACATTAAAAAGTGCGAATTACACGACAGGCAATTAAGAAATAGAAATAGGCTCGTGATTCCTCAGTTACGCCTCAAAAGGGTCCAAAGGTCATTTGTGGGAATGGGCGTAATGTTCTATAATAAAATTCCACAAGCAATCTTGGACTTGCCTTTACACAAGTTTAAGAACTCTATTAAAAATATGCTCATAAAAAAAGCATATTATACAATTGAAGATTATATAAATGATAAAAAAGCATGGAGCAATTTCTCAATGACAGGTTGCTTGGAAACAATCTAAGAAAATTTAACTCATGTCTTAAAACGAGTATTTGATTATTGGTGTTCAATTCGATGCTTTGATCATGGGTAGCCTAAGTATGTCACGCTCTCTTTAAACATTTCTGTGGTGGTGTCGTGTGGTGCGGGTTGTTACGTTCCCTCGAATATGGTTGAGCGAAGCAATGGCTGGATCATGCGTCATGCTCGTGAACGGGTGCCACCGTCGGAAATGGGGCTACTTTTGTCTGCCCTTCTTCACATGTGTAGAATTGTAAGCACCATTCCGAACCTGTGGTAGATTCATTTGTCGATTCGTAAACGCTTCCGAAAGTTTATCTGAATAAAATTATGATTACTTATATAAATGATAAAAAGGCGTGGATTTGACTCGTTCCAGCAATGCGCGAGACGGCAATTCAATCATGTACTTAACATAAAATTGTTATATTGATATTGTAAATTTGGAAAAGAGCAACCGCCGAGTTTCTTGCTGGTTCTTCTCGGTTGGAACGGCATTCCGAACCAGTGGTAGATTCATCTGACTATTCAAAAGCACTTGTAAAAGTTTATTTGAATAAAAAACTTTTCTATTCTATTCTATTCTATTCTATTCCGGGATATCTTCGGTATAGTGTCGGGTCAATTTGGCTCTGGGATCTTTAGCCAAATCTTCAACAGGCTTCTGTGTTGACGTGTACAGCTGTCCGTAGAACTTCTCAACCTCTCTCAAAATCTCAGGTTTAGACGAAATGAGACTACCGCTGTCGGTCTTCAGTCGCGTCAGCTAGCTTTGACCGATAGACAGATCTCTCGCGAACACCTTTGAGCCTTTGTTCCGCTCAATGGTTTCTTTGATACGCTCGGTGTTAAAGTATCGCAGATCGCGTTTCTGTGATTTAGAGATCTGTCTATTAATTCGCCGATAAGCAAGGGCGTCTCCTGAAGACTGCAGTCTCATTTCATGTCTCTGTTCCATGAGATTGAGAGTATGGTCTGAGAATTTTTTGGTTCTACTTCTACGGTGGGTCTTAAAGAACCTAGACCCGACCGCATGGACAGTTTCCACCAGCCTGTTGTTTAGTTCGTCCACAGAATCGCAATCTACCAGGCAAGCGAATCGGTTTTGCAATTCGAGTTGGAAGCTCTCGGGGTTCTGGATATGGGCGCGAGAAGGTCGGAGCGTTGACTTCATCAGTCTGGCCCTTTCGAGCTTTATGTTCAGATTCAATGTGCCTCGTACCATACGGTGATCGCTGCCGGTTTTTACCCTATTGATCACAGAGACATCATTGAATACATGCCGCTTGGTAGACATGATGAATTCGATCTCATTTCTCGTAGAACCGTCGGGGCTCATCCAGGTCCACTTCCTGTGTGGCCGCTTTTCGAAGAAAGAGTTCATCATAAAGAGGCCCTCTTTCTCCATGAAGTCGGCCAACATTTGGCCCCTATGGTTCCGTCGCCCATAGCCAAATTGTCCCACTTTCAACTCTACACCGCTTCGCTTACCCAGCCTTGCGTTGAAATCCCCCATCACAACACTGTAGTAGGAATTAGAGGCATGCATGGCTTTTGATATGTCCTCATACATGACCTCTACTTCCTCGTCGGTATGTGTCGATGTCGGTGCGTAGACCTGTATGACCTTCAGCGAATACCGTTTGGTTATTCTGAGTATAAGGTACGCTACCCTGCTCGACACACTTTCGACTTGCACAATGTTGTTAACGAGGGACCTGTGGACGAGAAACCCGACACCACCCTGGGATTTTTGATCGCCCTCCCGGTAGTAAAGCAAGTTGCCGGATTTAAGGGTTATCGAGTCCTCCCCCTCTCTTCGGACTTCAGATAACCCTATGACACCCCAATTCAACTTGCTCACTGCTTCTTCCAGCTCGATGATCTTTTCGTCGGTCCTCAAAGTGCGTGCGTTATATGTTGCCAGGTCCAGTCGTCGGGGTTGGCAGCGGAATCTCTTCCGGAGATTCTTGACACCCCCTGCCCCGCCGTTACCGTAACCGCTGCCAGAGCTAGGAATAGCGGGGCCGCCGGGGACTAGGGGCTGTGGCTTTATTGTGCAATCCATATGCAAAGGGTTATGCCCTTAATCGCCACGCTGGGCAGGCGGGTTGGCGATCGCAGGGCTAGACTATTGTACCGATGTCGCTGCTGCCCGACATCGGCCCTTGCCATTTTGTAGTCTAGCCGATGTGAAATGGTTATACCGCCATTTGTCGGTCGTCAGAGCCTCGTCTGTTGATTAGCAGGGGGCACCACGTGCAGGTGAGGTTGACAATTGGAGTGCTGAGATGGAGGTGCACTCCCTTACCCCCCTTTTAAAGAGTTTACAGTGTCTAAAATATATTATTTTGTTTTTCGTTTAGTGTGTGCAATTTTTCGTTCTGACATTTTAAATAGCATTCATCAATCACTGCTATTATGAAAATTGAAATGTATTGTCGCTGCAGTGACCCCATAAATTTCCAGATATAAAACAACTGGACAAATCTTTGACAAAAAACAGTGAATGCAGTTGACGGGTTAATTTATTGAAGTGACTTTCATCTGGTTACAGACTAACAAACCGACTATTTACGGGTGAAATAAATATGTACCTACGAGTTTATAGAACCTTCTCCCAGACACGAAGTCATCTACTAAAAATGGGAGTTTTTTCTAAGCTCACTCTATTCTTTCTTTTTCAAGAGAAGTTTGTTTGTTTGTTAAAGTGCGGGAAGTGAGGGAATATTCTCTTATCTGTGGAGAAATTCATCACCATCTAACTCTCTAACAGTCAACCTCACTTGCCTGCTGATTCATAATCCGTTAAACTCTTTTTGAGATTGGAGCTTTCAAACAAACAGACAAGGAGCGACGAGTTGCCTTGATTGTCTTTTTAACCGACTTCAAAAAAAGAAGGTTATCAATTCGACAGTATCTATATAATGTAATGTATTGGAACTGCAAATAGCTGCAAAACTCTATATAAAAATGGATGTTTGTATGTTTGTCGTCTATGCATTCTTAAACCATACTTTACATGCAGTCCAGACGAGAACAGCTAGAAAATTTTTTAGGTAGTAAAAATATTTCTATAAATCATAGACTTGGGAATTTCAGTTTTTCATGCTATTCTGTGAACCACTTTGTACCCTATTGTATGATTTTACAAAGTAATTTTGCACACAATAGCTTTTGAACTTTAATATAAAGTTAAACACAAAGCCTTTAATCTTTAAGAAATACAATTCAAGCGTTAATCTACATCACTATTCATTATCTTGATGTAAAATTAAGTTCAATAAACTTGAGTCTTAATCCCTTAGCAAAAAGATGGTTAGGCTCTGATCGTACTATAGGTACTTGCGTCCTTCTAGCGTGCACATTTCTCGATGATTTCCTAAATTGTAATAATATTTTTTTTTGATAATTATTATAATAGCTGATGCCCGCGACTTCGTTCGCGTGGATTTAAGTTTTTTAGAAATCCCTTGGGAACTCTATGATTTTTCGGGATAAAAAGTAGCCTAGATGTCTTAATAGTCCAGTCTACACTAGTCGTTTCCTAAGCGGTATTTTGCCGGAACGGAAAATCACATGGCGGCAATTCGTCTTTGCCGGCAAGCTAGCGGCAAGCGGCAACTAGCCGCTGCCAAAGTCCCGCACCAGACCAAATCTGAGCCAATTTAAAAATTATAAACTCTATTGACTCTACCAAGTATAGAACACGGGGCCCTCGTGTTTATATCTAGTCACATCACACATCAAATAGGGAGGTCATCGTCTGTCTGTATGATCGGGGCCTTAGTCCTGTCAACACAATGTTCAGGGGTTCAAAGCCCGGGCGGAGTCACTTTCCAGTAAGATTTATGGTATTTCTGCTTCAGTTATTTGCTACAGACAGATGTCATGCCTCGGGATTGTAATGAAAAGACTGAAGAGGTCGTTGATTTCAAATCTCGTAACATTCTACATGACAAAATATTATACTTGAATATTTAAATCGTTATATAATGTTGCTTTATTAATACACTCGATTTGCGCCTATAACAACGCATTCGTAGTTAGATGCAATTCCAATTGACTTTTTATGTAATTTTTCGACACTTAACAGTAAGCTAATCTTACGCAAATACATATAAGCATAGCAGTATAAATGTTGAAGTACTATTAAAATAAATCACAAGAAAATTCAAGTCAATGCAACTAAACATAAACCCATCCAAGTGCGAGTCGCACCTCACTCTTTTAGGGTTCCGTACATAATTATGAACAACATAATATTTTAAGTGTAAAAAATATTTCATTTCCCAGCTAAATATTGCAACAAACCGTGAAAGAAAACCCCGAAATGTGTTCGTTTGTTTTGGTCACAGCTTACAAACTACTTTATGAATCGTTGTTTTCAGTATTTGTTGTTTAAATACATTGTATGGTACATAATATATCGAAATTTCACACTCTAACTGATTTAGTTTTTGAGATACGAAAATGGTCTAAAACTGACAACTTTGATGGCCCACCATTTCCTTATTTTTAAGCAAAAAAATTAACAAAAAATTATTCGTACTCTATTAAATGAGTTCTAAACAATGATACCCTTTGTTATTGCTTTGAACATTCTACACCAAATACAAACATTTCAGGTTTCAAACTGATTTTATCTACGAGCTAGAGACATGTGACCGGCGGACAGACAGACAGACAGACATACAGCAGAGTGACATTAATAGGGTTCCGTTTTTACTCTTTGGGTATGGAACCCTAAAAAGAACGCAAAAAATTCTTGAAGAAACAAAGATTTAATTTGCGAATAAAAGAGTAGTAGGCTGTAACAAAAACGAAGCAGAGATTGCCGGGCCTTTGAGAGGCAAACTTTTAGTTCCCAAGTACGGTATCCAATTAAAAATTAGAGTTCTTCAAACAATAGGCCTTTGCGAAAGTGGAGCGCTCTTTTGGGAGGCGTTTAAGCCAAGTTCTGTGAGCGGTAGCTGTTAGACAATTAACCTCTTCACTCGTTTGTGCGATCGCTCGTGAGCTTGTGGTGACACCGCATTGCTTTCTGTGCACAAGTATAAATTAAAAATTTAAAAAACCCCCGACATTCGCCATTTCGTGGTGGTGGCCATCTTGGATTTGCATAGGATTTTACTAATCAAGCCCTTTCATTTGATATCCATATTAAGGGAGTTGTGAAAAATATTATGTAATCCGCCATTTTGTAGCGGCGGCCATCTTGGATCGATTTTCATCAAACATAGCTAACAACACTCGTCTAATTCACCTTTCAAACAAAAAAAACCGCATTCAAATCGGTCCACCCGTTTGAAGGCTACAGGGGAACAGACAGACACATACATACACACACACACATGTGTGTGTGTGTGTATGGGCTATCGCTAACTATGGGCGACATATCTCAGAGATTCTCAGCCGGTGATAGAGAGAACTACGGTCCTATGCTCGGATTTTCTTAACGTGATCAAATCAGAAGCTGAGAGATTGGTTGAAAAACCGAGTCACCGACCTAGCTCAATGGATTGCACAATTATTCTAATCATCTTTACCGGTATACTCAGTCCTATCCACCACCGCTACAGCGTTTTTACGTCCCACTGCTGGGCACAGGCCTCCTCTCTCATAGGAGAGAGGGATTTAGAGCTTAGACCCGCCACGCTGCTCCAATGCGGGTTACCTAAAAATTATTTGCCCGACGCGGGAATCAAACCCAGGACCTCGTGATCTGCAGTCGAATATTCTAACCACTAGACCAACGAGGCAGTCCCATACGGTTACGTATCTACAATTTTACCCGTTCTGCAGAGTGCTTAGTCTAAGATCGGAGCACTCGAAAACGAACTCGAAAACTATTGATCGACTTCAGAGTAAAATAGACCTAAAATGGCTTGTATTAAGGTTTGAGTTCGCCAATACATTCAGCATTCGAACACAACGAGCGCCCCAAGCAGAAATGTTGTAAAATACATATTCGAACTATGGAATTACGACTTTAAAGTACGAGTATTTGAGTTCATTATGCTCTGAATTCACTTGTGATTCGATCAATAGTTTTCGAGTTCGTTTTCGAGTGCTCCGATCTTAGACTAAGCTCTCAGACGTGCGATGTATAAAACGGGAAACACAATAAAACTTCCAGAAGCATCCATCCTGTTACAAATGAAATAAGCGAAGACCATTCCCCGGTGTCGGTGTAACGAGTTGCTCCGAGTTGGAACTTGTTGGAGAGGTGAGACTTAATGCATTTATCAAACGTTCATACTTCATAGTGCGCGCTGCTTCTATCTTTGCGGAGTCCAGCGCACTGTGAAATTAAAGTTATTGAATTCATTTTTAGGGTTCCGCACCTCAAAAGGTAAAAAAAGAACCCTTATAAGATCACTTTCTTGTCCGTCTGTCCGTCAGTCTGTCCGTGTGTCACCACCAATTTTCTCAGGAACGGGTGGACCTAGCAAGTTGTTTATACCAGATACTATAAGGTCTATGGTCGCTATTAGGTGTATAAAAATTAAGGTCCTGAGTCCACACAATAAAAAGATATGGGCAAATTTAGATTTTCACGAAAACTTTTAAGTACCAAAATTTACCTTAATTTTAAACTTTTTTTATTTTTCGGAATTTTTCCTTTAGTTGATCTGTAAGACCTTGCTTTTGACCAAAATTGACAAACGGAAGTACCCTATAGGTTTTGGGTCGAAAACCTAAATGGTAACTTTCCAGTTTACCTAGAATTACGAAATTTGGCAAAAAGCTAGGTCCTTACATCACAAATAAAGGAAATATTCCAAAAACTAAAAAAAGTTGGAAAGTAAAGGGTGTCCCCATACATACATAGTTGAGCCAATTAAGATAGACCCCTGAGTTGTATGATCGCTCATACAGTTTAGAGGCCTAGCTTAATTAGCACCTTACATTTTAAGACAAACTAATGAAAAAGAGATTGTACTTATACTTCTAGAGTTCGGAACCCTCGGTTCGCGAGTCTGACTCGCACTTGACCGGTTTTTTTAATCTGAGTCATTGTGATTCGATCAATAGTAGGTATAGTATCTCAATCAATATATTATACTTGCCATTCTAGCAATGAGATACTTTGTCGAGCCGTAGCAGTCGGTTTAAAGATCTACGTAGACGAGGTCTACGGTAAGGGCCTGCGAATACAGTCATAATATCGCAAACGGACGCACGATGGACTCATAGTAGGAAGGCTATGTAATTGTAGTATATAGTCCCACGTCTGCTCAGGGCCTTAAACATAACATTATGAAAGTTCACTAAATGCATTTCGTCTCACCTTCCCAACTAATTTCCAACTTGGTGAAGCTCGTTACCGCGGTAACGGTCTCGCTTGTTACATTCGCAACAAGACGAATGCTTGTTACACTGTTAGTTTGTTATTATTTGTTACGTCTAATATCATCAATTGCAAATTTGCTATTTTTAACCCCCGACGCAAAAACGACGGGGTGTTATAAGTTTGACGTGTCTGTGTGTGTGTGTATGTCTGTCTGTTCCCCTGTGGCGCTCAAACGGATGGACCGATTTGAATGCGGTTTTTTTTTGAAAGGAAAATTAGTCGAGAGTGTTGTTAGCTATTTATTTATTTATTACTAGCTGACCCCCGCGACTTCGTTCGCGTGTTTATAGGTTTTATATAGGATCGGAACGGATCCCATAATTCTTTTATGTACTTAAACTAAATGTAGCCTAAGTTACTCCTTATAACAACACCTATCTGCCATTGAAAGTTCCGTTAAAATCGATCCAGCCGTTTCTGAGATTAGTTGAAACAAATAGACAGACCGACAAACATAAATTTAAACGCACGCCAGTTTAAAATAAGCCGTACGTACAAAGATCCGGGTCCCATGTTATTTGAACCCAATAAATGTCTGTCATTTCTGAACTAACAAACCTATGACCTTGAAATATTTACGGAACAATATTTAAAATACTACCTTTCTAACAAAAAAAGAATAAGTGAAATTGAACAACGCGTTAATGAATTACAGCTAAATACACGTTTTAACTTTCATCCCCTCTCCCTAGGGAACCGCGGTGAGTTTCGGGATAAAAAGTATCCTATGTCCTACCTCGGAGTATAAACTCAAATCGTACCAAGTTTCATTCGAATCCATTCAGTAGTTTCGGAGTGATGCGCGGCCAAGATACAGACAGACAGACAGACAGACAGACAAAAATGAAAAAAATTGCAGTTTTGGCTTCAGTATCGATTATAGATTGCCCTCCAATAAAAAATTTCAAAATATCTTCAATGTACAGAATTGGATCTGTTACAGTTTTATTATATTATAGATTTATTTATTTATTTACTAGATAATGCCCACGGCTTCGTCCGTGTGGATTTAGGTTTTTAAAAATCCCGTGGGAACTTTTGATTTTCCAGAACAAAAAGTAGCCTATCTGTAGTAACCCGTCACCAAAACGGAAAAATTCCGTGGGATCCCCACGATTTCGGAATGCAATTCCTTACATCATCAGGGTTGAGGAGTTGAATATGTACCTACTCGAGTTCATCAACGATAAAGTCTTTAATTGGCACCCCCAATATCAATTTAAATAACCGACAGCTCCTAAATCCCATTACTTTTGGGGATCAGTTCCCCTACAGCATCAGGATTGAGGAGTTGGAATCCAAGTTTTTTGTAGGACAGCGTCGCAATGTTTCTCTATCGATTCAAAAAAAAATTACGCAAATCGGTTCAGAAATCTCGGAGATATCGGTGTACATAGGTAGAAAAACACAACTCCTCCTTTTTTGAAAGTCGGTTAAAAAAGTAGCCTATGTTACTCCCTGGTTAATTCTCTACTTGTATGTGAAAGTCCCGTCAAAATCGGTTCAGCCGTTCCGAAGATTAGCCCGTTCAAACAGACAGATAGACAGACAGACAGACAGACAGACAGACAGACAAAAATTTTAAAAACGTGTGATTCGGTTATGGTACCGTTCAAATAACCATATGAGCTTAATATGACGTAGTTATTTCGATATTACAGACAGACACTTCAATTTTATTTATTAGTATAGATTTAACCCAGATAAGCCTACTGTCCTATATGTAGGACAGTGAAAATAAAAAAATATATCAAAGTACCCATTTAATTGGTTGATTTTATTTGTTGTGATATGAAGTAAGGAGACTATGTTTATTATAGTAAAAATATAACATCGACGTTTTATTTACTATTTTTCGATATATTTCACTAAAAAGTGCGCAATAAAAGCGCGTTGCAGAAACGGCCCACAAGAGATATGTATAAAAATCTGAAATTTATATTTAGGTTGCAAATTTCACATTTCACATGTTCTGGATAACCTCTTCTTTACTTTGTATAACAATTTTATTGATATAATATTTCGTAAAGTGGAAATAATTTACGACAAAAAGTGGTGGACTATATCTAGGACAGTAGGATAATACAGGTAACTTTTTATGTTCGGACCGCTAACTGCTCATGGGATAATAGACGCCTTGAACAGCTTCCGATGGTGAGAAAAATGACAGAGAGGTAACGATATGTATTCTACCACTCCTTGTTGACCCCGATTGCCCTACTGACGAAGGTGATGAAGACAAGGGTGATGAAGATAACGTGGACGCTGAATAACTTGCTACGTAACATATTACTTCAACCTGTAGAAATATCTCTCCAAGTTGAGTATCCCATTAGTGATACCGATGACCAACTTGCTGTTAGTTGATCAGGTCAGCGCAAAATAATTTACACGTGGAGAAAAAGAGGCTTAGCAACATCTTCAGTGGTTTGGCTTGAGGTTCAAGGAGCTGTCCAAGATAAACTTCAGATTGACAAGTTCGAAAATTTACATTATTGGTTACACAGAGTAGGCATTAGAGTCAAGAAATGGCACATGCCATTACTTACAAATAATATCTTTCTGAACGTTTTTACTTGCCAATTATTGTATAAAACAAAATACGGAAAACTCGATCACCTAAGCTTCCGCAGGAGAGTAACAACAGCTTTGATTGAGTCAAACAGAAAATTTGGAAAAATGGGGTCAAGTCAACCGTCCCAATATGAACGTGATGACAGCTTGAAAGATCAAGGCATAACTAATTCAATCATTTGGTTATTCTTCAATCAAAAGAAAGGCTTTACCGTCAATGTCATAAAAATGTTTGACGCACTGCATAAATTTCATATAGAAGTATGTGCTATGTGTTTTGTAACTTATCATACATAAGTCATCACACTGCAAAATTGATATACTAACATTAAAATTCATTTTTTGTACCCTTTTCATAAATAGATAAATATATTAGGCTGTTTTCAGTTAAGGTCAATACTAACCCTTACTTACTACCTATTATCCTACTGTCCTATATATAGGACGGCCATTTCCCGGAAAACCTTAAGGAAAATATTTTTTTTTAATATTTTTTTTATTCATTTTAAAGCTAATGCAACTAAAGAAATTTATTTATTGTGAAGATTTTGAGTAAAAATAGTTTCAGGCTTATCTGGGTTAAATCAATTAGAACGGCGCGCAGGCCACTTACTCTAATTAATTAAGTAAAAACATAAGAATAACAAAAAATAAAAAGAGCACTGAAAAGTAAATAGGTTATACAATCACAATCACTATGTTTGATGAAAATCGGTTCAAGATGGCCGCCGCTACAAAATGGCGGATCACATATTTTTTCAAAACTACCTTAATATGGGTATTAAATGAAAGGGCTTGACTAGTAGAATAGCACTATTGTAAATTCAAGATGGCCGCTGCCACAAAATGGCGAATGTCGGGGGTTTTTTAAATTTTTAATTTATTCTTGTACACCGTTTTGTCTGGTTTGGGTTTCATTATTGTAATTTCAAGTTTTGTTTTTATATAGGAATAGCGGGCAAGCGAGCAAGCGGGTCACTTGATGCTAAGTGATTACCGCCGCCCATTAATATTAGCAGCACCCGAGGAACCACTATTGCGTTGCCGGCTTTTGAGGAAGGGGACTGGCTCTTCAGCTCGCTGCCGGAACGCATCGGATGCTTTGCGGCAGATTACGGCTGAAGTGTGGTCGCTAGCCAGGCGGATTCGGGGTAGAATCCTACCACAAAGCTGACTCCATAACAATTATACTTCAATGCTTATATTATTACTTTTCGGTCTTCTTGTCTTTTGTAGCTTTTTACGGCGCAAACGATGCACTTTAACTTCTATGCCACTCTACAGCTCTGTTGTAACTCTATGTTTCTTGAACTATTATAATACGAGTAAAACATAGGTAATTTGCAAAGTAGTCAGTCTATTCAGGCAGTACGTACGTACCATAACGTACGTACACACCGTTAATCTGTCTTACGCTAAGCCGTAAAATCACGAAGGAAATTGCAATAAACACATTATAATAAATCCCTTGTAATTGTTTCGCATTTCGAAAATGTAAAACAGTAATTCATAACATAAACACTGAACCTCCGAAAGTGCGATTATGAGCCTTATTCCTTTGATAATAATGACACGCGTCCCACACTTGACCACAAAGTGTACGCAATAAAGACACTTAAGCTCTGTTGCACTAAGCTTTTATTGCAATGCAACTAACTTTCATTTATGCCAACTATAATACAGTCAATAAGTTACAATTTTGAATTCTATTCATATGAAGATAAAGCTTAGTTTTTCCATTCAGGTATGCGTTACAATATTTTTAGCTCGGTTGCATAAAGCAAAGCTGACGTCACACGGTGCGATAACAACCACCCTGTTTTCAATTACACGTAATTGTGGTTAGGGCTGTAATAACAGAACGTAGCAATTTTGCTCGGAACATAAATAATGTTTTTTTTTTCTAACAATTGTTGCCGACAGCTTTTGTAATTGCCGGTATCTGTAATTTGTGTGAATGTACGTACGATGTTAGTTGATTAAAATACGACAACATTTTTACTTTATTTTTTTATAACATTAAAGTGCGTTTTGCCGGTGATGACTTGTGAATCTGAAACATGGTCCCTTCTTATGGGCCTCATAAGTGTCAGGGTCACTCGAGGTACCCTTGCGGGATCAAATCAGAAATGGGAATATTTGTGGGAGACCCAGAGTTACCGACATAGCCCATCGAGTAGGAAATTGAAGTGGCAATGGACGGGTCACATGAAAAAACCAATAGACAATGGGATCCCAAAATGCTTAAATGGTGACCTGCACCGGCAAATACAGCGTTAGAAGACCCGAGGCGATAGTCTGCCCACATTTATTAACATGGTATCGGTAACACTACTCGCACATAGCTTGCTGATTTGTTAGCCATACACGCACAGACTTACGCCACAGATCTGCCTGGAAACGTGCCTGGTGGGCAGATCTGATAATGTCTGATCTGGTCGGACTCCAGGCACGAATTTTACCCGGCTTAGTTTGTTGTGGGCTCTTCTCAGACCAGGGCACGCTTGGAACCCTCGTTATTTTAGTTTTAAGTTCTCGTACGTAATTATAACCGTTACCTCCCTCCTATGTATTTGTAAAATTGATGTTCAAAAAGTGTACAGTGTACCAATTTTGAATAAAATTTGATTTTGACTTTGATTTTGTACCTGCTATAACTCACGTCCGTGCTCAAATCCAACGGATTCAGAAGCATCTGCGCAAATAACATCTAATTACTATAATCAATAAATAACTGTTATCTTCTTTTCTTTTCAGGTAAGTTACATTTCTGCACTATAATATCACGAGAAAACAGCGTGACGACAGCGTGATACAGTAAAAGTGAGTGAAACGACAAAAGAAAGTGAGTCAAATGATAACATAATATAATCTTCAACTTGTCTCCTCATCTTGATTTCCAATTGTAAGACTATGGGAAATGTAGTGGGATCATTTTGATTTTCTGGAACAAACAAGTTTTCGGTGTCTTCTAGACACGAACTTTCTCCGTGTCAAATTTTATCAAAATCGGTGCAGCGGTTGAGCCGTGAAAAGGTAATAGAAAAACTCTCTTTCGCATTTAAAATACTAGGATGAATAACACATATTGCTCATACAATTCATTTTACTTATTTGCGTATTTACCAACCTGTCTGTCGAATTTGTGAAAGCAAATATTGGGTTAAGCGAGTCGTACACTTGAGACCGCCCAGACGTTGGACAAACGTTTGTCTGTGTGCGGCATTTGTTGGCAAATCGGACCTTACAGGACTCGTTGTGTCTGTCCGTTTATTATTCGCTACCTGATATGTGAAACTTCATCTGCGTAGTTTTAAAGTCTGATTTTTAATTCTGTGAAATTCTGACGTTTCCTAATGTTACCAGAGACAAAAAAAAATCCCACAAAAAAGATAATAATTTCAAAAGTTACATATAGGTATATAAATAAAAACCAATAGCCGTATGTAGATAAATGACAAATACCTGACAGACACTTCAATTCCATTTCGAATGTTCAATGTGATTCTTTTGTTTTATATTGCTGTTATTTTGCACTTTCCTCTCTTCTATTTTAGGGCGAAATGACTAATATTATTACGCGGCTTAGAGCTTTTTTATGTTGACAGGGATTTAAAATAGTTTGGGGTAAAATCGAACTTCAGGTGGTAACCCTATTTTTCATACAAATAATCTATACTTAATATAATAAAGCGGAAGAGTTTGTTTGTTTGAACGCGTAATCTCGAAAACTACTGGACCGATTTCAAAAATTCTTTCACCGTTGCATATGTACGTGATCCTTGAGTGCTATAGGTTATAATATTATATTATGTACCACGGGCGAAGCCGAGGCGGACCGCTAGTAAATGTATAAAATGACAACTGTCAGAATACCACCGAATTAAAAATCAGATTAAAGATTATATTATTATTATATTGGAGGTCATATACAAGGCAACCAAGAAATCTTTTGGTCAGATTGGCTCCCGCAGCAAGTCAGCCTAGTGAACATATACGTATACGTAATACGTATTAGTATGGACTGTTCATGTGGGTAGAGTACAGGTGATGAGTTACCGCCAGTAACAACTAACAGCGATATAAATAAGAACAGGTAAGCCCACGCGGGCACGCGCGCGCTCATTATCGGTAACGACCGTATCTACCACAGTTTCACTATGCAATACATTAGAACCATTAGCGTTCTGAGCCATTTCGTATCCGTGCTCATTGGGAAACGGTGTGCTGCTCTATTTATTTCACTACTAGTTTACCTTTACAGTGGGGCCACGGTCTAGTCTCATAAACGGTTACCTACAGGGTATATGGAGACCGCTTCAGAAAACTTAGCGCTATTAATATACTACCTAAACACAATCTAATACCAATTACCATTTGTCTTATAGCATAGGTATCGCGCGCAACGGTAGGTATCTACCGCACGCTGGAGATCAAGGTAACGCAACGTTCGTTGACCTCCAGCGTCAGCTGATTTTATTTGAATTACGTTACGAACTTTGAAAATAGAAAAAATTATATATTTTTTGCAATTACAGTTCTGTTTAACCCCCCAAAACGAGTAGGTATTGCACAAAAAATGTTTTTTTTTTGTAAAAACGACTTTTTTTGTTTTTTTTTTTATTAAAGTATTTTATCGTAGTGTTATTATCATAAGAGTTGCGGGTACCTGCGGGTAATCATTAGTACTATCTCCTACTTTCGTTTTCGAGAGCGTTCTCCAGATACCCTGTATAGTATTAAAGTTATACTTTAATAGGCAACCAACAGTTGTGTATGATGGAGGAACAATTTCCAAGACCGACTGAGTTTTTACCGGAAAGATGGATTGTCGACAAATCTGACCCTCTCTACTATGGAAATAAATGCTCATCCATTTACTTACACACCATTTGGATTTGGAGTGTGGAACTGCATAGATTGGGTTTCGATAATAATAAGCAGTATCTACTTTTTATTCATAAATAATTTTTTTCAAAGAAAAATATAACCCACTTCAATCGATTCGAACTAAAAAGTTCAACTTCAGTCACAGGTCTGGCAATCTCAGAGAACATATTAATATTATGTGCAAACCACAAAATATCTCTACCGCTCACAGCTCAATTAATGCCTTTTCAAACAGCATCGAGTGAAACGATGAATTATATACAAGCGGACACCCGCGACTTCGTTCGCGTGGATATTGGTTTTTAAAAATCCCGTAGGAATCATTTTGTTTTTCCGAAGCTCTTTTGTATCATGCCATGCTAAAAACTGTTAAAAGTTCACTGGCGGATGTTTAGGGAGATCAAAATGTTAACATCCGCCAGTGAAAATCCCATCAAAATCGATCCAGCCTTTTAGAGATAAGTCGGTAATTTTTAAAGTATCTTCTTTCTAACAAAAAAAGAATTAATGAAATCGGACCACGCGTTATTGAATTACAGCTAAATACATGTTTTGACTTTCATCCCTTCTCCCTTCTCCCATCCCATCCCTCCCTTCTCCCATCCCTAAATTCTGCACGGTTCCTAGGGAACCGTGCAGAATTTAGGGATAAAAAGTATCTTATATATTGTTACTCCGTAGTATGAACTTAAATCATACCAGGTTTCGTTTCAATCCATTCAGTAGTTTTTGCGTGATGCGTGCACAAACATACAGACAAACAGACAAACAGATAAATAGACAAACAGATAAACAGACAAACAGACAAAAATTTCAAAAATAGCTTTTTTGCGTTCTATTATCCCTAACATCCCCCAGTTATTATTTTGCAAAAATCTTCAATGTACAGATACGGCAAGTCTACGATTTTATTATATGTATATATCAGTTCAACGTTAATACGCTTAACCACAACGCTTGATGGCAGTTCCGTGTCACAACTAACTGTTTAAACGTTGTTTTATTCCAACAACCATAGACGTATTTAACGTTGTTGTCAAATAATTGTAATTATACGCTTGATGTGTACGATGTCAGCGCTCTACTAAATTGCAACTTGTGTTTATTCTGTCATGTTTTATGTCATCGGCATTTAAGCATTCGGTTTTTACAAGTATAATTTTTTTTTTTTTTTAAACCCGACATTTGCCGTTTTGTGGTGGCGGCCATCTTTTATTTGCATAGTGCTATTTTTATAGTTAACTTTCATTTGATACCCATATTGAGGGAGTTGTAAAATATGTAATCCGCCATTTTGTGGCAGCAGCCGATTTTCACCAAACATCTAAAAACACTCCCGACTAATTCACCTTTCAAACAAAAAAACTGCATTCAAATCGGTTCATCCCTTTGAGCGCTACGGTGGAACACACACACACATACAGAGAGAGAGAGAGAGAGAGAGAGAGAGAGACGTCAAACTTATAACACCCCGTCGTTTTTGCGTCGGGGATTAAAACTAACAGTTACTTTTGCAATTTAAAATTATTGACTGACTGAATGACTGATCATCATCGCACAGTCTAAACCACTGAAGTTAGAAACTTGAAATTTTCACAGTAGCTTCCTTTTATGACGTAGGCGCACACTAAGAAAAGATGATTGCAAATTCCACCCCTAAGGGGGTTAAATAGGGAATGAAAGTTTGTATGAAAGCCCGTTATTTTTCAAGTTTATCCATGAAAATCGGTATTTGTATTGTCGGTTAAAAATAAAGAATTACGTGTTTCAGGAATTTTACCTGACGAAGTAAACAATTCTCTCACAAAAGTGGTACAGTGGTTTGAAGCAAATAACTTATTACTTAATGGGAAAAAAACTAAGTGTGTTAAATTCACTTTACCTAATGTTAAACAAGTTGAAACCACTGTACAGCTTAATAATGAGGAATTAGATCTAGTGGATACGGCTGTTTTCCTGGGGATAACGTTAGATGCTAAACTCCAATGGGGCCCTCATGTAAATAACTTATCGAACAGACTTAGTTCTGCTGCATATGCGGTTAAAAAGATTCGCCAACTAACTGATATTGAAACTGCGAGGTTAGTTTATTTTAGTTACTTTCACAGCATTATGTCATATGGCATACTTTTATGGGGTAATGCTGCTGATATTAATTCCATTTTCGTGCTGCAGAAGAGGGCTGTTCGTGCCATATATAATATGGGACCCAGAGAGTCACTGAGAAATAAGTTTAAGGAAGTTAAAATTATGACAGTTTATAACCAATATATTCTTGAAAATTTAATATATGTACACAAAAATATCGAAAAAATTTAAGAAAAAAAGTGACTGTCATAACATTAATCTTAGAAATAAAGATAAACTTGTGTTGCCCACTACTAGGCTGCGAAAAGTTGGAAAATCATTTGTTGGTAATTCTGTACTTTTTTATAATATGTTGCCAGAGAACATTTTGGATATGTCTCTCAATAAGTTCAAAGGTTTTATTAAACGCAAATTAATTGAAAAGTCTTACTATAGCTTAAAAGATTTTTTTAATGACAAAAATCCATGGACATAGATTGCTCTAAAAGCCAACAGTTCAAATCATTTTTATGGCTATTATACCATACTAGCGGTCTGCCCCGGCTTCGCCCGTGGTACATAATATATAGCCTATAGCACTCAAGGATCACGTATATATCCAACGGTGAAAGAATTTTTGAAATCGGTCCAGTCGTTCCTGAGATTAGCGCGTTCAAACAAACAAACTCTTCCGCTTTATTATATTAGTATAGATTGTAAGATGGTGATAATAAAAAAAAATAAACCCGGCTGAGTTTGTTGTGGGCTCTTCTCAGACCAGGGCGCGTTTGGAACCCTCGTAGTTTTAGTTTTAAGTTTCCGTAAATAATTATCACCATTGCCTGTACCTAAATTGACGTTCAAAAAGTGTACAGTGTACCAATTTTGAATAAAGTTTATTTGATTTGATTTGATTTGATTAGAAATTCCACCCCCCAGTGACATTTATAAGAATCCAAGTGGACGAAGCCGCTGGCATCAGCTAGTTTATATTATAAAGAAGCAGAAATTATAAGACGCACGCGTTCAAAATGGGATGCGACCTATTGCAACTATTTTTCCCGAGTCTACAATTTTTTTCCGAGGAATAAGTAGATTAAGCATTTGCTGGTTTTTATGGAGTCTTCACAGAATTCTGAAGGATCTCATGAGAGGATAGAGCGTATAAATAAAATGTTTAACGTTTTAATTTGTGTATTCTATGTTTACAAAAATATTGAAAGATACCTAATATCTCATTCGTTCGTTAGGTTCGGATATTGCGTGTATAATCGTTTTCTTGTAAACTGTTACATTTTGTTAAAATAACTACTTTCTCTATGGCATTATTATAAAAATAAATAAACGTTTCGAAATTTGCAGAATATAGCCGTAAAAGAAAACGCTGCACCATTAAAAACCAAAAATACCTAACTAAAAAGACCATTTATTTATACAAGTATGCAAATTGAATGTTTCCCGTTAAACTTTGACAAAGTAAACCGAAGTTTTGTCCAGCGTTATTAGCGTTAACTACGCTACGGTTTTGAGTTTAAATAATTTTGTGGACCACTTCGGGTAAATATACTCGGCGGAACGAAAGTTTTCCGAAAAAACAAGTTCGTCCTGAGTGCTTAGTCTAAGATCGGAGCACTCGAAAACGAACTCGAAAACTATTGATCGATTTCAGAGTAAAATATACCTAAAATGGCTTGTATTAAGGTTTGAGTTCGCCAATACATTCAGCATTCGAACACAACGAGCGCCCCAAGCAGAAATGTTGTAAAATACATATTCGAACTATGGAATTACGACTTTAAAATACGAGTATTTGAGTTCATTTTGCTCTGAATTCACTTGTGATTCGATCAATAGTTTTCGAGTTTGTTTTCGAGTGCTCCGATCTTAGACTAAGCACTCTGTAACTCTTTGTACGCCTTGAGTTTTATGAGTATGAATTAAAAATGTTCGCGCTGAGAAAACGAGCGACTTACCAGAATTAGAGCTCTTTAGCAGAGTTGTGTAATAGTATATGTACCTACATAGGTACTTTTCGACCTATATTCCCCGTTGAGTCTGTTTTAAAAATACTTTCAAATCGGATTTTTTTGACGTGATAATATGGCCAATTCTGTTGTACACATCTCTAAACCTAAACTAAAATGACAGGGCTAAATATATTCCTATCTCTTTCACAATGATACCTGCGGAAAAGGATGGCATTATTTTTAAACCTGTCCATTTAGTTTAGTTTAGAGATTGTGTACAGAATTAGCCGCAATGTCTTACAAATCCATGAACGCCGGCTACATACACGAAAAACCATGACTCATTGTCACGTACCGCGTGCAAGCGAGAGAACGAAACAAGCGATAGAGAAGGCACGATCGGCCGGCATAACCAATAGCGTGCAAGCCAGAGCGCGGAACAAGTGATATAGAGGCAATGTTTTCTTATGATGTTTTCTTAAACCGAAATTTACGGACAAACAATTTTTTTTGTTTTAAAATGTACCATTTCCGTCATTATTACATAGCACAAGCATTTTAAAGTATTCAATAACTTTAAAACAAATTACTCTTTATTACATTTGCCACTTGACCAGTTTATCTGATGTCCAAAAATAACGTAACCTATGTTTTTTTTTGCCCTTAAAAATGATTTATATCTAGATAATATTATGAGTTCTATACAAAAAGCTGACCCTTTTTGTATAGAACTCATTATATATAATTATAACCTCTATGAAAATACGTCATCAGACTTACGAAGGCCTGGAGTTGATGTACTGTACAAAGAACCCAGATAGAACAAATTTGATAAGGAGTTTTATAGCCCAAGTGGCAATAATGCCCGGGCAAGATTGAGCCGTAACCTGAACCGTCGCTATGTAAATTTTGGAGGGTTTTTGGGGTTAACTGTTTAATGAGGTAAAATGATTTCATCTAGAATGAGGATCACGCAGAACGAATTACTGTTTCGGTACTGAAGCATGTAGACGGTAATACGTGTAAAAATTTGTTGCATTACCGAATGCTCAACTTAAAGCGCTAAAGAAAGAAACATGAAAGTTAAGGGGAATCGATTTTTTATAGTATTATCGATTTGTAAATAGTGCTTCAAAATTGATCCTAAAAGATTAAACAATCATTTGATCCTAATGAAATTCTCAACGCTATCAACGCAATCATTTTTTAACCCCCGACGCAAAAACGACGGGGTGTTATAAGTTTGACGTGTCTGTGTGTGTGTGTGTGTGTCTGTTTGTTCCCATGTAGCGCTCAAACGGGTGAACCGATTTGAATGTGGTTTTTTTTGTTTGAAAGGTGAATTAGTCGAGTGTTGTTAGCTATGTTTGATGAAAATCGGTCCAAGATGGCCGCCGCTACAAAATGGCGGATTAGATATTTTATCACAACGCCCTCAAAATGGGTATCAAATGAAAGGGCTTGGCTAGTAGAACAGCACTATGCAAGTCCAAGATGGCCGCCACCACAAAATGGCGAATGTCGGGGGTTTTTTAAATTAATTTTCAATAACACCTTAGATAAGATGCGTTTCCTTAAAATATGACTATCCAGACTTGTTTCATTAGTTTCAAGTTCTCGTAAGTAATTATTAATTTATTACCATTACGTCAATTATATGCATTAGTAAAAATTGACGTTCAAAAAGTGTACAGTGACTTTAAAATTTATTTGATTTGATCACCGTGGATGTTCGATCACCTTCGAACAGTGCGTGTTGCCAGTGATGACTTACGGATCTGAGACATGGTCGCTGACAATGGGCCTCATAAGAAGGCTCAGGGTCACTCAGCGGGCGATGGAGAGAGCTATGCTCGGAGTATCCCTGCGTGATCAAATCAGAAATGAGGAGATCCGCAGGAGAACCAGAGTTACCGACATAGCTCATAGAGTCGCGAAGCTGAAGTGGCAATGGGCGGGGCACATTGCACGAAGAACTGATGGACGTTGGGGTCCCAAGGTGCTTGACTGGCGACCTCGCACCAGCAAACGAAGCGTAGGTAGACCCTGGATGGGTCGATGTCGATGGACAGACGATCTCAAGCGAGTCGCTGGTAGACGCTGGAATCATTCGGCACAAGATCGTGTGCTGTGGCGATCCTTGCAAGAGACCTATGTCCAGCAGTGGACGTCCATTGGTTGATACGAACGATCACCGTGGATAATATCCATTCTTTTATTCTGCAGTTCTGCTTGGACCGCAGTGTCGGTTACCAAAATGTCCATACAAGTTTACCGTTAAGTGAGCGGATTACCGACGTTTTTAGGGTTCCGTACCCGAAGGGTAAAAAATCAGCCAAGTGCGAGTCGGGCCTCGCTCTTTCAGGGCTCCGTACATAATTATGAATCTATACTTTAATAAATAAAATTGAAGTGTCTGTCTGTAATTTCGAAATAACTACCACATATTAAGCTCATATGGTTATTTGAACGATACCATAACCGAATCACACGTTTTTAAAATTTTTGTCTGTCTGTCTGTCTGTTTGAACGGGCTAATCTTCGGAACGGCTGAACCGATTTTGACGGGACTTTCACAGACAAGTAGAGGATTAACCAAGGAGTAACATAGGCTACTTTTTTAACCAACTTTCAAAAAAGGAGTTGTGTTGAAATCGGTAAGTACCTATGTTAAAAAACGCCCTGATAGGTATTTTCGTTGCGCGCGACGGCCGACCGCGACGATCGCGCTGCACGGAACTCCCCGCGCAGCGCCGCGCGCCTCTGCGCCCTGCGCCCGCCGTACGCGGTACCGCGGTAAGCCGCCGCGCGGCGGGGGGCGGGTGGACCAGAAATCTACTTATCCCTCAGGATTTGTGAAAAACCGAAATTCACGCGGGCGAAGCCGCGGGCAAAAGCTAGTAATATAATATTTTGGGTCTAAGAAATATTTAATTTCCGAGCTAGACATCGCAACAAACCGTGAAAGAAAAACCCAAAAAAATGTTCGTTTATTTTGGTCACAGCTTATAAACTATTTAATAAATCGTTGTTTTCAGTATTTGTTGTTTAAATAGAGCATATAGTACATAATATACTGAAATATTATATTCCCAACTAGTTTAGTTTTTGAGATAGCCCCCGTCACAAAAATGGTCTAAAACTGACAACTTTGATGGCCTCCCATTCCCTTATTTTTTGAGATAAAAATTAAAAAAATATATATTTGTACTCTACTTAATGAGCTCTAAACAATGATACCCCACAAGCTAGGGTAAAGAAAAATTTTTTTTTTCCGGCTCCTTTTTCATGTATTACTGTGTGTTTCATGTATTATTGTGACATTAATAGGGCTCCGTTTTTTACCCTTCGGGTACGGAACCCTAAAAACGGAGCCCTATTAATGTCACTCGGCTGTCTGTCCGTCTGTCCGCCGGTCACAGGTCTCTAGCTCGCAGACGAAATGAGTTACAAACCTGAAATTTTGGTATTTAGTGTAAAACGTTAACCCAAAATCAAATATTGAATTTAAAATTGAATTAAATTATTTTTCAGGGGGGCTTCCATACATGAAAAAGGAGCCGGAAAAAAAAAATTTTTCTTTACCCTAGCTTGTGGGGTATCATTGTTTAGAGCTCATTAAGTAGAGTACAAATATATATTTTTTTAATTTTTATCTCAAAAAATAAGGGAATGGGAGGCCATCAAAGTTGTCAGTTTTAGACCATTTTTGTGACGGGGGCTATCTCAAAAACTAAACTAGTTGGGAATATGATATTTCAGTATACTATGTACTATATGCTCTATTTAAACAACAAATACTGAAAACAACGATTTATTAAATAGTTTATAAGCTGTGACCAAAATAAACGAACATTTTTTTGGTTTTTTCTTTCACGGTTTGTTGCGATGTCTAGCTCGGAAATTAAATATTTCTTAGACCCAAAATATTATATTGTTCATAATTATGTACGGAACCCTGAAAGAGCGAGGCCCGACTCGCACTTGGCTGATTTTTAAACTCAATACGGCACGATGACGTCGCAGATCCAGATAATGGATAAAACTGTTAGCCCGTTCCGCTTATAGAATACATAAATATTTCGCCGTGACGTGGGAGCATCGATCACAATAAAACTCCACAACTCGAAACATTTTCGCGCCAATATAGCAAAGCACTCATATTTTGATCTAGATTGATTCGCATCTGTTCAATTTGATGTATTGTGCGCTCGTGAGCGGTATTAATAACTTTTAGTTACCGCCTGTTCGATATCGACGTTACTGTTTACACATTACTCTGTTGGGGATTGTATAAAGTTGCGGGGATTCTTTTTTTAACCCCCGACGCAAAAACGACGGGGTGTTATAAGTTTGACGTGTCTGTGTGTGTGTGTCTGTCTGTTCCCCTGTGGCGCTCAAACGGGTGAACCGATTTGAATGCGAGTTTTTTTGTTAGAAAGGTGAATTAGTCGAGAGTGTTGTTAGCTATGCTTGATGAAAATCGATCCAAGATGGCCGCCGTTACAAAATGGCGGATTACATATTTTTTCACAACTCCCTTAATATGGATATCAAATGAAAGGGCTTGACTAGTAGAATAGTACTATGCAAATCCAAGATGGCTGCCGCCATAAAATGGCGAATGTCGGGGGTTTTTTTAATTTTAAATTTATACTTGTAACCCAAGAAAGCTTTTTTTAGCAAGAGGGATGTTTGACCGCTATGTGTGTCTGTCTGTATGTGCATCTTTTGTTCCACCGTAGCTTAGTGTGTAATTCAAACCGAGCGGCAAGACGGGGTGGGGCGCTGCCAGCTTCTGCCCGCTCTTCATGCTGCTTAGCACCCGCCTTCGATTAGATCACGCCCGCGCGTTTTCTTTCCAGTGTCTTACAAGTATAAATTAAAAATTTAAAAAACCCCCGACATTCGCCATTTTGTGGTGGCAGCCATCTTGGATTTGCATACCTAATTCTATTCTACTAGTCAAGCCCTTTCATTTGATACCCATATTGAGGGAGTTGTGAAAAAATATGTAATCCGTTATTTAGTAGCGGCGGCCATCTTGAATCGATTTTCATCAAACATAGCTAACACTCTCACCTAATTCACCTTTCAAATACAAAAAACCGGTTCACCCGTTTGAGAGCTACGGGGGAACAGACAGACACACACACACACACACACACACACACACACACACACACACACACAGACACGTCAAACTTATAACACCCCGTCGTTTTTCGTCGGGGTTTAAAAAATCTTAAGCGTTTGTTCTACATGACGGCCGTCCCACTGCCCCCACCCGCTCTTAGCTGGGTCGCAGACTTAAACGAGAAAACTGATTTGAATGCGGTTTATTATTTGAAAACAGATTTTTAGGGATGGTTCTTTGATATGTTCCATTAAAATCGGTTCAGCCGTTTCAAAGTTATCAGCTCTAATGTTAGGTGCGGTAGGAATCTTAGACCCGTAATGGGTATTTACACCGATTTGAATGACTTGAATTGACTTTGTAGCGTGTTGAGGTGAAATACAAGTAGAATGTCAATCACACATCTCAAATGATGCAAGTATGATGTACGAGTAAATAAGTATGCATGTATTTTTATTTCTTTGCATTACTTGCTATAATATATAGAAACACGCTCACAAAGACTTACTTTGATAATAGACTAACTTAAAAATTTACCTAAATAGGTAATTAATCTATCGTCCCAAAAAAAGCTTAGTTTAGCAACGTAGTTTCCAATTAACTGCAGCACCTACGAGTATGTAAATTAAGCGACGTATGAATTTTCAGGTAAAGCCGGCGTGCATCTAAAATCAATTAGGTGTCCATTGATAGTACAATTTGTCGCTAATCCCCGGATCGATATCGCCTTAATGATCTCGTCAGGTAGCGATAAGCGCTTAAGCTTCCTAACGAGTGGATATATTGAAACCTGCAACTTCGCTGCTAAGACGGATGTTGTTACGGAATTTTGCACCCATTTTTTTACCCGACTACGGCAAAGCCAAAAGGAAGGGTTATGATTTTAGCAGACGTTTATGTATGTTTGTATCCGATCTTCGTTCCACCGTAGCGCCTAAACTACTGGGTCGATTTTTATAAATAAGGTGTCATCTAATTCGTTGTTATGGTCCGAGTGACGCTACATTTTATGTGCGAAAAAATCGAGAAGTGATATTCGCGCGGCTAAACTGGAATATCAAGTTATTTTCAGATATCTTCTATATCATATATATAGATCTTTTATATAAAGATGGTGCCACTAGCTGCTTGCCCCGCGCTTTCTTACCACAGTTAAATATACGTTTTTCTGCACACTAAGAGCGGGGCCGCACTGCAAAATTTATTCGCGCGATTTTTATCCGCGCGGTTTATTTTCCGCGTTTGTATGAAGGAGAACTATTTTATAATTAGAATTAGTTAAAAGTAAACTTTAATAATTTAATAAAATAAAACACGGAGCGAAAATATATGCGGCCTTTTATTTCGAGCAGAGAGAGAAAGTGACATTGACATTTACTCAGTATTTAATGCACATGACAATTGAGTTGACAGTTCATAGCTTATATAATCGATGCGTTCAATTCAACATCCTCCCTTGAACGCAAACCCATGGCTTCGAGGAAATGCTGGTGTTTTGGCTTCGGAAGAGCTTTGGTCAAACAGTCAGCTATCATCGAGTCAGTGCCCACATATTCAATCTTGACATCACCACGTTGAACTTTGTCCCTTAGGTAGTGGTGACGAACATCAATATGTTTACTCCGAGCATGATAACTATAGGTACCTGCAAGTTTAATAGCACTTTGATTATCACAATACAAAGTTAGAGGGGTAACCTTTAGAGAAGGCCACAGTTCATAGTGCAGCTGTCTCAGCCACATAGCTTCTTGAGTAGCAGCTGAGAGCGCCATGTATTCTGCCTCGGTGGTTGACAAAGCAATGGTTTGCTGCCTTTTCGAGTTCCATGATATAGCTGCACCCTGGAACTTAAAGATGTACCCAGTACATGATCTTCTGTCTTCAGAACATGAGGCCCAATCAGAATCAGAATAACCAGTGATTTCTTCATCAATGTTACTTTTATAAAAGAGCTGTAACTTCTTACTGCCTTGTAGATATCTAAATAGCCTCTTTATAGCATTCCAATGTTCTGCTGTAGGTGCACTGTTATAGCGACATAATGTATGTACTGCATAACAAATATCAGGCCGCGTACCCTGTGAGATATATAGCAAGCAGCCAGTAGCTTCCTGATAAGGTATATTTATCACTTTTTCATGACTTGAAATTTTCATATTTATTTCCATCGGAGTTCCAACTGAATTACATTGTTCCATACCAAAACGTGTCAATGTACTTTCTATGTATTTAGTTTGATCTATAGCTATTCCTTCAGAGCTATATGTAATACAAAGTCCAACATAACAATTAGCAATTCCAAGTTCTTTCATCTTGAAGTTATTCATCATTTTTATTTTTATATTATTTGCTGACACTTGACAATTGTGAAACAATAGAATATCATCAACATAAACTGTTAAAAACATAATGATTTCTTTCTCATGTTTATAATATACACAAGGGTCTATCTTTGATTTTGAAAACCCAATATTATTCAAAAAATTATCTAATTTTTTATTCCAAGTTCTACTGGCTTGTTTTAAGCCGTATATTGACTTATTTAGTTTACAAACTTCTTTTGTCCCATTTTCATATTTAGGTGGTTGTGACATATATAGCTCCACATCTATGTCACCTTGTAAAAATGCTGTTACAGCATCCAGCTGTTCTATCTTGAGTTGATATTTAGCTGCTATTGCAATCAAGTATCTGATGGAACTTAACCTCACCACAGGTGCATAGACATCAGTGTAATCCACATACGGTCTCTGTTGATAACCTTTTATAACCAATCTTGCCTTGTATCGAGAGACATTCCCGTTTGCATCTAATTTTGTTTTAAATACCCACTTGCAAGGGATTGAAGTCTTTCCAGGAGGGAGCTCTGACAGAGTCCACGTATTATTTTCCAATAAAGAATTATATTCATTATCCATGGCTTTTATCCATTCCTGTGACTTGGTGCATTGCAACGCCTGCTCTAACGTTTCAGGATCAGGCTCAATTGGCAAGTTCTCACTGTGATTCGGGCCGAGGAAGGTAGACATTGCTCTGGGCTTTCTCGGTCTCAAGTTCATTGGCCTGTTGGGGACACTCAATGGTGAAGAGCTTTCCGGGACATACTCATCATCTTCACTCGGGCAAACTGTGCTCTCACTTTCCACAACAGTCTCAAATGTATTATCAAAATTGTCAGAGCTACTTGAGGTTTCATCGAGATTATCCTTTGTATCAATTTGTGATTCAGAGAGTGGCAATAAGGCAAAATTTTTGTTCACACATTCTTCAAGAGACACAACGTCTCTGCTGATTTTACCTTCAGTTTTATCAAATACAAAATTTTTGTTGTTCACACTTTCTTCAAGGAACACAACGTCTCTGCTCCTCATGATTTTACCTTCAATTTTATCAAATAACCTATATCCTTTTGATTCTAGGCAGTAACCGACAAATATCAGTTCTTTTGACTTGTTGTCCCACTTAAGTCGTTTTTCTTTTGGTATGTGCATCATAGCTCGGCATCCAAACACTTTCAAGTTGCTGATGTTAGGTTTCATACCTGTCCAAATTTCTTCGGGTGTTTTATGATGTAGAGACTTGGTGGGCGAACGATTGATCACATATGCAGCAGTGGCTACTGCCTCTGCCCAGAATTTCTTTGGCAAGCTGGAATCAATGAGCATACATTTGGCACGTTCAGTTAATGTTCGGTTCATCCTTTCACTCATGCCGTTCTGTTCAGGGGTATAGGGTATAGTGAACTGACGTTTGATACCATATTTTCTACAAAAATTATCAAATGCTTCATTTACATATTCTTTTCCATTATCTGATCTTAGTGCTTTTATTTTGACATCAAGTTGATTTTCCACTAATTGCTTAAATTCTTTAAACTTATCAAGTACTTGAGATTTAGATTGCATAAAGTAAACAAATACCTTTCTAGAATAATCGTCAACAAAAGTGACATAATATCTGGCACCTCCGAGTGACTTTTCCTCCATTGGCCCGCATACGTCTGAATGTACCAATTCCAGGAGGGCGGAAGCCCTTGTGCCTATGTGTTTGAATGGCTGCCTTGTTTGTTTACCTTTTAAGCATGTGTTACAGATCACATTATTCTTGTTGCATGATTCTATATCAACTCCTTCTGTAGACTCGTTAAGCTTCTGAAGATCACAATAGTTTAGATGACCCATCCTTTGATGCCATAAATGCACTGAAGATAATAAAGCATAAGTTTCATTATGAACCACATATAAATTATTACTTGTGTATCCAGTGAGAATTAATTTTGAATCTTTATAAACTTTGCAACTATCTTTGCTGAACTTGACTTGACAGTTATTCTGTGTAATTTGACGTACTGACAATAAGTTGACAGCTAAATCTGGCACATATAACACATTCTTTACCTGTATTGTACCAATTTTTTCTTTATTCTCACCATCATATGTTTGTATGTTTACCTTTCCACAGCCTTTGACTGATAATGTTTTATTATTAGCTACTTTAATGTTTGTCACTGAAGCGGGTCCGAAGTCATAAAGCCATTCTCTCTGATATGTCATGTGCATCGCAGCTCCTGAATCAATGTACCAACATCTGGTTTCCAGGTCTGGAGAGGCCGGAAACGCTGCTACATAGCTAGAAGAAGAATCTTTATTATTTTCTGATTTATTCTTTTGATTTGAGCTATTCAACTTACAGAATTTTGCAACATGACCATAATTATTGCATTTGAAACACCTAGGGCCCTTGCTATTACCCGCTTTAGAACCTGAACATTTGCTCTTACTCGACTTGCCTTTGTGAAAGTTTGAGAAAAATACGGATGAGTTGTCCGGAGTCTTTACATCCTGCAGTATCTTAGTTTTAACTAAATCTGCCGTTATAGCAACACCTGAGCTCTCCATGGCCATTATCATTGGCCGATAAGATTCTGGTAGCCCGGCAAGCAACAGTGTCCCGAGCCACTCATCATCAACAATGAATTTAATATTTCTGAGCTTGTGTGCACACGTTATTATTTTATTAACGTAATTTTCTAGACTGCCACAACTCTCCAGATCCGTCGTAATAAGTTCTCTTAAAAGACCTACCTTCCTCAGAAGACCAGAGTCGTCAAAAGCCCTCTTCAAATTATTCCATACCTCCGCCGCCGTTTTCGCTTCTTGTATGTGGATATAATTGGTGGAATCCACCAGCAAAATTATTTTCGATTTTGCTTTTATATCCTCGCTTGGAGTGAAGGTCGCCTTGCCGTCTACGCACTTCCATAAGTCCTCATGTTCCAAATAAGTTCGGACAGCAAAACTCCACGTGGCATAATTTTCTCGTCCTGCCAATCTGTCGATTTGCGCAAAACCACTGTGCGTGTGAGGAATTGCCATTTTGTTCGTTTGAAAGCTGAAAGGCTGAAAAGAAGAATGCCTAATATGGCCGCCCGGATGCCTGAGTCGTATGACCGAAAATCGAAATCAACTTGCATCGGCGAGATGCTTACTTTTATTTCCGAAAAACGTCCCTAATTCTAATCGGGCGTAACGGCCCATAACCTGAAGGAGAACTATTTTATAATTAGAATTAGTTAAAAGTAAACTTTAATAATTTAATAAAATAAAACACGGAGCGAAAATATATGCGGCCTTTTATTTCGAGCAGAGAGAGAAAGTGACATTGACATTTACTCAGTATTTAATGCACATGACAATTGAGTTGACAGTTCATAGCTTATATAATCGATGCGTTCAATTCAACATTGTATATATTTTTTTCGCAAATTTTAAATCGCATGTGCATGCACCTTCATACATTTCCATATGTCACAGATTTTTGCGAAAAAATTCGCGCGAATAAATTTCGCAGTGCGGCCTAGGCCTTATAGTAGGCGGGTTTTAATTTACGAACATAATTTCTTGTCATTCATCTAGAAGATAATCCTTGATTGTGATCTCACCTGATGCTAAGGAATTATGTAGTCTAAAATATTAGCGAGCTAACTCGGAAGAGATATATAACAATTTTTACTAAACCTATACTTACCTACCCCTGATGTTTCTACTCGGCATCGTACCAGAACGCTACATCACTTGGCGGCACAGTTCTGTAGCACAGCGGTAGAGTGGTAACAAGTCCCCACCAGACCAGACCAGAAATAATTTAGAAATTATAAATTACCGGATTACCGCTACCGGGAATTGTACCCGGGGCTTATTGCTATTGCTTGCGCTATTACTTGATGTATCGCTAAAGTCTATAGGTCACCAAAGGGGATTCCTAAATTATTAGGGGATCAAAATTAGTGGAGACTAGCGGTCCGCCCCGGCGTCGCCCGTGGTACATATATAGCCTATAGCACTCAAGGATTACTTACATATCCAACAGTGAAAGAATTTTTGAAATCGGTCCAATAGTTTCTGAGATTAGCGCGTTCAAACAAACAAACTCTTCCGTTTTATTATAATACTACCGGTCCGCCCCGGCTTCGCCCGTGGTACATAATATATAGCCTATAGCACTCAGGGATCACGTACATATCCAACGGTGAAAGAATTTTGGAAATCGGTCCAATAGTTCCTGAGATTAGCGCGTTCAAACAAACAGACTCTTCCACTTTATTATATTAGTATAGATTTTCAATTTAGTACATATTTTTAAATATTAATTGAAAATTTATAACGCTACCCAACCGTCTCGGCAGCAAATTCTCTTATCCAAAGGATTGTGTGTCGGCCTAGGATATTTAATATGATATTTTGGAGAACGATAGGACAAAATGACAATTGTAATGCAGTGGCCGCTCAATTAATTGAGAAGTTACACTCACTTTTCTCCATGATCCGCTGTCGCCCGCAACTAGAAGTGCGTCTAGTAGTCTAAGTATACTTTCGCTCGATTTACGTAAAGCTTTTCCTTGTCAGTAGTAGATTCGCTCGTATGAAGTATCGGGGGATATGTGGCTGTAGATTTGCGCCCAGTCAAGAGCGGCAAAATCTTGCGTGAATCACAATTCTTTTAACCGTGTTCCATCCCATGAACGTGCACAAGGTGCTCTAAATAATGGATAAATTATAAAAGTAAAAAAAAACATAATAAAAAAACTTTTTAAAGTCGAAGATTTTTAATTAAATGTTCTGTAATAAAAAGTAGGTTTATAATAATGATTAGCAAAATTATATTGCAAAATAGAACGCCTCCATACTAAAAGTCCTTTCCTTGGTTACTTGTGCTATAGGCAAAAACTTATTAGGTAAATAAACATAGCTTTTTTCAATTTATAACTTAAAAATATACAAAACTTGAGGCTAAGATATTTCAGAATTATTTGTGTTTTTGTAATAGAAATTACTCAGTTCTAAGACGAAATGAAGTCATAACTAAGATTCATACACGAGTGGGACCGTGACCATAGCCGCTCTATCCTTTAGGTAAATCTCTTCGATCCCAGCCTAAGGGAGTGCCCTTCTATTGACATTGTTTTGACGCAATGCAGTGTCTTATACGTGAATCTGCTTAGCTTCACCTGGGGTTTATAAACTCATTTTTCGGAGATTGTCTTGTCACAATATTTTGATGAATATTTTTTATAGCCATATTTATTCGCTGCCTCAGGTTAAATTATGTATCTTTTTTGGAGTGTCTCTTAATTCCTCTGAAGATATCTTTTTCAAGTTTAAGTGGAGAGTACAGGTATATAACTAACTGGCTTTACTATTTTTTTAAATTTCAGTATCTTTAAAGGCAGCTATAAAACAAAGTTTGAGTTTAGTTTGAGCACAACCCGAAATTTCAGTCAAGGAGACCTACTACTAACGATGGGAACAACGCTATATTATGTAGTACTACTAGAAATACTTCGGCGAGAGATGATTGTTGGCGGGGAGGAATGTATGTTGATTCTTTACGTAATAAGGATAGTAACACTAACAATATTTATAAGATCCAATATAACTAACATAAGTTCGCTATAGATTGAATTGAATTGAAGATGAATTTAAAGAAGTAGGTGATTGGTGTATGTAATTGTAGCTGTACTTTAGTTTGAGTATGAATAAAGTTACTTAAGAACTTATGACATTTAGAACTTTGCTCTTTAACTTTTCCAAAAAAGAAGTTATTATAAAGAAGTACGTTATAAAGAAGAATTATTGCAGTATTTTTACCATTTCGCGCATATATGTAGGGGAGAACCGCTATGAAACGGACATTTAAGTTTGATGCATTTTTTTTATAAGAAAACCAATCCACAATCATATTTGTGGTAAAGTCTATAGAAGTCAGTGCTGACAATATCTAAGTTTGAATTCATTCGGTCAACAACTTTAGCTAAAACAGACATTGTGGCTAATTCTGTTGTACACAATCTCTAAACCTAAACTAAATTGACAGATTTACAAATAGTGCTATCCCCTTCAGCAGGGAGGATTGTGAAAGAGACAGGAATATATTTAGACCTGTCATTTTAGTTTAGATTTAGAGATTGTGTACAACAGAATCGGCCTCATTGTCCATTTCAAAACCCGTCCGTTTCATAGCGGTTCTCCCCTAAATATCAACAAAAAACTAATTCATAAAAATACGTACATCCGACGAATAAAATATCTCACGCAAATAGAATATTTTAAATCACTATGATTTTTTTAAGATACCGCAGCGGTTCGCACGAGCACGGCATCGTACGAGTATCAAAGGGAACAGAATTTACAGAAGGCAGTTTAACATAAAACAGTTTGTAAGTTTGCACAGCACAAAGACCCGGGCGACGAACAAAACGTTTCAAAAAATTTGCCTCTGCAAACGTGCTTGCAGCCGAGATATTTAAACTTTGTACAAGTTATAGATAGAGCAATGAGATATATTCATAATAATATTATAGATGCGAAGGGTTAGATAGATCATTGCATTTAGATAGATTAGATGCAACTGTTACGAAAAAATTCGCAATAAGCTATATATATAAAACAAAGTCGTGTTAGTTCGAACACTTATAACTCGAGAACGGCTGGAGCGATTTTCATGGATTTTGATTTGCTGTTTTTGTCTCCGTCCCGAATAGCAGAATAACTATTAAAAACATTGAAAAATTGACGAAAAATAAAATAAAAGTAAAAAAATTTCCCCATAAACGGGTTTCGTAACTGTCAAACATCCCGTGCGTCGCGTGGATACGGTAAACTCTCTCACCCTTTCACCCGTATTTATAATTATAATTCTTCTGTACGTGTGTTTGTCACCTAACTCCTCCTAAACGGCTGAACCGATTTGTATGAAATTTTGTGTGTATATTTCAATGGGTTCCTGGATGGTTTGAAAACACAATTACCGGGTAGGTACAGGTAACCTACAGGGTCTCGGTAGGTGGCGCTGATGTCGGAATATCACCGGGCAGGACGAAGTCTACCGGGTCCTCTAGTTTAAGATAAACAATTTTACAAAATAGTTTAAGATAAAAAATTAAACCACCATCAATATACTTTCAATTTACTGAAAGGCAATACTTTCAATATCTTGAAAACTGCAGAACCGATTTTGATGAAACTTACACTGTTTCCTAAGTTAAAGTAAATGTAAGCCAATAAAAAGTTTCTCTGTGCAATTCACACACATTAGAAGTGAAACTTATATTCAAACTTTTCGAGTGCTCCAAAATATTATGTAAATATTATATCAAATATTAAAACCTTGCTATCATCACTTACCATCAGGTGAGATCGCAGTCACGGGCTATCTTGTAGATGAATAAGAAAAAAAAACTGTACCTATGTTATTAAAAAATTTATTTCACGAAAACGTTGGATACGTTGAATACGATTTAGATACGAAAATGTATCCAAAATAAAATCGAATCCAAAATAAAAAATTTAATAACATTTTTTTGCCCGCTCTAACACTTCAGACAGGCCTGCTCAGTGCTCGGCACGGAGCGATATAAAGCGCGATACGATGTAACAAAAGTCATGAAGTTCTCTTTGGATCCTTTTTATTCATTCGGAAATAGGGAGAAAGTGCCCCTAAAGCCGTACGCCTCGGTGTTCGCTATTCCAGATACAGTCTCACTCCATACTTCGTGCAAACGAGCGTTTGATAGGGCCGTGCTTGATGTAGAGAAAATAGATGTGGCATTAGCAGTCTTGCTCAGGCGAGACTGAAATAAATGCACCGTGACTAGACGCGAGTTTGTGGTACTATGGATTTTAGGTGCGCTCGGTTTTCGTCTTCGATCAATAATGCTATCGTTCGTCAAAAAATATACAGTAATTTTAATGTAGCGGCCTTATCTACGGGATATGCTATATATTGAACACAGCGCTCAATAGTTGAAGCAAACACAGCAAAGCAAACAGCGCCGTAGTTGTGGCCGCTTTAATGCATTAATCTGCAATTGAAACTCTTTGATCTGCCAAAATTTACCGCCACCCGACCCCACGCCCAATGGCATAAGCACAGCCTTGAAACATAAGCCAGATTCCCTGATTTAGTTTATCAGCTAAAAATTTTATAGTTGAATTGATTGATTTACTTACTCGTATATTAAAAATAGTTATCTAATTATTTTTAACAAGATGTTAATAAAAATTCAATTAAAATGCGATTGAAATTCAATCGCATGTTTCTGGTAATAAAGGCTGTTTTTATTTACTTATTATATTAAAAATTCGCGTTAAAAGATTATATTGAGTCGTAAAATTTCAAAATAACTGTCACACAATAAGCTCACATGATTATTTGAACGACAGCGTAACGTTTTCTAAATTTTCTGTGTACCTGTCCGTTCTGTTGTCTGTGTGCCCGGTTCCGTATACCTGTATATACCGGGCTATTTTTAGTTAGAGTTGAACAGCAGATTTTGACGCGACTTACATTTACTAAGAGCGATTTATTAGGCTACTTTTTACAGGAAATTAAAAAGTTCCATCGGATAAAAAAAATCCCAATACACGCGATAAATGTCGCGGAAGTAAACTATTCTCAAATATTTCTTTGGGGGATTAACTCTTCTGTATTTTCCGTAACGAGGGACCTTACATATCGAAGCAACACACACACGCGTAAGCCATTACCAAGGATTCGGATTATATCCTTTTTGATAAAACGCTGATATCGCTCGCCAAACTCGTTATACTCGTACGTATGTTTGGGATAAATTAATCTTGCTCCCCATTATTTTTTGTTTATCCCTCGTTTGCTGAGTTCGGTAGATTTTTTCTCCGCTTATTAAGGATAATAGTATATTATAATTATTACTATACCATCATATCAAAGAAAACGTACAAAAACGTATAACGTAACGTATAAAAACGTATATTTATCAGAGACGAAACAAGTAAAGCTGAAATCTAAAAGATTCACAATGTTTGCATCACTTTACATTAATCTCTTATGGATAGATATAATATACTACTATACATGGAGCATTACCGTCTCACTTCTTTTATTTTATTATATTTGTAATCAACAACAACAACATAGATTACATACTAAATAAACCGGTCAAGTGTGAGTCAGACTCGCGCACCGAGGGTTCCGTACTCCAGAAGTATAAGTACAATCTGTTTTTCATTAGTTTGTCTTAAAAGGTAAGGTTCTAATTACGCTAGAACTCTAAATTGTATGAGCGCTCATACAACTCAGAGGTCTATCTTAATTGGCTCAACTATGTATGTATGAGGACACCCTTTAATTTTCAACTTTTTTTAGTTTTTGGAATTTTTTCTTTATTTGTGCTGTAAGACCTGGCTTTTTGCCAAATCTCGTAATTCTAAGTCAACTGGAACTACCATTTAGGTTTTTGACCCAAAACCTATAGGGTACTTCCGGTTGACAAAATTCCGAAAAATGAAAAAGTTGAAAATTAAGGTAAATTTTGGTACTTACAAGATTTCGTGAAAATCTAAATTTGCCCATATCTTTTTATTGAGGACTTTAATTTTATTAATTAATTTTTATACACCTAATAGGGACCACAGACCTTAGTATCTGGTATGGTTCACCCGTTCCTGAGAAAATTGATAGTGACACATGGACAGACGAACAGACGGACAAGAAAGTGATCTTATAATTAGGGTTTCTTTTTTTTACCTTTTGAGGTACGGAACCCTAAAAATAATAATAGTTTATCAGACAAATAAAAGCTAAAACTAAAGTGTGTGTGTGTGTGTGTGTGTGTGTGTGTGTATGTCTGTGTGTATGTGTGTGTATGTCTGTGTGTGTTTTTGTGCAATTACAAACGTGTACGTCTGAAAGTGCGTTGTCGTCTCAAGTGATCTTACTTCTAACATCCACTACTGGACGTATGTTTCAGGGATCGCAAGATCATGTTCTTTGGCAGGAAATCTATTAGTTGATACGACGAAAATTAAGTCTACTTTTTTGAAATATTTTCTTCTGTGAGTATCTACCTATTCAATGAAGATTTAGAATTCCCATTGTCTCGTATTTCATTTAACCGAGAGGCTTTAGAGATGCATAGGAGACACGCTGTTGAGCGATCGCGGGTGAAATCTCCCATGAAATTGATGCCATGACTCCATTCTACCCTCATTCCGTTTGAGCCGCTGAATTGAAAAACTTAAACCAACCGTAAATAGCAGTCGTTTAAATGGATAGTACACTTGGAATTGTGGCTTATTGTCTTTATTTTTCTCATTTTTAAACGACTTCAAAAAAGGAGGAGATTTTCAATTCGCCGCGTGTTTTTTTTTTATGTATGCTACACAGTACACACCGATTTCTCCGAAATTGCTAAACCAATTTGCGTGATTCTTTTATATTTATATAGATTTATATTTGGTAATGGTTATGGCGTTATGAGCAAAATATAATACTTACTATTACTGAGTAAAGAAGCAACACACTTTATTGTCATCCGCCATTGTTCGCAATGTAAAAGTACACCTAACAGTACTGGTAACTTCGTTCCCGGGGAACTCATTTATATGTTGAAAAGTACCCTCTTTCTCCAGAATGCAAACTCTCCCTGTTTCAAGTTAGCTCATTTGATCGAACGATACGCACACGCTTAAAGAACGCCGATCCATGGGAAACTTTTTCGGGGTCGAAACTGACATTTTCTTCATCATTTTCACTATCTTCATGTTACAAATCTTAGTCTACACAATAAGCTTTGATCATTTTAAAGCACAAAACACGTTTAAATGAATAATGCATACAAAAGTGTAGGCTACTTTGCATGCAAAGTCAGCCCGAAATAAGAAAGTGAAAAAAAGGAAATAAAACTCTACAAGCGTTCCGCGGGCCAATCGTGGGCGTGTACAGATGTATATTCAATTGTGGGAGCATCGGCGGAAGCCCGAAAATTGCGGGAAACAATGCATCCCGGAGAAATTGGTACACATTTTTATTCTGGGAACGTGTGACGATTCGTATCGCGTTTGAGTAATGCGTTTTATGGATCATTGGCAATTGCGCTTTCTTGTCGTGCCACAAGAGATGGGTTAAGAGCGGTTTTAAGAAACCGGGTTTCTTCTCAGTTCTTCGTCACCATCACTCACTACAGATTTCAGATAGATAGGTATTATAAAGCTAGTAAGGTTTGTAATATTTTTTTTTTGTTATTTGAGTATTTATTTTTCGCTTTCGTTTTTTCTCTCTACAAAACCATTTACGGTTAGGCGGTTTTAACCACAATTATACATTCGATAGGCTACAAAATTTTACTAACTTTGTCCCTTGCACCGCGAACTATACCCGCATTATATCACCATTCCATTATACCACCCGCAGACGAATCGTCCAACGGCAGCGGTCTGGGCGCGGGCAAATTACTACTATCAATTTCGGGGGGAGCCCACGGGATTTGCAACACTACGGCACAATCTTCGACTTGTCATTGTCACGAGCGATGGACAACGGAATGGAGTGCGGTCTCTGCCCGTGATTGGTGATTCCGGGTGATTTATCTTCTGATTTGCATTGTTTTCGTCCCGATCGAAATCCGGAGATATTCCTTCCTTTGTTTTGGAAATGTTTTATTGCGCGTAATCTGTTAGAGAAGATCCTGTGACTGTCGTTTGAAATTCGTTATGAGATTCCGTTCTGGAGGCGCAATAAAATTCATAATATTATTTAGAATACAATATTGGGGTAATATCTTTATGTTACTAATATAGAGTGAACGTCTGGCTTATTTATTGTCTTCATTAAACAACTTCAAAAGGAAGAGGCATTCAATTCGATGCGTATTATTTGTGTCATTATTATAATTAATTATAGCTCTAAAAAGATTAAAATAAAGCGTGGATAAGTCAAGCGCAATATCTTTCACTTCAGGTTATTAGATGTCCTAAAACATGCCTTTGATAAATATTTTCATTATCCTTAAGAATATTTTTTTCCGAATTAAACAAATCCTTAATTTAAAGCACTCAACCCTTAGCTTCTCACCACACCTGAGTAAGTCGCGGCCACACTGCACGAGCCGACTATTATTCATCATTCCAGTTACAAAGCACTATAAAACTTTTCACACGCGCGATAAATCAAAACATTAAAGCGTCCTTAACTCTCACGCCGTGTAGAACTCGTAAATATCCAATGCTCTAACACCGCTTACAATTCGTATAACGACAATTTTTCAGCAGTCATCGTCTAACCATAAATTCCTGCAGCGCTCCAGAATGCAAGACCTACGGCATAACTCGTGCGGTACGGCGCTTTGATCGCGATGAAACGTTGATACACTCAATCTGAGATATGCATAAGTTCCGCGTAAGGGACCTTTCAGATAGACCGTCGCGGAGAGCAGAGCAAATTTTAATCGCATTTAAAATAGAATCTTAAGACATTGAAATAAGCTTTATTTTTACATTTTATCTCTTTTATGATAAGAGGATGCTCGAGGATGCTTCCCATACGCTCGGTGTGAAACGCGCCTTTTAAAGCCCTTTATTTTGATACCCCACTCGAGGGTCTTGAAGAAAAAAATTTTTTTCAGCCTGCACATTAAAGTGCATAAAGTCCGCCATTTTGATTTTTTTTAAAATTTATGTACCCAGTAACATTTGCGCCATCAAGACAAATCTAATGACGTATAATTTATCAAAATAGGTTGAGCCGTTAAGTAGTTACGAACTGACATAGGAAACGGTCATTTTCTACGATTTATCACTCCAAATTGTTTCCAAATATATAAATTTATACATTTTCGTATTTGCCTTTTGAATCCCTTTATTTTGATACCCCACTCGAGGGGCTTGAAGAAAAAATTTTTTTCAGCTCGCACATTAAAGCGCATAAAGTCCGCCATTTTGATTTTTTTTTTAATTTAGGTACCCTATAACACTCGCGTCATTGAGACAAATCTAATGACGTATCATTTATCAAAATCCGTTGAGCCGTTGATTAGTTACAAGCGGACATAGGAATGGACATACATACACACAGGTGAAACACATATACCCAGTCGGGTAAAAAAGTAGAAACTATCTCCAGGATGTGCCATGTTTCTTAGTCGGAAGAATGGAATAGTAACGCATACGGGACAAAAAAGAAGTATTATTTTTTTATATATCCTACTAATATTATAAATGTGAAAGTGTGGATGTTTGGATGGTTGTTACTCTATAACGTCGCAACTACTGAACCGATTTGGCTGAAATTTTGAATGAAGGTAGATTATGCCCTGACTTAAACACAGGCTACTTTTTATCCTGGTAAAATCCACAGTTCCCGCGGGATTTTGAAAACCCTGAAATATACATCTACAGCTATAGGTAGATTACTTTAGCAAACTTCCTTGAAAGTAAATAGGTATAAAGGTTGGAAAAGGGAGCGGAAACGGAAACTAGATATCTGCGATTCCCTCAGGCTTTGTGAAAAATTGAAATTCACACGGGCGAAGTCGCGGGCAAAAGCTAGTATTATATATGTTATAGATTTGTTGTCTAACCACTACGTAATGCATTTTGATACTTTTATATTAACAGGGGGCATGTGAAAATGTTAAACTAAGGGCCTGTTTCACCACCTTCTGATAAGTGTCAGATAGCCTAAACGTAAGTTTTGTCACTTATGTGACAAGTGACAAAAACAGAACTTGTGAATAAGCTATCCGACACTTATCAGAAGGTGGTGAAACAGTCATGTCCTAAAAGCAAACCGAAATTATACGAAACATCATTTTGTAACCCAACAATTTAGAAACGATAAATTAACATATCACTGCATTGTATGACATATTATAATACGTGTAGTTGACTGCCTCCAGACTTGATATCATTACGTCGGGTTAAGGGAATGTTATTAATTATATTAATAATTAATTTCAATGCGACAATCCACACGCGGGTCGGTAAACAGGTCATTAATTAAACGTAATTAGTGTTACATACCTACTGCAATTACGCATGATAATATTCCATATTAATTTGGCGTCGTTTATCGTTTCAACTTACTGATATAAACCCTTTGACGTCACACTGCTAGGCATAGGCACAGGTCTCCGTTCTTAGGTATAGAGAGAAAGATTTGGTTCTTAGACCCGCCACGCTGCTCCGATGCGGGTTGGCGGGCTTTATCGACTATTGTCAAATGCTGGTTATTTGGGTGAACGGGGTGAAATGCTATCAATTACCACGTCCGGGCTGGTATTCAGTAGGTATCTTGATAGAGCAAGAGCCCACGACAGCCAGACCTTCGTATATTTTATAAAATCTGAAAGTTTCTCTGTGTATTGTCCCCAACCCAGGGAGCAACGATCAGCGACTATGAAGTTGAGATCATGGTTACTTTGGGAGATAACAGGTAATAAAGGTGTAAAAAATCTTAAGTCATAGTACCTAAAGTCTAATTTTTTTTAATTTTCTTCAGGATAATTTTAGAAATCATTTTATCCATTGCCGGACACTTATTAGTATCTTATACAGCTCTTCTGACTCTCCGATTTTCTTGTGGGATCCGATGTAGCCTCTGTCAGGTGTCCGGTTTCCGGCAAATCTGCCGGTCCGACGTAGTGGTAACCCGGCCTTATCTATCAATTCAGCCACATAGTCGTAGTTGCGACAGGCTACAAACTGCGGGGTTGATGCAGTGAATACTATTTCATCATCATCATCATGATCAACCCATTACCGGCTCACTACAGAGCACGGGTCTCCTCTCAGAGTGAGAAGGGTTTTGGCCATAGTCTACCACGCTGAGACTTCACACACCATTGAGAACGTTATGGAGAACTCTCAGGCATGCAGGTTTCCTCACGATGTTTTCCTTCACCGTTAAAGCGAGTGATATTTAAATACTTAAAACGCACATAACTCCGAAAAGTTAGAGGTGCGTGCCCGGGATCGAACCCACGACCTCCGATTAGAAGTTGGTCGTTCTAACCACTAGGCTATCACAGCTTTGTATGAATACTATTAATAGTAGCTATTCATAATTAATTCAAACGAGCCGAGGTAAACAGGTCGTCAATAACACATAATAACCATTGAATACAGAACAACCCGTGTGATAACATCTGATGTGATTATACTACCTTAATTGCTTCATTTAGTTTCAAATTTCTCATACCCTGTTGTGCAAGATCGATTAAGTCGACTCAAGTTTCGTCGCGTAGGTCGTATCAGCGCTGACCCTAAAATGCAAGGGTCAACTAGACTTCCGTCGCGTACATCGATGCTGACTCTAAGCTGCAAGGGTCAACTAGACTTCCGTCGCGTACATCGATGCTGACCCTAAGATGCAAGGGTCAACTAGACTTCCGTCGCGTACATCGATGCTGACCCTAAGATGCAAGGGTCAACTAGACTTCCGTCGCGTACATCGATGCTGACTCTAAGCTGGAAGCGAGCTCACTCGAAAATCTAATTAAACTGCCTCATTGATCTCGTAAGTATCGTAAGCTGTGATAGCCTAGTGGTTAGGACGACCGACTTCTAATCGGAGGTCGTGGGTTCGATCCCGGGCACGCACCTCTAACTTTTCGGAGTTATGTGCGTTTTAAGTATTTAAATATCACTTGCTTTAACGGTGAAGGAAAACATCGTGAGGAAACCTGCATGCCTGAGAGTTCTCCTTAACGTTCTCAAAGGTGTGTGAAGTCTGCCAATCCGCTTGGCCAGCGTGGTAGACTATGGCCAAAACCCTTCTCACTCTGAGAGGAGACCCGTGCTCTGTAGTGAGCTAGTAATGGGTTGATCATGATGATGATGATGATGATGATGATTGATCTCGTTGCCAATACCATCACGCATCAATTATTCAGTGGTTAACTTTAGACTGAAAGAAAGTTGAAAGATGACTGAAAGAGTGGCTGATTAAAAAAAATTTTTTTGAGTTTTTCTGTGAAGAAATTTTCTGTACCAGCCCGCAGTTGAAAAATTAGCGGTGACAAATACATGCCTCGGAGAGCACGTAAAGCCGTCAGTTCTCTGTCTAAACCATATCCGGCCATGTTGTTAAGAGTCCCATCGAACCATAACAGTGAAGGAATAGAGACTGCACCTTTGTTTGCGAACACACTTGTGCACTATAATATCTGCTGCACAGTCGGCTTGTCAAAATTTGGTTGGGAGAACATTATTATTATTGTTTTATGCGCAAAAGTATTGAGAAAATAAATAGTTAAAAGCAAAAATAGATACCTACAGAAGCAAGTGAAAGCGGTCATTGCAGTTGGGGCTACGGAAGCAAACAATTGTGAATCTTCCCATGCTTTTGTCACCTTTTATCCAATCACAGAAGTAAAACGAATTGCGCCTGGACTTGAAAATTGAGTTTAGTTTTAAATTCGATGAAGAACTAACGTTGCGACTGTCTTTCTATTTAGAGTTTTAGTAGATAGAGTTTTATTATATACCTATAAGAAAATAGCAACGACAGCATTTGTGGCGCAGTCGTGTGAATACTTGTAAAATGATAATAATGTCCCAAGCTAGATTTCTAGTAAGGTAATTTATCTGCTTTGTCTCTCAGGTTTATAACTATCTACAAGAGATAAAGTTCGTAAACTAAAACCCGACTACGCTTAGTAATTTAATATAAAATAATAATTTAGAGTACAGAAAGCGCGGGGCAAGAAGCTAGTGGCACCATCTATTATGTCTATCCAAAACTAAATAAAATTTTACTTTGCTTTGTATCGCAATAGTATTTGGCTTGATATCGAAATAGAAAAACAGTGGTTTCAGTTGTAAGAGACCACACCGGAGAGCAGCGATCTCCGTTGATATGCAAAGCTCCTATCCTTTTGGAACATGATCTTATTGTGTGCGGAATCCTTCGGCTGAATACGAAACGACCGTACGTCGATTTAGAAATTTATTAGAATGCGGTTGAAATTTTTATTCTTATCGCACTGATATAGAAACGTGAGATATGCACAATTTTCAAAAACTATTCAAAATATCCACAAAACTCAAATACCTATAAAAACATACCAACTATAATATTAACTATCACTGAATAAAGCGACACTAAGGCTGACATCTATATAAAGAGTTTATAGGGCTCTATATATCTCAAGCCAAGGCTTGAGATATATAGAGCCCTATAAACTCTTTATATAGATGTCAGCCTTAGTGTCGCTTTATTCAGTGATAGTTAATATTATAGTTGGTATGTTTTTATAGGTATTTGAGTTTTGTGGATATTTTGAATAGTTTTTGAAAATTGTGCATATCTCACGTTTCTATATCAGTGCGATAAGAATAAAAATTTCAACCGCATTCTAATAAATTTCTAAATCGACGTACGGTCGTTTCGTATTCAGCCGAAGGATTCCGCACACAATAAGATCATGTTCCAAAAGGATAGGAGCTTTGCATATCAACGGAGATCGCTGCTCTCCGGTGTGGTCTCTTACAACTGAAACCACTGTTTTTCTATTTCGATATCAAGCCAAATACTATTGCGATACAAAGCAAAGTAAAATTTTATTTAGTTTTGGATAGACATAATAGATGGTGCCACTAGCTTCTTGCCCCGCGCTTTCTGTACTCTAAATTATTATTTTATATTAAATTACTAAGCGTAGTCGGGTTTTAGTTTACGAACTTTATCTCTTGTAGATAGTTATAAACCTGAGAGACAAAGCAGATAAATTACCTTACTAGAAATCTAGCTTGGGACATTATTATCATTTTACAAGTATTCACACGACTGCGCCACAAATGCTGTCGTTGCTATTTTCTTATAGGTATATAATAAAACTCTATCTACTAAAACTCTAAATAGAAAGACAGTCGCAACGTTAGTTCTTCATCGAATTTAAAACTAAACTCAATTTTCAAGTCCAGGCGCAATTCGTTTTACTTCTGTGATTGGATAAAAGGTGACAAAAGCATGGGAAGATTCACAATTGTTTGCTTCCGTAGCCCCAACTGCAATGACCGCTTTCACTTGCTTCTGTAGGTATCTATTTTTGCTTTTAACTATTTATTTTCTCAATACTTTTGCGCATAAAACAATAATAATAATGTTCTCCCAACCAAATTTTGACAAGCCGACTGTGCAGCAGATATTATAGTGCACAAGTGTGTTCGCAAACAAAGGTGCAGTCTCTATTCCTTCACTGTTATGGTTCGATGGGACTCTTAACAACATGGCCGGATATGGTTTAGACAGAGAACTGACGGCTTTACGTGCTCTCCGAGGCATGTATTTGTCACCGCTAATTTTTCAACTGCGGGCTGGTACAGAAAATTTCTTCACAGAAAAACTCAAAAAAATTTTTTTTAATCAGCCACTCTTTCAGTCATCTTTCAACTTTCTTTCAGTCTAAAGTTAACCACTGAATAATTGATGCGTGATGGTATTGGCAACGAGATCAATCATCATCATCATCATCATCATCATGATCAACCCATTACTAGCTCACTACAGAGCACGGGTCTCCTCTCAGAGTGAGAAGGGTTTTGGCCATAGTCTACCACGCTGGCCAAGCGGATTGGCAGACTTCACACACCTTTGAGAACGTTAAGGAGAACTCTCAGGCATGCAGGTTTCCTCACGATGTTTTCCTTCACCGTTAAAGCAAGTGATATTTAAATACTTAAAACGCACATAACTCCGAAAAGTTAGAGGTGCGTGCCCGGGATCGAACCCACGACCTCCGATTAGAAGTCGGTCGTCCTAACCACTAGGCTATCACAGCTTACGATACTTACGAGATCAATGAGGCAGTTTAATTAGATTTTCGAGTGAGCTCGCTTCCAGCTTAGAGTCTAGTTTTTTGTCCCGTATGCGTTACTATTCCATTCTTCCGACTAAGAAACATGGCACATCCTGGAGATAGTTTCTACTTTTTTACCCGACTGGGTATATGTGTTTCACCTGTGTGTATGTATGTCCATTCCTATGTCCGCTTGTAACTAATCAACGGCTCAACGGATTTTGATAAATGATACGTCATTAGATTTGTCTCAATGACGCGAGTGTTATAGGGTACCTAAATTAAAAAAAAAATCAAAATGGCGGACTTTATGCGCTTTAATGTGCGAGCTGAAAAAAATTTTTTCTTCAAGACCCTCGAGTGGGGTATCAAAATAAAGGGATTCAAAAGGCAAATACGAAAATGTATAAATTTATATATTTGGAAACAATTTGGAGTGATAAATCGTAGAAAATGACCGTTTCCTATGTCAGTTCGTAACTACTTAACGGCTCAACCTATTTTGATAAATTATACGTCATTAGATTTGTCTTGATGGCGCAAATGTTACTGGGTACATAAATTTTAAAAAAAATCAAAATGGCGGACTTTATGCACTTTAATGTGCAGGCTGAAAAAAATTTTTTTCTTCAAGACCCTCGAGTGGGGTATCAAAATAAAGGGCTTTAAAAGGCAAGTACGAAAATGTACACAATCTATATGTTTTAAATCAATTTGGAGTGACAAATCATGAAAAACAAAATAAATAACTACACTGTAAGTGGTACGGTGGTAGTTTATTAATTTTTTAGTTCGTTTTTTAGCATGGCAGTCGGGTTTTTTTAATTTTTATTATCTCCGGAAAGAGTTCCCCGGGAACAAATACGCGGACATCAGCTAGATATTGATAAAATAATCTAAGAATAAAAAAACTTTAGCAAATCATTCTTTTTACATTCTGTACGCTAAAACGTGAATATTTTTTGCTTTCATTGCTTTCAAATTTTTATTAGGTAAGAAAGAAGTTTACAGAAAATATGTATCGCACATTTAGGTATACGATTACTATTGTAAGGCGCCTCAACTTACACTATGACTAGATTAGATAATATATTCGGTGACACAACCGCCAGAATGATTGAAAACGTCCCCAACATTTTTGGCTCCTATATACCAATGCGGCGTCCCGTAACTCATCTCATATTCTAACCGGGCCACCTTCCACGATTTTTTCTTATGTAACAAGAAAATAAAAGGGTTGCTACAAACCCCCGGATGCTCCAGCCGAATTTATAGCATCCGATTCAGTTACAGCCTAAAAACTTGAGCACTAAATCAAACTAGGACCATATTTCACCAAACCTGACACCGCTTTCCGGAGCATCAACTAAAATAATATTCCGTCACTGCACGAGCATGTCCAAAAAAGTTCATTGTTAAGGCAATAACACACTACATATTTACCTGCTGCGATATGCCTTTGTGGTTAGCATATTCGACTGCATATCACGAGGTCCCGGGTTGTATTCTCGGGTCGGGCAATTAATTGTTAGGTATTGGGTTTTTCTGTCAAGAAATTCGCTGTGCCAGCCCGGAGTTGGTAGTTGGCGGTGTTTCACCCCCGTGCCTCGGAGAACACGTTAAGTAGTCGGTCCCGGTTTTTAACCCCCGACGCAAAAACGACGGGGTGTTATAAGTTTGACGTGTCTGTGTGTGTGTGTGTGTGTGTGTGTGTGTCTGTCTGTTCCCCTGTGGCGCTCAAACGGGTGGACCGATTTGAATGCGGTTTTTTTTGTTTGAAAGGTGAATTAGTCGAGAGTGTTGTTAGCTATGTTTGATGAAAATCGGACCAAAATGGTCGCCGCTACAAAATGGCGGATTACATATTTTATCACAACGCCCTCAATATGGGTATCAAATGAAAGGGCTTGACTTGTAGAATAGCACTATGCACATCCAAGATGGCCGCCACCACAAAATGGCGAATGTCGGGGGTTTTTTAAATTTTCAATTTATACTTGTTATCATAATAATGTGAGAATAGTCGGTAAAAGCCGCCAACCCGCATTGGTGCAGCGTGGCGGGTCTAAGTTCTAAATCCCTCTCTCCTACGAGAAAGAAGACCTGTGCCCAGCAGTTGGACGTTAAAAGGCTATAGTGGTGGTGGTGGTAGATATGCCTTTTATGAGCTTTTATATACCAGCTTTTAAGGCATCAAACTGAGTTTTCCTATTCAGGGTTCTATAATACAAATCTTAGGCTAACTTAGCTTAGGTACTTATGTACTAATTAGGTCAAATAAAATGTAGCTGTGATAGGCTTTTTTTGTTTTTTTTTGACGTGGTGGAAACCTTTTATAGGTACCCCCGTTCTGCGGCCGAATGCGGCAGAACGAAGGTTATGTCATGGGACTCCAACCGGGTATACCCACTAAAACCACAACGGAATGACCCTCATGCTGTCTGTGCTGGACGCCTGGGGAACCCAAAGTATGCATCCCAGGTGTCCGGCAGCCGCCCCAGCTGGGGCTCCCGCTCGCCTCTGGGCTGTCCCTCCAGACGCTCGCGCCCTTCCGTAATTTTTTAACGAGGTTTTCTTCCTCCCGCGATGGGCATCGCTGCCCCCCGCCCTCGGGTGTCTCACCCCCAGTTTCATCCGCGGTGCCCTCTGCTAAACAGAGGGACACGCGGAGAAACCTCCCTCCGCCAGGTCATTGGCCATGGCTAACAATATCCCCGGAAAATTATTAACCATGTTACCGGGGCGCACCAGCCCGAATACTGTTCTTCCCCTCGGACGTATCCAAGAGGACCAGCAGCACCCAGGCACACTTGGAGGTTACCTGGCTAGCACCCCTAGCTGTGATAGCCTAGTGATTAGGACGACCGACTTCTAATCGGAGGTCGTGGGTTCGATCCCGGGCACGCACCTCTAACTTTTCGGAGTTATGTGCGTTTTAAGTATTTAAATATCACTTGCTTTAACGGTGAAGGAAAACATCGTGAGGAAACCTGCATGCCTGAGAGTTCTCCATAACGTTCTCAAAGGGTGTGAAGTCTGCCAATCCGCTTGGCCAGTGTGGTAGACTATGGCCAAAACCCTTCTCACTCTGAGAGGAGACCCGTGCTCTGTAGTGAGCCGGTAATGGGTTAATCATGATGATGATGATAAAATTTATGTACCAAAATAATAATAGGTAACTCAAGAAAAGAAACTATCGACCTCAAGAATATCGATCGTAAGTAAAAAATGTAGATATGTGCACAGACGGAGCATGGTAATTTTTTTAGAATAAATGTAAGTAGGTACATGTAAATACAAACCATGACATAATTAGATATACAGACTTTTCAAAAGTGACTATCCACCATTAGCATAGTATTCATCATTGTCGAGTGTCGTGACCCCTTTTCGTTAGTCACATAATAGTAGGCATTTTCTTGGGAGAATAAAAAAACCGATGGGCTCAAATTGTTCTGCATATAATACGACTAATTATGGCGCTAAGTACTTCAAATCCTGAGGTTTTAACAATTTATAATCAAATGTTAGCGATGATAACCGGGATGCCTTTACGTATTCAGTGAGGCACGGAGACAGCGAAAAATTTGGGTCGACTTTGGTTAAACTATGCAAGCATTATGCGCTGTCATAAATTATAGGCCACACCTCGCAGCTACAAGTCACGGCAAATAAGTCTAGCGTTGACCTTCAATGCGCAGAAGTCGAAAATGAGGTACCTATCTTGGGTGGTGAGGGGGTCGCGGGGAGGGCGTGGGGATCGTTCGTAAGCACTGATTAGCTCTCGCGGATCCCTCGTAAGCGCTGATTGGCTCTCCAATCAATATTGTGTCCCGCTCAATGGTACGACGCTGCGCGCACTTGAAGGTCAGCGGTCGACATACGTGCCGGGAGTTATATCTGCCTAGAAAATGCTGATCTTTATACGCATCACACTTCTTTTCTAGCCTTTGTTAATCCATTGTTGATTAACAAAGGCTCCTCGTGGGCACGCCATTTCTCTCGATGTTGGGCCAGCCTCCTCCAAGTTTTGCCCGCAAGCTTGGTGATGTCGTCGCATATAAGCATCACACAGCCAGAGATAATTAGTAAACTTTTTGCCTAAACGCAAGAAAACCGATGTAAACCTCCACGGCGCAACTCTATGTTTTTGTGAACCTAATCGCTCAATCCTCAGCAGCGTGACGTGATGGATTAGTCGGAGAGTGTTTCGTCAGCACTCTATTAGGTTTACAAAGTACTTAATTCTCACTACCTACACCGTTAGCTGGTTTATTATTCACTACCTCCTTAGTAAATCTTACTTAGCGCTCCATTAAACCTACTGATTAGTTAGTATTTGAAGCCCCCATAGCTCAACGGTTATTAGCGTTAGTCTAAAAGGTCGACGGTTCACTCCCCACTTGTTGCACTATTGTAAGTCGACAAGAGTTAACGTTGGTTGCAAAACATTCATATAATACATCCATTGTCAATATACCTATACTCATGCACCGAACACGTTGAAAAAAATCCGAATGACGTATGTAAATACATTCCTAGTACATTTATTAATCTTTACGTTTTGAGTTTCTAAATTTTTTACATACATATATAAAATTTTACACTTATGGCATTGAAAAATTCGAATGACGTAAGTAAGTATGTACGCAGTATGCACTGCTTTTCTTTACAACGTTGGATGCTATTTTTACCCGACTGGGTTATGTGTTTCACCTGTGTGTATGTATGTCCATTCCTATGTCCGCGTGTAACTAATAAACGGCTCAACGGATTTTGATAAATGATACGTCATTAGATTTGTCTTCATGACGCGAGTGTTATAGGGTACCTAAATTAAAAAAAAAATTAAAATGGCGGACTTTATGCGCTATAATGTGCGAGTTGAAAAAAAATTTTTTCCTCAAGACCCTCGAGTGGGGTATCAAAATGAAGGGATTTAAAAGGCAAATACAAAAATGTATACAATTATATATTTGAAAATAAGTTGGAGTGATAAATCACAGAAAATGACCGTTTCCTATGTCAGTTCGTAACTACTCAACGACTCAACTTATTTTGATAAATGATACGTCATTAGATTTGTCTTAACAGCGCAAATGTTACTGTGTACATAAAATGAATAAAAATTCAAAATGGCGGATTTTATGCACTTTAATGTGCGAGCTGAAAAAAATTTTTTTCCTCAAGACCCTCGAGTGGGGTATCAAAATAAAGGGCTTTAAAAGGCAAATACGAAAATATATACAATCTATGTGTTTGTAATCAGTTTGGAGTGACAAATCATAGAAAACAAAATAAATAACAACTACACTGGGAGTAAATTGGTGGTAATTTATTTAAGATCCCTTCCCACTCCACTCTACCACATTCCACATAATCTCCCCTACACCTCCCCCCTTCCCATCAATTATTGTAGCACTAATAATTTAACCTTAAATCGCCAAACACTAAAATAATACAATAATATTATGAAGGACCTTATTAAAGTTTCTAGTGTTCAACAGATGGCGCTAATAGTGGTCTTAAACGCGCTATTACCTACACGCGGAGTGACACAGGCCTGTCTCTTGTAAAAATATGCATCTAAAAATTTTTCATAGTTTTGCACTAAAAACCAAGAAATAAATTACGTAATTAAAAAAACTAAAAACCCGACTGCGTAAAACGAACTAGTTCTGGTAACTGAAAAGCAAAAAACAAGCTTTGTACTTTATAAACTAGAATTTGATAAGATCATAAACATAATTAATGTTAGAAAATGTATGGCAGGCGGGGGCATTACTTAGCCAACTACTCAGGACTATTAGTTCGCCCCCGCATGCCATACATTTTCTAACATTAATTAATTATGTTTATGATCTTATCAAATTCTAGTTTATAAAGTACAAAGCTTGTTTTTTGCTTTTCAGTTACCAGAACTAGTTCGTTTTACGCAGTCGGGTTTTTAGTTTTTTTAATTACGTAATTTATTGATCTTGATGTTTTGAGTTGCGTTTTTTTTCTGACGCAGCGTTTTCGTCGCTAGTTGTGTGCATACCCTAACCAACGTATGCAAAGCCAACTTTATCGCATGTGTTTTTCACGGGCGTCCGCCGCAGCCGCATGCCTGCACGCCCGCCCGGCATAAATCCGCCACCGCATTCTACACTCTGGGCATTACGCGTGTCGCGGCCAGATTAGGTTTTTATGACTCAACCCTTTATTATACTAGAACAGGATTTTTTTTTCAGGATTATTTCAGTAATTAGTGGTTTAGCTTGCAGAATTGAGTATATAATATTATTGCATTAGCAATGCTTAGGAAGCTGATGCTTTGTCAATCTTGCTGGATGCTTTTTAACCCCCGACGCAAAAACGACGGGGTGTTATAAGTTTGACGTGTCTGTGTGTGTGTGTGTGTGTGTGTGTCTGTCTGTTCCCCTGTGGCGCTCAAACGGGTGGACCGATTTGAATGCGGTTTTTTTTGTTCGAAAGGTGAATTAGTCGAGAGTGTTGTTAAGTAGCTATGTTTGATGAAAGTCGGTCCAAGATGGCCGCCGCTACAAAATGGCGGATTACATATATTTTCACAACTTCCTCAATATGGGTATCAAATGAATGGGCTTGACTAGTAGAATAGCACTATGTGAATCCAAGATGGCCGCCGCCACAAAATGGCGAATGTCGGGGTTTTTTTTAATTTTCAATTTATACCTAACTACTTGTTGCTAGGTAATTTCTATATCTCCTAACGTTAAACTGCACGCATTGAGTTATGTTAGTTTTATCTTCAGCCGCAAATTGAAACTAACGCTATGACAACAAAGTTAGGCCATAAGCTTTGTTATATTTTTACATTAGTGACTGGAATGGGTAGAAATGGAAGTGGGCTTTTGCGGTGGTGTCACGTGAAACCATGTAACGTTTTATGGTTGGGGAGAGTTTACATTAATTCGCTTGTATAATTGTTGTTAGTAAAAATTGTTAATTTTATGAATCTTAAATAGGTTTTTTAAAAGCTTTAAGATAAGGGCCTGTTTCACCACCTTCTTATAAGTGTCGGATAGCCTAAACGTAAGTTTTGTCACTTACTTCCTTTGCCAAGGGACAAAGGCAAAAGTTGTGAATAAGGTATCCGACACTCATCAGAAGGTGTTGGAACAGGCCCTTAAAGGCCCAAATGTACATTACCTTAATGCGTTTTTAAGTCCGCCAGTGTACCTACCTAAATACGTCGCTCGCGACTTGCGCCAAGATCCTTTGATGTCTGTACAAGGTACTAGCGGCGAAAGACCGCGATGTGTGAAACTTGAAAACCCGTACAAAAGACGAATGTTTTTACAGCAGCGACGTGTAGATATCGTGGACGAAGAAGAATAAAGTGTAAAATTCCAATCGTTACTCTACTGTCAAATCTTTTTCTAGCTTTACGCTAAGGAAACCTCAATATTAGTGTTGAAAAAGAGTTTTTTTTAAACACAAACGGTTGATGTCGGAAATGTGTATAGAGTTCGCCGTTACCACTGTAGGCGGTGTCAGGTAAGTCTAGCAGGCGACAGTACGTGCGAACAAATTACATACAATTTTGCCGGGTTCGCACGTGCTGTGTTTTCGTGTTTTGTTATTAATATTAGTCCTTATAATTTGATTAATAATGATTATTATTTTAATAATATAACATTTTAAATCTAGTTTTGCACGTGTTAGTGTTAGGTACTTACTATTGTAACTTGCACCAAAATTATTTTGTAACATCGTATTATATGCATTCAAGCAATAAAACTTATTATAAGTATATTCTAAACTTTGATTATTCAGAAATTCTTTGATTTTAACCTTTAAGTACCGACGTACTATTTTAGTCACATAAGTACCGACGTGAGGTCTGCCAGACCACCATAGTTTTCCAATCGAAAACTTTTGCGTTTCTTATTATTCTTCTAAAAAAAATGTTTCTATGTATAGTTAAATATCTACTTATTGTATAAGTAAAACAAAATGTAGAAGTTTTCACATTTATTACTGATTATAAGCATTAATATAGCATTCATAGATTCTTCGTTTGAAAAAATTAACTTTTATCTTAATAATTCATATGTATCAGTAATACTATTATTTTTTCTTAAACACAATTTTTTCTTAAAGATTAATAGCAACATAAATAATAAAAAAATTAAAAACCTTAATAACCAACCGTTTTCTCAATTGCAGGAACTATCAAAGTTTACAAACAGTATTTGCATAAGCTTACTGCATTGTAGGCACACGTGTTTCATACAAGTATCACAGTCTGTTCAGGTGCTGAATTATGGTCACTCTCCAGCAGTAAAATTTGGGTAGATATCATTAGATTCGGACTCTAAACTCTCATTTAGCTATTCCACTAAATGTCCTTGGTGGTCTTTATATTAAAGCAGTGTTTGATATCTTTTCTCACCTACAGGAACACTTTTATTTTTATTTATGGCTGCCCGTTTCATGTCTGAAGAACCTGGCTAATCCATTGTTATAACTGACTGAAAATAAAAGAGAAAACAATATAATCTGAAAAAAGTCGCATCCAAAAAAAGTTACATAAGTACCGACGAGTGGTCTGACAGACCACTCGTGATCTTATAAAAATCAAAACTTACCGAAATCGTACGCGCCGACGTTGCCACTCTGCAGGAACGCTGCTGGGCGACTTCCCGAGGGGTAGAGAGAAGCACAGTAGGATAGTTTTTTGCTAACATAGGTAATCAGACTTTTTGACCTCTCGAGGTGTCTGTCAGACCACACGTCGGTACTTAAAGGCTAAAATTACTAAATTAAATGGGCACAAAAAGAACCGAAAGGAAACAAGTAGGTACTTAGCAATTTTAGATTTAAAAATAAAACACCTAATGATTTATTTTGTAACTAACTAATTTTGCACAAATAGCTCAATTGCGAAATATGCAAGCATTTTATAAAAGCTATATTATATTTGGATTTTTTTATTCTTTAAAGTAAACTGAAACTTTCAGATCCAACAAACAGCGCCATCTATGCGTCACAGTAGTTTTCATGTCATCTCCAGCTAGCCAACCTTCGCTCCCGTAGAGGCGACATCTATTAAATTTCTTGTAACTACGTCACAGGCTGTATGCCACTGGCGAAGCCTGCGCTAGCTGGTTTGAGATGCTTCACGTAGATGGCGCTAATTTAAATAACTTTATTTTCGTTGCACTTTTTGTTTTACCATAAATTAAAATAAATAGTAGGTAACTATTAGAAAATACCGATCAAAATATTTTCAAATTATTTAAATTTTAACCCAAACTATATTCTAAGTACTTAAGAACTTATTTACCAATCTATACTAATAAATAAAATTGAAGTGTCTGTCTGTAATATCGAAATAACTACCTCATATTAAGCTCATATTGTTATTTGAACGATACTATAACCGAATCACACGTTTTTAAAATTTTTGTCTGTCTGTCTGTCTGTCTGTCTGTCTGTCTGTCTGTTTGAACGGGCTAATCTTTGGAACGGCTGAACCGATTTTGACGGGACTTTCACATACAAGTAGAGAATTAACCAGGGAGTAACATAGGCTACTTTTTTAACCGACTTTCAAAAAAGGAGGAGTTGTGTTTTTCTACCTATGTACACCGAAATCTCCGAGATTTCTGAACCGATTTGCGTAATTTTTTTTTAATCGATAGAGAAACATTGCGACACTGTCCTACAAAAAATTTGGATTCCAACTCCTCAATCCTGATGCTGTAGGGGATCTGATCCCCAAAACTAATGGGATTTAGACACTGTCGGTTATTTAAATTGATATTGGGGATACCAATTAAAGACTTTATTGTTGAATGACCTCGAGTAGGTACATGTCCAACTCCTCAACCCTGATGCTGTAAGGAATTGCATTCCGAAATCGTAAGGATCCCACGGAATTTTTCTGTTTTGTAGACGGGTTACTACTTACTACAGATAGGCTACTTTTTGTTCTGGAAAATCAAAGTTCCCACGAGATTTTTACAAACCTAAATACACACGGGCGAAGCCGTGGGCATCATCTAGTAATAAATAAAGTTAGGTACCTAAGTTTTCCGCGCAAATTAATAATAATAACTTAGAGTTTAATAAAATATAGGTAGTTACTATTTTCTTATTTCCTTCATTTTTGTGAATTTTAACCGTCCCTTTCTGGTTTAGGTATATTATCTAATCAAACAGTTTTACGATAGCAATATTATTTTTATAACAAAACTACCTAGTTGATACCTTTGGGTTCGTTCCCAGGAAAGAAAGTTTTCCGGCAGGAGGAGTATATATCCAGGATACAGGATACAGGATTTATATTATCTTTGTGCCAGTTCAACGATACAAGTAGGGGAGACTGGGTACAGTTGAAACATTTTAGCGTTAATCGTCCATTTCGTCGGGAATAGTTAAGCGAGCGTTGAAAGAAATATATCAAATAAAAGACCACATATCTGTCTACAAATGGGCAATGTTATTTGCGATCACTGTATTGTATTTTATGTGTAAAATAAAATCTTAAAAGCATGCCATGTCATGCCAAGGTCGGTTGAAACAGTGCCAGGGGTCAATTGAAACACATGCAAATAATACAAAATATAATAAATGAACTTTTTTATTCATCGTCTAATAACATTTTACGACTTTCTAGTTATATATCCTTTAGTTTAGCATAGTTTAGTTAGACATCCTTTTTAGCTAGGCAAAAATATATGTCTGCACATCTAATTAAATATTTAGATTGTTCACGCTCTTGTTCCTGGTTAAACACTCGATTGTGAGCTTTATATCCCATTTCTTGATTTTCATTGCCACCAGTCGCATCTCGTTTACGTACATTGTATACCTCAACTGGGAACAGTGGTTCAGTTCATTCTTTTCTGCCGCTGTTCTTAACGAAGATCCGGCTTTTACACCTTCTTATGCTTACTTGTACGTCGATAAGTCAGCTTGACATCTCGTAGTCTCCCTTTGGCATCTTTGAAACAAGAAAATAAAATAAATAAATTGTTTCAACCGTACCCACAAAAAATGTTTCAACTGTCCCCAACCCCCCTTCTAGGTATAAAATTGTTCGCAGTAAGAATAATAATAAATTTAAATAAACACTAATCATACAACCATATTCTACAAACTTCAATAAAAAAGATACAAAACTCTCAGTACTCTAACTTTAATAAAACCATTATAATTGCAAAAATGTACGGACATAAAATACTTACTTTTACGTCAAAAAACACAATGAGGCCTCTTATCTACAAGTACAGCGCGCGAAGGGCGACGAAACACCAAAATTCGTGTTTGGACTTGTCGTCCGCTTCGTTCTTCCCTTGTAACCATCAACCTCACCACACACGGTGTCGAGATATTCGCTTTGTTTCAACCGTCCACCGTTTCAACCGTACCCAGTCTACCCTACGTAGAAAAGATGAACAGACGAACAGAATTTGTTCCCCGGGAATTCTTTAGCGGAATAAAAGGTATTGGCAAACCGTCTCAAGGATGCAAGCTACGAGTATTTTGTGCAATATTATGTCAATTCAATCGGATAAAAGATACGAGAACGCATATAAACTGACAAGCATATTTTATTTTTATACATAATCACATCACACTAGGTAATATTATAAAGGCGAATGTTTGTGTGTGTGTGTGTGTGTGTGTGTGTGTGTGTGTGTGTGTGTGTGTGTGTGTGTGTGTGTGTGTGTGTGTGTGTATGTGTGTGTGTGTGTGTGTGTGTGTGTGTGTCTGTCTGTTCCCCTGTGGCGCTCAAACGGGTGGCCGGTGGACCGATTTGAATGCGGTTTTTCCGAAATTAAACCGAAATTCGCGCGGGCTAAGCCGCGGGCAGAAGCTAGTAATGTATATAATCAGGGTAGAATAGTAGGTATATATAAATACCTAACTCTTATAAAAATTGTACCTCTGCAAATATTGTTACATGTCTCACTGAGCCGGTTATAGCTTAAGTGATGTGCGAAAGAGATACAATAAATATTGTCCAATAAACGATAGCCTCTCGTTGTTTACTTGTTGTTCAACTCGTAATGAGGACTCGCGGAATTGAATGTGGCTTAAATTGTAAGGGGAAACGATTTTTGATGATATTATAATTTACTAGCTGATGTCCGCGACTTCGTCCGCGTGGATTTTGGTTTTTTAAAAATCCCATGGGAACTCTACGATTTTCCGGGATAAAAAGCCTATGTGTTAATCCAGGGTATAATCTATCTCCATTCCAAACAGCCAAATCTGTTTAGTAGTTAGTTAGTAGCGTTAAAGAGTAACAAACATACACACATACATACATACATACACACAAACTTTCGCCTTTATAATATTAGTGTGATGTAGTTTCTTGGCATCAATAAAAAGCAAAGCCAACAGTCAGGATTCGTCAACCATGGAGGTGCAATTAATTATTCTGATTTGTGCTTCGCTTTTGTGAAGTACCTATTTAACTTTAACACAATAACCATACTTCAATCGTCTAATATGCAACGTCAGATCTGAATAAAGGCCGATTCGCTCATATCAATGAAGCATCAGAATGGCGCAGTTTTAATAGAGAATGTATGAAAGATTATTATTCACTGTGCTGGAACTCTGTAGGCACTGACGCTTCACTTATATGTGTGAATCGGCCTTAAAATGTAAACGCAAGCTACGAAAAATACAATCCCCACGCTACGCGGGCTCTACGCATGCTCTACGCAGGCTCTACTCATGGTCTACGCAGGCTCTACGCAAGTTCTACGCATGCTCTACGCAGACTCTACGCAGGCTCCGATACGTAGTCATCCGTCGCCTTCTCTGTAAGAGAGAGCGCTCACGGAGCGGTTCGCACCCGCGCCCGCCGCGGTTGCGGGCCCGCAATACTCGAAATTCATACAAATGTCGAGTGCAAAACTCACGACGCGATTTACTCCCGCAGAGTTGGCGGTTGCTCGCGGCTCCCGCAGAAGGCGGGCAGCGGGCGCCCGCGAGCTTTGCGGGCGTCGCCCGCAAGCTCTGCGGTTTTTTGGCGGGCGCGATCGCATTTTTCTTATAGGAGCTGGCGAACAAAACGGTATAGTTGCATCAAACTAAAGAGTAAGAGTCTTTATTTGCAAAAATGTGGTACAAATATTATGGATCTTAAAGCTTATTGTCTTCCAACACATTTAACTAATAAATTAGTGTGCAAATTGAATTATTGATTTTAAGACTAAACAAAATGACGTAAGTAGCATACATGTCAACGTTCTAAAGATATAAATATAAAATTAATTGCAATAAATAGAATTTATGTCATACCTATATTCTTTTAAATTGTAAAAACATTTCTCCATGAGCCAGTTCTTTAGTTTTACTTTAAAAGTTTGAAGAGGCATGGCCTGTATTGATTCAGGTAACCTATTAAATATTAATTATTAAATATTAATATTAAACTGAATGACATACTTACAGTGAGCTTTGGCGTGGATTTTTATTTACCCATAATATGTAGTTTGTGACTTTATTGAACATAATAATATGTTAAATTCAGTTTGCTATCTCATATAAGTTAACGGAAGCAATAATTAATTAATATTGCAAGCAATAACTTGTTTGTGTAAACACATAACTCCAGAAGCAGACTATCAATTAATATTAAAACTAAATCAAACTATTATTAAAATATCTGCGTTTATCACCCGCACATAACTCAATTTATATCAACTCAGAGATTAGTTTAACTGAGATCTATTTTCAAATATATTTTATACTAATTAATTAATTACACTCAGCCAAGTCCAAAATGGCAGCATTTATTCGATGAGGGTGTGATTGCTATCGCAGCCCTCAATCAAATATCACGACCTAGACGCTGAAGCATCTAATAGTCGGTTGAGTCTTTGGAGGAGACTCAATTCATGGCTTCGAATTACCCGTATTTATACCAATAATTCAAGATGGCGGTTCGGCGCCACTGAATGAATCAAATGTCAGTTAATTCTAACCTATTTCAATTATGAAATTAATAATTCGTAAACCATTTCTAAAAATTCTAATTAATTTTCAACAATAATCTATCATTTGTAAGTCAGTCTGACATTTGTAAGTTAGTTTAGGCCAATTTCAACATAAATTGTTTAAAAACTTTATTAGTGAATAAAGTTTTTAAATGATAAACTTTTTAATTAAAAAAAAATTCTTAGTAAAAAGAAAAACAAATTTTTCTTCTGAAAAAGAAATAATCATTTTGATTGACATCTTACAAAGTATGGAAATTAATCCATTTTGAACGAAAACGTGCTCGATTATTCAAATCTTTCGAAACTTTATTGTAATTATGCCGTTATGATCGAAACCACGACCTATGGATGCAATTTTGATACAGTTGCGGGCCGTTTTAAGTAAAATTAAGTTGATATTCTTATTCAGCAAGTCAAAGACCATCGGATTAAAAAATATAACATTTTGTTCGCCAGCTCTTCATATATAACTATAACCGCCGGTCTTGCGCGGCGAACTCTCTATTCCTTCACTCTCATGATCAGCCGCGGCGGCTGCGGGCCCGCAAAAACAAGCGGGCTCGTGAGCGCGCTCTCTCTAACCTCTCTCCCGCAGCCGCGGCGGGCGCGATTCCAAACCGCTCCGTGAGCGCTCTCCGTAAATAAGTCCTTTTTTACACGGACGCTTTTATATTTAGGCATTGAAAAAGTGTTAAATAAACGACTAAAACCCATAAATAATATTCAATTCATATTTACCGCTGAACGATAAATTAATAATGTGGCCAATTCTATTGTTAACACAATCTCTAAACCTAAACTAAAATGACAGTGCTAAATATATTCCTACCTCTTTCACAATGCTCCCTGTGGAAAAGGATAGCACTATTTTTAAACTTGTCAATTTAGTTTAAGTTTAGAGATTGTGTACAACAGAATTGGCCACAATGTCACATTATAAAAACGCTGACATTTATTGAAAACTCATCTATCTCATGCTAACTTTTTATTTTCTGATTTCTACGCAAATCTGAAAAAAATTAAAACTGTAATAATAAAAAGGCAATGTCGCGTTCCCCTCACCGTCCTATCGACTTGTACCAAACACCCAGGAAGCTCGACGGATGCCGAGCCAATTGAAGTCACCTATAGCAACCCCCTCTGTATCTATGGCAACCTCCACTCGAGATCTTTATGAGCTCTACCGCCATATTTTATAATGAATATAAATTGAATACCTCGAACAAACTATTTTGTAAATTTGCGATCGTGTCTTTGTAGTTTGGGAGCTGCTGTCTTTGTAGTTTGGGAACTTTAGGAGAAGCGTAGATATGATTTTGTCAGAAGTTTATATATAATACTAGCTTCTGCCCGCGGCTTCGATTGCGTGAATTTCGGTTTTTCACAAATTCCGAGGGAATCGTGGATTTCCGGTTCCATATACCAGGATAAAAAGTAGCCTATGTGTTAAGTCAGGGCATAACCTATCTACATATATTCAAAATTTTAACCAAATCGGTTTAGTAGTTGTGGCGTTAAAGAGAAACAAACACACACACACACACACACACACACAAACTTTCGCCTTTATAATATTAGTGTGATTATCAAATGGCTCCATTGGTATAGAAGCTACCTTTTCCGGCTGAAGATAATGAGGTCCTGGGTTGGTTTTTCTTGCAGCTGATTGATCTTCGTCGAATAATGAAGCGAAAATGGCAGCCTGGAGTTGGGAAGTTGGCGGTATTAGATTCACCCCTGTGGCACTGACAGCACTTTAAGCCTTCTGCAGCTGATCTCTCCTGAGATCATATCACATTGGCGTCCTATTGGATCATGAGAGTGAAGGAATAGAGAGTTCACTTGTGTTTGCGCACACACTTGTGCATTGTAATATCTCCTGCGTAGTTAGTTTCTCTTCGCATTCTCATTCGCCGTCAAACTAGACAGTTAGATAAAAAGTTAACAAGTAATTAACAAATGCTTAAAAAAAGGCTATTTCAATCAAATAACTTTGATTTTAAGTATCAAAATCCCCACACTCAAATTGCTATCAGCTTCACGACTAGCCGATATACAGCCGTTTTAATAAAGACAGGGTCGCACTAATTGGAAAGTTTGTTTCAATGGATTATGAATAACATTAGTTGGTTACTGATTCAAACTATCGTATTGGTCCGGGGGACCTTTTCATCTCTTTGATATGCGGTTTCAAAGCCATTTACGGGATCCTCGAGTTGGTATTTGTTTTCCAGTTTTATTAAGGAAGGTTTCATTACTGTTTTGTTTATTGTAAATAGAAAATATGGGTTTCACATTTGTGTTTTATAGTATTCTATCGTAAGTAATAACTCGCAGATTCGTCTCGGATGGATACGAATGACCATAAGTTTTGAATGTGACATTTAATTTAAACGCTTTAATAAAATTAAAACTTAAGGTCAACCATACAGCTGAGAGTCTTTCCAGAATCTTTTCCGGAAATATTCTCAGCTATTATATTGTATCTATCTTGTTTCTCGGAACCTTTCACGAAATACGCTATTGTTATTTTACTGGTGAAACTTAAATGAAACCCTATCAATTCTTTGAGAATAACGCTTGCATATGATGCAATATCTATAATGTAGATAGATTATGGGCTAAGTATATTTTATGCATCGAGATATAAACCGGTTATAAATGCATTGAACTGTCGATCAAATAACTCTGAAATACTTATATGTATATATCACCACCACTACCGTTACTGAGAAAAAAGGACATTGACACAAGGACAAATGGACGGATGGACAACAAAATTATCCTATGTTAATTCCGCTTTTTCCCAATATAAGATGTATGGAACCATGAAAAAACAGTGTAGCGTAGCGGTGACGAATTCTATTCACTTAAAGTCGTAAGATCTATAGAGCGTAGTTTAACTCTACTCAGACTGAAGACAGAGTTAAAACGGGACATAAACTTAAACATGTCCCTGATAAAAATTTGTCTCGTTTTAATTTGGTCTCAAGTCTTCAGAGTACTCTCTATAGATCTCAGCCTTAGACTCGGAGTTGAAAATACAAAAAATAGCGACAAAATTTAAAATCGTAATAATAGAATGCGGGAAAATATGAAGGTGGGGGGTTACCGGCTACCATCTATTCCGCTTCACTTATTCGGGGAAGATCAACCAAAAATTTGAAAGCATAAAATTCAAATAAAGCCAGTTTTACATGAATTACGTCCGGAAAGCATTCGCGTATGAAGTAAAGAATGATATTGTATGCATTTTGCATGAGAGCGGTATTATCGGATATGGCAAAGAATTTGAATATTCCCAACGCGGTGGTACTAAATATTTTACTCGATTGCAACTCGATTGAAGCATAAAAAAAATTTGAGTAAGTATAACATATCGAATAATCCATACCAATAATAGAACCACCTCATTTGCCTAGTGGCTAACTGATCATATGGTCCGGGATTCGAGCCCCGGCCAAAAAGTTGGATGAGCCAAAAAAAAAAAGTAAGAGATTCTCCGCTCAGAGTTTGGAAAGTTGACAGTGTCGAGGTATGCAACCTCTGTTAATTCGTGTGCCCTGGCCAATTACACCAGAAGAAAAGAGTTTGTCAATGAGAACATTTTAAGAATTCGAATTACGAAGCCGCAATCGAGAATTAGCTACGAGAGGACACTTCAATTCTGTTTCTTGTACTGAGCATATACCTGAGTAATCTCCTGTCCGGACCGGAGCCCTAAAATCCTTTTGGTCCATTTATTGTTGTATTGTTTATCACAAAATATACGGAGTCATTGTATTCAAGATGTAGCCACTTGTTTGATTTCCGCTACAACAGTATACACCCCCGTGCCTCGGAGAACATGTAAAGCGATCGGTTCTGCGTACGATCTTTCTTTGGTCATGTTATATTGGCATCCCATCATGAGAGTGAAGGAATAGACGTTAGTCTCGGTGACTGATGAGAGATGATTGTTTGACAAAAAAGGTTAGATGGCTAATGATTAATAATGCACCTAATGTTGCATAAGTATACCTATAATTTACTTTGTCTTGATTTACTTTGAAACCTTCCTGAAACATTTAACAGTGAATACAATGTCGCTTTTAATAATATTTTTTTTTAATTATACCGCTAAAATGCAAGCAACATTAACACGTTCACTGCGGGCGGGGTCGATAACAGCCCCGTGGTAGACTTTCGTCTGGTGCGGCGCGCAAAACTCGTGTTTTCTCGCCTGTGCGGGAGCTGTCTACGATCAACCGTAAGACGTATGACAAAGACAAATATAGTTTTCTTTATGTCTTCAAAGCCTCGACTCGTTGGTATAAAAAAATAGCACGGGATCAAAATAAGCGTCGTGCGCACTGAGTTCAAAATTATTTAATTCAGTGCGGGACGACGCTGATTTAGTCCCCGCGCGGTGCGCGGCGCAGGCGGCGGGGAAACGATTCAGTCAACGTTAGTGCCGCGACCATAGTCGATAACGGAGCACGCGTTTTGCGCAGCAGTCGATATTCTGAGTCCGCATCATGACTTCGAAATACATATTATGTTAATTATGTCTTCAGTGCTTCCTCGGGTATAAGTTGTTAATAAGTTCCATATTATTATATAGGTATACTATAATAGATGGATATGATAATTTATAATAATTGTAGTTTTCAAGATATGGACTGTTAAGTGTATGATGAAGTCGGTTTGACTTTCAATCTTTCGGCCTAGGCCTTATGCCGACTTTGTACATAGTGGCAACGATGATCGAAATTCGAGTGTCAACACAAAATGACTTCAGAGCAAAATGAACGCAAAGACTCGTATTTTAAAGTCGTAACTCGTAATTCAATAGTTCGAATATTTATTTTACAACATTTCTGCTTAGGGCGCCGCGCTGGCTGTTTTCGAATGCTGAATGTATTGGCGAACTCAAATCTTACTATAAGCCATTTTAGGTCCATTTTACACTTGTGATTCGATCAATAGTATCTATTTAGTAAAGTTTTCGAGCTCTGCAAAGTGAGACTAAGCGTGCAGAGTATGCAAAGACTTTTAACCACACATAGTATATAATATACATACGCTAAATTCGTAGGGCTTCAGGAACTCTTGATTTTGAACAGCTAAGTATACATTTTGAATTTCATCCCCTCTCCCAAGGGAACTGTACTGAATTTCGGGATAAAAAGTACCCTAGGTATATGTTATTCCATAGTATGAACTTAAATCATGCCAAGTGTAATTTCAATCCATTTAGTAGTTTTTGCGTGATGCGCGCACAAACATACAGACAAACAGATAAACAGACAAACACAAAAATTTCAAAAATGGCTTTTTTACCCCCCGTGATTATTTTGCAAAAATCTTTAATGTACAGACACGGCGAGTCTACGATTTTATTGCATGTATAGAAGAATAAAAGATATAGATACGAATTACTTACTGATGAATGAATAATATTTTTCGATCTTACGGATATAATAATAAGAAAATGTGCACTGTTTATTATATTTAAATAAAAAATCACGAGTGCAATAAGTTTAGCATTTTATTAGAAACAAGTACTTATAACCAAGTACGTAAATAAACAAGTACGTATATTTTTATCATTACAGTTTTAATTATTATGAAACTAAGGGAAAAAAATAATCATCTGGACTCGAACCGGGGTGTTTTGATTTCAGAACCGCCCGATTCCCACCTGAGCTATTATAACCTTATAGATGATGGTGGCAAAATTTACCTTTGTATTCTAATGATATTAGCCTCCGAAAGCCCCTGCACACTAAATTTCATGAAAATCATTCATAACATTGACTTCGATATTCATCGATATTATACCAGAGAAATTTATTCCCGTCACTAGTGTAACCCAAATTAGGTGCGGCGCGGGATCTAAAGCGACCTCGGATCTATTTTCGGTATTTTCTCTGAAACCAAGGGTCAGAACCGCAGGCGAAGCTAGTTTTAGTTAAAACATTAACACATAAATGATTTTAGCGCAAATCTAAACAGCTTGTCACGTTCCTGGTCAAATTATGACATATTTATCAAACCATTCAGCACGAGGCCAAAAAAGTGCCAACCGCACTGAAATAGAGTTCCAGGTTTCCTAAATCGACCCCAACCGCACCAGCTGAAAGTTCTCTAAATTTTGGCCCGCAGTGAACGTGTTAATTTGTATGGAGTACTTAACGTTTGCTAAAATTATTGTACACAAAAATGTATACGGCCGTGTCATAACTCACAATTTACCAAAGTAATTTAAGTGCAACTAAAAGCTTACAACATAGCCAAAGTGATACTAAGTACTTATGTCACAGTAAAATATTCGGGGTATAAGGTATGTTGGTTTTTCGCAAGTCCCGTGGGAATTGTGGATTTCCGGTTCCCGTTCCCGCTCCCTTTTCCAAAATCCAACCTTAATATAATATTATTATATAGATTTCAGTTTTTTCTAAATCCCGTAGGAACTGTGGATTTTTATAGGATAAAAATTATAAGTAAGATAAAGCCTATGTGTAAGCCACACACATACACACACACACACACACACACACGTATACACGCACACACAAACACACACACATACACACACACACCTTGTGATAGTGTGACTACTGTGAAACTTTAGAATAAGAATTATTCCACGATCGTACCATTAAAATATCATCACAGGAATAAAAAAGCCGTAAGCCTGGTACCGTGGCAGTAAAATGATTTAAATGTAAATGGCGTTATGTTCTCAGTTGTAGGTGCCGTGCAACTTGTCCATTGTGCCGGGTTGTGGCCACTCTCGGAAATTACAGCGAGCGGCGTGTTGAAATGATTTATTGCGGCTTAATGACACCATTTGCTAGCATCTAGACGAGGGTTGTACACTTTTTTGTACCCCTCTTAGCGCGAATTAGTTGAATTACTTCGATACAATATTATAAAATTAAATAAAGTTTAACAAGTATAAATTTTAAAATTTAAAAAACCCCCGACATTCACCATTTTGTGGCGGCGGCCATCTTGGACTTGCATAGTGCTGGAACTGGAACATTCTCTCATTTGAATTTTCGAAATTTAAATTCAGGTGGACTCAGCCGTAGATCGAAAAATGTTGGCAATACTATATTTCGGATTCAAGGAAAGATAATTTTTTCGTTCGAGTAACAGTGGTAGAGCCCACACTAATATATGTATAGGAGGTGTATATGTACACCAATATGTCATCACGGGGCCGTTGGGGGCGCACAAAAGCATTCTTTACCATTATTCGTCCGGTAATATTCAGTCAAATTATTCACTAAATTTTTGGTCCGATGCTCGAAATCGAAATATTGCTGAAACGGCAGTTTTTATTCTAGAAAATGTTGTCGAAATACTGCTGCCTATTCAGAATAAACAATGGAAAAATGATTATAGAATAAACGAAAATAGCATTATTTTCATTATTTAGGAAATATTTCCAAGTGTATCATTTTCAGGCAGAAACAGACCGAATTTAAATATTAAATAGTACAAATAAGAAACTATAATTATAATTTATTGTAGTTTTTATTTAGACAAAAAATACACTGCTAATTGATGTCAAAGTTAGTAGACAGCCATTACTACGAGAAACAAAAGAAAATACAATGAAATCGGCCAAGCATCAAACGCGATTGGTAATCACCGAAACGTATTCTGAAACACAGTAACCGGAATATTAATTCATCTTAGATACTTAAAGGCCTGGACGCTCACAACGCGTGACGGAACTGTTGCGGTATAGCAACAACTCGGCAGGACTTTAGAGAACAAATTAGAAAATAACGCCTTTTGCGCCTTATTGCTTGTTTATATCCTTTAGCAAACGATTTCAACTTGCACAAGGTACTGCCGATTGTTCAACAAAAACTGGTTTCGGGTGCTTACCAAAGGGCATACGTCGACCCGTCGACTTTGGAACATAACTAATATTTTAAACGAGCGGATACCCGCGACTTCGTTCGCGTGGATATTGATTTTGATAATCCCGTGGGAATCATTTTGTTTTTCCTAAGCTCCTTTGAGCTTATACCTTGCTAAAAACTCTAAAAAGTTCACTGGCGGATGTTTAGGTACATCAAAATGTAAACATCCGCCAGTGAAAGTCCCATCAAAATTGGTCCAGCCTTTCAGAGATTAGCCAGTAGTCTTTAAAGTATCTACTTTCTAACAAAAAAAAATGAATGAAATCGGACCACCCGTTAACGAATTACAGCTAAGTACACATTTTGCCTTTCATCCCCTCTCCCAAGGGAACCATGCTGAATTTCGGGATAAAAAGTATCCTATATGTTACTCCATAGTATGAACTTAAATCATGCTGAGTTTCATTTTAATCCATTCAGTAGTTTTTACGTGATGCGCGCACAAACATACAGACAAACAGACAAACAGATAAACATACAAACATACAAAGAGACAAACAGACAAACAGACAAAAATTTCAAAAATAGCTTTTTTACGTTCTATTACTTATCCCTAACATCCCCCAGTTATTATTTTGCAAAAATCTTCAATGTACAGTGTGCTTAGTCTAAAGCGGAGCACTCGAAAACGAACTCGAAAACTATTGATCGATTTCAGAGTAAAATAGACCTAAAACGGCTTGTATTAAGGTTTGAGTTCGCCAATACATTCAGCATTCGAACAATGCTGAATGTATTGGCGAACTCAAATCTTAATACAAGACATTTTAGGTCTATTTTACTCTGAAATCGATCAATAGTTTTCGAGTTCGTTTTCGAGTGCTCCGCTTTAGACTAAGCACACAGATACGGCATTTCTACGATTTTATTATATGTATAGAATAGATAGATAACTACGCGTTTACATGGATCTGAGACATGGTCGCTGACAATGGGCCTCACAAGAAGGCTCAGGGTCACTCAGCGGGCGATGGAGAGAGCTATGCTCGGAGTATCCCTACGGGATCAAATCAGAAATGAGGAGATCCACAGGAGAACCAGAGTTACCGACATAGCTCATCGAATCGCAAAGCTGAAGTGGCAATGGGCGGGGCACGTTGGAGTCCCAAGGTGCTTGAATGGCGACCTCGCACCAGTAAACAAAGCGCAGGTAGACCCCACACGTTCTCAAGCGAGTCGCTGGCAGCCGCTGGAATCAGGCGGCACAAGATCGTGTGCTGTGGCGATCCTTGCAAGAGACCTATGTCCAGCAATGGACGTCTATTGGTTGAAACGAACGAACGCGTTTACACCGTGTACTGTAAAATTAACTGTAAGAGATGGCCTGTAGGGCTGGTTTTAGTGTAACGCTGATCGTCAGCGCTACGTAGTCAGTCAGCACCAACCGTCGCCCACGCGCTTCTGTCTTCAGTAAACGTTTCAGTGTCGCGCAGTGTCTCGTCAGCGCTGAGCGATCGGCGTTATTCTAAACTTATATAACAACCATACATACCTACTGGCCTGTTAGCTTGACACTAAAATCAGCTATATAGACCATCTCTTGCGGTTTATTTTTAACCCCCGACGAAAAAACGACGGGGTGTTATAAGTTTGACGTGTCTCTGTGTGTGTGTGTCTGTCTGTTCCCCTGTAGCGCTCAAACGGGTGGACCGATTTGAATGCGGTTTTTTTGTTTGAAAAGTGAATAAGTCGAGAGTGTTGTTAGCTATGTTTGATGAAAATCGATCCAAGGTGGCCGCCGCTACAAAATGGCGGATTACATATTTTTTCACAACTCTCTTAATATGGGTATCAAATGAAAGGGCTTGACTAGTAGAATAGCACTATGCAAATCCAAGATGGCTGCCGCCACAAAATGGCGAGTGTCGGGGGTTTTTTAAATTTTTAATTTTATTATTACAGTTCCTTGTATCACAAGTTTTAAGAGCATCGTTTGTGACCACGCCTTTACATACTTAAAAGTTGTTCGGAGCCGGCCCGGACGGAAAGTTTGTCAATATTTGAGGGACCGATGAAGGAGATACGGATGTTCTGGAGGGAACGGAAAATATTAATGGAGTTGATTGGAACTTTCGACCGGGGATATTATCTTAGTAGCGAGCTTTTTTTTAATTTTTTCTACATCTTTTTTGTTAAAAAATATTAATATTATTAATAGTTATTCATTAAAATAGATACAGGTCATCGATAATATTGAACTAGTGTGAAGTTACACTACACTAACTGCATGGTACCTAAATTATTTTGAACGAGATTTGCTCAATAACGCAACCGAATATTTGGTCAGTTTTTACATAGTACACAAGAGTACAACAGCTGGTACTTACTTTCTGGGCACTTGTAAGGGAATCAATAAACCAACAAACACACTTAAATGTCAAACACTATGTAAGAACTTCACCCCCCCCATGGGTGGGTAAAAATGGAATATTGACTCCACCCACGCGGAACAGAAGCCTAAAAATGCCAACTCCATTAAAATGTATTGGAAACAACCTTCGGAATAGGAAGCCATGCTCAAAGGAGGGGAAATTGCCTATCGCGGCCCGTAGCGATCACAACGCGCGCACCAATCTAACTTCGCCGCGGCCGGTGGATGCTGTTTAATGAGATATCTCTACGACTGGGAGATGGGAGATGGGGAATAACCGTTGCAATTTTATACAGGCATTGGACAGACAACAAATTAGCAGCGTTATTTGTGTGGAAGGCCGATTGAGTAACGCTGAAGTGGGTAGTTTAAAAGTAGTATAAGAGTCACAAGTTGGCCTAAATTAAATATTTATCAACTCAAAATCAAATCAAATAAACTTTATTCAAAATTGGTACACTGTACACTTTTTGAACGTCAATTTAACGTCAACGTACAGGCAATGGTGATAATTATTTACGGAAACTTAAAACTAAAACTACGAGGGTTCCAAACGCGCTTGGTTTGAGAAGAGCCCACAACAAACTCATTTATTTATAACTAGCTTTTGCCTGCGACTTTGCCTGCGTGAATTTCGGTTTTTTCAAAATCCAGAGGGAATCGTGGATTTCCGGTTCGCGTTTCCGCTCCCTTTTCCAACTTTTATACCTAGGAAGGATAAAGGAATGGAAGGAGGAGAAAGGAAGGACATTTCAAGGAAGTTTGTTATATTAATCTACCTATAGCTGTAGCTGTAGATTGCTGTAGCAAATTTCGGTTTTTTTAAAATCCCGCGGGAAATGTGGATATTTCCAGGATAAAAATAGATATGTTAATCCAGGGTGTAATCTATTTGCATTCCAAATTTCAACCAAATCGGTTTAGTAGTTGCGGCGTTAAAGAGTAACAAACATACACACATACATATACACAAACTTTCGCCTTTATAATATTAGTCTGATATTATTTTTGTAGATGAGTACCTACATGAAAGTAGGGAAATCACTTCAGTAGCAAACTAACAACTTGGGGGCCCACGCTACACGGGAAATTTAGACAAGCGGGAGTCTAACAATGACGAGTTTAACAATTAAAATAAGCAATATACTTAATATACATCTTAGTCTATTATTATTTATTCTGAATGATATTTCAACATTTTTGATATCTGGAGTCTGGACTGGTTTCATTTTTTAAAGGACAAAATCAAAATCAAGTTATGTGATTTTGATTTTGTCCTTTAAAAAATGAAACCAGTTTCTCAACAATTTCATAATATTTTTACCGAAAATGATTAACGTTAGAACGTAAAATACCGGCACCTACTCGTGTTAAAGCCAGTTGATCTCCCAATTTCACTATTGTGTTCCGTTCGGACGGAGGGTTATTAATTTACCATCGTGTCATATTTCATACACGTCGCGAGTTACAAGCCCTTAAAGGGTGGACAGGCAGGTTTTATATTATTGTGGCCTTGAAAGGGTTCCCTAAAAGTGAGTTCCCACTGCTAGATTGTCAGATGACTTGATGCTAGAGCTTTTTAAAATATTAATAGCGAACAAATGGGTAGAGAGGTACCTAATATTAAATTACTGATATGAATGATAATATTATGCAGCACAGAGGGGGCTGCCAACGCATTGACAGCTCCTCTGTGCTGCATATTATCAGATTTTGAGGAATTTATTTATCCACACTTTGAGTAGACTCGACATATTGTAGTTTTGACGGAACACCTGGGTCAAATCAGCTGGTTATTAATCATCTTTATGACCTCATTATTTTGAAATATTCGGAATGGAGGACGCTGTAGAATATTATTAATAACCAGCTTAGTAAATACTGGTATAATGAAATGGCTATCTAGTCCTAAAGATTCAGGCTGTTATTAATCACTAAAAAAATTATTCGTCGGCTGCCGGACCGTAAAGTATAGGAGGGACATTAGCAACGTAGCCTCTAAAAGAAAATCAATCCTGTCTACGGCAGTCATGAAATTCTCAAATGCTTCCGAGATCAGGATCTTAGGAGCAGCTATCGCGTCGGTAAATGAAAATGCGTTTCGTGTGAACACAGCCTTAAGGACGAGGGTTAGTTCGCGGCGTAATTTGTCTCTCAAAATGGATTTATTATTTATTCATAACTGCATCGCATAACGCTCATGAAGGACTTAGTAATAGAACCAAAACTAGATACTTATATATTAGTAGGATGCCAATGTCCCTCGTCTGATGAATGATCAAACTCAAGTGGTATTTTGTCATACAAAATTTGAATTGAATTGAATTGAATTAAGTTTCCATTGTGCGTCAAAAAAGCCGGTATAGATAATGGAAACTCGCTCCAATCTGATGTGGTATGTAAAAACAGTGTCGGCGAGTCCTACATCCGACAAGGACCGAGGACGATCATTTGTTACGCGAAGATGACACTCTATTACCCCTGGCATCTACCCCTTACCACCTACCCCATACCTTTTGCAACTATCTCACAGGTCTTCGGAAAAAGATAGAATTGTAACATATATTTCTCACCATTTTTAGATGCTTAAAGTGTTGGTATTTTATTGAACTCTTTCAAACTTTCATACGCTACTAGCTGACCCCCGCGACTTCGTTCGCGTGTTTTTCTTTGCTATAAACCTCACGGAGCCCGAGACCTTTCCAACGAATGCAAAATCGTGGAATGCAAAATTCTGGAGTTATAGCGTCAGGAAGGAAAACCCGACTTATTTTTATATAGTAGATTTACTACGAGCGCACTTGCTATAGCTTCGCGCGTTTTTATCTACTTCTATAGACGTGGGACGTTGGGATTTGTTGGAGCCAATATTGGAACCAACGCATGGAAACGGGCTGTTGAAACACATAATGCCTAAGACTAGCTCACCAAATTGATAGCAACCAGTCCAGCTTTATTCAAAAAGCTTCTCAACAAACCTTTGAGGAGCCAGCTTTGAGGTTCAACAGACATCCAAAATGAAATACATAGAAATGAGTTCTATACAGAAACTGCTATTAAAACGAAAATTTCTACACAGAATTTAGTGAAAAGCGTCATTGAAATTATATTCAAAGTAGCAATGGTAACAGCGGAGCTATATGAACGTTTATTTGTAAATGCGCTATCCAGATACTGTAAAATAGGTACTCTGCGTATGCATACTGCTTCGGATCAAGACTGAGGTTGAGTTGAGGTTTTAGTCGAGAGCTATTATAAAAACATGCAATTTAATTTAATTTAATTGCGACAAAAATTACATAGGTAAACTTTGCTCTTCCTTTCCACTAGTTCATAAAATTTTAGTAGTTTATTATTGTGTGTGCACACATCACGCAAAAGCTGCAAAAGAGCATCTGTACTCAACAAAAACATAACATAGTAAAAAATAAAGGCACTTGTTAGGTTTTGATCTGTAGCGGCCGTACTTAGCATAGTAGATAAGTACAATAATATTCGTTTTAATTAACATCGGATTCGTATGTAAGGACAAAAGACAGTTGGATATCCGCTACAAATGGCATCTGTTGATATTTAAATCTTACGAATACGATACGATTACGACACGATTTGATGAGTAACGTTAATAATGTTCCAAACCAACTAACTCCTTACAAAGCGACATGTGTGTGTGTGTATGTGCCTGTCTGTCTGTTCCCCTGTAGCACTCAAACGGGTGAACCGATTAGAATGCGGTTTTTTTTGTTTGAAAGGTGAATTAGTCGGGTGTGTTTTTAGCTATATTTGATGGAAATCGGTCTAAGATGGCCGCCGCCAAAAATGCTGGATTACATATTTTTTCACAACTTTCTCAATATGGGTATCAAATGAAAGGGCTTGACTAGTAGCAATAGCACTATGCAAATCCAAGATGGCCGCCATCACAAAATGACGAACGTCAGGGGTTTTTAAATTTTTAATTATCTTATATTGTCATAACGGATATTACTTACGATACTTTAAATGCAAAAACTGTCAAAATCGGTTCAACCGTTGCAAAGATTAGACTAGACAAATCTGTCTGTCTGACGAACAAAAAATTTTGAAACGTGTGCATGGTTATGTTATGGTGCAAATAAAAATATGAAATTTTCAAATTCATAAACAAACATTACCTACTTACTTTTATGTATTATTTCTATAGATCTGTCTCGTTTTAACTCAACAGTAAAGTCTGGATAAAGGTAAACTACGTTCCATAGATAGAACAGAAAAGTTTTTTTTTAAATAAACTTTTAGTTCAAAGTGTTTTTGATCGTCAAGTGAGTTTACCATCGGTTCGGAGTATCGTTTTAACCAAGTAGAAACAGCAAGAAACTCGATCTTAGCATAAGGATCCAGGAAGGGATGAAAAGTATTCGGAAACGGACAAAACGGGTTAAGGTTGTGTTAAGTATATCGTTAGTTGTAAACTAGTACGTAAATTATTCGGGCTTTCTCCCACCGAGGCGTCAATGCCACTGACAAAGGTCATTCATATTGTACTTCGCGCTCGGCCGCCCACACTAATTCGGATTACGGCCATTGTCCACCGGCGTCGGCACAGTGTGGACCTGCCCTGAATTCTATACAGGCTATACAGTGTGTGTGAAAAGGGCGCGGACGCTATTCAGTAATCAGACAATTGTTTGAGGTATTTCATCAAACATCAATTCAGAATTTCGCATTTCGGCCGCGTATTTCGGCAGGAATCCCGCTCAATGCAAGCGCGTAGATTGTATTCAATTCAGAATTATGAATATATGCGTAATGTGAAATGTTCACAATTTTGCTTTGTTTACCTCGATAGGTAACTAAGTACTAACTAATAATATTTCAATGGTTGAGTCTACATTGTTTTTGTTAAAAAGCCGATCAGGTATCTTTAAATGATAATAATGACAATATTCGATATATTATAGCCTCGATCGGAATTTGTATCATTGTTAAGAAACCATCTTTGTATCAGTAGAAAACCAGCAGCGTGGCGCCCTAAAACTAAATATAGTTAAGTTAGGAATTTCACAATCTATCTTTGGAGTACTTACTCAATGTAACCATATCAAAATCAGAAATAGATAACTATTATACATTACACACACACTCATACAAGAAACAATAAAACAAAAAACGTAGAAAAAATATTGTACAATAGGACTATACATATACTTAAATTAAAACATAATATCAAGTTTATATTATACACGATAGTCGTAACATCTCACAACAGTATTACGGGCGAATCATTTTAGAATTAGTTCCAAAACGTAATCGCATTACACCATGTCCTACACTGTGTATGCATGCGTTGACGACACGTATATTGGTAGCTCTCTCATAATTAATATCTAGAGATTATTATCACATAACCGTGTATAGTGTTTAATTCACAAATGATATTTCCAGTACGACCCAGCCCGCCCATCGGAATTCTATTTAAAGGAACTTTCGTCGTCCCTGGCTGGTCCCGGTTCTATTTAAAGGACCTCTCGCTGTTTATGCATTCATCGGTCTACTTATAGACGGCGAATCGAAATCATATCAATGTTACATAAATGATGTTCATAACAATAATAAATCGTCTTAGAATTAGTGCCAAATTGCGGTTGTAATCGCATTAAACCGTGTATACCGCTATACGTTGATGACACGCATTGTGGAGGCTTAATCATATCTGGGTCTCATTAATTATCCCCCAAAGGGCGCGTTCAGCCAATCCGGTACTAATGAATGCGAGTGCACCCTTGTTTAAGCCTGTAATCGATACGTAATAACATCAAAGTGAAGTTTCTCTTGTAAGTAATCCTAGGATGATTAATTTAATTATAATTATGTGACGGAAGTTTTGACTGAGACAAGTTTTGATTATTTTGGCATAGTTGCATAATTGGATAGGAGCATAGTTTGACGAGTCTGAGACAAGGTCTAATTGAAGATGTGCCTTGAAAATGTTGCGACATCCTAAAACAGCCTTCTGCGGCAATTTTAAATTCGCAGCGATCAAATGGTGGAAATCCTAAAATGTGGCCAATTCTGTTGTACACATTCTCTAAATCTAAACTAAAATGACAGGTCTAAATCGATTGCTATTTCTTTCACAATGCTCCCTGCAGAAAAGGATAGTACTATTTTTAAACCTGTCAATTTAGTTTAAGTTTAGAGATTGTGTACAACAGAATTAGCCACAATGTGGCCGATTCTGTTGTACACAATCTCTAAATCTAAACTAAAATGACAGGTCTAAATATATTCCCGTCTCTTTCACAATCCTCCCTGCTGAAGGGGATAGCACTATTTTTAAACCTGTCAATTTAGTTTAGGTTTAGAGATTATGTACAACAGAATTAGCCACATTGTGGCCAATTCTGTTGTACACAATCTCTAAACCTAAACTAAAATGACAGGTCTTAATTTATTCCTATCTCTTTCACAGTGCTCACTGCGGAAAAGGATAGCAATAGATTTAGACCTGTCATTTTAGTGTAGTTTAGAGAATTGTGTTTAACAGAATTAGCCACATTGTCTGACTAAAAATGAATGACTGTTAAAAGAAATCTTAAAGAATATCTATTACAAAAACATATAACATAGAAGGACGCTCTCGCTACGCTTTTAATATGTCTGGTAGACACTCTATACATTTAATTACATACTATCTATATTATTATTGTAGGTATTATGCTATAATATTATGGACTTAATTACACTAATGTTTATAAATATTTTATACATTCTTAATATAGTCAAACTGTGTTGTTAGGGAAGCTGTGGCGATTTATTTATTTTATTATAAAATATCTAATATCAAATAGAATATTAAAATAAAGATCGAGCGTAAAGCTCAATGTTGTGGAAGACATATTTGATGTTCATAACAGACAGTTAGCGCGGCGGGGAAATAATAAAATTGTTCACGGTAAAGTCGCGATATGCAGGCTTCGTAATAAAAACTGCAACCCCCATAGCTTTCCCCAACAAATTGCTTGCATGTGATCTTTTGATAGTGGTGCAAGGGACAAGATGTAGCGGACACTTCGAATTATGTAATGTAAAATATTTTCCTGCCTTAATCACACATATTATTAGCTAGCTAATAGCTACTATGTGTGATTAGTGGGTAAATCGTGTTAGTCGTAAAACTGATAATGAATGATCAGACTGTGGTGATGGTAATTTTTTTGAGTAAGCGCAATAACGTTTATTTTATTTTAATTTACAAATATTTTGTTCCACCTTAAAGAAAATAATATGAGTTTAATCATGATACTCCTTAATTTAATTTTGGTTAAAAATTTACTATAACATAAAATTATATTAATTTGACTCTACCATAAAAAATATATTATGTATAAATAATACAAAATACGCCAATTAATATTATTTAATATTTTTTTCTCTACTACACACACATAGTTAAAATAGGATCATAAGTATTAAACATTTCTATACCTTATTAAATATTTTATATTTTATTCATAGACACAAATCCTTAAAAAAAGCATACAACAACTTAAAAATCATTCTTTTTCAGAAATCATATTAAGGGCAGTTCACACTTCCCTATAGTAAATTAAAAGCTATACTTATCTGCTACAATACTTTTTTAAATTCAACTACAAGATAGCACTTGACTGCAATCTCACCTGATGGTAAGTGATGATGCAGTCTAAGATAGAAGCGGGCTAACTTGGAAGAGGTATGCAATTATGCATACCGAAATCGATCAGGGGTGATCGATTTCTACACGGCATCGTATCGGAATGCTAAATCGCTTGCTTTAATCGCTTTTTAACTGCCCTTTATGCTATTGAAAGAGCTTTTATATTATTATAGCGTAATCTGTACTACCCTTTGATTTTACTTATTGTTAGAAATGTTAATAGTAATTCAAAAACCGCTTCCGCCTGTGACCTGGACCGACTGCAAACGCTTATGTAAAAGAATGTCACCGGATCGCTTCTTATCTAGGCACGGAGCCAAACCGCGGGCATTATGTATATTGTCTGTGGAGATTCCTTATGATGATGTTTTTGCTCTTTGTGGCTGGCTTTTAACTCGTATTTTAAAATGAAATTTAGGGTGTGCACACAATGATAAGAATATTTTATTTAGTACCGACTCGAAATAATATCGTTTTATTGAAATAAATTCAAACTGATTTCAGGAGGGAGAGACCAGGATCGCAACTAGTTACCAATCTATCAAGTTATTTAGTGAGAAACAATTTAGGGGTATGGGTTTGATAACACTGTCATACCCCTTTCTAAATAACCTACGCTGTCGTAAATAAATGCCTCATATACCTGTAAAATCGACTACTATTGAAATAGTGAATCCACCACCACTACTACAGCCTCTTTACGTCCCACTGCTGGGCACAGGCCTCCTGTGTCACAGGAGAGAGGGATTTAAAGCTTAAACCCGCCACGCTGCTCCAATGCGGGTTGGCGGGCTTTAACGACTATTGTCACATGGTAGTGATAATAACTGGGACCGACTGTTTAACGTGCTCACCGAGGCACGAGAGTGGAACACCACCGACTACCAACTTCGGGCTGGCACTGAGATTTTCTTATCATAAAAACCCAATACCTAACAATTATTTGACTCGGGAATCAAACCCGGGACCTCGTGATGTGCAGTCGAATATACTAACCACTGGATCAACGAGGCAGTGAAAATAAATAAATCTGAAATCTAAATCTGACCTACTACTACTACTACTGCAATGAACTGTTCTGGTATGTTAAGTTGTATATTACTTCTTGGTAGGTTTCAATGAGAAACTCTGCCAAGAGAAGCCGACCAATAAGAAACTCCAGCACGGCCTCATAGGTATCTGGAGTACAGTTTTACTGGCGACCGTCTCGAACCAACTGCGTCGGCCGTAGCCGAGCGGTCTTGGATACAGAAAATTTTCAGCGATATCAACAAGTGCTAGGCGTAAAACGAGGCCAGTCGCCGTCGCATCTGGCTTGGCACCCTGCCACGCCACGCCTAGGCCGACCATTGGTTAATAAAGTTAACCAATTGACACACGGCGGTGTGCCATTGGCTGAAATTATTACATAACCGTCAGGTGTGCCGACGGATGTGGGTCAGTGGGTGGTTGGACGGTAAACAGCGAAACGGGAGATACAGCACGTAGCGCATCAAAATGGGATTGCTATTGATTCGCACTGGTCCGAACACAAATAGAACGCCGTAGAACTCTATTGACTAGTGTTAAACCTAAAAAATCACGTCTGTGTGCTGTTCCCTATTTCTAAAAATAAATATAATTGAAATTTCTGTGTGTTTTCGAAATAACTGATTCATATCACACGCTATCTGATAACACAAACACGCTTTTAAATTTTTGTCTCTGTCTCTGGCTGAACCGATTTTGATGGTACATTCATGGGATATACAGCATGTAGCGCATGAAATGGTATTACTATTGATTCGCACTGGTCTGAATTTAAATAGAACGGTTTTCAACGCTTTATTGACTAGTGTTAAACCTAAAACGTCACGTCTGTATGCTGTTTTTTTAGGGTTCCGTACCCGAAGGGTAAAAAACGGAGCCCTATTAATGTCACTCGGCTGTCTGTCCGTCTGTCCGCCGGTCACAGGTCTCTAGCTCGCAGACGACATGAGTTACAAACCTGAAATTTTGGTATTTAGTGTAAAACGTTAACCCAAAATCAAATATTGAATTAGAAATTGAATTAAATTATTTTCCCATACATGAAAAAGGAGCCGGAAAAAAAAAATTTTTCTTTACCCTAGCTTGTGGGGTATCATTGTTTAGAGCTCATTAAGTAGAGTACAAATATATATTTTTTTAATTTTTATCTCAAAAAATAAGGGAATGGGAGGCCATCAAAGTTGTCAGTTTTAGACCATTTTTGTGACGGGGGCTATCTCAAAAACTAAACTAGTTGGGAATATGATATTTCAGTATATTATGTACTATATGCTCTATTTAAACAACAAATACTGAAAACAACGATTTATTAAATAGTTTATAAGCTGTGACCAAAATAAACGAACATTTTTTTGGGTTTTTCTTTCACGGTTTGTTGCGATATCTAGCTCGCAAATTAAATATTTCTTAGACCCAAAATATTATATTGTTCATAATTATGTACGGAACCCTGAAAGAGCGAGGCCCGACTCGCACTTGGCTGATTTTTAGTTATACAAATAAATAAAATTGAAATATCTGTCTGTGTTTTCGAAATAACTGATTCATATCACACGCTATCTGATAACTCAAATACGATTTTAAATTTTTGTCTCTGTCTCTGGCTGAACCGATTTTGATGGGACATTCATGGGAAATATAGCACATTGCGCATCAAGTGAGATTGCTATTGATTCGCACTGGTCCGAACACAAATAGAACGCTTTTCAAGGCTCTATTGACTAGTGTTAAACTTAAAAAACACGTCTGTATGCTGTTCCTTAGTTATAGAAATAAGTAAAACTAAAGTGTCTGTCTGTGTTCAGAAATAACTGTTTATGCACACGCTGCATGATAACCCAAACAGACGCTTTTATCTGTCTCTAGCTGAATTTATTTTGATGGGACAGGTAGATAAAGGTAGAGTGAATCGTCTATATTCAAGGATCCACGAAAGTGTAAAAAAAAACCTATACCCACCTACGTATAGTACATTTCCTGGTATTACTATTTTATTTTTGTTTTTTATTGTTAGATACCTATTAATTATATGTCATTGTAATTCGTTTACAACCTATTATTATATTTATTACTAGCCGACCCCCGCGACTTCGTCCGCCTGGATATAGGTTTTATATAGGATCGGATTGGATCCCATAATCCTTTTTTGTACCTAAACTAAATGTAGCCTAAGTTACTCCTTATAACATCACCTATCTGCCATTGAAAGTTCCGTTAAAATCGATCCAGCCGTTTCTGAGATTAGTTGAAACAAATAGACAGACCGACAAACATAAATTTAAACGCACGCCAGTTTAAAATAAGCCGTACGTACAAAGATCCGGGTCCCAAGTTATTTGAACCCAATAAATGTCTGTCATTTCTGAACTAACAAACCTATGACCTTGAAATATTTACGGGACAATATATAAAGTACTACCTTTCTAACAAAAAAAGAATGAGTGAAATCGAACAACGCGTTAATGAATTACAGCTAATTACACGTTTTAACTTTCATCCTCTCTCCCAAGGGAACCGTGCTGAATTTTGGGATAGAAAGTATCCTATGTCCTACCTCGAAGTATAAACTCAAATCGTACCAAGTTTCATTCGAATCCATTCAGTAGTTTCGGCGTGATGCGCGGCCAAGATACAGACAGACAGACAGACAGACAGACAGACAGACAGACAGACAGACAGACAGACAGACAAAAATGAAAAAAATTACAGTTTTGGCTTCAGTATCGATTATAGAATGCCCTCCAAAAGAAATTTTCAAAATATCTTCAATGTACAGAATTGGATCTGTTACAGTTTTATTATATTATAGATTTATAGTTTAAAACCCCCAGTTTAACAGCCAGTTTTATATGGTACCACCGCATACTGAGCGCTCGAGTGGCCGCGTTCGAGCCACAAGAAAATGTATGAAAAATCTTTTCTGCGACTTGTGGTGGCCACTAGTCTTCGCCACTAGTGGTCCAATGTGCGGGGGCTGTTAGAGGAATGCAGTCCTGACAAGTCGTCAAGTGCATTGTTATTAAATAAATAAATAACATCTGGAATACAGTCTGGCGTACCTTTATTGCAGTAGGTAGGTACTGCTCTCGTTTCAGTTGCAATAATATTAACTCGGCTAACAAGCAGCCCGTAGCGCGATCAGGCGTGCAAAATCAGATACGAAACGAGCAATATTATTGCAGATAATGTCGATATCTAAGAATTTGTAACGAGAGAGGCGTGAAGGTAGTTAGCGAGTGTCCTCGTGCATGAATCGGAGTTAGATGCTACGCATACTTATGCCACTCCAACATACAAACTTTGTATCTACCACTACTACCACTATACATCCCACTGCTGGGCACAGGCCTCATAGGAGAGAGGGATTTAGAGCTTAGACTCGCCACGCTGCTCCAATGCGTGTTGGCGGGCTTTAACGACTATTGTATATGATAATGATAATAACCGGAACCGACTGCCTAACGTGTTCTCTGAGGCACGGGGTTGAAACAAGGCTAACTACCAACCCCGGGCTGGCACTGAGAAAACCCCAGTATCTAACAATAACTTGCTCGACCCGGAAATCGAACCCGAGACCTCGTGATCTGCAGTCAAATATGCTAACCACTAGACCAACGAGGCAAACTTTGTATGGGGAGACGGTATGTGTAATGTTAGACTTGTTCACGCTGACTGTAGGTATTCTCAAAGGACCATTGCAATTGCTGCAATATTTTATGAACTCGCTAGGCCTAAATTGGTGAGGCAGCTGTGATGTTATAAATGAAAGGTTTGGGTCCTGGTAGAGTTTATTTGAGAATTTATGATTTCTAAATTGTGTCGAGTCTGGTTCGGTGGGAGGTTTAACTCGTGGCTAGTTAACAAAAAAGTTTCGCTAAGCAGTTTAACGTTCCGGTACGATGCCGCGTACTTCAGTGTGGGATGTGGCTTCCGTACCCCTTCCAGGTTATTCTGCTTCCATTTTAAACTGTCTAGTGAGTCAGTCTTGGGCTAAATTTGTTATCAAATAAAAAAATTACCATCCTTACACTTTTATCGTACTACGGTATAAGTTTAGCAGTTTTTGTTTAAGTGTATGTTATTCAGTTCATCGGAATTCCTTGTAATTGGCAAACAGCTCATTGTATTCTTGTCGTTTTTTTCCACTTTAAAGGATCTTGCTCCCGTTTCATTAAAAAAAAACACGGAGTTGGTAACCTGAGTATACGCGGTGCTTTACAGTTGTTTGTCATCGATATCTGAATCCATCCAACAACTGCGATCTTTTATAAGTCGAAGTAATCGCTGTGAAACGAGAACTCTCTCAATCGAATAAACTTAACAAGATATTAAAGGAGAGGGATGCTCGTATAATCGGAATAAGGCAGCTGGTAGGTAATATTAATTTAATAAACTCGCGTTTACTCCTACCTTTATTGCTTTTTTTCTATTGTGATTGAGAAGTTTTAGAAGCATTATTATTTGCTTCGAAAAAATATAATAATATAAAGTTGAGTAACTAACGATAAATTGATGCGTGATTTGTATGTTATATCGGGGCCATACTATTATGTTCAGAATCATTCATTTTTAGGGTTCCGTACCCAAAGGGTAAAACGGGACCCTATTACCTAAGACTCCGCTGTCCGTCTGTCTGTCTGTCACCAGGCTGTATCTCATGAACCGTGATAGTTAGACAGGTGAAATGTTCACAGATGATTTTTGCCGTATTTCTGTTGCCGCTATAACAACAAATATAAATTAACTGTATAGTTTATAAGAGCCCACAGAAAACAGCCGGCAATTTTTTTACTGTCACCGTTTCACTTAGACTGAGTACCTATTATAGTTAACTATAGTTGGTTATTCGAGCAACACATTCCCAAAGTTGTAACTAAGTAAGATTTTTCATTCAAATTCAAAATGATTTATTTCTTATAGACAAACTTGTGACTCTTATGATAGGTTAAAACTTTACTATGGGTTCAGAAAGTGGATTCTGCTAAGAAGTGCCAGCAAGAAACAGCAGTTATTCTTTTCAATAATCCGATAAATCAGTTCTGAAATTGTTTTAGTGAGGCTGTAGGTTAAGATAATAATACCACTGTTGGCTATGGTGCAGTCTCATTATTCAATTTGATATAAAAACTTTTGGCTCGGATCCATGCCGGGTGTAGATAAGACGCAAAGAGTAATGCCCTTTTTAGTGAGAAAAATGTCACTAGAAGCTTTCTCTTAGGTAAAACGAGCTCTTAGTTTTTACTCAGCTATGGAAGAGCATAAGTGTTTGGCAGTTATGTGTGTGGATGTGAGTGTTTGTTCATCGGTTTCCTCATAAATATAAAACTACTAATGACTAGATTTCAACAAATGAATTGTCGTTCGCTTCGTCTTAGCATTCAAAGTGTCATTGGCCATGGCACCATTGGCCATTTGCCATGACCATTGGCTATGGACGTAATGACAAATCCAATATGGTGGACATGAAAAGCAAATTATACGTCAAGTAATAATATAAACACAAAAGTATCGAGACTCAATGAAAGAACTCATTGCGCTGATTCCGAAAATAAAATAATATACCTAATTGACAATAATGAACCTTTCATCTGTATTTACCTACAATAGTCCCATATTGGGTGCCAATCTTTAGTCGCGCCACAAAATGGAAGTACCTTTAGTAAAAGTGTTAAATAAAAGTATCAATAATATTATGATCCAATAATCAGCCACCCACTGCAGGGCATGGGTCTCCTCTCAGAGGTTTAGGCCACAGTCCACTACGCTGGCCAAGTGCGGATTGGTAGACTTCACACGCCTTTGAGAACATTATGAAGAACTCTCAGGTATGCAGGTTTCTTCAGGACGTTGTCTTTCACTCAATCGTGTGATATTTAATTGCTCAAAACGCGCATAACTCCGAAAAGTTAGAGTTGCGTGCCGAGAATCGAACTCAGTACGTCCGAATGGGAGGCCGAAGTCATAATACAAACGTCACTGACCGACCAATCTGAGACGGGCAGGGTCACGTCTTTTAACACACCTTGACCGGCCTCACACAGCCGGAATGTCTCTCTGAATTCAGAATCTGAAATCTTCAGATCCGGAATTAAGAACGCTCGTCCAGTGGCGGGGCACGGCCTAAATTTTATGTGGGCAAGATATATTTTGCGAGGCCCTCTTCCCGCACAAGAAGATTATATAAAATACATAGCTGACCCCCGCGATTTCGTTCGCGTGTTTATAGGTTTTATATAGGATCGGATCGGATCCCATAATTCTTTTATGTACCTAAACTAAATGCAGCCTGTTACTCCTTATAACATTGAAAGTTCCATTAAAATCGATCCAGCCGTTTCGGAGATCAGCTGGAACAAACAGACAGAACGACAAACATAAATTTAAACGCACGCCAGTTTAAAATAAGCCGTACGTACAAAGATCCGGGTCCCAAGTTATTGGAACCAAATAAATGTCTGTCATTTCTAAACTAAAACACCTATGACCTTGAAATATTTACGGGACAATACTTAAAGTACTACCTTTCTAACAAAAAAAGAATGAGTGAAATCGAACAACGCGTTAATGAATTACAGCTAAATACACGTTTTAACTTTCTTCCCCTCTCCCTAGGGAACCCTGCTAAATTTTGGGATAAAAAGTATCCTATAACCTACCTCGGAGTATAAACTCAAATCGTACCGAGTTTCATTCGAATCCATTCAGTAGTTTTGGCGTGATGCGCGGCCAAGATACAGACAGACAGACAGACAGACAGACAGACAGACAGACAGACAGACAGACAAAAATGAAAAAAATTACAGTTTTGGCTTCAGTATCGATTATAGAATGCCCTCCAAAAGAAATTTTCAAAATATCTTCAATGTACAGAATTGGATCTGTTACAGTTTTATTATATTATAGATAGAAGATAGATTTGTAATGAAAAAAAAGGAGGCGCGATGTCCTCCGGAGCGCGAGGCCGTGGGCCTGGGCCCACGTCGCCCCACGCCTTCCGCCGCCTCTGCGCTCGTCAGATACATTTTGTCAGATTGATCTGAAAAATTAAGAATCTGAAAAATCAGAATGTGTGTGGGGAACAGTGAAGTTTAGTTTAGCCAAAAAAAAAAAAAAATAAGCTACGCCCCTCGATTAGTCAATCCGCGAAATGCAAGAGGTTCAATATCTTTACCTAGCGGGAAGACTCCGTACTTTAGGTTGGGTTGGCCGCTACAATATTTAATACCAAATATAATATTTAATACCGAAATGATGTCGCCACGGCTTTATCGCCTTGAGAATCAACACGTGTCTCGATGTTTCCACTTCACTAACCCCGGGGACGTCCACGCGAAACGACTATAATTTCTATTTCAGCAATTTTTTCCCCACTCAGATTATGTTCGCGACTATTGTAGTTTTGTGTCGATATACATGTCACTGTCGTCGTATGGTGACGGTAGTAATTGTATTTATTAGTATACGATATTATTTATTACATGTATTATTTATTACATGTATTATTTATTAGTACCTACTTGATCAATTTATTACTTTGACACAGTACAAGTGTAGGTAGATACAGTGTTGAAAAATAAATACACTTTTTAAAGAAAATTTTGAAATTTCAGAACCGTTTCCAATCGGCATAATCGTGAGTATTGTGATTTTAAATATGCGAGGTCGTAGATTCAATTCCGAGTAGGGCCTATTTGGAAAATAGTAGACCCTAATTTATTTAATAGTTTAGGTCTGGTACAACCGTACCGGACGGAGGTGGACGAAGGACGGATGAGCACACAATATATCCATTTGAGTACCCTTAGTTTGTCTCCAACATTGGTGCTAAAAGAGACTTAAGTTCAGTGCACTTATATTGGTTGTTGATAACGAAGATTAGTTTGCCTCAAACCGAGACTGCACGGCCTGAAGCTGTTTAATTGGATAGGAAGCTTTAGGTTCAGGCGTATAATAGGTACTAGTATGTCGACCGTAATCCAAGTCTTAATTGAATCTACAGTCCAAAAGGCGGTCCGGGCAGGAGGGTCAATTTGTGTAGGGCCTTATAATTATGGCAACAATGCTACAAGAGTATACGCCTATTGATTTGCTGTCAGCGACATGACCCGCTTGTAATTATTGAGAGATCACGAGCGGTAATGGAATACAATTATATTGGATACAGTTGCTAATGTACCTATCGAAGATGTAGATCGTACATTATGTTGTACCTATCAGAGATATTATAGTATGCTGTCCCGTTGATGTGTATATGATGAAATATATTATACTGAACTATGCATCGTCATGTGTTGCCCGCGACTTCATCCGTTAAAAGAAAGGTTTTTAAAGAGGAGGATAAAGGTATAAAGGTATAATGAGTATTATAAGCCACTCTCCAGGTCGTCAACTATAACGCAGAAAACAATCACAAAATTACAATTCATGTAAAAAAGAAAACAGCAATCCGAAAAGCCAAACTGTGTATATATTCCGTAAATAATTAATAAATATTGTATCGAAGTGAAACCTTCCATCTTCCTTAGATATTATATTTCTAATCTGAATTTCCGTAGACCACCTCCTCTAAAACAATATTTTTTGATCTCATTCTTTTTTTTATTCTTTTTTTTATTTTTTTATTCAACTACACAAGTTAGCCCTTGACTGCAATCTCACCTGATGGTAAGTGATGATGCAGTCTAAGATGGAAGCGGGCTAACTTGGAAGAGGTATGCATACCCCTGATCGGTTTCTACATGGCATCGTACCAGAACGCTTAATCGCTTGGCGGCACGGCTTTGCCGGTAGGGTGGTAACCAGCCATGGCTTAAGCCTCCCACCAGACCAGACCAGAGACAATTTAGAAATTATAAAATTTCAAATCGCCCCTGCCGGGAATCGAACCCAGGACCTCCCACTTATAAGACCACAGCGCTCACCTCTGCGCCAGGGAGGTCGCCAATTCTTAACTTGAGAATGAAACCTACCCAAAAGAGTGTAACGGATATTTCGCTTCCCGAAAGAAAATTAATTCCGCACCGTAGATATTTTAGATCATTCAGATTTCGCTTTACAGCCCAACTAGAGCAATAAAATGTTCCACAATCCCCACTGTTACCAAGTGAGACGCCTTAAATTCATTTAATCACCATTATCTCGGCCAAAAACTAAGGGCCGCACAAATTCGGTTCGTTCCGCATAATCCGCATTAAGGCCGCAAGCCTTAATGCCGCCTTTGTACTGTTTGCCTGTTTTCTTTCTTATCTGCCGGCAAAATTTGTCTAGGTGATGCCGTAAAATAGTCTAGGCTAGGCCGTATGTTACACCATAGTGCAACACTACAGTAGTTTATTATACACTGGTTTTGCCCCCGGCTTGGCTCACGTGAATTTCGGTTTTTCACAAATTCCGAGGGAATCGTGGATTTCCGGTTCCCGTTCCCACTCCTTTTTCCAACCTTTAGGCTACTGTCAAGGAAGTTTGCTATAGTAATCTACCTGCTGTAGCTGTAGATTGCTACAGAAAATTTTGTTTTTTTCAAACAATAAGAGACTTTTATGAAGCAGTGACATCTGTTTAATAGACAGTATGTTATGTCTTGTATCAAGTGGATCAATCAAAATTTCTCTTAGCTATTGACAGATATACAAACCCATACTTTCTGTTTTTACGCAGTTTCATACCTACCTACTACAATTCAACCTTACTAGCTCAACGCTCAGCAAGTAAGTAGAATAGCTGAAAAATGAAAATTCGATGCTTTAAACTCTACCCTTTGCATTATTGTTTTACGCCGAGTTGCGAATTATTATTTGTCATAACTAATTATTACTGTCGTAAACTTTGTCGTCGTCTCAACCAATCAATGTCCATTTCTGAACATAGATCTATTGCAAGGATCGCCACAGAATACGTGAAAAGTCAAAAGTCACTTTGTGAAGATTTATTGAGAGAGGAGTTAGCATCATGTTACTTTCTGTTTTGGCTCAGTTTGTCTCTGTTATAAATAACGTCTCCAAAATCAATTGAAATTATTAAATCGCTACGGATTATTGTAACTAGCGGCCACTTTAAACGGCAGATACCTAGTTTCAGCCGGCAACGATTTATTTAAGTTTGCACTTCCCTTTATTGTTGCTTTATGCTTGCAAAAACAGTGTATTTCTCACTAATTGAATTGGAAGTTTGTTGGAAAATTCATATTTTTTGATCCGTCTACGTATCGGCATCGGAATTATAGGGGATTTGTTCGAGTGGTCTCGTGTTTGATTCATTTCATTCTGTAGTGCAGCTGTTGTATGTTTATCCGAACGAAGATAATATTCAGTAATTAAATGTTATCAAACTACGGGATCGTATATTATATTTTGTACGGCGATTTTATTTCGAGTTCGAATCCGAGTTCATTAATTCGATGAAGCATTTTATTCTGTTGAAAATTTCTAATAGAGAAATAAAACAAACACCATAACTTTTTTGTGTAGAAAAATGTGAGCATTTTAATGATAAACTAAAGTTTAGTTTAACCCTAGGTCGGTCGCATGGGGTCTTTGAAAGCCCGGGGTTTGCAAAAACTGTCATATTTTTTTAAATAGTTATGATACGAACTTGTAATTTATAGTAGCTTCCTAAAATATACTTAAGTATAAAATAGAGCAGTTATCACTGATTTAGCGCACTGCATTTGCGCATGATAAACGTTTGTTTTGCGCACGGGCTTCAAAAGACCCCACGCGACCAAACGTGTAACATTTTTTGTTTGAAGGCAGACACTTACATTATGTTAAATTTAACCGAAAATGGAATATTTTAAAAAACAGCAGATTGTCCGAAGGCTAGAAGAACAGTTCGCAGATGATGTAGATGTTACGATCGATGAAACATTGGTAAACATTTTGATTTTGGACCTGACATAATTGAAAAAAGTTTTCTTGAAACTAATTCTGAGGCATCCTGAGCTGCCCGAATAACTGGATTCAGACAATGATGATGAGGATAAGGTTCCACTCGCTCAACAAATAACATTTATTTATTTATTTAACATCAACCACATATTATGTTATCAGTCGGAAAACTATGCCATCGAAATACCGAAACGATTTTAGCTGGAAAAAAACTGCTCCTAATCCTTTAGTCAGAGACAATATTGGAATATAATTAGCCAAATAGGACCAAGATATGCGAAGACTATTTCAAAACCCATGCATTTCATCTTTTTGATGATTATAAACACCCTCCCGAGAACGCTTCGGTGTGGCAGCATATGAAGCGCTTTTTGGTCCTGATGTCCTGCAAAATCGATGTGAAAATCAGCCACAAATGTCCAGAAAGAGATGCACATATTGTCTACGATATATTTGATAGAAAATATTCGACAGGATGCTTTTCATGTCGCCAGAATATATATCCGAAGCATGCAGCATCAAATTGCGCAAGCTGTTCGAAATTGCAAAATGAGGTGTAAAAATTTACTAATGTTTATGAATTCATTCATGTTGTTTTTTGTGATTTCGTTAAAATAAGTCTTATTTTGAGAGTTTGTGTTGATTTTAGAAAGAAAATATAATAAATGATTGGTTTTATATTAATTTAAACTAAAGTTGCCGAAAATGAGTCAAAAATGTTTTTCTCTAGTGGGACTGAGACTGAAGTAATCTTATAAAGATTTAAAAGATTATAATACTTTTATTTTAAAATACATCTTAGTACCTTATTAATACATAAATAAAAAATCAGAATATACGAAGTAATTATAAAAAAAAATATAAAATAAAACGGGGCTTTCAAAGACCCCATGCGACCGACGAAGTTACAAAAACTAGCGCGACCGACCTAGGGTTAACCGCGTGATATCTATATGTCCAACAAAGAGAAGTTGATGCCTTCTAGACATCATGCATTTCCACATACGTGTTTCCATTTAATTATATTGTATTTCATTTATTGTAATTATTATATTATAAAAAACCATCCAAGTTCGAGTCAGACCTCGCTCTTTTAGGGTTCCGTACATAATTATAAACAACATAATATTATGGGTATAAGAAATATTTAATTTCCGAGCTTAGGTAGACACCTTTTTAATATATGGGAGCTCCCCTTAAAATAATTTAATTCAAAATTTGGGTCAATGTTCTACACCAAATACCAAAACTTATGATTTGTCGGCGGACGAACAGACAAACAGACAGACAGACAGCAGAGTGACATTAATAGGGCTCCGTTTTTACCCTTTGGGTACGGAACCCTAAAAACATTACACGAATAGAATCTTACCGCGATACCTAAAAAATCTGTCAGCGATTTTTTTTACACATTGCATATTTTACTCTGATTAATATTTCAAACATCAAAAGTGCCGAATTGAATTTCATCTGAATTTAAACGGTCCGAAGCAGACTGAATAAAATATCCCGGCCCTCCGTTCCACGTGATTCGAAGCAGTGCCTTTCTTTTAATGAGCACATAATGATGAAAAATATGGCATTACAGTCACCCTTGCGATATTAATCGGTGCAATTTCTCCTCTCGCATTTATTGCGTGGAGCGAGAGATAGTGGTGCTCAGTGCTTTTCAGTGTTTCAATGCCTGGCAGTCGTTTCGTATGACTTATTATTTGATTTGTTACATCGCTTTTGGATTTTGGATGATACCTACAACTGTTGTTTGTTGTTTTAGTTACTTTTTCCTTACATATTGTCTTAGGTATTTATTTTGCCTAACTCTGCGTGGTTGGGCTTTTTCATAGACTAATTTCGAATGTTTTTATACTTAAATCGTAATAGGTTTTTAATGATGGTAAAACCCGCATTCGTAGCTTCGTCTCTAAAATCGAGTGGCGTCGCATACCCTAGCTCTAATTTTAATCCTAAACATGTTATATGCATTAGTTACCTACTACATACTAGTTAATAAAAGTATGTAATTAGTAAGTTTTCGCAGTTTCTGTGTGCTTTACCTGCAACTTCTGTAACAAATTGGTTGTAAAAAATCTTGCCTTTCCATTATTTACCCACTCTATATTAGTAGGTAAATTAATGAAATATTATTAGGCACCCCGTATGTGTAACATTATAATTGTGGCCATAATTATCTTTGCTAATTTATGCCCATTACTTACAAGGTTAATTGGCAGTATAATATTATTGTTGAACTTGGAGCTAACATAACTGAATAATATGAACTTCACCGTGAATATTAATTAGCTGACAGCGAGTACCTATCATGAAATCTTCTGATGATTATAATAATTGTAGAATAATCAGAGCTCGGATGTATATCACAAAGTGTATACTTACCTATAGTTTATAAAAATAAAAATGAATATTTGTCTGTATATCTTTTATGTTTTCCTAAACTGATTGTCATTGGTTGGACGCATGCTCGTGAAGATTTCTGGCCCAAAAAATGTATATAAAAATTAATGTTTGTATGTTTGTCTCCTACGCGTCCCTTAACCATGGACACGCAAATGAAAACTAATCATAGTGTATAAAATAAGAAAAAACTTCTACACAAAATTAGGTAGTTAATGTATTATCAAATCACAAAATGTTAACATGGATCGATCATCAGGTGCAACTAAAATTGTTAACTAAGCTGGTTGCAAAACTTGTTAAGTTGCACAGTGTTTGCGAGTTGCCGTGATGGGCAATATGTCAAAACGTTATCGGCGGAGTGAGGCGGCGGTAAATATTAATATAAATTGAGCAGCCCAACCGGCTTCCGAGTACATTTATCAGCTGGGCGCAGACGCCGGTGGATACTGAGCGACACCTTTTTAGTCGCCCAACATTTATAACCGGGAGTAAAGGATGTACAGCAAACGAACGGTAGCTGGATGTGATTGTACCTGCAATAATTATTATAGTCTGTAAGACGGGTTTTAGTATCAGACTGATTGTCAGCGCTGACAGTTCGACGCGTAGTTCATAGAGCGGACTCGCCTCTGTCTTGAGTGAGCGTTTAGCATCAGCGCAGCAGTCAGCGTTGTATAATTACCTCGTACTGCAATTCAAATATTTCTGGCATGGCATATTCGCTTTTTCTTGGAAGACGCTGAAAAATCAGTTTAGACGATATATTACATGCAAGCAAGTTACAAATAAAAAAATGTTAAGCTTATAATATAACAAGAGTTAAAGTTGGTTTGTTATTCGATCCAAAACTAATTTATTATTCAAGTTTAGATCACTTCTCGTTTTTTTTTCGTATATTAGGTAAATGTAGCCTATGTAACCTGCGCCAAACCAACAAATCAATTGACACCTTATTCAGCAAAATCGGCCCAGTAGTTTATTTAGGCGCTACGGTGGATCACACAGAACCTTATACAAAAATCGGACACAAACATACATAGTACATACATACATACATACATACATACATACATACATATATACATACATAAATACATACATACATATATACATACATACCTACATGCATACATAGACTGCTAAATCATAACCCTACCTTTTCGCTTTGCCGTAGTCGGGTAAAAATGTTAAGCTTAAACAATGTTTAGTCACATCCAGCGCAAGTTTAAATCCACGTAAATCGTCCTCAGACTCGAATAATTTATCTTGGGAGCAATCAAGACGGTAATTTTCGTGAAGAGTTGCGCTCTGAAACTATTCCAGCCGGGCCCTACTGAGTTTCATTGTTGCGCCCGGATGATATTTTTTATATCCTTTGTCCCCATTGTTTCTTTGTCACGAGAAAGTCACGTAAGTTTTCGCTTGTTAAAAATTGCTCGGTGCTCGAGTTACGAATTTTGTGCTCGTTTTATGGTTATTGGGATTTTTTTGTGCAAAACAGAAACCAAAAGCATTTAGGTAGAAGTTCCGAGGTACGTGTACAGGAGATGAGGAAGGTCTTTAAAAGCACAATCACCCTGTAGTGTTGTGCTGTGACGCGACAAATGGTGATCCGAGATCAAACGGTACACAATATATTAACTATCTATGTATTAATAGTTAAATCGGAGAAAAAATGTTGGAATGTTGTTGAAAATATTTACATTATGGCCTGCGGTATACTTAATTGACCCAAATGAGAGTCAGCGAATAGACAGATCACCTATGTTTGCGCACACCACCATAAACTATAATATCTCTTACGTATAGTTGGCTAGTTCCCATTGAGAACGATAGGACGGTTCAAAGATCATCAGAACGTTCTACGTATCTTTATAGTTCAGACCATAGATACGTCGGTACGATATATCCGTGGCATAGACCAACAATATGCTACATTGTACGCAATATGATATTGTAGGTAGCCTAGTGTCCAAAACTGGAGTAAATTGTAATGCAAATAACATGCATGTGTAGCGAGATTCCGCCTCGGAGGCTGCAAATTGCTTTGCTTGATCTAAATATTGACTCCGCTCTCCCCAGAGGTGAAAGGGGTCCGCATCTAATCATAAACGCAATTTCTCTGTATAACTAGTGTGTGTTATACCTATAGAATGGTATAATGTGCAGTAGGCACTTTAGTTTGAAACGACGTCGCGTTTAAAATAAACATGCTTTCAATACTTGTTTAAATTCCTTGTGTTACACCGTAAGTAAAAGTTTCAAAACAAACATCAAATAAAATATTGACACAACTTGCAAAATGAGTTTACACGTTGCCAAATGAAATAGGACACAGTATAGGCTAATGTGTACTGGAGCCTTAATGTAAAATTATATGATTCAAATAAAACTAATTTATGCCACGCATAGTTTATTATTTTAAAAAGAGTTAACCAAAGGTTAAAGAATACAACAATAACAAATTTTTAAATTAAGATAATAATAATAATAATAATAATAGAGACAAAAAAACCGCCATTAAATGTATTCAAACGTAATGAGTATTAAAATTTACCACCATTACAGCCCCTTTAACGTCCCACTCCTGGACACAAGTCTCCTCTCTTATAGGAGAGAGGGATCTAGAGCTTAGACCCACCACGCTGCTATGATGCGGGATAGTGATAATATCTGGGACGATGCTTATGAGGTGGGACACCACCAACTGCCAACTCCGGGCTGGCATTGATAGAAAAAACCAAGCAATTTTTCGACCCGATCTGGGAATCGAACCCAGGACCTCGCAATCCGCAGTAGAACATGCTAACCGCTAGAACAATGAGGCGGTATAGCAATAAATGAGATCAATTATTTATTTAGTGGCGTTTCATTAAGGCGCGCTCCCACTCACAAATTCTTATTGTGAGGAATTTTAATTCAATTGTGGCGCTTAAGCAATTCATCTTTGCGCCATTTACATTTAAATATCGCAAAGTCAGCTCGCCTTTGAAGAAAAGTTTGTAGTAAATGAAGTGGATTTTAATAAATATTCACTTGCGTTTCTTTTAGGCTTTTCAACTTGTTATTGCGCGCAATTTGCATGAAATTACAGAGTTTGACTTATTAAAATCCGGTTGCATGTTAAAGGTCCGGTGGTGAAAGTTACTGTCAAAGTTAAATTTCACCATAAAAGAAACCACTTTGGAGTTCACAAGTTGTTAACTTTAACCATAAAATATAGACTTGTGTAACCCAGTTTTTGTATTTTTTGGTGCGCAATTTTAACTTTTATGCTAACATTATTTAACTATTGTACGATAAGTTTGAATAACAAAAAATATCATAGATAGAAACTAGAAAAACATAATGTCTTTTAAAGCTAAAAACTTTTTTATCATGATAATTATAAATCTAATAACACTGCTACTAATAAAACTACTAAAGTAAAAAAAAAACATGAATAAAGTCCATAAAAAGTTTAACAGCAATTTAAAAAAATCCTAATTATTTAAAATCTAGCAATATCTACTAATATCACGTCCACAATCTAATTTAACACACATGGTTAATAATTTGCCTAGATTATGTTTAGAGTAGATGCACTAGTAGTTAGAAATTTGCTAAAGAAATAACAATGCTAGCAATATTTCAAAAATAAATAATTAACCAAATCAAAGCTTGGAATTTATCTGCCAGTCCTGTGGGTGAACAAAACCCTTTTATCTCATAGAAAAGTTTGTTATTAACGTTCATTGGAATTAAAATTAATAGATTCAAACAATAATATCTTTCATAAGTGTCTACGAGTAGGTACCTAATTATAGGACTTGTTTTACAATTTCATGTTGAAAAAGTTTGATGACTTACAATTTAACATTGCAGCTTTTAAAAGCATAAAAGTCTATTTTTGCGGGTTGAATATAGCGGACCTTCTCTTTACCTATCCTTTATGTAAAACAGTGTGAGTAAATCTAATTCAACACGCAGGACTCGTACGTGGGTATCATATACTTGATGTTGATGAACGCGTCGGGTCCACCGTACCGTTCCAGGATCTGCAGCGTATCTTCAATCAAATCTGCCACGTTCTCGCCGCGGGTCGTAGTGTTGTCTATACCGGCGCCCAAGTTACCTGTATATTTTGATCAGATTAAATCATCGTTCTTACAATCCGTGATATTGTTGGGAAATAGAGTACCATCCATCGACGAGTTTATATAAATTTGGATATCTAATCATTAAAAATGGCTTCAGAATTAATAAAATATATTAAGTAGGTACGTATATTTTTGTAAAGTTTAATATTATTCCTGCTGGTGCAATGGAAAAATAATAATCTAATTAGTGCTGGAAATATATTAGAATGTAAAACCCACCCCCTGTGTGATTGGTTTTTCAATTTGTCAAATAAAACACGCTATGCTTCACGCAAAGCTGTATAAAAAAAATAAGAAAGCCCTGATTGTTTTAACTTTATATGCATGAAAATATATAATTAACATTTTGTAATTTACATAATATAACTTTAAACTTTCATTAATTAAACAAGTTTTTTTATAAAGAGCACATAATTACAGCGACTCACGCAACGTGTCTCTTTTGCTCGTATGTCATTCATTTTAACGCGCTGAAGAGCCTCGTACAAACAGAACATTAGCTCACCGGAATAAGCCGAGCAAAACGGCAACGAAGACACCCCAAACCTCAACCGCGACTATTTGACAACGCGAGAAATGAGGAGGCGTGAAATACAGCAAACCTGCGACTCAGCAATGCAATTAGAGTTGTTTCTAACCCTACGAGCGTTTTTGTAATCCTACGAGATTATTCCATTTGATAACTAAGACCAGCCATTGACGATTTCAAAATACTGAGAGGTATAATATTATGAGTGATTCGTGTGCATTTATAGTTCCGTAATCAAGGAATGCCAAATCCTCCGGGGCTTACAGAATTAGAAGTAGAATAGGTACCTGTCACTAAGGCTTCTATAATAACAATAATAAAAATTAAACCAAATTAAACCTGAGGAGTCCCCGTAAATAAAACCTCATAGATACTAGTCCTAAATTGCTCGTGCCCGGAATCCGAATTCAAAATTTACAAGGAATAAGGGAGTTTCTACACGTGTGATGGATTATTTTTAAAGCTTAGTTAGGTAAACATTAATATTGTAGGATACTAAAAGGGAAGTGCACTGATGCTGCTTTAGGATCCTGGTGGTCGGTCTTGTGACTAGTTTATGAGAAAAATAATGCATATTAATTTGTGGCTTTTTGTTGATGCTCTATCTTAATTATTTCAGTCGACGCTGTTGTTTTTTTTTTACATCTTTATGCATCATTCATTGTAAGAAAAATATTTTTCAATGCTTCTCATTACATGTTTGTGCCCGTGTAAATATTGTGTCACCGATGCATGTTATCAATACAATGGAAATCTCACTGTATTAGAGACGAAAATAAAAATTGTTTGCCCGGATGTCGGAGCTCGCGAAAATAACCAATTAAATTTTAACGACACCGAAAAGCTACACGCAAGCTACAACGGTGTTGTCGCAAGTCACAATGCGAAGGTAACACCCGGGTGTGGCGCTCGCAGAATTCCCGTAACAATGCGGTCGGGTGTCGGGTGTCGGGTGTCGGGCGCGCGGTGAGGCCGTGACGCGACCGAATTTCGCAACGCTGTTAGCCCAGGAGGTGTAGCGCTGCAATTTCAATCCCCGACGCAAAAATGATGAAATGTTATAAGTTTCACTTGTCTGTGTGTGTCTGTCTGTCCGTTCCACGGGTAGTGCTCAAACGGGTGAACCGATCTGAATACGGTTTTTTTTTGTTTGTGAATTAATCGGGAGTGTTGTGTGATGAATATGTTCAATGAAAATCGGTTCAAGATGGCACAAACTGGCGGATTGAATATTTTTTCATAACTCCCTCAATATGGGTATCGAATGAAACGGCTTGACTAGTAGAATAACATTATGTAAATCCAACATGGCCGCCACCACAAAATGGCGAATGTCGGGGTTTTAAATTTTTAATTTATACTTGTATTTAACACATTCATTTAATATTTAAAAATCAGTACAATGTGCGTCAATCTTCGCACCCGCGACGGAGCTAAAAGATATAGCAAGAAAAAATCATTGTATTATTACTGAGAACCTTATGACAAGGGAACAAGGTTAATAATCGCTTCCCCACCGCTTGTCCGTGATCTTTCTTTGTTGTTCCAATCGATTGCCATAGAATAGATGACTTTTTCATACTATATGGAACCTATGTCACCCGGACCATAACAAAGAATTAATCGACACTTCATCAAAATCGGCCCAGTAGTTCAGGCGCTACGGTGGAACACACAATCTCATACAAAAATCGGACACAAACATACATGCACTGTTAAAATCATAACCCTTCCTTTTGGCTTTGCCGTAGCCGGGTAAAAATGACTTGCTCAACTGTACCGCTACCTCTTATACTAGTACCAACGAGACGACGAGTATAATTAATCTAGTCGAACGCGCCGACGACGAGTCTATTAGACTGCGAAACAGTATCCGACGTTATGAGCTCGTCAATTTGACGCTTGTAACTCGTTATTGATGAAATTTTTTACGAGTACATTACGTAAGGTGACCTTGTTATACCTAATATTGAATGTCAAGATGAACAATACATTGACATTTAATTCATATCCAAATAATAAATAATACATTGATATATTTTGTTAATGTAATATCTAAGTGGTTCAAAGAACTAAAATGCCCTCGCGACATTCAAATCTATCTATATCTATCTATACATATAATAAAATCGTAGAATTGCCGTATCTGTACATTGAAGATTTTTGCAAAATAATAACTGGGGGATGTTAGGGATAAGTAATAGAACGTAAAAAAGCTATTTTTGAAATTTTTGTCTGTTTGTCTGTTTATCTGTTTGTCTGTTTGTCTGTTTATCTGTTTGTCTGTTTGTCTGTATGTTTGTGCGCGCATCACGTAAAAACTACTGAATGGATTGAAATGAAACTCGGCATGATTTAAGTTAATACTATGGAGTAACATATAGGATACTTTTTATCCCGAAATTCAGCACGGTTCCCTTGGGAGAGGGGATGAAAGGCAAAATGTGTACTTAGCTGTAATTCGTTAACGGGTGGACCGATTTCATTCATTCTTTTTTTGTTAGAAAGTAGATACTTTAAAGACTACAGGCTAATCTCCGAAAGGCTGGACCGATTTTGATGAGACTTTCACGCTCAAAGCTCAAAGGAGCATAGGAAAAACAAAATGATTCCCACGTGATTATTAAAATCAATATCCACGCGAACGAAGTCGCGGGTATCCGCTCGTTATGAATATAACAAAAGTAGGTACTCGCTCGGGATAAGCTAGACAATTTGGAATAAGAAATACTTACTAGGATTCTTAATACTAATAGCTATCCTATTGTTTAAGAAGTTAAAAAAAATGTTTTGCGCATTTTGCAAAGTTATTCTGACGATGTGCATAATAATTAATTTATTATCCCATCAACATGACGAGTCAAGAGTGAATAGGCATTTTTTAGGCAAGCGCGTTCCAACTTAGACCTCATCATTGCTGTTCAGGCATGATTGTCGTCAAGCGTAAGCCTATTTTGCAATAAAAAAAAAAGTCTATTGGCTTATGTGAGAAGAAATTAAATGCTCGCGCACTTGTGACAGTAGATAATAATAATAAAAGGCATCGCGCGCAAACCGCCCGAGTAAAACTTTTTTGTTATTTTCAATACCTACATTTTTGGGATAAAAAACTTGATTAAAAAATGATTGCAATATCGATTTGGTTACTGATTCTCAAAAAAACTATTTTCAGGGTTTTTTATCAACAAAAATTTTAGAAGCGACAATATTATTACTAACGGTTTCTGCCCTTGAAAAGGTTGAGCATCGGTAGTATTTGTCGGTAGTAGGGCACAAGCGCCTCGCCGACCTTGTCGCTTCCCGTCACGATCATCTGTATGCATTTGAGAGCGTGGCACAGCACCGCCGGTCGCTTCGTTGCGAATGCGTCTGCAAATACAGAAGGCTTAGTAAAACGTTAATATCGACAGAAATAGTCTGAAAATACAGAACAAGAACGCAGTACGGACTTTTGGAGTGGGGGCCGAGCTTAGGAACATCCACCATACGACATATCTCGACAATGTTGATAGATTTCGAGTAACGAAACACTTTAATGTTAACTTAAACCTTAACTTTCTTGGTTTAAGTAGTGATTTTGTCCATTGATCTACAGCCAGAAAGTTTGTAATATAAAACTTGGAAGTACTGCATAAATTACTGTAAAATCCTTTCCTTTTCATAATTTGACATGAGATTTTGATAGATCTATACGTAATAAATAATTGGTCGCAAACCAGGAGACGATCTTCAAGAGGCGCAATAGCCAATAACCTCTATCGATACATTTTTCAGTACTGAAAACGGGAATGCCAGTCGCAAGCCAAGTCAGGGCATTGATGTCCTCAGCAAAGTCGACGCTGACGAAGTCAACAAAATCGACGCTGATGAAGTCAGTAAAGTCGACGCTGATGAAGTCAGCAAAGTCGATGCTAATGAAGTCAGCAAGGTCGACGCTGATGAAGTTAGCAAAGTCGACGCTGATGAAGTCAGCAAAGTTGACGCTGATGAAGTCAGCAAAGTCAACACTGAAGAAGTCAGCAAAGTCGACGCTGATGAAGTCAGCAAAGTCGACGCTGATGAAGTCAGTAAAGTCGCCGCTGATGAAGTCAGCAAAGTTGCGCTGAAGAAGTCAGCAAATTCGACGCTGATGACGTCACCAAAGATAAGGCTTATGTAACATATTCTGCCTTCGTATTTTAAGAACTGAAAAATCCGCACCGTGTACCTCTTGCGGGACCGTGAGCGATCACCATTCCACACGAATTTCGAGAACATCAATAAAAATCCACTTTCGCGTAATCAAATAAAGGCAATCCGAATATGTAAGACAAAACGAAACCCGTCGGGGAGCGATCATTTTACTCGTTTAATCCGGGAATTTAAAGAATATTCGACTATTTTCCGCCGTTCGCTCGTTCGGCGTTATTTCACCTGGATGGAGGTGTCGTGTTGCACGCCGGCGTTGTTTACATCATAAGTCTTCGTAAACGTAATGCGAATTCCCAATAAATGAATTTCGCTTTTAATTCAATCAGTAGGTACATATTTATATTACAAAGTCCCCCGCGACGTCTGCCTGTCTGTCTTTGAAAAGGAAACTTTTTTTCATAATAAGCACTTACTTTTGATAGGTATGATAAGTTGTGGCACAACAGGCAGGATCTTATAAGAGCCCTTGGTGACGAGATCATGGATGCCCCGTTCCACTATGAAGCTGAACGGGTAAGTTCCTTCCGCGAGGCCGTCGAAGAACATTGGCAGATAGTGGTGGAAGTCCAGTTTCTCTATTGGTACCTTTAAGTAATATTTGTATCAGTATTATTTCTAAACAAGAGCGCTCCAACTTAGATCTCATCATTGCTTTCCACCAGGCATGATTGTCGGCAAGCATAAGCCGTATGATAGGTTCACGCTTGACCACAATGATGCCGGACGATAACAAAAAACTGCCTCAGTGGTCGGCGTGGTCGATTACGGATCCTGGCACAAGGTTTTGTTTTGATTCCCAGGAGAATCAAACATTATAAGGTATAGGATTTTTCTGTCGAGAAATTCTCAGTGCCAGTCCGGAGTTGGAAGTTGGTGGTGTTAGATACACTTCAGAGCTCGAAGAGCACGTAAAGCCGTCGGTGCTGCGCCTGATCTCTCTCCAATTGTGTTGCATTGGTGACACGATTGACAAAAAACGACACCATTCAGCAAGTGGGCAAGCGTTGGTCGAACGCGACTAATGGAGACTGAGTGGCCATGGAGCAGGACGCTGTTTCACTCGCTGTCACCCTCCCGCAACCCGCAATGCACAACAGTAGCCGTTCCAGTCAAGCCGTACCTATACCTATCGTAAGTCTATTATATTTCGACGGTTGAAAGGCTACTTGATCTAAGCAACATTTTGTAAAATTTGCAGGAAGACGGATCAAAGTTTTGACACTAGTTGATAAACTTTTATTTACTTAATACAGTATATCTCTAATTAAGTAAGGAAGTTTTTTAAGTAGTTGTTGTTGAAAATGGTGTATTATTTCAGAAAATTTCGGTTGGTTAGCCCAAAATGCATAAAATATATTTATTTTTTAATTAGTTTAAAAAGTAGTCAAAATAAATTGAAACCTGACTCAAACGACGGAGAAAAATTTGCTGATTCTGAATATGTATACAAGTCAATATAGCAAAAAATGTCGCTTAGACCAATTAACCTTACAACCGTCGATTATACATATCGACGTATTATTTATAAAAAAAAAACGCAACCATATTAGAGTTCAGGCAGACTGACATATTTGGCATCAGAGGATTGCTCTCTGTCTTTTGAATTTAGAATCAGCCATTTCGAACATCATCACCAAATTTTTATATAATCTACATTTAATACTATACAATTTCATACAGTGCCCCGTCCAAGCGTGGGCACGTACTATTCATGCCTTACACGTGATCGGTTACCTTCCAAGAGAGCTGTTTTCCGCTCGTAGTGAACTCAATAGAGACGGGGAATTCTCCCCTTTGATAGCACCTCCTGAACATCGTCGGCTTCGGCGGCAAAGGGTCGTAAACGCCACTCTTCGGAGGCGGGATCACCTTCGTGTTCTTTTGCATGGCCTGCACATATGACACTAAAATATTAATATACTAGCTTTTGCCCGCGGCTTTGCCCGCATCTATTTCGGTTTTTCACAAATCCTGAGGGAATCGTGGATTCCCGGTTCCCGTTTCCTCTCCCTTTTCCAACCTTTATGCCTACTTACAAGGAAGTTTGGTATAGTAATCTACCTATATCTAGCTGTAGCTGTAGATTTCGGTTTTTTCAAAATCTCGCGGGATCGGTGGATTATTTCAGGATAAATACTCTATGTATTAAGACAGGTCATAATCTATCTCCAATCAAAATTTCAGCCAAATCGGTTTAGTAGTGGCGATGTTATAGAGTAACAAACATACACACATACATATACGCAAATTTTCGCTTTTAGTGTGATAGTGTGATAGCTGACAGCATTTTGCTTGATATTGTCAGCACGTCTTGTACGCGTTTCCCGGTGTTGGGTCACCATTGGAGCAACTCGGAACCCCAATGGTTCTTTGAGATATGTCCTATTGACACTCAGTTTCAGGACTCGAAAAGCTAGTCGGTAACTCTGGTTTAATCTATTCTAACTTCTGATTTGATCATCGTTAACTAAGGTCCTCATAAGGAGGCTCAGGAATCACTCAGCGGGCGATGGACAGAGCTACGAGGTGTTGTATAGGAGGAATAATAGCAAAAATCGTACCTGGATTGTAAACGCCGGGACGATCCGGCATTTTCTCGTCGTACTCCCGTACGGATAGTTCGGGCTCGGTTTCTTCAGGGAGTTGCGGAAATCCCTCCCGCATACGTCCGGGGCACAAGGCGGTAATAACACCATGCTTATAACACTACAACACACACATCTATACTTTTAATAAATAAAATTGAAGTGTCTGTCTGTAATATCGAAATAACTACCTCATATTAAGCTCATATGGTTATTTGAACGATACTATAACCGAATCACACGTTTTTAAAATTTTTGTCTGTCTGTCTGTCTGTCTGTCTGTCTGTCTGTCTGTCTGTCTGTCTGTTTGAACGGGCTAATCTTTGGAACGGCTGAACCGATTTTGACGGGACTTTCACATACAAGTAGAGAATTAACCAGGGAGTAACATAGGCTACTTTTTTAACCGACTTTCAAAAAAAGAGGAGTTGTGTTTTTCTACCTATGTACACCGATATCTCCGAGATTTCTGAACCGATTTGCGTAATTTTTTTTTAATCGATAGAGAAACATTGCAACACTGTTCTACAAAAAATTTGGATTCCAACTCCTCAATCCTGATGCTGTAGGGGATCTGATCCCCAAAACTAATGGGATTTAGGCACTGTCGGTTATTTAAATTGATATTGGGGATACCAATTAAAGACTTATTGTTGAATGACCTCGAGTAGGTACATGTCCAACTCCTCAACCCTGATGCTGTAAGGAATTGCATTCCGAAATCGTAAGGATCCCACGGAATTTTTCCGTTTTGTGGACGGGTTACTTACTTACTACAGATAGGCTATTTTTTGTTCGGGAAAATCAAAGTTCCCACGAGATTTTTACAAACCTAAATACACACGGGCGAAGCCGTGGGCATCATCTAGTAATATATAACAAGCAGCACGCTTGAACCAAACACAGGTAAATATGAAGAGGAAATAGGCTAGCGATTCCTCAACCACGGCACAAAAAAATCCAAAAGTGGTGTGGGAATGGGCTTGACGTTTTAAATTAAAATAACAAAGTAAAGTTTACTTGCCTTAAGCAAAGTTGCAGTTATGTCCACTGCAATCAAACTGCAATTTTGCAGTATGCCAGCAGTTCAAATGCAATCCAATGTAATCCAGACACTCACGAGATAATCACACTTGTAAGGTTCGGTAATATATGGGAAATAACAGAACAGCCCTAGATTTTCAAACACTTTCCTTTCAAAGCCTTGTCACTTTCTTTCTTTACAAAGCCCTACCCATCTACTTTAGTCCGTCACTTTTTCCCTGTAAATCAATAAAAAAAATATCTCAACGCGATTGAATATAATAAATAATCGGGTAATCGTATAATGTGGATCTAAAATGTTGACACGGGTGATAAAATAAGAAAGTAAATTTGCTCGGCCGATCCCCGATTGTGATTGTTTGATTGTTTATTTTGCAACGCGATCGTTGCCAGGCAACCGGTCGCCTATCGATTGGCCGACGGCAGCGCCCCCGCGCGGCTTCAGGTCGCGTTAGGACGGGGACAGACTAAGGTCGCAGACTTATTTGCCTGCGTTTGAATTTTTCTTTATTAACTCGAAATGTTATTTAAAATGCTAAAATGTCAATGCCTTGCACGGCTACGAATTCAGGTCTTAAAATCACATATTTTTTCATTTGCAGGCACTTAGTTAACGATCTACATTAGGTTTAAAAAATATCATTCTTTTTCACCAAACGATGTAAGAAAAAAAAGAAAAATTGTGAAAAAAACACACTCATATTTTTTGAAGTGAAACTGTAGTATCGTTGTGCATTTGAAAATTCGATTAAATTAAAAAAGTGACACCAAAATCCTCTCTTGCGTACCAGGAGTCTATAAGGTGACAGGAAGTCGTTTGAGTTCCCAGGCGCTGCACAAGTGACAGAGGGACAAACATACATATTCACATAGGATTTAGCGGCGAGTAACCTGTGCGAGTAACTCATTCACTTATAGGACGGTCATGGCTAAAATCCAAAAGGTCCTACAGACAATATCGTCTACAATATAAATTAAAAACTTGAAAGATTGACCATAAATAAGTGATTATAACGAATATTTATTAACACTACAAAATATGACTACAACACTAAACCAAACAACTTTAAAAGTTTAAATTCATCGACCTGTAGTTGAATAATATGCGGGCATAAAGCAAATTTATGCGCTATAAAATCATAAAAATGCCACGTGAACTCGCAACCTTATGTTCGGACGCCGCGAAATTATATTAGCGATGGGGAATTTTATTACATTTTAATATAAGGTATCTCACAATATCGCCGGTGGAAGGAAAACTGCCACGAATTTTGATGGCTTCTACCACCACCTAGAACATGAGAAAATTTTCTTTGATAAGTTTCTAGCTAGAGAGCTGGTGGCATTCATAATTTAAATAATTACTTGCTGATGCCCGCGACTTCTTTCGCGTGGATTTAGATTTTTTAAAATCTCTTGGGAATTCTATGATTTTCCGGGATAAAAGTAGCCTATGTGTTAACCCAGGGAATAATCTATTTCCATTCCAAATTTCAGGCAAATCGGTTCAGTAGTTGCAGCATTAAAGAGAAACAAACATACATACCTACACATACACATACATATCGACATATTATCTACTCACTAACTACACACAAAATTTCGCCTTTATAATATGAGTGAGATTGCACTTTCTTGTGTGACGTCATCATTGCAGCACCCCAACATTGAGATCTCAACTTCTATCGGTTCTTCAAACCATATTGTGCCTTGTGTCCGAAGTGAAAAGGTAATGCCCCTTCAGCTTCGTAAAGCGTAAGACCTTCCCAACAAGCACTTAGATCGTGATGTGTTACAAGTCACTCATGTAAAGGGTGGTGAAAAGTGGCTACACGAGGAAAGTTGAGATCTAGGCGTGATGGTAATCATTGGGAAATACTTAAGTCCAGCTGTGTTGGTTCACAAACTTAAAATGAAGATGATGATGATGATAATTAGATCGTGTAACAAAAATACCAAATATTGAAATTTTGATTGTAAATTAAACCTCTTATGTCAACTCGCTGCATTATCAATTAGGTAAATACAAAAATAGACCTTAAATCTAACTATTTGTGTTAATTTACAATAAACAAGACTTTCAAATAAATCTCGTGGAATGACGATGAATTACTGCTGTTAACTGAGTACTTCTAACTTATTGCTCATTAACTATTAAATCATTTGATGACTGGCAAGTCATCAAATGTCGCATATCATAATCGCATTTTTATCGATTTAAATCTTAATAATTAATGGTTTTTTAGTATAATTATAATATTACAACAAAATTCCAGGCATCCTTAACCTTGCCACCTTATTTACGTTGTAAACAAGCTTCTAAACTCTATTAGGTACCCATTATTTCAAACTATGATCTAACAAGATTGCCACAAGCTCCTTAGCTACTCCTTCATAGCCATCGAAAAATTTATGGAGTCTGTATAAGTTGGGGGCCGATAGATTTTTTATTACTTCGAAATTACGAACTTTTGATGTCATTACAGAATGTTATTAGAATTGTTTTAATATCTTTCGAGAGGTTTTTACAAGGGTGCTTTTAAAATTGGCTTTATTATTTAAAGAGCAGTCAAAAGATTAGGATTTATCAAGAAAGTTTATTAGCGAAAAAAACTTTCTGAAGATTTTTTAAAGGTAAAAAATTAATAGACTTTGTATTTTGTTTTTCGCAATTTTCTATAATAAAGCTCCAATATCATAATGTTTAAAGTGTAAAGTGAGAACTTAAACTGAAAAGTCTTATTATGGCACCCGTAAAACTCTAGTCGTGACTTTTTTTTTGTACAAGCATTAAGGATATAAAAATATAAATTCAAGTATTTTAAACCGCCATTTTTGCACTGATTTCTAACAGAAAGTAAGGGCTATGGTAACCGTAACGAAAGTGAATTATGATAAACTAGCTTCCGCCTGCGGCTGCGCCCGCGTGAATTTCAGTTTTTCACAAATCCCGAGGGAATCGTGAATTTCCGATTCCCGTTCCCACACCCTTTTCCAACCTTTATACCTACTTTCAAGGAAGTTTGTTATAGTAATCTACCTATAGCTGTAGCTATAGATTTCGGTTTTATCAAAATCCCGTGGGAACTGTGGGATAAAAATGTGGGATGTGGGATAGCCTATGTGTTAAGTCAGGGCAATCTATCTTCTTTCAAAATTTCAGCCAAATTGGTTCAGTAGTTGCATTTTTGCAGTTAGTTCTAGAAATTTCGGTGTGGCGCTTTAAATTGACACAAAAATTGGCTGTCATTTTATATGACCCAACGCGACGTCAGCAGCATAGTTCTTGTTTTCTTTTACGAGTATGCACACGCCTCAACTATAAAATAGATAATATCACCGCATGAGGATTCGATATTTAAAATTTAATAACAGTATCAGCTGCGTTCAGTATTATGAAAATTTTTACAGCGTCGTCGCGTTCGAAGTTTCAAATAAAGAACCTCTTTACTACTTACGTGACATTATGATATAAGAATAGTATAGGTAGACCAGAATCTCATGAAAAATACGGAAATGAAATTCCAAAGTTAGCAACACTGCGGCTGCCCTAGCGATAAACAAAGTAACTGACAGTTTTTTGAAATTTACTTTTTTGCATTAACAAAAGTTTTATGTCGACTAGCTTTTTACCACAGTTTAATATTTCAAATAACTTAAACCGTTTACTGAAATTTGAATTGCCTAAACAAAGTAACTGGACACACTAACCCGGAATATAAATGCAAAAACCAAGTAAACAACAAGCACAACACAAAAACAAAGTAATTGGATGTTGATTACTTTGTTTTTGTATTTAAAATGCAGTTGCTTGATTTTTCGTTTCGCAAAACGATCCCAGGTAAAACTTGTCTATGTTTGAGATAACCTTTACTTTCTTTATGCAATGCTAAATTAAACGCTCTGTCATCTGTCAGTTTTGCTGCGCGCCTGTGTCAAAAGTTTTCAAACGGTTCGGTTGACGAAAACATAGATCAAACATAGAAACTGGAATTTTCTATAGAACAGATAGAATAACGGCCTAAAGCCGGTGATTACATTACAAAAAATAGTTATTTTTTTCTTTTTGTAGAAAGGTTGCCTTTAAATAAGAGTTTTCAATGTTTTTGCTTGTCCTGTTAAATTGTTCTGAATGTAATTACTTTGTTTATCACTAGGGCAGCTGAGTTAACCTAGTGTTACTTACTACAAAATTCAATTTTCCTATTGTCCATGAGATTCTGGTCTACCTATATACGGTATGAGTTAATAGTAAACTACTAACTACTGACTACTGCCGAATCGCAAAAGATACAAAAGACCACACATACCGAAAGCAATGCATTTTGGCTTTGGCGTTAGCATAGTAATTGGCCAAGACCGAAGCTTCCAACTTGATCAAACTTGAGCGGATTTGAAAACCCTATTCCTTCCAATAAAGTTCCTGGACAAAGGCACACATACCACTGCGTCGGAGAGGTTTCGATGTTACCTCAACTACAGTCTTTTAACGTCCCACTACTGGGTATTGATCTCCTTTCTCATAGCAGAGAGGGATTTAGAGCTTAGACCTGTAACGCTGGTCCAATGCGGGTTGGGGCGCTTTAGCGATTATTGTCATAATATGATAGTGATAATAACGGGGAGCAACTGCTAAACGTGCTTTCCGAGGCACGGAGTAAGTACTGCCAAGTTCTTGACGGAAAAACCCTAACAATTTTTGCCCGACCCGGGAATCGAACCCTCGTGATCTGCAGTCGAATATGCTAACCACTAGATCAACGAGGCAGTTCCATGTTACAGACATCCATAAATTGGAATACAAAAAAAAAACATATAGCCAATTTGTGTCTCGTAGGGTAACTCAAACTCTATCACGGGTTTTGAAGTACGATGTACTTTATGAAACTTAAGTTTTTTTGCGCAACTTTTTCCGACAGAATGATTCCGAACAAGAGGAAAAGAAGCTCTTTAAAGATACCTATAGAATTCCGCGCAAAGCAATTGAAATGAGAACGGAGGCGCAACAAGAAAATATGGAAGCCGCTAAAGATCGCTTTCCCAGAAATTGTACAGGTTGCTTGGTTCTTATTTTATTTATTTTTATTCAGTGGAGTTTTGTTAGGTGTTTTATGTCTTTGTCTGTAGTATGCTAGTACTTTTTCCCTCCGCGAAATCGTGTCGTATCTCAGATTCCATTGAGTAATTTAATTTTTGAACTGCAAAAATCGTAGACCGAATCTAGACGCACGGCAGTGCTTCCGGCAAGTTCCGGCCTTGATGCATGCCAGTGTGTATATTTACATTTTTTTTCTATAGAAAATAAGGATTCCCTTTTCCGCTGTAAATAATTCTAATGATCAATTATCATGAATGGACACATATTAAGTTGTCCGTTAAATGTGCACCTACATAATAATTGTTAGAACTGTGTATTTATTAGGTAGTGGAGGTTCTTTAAAATTAGGCAGAATGTATTTGTCGCGCAACCATATTATTATGTCTAAATTTTTTAATGACTCTAAAAGTATTCAATTCCCAAAAAAAAAAACAATTTTATTTATAGTAAAGAAGAACTTATTTGAAAAACTCATATGAGGCGCTTAGGGCGTACCTACGTCAAAGTTTTTCAGAAAAATGCATTATTCTTTCGAAATATTCCACGTACGTATTTCTTTTTTCCAAGCAAACAAACAAAAATAATAATATACTCATATGAAGAGTACTAAAATTATTTTCGAAAATGCTCGATGTACGATCCAATAATTTGTTCCGGACTATTTATTATTTACCCAGTGATAAAGTGCCTGAATAAACGTATGGGATCCGGGAAGAGATTTCGGGGTACATTCAATTTGTTGTAAAGTCGTTCTGATGAAATATAAGCGAGCGACTGTACCGGCTATATCGAATTTATGTCCAAGAAATGTGTTACGCTCTCTGCAACCCTTTTCCGACATATATACCTACTTGGAACTATTTCAGACAAGGAGCTTTTTACCCGACAACGACAGTGTGGTGTATTTAACAGTCTATGTATCTAAGACTAATTGTATAGAGTATACAATCTGGCGTACAAACCTGTGCTTTTAACCCCCGACGCAAAAACGACGGGGTGTTATAAGTTTGACGTGTCTGTGTGTGTGTGTGTATGTGTTTGTGTTCCCCTGTAGCACTCAAACGGGTGAACCGATTTGGATGCGGTTTTTTTTATTAGAATGGTGAATTAGTCGATAGTGTTGTTAGCTATGTTTGATGAAATCGATCCATGATGGCCGCCGCTACAGAATGGCGGATTACATATTTTTTCACAACTCCCTTAATATGGGTATCAAATGAAAGGGCTTGAAGAGTAGAATAGCACTATGCAAATCCAAGATGGCCACAGCCACAAAATGGCGAATGTCGGGGGTTTTTAAATTTTTAATTTATACTTGTTATATTTGGGACCGTCCCGAATAGCAGAATAACTACAACAGCTATTAAAACATTGAAAATTTGATGAAAACATAAAATAAAAGAAAAAACATTTTCCCATACAAAATGTTCATTGGTTTGGCAACTGTCAATCATTTAATGTTCATCCTGTCGATACGGTAAACTCTCTCACCCTCTCACCCGTATCTATATTTATAATTCTTCTGTATGTGTGTTTGTCACCTAACTCCTCCTAAACGGCTGAACCGATTTGTATGAAATTTTATGTGTATATTGGTGTTAAAATGGGTTCCTGGATGGTTTGAAAACACAATTACCGGGTAGGTACAGGTAACCTACCGGGTCTCAGTAGGTGGCGCCGATATCGGTATCTCACCGGGCAGGACGAAGTCTGCCGGGTCCACTAGTATATATTCAAATTCAAATTCAAAATCATTTATTTCACGTAGGCCAAAGTGAAGCTCTTATGACATGTTAAGAATCTACCACCGGTTCGGAATGCTGATTCTGCTGAGAAGAGCCGGCAAGAAACTCAGCAGTTGCTGTATACATGACGTGTATGTATACATTGACGACACTCCCTGGCGCAGTGGTGAGCGCTGTCGTCTTATAAGTGGGAGGTCCTGGGTTCGATTCCCGGCAGAGGCAATTTGAGATTTTATAATTTCTAAATTGTCTCTGGTCTGGTCTGGTGGGAGGCTTAAGCCGTGGCTGGTTACCACCCTACCGACAAAGCCGTGCCGCCAAGCGATTTAGCGTTCCGGTACGATGCCGCGGCCGTGTAGAAACCGATCAGGGGTATACATACCTCTTCCAAGTTAGCCCGCTTCCATCTTAGACTGCATCAACACTTACCATCAGGTGAGATTGCAGTCAAGGGCTAAATTGTAGTTGAATAAAAAAAATACATGTATCATATCCCACAAGCTAAATGAGACGTAATAAACCAGATACCTTTTACGTAACATAACAATTTTTATTATTTAGATTTCTATGTTACGTATTCGTACTTATGACGATCTTTCCTCAATACAAACCATGCTCAAATGGCCAATTACGTAGGATACCATGGCGACTTTGAAGTGAAGTTGTTTTTCATCAGAAATCGTGTGGTGAGACCCAGATTCCCATACACGTGTATTGAAGATGAAAAAAATATACCTACCTTGTGGGCGTCCAATATTCATGTACTGTGGCTGAGTAAATATACAGTTCGCCAAAGATACAATGTATCGGGACAAATAAACAACATATCCGGATCCGGAGGGATCTGGATCCCTCACCACCACAGCCTTTTTAACGTCCCACTGCTGGGCTTTCCCCCTGTCTCATAGGAAAGAGGGATTTAGAGCTTAGACCCGCCACGCTGCTCCATTGCGGGTTGGCGGGCTTTAAAGATTATTGTCACATGATAGTGATAATAACTTAGACCGACTGCTTAACGTGCTCTCCGAGGCACGGGGGTGAACACCGCCAACTACAAACTCCATGCTGGCATTGAGAATTTCTTGACAGAAAAACCCAATACTTAACAATTATTTGCCCGACCCGGGAATCGAACCCGGGACCTCGTGATCTGTAGTCGAATATGCTAAATACTAGACCAACGATGGTGACGGATTCCCACGATTGTCAAATCAAGATAATACTCAATCCCTTTTCAGATAATTTTAAAAGTTATTATGGTACACAATTATAGCCATAGGGGTTTAGCCCTTCGCCTGGGACGTATACACGGGTTTCCCAGGCATCCAGCATAGCCAGCAAGAGGGACATGCCGTGGTTTTTAGTGTGGTATACCCCCATTCGGGGGGGGGGGGGGGGGAGTCCCACATAACCTCCGTTGTGCCCAAGAAACCGGGGTAGCTATAAAGCTTTTCCACCATGCAAAAAAAGGGGTCTAGCCTTTAGTTATGTTAAAGTGTTACTTAACTATGTCCCGAACAAAAGATGGTTGATGGTTCGATGTATGGAGAAGAAGTAGTGGCAGCAGTCGGTTGCCATCAATGCTTTGCCCAACTGTAAGCTAGCTAATCTGTGATCTTCAGTATGAAAAGCAATCGTTTCAATATAATTTGCCTTATTGATGGCACGATTTGTGATACACAAATTAGAGACGATTGGACTTATTCAATCACAATTTTATACAAAATGTTACGTAAAATATTTGTGTTTACTCTTTTTATGCTCAGTATAATAGCAAAGGTTAGGATATAAAAAAATTGTATTCGATGGTTAGGTAACCATTGCACCTCGCTGCAATGTTATCTGATTATATAATATTATAGTAAGGGAGGATACTGTGATACTTCCGCAAACCTGGAAAAGTGTAGGTAATATTGGCAATTTTACTTTCTTTGAACCTATCTAGGTATACCTACCTGCTTTTTATGGGACATTGACTCAAATCATATTTCTTTATTCATATTGCTGCGATGTCTTTATCAGGATTCGTTAATCTTGTGGGTAAGTTATTCGGCTGCATATCATGAGGTCCCGGGTTCGAATCCCGGGTAAGACCAAAAAATTGGGTTTTTCTCTCAAGATATTCAGTAGCAGCTTGGAGCACTTAAAGTAAAGCCGTCGGTCCTGCGCCTGATCTCTCTCAAGTCTCAGGTTATGTCGATCGGACTACGAGAGCGAGGGAATAGAGAGCACACCTATGTTTGCATACACAGTTATACACTATAATATCTCCCTCGTAGTTGGCTAGTCTCCGTTGAGGTTAGTCGTCGTGGCCAACATTCGGTTAGGAGGACATTTTTATAACAAATCTGATTATAAGGTATTTCCATTATTATTATTTAAGGTGCATTTTACACTACCGTTATTATGATGTTAAGGGTCACGTTAATCCCAGCCAGTAAAAGTATTAAACTATACTTTATATATCACCTCCACAATGCACATACATAAAATATGTGGTGTCGTAGCCTAGAGATTTACGACCGGCTAAGTACCAGTGGTCTCACGTTCTCCCCATAAACCGAGGCTTCAACTGTGAATAAAGGTGATACACCATTACGGATAATATATATAAGCGTTAGCAGGTTTTAGTATCACATCCCTGTGGTGACCTTATAATATTGTAGTGTGAAGAATTCGCTAACTTTAACCAACTCCTGACATGACATCCACGTGGAACTAACCCTACCTAGCTTACGGCCTCCAGAACCGCCCCTCACAGCCGTCCAATCGCACGTCAACCTAGCCTGATGACATCGACCTTCTAACCAAGTAATCAGGCCCCACAATAGGGCCAACCAACACAATAACCAATCACACCAAAACTAGAATAGACAGCACTTCACTCACCCTACAGCCAACAGCACCACACCCTCTTCCCACAATTCAGTGAGTATTTAACACAGACACGACCGCACCTGAAGCGTGCTCAAGAGGGACTACTCGATTCATCGAACTGCGATTCCTTATATCGAGTTAGCAAACGTATTCGCCTTTATTTAAAACTACCCTCTTAAAAAAATCACGACAGTAGGTATTAATTTTTAGCTCTACGCGATCAAATTAGAAATGAGGAGATTCGTAGAGGAACCAGAGTCACAGACATAGGTCAGCGGGTTGCATAACTGAAGTGGCAATGGACGGGGCATTCGAAGAACTAAATTAGACGTTGGGGTCCCAAGGTGTTGGAGTGACTACCTCCAAAAGCGCAGTGTTGGTAGACCCCAGTGTTGGTAGACCGATGACATCAGAAGAATCGCAGGAAGATACAACCGGCACAAGACCGCGGCGTATAGAAGTTCCTACAGGAGACCTATATCCAGCACAGGACGTCTATGAATCGATGACGATGACGATGACGAATTTTTAACAGATATATTTTGTACTAGGTGATGCCCGCGACTTCGTCCGCGTGGATTTAGGTTTTTTAAAAATCCTACGGGAATTCTTTGCTTTTCCTATGTCCGTCCCCGGGATGGAAAGCTAACTCTATACCAAATTTCATCTAAATAGTTAAACTGTTGAGCTGTGAAAAGCTAGCAGACAGACAGACAGACAGACACACTTTCACATTTATAATATTAGTATGGATTATTGAAGCGCCTATTCTTTCGCCTTTCACTTTCTTCCGTGCCATATTCAACCCACCAGTGACATTTATAAGAATTATAAATGTTATACTTGCAATATTATACTTGCAGAGAGCAATATTGGATAGCCTAAAACTGACCTGAAATGTAAAAATCCAATTTTCCGAACAAAAATGAAATTACAATTGAGACTTCAAAAATTACACAGCTTCACCAGTGTAGCAGTGATTCGAGTTGGGCCGGAATCGACAATAGAAAAAAAAAGCAGGCAGCTATCGTATGAAAGCCGACAACTTCCAAATTTTTTCCCGCTTTCCCCGCACAGGCTTTTTACCTTTTTCCCGGGTCGCCCGGCCCCATCGCCCGATGTTGCTAGGTGTTCAAAACTCGTTGCTTGTTTTTAACTTTTCTGACGGCTCCATTTTATTGCCGTGTTCCGTCAAATGCCTGTGTATAGAAAATTTAAAAAAAAATTAAAAGTCTGAATCGGAAAAATATACCGTTTGTTCCCCCTGCGTAAAATGTAACTTTTAGACGACATTTTATTGTATTTTTGTGTAGTGTCTAATTAATTATTGTATTCGACTATTAAAAAAAACAAAACAAAAAGTTTATTTCATGTAGGCCACCTTGTAGCTCCTAAGTTAAGTCGAGATTCTACCAAGTAAAAAAAGTATATTTCTAGTTTGGGATTTGATGTGGAGTAAGTAGTTTTATTTTGTGCCAGTTTTAAGGCTTTAAAGGTATTTAAATTCAAATCATAAGCAAAGTTTCTAGCGTAATCTCAAATCTGAAACCTAGGCAATACAATGATGATTCTCAACTTAAGTTAAACTTGAGCGTATTAATTTAGTGGGATATTTTATTCAACTTGACTTCAGTAAGCTACACGACTCCAATTTTGTTTGGTGAGAAGTTGTCCGATTTTATGCGGACTTTTTGTAGAACGTCAGCGTAAAATAGAACTTTTGTCAAACGGACTTTGACTTTGTCGAATTCAATCGTGCAAATTGTATTCCGTAGACATAATAGTCCCTTTGTTTATAAACAACATAGGGTAAAGTCGCCATTCAGTGTGCTTAGTCTAAAGCGGAGCACTCGAAAACGAACTCGAAAACTATTGATCGATTTCAGAGTAAAATAAACCTAAAATGGCTTGTATTAAGGTTTGAGTTCGCCAATACATTCAGCATTCGAACAATGCTGAATGTATTGGCGAACTCAAACCTTAATACAAGCCATTTTAGGTCTATTTTACTCTGAAATCGATCAATAGTTTTCGAGTTCGTTTTCGAGTGCTCCGCTTTAGACTAAGCACACAGAGCTAGACATAACATGGACGCGCGAAAAATATTTTCTGCCTTTTGAAGTCACCCTCTTCGCCCAAGTGTGCAATTAATATGTCTGTGTGTGTTATATTGACAACTTCTCTGGTGTAGTGGTGCACTGTGGTCCTATATGACGGAGGTATCGGGTTCGATTCCCGGCATTGACAATTTGGGACTTTATGATTTCTAAATTGTCTCTGGTCTGATCTGGTGGGAGGCTTCGGCCGTGACTAGTTCCCGTCCTACCGGCAAAGCTATGCCGCCAAGAATTTTAGCGTTCCGGTACGATGTCGCGTATAAACCGATCAGGGGTGTGGATTTAATAAAAATTGCCAAGTTAGCCCACTTTCACCTTAGACTGCATCGTCATTTACCATCAGGTGAGATCACTAACTTGTAAATGAATAAATACAAAAATGTATACTGTTGGAAAAATTTATATGTACGATAAGTGTGTGACGGAATACATAAACAATTTATGAACACTTGAGTAAAATCATGATCACTGAGCATGAATGTCCAACAGAACTTTATGTTTCCTGAGGCTAATTAATCTATTTAAGTCGCAATACATATAAAAAGTTCAAAAAAACTTTATTGAATTAAATGAATAACGAGCAACTACACTAAGTAACTTTCTTGTCTGAATAAAATACACCTTTTGTTAAAGAAATAGGTAGTTTGATTTAATCAAATTAGTTTATTTTAACTCTTGTCTACAACAATACTAGTATCAATTTTCTTTGTTTATCTTGAAGCAAATCTAGAACTAAGCATTTAATTGTAACTAGATCCTCTGCTAATTGGCTGTTAGTTGTTACTAATAGCAGCTACCAGTAGATTAGATAGTATAATCAACGCGCCCTTTAACCTTTTAACCTTTTTAGAGCTTATACAGGGTGTATAGGGAACGCTCTCGGAAATGAAAACATGTGATAGTACTGATGATTACTGATAAGATACTGTAAAAAAAGTGAAAAAAAAAAAACATTTTTACAAAAAAAAAATGCACTTTTTGTGCAATACCCGTTTTCGGGGGTTAAACAGAACTGTAATTGCAAAAAACTTATTTACTGTATTTTTTAAAAGTTTGTTACGTAATTCTTGCGTAATTCAAATAAAATCAGCCGAGCGATGCCGGAGGTCAACAAACTTTGTGTGACCTATTTACGTATCCTTAGGTACATACAAAATCGCGCCAAATCCGTACCAAATTTCGTCAAAATGTACCAGGTTTAGTGGTTTAGGCGTAAAAGCGTATAAAACAAACTTACTTTCGCATTTATAATATTAACTTAGGATTTCAACTTCAAGAATCATCCACCCTGACACTGAAAGTGATCGCTGTTTAATCATATTAGTTTCAATAGCATCGCGCAGGATCGGGCCGTTATAAATAATGTATCCGGCTTCAAAATTGGTTTCGTAATCACTCCATTACTAAAGCCACTTGGGTACACTTAGACAAGGTTAAATTTGATTTCCGTAATTGCTAATTAGTCCCAAAATTGAGATTACAGTGTCTTGTGTAACAAAGTAACAAACGTTCGTGTGGAACGCTAATGTCGTTACAAAGAAACACGAGAGCGAATGACGCTTCAAGATAATTAACAAAATTTCACAATGATTTATTTTAATTATTATGATTCTGTATCCAGCAGCTTTGTATTTGTTTTGGGAAATAAACATAATGATGCTGCCACACCAGACGTTAGTAACGACAATACAAAGAAAGGAGTTAAGTATCTAACGCCAACTTAACAACAATATTTCTAATTAACAGCAATGAAATAAAGGTCTTGTGGTTTTAAATGCGCAAATAAATAATGTCGATGTAACTGATTAAAGTGGAGCCCACCACCTGAAGGTTTTTATTTAACTCATTGACTTTTTTCTTTTTGTTTCAGGTAAGTTAAGTTCGGCCTAAACTATTCTCATTATGAGAGGAGACCCGTGCTCCGTAGTGGCCGGGTAAGTGGTTGTTAATGATGAGGATGATGACAGGTAAGTTCGCTATCTGCAAAAGTTGGTTGGCGAATGTAGAATATTAGTATCACTTGACGATTCAAAAGCACCTGTTATTTAAATGAAAAGCTTTATTCTACTAATACCACGCCCCCAACACTCCATACAAGCAACGACTACTGACAAGGACTACGTAACTACGTAATACTACTAGGCATAGTTCTACTCTGTGGGATACTGTGCGTGACGATGCAGTCGAAGATAGATGGTACTATAATAATCCTAATCGGATTTTATGCGACATGTACTGGAACGCTTATAATAGCTTGTCAGTACGCAGTTAAGGACATTCATGGTCAAGCTACTAAGCATGACTCCGATCTGCTAAAGTCAAAGTATGGACACAAATGGTACAGGCACGCGGCGTCACTCCAAAATTCTAATTCTTAGAGCGGAATGAGTACTAAATAATGCATTTGAGTGTAAACTGGCTGCGTGGCTCTATTCCACAGATAGCTTGAAGCTGTGGGTTATTGCGGGCATGAAAAAATCCATTAGTCAATCTTAAGCGCGATGATGCGCGAAAGTTTGACTGGAAGACTTGATAATAACTATCAAATTATGGCTGTATATCACGCAATGAACTGAACATTTTTTTTACTTCTAATTAATTTATTTCGTAAAAGGTTTTGATTCTTAGGTACTTATTACTATATATATATATATACTATACTATACTACTATATATATAATAATAATAATATAATAATAACTTTATTGCATCACAAAAATGATAAAATTAAGGGTCAAAGAATGCTTTAGAACATAAACAGATAATTTGTTAGCCGCGGCCATAGACTCCTATCAGACCTATGCGCATATCTGATCTGGTAGGAGTTCACGTACGCAACGTGACCATAAAAGCAGGAAATAGCAACGCAGCACAGCCAGCACCCACTCAAATGTGAAATAACTTCCTAGTATATTTTCGTATATAAGATGTAAATAATTCTGTAAATACATGCTACTACAAACACGAGTCGGTTTGTACATCATTCCAACTCCCTGTCCCTCAAGTTTGCGCTAGCAGCGCAATAGGAGTCTGTAAGTAGTACCCTGTACGGTTAGTTCTTTTCAAATTTCGTATTTCTGATACTGATATTTAGGATTCAACAGTAAAACAAAATCTTGTAAAGTTGTATGAGTTAAGTTCAAAAGAAGACGAGTTGGGAAAAAAAGGAGGGAGGGGAATCAAAAGGAAAGTCGCGAGGTTGCATCAACTTGTTCTGGTCCAAGTGTCATTACCACAGGGTCTAATGCACTCTCAGGTGAAATTGTAAAGGCATCGACCAAGTTTCTTCATAGCCGATAAATTACCAAGTCACTTTTACAGCTCAGAACATACGACAAAACTTTACTTTGTGTGGTCCAAGTGTTATCCTCACATGGTTCTTTTCTTAAATTGCCGAAACAATCTGTTAGTTATATAAACAGTGTGTAATGTCGATTGTGCTATTAGAAAATTATATTCTTAAGTTAGTTCAAATGTATAATGTAAATTAACGATTAAATTTTTAAATGAGACAGCAAAGGATTAGGAAGTAAGAAAAGCAAACCTGAGGCATTTAAAAGGGCCGGATTAAATAATAAAAACTTGTTAAAACCTACAGTAAATGTCCTCGGTAAAGATGATTGGCGTAAAGTGATCTGAGATAATAATCATATATCAGCTTCTACAGTGGAAGACTAAGATGATCATTATGTCTTTGACAGCCGTTGACTGCAGTAAATAGCAATGGGTAAGATGTATTAGTTTATGCTTTTTTCACCTCAAACCATTATTTGTTATAAACGTCTAGGTAAAACGTAAAATCGCTTACGTTTATAACATAGAGATCTTTGTAACTCCGACTGCATTAAGTGGATAATCCCGCAGTTCATACTTTCATCTTCTTAATGGATGCAGCGAAAACCATTTATTGCTATCGGTCGGTTTTTATGTGCACTCCGCCGGAGTGACTTTATTGAGTGCCCGTGACGGTTCAAGACTCTTATCATATGGACATCTACTTATAGGATGATTCGGGACATTGATTTATTAAAATATTGAAAGAAAACACAAAATCCACCTTTATTATCTGCTTGCAAATTTTTTTTATTTGGTATAAACATGAAATAATATTTTTTGTTTGTGAAAGTGTTCAGGTTGATGATTGAATGGAGACCATATCTCGGGACAACAAATATGAGAAATCAAACATCCTGCTAGTCTAACAATAGTGCTTAGGGGGGACTGGCACAACATCTGTAAGAGTGGCGTGCGCTCGAGGCTTATGTCCAATGATAATGTTGATCTTACAAAAAAACCGAGGAGTAGAAGAAGTGGGGGAACCTTCATATGGTTTAAAAATGTTTAGAAGTATAGCAGATTCGACTGCAGGTCACGAGGTCCTGAATTCGAATCACAAATTGGATCAGTAATTTTTAGGTATTGGATTTTTCTGTCAAGAAATTCTCAGTGCCAGCCCGGAGTTGAAAGTTGACGTCATTTCCGATTGATCCAAATATTTGGCAATCTATCTTGGGGTCGATCTCACTCATTGGGATTATCACAATCTGAGTCTATGACTCGACTCATATTCTTGCAAGATGTGCAAGATGCTACATCCGTGTTCCGTCAGGACACAATAGACAAACAATCACCTAGCCCGCGCACGGTGAAGCGATCATGCCTGAATCTTCGCAATGGATATCAACTTCCTATACATTACAGTAAGACGTCAACTGAGATGGAATACTCGTTACCTGATAATGGTCGCTATACAGTATCGGCTGCTCATTGTCCGAATTCACAACGCAACCGAGCATCATCCATCTTGCCTTGCATGGATCAACTTGTCGCTCGAAGCACTAAGGATGCATCCTTAGTGCTTCGAGCAATAGATAGGTATATCTATTATTTCTGTTTTTATTGTTGTAATTTATAACTTAGACTGCATGATCATTAATCATGAGTTCAGATTGCAACCACGATGGCCCATAAATAATTTCCTACAATGAAGGCAAAATGTTGAAGGTATTTGTTCCACTCACCGTAATTTTTCATGTTATGAGGATTTAATTACGAGAAAAATCATGATTTGACATCGCAATAATATTAAATGAAATAACTTGATAGTGTAATCAGAACCTCAGAGTTCAAATTAGTTTGAGTTATTTATATTAGTAACTGCTACTGTTTATGATGTAGCAACTTTTTTTTAATTCATCTACAAGTTAGCCTTTGACTGCAAACTCACCTGATGGTAAGTGACGAAGCAATCTAAGCTGGAAGCGAGCTAGTGGGCGGGAATCGAAGCCGGGACCTCCCACTTATAAGACAAACACAGCGCTTGTCACTACGCCAAGGAGGTCGTCAAACTTTTTATAACTGTATGGAGCATGTAAAGAGAACGTGAAGTCTATGAATAGGTTATTAACATATTTCTTACCAATATGCAGTGCAGAATTTATTTCAGACTAGCGGTCCGCCCCGGCTTCGCCCGTGGTACATAATATATAGCCTATAACACTCAAGGATCACGTACATATCCAACGGTGAAATAATTTTTGAAATCGGTCCAGTAGTTTCCGAGATTAGCGCGTTCAAACAAACAAACTCTTCCGCTTTATTATATTAGTATAGATAATCATAATACACATAGGTACATAATTTAATAATTCTAATGCTTCCCGAGCGTAGTCACGGTAAGTCAGCTACTGTAATATACAAAGAGACAGATTCAAATCAACTTTAAAAGTCTCTAAAAGTAGAAACTCTGAAGACTTTCACAAAACTTCTTTCACTAAAGGCTCTCGGCGTTCCTGAAGGCAAGTACCTACCTACTCCGAAGTATTTTATAAAGCTACTGTTGATAACCAATGCCATACGACGAAGACCGCTAAATGCTTTGCGTTGCTTGAAATTGCAAAAAACGAAGGATTTTAGGAAATTACAAGGGGTTTTAGTCAAATACAAGCTATAATTTAGAAAAAGTTAAACTGACTTTAATATACTGCAGTAAAGAATTTGTGTGTGTGTGTGTGTGTGTGTTTGTGTGTGTGTGTTTGTTATTCTTTAACGCCACAACTAATACCGATTAGCTGAAATTGAATGGAGATAGATAATGCCCTGACTTCATAATTAGGCTACTATTTATCTTGGAAAAATCCATAGTTCCCACGGGATTTTCAAAAAACTGATATCTACAGCTATAGCAAACTTCCTTAAAAGTAGGTAAGTATAAAGGTTGGAAAAGGGAGCGGAGTGTAAGTGGCCCAAATTCCACCTATGTGGCCAAAGTCAAACTCACCTGCGCGCGGTGCACCCTGACAATATGCTAACGAGGCCCTGACGCTCTCAGGCCCCTCTACGGGTCGTTGTGCCTGATACCACACAACGTAATCTAGGTAGTATCACCGCTTTATGCTAGGATTCTACCTCGAATCCGCCTGGCTAGCGACCACACTTCAGCCGTAATCTGCCGCAAAGCATCCGTGTGTTCCGGTAGCGAGCTGAATACCCAGTCCCCTTCCTCAAAAGCCGGCAACGCATTAGCAGTTCCTCAGGTGCTGCTAATCTTCATGGGCGGCGGTAATCACTTAACATCAGGTGACCCGCTTGCTCGATTGCCCGCTATTCCTATAAAAAAAAGGAACGGGAAAACTGTGAAAAGTGCGACGAGGGGAATCGCTGAACGTTTTACGACTTTATGAAATTTTAACGCTTTTGTATTCACGATCTCAGACCAAGTTTAGAGCTATAAAGTCTCTCATAAGCGTAACTAATTTAACTGAAGTGTTTTACAATGTATAATAGGTACATGGTTGGACTTTTAATTCGATGCAGTAAACTGACGTTTCGTGAGTTGCTACATTTTGACAAAAAAAATAAATAGGGATGTGGTAAAAGAAGAAGAAGAGATATATACTTAATCTTGGGGTAAAAGTTTATGATTTGAATGCTAATCATTATCTCAACGACTGCGGTTAATTCACGTATTATATTTATCATCTATTGAACGTCAATTATGAGATACAATTTTTATTTCGCACAGTAAAGCAGCAATGTACATCGAACTAATTCGGTGGCTATCATTAATTAGATCACTAAGTTAGAGAATAACCCCCTTGATTTTCTATTCTCGTCAATTCTGAAACTCTTTGTATTGTTAATGCCAATAAGCAACAAGTAAAGTTAGTAAACTAAAACCCGACTACGCTTAATAATTTAATAATAATGTAGTGGGCTAAAGCGCGGGGCAAGCATCTAGTGGCACCATCTGTTATGCCTACCCGAAACTAATTTTAAAATCCAGAAAGCTGCGCAAAGGTGACTTCTCGATGTTTTTCGTAAATAAAATGTAGCCTATGTCACCCGGACCATAACAACGAATCAATAGACACCTCATTCATCAAAATCGGTCCAGTAGTTTAGGCGCTACAGTGGTACACACATAAGCTCATACAAAAATCGGCAACAAACATACATACATACATAGACTGCTAAAATCATAACCCTTCCTTTTGGCTTTGCCGTAGGCGGGTAATAATGCAAGTGATAGACCTCTGAACGCCGCACGATACAGCCCCGAACTATAAAAAGTTTCAACTTCAACTCCTTTGAGCTGTGCAGGACTCGACTCAAGTTAAGCTATAAAGTCTTTCATGAGCTCAACTCATTTAACTGCACCGATGTGAAACGTTCATTCTAAATCTCTTAATGAACAGTAAAATCCTTGATGTAAGAAACTTTTTGATTGAAATCTATGGAATTTTTAGTGTGGGTAAGACAATTTGATTTAAATTGAAAAACTTTAAAGTTACCTTTTAACCTAATATTTTTTACATTAATATAGCCAAATTTTTTAGCAGTTTGACTCTAATTTCCTTACCAGCTCTTCTCTGTAGAAGTTGCTTTCTGAACCGGTGGTCATGTCAAATGTCAAAGTCATGAATGACAAATCACTTGTGACAATTAATAATTATTAATAACAAGCGGACACCCGCGACTTCGTTCGCGTGGATATATTATATTGGTTTTTAAAAATCCCGTAGGAATCATTTTGTTTTTCCTAAGCTTCTTTGAACTCATATCATGCTAAAAACTGTTAAAAGTTCACTGGCGGATGTTTAGGTAGATCAAAATGTAAACATCCGCCAGTGAAAGTCCCATCAAAATCGATCCAGCCTTTAGAGATTAGTCAGTAATCTTTAAAGTATATACTTTCTAACAAAAAAAAATGAATGAAATCGGACCATGCGTTATTGAATTACAGCTAAATACACGTTTTGACTTTCATCCCCTCTCCTTAGGGAACCGTGCTGAATTTCGGGATAAAAAGTATTCTATATGTTACTCCGCAGTATGAACTTAAATCGTACCAAGTTTCGTTTCAATCCACTCAGTAGTTTTTGCGTGATGCGCGGACAAACATACAGACAAACAGACAAACAGATAAACAGACAAACAGACAAAAATTTCAAAAATTGCTTTTTTACGTTCTATTACTTATCCCCCGTTATTATTTTGCAAAAATCTTCAATGTACAGATACGGCAAGTCTACGATTTTATTATATGTATAGAATATATAGACTAGATGATGCCCGCGACTTCCTCCGCGTAGATTTCGGGATAAAAGATGCCTACGTCAATTTCTGGGACGCAAGCTACCTCCGTATCAGAAAAACAAAAAACAAAAACAAAATCAGTTAAACTGTTGGGCCGTGGAAAGCTAGCAGACAGTCAGACACACTTACGCATTCATAAAATTAATATGGATTTATTTTATTGATAAAAAATAACAGAACGCTTCAAACGATACAATAAGGATTAAAGCAAAAAATACAAAGCTTCCAATTCATCTCTACTTCATCCACTCGCATCAATTGCACAAACAATCAGAAGAAACGACATCAAAAAAATCCCTTTGTGAGATTACGCTCAATTAAACAAATTACCTGCAATACCAATCAAAAGGGACCCAGAGCTTATCCCATAAAGCAAAAACTTACACAGCCCTTATCCAGAAGAGTAGCTATTATACTACGTTCCCCCTGTCAAAGTATCGGACCACTGGGTCCAAACTCTAAACATAGATATTTTTGTATCGGATTACTAATTTTTTGATACTAGTGGTCAATGAAGAGCTTTATTAATAATTTTTAACTATTTATTTGGTTTCACACTCTTCTTCCAAGATTTTCACTTCGGAAGTCGTTCACAAAACCCAATTCAACCCAATTCAAAGTTCATTTTGCGTGAGATCTGGTTTAATTTTATTTCACAGGTTAGGTCAACGAGGTCCAGAGTAGGTACCTACCTTTTTGTACAAATTGGACTTCGAAACCGTGAATTTTTCTCTTGTTATGTAAATCAGCAGTATTATAGTAAAATATGTTCATAGTATTTATTGATGAACTGTTTTGTATCATATTTAATTACAAAAAAATAGTGTAGTATCTACTTCTTAACTTGTTGCTTTATAAAGGGATGATAAATGAAAATTTTTCATTTAGCTGAAACAATTTTAATCTATGTTGCGACGACAATTTATAAAGTGGACCAGTTATTGCTGGAAACTGCAGTCTTTGCTGTTTTTCATTGCTTCCTATTGCTTTGCTTATTTATATTTCATATTTATCGTTTAACTTTTATTTGTTACCCGACTACTGCAGTTTAAGATGGATGACAAATTAATGGAATGGTCTGACAGTTTATGCCTCGAATATTCGATGCTTCGAATATATTTTTAAGATGCTCATACCAATTTACAATCAAAAACTGCAGCATCAAGATTAAGTAGTTCAGGCCTGGAGTGTAATAGTGAATTATATACTCAGTATTTACAATTGATAGTTATTAAATCTTCACGGCTTTGGAGTGCTGTATCTTCAGCATCAGGAATGAGGAGTTGAAATTTTCGGTTTCTAGATGAAGTTTCTGCTTGGTATCTAATATATCAATTCATCATCAACAGTTCTTGAATCCCCACGTCTCAAGCGATATTTTTGCAGGATCAGCGTTGAAGAGTTAGAACTTGGAGTTCAATGTTGTTGAAGTATCATCATCATCATCAACATTAGCCCCTCAATCTCCACATGTGAGGCAGGGAGTAATCCCTGCACCGTGAGAATGATTAGTTTACAGTTAGTCACTGAATTTTTTTTTGAAAAACTTATAGGTAGCCTACCTATAAGTTTAAAAAAATATTTAAGAAAGTGATAAAATTTTTATGGAATCTCTATAAGAATTTAGTCCTTGTATGGAAGGTCTGAATATTTTAAAATGTCATGCTGGCTTAGAATAAATAGGTAAAGAAAGGCAGTCGTCGACGCGGCGATAAGCCGTTTTTAACGGGCCTTAAAAGGCTCGATACGTCTATCGTCGCGTCAGTGCTCAAGGTACTCATGCGCTTGTGTGCGTGTCGGCAAATGTAATTACAGGGCACACATGGGTTGGTTTATAGCTTACGTTTCGAGCGGAAATTTGTTAGAAACTTCCATTCTAAGCGTAATAGTTCGATGCATGCTGGTATTCCAATATGGATACTATTCCAGTACACATGGAGACTCTTGTACCTCTTGCGGGTTTTAAGGTGTCGAGTTACTCGTTCGCCTTTATGAAACCGCCGTAAAAACTCCGGAAACCGCTGAAATCGTCGATCATAAAATCCCAGCCGGCACCCAAACACAATTATTATCGAATATAACGTCAATCACGGCGGAACTTTCTTCCTGCGGATGGAGTAATCACAAACATTCAGAGGAGGCGTCGTCATGGCAACCGGCACTCCATCGCGCAGTCGCGCCCTCCCTAGGCTCCGCCTATTCTGCAGCCTGTTGCTACCGCGCTCGCCGCACGCCAGTCATATCTTGAACCCCATGGGCCCCAAACAATCAGATACACCGAGATACACGGATTCGCGGGTATCAATAATGCTCGTACGGTTTTGATGTGCCAGTTGGTTTCGTAGACTCGCAGACTGAATAGTGATCTGGTAGCTCAGCAGCACCTGGACGTGATAACATCTCGCTCGTGCGAGTTAATGAAGGCCTGCCAAATCAGGTACTTGACGAAATATAAATCGATGTTAGAAACTTAATCGCTAGCAAAGCAATAAGAACATACCTTAAAGCGATGGCTGGTTGCACGTTGGCTACTATCTTAGCCTCTCCTCTAGCAGCCAAGATACGTAAAGCTTCTCTTCACCAGCTATGAAATGCTCAAATGCATCCGTCTAAATGCCACAGCTACCCTCACAGATGCTCAGTGGCTGGCAAGAAACAAATGTTTAGGCGATAGTAGCCAATGGTGTCCAGCTTAATGCCAAAATATCACACTCTCGATGTCACTTCTAGAAATAAAATGCTTTAACGAAAGTATGACGATGTGTTATCATAACTCGTACATGCGTCGTATTGTCATGATTAAAAAATCTTCATCATTCAAAAAATATCAAGATATCTTTCAAACTGAATCTCCATGATGCTCGACGAGGTTAATAGAGCGATGTTATTTTATTTATTTGTTAATTTCTACAGTTAAAATAGATGTGGAAACGGTTTCGTCTAATGGGAGGCATCTCCGTGGCCAGTAACTGAACCTACTGGCAAAACTCGTACCGCTAAGCGGTTTCATAAAAGTGCGACAAGATGGCTATGAAAATGAAGGAATAGAGAGTACCTACCTACACCTATGTATACACACTTGTGCACTATAATATTATATACTGCGTGTCTGCTAGTGTCTGTCTCGGTTAATCAAAATTCGGTCGGAAGGAGAGGACATAGGAGGCAGTTTTATACGACACATAAAACTGCCCCCCCCCACCACTCCTCAGGTAAGCCTGATTCCATATTAGGCTCCATCATCACTTATCACCGGGCAAGACAGCAGTTACTGGCTAGCCTGTCATTGAATGAAAAAAAAACGTACCAAAACTAATTTATGAGTTCCGAAAATACAGCGATAGAAGTTATTGAATCGTTTTCAAACAAAATATGTCACATAAACTCTTCACCGCACGCGTTATTTCAAAGGGCCGACCTACTGACCTATTTCCAGTATGTAGGAGTACGTAGGTCATAGGTGACCTAGATGACCAACAATTAATATTTCGAGGCTATATACATCGAACAACGTTATAAATGCATTAAATTATGAGTCGTAACATTGTCGTAAGATGGCGTTAGGTGTATTTAATAAGATGTTGTTGAGGTTATAATATTTTAATTATCATATTATAATGTCCATAACTGCCTCGTTGGTCTAGTGGTTAGCATATTCGACTGCAGATCATGAGGTCCCGGGTTCGATTCCCGGGTCGGGCAAATAATTGTTAGGTATCGGGTTTTTCCGTCAAGAAATTCTCAGTGCCAGCCCGGAGTTGGTAGTTGGCGGTGTTTCACCCCCGTGCCTCGGAGAGCACGTTAAGCAGTCGGTCTCGGTTATTATCACTATCATGTGACAATAGTCGTTAAAGCCCGCCAACCCGCATTAGAGCAGCGTGGCGGGTCTATGCTCTAATCCCTCTCTCCTATGAGAGAGGAGGCCTGTGCCCAGCAGTGGGACATTAAAAGGCTGTAGTGGTGGTGGTGGTGGACTTGCTGCTAATAAAATTGTTATCTACTATATAAAAATTAGTCGGGTTTTCCTTCCTGACGCTATAACTCCAGAACGCACGAACCGATTTCCACGGTTTTGCATTCGTTGGAAAGGTCTCGGGCTCCGTGAGGTTTATAGCAAAGAAAAACATGCGAACGAAGTCGCGGGGGTCAGCTAGTACCAATATACAAATCGTTACATACTTTTTTCCCCTTATAATATACTAGCGGTCCGCCCCGGCTTCGCCCGTGGTACATATATTATAGCCTATAGCACTCAAGGATTGCGTACATATCCAACGGTGAAAGAATTTTTGAAATCGGTCCAGTAGTTACTGAGATTAGCGCGTTCAAACAAAAAAACTCTTCCGCTTTATTATATTAGTATAGATTTGTAAATCGATGTGACAAGACTATTTACCAAAAGTGATGTAACTCAAAATACAATTGAAACAAGAATTAATGGAAATCTTTAAAAGAATTACAAAAGTTGTTGCTAAAGAAAGTTAATGAAACAGATTAACGTGTACAATGGTGAATTTGAAGTAAACAATATTTCATTAAATAAACAATTGAAACTCGAAGCTCTGATGAGAATCCGATGTCGTAACTTGAATCGATAAAACCTGTACAAACAGTATATAACAAGATCCCTGAGGGTTTAATTCCACCCTGACAATTAATTAAAATCTAAATGGGAACTGTGTCAAAGTACAATTGGATTCGTATTTACTTATTACATGATTTTAGAGAAAGGATAGATCTTAGATTTAAAAGAAGCCTTTGGATTTCTCACATCATTTTCATTGTACAAGACTTTGAAGTGGACTCTATGTTCAACATACATAATTGTATAATATGTACAAAAGTCATCGTTTCAATTTATATTTTGAAATTTTATCATAATTTTATAAAACTTTATCTATTGAATAATCTTGTAACTTCGTGTTAAAATTTAAATATTTATATGCTGTTTAAAAAAAAATATTAGAAAATAAAGCAATTATTATCACTATCATGTGACAATTATAGTCATAAAAGCCCGCCAACCCTCATTGGAGCAGCGTGGCGGGTCTAAGCTCTAAATCTCTCTCTCCTATTAGAGAGGAGGCCCGTGCCCTACAGTGGGACGTAAAGACGTGATGGTTAAATGAAAATAAAAGACAAGTTGTTTTAAATTTAATTTCATCAAGTAAGTACAAGTTGTAAGTCAAATTAGTGTAAAAATAGCAGTAGAACCAAGACAAGGACATCACATGTTCTGTGGAGATATTTGCATGTGACTTTTGTTCAGTAAGTGAAACAAAGATGGCGAGCGGCGGTTCTTTGAGAACCTACGAATTCCTCGAAATTCGAACATAGAGAAGACAATACATGCAGCAAATTAATTCGATCAACATTTAGTCAGTTGCACCATAGGTAGTCAATATTTCTTACAAGCGGACACCCGCGACTTCGTTCGCGTGGATATTGGTTTTTGAAAACCCCGTGTGAATCATTTTGTTTTGCTAAGCTCCTTTGAGCTCATAGCTTGCTAAAATTTGTTAAAAGTTCACTGGCGGATGTTTAGGTAGATCAAAATGTAAACATCCGCCAGTAAAAGTCCAATCAAAATCGATCCAGCCTTTTTGAGATTACCCGGTAATCTTTAAAATATATCCTTTCTAACAAAAAAAGAATGAATGAAATCGGACCACGCGTTAATGAATTACAGCTAAGTACACATTTTAACTTTCATCCCCTCTCCCAAGGGAACCGTGCTGAATTTCGGGATAAAAAGTATTCTATATGTTACTCCGTAGTATGAACTTAAATCGTACCAAGTTTCATTTCAATCCATTCAGTAGTTTTTGCGTGATGCGCGCACAAACATACAGACAAACAGACAAACAGATAAACAGACAAACAGATAAACAGACAAACAGACAAAAATTTCAAAAATAGCTGTTTTACGTTTTATTGCTTATCCCTAACATCCCCCAGTTATTATTTTGCAAAAATCTTTAATGTACAGATACGGCAAGTCTACGATTTTATTATATGTATAGAATAGATTAACGTTATAGTTTGATGATCAAGAAAAAGCAAAATCACGCAAATTTTTTTTTTTCAATTGTTCTTACTCCTTTAATTATGTATGTGCCAAATAAATGCTTTTTCTTTCTTTCAAAATGACCCTTGGTCTCAGAAATCGCGCAACAAACCCAATCATTTGTCTGCTGTCATAACAAACCCGAGTTATTTCGGAATTACATTCAGGAGTAGGTACGTCGGTATTGTAAAAGCAACGGCTGGAATGTATTTCACACCTCCATTTGCGTTCCGCACTTCGGGAGTGGGAAATAAACAAGCTAACTTTTGCCATTCCACGCTGAGGACTCGCTTTATGCGGATCGCGTTCGAATTAAAGTTGCTGGATTAAATGTAACTCGCTCTCAATAATAACTGCGCTGACTTGCGCGGAAAGTTCTGTTTTGTGCCGTTGGTAAAGTGGACGGACCGCGGACGGTTTGTGAATTGTTTAAAAATTAATGCACTGCCGTACCTGGGGATAATTTAAATTTATTAAATAAAACCTTTAAGTGAACTTTTACTCGTTCCATAATTAATCATACGAGTGAGTTTGTCCGAAAGACTCATGAGTCATGACATTTAAAAAAATGCTAAAATACTATGTTTAATTGAAGTTATTTTTCGCGCGCAAGCAATTTTGTGGATAAGTGTTTTTCTCATCTTTTTGTCTGAACATCAAATACGGAATCAAAAATAACATAAAATTATCTGTTTATGTCTCAACAGAATCTTTACTTATAATATTTCAAGCTTTTTAGATACCTATTTCATTTTCTAACAAATTTTTAATAGGTGTATTCCGTTATGTTCCTGCTATATTTTTCTTATTCTTTCTTTTTATCAAAATATCAAATTATAATATCAACACACAAATATAGCCTAGACTTATATAGCTCCATAGAATTGTTTGATTCTAAAAATCTCGTTCAGCCCTGCACTACTCTACTCGTACATAAAATTAAAAACTATAAATCGCTCTTATAACGTCATGCACACTCTGGAATACTCTGGATCGGAGTAACGAGAGGAGTTGTCTGCAAATTCGTATTAGGATCCCCATTGATCGCCCGGCACCCGAAACTTCCCCGGTTTAGGGGATCCGGGACCGCTCCGGGTACGAACCGGTTAATTCCCACCAAAGTCGGCGCTTATGACGTCGTGTGGATTATGAAAAGTTTCGTGATGGATATTCACCGTTCACCCTTTGTTACCGTCAATTTTAGTCTAAGTTTTTGTATCTTGTGCACACAAATACTTGATAATTACGGTAAAAACGAACTTAGTGTGCAGTGGAAAACTAGTATTCATAAAAAATAAAAACTGAATGAACTGAATTGTTTATTTTCAATCTTGTAAATACATAAAAGTCACTTAGAGACCCCGCAGACATACAATTTCAAGTTGGCCAACTAAATCAGAGAGAATACTGATAAGCACAGTGACTTAAGACGCCCCGCACATCATAATCATCTAAATCCTTCAACTAAATAATTGGACGACAATTGTATCAGAATCGAAATTCCCTTCCGATTACGTACATAAAAGTTGGCCGTTTAAATTGTGAAAGTTCGCGATGTCGCGTTTTCGCGATTTCGCGATGTCGCGTTCGTTGATGATGTATGTCTGCAGGGTCTCTTATATAATATACAATTTCAATAAATTTTATTTCTAATTTTCGACACTATTTAATTCAAATCAGCTTGAACAAATTTAGTTCCTTAACCAAATAAGCGTCAATGGACACAAAATCCGGTTCAATATATTTTTAGACCTAGACACAGACCAGATGTCTCTAGGCATTAGTGCTGGGCGAACTTTTAATCCTAATATCCTTTCCTAGGAAATGAAGTTTACGCTCGGAACGTCCGGAGCAGCACCGAATTGGACTTAAGTCCTGTAAGGAATCCTTTGGCAAGTTGGAAGTCCATCGGTAGTGCTCTTGGGAAACTTATGTTTCACCGAGGAAACAATGTCAAAGAATTTATTGACGGTATATTTGATTTTGAACTATTCTCCAATAAAAGAATAAATTGTGGAACGTTTAAAAAATATCGTTTCGGTATAACGCTAAGTATAATATATTGACAAATTGTTAGCGATGACAAATTAGAGCATCTGCCACATAATAAAAGTAAAGACGAAAAAATAAAATGGAACTTCATCATTAAATAAGCCATTATGATCGCAAGAAGACGGTCCTAGTAAATAAAATGAAAAAGAAGTCAATTATCGGGAGAGAGAAAAAAAAATCGCGAAGGAATTTGAACATTGTGGACTTTGCACAATACAGAAATCAAATCAACGAAACGGAACGAAATCAAAATCTCGGACAGGTAACCGATTACGCGACAACAAAAGCCGAAATTAATTTCCTTCGAGATAAATTCGAGTTTTATTTTAAAACAAAACTCACGAACAATTTTGGAAATTGACGCAACGATTAAGATTCATAATACTTGTAAAGTTTTATCTCCCGCCGGAGCTGGCAAGTTCACCGGAGCAATAAAGCATTTTGGCAGATTTTGAAGTGGTACGGATATTAAATGTACATTACGCGTCCTGCCACAGATGTAGCGAATTTTCGGTGCGCTCGTCTCTGACTCCTTCATTATGTAACTTTCTGATTGTATCTATTGTTTTCCGTTGGATGCTTTTTAATATTTTTCTCGTGTCATTCACGATTTTTTTGAAGTGAAAACTTTTTTAGTCTGTGCACTTTATTTGGTAAATATTGAATGACACTGAGCCGTAACGCTCGGCTATGTAACGCTCCTTCGGGTAAAGTCAGCTCGAATCGACTGAGAGAACGAGAGATATATAATCAACGCGTCACTGCTCTACTTTTTTAATATAGAACGAAAAAGTTTTATTTCGTACTAGATTCTGCCCGCGGCTTCGCCCGCCTGAATTTCGGTTTTTCACAAATCCCAAGGGAATCGTGGATTTCCGGCTCCCGTTCCCGCTCCCTTTTCCAAACTTTATACCTACTTTCAAGGAAGTTTGCTATAGTAATCTACCTATAGCTGTAGATATATATATATTTCGTTTTTATCAAAATTCCGTGGGAACTGTGGATTTTTCCAGGATAAATATATATGCATACGCATACAGATGCATGCAACTATTGTAATAATGTGCTATGTGAGCGTGATTTACCTAAGAACAGGCAACGCCATCTATCGCCTTTTTGGAAGTCTATATCTATTTTAGTCAGTCAGCACCCTCTATGGCGTTTTTGGAAGATTATATCTATTTTAGTCCCCCAGGAATACTTTTCCGGGATTAAAAGTAGCCTATGTTTTAAGTCATGGCATAAGCTATCTCCATTCAAAATTTCAGCCAAATCGGTTCAGTAGTTGCGGCGTGATTGAGTAACCAACATCCAAACATCCAAACATCTAAACATCCAAACATCCAAACATCCACACTTTCACATTTATAATATTAGTAGGATTATTTATTATCTACCCTTTGATGAAGTTTTCACTTCTGTGGTGTGGTCTTAAACACACACTTTTTTTATTCTGTTTCGCACAAAGATGAATATTATGCTTCTAGATTTGCAATAATGTAGGCAAATTTATCTTGTGTGTATGAACTGCTGATTCATTAAAATGTAATGAGATCTATATTTTAGCTGGTTAGTATTTTATTTTAAGATCATACTTTATAATCTTTTCTCAAAGTGAAGAGAAGAATCAGTTTTATTTAGAAATTCCTGTATTATAATCTAATTTTACTCACACTCTAATCTACTCAGACCTGGCTAACATTCTGAAAGTTTATAACTATGTTTAGCGTCGATTGTCCGTTGGCAAGTTTTAATTCCATCACGGCTGCATTCCATCGCATACCCTGGGCCTATTTCAACTAAACGACATAACGCAGTTACTGTTTTACTTCATAAAATTATTAGCGTAACTAGATTCCTCTGCGCTCTCGGATACCGTCTGAAATACATATGAAAAACTTTCTTATAAACTGAAAATGTTCTTTAAATCATTTCAAGTATAAACTATTATTTATTATTATTTGGGATCCGGAGTTCACATTTTATTGTATTTCCATGGCAACGAAATTAATGTGCAGAATTTCATTACAATCAGGTTGCAATAGTTTCAATTTTCATCGACCCAATAGTTTCTTATGAAAATATGAATAAAAATGAATGGAAGTACGTTTGTCCTCTATGCACTCCTAAATTATTCATCGGGTTATGATAAAACTTTGGTGAGTTGTTCTGCATACACCCATGGAGGTACCTGGCCCAAAAACTCTATATAAAAATTAATGTTTGTATGTTTGTTCCCTATGAATTACTAACCCATAGTTTACGTGGCATTGCAACGCATGCCGGTTACAACTAGTAATAACATAAAAAACACAAAAAACCTTACGTTGAAGTCATGTACCACGTTCATTTGCGTCGTGCGTAAAAATCAAAGGTAACAAATTCCATTGAGTCGAATTAAATTAAAACAGCTTGTAAATCCAAGTTTACATCACACGTTTGATTCAACAAATAAACCAACCGGAAACCGTAATTATAATTAAACCGCTGTATTCATTACAAGCGGCCGCAGCGCGTCGAAGCCTGCGACTGAAAAACTGTCAGCTGCCACTCCCAACTGCGATCCAGACAGATTTATACATAATTAAACCAGACAACGAACAATATCGCTCACGTTAATTAAAAGTATAGTGTTGCTTGTTCGCGATGAGTTCTCCCGGTGTTGATTTCAACTCGCGAACAAATCGTTCGTTGACAAGTTAGCCGAGTGTTGAGTCTCTGGTGTTGTTTTACATTTTTGTTTTTAGGGTTCCGTACGTACCCGTAGGATGTCACACGTGTTTCAGAGTGCGAGTCAATTTAGGATTGTCGACAAAAGAACTGCAGGTTTTTAACCCCCGACGCAAAAATGTGCTATAAGTTATCAGTTTGACATGTGTGTGTGTCTGTCTGTTCCACTATAGCGCTCAAACGGATGAACCAATTTGAATGTGATTTTTTTGTTTGAAAGGTGAATTAGTAGTAGTAGGAAAAACGTAGCCCAGTCTTTTGCGTAGTACTAAGGAGTGATGCAATATTTCTTGATGTTGAATTTCCCAAACATATCCCGTACGAAATGACACACGCCGCGGTTTTGACCCTTTTCTCGTTTACACGAAAACCGAAATAGAAAAGTAAACTAAAGGGATACAGGATTATTGCCGGATCCACAAAATAAAAAGTCTTTAAATGCTGTCCTCACTTGAAACCATATACCACCATTTACAATTAATCAGAAAATGGACCTCCAATGATATTAAAATAAATTAAATTATAAGACATATTAACAGATGCTAATAAAAATGGGATGTCGTAGTTTTTGTGAAAGTATTTTTTAACCCCCGACGCAAAAACGACGGGGTGTTATAAGTTTGACGTGTCTGTGTGTGTGTGTGTGTGTGTGTGTGTGTGTGTGTGTGTGTGTGTCTGTCTGTTCCCCTGTGGCGCTCAAACGGGTGGACCGATTTAAGTGCGGTTTTTTTTTGTTTGGAAGGTGAATTAGTCGAGAGTGTTGTTAGCTATGTTTGATGAAAATCGGTCCAAGATGGCCGCCGCTACAAAATGGCGGATGACATATTTTTTCACAACTCCCTTGATATGGGTATCAAATGAAAGGGCTTGACTAGTTAAATAGCACTATTGCAAATTCAAGATGGCCGCCGCCACAAAATGGCGAATGTCGGGGGTTTTTTAAATTTTAAATTTTTACACACAGATATTAATGTGACGTAAATTAATACAACAAGACGCAAAAGACAAACCATAAAGGGGAAAGATAGGTAAGATTAAATCTAGGTAGGTATATTTGGTGTCTGAAAAAATTCAAAATTCCAAAAACATACGAAATGACAAACGGAGGGAACACCGCCCTTTCTCATTTACACGACACACAACACACACAACAACGAAATAGAAAACTAAACCAAATAGAGTTACCGGAATACTCCCGAGTCCACGTCGCGCTTTAGACAAATAAGGAAGGAAGCGTTCGCCGCTCCGAGCGAACCCGCGCCGCCGTAGCGGGAAAAACGGGATGTAGAGGAACGTTTGAAAAGCCATGGTTCCGTAGAAAATTGATAAAGTAATCATATTAACAAGTGTAAATTGAAAATTTAAAAAACCCCCGACATTCGCCATTTTGTGGTGGCGGCCATCTTGGATTTGCAATAGTGCTATTCTACTAGTCAAGCCCTTTCATTTGATACCCATATTAAGGGAGTTGTGAAAAAATATGTAATCCGCCATTTTGTAGCGGCGGCCATCTTGGACCGATTTTCATCAAACATAGCTAACAACACTCTCGACTAAATCACCTTTCAAACAAAAAAAACCGCATTTAAATCGGTCCACCCGTTTGAGCGCCACAGGGGAACAGACAGACACACACACACACACACACACACACAGACACGTCAAACTTATAACACCCCGTCGTTTTTGCGTCGGGGGTTAATAAAAACTGCCATACCTCTTCCAAGTTAGCCCGCTTCCATCCTAGACCGCATCGTCACTTACCATCCGGTGAGATTGCAGTCAAGGGCTAACTTGTAGTTGAATAAAAAAAAATTACCCAGTCGCAGGAAGAGTCTTCGCAGTCTTTCTGTTGGTGTTTAAGTTTATCTGTTCCCTCGTTACTCGCAATCTGTTTAGGAAACAACAAATGTAGTATTCTGGCGTCGCAGGGTTTTACAGGCTGTAGTGTGTTGTAACGGTCAAATCTATATGGCAAACGGATAAAAAAATTGCGAGAGTTTAAAATTAAATAAAATTACGTAAAGTAATTCTCAAAATATATTTTATTTTATTAAAAAAATGAGTGTTATTTACTTTAAGAAGTTGATTACTTGTAGTAAATTAGTGTTTTTTATTCGTTAACTAGCATCTGCACGCGACTTCGCCCGCGTGAATTTCGATTTTTCACAAATCCCGAGGGAATCGTGGATATCTGGTTTCCGTTCACGCTCCCTTTTCCAACCTTTGTACCTACTTTCAAGGAAGTTTGCTATAATAGTAATCTACCTATAGCTGTAGCTGTATATTTCGGTTTTTTGAAAATCCCGCGGGAACTGTGGATTTTTCCAGGATAAAAAGTCTATGTGGTAAGTCAGTGCATAATCTATCTCCATTCAACATTTCAGCCAAATCGGTTCAGTAGTTGCGACGTTATAGAGTAACAAACATCCACACTTTCACATTTATAATATTATAAGTAGGATTTTATTTAAAAACAAAATGAGTGTACTTTTCTTTTAGAAGTTGATTACTTGTAGTACCTAAATAAGCGCTTTTTATTCGTTAATGACCCACGCTTCAACACTATCATGCTTGATAGAAAGTGATGGTGTCGCGTAGGCGGTACGCGGTCTAGAAGATGCCTACCTATGCATTCTTGTTTTTAACCCCCAACGCAAAAACGACGGAGTGTTATAAGTTTGACGTGTCTGTGTGTGTGTGTATGTGTGTGTGTGTGTGTGTGTGTCTGTCTGTTCCCCTGTGGCGCTCAAACGGGTGGACCGATTTGAATGCAGTTTTTTTTATTTGAAAGGTGAATTAGTCGAGAGTGTTGTTAGCTATGTTTGGTGAAAATCGGTCCAAGATGGCCGCCGCTACAAAATGGTGGAGTACATATTTTTTCACAACTCCCTTAATATGGGTATCAAATGAAAGGGCTTGACTAGTAGAATAGCACTGTTGCAAATCCTAGATGGCCGCCGCCACAAAATGGCGAATGTCGGGGGTTTTTTAAATTTTTAATTTAACTATACTTGTTTCTATTTACACGACAAGTTCTAGATTTTTAACAATGACAACTTATTAAAAATACCTAGGCATAAAAAGTAAACGAAAAGAAAAATATAACAATTCATAGAAAAGGAGTTCAACAAAATATCTGAAACATAAAAATGATAGTGGATCTCCAAAAGAGACGTAACAGGGAACCGAAGAGGTTTTATTATTAAGTTAGACCGGTCAAGACGGTACTCCAGACGGCATATAGTGCATCGCAGCCGCACTTGGGGCAGGTAAGTCGTAACCTGTAATAGAGCGAGCGTTGTACCTCGCTCAAAGCGACAAACCCCAGTTTCGTCGCTAGAAGTAATAATGTTAGTGCCGGTGCTGAAATTTCGTACGGCGCAGTTGAAAAATTGCAAAAGAACTCCTTTTGTTAGGTGCTCGGGTTTTCTTTTCTCAAAAGGGGCTGATTTATTATATAACCGTATACCAGCGTCTTTGAGGAAGTGGAGACGCTATTTTAATTTATTTTTTCATTTTTGAAAACATTTATGTGGACATTTACAAACATCAGGCGACAGACAAATAGGGTATATGCAGTTTAGGTCAAACCTTAATTGAGCTAGGATAATGTAATATAAGTCTTGAATAGAAGCAGGCGTTACTTTGCGGAATTCCATGATATTATACACTGAACACAAAATTACTTTGCTATAATCCGCTAACAGTGACAAATTTGTAGGCACAACACCACACAAATTCACCACAAATTTAACTCGACGATCGTTTCGCTCCGACACCGGAGCATCTTCAGGAGATGTCGACTTCACAACGGCTGATTGCAAAGTTTTTGCAATCAATTTGTTGTGCCTACAAATTTGTCACTGTTAGCGGATTATAGCAAAATAATTTTGTGTTCATTGTATAGTAATATAAGTCGTCTCAATCTATAGAAGTTCACTGCTGGACATAGTCTCTAACAAGGATCGCCACAGAAAACGATCTTGTAATCGCGATTGGTCTAAAAACACAATACTAAAAATATTATGCGTGGCATACAAAATTAAACCGTATCAGTTCAGAACAAAAATAATAAGTTCGGAATAAATTTTTTATTACTTTCTTTATTAATTTAATAGTTGTTACTATCTGGTACTCATTTAATTGAATAGCCCTGAAAACACTCGTACAGGATAATATTTTGAATCTATTTTATTAACCCCCGACGCAAAAACGACGGGGTGTTATAAGTTTGACGTGTCTGTGTGTGTGTGTGTGTGTGTGTGTGTGTGTGTGTGTGTGTGTGTGTGTGTGTGTGTGTGTCTGTCTGTTCCCCTGTGGCGCTCAAACGGGTGGACCGATTTGAATGCGGTTTTTTTTGTTTGAAAGGTGAATTAGTCGAGAGTGTTCTTAGCTATGTTTGATGAAAATCGGTCCAAGATGGCCGCCACTACAAAATGGCGGATGATATATTTTTTCACAACTCCCTTGATATGGGTATCAAATGAAAGGGCTTGACTAGTAGAATAGCACTATTGCAAATTCAAGATGGCCGCCGCCACTAAATGGCGAATGTCGGGGGTTTTTTAAATTTTCAATTTACACTTGTCTTAATTCGAGTTCACCCAAGAGTATTCTAGGCCGGGAGGTACCCAGTGGAATTTCATTAAAGGCTTAATTTACATACAAATCCTTATTAAAATACGGCAATTGTTTATAATCTCAGTCTGTAGATTTTCTGGATTTGTTTTCGTAACAACGCCAACAAAGAGCAAATGTACGTAAAGGCCGATTCGCACTTAGCAGTGAAGCATAAGTGCCGCGGCCGCCGCGCCGGTGCAGTTCCGGCACAGTGAAAAATATGTCATTCTCTATGAACTGACACTGAAACACTGCATCGTCACTGATACGGACAGGTGTAAACGCGTTCATAGAGAGTGTATGAAAGAATATTTTTCAATTTTCACTGTGCCGGCACTGATGATTCACTGATATGTGCGAATCGGATTTAAGTGTACGCCACGTTTTCTTCCGATAGAACCTGTGTGCTTAGTCTAAAGCGGAGCACTCGAAAACGAACTCGAAAACTATTGATCGATTTCAGAGTAAAATAGACCTAAAATGGCTTGTATTAAAGTTTGAGTTCGCCAATACATTCAGCATTGTTCGAATGCTGAATGTATTGGCGAACTCAAACCTTAATACAAGCCATTTTAGGTCTATTTTACTCTGAAATCGATCAATAGTTTTCGAGTTCGTTTTCGAGTGCTCCGCTTTAGACTAAGCACACTGTACTAAATTAATGACAATTCATTAATTTAGTACAGGTTCTATCGGAAGAAAACGTTCTTTTTTTAAAAAGCTCTTATTCCGTAGTTTAAAAGTAATGCTCGGTTATAATTTCCCGACAAATAAAGTTAGTATTATATTTTGGAGTTTTAATTTTAGGAAGAAAATTACATTGTTTCATTAAGAGAATTCACCCGAGCGAACTATATACAAATGATGTTTGATTTTTATCTAAATTCATCTTAGATAAAAATCAATTAAACTCAATGAAATTTTGTTATTTTAATGGAAATCTGACAAAGCACACACAGATATCAGTTTCTAAAGCATATTTACACGTTGAATTTGATTGATTAATTTTCGATTAATAATAATTCATCAAACTTCGTTTTGTATGGATCGTGCTACGAAAGAACACATCTTTGGGCACAGTAACTCGTTACTGATAAAGTTTTCATGAAACTCAAAACCAGAGTTAGGTATTATGTAAAACAACACCAGCGTATAAGTTTCCTGGCTCAGCTCGAGTTGCCAAAGAATAACTGAAGGCTCCTGAAACTGGGGGAGGGTAGGTGGGGGGGGTGGAGGGGGTCTGATAGAATTTGATAATAATCAACAAAGTTACCTTCCAAGTTCCATTATTTATCTTCACGCAACGCTTAGTCTAGATACTGATTCCAGTAATTTAACAGGTGTACATAATTACACACTCTTGTTTAACTTTGATATCATATTTAATAATATTTGTTAAGCTTTGATGAAAACAATACTATGCCCTTTAGAAATTTGCCATGACTTCACTTTTTCAGTTTGAATTTTGTTGGATACAAGATCATCATCATCATCATCATGATCAACCCATTACCGACTCACTACAGAGCACAGGTCTCCTCTCAGAGTGAGAAGGGTTTTGGCCATAGTCTACCACGCTGGCCAAGCGAATTGGCAGACTTCACACACCTTTGAGAACGTTATGGAGAACTCTCAGGCGTGCAGGTTTCCTCACGATGTTTTCCTTCACCGTTAAAGCAAATGATATTTAAATACTTAAAACGCACATAACTCCGAAAAGTTAGAGGTGCGTGCCCGGGATCGAACCCACGACCTCCGATTAGAAGTCGGTCGTCCTAACCACTAGGCTATCACAGCTTATTTGGATACAAGATATTAATAAATAACTATCTGTGTTAACAATGTTACTAAACTATCTATCACAGCTTATTTGGATAAAATAACTATCTGTGTTAACAATGTTACTAAACTGTGCTTATTTTATTAGCATGCAATATTTTATGACTTATTATTATTAAAGAAAATGATGTCGTATGCAATAATAATTAATAATAAATTGAAGAGAATGTAGGTAATTATATTAACTGTGTATACGTATACTATGATTAATAAAATAATCTGTTTTAACAAAATCTGTTTTAAAAAAATAGGTAATTGTAAAAAGTTTGTACATAAATTGCAGCGAATCGAAAATGTTTTTTTTTTATTTTCGCTTGTTATGTTAGCCTATAATAAATTGAGCATTTTTGCTTATGTGAACCTAAGGTCAGGTTGAATATTATCTGTGTATTATATAATATACACATATCTATATCAATTATTGGATTTCGGGACATAATGTATTTATTCAATATGTATCTGAAATAAATTCCTGTCATTTTAACTCTCTATAAGAAAACTTAGTCTAAGATATATATAATGAGGGCCTCATATAAGAAAGCTTAGGCTAAGGCTAATGCCATAATGCGATTATGACACAGTGTACACAAATCAGTCGTGAAAACTTCGTACCTACATCTGTCAATTTTATAAGATCGTAGTGAGTACATTCATAAAATAAAACACCACTCCGTCTCTTGTACATCAGAACAAGATTTGAGTCAGCTCTCAGCCGTCAAAGAAATTGCGTAGAAAACATTTTCTACTTAGGATTTTCTCTGATGTGACGAGCGATGCAAAAACGCAGGTAAAAGAGAGACATAATAACGCGGCGTAATGTAAGGCAACGGCAAACGCTTTCCGCTTGTGAACTTTGTGAATTATAAAAAATAAACTCTCAACTTAAGGGAAAATTAGTACTTTATTTAAGACTAGCTGATGGACAAAAAAAGCAACAGACAAACAGAACATGTATTTACGCATTTATAATATTAGCATAGACTCACTGGAAAAATATCAGTAGAATTAAAACTAGAAAAAATTAAAAAAACAAATAAATTTATTATAATCAGATTATAATTTTCTTTATCTACTCTCATATCTTAAAATCCTGATTAAGAAATCAAAATGTATCATATATTTATTAATTGGCCTACTTTATTCACATACATCTATAATATTTAAAAAAAATCATTATAACACTTTTTAGGAAATATTTTTTGTTAGGAAATTCTTGCAAAATAATGTAATAAAATAATTTTTTCTCCATTATAGTACTGGTCTGAGTGCTTAGTCTGTTTGAAGTGCTCCAAAACTAAAAGTATACTATAAGTAATTATTAAGTATACCTACTATTGATCGAATCACAAATGACTTCAGAGCAAAATGAACCCAAAGACTCTTATTTTAGGTCCATTTTACTCTGAAGTCATTGTGATTCGATCAATAGTATACTTATAGTATACTATAAAGTTTTGGAGCGCTCCAAACTGAAACTAAGCACTCTGGTCGAGTCACGACTCTGGGTTCTAGATTTTTAAGCCATGGCGGGAAATTCGGGCGACTTCCTTGGCCGTTTACGTAAGACGTATTGTATTGTCTATGATTATTGTCTGCTATTGTATTACCTACTATAAAGTATAATTTTAGATATTATACGAATTAATATAGAGCATATTTTCTTCCTGGATTTTTTTCTAGACAGCACGGCGGCCAGAGTTTGGCGCTACTATAATTGACCATAGACAATAGATATCACCTGACACTGCAGCCTGCACGCACATTTTGTAACAACTGAATTTTGGCGCCATATGCTAGTTATAATTATTTAATTTTTTTATTTGTTGTTTTTGTTACTCAAAACTTTACAAGAAGTGGTTTTTATTGTCCGGAAAAATGTCTAGCAGTGATACTGAAGATAATTTAACTCCACCTGACCAACGACCAACAATCTTTTGACAGCAAAATCAAGGAAAACTCACGACAAATATTACCAAGATTTTATGGTTTGGATTTTAAGATATGAGTTTAGATAAAGTAGTGTATGAAACTCTACATAATTAGGTGTTAAAACACTCATGTGATACTATTAAAAAACTCACATGCGGCTCGTTTTTAAAACTCACACTCATGTTTTAATAACCTCTATTATGCAACCGTTTCATAAACTGCTATTTTGATTAAAAAAAATAATTTCAATTCCGATTTTTGTTTCTTAGATATATCTTAGATATTTATTTTGATATTAAGAGTTGAGTCTAAAACTCTTTATTTAGCGTATACCTACATAAAATCAAAAATCGAAAAAATCCTTCAAGAAATGGATTACTAACAATTTGAACCACTAAATAAATTGGAATACAAATAACAAGATTCATATAAACATTCCAACGCAATTAAACAAAGTGGAGTTGGCGGACGGAATGATGTTACCCATCACAGAGCACCTGCTACATTTGGAACCAATTACGGTAACGCTGCTTAGTTAGACTGTGGTACACACGGCTGTTGAGGATTTGTTGAGGATAGTAAAATAAAACGTGTAATAATATTATCTATACTAATACAATAAAGCGAAAGAGTTTGTTTGTTTGTTTGAACGCGCTAACCTCTGTAAATACCAGAGGGATTTGAAAAATTATTTTTGCATTTGATAGCCAAATTTTTGAAGAAGTTAGGTCATCATGGTGCCACGGGATTTTTAAAAACTTAAATCCACGCGAGCGCAGTCGCAAGAATCTGCTGCACCGGACAGCGCTGTGTTAGCAGAGCCCGCCAGTAGGTGGACTGACGACACCGGACGAGTTGCAAGGAGCTGTTGGATACAAATGACACAAGACCGTGGCGTGTGGAAGTCCCTACAAAAGACCTATATCTAGCAGTAGACGTCTATTGGTTGGTTGATGATGATGACGACGTCAACACCTTGTCAGACCGTGCATGGGCCGTGCGGTGACACGTTTTGTGTCTATGATTTGGGTTCAAAATGGAACGTAGGCGGAAAGTGGTCGTCATGGATACCGACTGTATTCTATCTCATTCTTTCGCAGGCTAAATCCTTTTTGAATATGTTATGTATATTTATCGGCGCAAATATTAAAATCGTTGATTCATATTTGATTTTTAAAAATACCCGCAACGACGCAACATTATTTTTGTCGAAATGTTGACACCCCACCACCACGCAGGTATTTAAAAGCGGGGCCGCACAGTAGAGGGGCATTCGTTTATGGACATTCAAAGTGACAACACGTTTTATTGGTTAATTATTTGATTATTTGATTGTTCAAAATTTAGTTAATTCAAGTATTAATTCGTGGTTTAATTCAAGTGTTAACTTGAGTATTGAATCGAGTATTGAAATCTAGCATTGTATCGAGTATTAATTCGAATGTTAAATTAGAATATTAATTCGAGGTTTAATTCAAGTGTTAATTAGAATATTGAATCGAGTATTAATACGAGTGTTAAATTAGAATGTTAATTCAAAGTTTAACTCGAGGTTTAATTCAAGTGTTACGAGTGTAAAATTAGAATATTAATTCGAAGTTTAATTCAAGTGTTAATTTGAGTATTAAATCGAGTATTAATTCGAGTGTTAAATTAGAATGTTAATTCGAAGTTTAATTCGAGGTTTAATTCAAGTGTTAATTCGAATATAACTTGAGTGTTAATTCGAGTGTTGATTCTATTGTTAATTCAAGTCTTAAATTAGTGTTTATTTATAATAAACATTTTATGAGTGACATCAACAGTGAGTTTTGATAAACCTTCGGTATCCTGTTCGTACATCAGAAGGAAGGATGAATCAACGCCAAATGCCATCAGCGCCTCCTACAGAAAGATGCAATAGCATTTCCAGCTAATACTAATTTCAAGACGAAATATGTGAAATGATGGCGCAGATGTTTTAGAAAAATTGCAGTATTCCCTCCGAAATGATGAAGAAATTTCAGCCCGAAAAAGTTCGTGTTCGTTTTTCAGAGGTTTATTTTCCTAGTTAGTTAATAAAGGAATGGGGTCAACCTTATATCATGAACGCAAGACAAAAGCAAACTAAAGGCACGATGTACGACTGAAAGCCGCTTACGTACTTCAAGGCAAAGCTCAATCATGGGTTGATGAATGTTTGCTCTGAACATCGACTTGGGCCGCGATAAGGGATGTGTAAACTTGTTTTGGGCGACTTAATGCCGAAAAGAAAATCGGTCTGCGTCGGGAAACCGCGTGTGTTTCAATTATGGAGTTTGAATTTACAAGCGGAGGTGTTATGGTTGTTTGATGCCACGAGAAGAATGAATCAATAAACAGGGCGTATAGAAGTCATCTTTTCGGGTTAAAGAATTTTATTTTTTAACGAATTATTTACAAAATTCACTTAGAGAAACTTAATATCTAATTAGAATATAGATATTTTTGCAGCAGTCAGATGCAAAATACAATTTCAGTTCTATTAATCTACCCTCACAAAAATTTATTCCGTTTGAGAATGCGAGATCGTCGTCACAGTGTAGCAAATATCAGTAATCCAGGAGGTTTATTTGAATAAATTTATATCGTGAAGTATATGTTTTTTGAGTTTGTTTTTAAATATGTTAAACGAGTTCGCATTCTTCACTTCCTTGGGTAATTTATTATACACCTGTACTCCTTCAAATTTTATATTTCTTCCTCCTTGACGTGTACGTATTCGCGGAAGTAAAACATGATCTCCTCTACGACTGCTTCGACTTTGCACTTGGTGTTTTTTGGTGAAAGTAATGTGTGTGTGAATGGATTTGTTGAGAATTTTTCTTATTAATATGCAAGTGTAATATGAATGGAGCTGTTTAATGTTCATTAATTTTGTATCTTTATATAATTTAACTGTAGGTGTTAGGTAGTCATAATTAAATAACATTTTGATTATTTTACTTTGTGCAATCTGTAGATCTTTCAGGTTAGTTTTTGGTGCAAATCCCCAAACTTCGATTAAGTACAACAGGTGTGGTTTAACTAAGGAGTTGTATATTATTTGGCGCACTCGACGAGGTCACTGTCCAGCCTTAGCCCAAGGTCCATGGAAAGAGCATCATTTTGTTACACTTAACGGTCAATATGGGTGCTTGGCTATACCGTTTGGACTGAAAAGCATTCTATCCGTTTACCAGAGAACGGTTGGCAAAAACCTTAGCTGAGGGCTTCCAGGGACTAGAACGAGTTTCGGAATGTTTATTAAAGATGGGATTATCAATAACTAAAAGGAAGTGTTTTTTCATTAAGACTTTCATAGAATTATTTATTTATCTATTTATTTATTTATTACATACGAAAAAAATACGAAAAAAAAGGAACAAAAACAATTTGAATAATAACTTAGATTATGATACATAATAATTATTATTACAGTTGGATGTTGATGCCTAATTTAGGTTTCCTTGTGCTATAGGCATCACCAATCCTACTTAAAAGTGAATAAAGTAATTTCTTACTACATTGTAATCTAAATTGTATTTAATGCCTTAGATTCCTGATGTGCGATGTTATTTTGAGGATACAAAAAAAAAATGATATGCTTTATGATTTGGCCAAGTTGGATGCTAAAAGTGCTCTGTTCACATGATGTGAACGGAGGTGAATATTAATAATAATAATAATAATACAAAAATCTTTATTTTCAGATAAAAATCTAATGTTACATAATAATGAAGTCTAACTAGTAATTTTTCTTTTTTTAATTCTTCGATGTGCTGTTTGAAACGCCGGCAAGTGGTAGTATTTCTGTCTGGAAAGCCAAGGCGGTATTGCGGTCGACGGCGATGGTGTATTTGCTTCCTATTGTGAGATATATTGTGGTGAATGTGATATTTAACTGCACCAATGTGCTGTTTATATTTGCGGAGATCAAGGACAAATCAAGGGAGTCGTAAAGAGTGGTCTTAATATCATCCTCCTGAGCTGTTTAATGTTATTGGCGAGGAGATTAAGCTTGTCAACCCGAAAACAACAAAGGGATTTGTATTGAAAAGAATGACCGAGCAGGCTGAGGGAGATGAGGTGCTTTATGATGGTGGAGAAACCAAGTTGAGGGATTTTTTAGATTTTTGAAGAGTGAATGTCTTACTAGGAGAAACACCAAGACTGGGAGCAGGGCTTGGCCCTAAATATGATGAACCGTGTGAGGTTTTACCAAGCAATAAATGTGAAATTCGCCGAAATAATCAGCGTGATCGTCGATAAAAGTTTGCCATAAACATCTGCGAAGTACACCAAGGTTTGGCATGCAAAGTAATGTGGCCGTATCGGCGATGAAGTCGGGGTAGTTACCCTGAGGTGCAATTTGAGAACGAGGATGTTGTTTGTAGTCGATATGTGATTGTCACATGTTCGCAAGATAAGTATTTTTATGTGTTTTGATTATCTGTGTAACGTGAAAACCAAAAAGAAGCGCTGAGGCTCTGAGGCTGTGGACCAAAATTAGCGCTGAGGCTATGAGGTTCTTGTACTAATAACTTTACGTGTAAGCCAAAATGAGCGCTGAGGCTCTGAGGCTGTGGACCAAAATTAGCGCTGAGGCTATGAGGTTCTTGTACTAATAACTTTATGTGTAAGCCAAAATGAGCGCTGAGGCTCTGAGGCTGGACCAAAATTAGCGCTGAGGCTATGAGGTTCTTGTGATAACTGCTTAATGTGTAAACGTGAAAGCTAAAATGAAATCTGAGACTGGACCAAAATTAGCGATGAGGCTATGAGGTTCTTGTTTGTGTATTAAATGTAGATAAAACATGGTACTCTGAGGCCGGACCAAAATTAGCGCTGAGGCTATGAGGTTCTTGTGCTAATGAGTAATTATTTGAGTTTAAACCAATGTGGGTGTTAAGTCTGCCACGTTTGCACATTAACATGTGTGACGTTATTATTATACGCGTGTATTAACGTGTGCAATTCATGCGAATTGATAAAATTGTGTTTCTTTTATTTTTCAGCCAAAAAAATCTGGTAAGGCGCAGAGACGCGCCTGTTATCAGTATGGCCGTATCGGCGCAAATATTAAAATCGTTGATTCATATTTGATTTTTAAAAATACCCGCAACGACGCAACATTATTTTTGTCGAAATGTTGACACCCCACCACCACGCAGGTATTTAAAAGCGGGGCCGCACAGTAGAGGGGCATTCGTTTATGGACATTCAAAGTGACAACACGTTTTATTGGTTAATTATTTGATTATTTGATTGTTCAAAATTTAGTTAATTCAAGTATTAATTCGAGGTTTAATTCAAGTGTTCATTTGGGTATTGAATCGGGTATTGAAATCTAGCATTGAATCGAGTATTAATTCGAATGTTAAATTAGAGTATTAATTCGTGGTTTAATTCAAGTGTTAACTTGAGTATTGAATCGAGTATTGAAATCTAGCATTGTATCGAGTATTAATTCGAATGTTAAATTAGAATATTAATTCGAGGTTTAATTCAAGTGTTAATTAGAATATTGAATCGAGTATTAATACGAGTGTTAAATTAGAATGTTAATTCAAAGTTTAACTCGAGGTTTAATTCAAGTGTTAATTTGAGTATTGAATCGAGTATTAATTCGAGTGTAAAATTAGAATATTAATTCGAAGTTTAATTCAAGTGTTAATTTGAGTATTAAATCGAGTATTAATTCGAGTGTTAAATTAGAATGTTAATTCGAAGTTTAATTCGAGGTTTAATTCAAGTGTTAATTTGAATATAACTTGAGTGTTAATTCGAGTGTTGATTCGATTGTTAATTCAAGTCTTAAATTAGTTTTTATTTATAATAAACATTTTATGAGTGACATCAACAGTGAGTTTTGATAAACCTTCGGTATCCTGTTCGTACATATTTATACCTCTCTGTCACTTGTGCAGCGCACTCAAATGACCTCATATCACCTTATGGACTCCTGGTACGCAAGAGAGGATTTCGGTGTCGCTTTTTCGTTTCATCGAATTTCAAATACACAACGATACTAAATAAGTTTCACTTCAAAAAAATACATGTGAAACAGAAGACAAAAAATAATCCCAAATCTATGCTCACGAAATTGCAGGCAAAGTACCTATTTGAATTTTTAAAGTGCGTTTGTACGCACGCGAAGTTCGTGTGTATTATGACTCGTACAGAATCCGGAGCGCGTAAATCATCGCAACTTAAAACACACAAACAACAACTTTGATACAGCACACCTCCGCAAAGTTAAGAGGTAATTTGCATACATTATCATCTCAGGTGTTCTCCTTCTATCTTTGATTTTATTGTACGTTCGGGTTGTGCTTCGCGATTATTGGTAACATGTGTAGAGTCGAATGAAATTATTACTAAACAAGTATATAAATTAAAAATTTTAAATATCCCCGACATTCGTCATTTTGTGGTGGTGGCCATCTTGGATTTGCACAGTGCTATTCTACTAGTCAAGCCCTTTCGTTTGATACCCATATTGAGGGGTTTTTGAAATATATGTAATCCGCCATTTTGTGGCAGCGGCCATGTTAGACCAATTTTCATCAAACATAGCTAACAACACTCTCGACTAATTCACCTTTCAAACAAAAAACCGCATTCAAATCGGTCCACCCGTTTGAGCGCTACGGGGGAACAGACAGACACACACACACACACACACATAGACACGTCAAACTTATAACACCCCGCCGTTTTTGCGTCGGGGGTTAATTAATAATGTAACTAGTCTATACATTATAATAAAATCGTAGAAATCGTAAAAAAAATATGTCTATTCTATTCGGCTTTGCTTCAGCTGTCCACAAGATAGTTAAGCTACTTGTAACAATTTTGTTTTGAAAAGAGCAACTGCTGAGTTTCTTGCCGGCTCTTCTCAGCAGAATCAGCATTCCGAACCGGTGGTAGATTCTTGACGTGTCATAAGAGCCACAAGTTGGCCTACATGAAATAAATGATTTTGAATTTTGAATTTAGACTTGACGTGTCATCAAAGATTTTTGCAAAAAAATAACTGGGGAACATTATAAGAGATAAGTACTGTAACTGAACTAACGACCTTATGAAAATCTATACCCTTTAAATTCCTATAGATCTTTCTAAAGATTATGTTTTTAAATAATTTCTTTAAAATGGCACGTGAACGATAGTGGTAGAACCCTTTATAATGTTGTGTCCGTATCAACCCAAGAACTTTTAGAGCGTCAGAAGTAATGAGTTCAATTGACTTAGACGATTTAATCTAGTTCGTGTATTGAAGTGTCGGTTCCTGCTTAGTTTTATTATAAAATATGTTAGCGTTCAAGCTATGGTTAATAGTGACTTGGTTTGTTATTTCGAGATCATACAATCAATAGTGGGATGACACACTTTTAGTTCGAATGAAGATTAACTCCTTTCCCCAAAGAGAAAGAAGTTCATCAAGGCATCATTCATACTTTAAGCAATAAAAAATATGAATGAAGGTTGTTAGCTCCCGTCACGCTAACAACGATGAGCCCCTCCCTTTTGTAGTACTCTAGTATCGCATACAGAGTTAGTTATAGTATTAATTTATTATCATTATTTCGCTCCTTATATATTTTATAGTATGGTTGCATGAAATACTAGATATACTAGCAAACCATTGGGCCCCCTCCCCTCACACTCAGGCATCATCCCAAAGAGTTGTTTTTTAACCGTGGTTGTCTCCACAAGACTTTTTTATAGTGGTGTGCACCACTTAAGACCTTTGTTTAGAGTGTTTAAGTTCCACTATGTTTGTTAAGTCATTAGTGAAGAGCGAGGTTCGCTGCGGTACGTATGATGTAGGTTTGTTATTATCATGGAAGCAAGCTCGAGGCAAAGCTTACTGAGGTATATCAGTTATATGTCCATAGTAAAGGAGGAAATCCTTTGCAGTAATTATTGGTATTTGTCAGTCAAGGAAGTGCAAGACTCACTGTGGTAAAATAGTAGAACTATTTACACAGGCCTTAGAACTCAACACAACATCCAACCACTTCCTCAAGCAGTCCTATCAACTCACGCCCCAAGCTTATAACGCCTTGAACGTGCATCGACCAGACCACTCGCAAATGTAGTTATCATTTGTCATGAAAGAGTAAGGCTCGCTGTGTTCGCCGGCCTGGAACCCAACCTAACTTCCAACAGAATGTCAGAAGTTATAACTGAGCGAGGCTACGCAGCGTTTATCACCGGCCTGAAACCCAACCTAACATCTAACTGAATGTCAGACGTCAAGGCCAAGCGAGGCTTCTCAGCGACAAATGGTCCACAGGTCTAACTCAACCTTATAATAAATAGTTCGAAATATTATGTTAATAATAATACGAAGTGCTGTCACCACGGAGTGGTGACGAACTCCAATAGTTGTATCAGAGCAAGTTCGAATTAGTATATGTGATCGTCTGTCGCTATCTCAAAGAGAGGGTTCACAAGGCATTCCAGACGCCGGGCTCCATTCCTCTGTACAGCAACAAACGATAGTGTATCGCCCCTAGTATTGATATATGGACGCAAGTCGCCATGTTCAGAGAGATGCACAAGCACTTATGCCAGTCTTCCTCTCATGAATAGCGCCAAAGCGTATAATTAGTTTAACACATAAAATATGATTAATATATCTGATCGTCTGTCGCTATCTCAAGGAAAAGAGTACACAAAGCATCTCAGACACCAAGGCTCCCCTTCTCTAATCAGCAACAAAATGATAGTGTATCGCCCCAGCATTGATATATGAACGCTAGTCGCCATGTCAAAAAAGGTTCACAAAACACTTCAATGTGTTAGGGCTCCCTCCAATGAATAGCGCCAAAGCGTAAGATTTGTATAGCACTTTAAATAGATTTTGTATATCGCCCCTATAAGCATTTCAATACTTATCCACACCAATGTAATTTATATTTGTCTTTGAGCATGCGCTCGTTTCTACTATTACAATTCGTTAGTCTCAAAATATGCGGTCCGCAGAGCTTTGTTTATACGCGAGCTCGACTACTCGTCACTATTGACGCTCGCAGCCGCGGCCGCTGTGGTCCCTCTCATATAGCGGACGGCTACAAAACAGCGGTAACGACACGAAAATCAAAGTTTATAAAAATTGTTATTTTTATGATCCCATGTGAGAGTACATCCTTATACATAATTAATGAACCCATTTTGATGAGATTCAAACAAGAAAAAAAATTGTACTATCGAACCATATACTTTTAATAATATTTATTTAGTATTGAATATTGGGTCGTTACAGTACCTAACAGCAATTTTTGAAACTTTGTCTGTTTGTCTATTTGTATATTTTTCCTGTCAAGAGAGTCTCAGTAGCAGCCCAGAGTTGGGAAATTTGTGGTGGAAAACACACGGAGCGGAGAAAATACATACGTGCCTCGGAGAGCACGTAAAGCAGTCGTTTGATCTCACTTCGGTTGTACCGGATTGGCGTTCCATTGGACTATGAGAGTGAAGGAATAGAGAGTAGACCGTGTCTGCGCACACGCTTCTGTACTATACTGTTACTACTACTACGCTTATGTACTATAATATTATATGTAGTTGGCTAGTCTCTGGGCGTTTGTGCACTTACTCGTTTTCGATTCGTTTTCGATTCGTGTTCGTTTTTTTAATGAACATCATAAAAACGTATACGAAATTCACGAATGACATTTGTGCACTTAATCGTGATTTCACTATACGTTTTAAGCATTTCGTAGATAAAACCGTGTTCATAATGTGTGCTGCATTTAATCGTCGTCAGCTTTTCGCACTTCTCTTATACATTCTGGATACATCCTCTATTGATAAACAGAAGTATTCGAGGAGCACTTATCGATCATCACTTAATGAGACATCATGAAAAAACTTTTTTTAATTACTATCGAAAGAATGTTGCTACTTTCGATTTCATATTGTGTCATATAAAAAAAAAGATTCCTCGGCAAGACACACGTTTTAGAGAATGCATAACTCCAGAAAAAATGCTGGCAGTAACACTAAGGATTATGAATATTTCACATGGTACGGTTAGTATCAAAATTATCTAAGCATACGTCATATATTTTGTGAACATCCCAAGTGGACATTATGCTCTTGTAAGAAAACAGTAACAACTAAATATCAGAAATGATATTTTTTATGAAATGTTCATATTTTGCTAATAGTTTTTGACTACCAACCACAGGTATGGAAATTTTGATGAAGTATACTACAATATTTAGGTATTTTACTCGAAGTAAAACTAATTTACTAGAAAGAGTGCAGAGATATAAATATCTAGGCACTTGGCTGACTGAAGAATGGGATAGTGAAACAGAAATTAAAACCCGGATTGAAGTCGCCCGTAGTGCTTTTCAAAGCATGAAAAAAGTACTCACTAGCCGCAACCTGAACATCTCATTACGCAAACGCCTTCTACATTGTTACGTATGGCCAATTCTTCTTTACGGATGCGAATCCTGGACCATAAAAGAGGATCTACGAAAACGTTTAGAAGCATTCGAAATGTGGGCCTACCGACGCATGCTGAAAATTAGCTGGACCCAAAAGGTTACCAACGAGGAAGTCTTGCGACGAGTTTGTTGTCAACGCGAACTTTGGCAAACCATCAAAAAAAGAAAGGTTGCTTATCTGGGGCATGTGCTTAGACATGACAGATACGGACTCCTGCAACTGATAATGATGGGCAAAGTGGCAGGCAAGAGGCGCATCGGTCGCAAGAGGAAGTCTTGGTTGCGCAACATCAGGGAGTGGACTGGGATTGCGAGTGCCGCCCAGCTGTTTAGCCTCGCAAGAGACAAGGCACAATATAAAATTCTGACGGCCAACCTTCGCTAGTCGGAGAGGCACCTAAAGAAGAAGAAGAAGAAAACTAATTTGAATGAAACAAACGATTTATTTTAATGCCAAACTAAGTAGGTATTAACTTTTAATAATAATCAACTGCTTTGAATCATGTTTTGTTGGAATTCAAGATACCTATGTTTTCCAAATACCTCACAACATCAGGACTCATCTCTGCCCTCTTTCCACACACCATTCCACTCGCGTCCTTATTTTAAAACGATTCGATGTGAAGAATTCACGAATATATAAACACGAAAACTAATCGAAAACGAGTAAGTGCACAAACGCCCATACAGTTATAAGGAAGGCTATGTCGAATCGTGTTTTCACGAAACACGAAAACGAATCGAAAACGAATAAGTGCACAAACGCCCTCTAGCTCCGTTTAGATCAGACGCCATTGTAGGAATTATAGTCGGTAAGAATTCAATAAATGAACTCTTTAATCACCCCACGTTTTTTTAGACAATTAACCGGCAGCCTAAACTTGTCTAACCCTTATTTAAAAATGACCCGTTCAATTAAAAGAGCTCCTTATTAATTGATCCGAAGATTTCGCGGAAATTGCGATCTCCACTCCCCACCCCCTGGTGTATCTCTGGCTTTAATTTAGAATTGTTGGCGCTAAGGGAATGCAATTTACGTAAAATAATTGTTTGATTTCAAATATTCCGACTTCACCCCCATCATTTATTGTGAAAAATAAAGTAAATTGCGATGAAACCAAGAAACAGAAAAATTGGTTAATTTCAGTGCTACGTTGTTCAATCATAATAATTGATTTCATGATTTGCGAGATAAGTCGCGAAGGTTATTTTTATAGGGCACAAATTTGCAAAGAAAGCTTTCTTTCTTTCTTTCTTATTGCGCACTAGTTGATGCCCGCGACTACTGTTCGCGTTTTTAAAAATCCCTCGGGAACGAACGTGCGTGCGGAAATGTACGAAGCGAATGATAGTTAGTCATTATATTTTCGCGTTGTTCAGATTGACTGCGATTATTTTACGTTATAATTTCTAAAATTCAAAACGTTATCCAAAACGTTCTTTATTGTAGGAAAAGTAATTAAAGTAGTTCGTACCTAGATACAAGTAATTAGGTATTTAAAAATTCATTTATATAAATTTAAATTCTTTGTTTCTTCGTAGATATAGGCATTTAAATGGGGAAATTTCTCAAAGAGCGGCTTCAAATTTGGAAGTTATAAGCTCGTTTTTGCACATGCAATTTGAAAAAAAAAAAAACATGAACTTTAACAAATATAGCGCGCGTGCATTCTTCTATACGAAGTGTTTGAACAGAAGTTTTGATCGCGTTTCTTTATAGCTCGCGCGTGTACGAGATTATAGGTGCATATAAGCTGGTTCTTCTTCTTCTTCTTAAGGTGCCATCTCCTACCGGAGGTTGGCTATCATTCTGGCAATTTTGATTTTACAGACAGCCGCACGAAACAAGTATCTGGTGCTTAATTTGAACCACGTCCTGAGGTTTTTCAGCCATGAGGTTCTTCTTCTTCCAGGGGGTCTTCTTCCTTGTATCTTCCCCTGCATTATAAGCTGGAGTAGTTGGTACTTATTTCTGCGCATTATAAGCTGGTACGACATACGAATGCGACAAAAACACGCATTTGCAAACGTACTACTACTAATGCGCGCACAAAGACGTCTGTCCGAAAGCGCCCTAATAATTGCGCCGTATCGCGTTCGCAATGATTTCGCTTGCGTTGACGTTGACGTAGACGTTGCCTTAGATTGACCGAAGTTTTAAGGACCTCCACATTTCTGATCTCACGTACAGGAACTCTAACCGTCACTCGCTGAGTGACTCTTAACTTTCTATCGATTAGAAAGCGTCGGTATATTATGGATTTCATATATCCAAAAAGGGCCGTAAGCATCTCTCCGGCAATTTATCTCAAGACGGGCGCAAGTTCCCGGTCCGCGTTTCTGCCTCATTCTAACTTGTAATTTGTTGTGAAACGCAATTATACAAGGCGCTCCGGGCTAATAGCGCAGCGGTATTTTCGACCCGATGAGACGTGGCCTCACTTTAAGGCGTACTCAACTATGAAACGCTTTTGAAGTGCCTCTCATTCATTAACCTTGCTTATACCCGCGATTTGGTCCGCGTGGATTTAGGTTTCTGTCAAAATTCCTTAGATTACTTACATCAATAAGCCAATACCTATACTTATATCATTTTCTTGTTTAATCTTTCACCTGAATGTGAAAATCTGGTAGAATTATGTTCAATCATTCCAAAGATTAGACATACAGATAAAGATTTAATATACTTACATGTGTTTAAAAGGTATTTCAAAACCACAGATTCTTCAATTTGATTTATTTGCAAAGACTGTATGAGTTATTATTTCGTTGTGCATTAAAAATTTTAACGTTACTTATGCCTTTGCGATTTCTTTCACATTGTATAGCATCTTGTTACATCATCGTTTCTGGTCTTAAACTGACTTTACAATAGCCAGTTGCACATTAGGCAGTTAAACTTTAACTTACGCATCAAAATACAACTAAATACGAAGTATTGGTTAACCTTAATCATTATAGACACAAATGTAGAACAGAGACTTTGTACTAATTGTGACCTAGGCATACAAATAGCGTTTTACATACATGTCGCGTGTAGTACAGCATTAAAAACAGGTACTCTTTATTGAAACGGTAATGCACTTAGGCCACATTAAACAGACCGTGCCATTACCATCAAGGTTCGTTTGCTCTGCTGTGCTAATTGAAACAGAAAGGAGAGTTTAACCTTACAAACAAAAAGTCACCCCTCGAAAAGAGTTGCTATAGGTCTCGATCCCCTTCGTCATAGTAGCGGACCACTGGGTCTGAAAAGTTTATTGAAGAATCATCGAAGTATTAATTGTAAATAATGTTGGAGGAAGGAACTATTTTGTACACTTAGAATAAATAGGTAAAGAAAGGCAGTCGTCGACGCGGCGATAAGCCGTTTTTAGCAAGCCTAAAAGACTCGGTACGTCTATCGTCGCGTCAGTGCTCAAGGTACTCATGCGCTTGTGTGCGTATCGGCAAATGTAATTACAGGGCACATATGGGTTGGTTTATAGCTTACGTTTCGAGCGGTTTGTTAGAAACTTCCATTCTAAGTGTAAATAGTTCGATGTTTGTACATTTATTTATCAATGTATGGTATTGTTTTCTGGAATATATTGGGACTTAAAAATATTCAGTGTGCGTGAAATGCGTTCTTACTTTTTTTTATAAAAAAAAACATCCTTTTTTATAAAAAAGGTAATTCGCCGGAAACTGGATACAAGCGACACAATATCATGTTCTTTGGCGAGACTTTTGTCAAGTAGTGTGAAGAAGTAGAACGTGTTTTAATTTAGTTAGAGTTTGTTTCGCTTAAACGTGTTGCTTGGTGGTTTAACTGAACATACATGGTCATTACGCGACTTTTGTTGTAAGCAAGAAAAACATTAGTGAGAAAAACAATGAGCCTTATTGTTGTTGTGCATTAGCGACTTCAAACATGTTTCTAACAGGGGTGGGCTGTTTTAACTTTGTGGTGTCGATTAATACTAAACCCGTTGTCTTAGGTGAATGAGAAACGTGAGAACGCGACATAATACGACGGCGACGCGAAAATATCAAACAGTAGCTGAGCCTTCACGTAGCCTACGTTGTTGCGTAGATAAGTTTGTCATTTTCTATGGAGTCGTATCACATCGCGAAATGTTAGACTGATTATGATTAGAACTGTAACTGAGGTGAGCGGCCGCGACGCGCGACAGCAGTCGATGGCGACGTGTCGCAGTCGCGTAGGTACCTCAAATCACGTGACCGCGACAACCGACCGCGACTTCAGAACTCTTGACCATTGTCCGTGGGATCGATGCGTATTTTTGCTCTGCAGGCTTTATGAACTCCCATATTAGGTATCGTTAATGTATACGTATCTACATCAAAATAGTGGTACAATGAAAAGCGGCAGGTATACACCTACTCTTAGTTAAAGGGTAATATCAATTTACACTTTGATAAGATTTTCTTGTCAGTGCCTGATTAATACAAGGTAACGCCTCGCTTTGTGGTATAGTGTTACACATAGAAGTGTAATCGTACACCTTGAGAGTATGGAACAATACGCTATTGTGGAAGCATCTTTACAGTGTTTTTGCCCGATTTATTATACACGAAGTATTGAGTCAGCCTGCTGCACTTTTCAGGGAGATTATTTTCTAACTTAGTAATCATCACGAAATGAAAGACACCGAATTATTTCGATATACATTGCTGCTTTACTGTGTGAAATAAAAATAACATTTCATAGCAAACCTTCAATAGATTAAAAATATATTATGACAAATAATCTCAGTGGTTTTCTTTTTTTAATAGCCACTGTGTTAGCAGGTCATGAATGTCCTCTCACCCGAATTTCGGAAACGGCTGTAAATCCCAAAAAAGGGGAGACATTAAAGTCCACAAGTGGTGCACTCTCTATTCCTTCACTCTCATGGCCCGATGAGACGCCAACGCAATACGAGTCGTATTATACTACTGAAGAGAGATCACTCGAAAGATCGATGGTTTTACGTACTCCCTAAGGCACTATGTAACACTTAAGAAACTGTTACGATTAAGATTTATTCCTAGACCTAGATATAGTAAATCGTAAAAGTCTTATTAAGTCGATGCCCTATGTTCTTCCACTTTTAGCCTTGTTAACGTAGTATTGCAATATTTGTTTTGAACATATTATATTGTACATCTTCTTCTACGCAGCAGTAGACAATCTATATTCTATACTAATATAAAGAAGTTTGTCCTGATTGACTAACTGACTGGTCATCAACGCATAGCCTAAACCACTGAAGCTAGAAACTTGAATTTTTCACAGTAGCTTCTTTTTTTGACGTAGGCGCACATTAAGAAAGAAATATTGCGAATTCCACCTCTAAAGGGGTTAAATAGGGGATGAAGTTTTTATGAAAGTCCGTCATTTTTAAAGTTATATCCATGAAAATCGGTATTTGTACTGTCTGTTAAAAATAAAGAACACGTGTTTCAGGAATTTTGGAAAAACTACCCCCAAGTGGGTTAAATGGAAAGTTTGTATGAAAATCCGTCATTTTTAAAGTTATTTCAATGAAAATCGATAATATCTGTATTGTCAGTTAAAAATAAAGAATTGCGCGTTTCAGGAATTTGGGAAATTCTACCCCCAAGTGGGTAAATTAGGGGATGAGATTTATAAGAATCCAAGCGGACGAAGTCTATAGCATCTGCTAGTCAATCATAAATTCATCTGGACGCCATCTTGTATCGCAACCGCAACTCGCAAGGGTAGATTGCGCAACCGCTTGCCATATCCAACACTACCGCATCCAATTGAGGCGTACATATACCGTAAACTGCTTTAACGTTAATAGTCTGTCAATTACGTTCGTGATCGTTTTGCAATATCCGTATGTGTAACCTATTGACGAATATACCTTTCAGGTATAGCTACTATTGGAACGAAGTTCCTTATCGCGCGTTGCGAAAGGGGGCTAGACGGAAAAAATTAAGACCAAAAATTGTAACGACACTTTTTGCTATAGTTGTAAGCCGTGCGGCGTGAGCGTGTTTCTCTGTCTGTCTCTCTCTCTCTCTCTCTTATAGAAAGCAAGCCAGTTATTTTCGTTTCGTCTTTCTATTTCGCATTGAACAGTGTGGTGTCGCGACGATTATTTTTGTTGAGTGTATACAGGATATATTATAGTGTATACAGTATACAGGAGATGTCGACTTCACAACGGCTGATTGGCAACAGGCAATCAGCCGTTGTGAAGTCGACATCTCCTGAAGATGCTCCGGTGTCGGAGCGAAACGATCGTCGAGTTAAATTTGTGGTGAATTTGTGTGGTGTTGTGCCTACAAATTTGTCACTGTTAGCGGATTATAGCAAAGTAATTTTGTGTTCATTGTATAATTATTACAAAATCAACGATGAAGAAAATTGAAAGCTGTGATGCGACATCGATAATGCATTCAAATAAACCGATCATTTCTATCTTTATACTTTTCATCTATTTACAAGTCGACTACTTTTATACGTTACGACAATATACCTACTTGCGCAAAAGATAATTAAAATTACATCCGCGAAAGTACATCCTTGTAAATTGCCAAGGTCTACTTGTGCAATTTCCCATTCCCCGGCAATCGGGGAATTATTTCCCGCCGACACGGGAAGAACTATAAAATGTTTCGTCGGGTAAACGTTTCCGACCATGGGAAGATGTAGCTACTACTTAAGATGGAAGCAGGCTAACCTGGAAGGGATACCTATGGCAGTTTGATTAAACCCCTAATCGATTTCTACCGAGTACGATCCCCGGCACGCACCTCAACTTTTCGGAGTTATGTGCATTTTATGCAATTAAATGTCACTTGCTTTAACGGAAACATCGTGAGGAAACGTGCATGCATGAGAGATCTGAATAGTGTTCACAAAGAGGTGTGAAGTCTTTTAAACCGCTCTTGGCCAGCGTGGTGGACTACGGCCTAAACCCTTTCTCGTTCTGAGAGGAGACCCATGCCCTGTAGTGGGCTGGTAATGAGTTGATAATTATGATGATGATGATGATGATGATGATAATGGTGATGGTGGTGGTGTTGGTGGTGGTGATGATGACGACGACAACGATGATGACGACGATGACGACGGCGACGACGATGATGATGATGATTTGTTTCTATGCGGCATCGTACCGGAACGTTTGAGTCTTGTTTATGACATTTTACAATTTGATAAAATGGAATTCACCAGTGCTAAGTCGGATTTCATTAAAACTCTGCGGAACCGCTGACCGTTCCTACGCGACCCATCAATATCCGAGACACCTAGTGTAGCTTCATATTTCGTGTTTTACACAATATAACAAGTTGTGAACTGAAGCGGAAAACTAAAAAAAAAATTACTCAAGTAGATCGGTACTCCAAAATGAATTATAACAAAAAAACTATTTATTTGATGCCTAATTTTTGTTTTCAAAAATCTCGAAGCAAGGTTTCTGATTTTCTGGAATGTAAAGACGCTTAAAAAGAAGATAGCTTACATCCCAGACACGGAAATTCTTAGGATAACTAATGTACCAGAATGTAACACATTCTGTAACACATTGTATGAATAAAATCTTATTTCTTTCTTCTTTTATATCAAGTTTCAAATATATTTTATCATAAGTAGTACGAACTCAGTATAAGCATAATATTTAATTAATGTTTTCATTCTTCAATAATTAAGTAAATTGAAGACAACTAATTATACTATGATTTTTAATTCGGGGGAATTCTGACAGCTCTCATTGTCATTTACAGATGAGATATTTGTATGGAAAACAGGGTTAACATCTACGATGTACGATTTTACCCCAAACTACTTTAATTCCCTGTCAACATATAAAGCTCTAAGCCGCGTAATAATATTAGTCGTTTCGCCCTAAAATAGAAATTGCTAAGAGTGGAAACTAGAAAGTGCACACTAACAGCAATAGAAAACAAAAGAAGTACATTGAAAAATTTTATTCAAAATGGATGTCGAATGACATTATCACCATGAAGTGTCTGTCAGGCATTTGTCATATCTATATGCGGCAGTTGATTTGTATTTGCATAAGTTTTTAATTTTTTATCTTTTTTGTGTTGTGGGAATTGTTTTATCTCTGGTAACATTAGGAAACGTCAGAATTCCACGGAATTAGAAATCAGAGTATAGTAGGTTGCGTTTTTTATTTAAAATTTTTATCTGTTTTTTTTTTAATTCAAAGAGAACTCACAAATCGCTTATGACTCGACACCCCGTATCCCGGACACGTCCTGTCGCGATACATCAGTGTACTATTGGCGCGGTCTCACTACCACATTTGCATGTAAATTGAATAACGACGTAGAGCTTTAGACGTCACCCGAACGTTTGTCCAACGAAGATCCATACTTCTTAACTAGGTTTCGGTGATTACACAGTACCTATCTATGCATAGTTTTGAAAACAAATGCACATAGATCATAGTCCGGCAGCCACCGAACAAATTTTTTAGTTATTGACAGGCTGAAACTTCGTGAAGGTTCGATTCGACGAGACGCCCAAGTTTTTTCTTTGTGAAATTTCTCGATAGAGGTAGCTACTGTGGTGCGCAGCTCTAAAACATGTCGATTTGGTGGGTGTCGAAATGGTCTGAATAACAGTGAGTGTTTTATTTGAATACTGAGATGATTGGATAATAAACTCGGAAAAACAATTGTCCTACAAAATTGATGATTTAACTGCAGCGTCCTCCACTCCGAATATGTTCAAAAAACGAGGTCATAAAAAATTATTAATAACCAGCTGATTTTTTGTTAGCAGCTTATTAAATACTAGCTTTTGCCCGCGGCTTCGCCCGCGTAAATTTCGGTTTTTCACAAATCCTGAGGGATAAGTAGATTTCTGGTCCACCCGCCCCCCGCCGCGCGGCGGCGTACCGCGTTACCGCGTACGGCGGGCGCAGGGCACAGGGGTGCGCGGCGCAGCGCGGGGAGTTCCGTGCAGCGCGAGCGTCGCGGTCGGCCGTCGCGCGCAGCGAAAATACCTATCAGGGCGTTTTTTAACATAGGTAGGTACTTACCGATTTCAACACAATTCCTTTTTTGAAAGTCGTTTAAAAAAGTAGCCTATGTTACTCCTTGGTTAATCCTCTACTTGTCTGTGAAAGTCCCGTCAAAATCGGTTCAGCCGTTCCGAAGATTAGCCCGTTCAAACAGACAGACAGACAAAAATTTTAAAAACGTGTGATTCGGTTATGGTATCGTTCAAATACCATAACCGAATAAAAAAAAATAAAGCTGTGATAGCCTAGTGGTTAGGACAACCGACTTCTAATCGGAGGTCGTGGGTTCGATCCCGGGGCACGCACCTCTAACTTTTCGGAGTTATGTGCGTTCTAAGTATTTAAATATCACTTGCTTTAACGGTGAAGGAAAACATCGTGAGGAAACCTGCATGCCTGAGAGTTCCCCATAACGTTCTCAAAGGTGTGTGAAGTCTGCCAATCCGCTTGGCCAGCGTGGTAGACTATGGCCAAAACCCTTCTCACTCTGAGAGGAGACCCGTGCTCTGTAGTGAGCCGGTAATGGGTTGATCATGATGATGATGATGATGATCGTTCAAATAACCATATGAGCTTAATATGTGGTAGTTATTTCGAAATTACAGACAGACACTTCAATTTTATTTATTAGTATAGATTTGTATAATGTAATGGCCACATAGTCCTACAAATTTAGTGGTATCAATCTATTGTAAGGTTTGAGCGCTCAATAAAATATATTGGGGTATTGGTGAAAATTATTGTAGTATCAGTTGTATATCATACCTACTTAATTAATATTATCTTGATATTATAATAATTGAATATAAATAACCATTTATTTGCCAGAATCTCTGTGCAATATGCTAATATGACAATGCACAGAGATTCTGGCAAATATGTGATGGTAGGTGGTTAAGACACCGGCCTACCTTTCGGGGGGACCAGGAAGACCAAAGGGGCCCAAAAGGTTCACGTATGTGCACAGGATTTATCTCTAGGAAAAGATTCATGCGTTCCGTCACGTTTCATAATAATATTAAACCCGTAAAACGATTACCAGGTATAGAATGGAAACAAAATATCACCGGTGGCGTTCCATTGTGACACGTCCTATAAACGTACCCGCTTGTACGGGGCTTATAACACCTAGTAGCGCTAAGAGCATTACGTTTAACCTCACATAAATAATATATCGCATTAAGACACGTTCGTGTCCCACCATGAAAGCGTCCTCAGGGGCTTTGAGAGTATTTTTGAGTAACAAATCTATAGAAATTGTAAGCAGATTATTCTATATGAGGGATGCGGAGGTGAGTTGGAGCTCTGTATTTACTATAGAGGATGTTTAAAGGATTATATGAGACTAAATGTTATTATGAAACACAGTTTTTTTTAGTGTGCTGAATAAAGCTTTTATTACTGGGTACTATTTTGGTCTGGGTCTGTACAGTAGTTTGGTAATTGGAGCACACTTATTTAAAGATCATAATACAGTCTCAATAGATCGTAATAATGTCGATAATATCTTCCCACAGTAGCATAACTGAAGACGAAGCTTCGTGTTAAACGACTCAGGTATGAAAGAGGCATTAGATCATTACACTAAGTAAGTAGTGAAGTGATATACAAAATATAGCTTGTAAATTAAGTAGATCTACTATCTACTAGATAGAGCTACGATTTACTTAATTTTGAGTTCGAGTTTGAACTAGGTTTAAATTTCAGAAACAGGGTACTACACAAACATCCTACTTATATTATAAATGTGTAAGTGTGGATATTTGGATGTTTGGGTGTTTGGATGTTTGTTACTCAATTGCGCAAAAACTACTGAGTGGATTTGGCTGAAATTTGGAATGGAGATAGATTATACTCTGGATTACTTTTTATCCCGGAAAATCAAAGAGCTCCCACGGGATTTTGAAAAAACCGAAATCTATAGTTATATCTATAGTTTATAGTATAAAGGTTGGAAAAGGGAGCGGGAACGGGAACCAGAAATCCATGATTCCCTCGGGATTTTTAAAAACTGATTTTCACGCGGGCGAAGCCGCGGGCAAAAGCTAGTTATTAATAAGTCAGTTAAACACAAAAGGCAACACAAAATGGCGGGGACGTTACCAACAAATCCGTACACCCTTAACGACTGTAAATCCTACCCTTTAATTTAATGAGCTCTAAAACTCAGGCTTCCTTGAGAACAAAAGGATGGTACGAACTCCCTTCTCTTCATCGGGGCCCGTTTACAATTTGACGTAGCTATGTCTTAGACGTATTGTTGACGATTACTCTCAGTGATAGAGGCAGAGTAAATAATAATGCTCCTCATAAACGTGGTGGCACTGAGTATGGCTGAAATTCTGGTTCTATCCTTTTGATGGGTTATGCGTATTGTTTCTATTGTAATCACAAAACAAATAAATTAAATTGAAGTATCTGTTAGTGATTTCGAAATAACATATTGAGCTTTAATTAATTGTTTGGACTATATAATAACCCAAACACATTTTATTAATTTTTTTTGTTTTTCTGTCTGTTTGTTCGAGCTAATCTTCTAGTATAGAAATAATTAAGAAAATTATTGAACGATAGAATAACCCAAACACAGACGCAGACTCTGTCTGCTTTTTCAGGCTAATCTTAAAAAGCCGATTTTGAGCATTTTTTTGCAGGTAGAAGACTATACAAGGAGTGAGCATACATATATCATATTTTCAGTATATTGTTATTACGCCAATGAAAGAGACAATTCCATATCTACTAATCAATCGGTCGTGACCATAAATAATCTAGGGTAATTGCCTTAAAAAAGAATGCCATTACGAAATGTATAACACACCTCAGTCTATAAATAAAAAGGTCAATTTACTGTTGTGTCAACGCAATTAATGCGGGCTTAAATTTAGATCACAAGGCACGAACGAGCATGAACAAAATATTTTTACAAGGTTATTATTACCTTGCTTTATTTTTTAACCCCCGACGCAAAAACGACGGGGTGTTATAAGTTTGACGTGTATGTGTGTCTGTGTGTGTGTGTGTGTGTGTATGTGTATGTGTGTGTGCGTGTGCGTGTGTGTCTGTGTGTGTCTGTCTGTTCCCCTGTGGCGCTCAAACGGGTGGACCGATTTGAATGCGGTTTTTTTGTTTGAAAGGTAAATTAGTCGAGACTGTTGTTAGCTATGTTTGATGAAAATCGGTCCAAGATGGCCGCCGCTACAAAATGGCAGATTACATATTTTTTCACAAATCCCTTAATATGGGTATCAAACAAGTGTAAATTGAAAATTTAAAAAACCCCCGACATTCGCCATTTAGTGGCGGCGGCCATCTTGAATTTGCAATAGTGCTATTCTACTAGTCAAGCCCTTTCATTTGATACCCATATCAAGGGAGTTGTGAAAAAATATATCATCTGCCATTTTGTAGCGGCGGCCATCTTGGACCGATTTTCATCAAACATAGCTAAGAACACTCTCGACTAATTCACCTTTCAAACAAAAAAAACCGCATTCAAATCGGTCCACCCGTTTGAGCGCCACAGGGGAACAGACAGACACACACACACACACACACACACACACACACACACACACACACACACACACACAGACACGTCAAACTTATAACACCCCGTCGTTTTTGCGTCGGGGGTTAATGAAAGGGCTTCAATAGTAGAATAGCACTATGCAAATCGCCACAATACGCCACAAAATGGCGAATGTCGGGGGTTTTTTTTAAATTTTTAATTTATACTTGTTAGTATTGAGTTACTTTTGTTGCCGATGTGCGAAATGGCTTTTTTATTAATGTCAACATTGTATACAAACTACATTTTAGGAAAAATTAAACCGACTTTAATATACCATAAAATTTAAATAGTTCCCCTCATGTTCTCCAGGATCCCATCATAAGATCCTGACCTGATGACCATTGGACCTAACAAGTATACCCATTCAAACAAAGAAGAATTTTCCAAATCGTTCCAGGCGTCTTTGAATAATCGAAGAAAATACATAAAAAAAAGATTCCGACGAATTGAGAACCTCCTCCATTTTTGAAGTCGGATAAAAATCCGTAGAACTATGAGCCAATATCACATCGTACCGGCCTCGTATCGTGAAGCCAAAAACGGCTAACCATAGTTCCAAGTTTTATGATTGATGAGCCGCGGAGACAATTTTTCCATTCATCATAGTTAATTTCATTGAAGTAGCCGTGTGTGGGGAGCGCGATAAATTAAAGGTGTGGTCGCTAATGCCGGCGAACCAATTTATTCTACGCTAATGGACATTTTGATTTAAAACCCATTTCATCGAATGACTTTTTGCTATTGTAATCTATGTTACTGAAGTCTGTGTTTGTTAATATTCAATCGTTGACGGAAGAATTCTGAGTTAATCTGAGTTGATAGCAAGCGAATCTCTGTCAGCCGTTGGATACAAGTGGCATAAGATCGTCATTATTTTGTGGCAATATTTTTTTTTATTCATCTACAAGTGTATAACTGTGATCTCACCTGATGGTAAGTGACGATGCAGTCTATGGTGGAAGCGGGCTAACTTGGAAGAAGTATGGCAGTTTTTATTAAACCGTTACCACTCACCAGTTTCGCGACATCGTACCGGAACGCCAAATCGCTTGACGGTACGGTTTTGTCGGTAGGTTGGGTAGGTTAGGTAGGTCGGTAGGGTGGTAACGAGCCACGGCTAAATTCGTCCACTAGATCAGAACAGAGACAAATTAGAAATTGTAAAATCTTAAATTGCCTCTGCCGGGAATCGGGTCCGGTCCCGATTATAAAAGCACTGCGCTCGTCACTGCGCCAGGGAGGTCGTCAGAATCCTTGCAAGATACCTTTGTCCAGCAGTCGACGTCTATCGGTTAAGAAGACGATCTTAGCTTAAAGTTACGTACACATTAAGTCTGTACACAAACACTGGATTCAATACCATAAATTAGTGTACTAAACTTTTAACCGAGACGGCTATTTAGACGAATTAAATCCCCTAAAAGTCTTGCCAAAAGAGTTTATTCGCTTACTCAGTCACGTTCCTGCTGTAAAAGAAAGACATAAACAGACCTAGACATAACAAATAAGTGGCTTACTCTGAGATGGTTATTTATTTATTTATTTTATTTATTTATTTATTACACACAAAACAAACAGAACAAAAACAATTTGAATAATAACTTAGATTACGATACATATTATTATAGTCGGATGTTGATGCCAATTTTTTGTTTCCCTATTATGGTATGTTCACGAATCACACTTGCCACACCTCGACATACATCAACATGTGGACTGGGTATTTGGCGTGGCTTGTGAAAGCTTGAAACCGCATTCCGTCGATACGATTTGCTGCCTGATTTTAACAGCGTTTAGTGTATATTGTTTGTCACAAGCATGTAGACGCAGCATAACATTATTCAGTCACGTTCAAACATTAAGTGCCATAACCCACTGGTGCGACACGTCGCGCGCGGCAAGCCGCGGGTTGTCGCGCGCGTTTTTATTTTCAATACAAACTCTATGCAAACGCTTGCCGCAAAACCCACTGGGTTTTGCACGTCAGTTTTACATAGAGTTTGTATTGAAAATAAAAACGCGTGCGACAACCCGCGGCTTGCCGCGCGCGACGTGTCGCGCCAGTGGGTTATGGCACTTAAGCCCAAATTAGACGGTGTCCCGTTTTTCGTCCATTTTTGCGATGAACAATGCACGATACGATATTTGCCATAGCACAGCGCCTCTGAACGATAAACGGTCGGTGTTTAGACGGTTCATTTTCAATGACTCATCGATGAAGCCTCGAAAATGAAAGCAAAAACCCCAATAAATGAACCGTCTAATTTGGGCTTTTTTTGTCGTGGTGGAAAAGCTTTATGGCTACCCCCGCTCCTTGGGCGAAACGGGGGTTATGTGGGACTCCCCCCCGAGTGGGGGTATACCCTAACTAAAAACCACCACGGCTGTTCCCTCTTGCTGACTATGCTGGACGCCTGGGGAACCCGTTGTATACGTCCCAGGCAATAATTTGGGCTTAAGGAACAGAAACGCAAAAATCTAAACAAAGTGACTTATCCTTACTTAACAAACAACACTAACTATGCTTAAGCCGGTAAACTCTGAGCAGGTTCAGCGCCAAACCAACGACTGAAAGTTTATTCGCAAATTGACTCCACGTATTCGCTTAAGGTGCAGTTTCTTTCATCCGGCTCAGCTTTTAGTCCACGGTCCGATTTAAAAGCGGGGGCGGTTTCTTATTTTATGAAAACTTATAAAGTTAGAATAAACCGTAAAGTGCCGTGGAAAACTTGACAGAAGTAAAGCATACCTACTAGTTCTCTTCCTCACTTAAATAAGAGAGCAAGAAAATGTTCTGTTTTGTGTACTCTATTTCGCTCATTAACCATACGCGTAGCCTTACTAATGTTAACTTTGCTTTGCTAAAAAAATTGTATTGTTTAGTCCAATCGATGTTTATTAATTACTAGCTGATGCCCACGATTTCAGAAATTCCCTCCTTAGTGTAACCTCTAGGCAGTAGTGGTATTCACTTCATAAAGAATACAAAAGCACAGCTTATTCTGAGAAAAGCACTGCTTAAGTAGGTACTTAAGCAGTACTATTAGTATTAAAAAAAATAAGAGATGTAGAAATTTTTATAATACCAATTTCATATCCTAGCTTCGAAACTTATACACGCTACTGCCTCTAGATTTCAATGAAAATTTTCTCCTTTTAATCTAGATCCAGCGGTTTAGTCTGTGCGTTGTATGTCACTCAATCAGCTACGGTACTATTTTGTAGTAGATAACATTTGTATACGCAATACTGCAGGCAACAACTAGTTGAACTTGTCAAATACTCATCCGCCTTCGCTTATAACTTGGGCCCACACATTAACTTGTATTAAGAAATGCGAAAACTAAGCAGAATGGCATTCTAAAGACCTCTGCTACGAAACTTTGTTTTGCATGAGTTTGTTCACGGTTTGGCGATTTTAAAACTCCCCCTCGACTGGGTCTGATAGGATTAGTCGCTGATCTTGTTTGTTTTTTAATATGAAGCGAGATTAATACTTAGTCAAGTTTAATTCCAATAAAATAAAACCGGTCAAGTGCGAGTCAGACTCGCGCACCGAGGGTTCCATACTCATGAACTATAAGTACAATCTGTTTTTCATTAGTTTGTCTTAAAAGGTAAGGTGCTAATTAAGCTAGGCCTCTAAATCGTATGAGCGCTCATACAACTCAGAGGTCTATCTTAATTGGCTCAACTATGTATGTATAGGGACACCCTTTAATTTCCAACTTTTTTTAGTTTTTGGAATTTTTCCTTTATTTGTGCTATAAGACCTGGCTTTTTGCAAAATTTCGTAATTCTAGGTCAACTGGAACTACCATTCAGGTTTTCGACCCAAAACCTATAGGGTACTTCCGGTTGACCTAGATTTGTCAATTTTGGTTAAAAGCAAGGTCTTACAGATTAAGTAAAGGGAAAATTCCGAAAAATAAAAAAAGTTGAAAATTAAGGTAAATTTTGGTACTTACAAGTTTTGGTGAAAATCTAAATTTGCCCATATCTTTTTATTGTGTGGACTCAAGACCTTAATTTTTATACACCTAATAGGGACTATAGACTTTAGTATCTGGTATAAATTTCAACTTGCTAGGTCTACCCGTTCCTGAGAAAATCGGTGGTGACACACGGACAGACGGACAGACAGACGGACAGACGGACAAGAAAGTGATCTTATAAGGGTTCTTTTTTTACCTTTTGAGGTACGGAACCCTAAAAAAACAACGTAGGATTAAAAAAATCTAAACTAACTTCAATGTACTTTATGTATCTTTTTATACTGTTTATAATAATTAAAATGTAATAGTTTTACTATTGCGCTGATAACAAAGGATTTATAGTTATTCCTTCGACCTCTGAAAAAGAATTTCGTTCTCCATCATTGAAAATCTTCATCAGATCTTTGCTAATTTTGTATGATGGTTCTATAAAGATCTTATGGTCGAAAACGTATTTTAGCAACAGTACAAAGTTGATATCAAGACACATAATATTATTCACGTTTTTAAGCGTTAGGTGACTTTTCTGTCTTCATCCATTCATCATAAATCAAATAAAAAAATAATCTTTTAAATTAACCCAATGAAAAAAGGTTTGATTTTTATTTGTTTTATAGTTATATGCCATTTATTTTTTCCAGCATATACGTAGGTAATCTATACATCTATAATATAATAAAACTGTAACAGATCCAATTCTGTACATTGAAGATATTTTGTAAATTTTTATTGGAGGGCACTCTATAATCGATACTGAAACCAAAACTGTAATTTTTTTCATTTTTGTCTGTCTGTCTGTCTGTCTGTCTGTCTGTCTGTCTGTCTGTCTGTCTGTCTGTATCTTGGCCGCGCATCACGCCGAAACTACTGAATGGATTCAAATGAAACTTGGTACGATTTGAGTTTATACTCCGAGGTAGGTTATAGGATACTTTTTATCCCGAAATTCAGCAGGGGTCCCTAGGGAGAGGGGAAGAAAGTTAAAACGTGTATTTAGCTGTAATTCATTAACGCGTTGTTCGATTTCACTCATTCTTTTTTTGTTAGAAAGGTAGTACTTTATATATTATCCCGTAAATATTTCAAGGTCTTAGGTTTGTTAGTTCAGAAATGACAGACATTTATTGGGTTCAAATAACATGGGACCCGGATCTTTGTACGTACGGCTTATTTTAAACTGGCGTACGTTTAAATTTATGTTTGTCGGTCTGTCTATTTGTTTCAACTAATCTCAGAAACGACTGGATCGATTTTAACGGAACTTTCAATGGCAGATAGGTGTTGTTATAAGGAGTAACTTAGGCTACATTTAGTTTAAGTACATAAAAGAATTATGGGATCCGTTCCGATCCTAGGTATATAAAACCTATAAACACGCGAACGAAGTCGCGGGGGTCAGCTAGTAATATAATAAAATCGTAGACTTGCCGTATCTGTACATTGAAGATTTTTGCAAAATAAAAACTAGGGGATGTTAGGGATAAGTAATAGAACGTAAAAAGCTATTTTTGAAATGTTTGTCTGTTTGTCTGTTTATCTGTTTGTCTGTATGTTTGTGCGCGCATCACGCAAAAACTTTAGAATGGATTGAAACGAAACTTGATACGATTTAAGTTCACACTACGGAGTAACATATAGGATACTTTTTATCCCGAAATTCAGGACGGTTCTCTAGGGAGAGGGGATGAAAGTCAAAACGTGTATTTAGCTGTAATTCAATAGCGCGTGGTCCGATTTCATTCATTCTTTTTTTGTTAGACAATAGATACTTTAAAGATTATTGACTAATCTCTAAAAGGCTGGATTGATTTTGATGGGACTTTCACTGGTGGATGTTTACTTTTTGATCTACCTAAACATCCGCCAGTGAACTTTTAACACTTTTTAGCATGATATGAGCTCAAAGAAGCTTAGGAAAAACAAAATGGTTCCTACAGGATTTTTAAAATCCAATATACATCCAATATAATATCCACGCGAACGAAGTCGCGGGTGTCCGCTTGTATCCGAATATTTTGTAAAATCTGCATTCTAAGCATTGATTGTATTTTTTATTTATTTTTGTGGCTATTTATAATTTCACCTTACTCACAATCCTGTAGAGCTGTCAGAAATGTCAATTAGAGTTAAATTTCTCCTCCATTGTGATAAATGAAGTGGTTCATTTAGCACATTTTAATAGTTCTATGGTTGATCGTCGTGGTCGTCGTAATCAACCGATTACGACGACGACCGACATAGGTCTCTTGAAGGGACTTCCACATGCCACGGTCTTGTGCCGCTTGTATCCAGCGGCTCCCTGCGACTCGTTTGATGTCGTCGGCCCACCTAGTGGGGGGTCTACCAACACTGCGCTTCCCGGTGCGAGGTCGCCACTCCAGCACCTTGGGACCCCAACGTCCGTCGGTTCTCCGAGCTATGTGCCCCGCCCATTGCCACTTCAGTTTCGCAACCCGTTGGGCTATGTCGGTGACTTTGGTTCTTCTACGGATCTCCTCATTTCTGATTTGATCGCGTAGAGAATCTCTATGGTTGATAAATATGGATAAATATTGAGTGCACCAAACCGACCAGTGCAGATAAAACATCACAAATAATAATATCCGCGCGTGTTTTTCCGTTATGTCCCTGTTTGATATGTCCCTGGGCTAAGCAAACCCTTTTATAGACGGGTGTATCATTATTACGAGTATCTGTGGTAGATTTCCGTATTACTACATCGAGCGGCGCAATAAATGTTTTTCAATCGTCGCCATTTCAGCCCCGGGTTAATGCCGATAAGACCACGGATGCCAGGACAAATCCACTGGCAAATTGTTTTCTCACACCAGCTTAAGGGGAGTTATTTGAAAATGTTTAACGAACGTTTCTTCGATTCCAATTATTTCACTATTATCACTTTGTAGCAATTGTAAGTTTAAACAAATAATTGAGAATAATAAATTTAAAAATAGTTAGGAATATAATAAAATTTCACATATTATTGTGTAGTAACAGGGTGTATATATATATATATATATATTATATACTTAGTGAATCTTTACGTCAAAAAGCGGACGCGTTTTTTGAAGAATCGCTCGTGCGTTGTACCTGAAAATATTTACTGATTCATACATTAAATATTTCGAGTTCAAAGCCAGGAATCAAAGAAAACGAGGCGTGCTGTCTTGTATCGTCGTATAAGCGATTAAGTAAAATATTAATAGCTAGCTACTACTGTCCCATCGGACTTTTGGGAGTGAGGGATGGAGGTGTACTTGAGTTTTCGCACACACTTGTGCACTGTAATATCTCGTAGTTGGCTAATCTCTTTCTGCGTCGAGATCCCGCTCCGATATCGCTGTGACCAAAATTCGATGGTGATGACTTTACTATTATAAAATAATGAACCCATTATAAACATAATAATGAAAATGTTAAATCAGTAGTTTGGAAGTTACGTTACATTCTAACATAAAGTCAAAAATCGTTACCACTCCGTAGTCGGCTAAAAAAGCAATATAGATTAAATTTGCACGAAGAATCCGCTGCGAAAATTCTCCTTAATGTAGGCTTTCTAACCCTTGCCCCGCTGAGTTTTGGTAACGAAGACGGATGAATCACGCGTTTTCCAAAGTAAAGTAGTATTACTCGTAATATTATGTCGCCCCCGTATATCCTTGTTTATTTCTGTCAGGTTATTTTTAGGGTTCCGCACCTCCAGTATATTAAAGCGAACTGGGCCATCCACACATAAACGTAAAGTTTCCTTGAGGATGGCCGAAATAGTGTTAAAAAATGTAATATCTGCAACCACCACCACTACAGCCTTTTAACGTCCCACAGCTGGGCACAGGCCTCCTCTCTCATAGGAGAGAGGGATTTAGAGCTTAGACCCGCCACACTGCTCCAATGCGGGTTAACGACTATTTGTCACATGATAGTGATAGTAACCGGGACCGACTGCTTAACGTGCTCTCTGAGGCACGGGGGTGAAACACCAAATTCCAGCTCCGGGCTGGCACTGAGAATTTCTTGACAGAAAAATCCAATACCTAACTAATTTGCCCAACCCGGGAATGGAACCCGGAACCTCGTGATCTCCGGTCGAATATGCTAAACACTAGACCAACTAGGCAGTTTTTTTGTAACATATTTTTGACCAATAAAAGAAAAAAAATCTTTAGCCATCTATCACACTAGCTATCACATAGTTCTGAGTTCACAGTTCTGAACAAGTATAAATTGAAAATTTAAAAACCCCTGATATTCGCCATTTTGTGGTGGCGGCCATCTTGGATTTGCCTAGTGCTATTCTACTAGTCAAACCCTTTCATTTGATACCCATATTAAGGGAGTTGTGAAAAAATATGTAATCCGCCATTTTGTAGCGGCGGCCACCTTGGATCGATTTTCATCAAACATAGCTAACAACACTCTCGACTAATTTACCTATCAAACAAAAAAATCTGCATTCAAATCGGTTCACCCGTTTGAGCGCCACAGGGGAACAGACAGACACACACACACACACACACAAACACACACACACACACATACACATATACACACACAGACACACACACAAACACGTCAAGTCCTTTACTTATACTACTTGTTAGACGTATTTGTATTTGATTTGTCAGTTTTGACACAGGAATGGCAAAATTTGTACTCAGAATTATAGAAGTCTGGCTTTAACCCTAGAACCGTACCCATATTAGAATTTGATTAACGGTACCCTGGGGTACTAGTGTACCCCTGTAAAAAAACACATTTTCAGAAAAAATTATAAACTTTATGAAAAAATTAACATACATCATCGTATTATTATTAATTTAAGATTCAATTAATACAATATTAAGGTTAGAATTAGTTCCTATTAAAGCAATTTTTACAAATTTTGTTTTGATGCTCGTTGCTATAAAAACTTTGCACTTTGCACATTGCGAACGAGATTTGTGGTCTTTGGACCTTGGACAGAATGAACATCTTCCAGATTTGAAAGCTGAAGGCATTACAGCAACAAGTGGCCGTGTTTTTTCTAAAATAGCCCCAATACTTATTTGTAGGTACGACGGCAAAGATTGATACTTAAATCGATTTTCCATCATCCCCAAAAACGACACCTTCTTCATATTGTATCTTCAGAAGAATATTTTCAATTTCATTTTCAGTTGAATTAGGACTTGCAGTAGACCTAAAAAGAAGTAAAACAAAGTATGAGCTCCACATGACAATGAAATAACAATACAAATAAGTAGATAGGTACACTAGGTACATATTGAAAACTAAAAACAAAAAAACGCGTTGTAATCTTTTAATATTCTAATAATAATGTAAATGCGGTACCTATATGGGCATAAAGTTGCTGTATAATAATAGTAACATGATAGTAATTAAATATTTTAGACAAACAGCATAAAAACCATTAAATAATTTAAATGAAAAACTTACGTTTAAGGTATCGTGGGGTACTGATGTACCCCAACAGTCAGTATATCGCATCTACAAAGTAGCAGGATCGACGATCGACTGAAGACTTTGTGCCTCTCCTCGCCCCACGTGAATATCTTAAGGCTCTAAAATATCTGACTTATAGTAAAAAAGTTCTGAACGATTTTTAAATTTTGGTTCAGTTTGTACCCCAAGGGTACGGTTCTAGGGTTAAGGTCAATGCGATATCCTAAGTGCTTCAAATACATATTACAATGTCTTTAATTTTCTCAAAATTTTATGTATCGTCTAAACTCTAAGCTATTCGTAACTAGTTGCCGAATTTTGCATCTTATCTATATTTTACCCTTTTGAATGTGTGCGGAACTATTTGCGTGGAATATGAATTCTCACTTGGCCAGAATTTTTAGATATTTCAAGTCTGAAAAGGGTTTGGTAAATTCGGAGTGCTCTTTTATTATTTCATTTGTTTCACGTTATACCTGTATTAGCGTCCCGGTGGGTAGCCATATTGTAAGGACATTAAGATTTTTTTAAACCAATTTTTTTTAACCAACCTAATAAAATATTATGTATCTTATAACAGAATTTCTGTAACAAATAATACATAACAAATAATAATAACAGATTGGTATTTGATTACGATTTCTGTCTTATATATTATGATGTATTTTAAATATGAGTAGGTATATGTAAGTAGGTCCAAAACGAATAATAGATTTGTAGTAATAATTGAAGGAAATTTTAAGTTCTCTTGACTGGATCTCGACCACAGCATCCAACATAAACCAACAAATGATGCAGGTGACATTTTAGTATACAAGCGTGTGAGCAAGAAAAAATACGCACTCTCTATTCCTTCACTCTCATAGTCAGATACAACGACACAGGACTAGTCAGATCAGAAAGTTCAGGTGCAAGACCGACGGCTTTACGTGCTCTCCAAAGCACGGGGACCTATCTAAACACCGCCTTCTTTACCGAGCTTCCCAACTTATGGCTGCTACTGAATATTTCTGGACAGGAAACTCTCAGTAACTTTTCTATATTAGGACCGACCTAAATCTACGACCAATCAAGGACCACATGATCGGCAGCGCAAGATCATGAAGAAGGTTCCTATTTACATAGTGTTTATTTATTATATTAACTTCCTCATTGGTAAGTACCAATGAGGAAGTTAACTTTTGATCAGAAAATACGTCTTAAGGTACGTATTTCTTTGAAGTTAGTAGTGTAGAAGTTAGAAAAACATTTAAGAACCGATTCGGTTGTACACGATCTCTTAACAAAACGGATAGATCTAAAAACAGTTGCTATACTCAAAGTTTCCAGCGGAAAAGCTACTTTTAACGTTATCTATTCAGTTTGATGCAGTGTGTAGTAATAGTAGTTTTTGTTAAAAATCAAAGACTGCACGGGCGCGGGGGACAGTCTATTATTATTGGCCTCCGAAGCTAATAAATAAGCAAATAAAGTGACGTGCATTAATATTCATGGCAGTATTACGGAGCGTGTCTGAGGCTGGCGACATACTGGATTCTGTAGATTTAGATTGGATTACATTCCGAGTGAGAGGAGCTGTGGAGATTTTATTTTTGAACTAGGATTATGTTGCACTTTATCCGCGCAGATTTCATCATCATCATCCTCACAACCGATAGACGCCCACAGCTGGGCATAGATATGCTGCCAGGATCATCACAGAACATGATCGTATACCGCTTGTACCTAAAATGATCACCGCAAACACGCTTGTATCCAATGTCTACCAGACACTATCTTGAGATCTTAGGTCCACCTAGTGCAGATTTAGGTTTTTTGAAAATATTTCGGGAAGTTTTTGATGTCACGGGATAGAAAGTCTATTATAAATCTCATTAAGATCAGTTCAAAAATGAAGCCATGAAAATGTATCAGCCTAGAAACAAACATAATCAAACAAATAATGCTAGTCCCATTTTAGTTTTATATAGGAGCAAATGATCAAATCCATGTAACAGAAGAGCAAATCGAGTATTAAAAGAGCAACCTCATACGAAAAATAACTCAAGAGCCATAAATCCAATCAAACAAACAATGCAAGTTCATCAGTGTCGCACATATGAGCAAATGATCCAATCCACGGATCAGAAGAGCAGAACTCTAGGAATAAAAAAGCAATTTCACACAAAAAATAACTTAAGAACCATAAATCCAATCAAATAAAAAGTGCAAGTGATGCCTTAACAGTGTCATATACATATAAGCAAATGATCAAATCCTCGAAACAGAAGACCAAAACTCGAGTGGAAGTATTAAAAGAGCAATCTAACACGAAAAATAACTCAAGAGCCATAAATCCAATCAAACAAACAATGCAAGTCCCATATTAGTTTCAAATAGGAGCAAATCGTGGAAACAAACTGTGAAACACAAACAGGAACAGCAAACCTACCAGTAAATTACACCGCGATCCGGTTCAAACCGGGAGGATTATTTGTTCAGATGCAATCTCTTCTTGCGTATATGATTAAAACAGTGCATAGCACACTATTCCTATGGGAAATTATCGAGGCGAACGCACTGTATAATTAGCAAGCCACTCCGGGACTATGGGGTTTATTTTCGCGTGGCCACCTGTATTTTGTAATAGATAAAGCGAGCATTCTTTAAATCTACATTATTGGTATTAATTCAGCGTCTCGGACCTTGTAGTCGTAGCACTTTTTTTATACATCACTAGCTTCTGCCCGCGGCATCGCCCGTGTGTTTTTCTGTTTTTCACAAATCCCGAGGGAATCGTAGATTTCTGGTTCCCGTTCCCGCTCCCTTTTCCAACCTTTATACCTACTTTTAAGACTTCTTTTTATCATGGAAAAATCCACAGTTCCCCCGAGATTTTGAAAAACGCGAAATCTATGGTTAAAGTTATAGGTAGATTACTCACTATTTATAGCAAACTTCCTTGAAAGTAAGGTATGAAGGTTGGAAAAGTGAGCGGGAACGGAAACCGGAAATCCACAATTCCCTTGGGCTTTGTAAAAAACCGAAATGCACGCGGACGAAGCCGCTGGCTGAAGCTAGTACTTTATGTGTATGTAAAGTTTCCTTTCCTTTTCCCTCATTTCTAATGTGGTCTCGCAAATGATTATTTTTTTGACATGTTAACATCTTATAAATCTATGAACGCCGGCTACACGTACGAAAAAGCATGACTCAATCTCTCTTTGTATTCTTATGGACGTTATCGCGTAAAATTATTGTCCGTAAACCGAATTTACAGACGAGCAATTTTTTATGAAACTATTTAGGCGGCAACAATGCGTTAATTGAAATATTTCCAATAAGCTAATACTCATCCACTGTTGGCTAAAATACTCAGTTGTTGCAAGAATAGCAAGCATTAATTCAGCAATTGCAATGTTAAAATCACAAATTCCTCATGGCCCATTGGCAAGGCAGGTCTATTGTTGCTCTACCTGCACTCAGCAATTTCAAACATTCCACATAATTATTATAGGCCTAGAAAAGCAGCCTAAATGCATAAAATTGTTTCATAATCGCGTCTGTTTTAATCGGAAACCGTTATTTATTGCCGTTTCATTTTTGACGTGATAAAATTCTTATAAATCGATGAACGCCGGGTGCACGCACGAAAAAGCATGATTCGTTGTCACGTTCCGCCTGAGCTGAGCGTGCAAGCGAGAGTGCGGAACAAGCGATAGAGAGGCACGATCGGCCTAAGCGTTCGGTTTCATCAATGTTTTCTTATGACGTTATCACGTAAAATTATCGTCTGTAAACCGACTTTACAGACAATCAATTTTTTTTATTTGTGAAGACAAATTTTACCAAAATCGTCAATAATTTTTTTTGATAATTAATTAATTATTATTTATTAGTCTTAAAACCATAGAGTAAATAGAGTGGCCATTCAATGTTTTATGTATGTATGCACGAGATTCACACATACATACTTGAATAAATTAATGATCATGAATAGATAGTTTTCTTATTAGTCCAGTAACTTTAGTAATCTGACCTTGCGTTAAATCGGGTAGTTCTGATTTTTTGCAGACTTGTTTATGATGTTGGCCCAATGATTAATCCAAGTTTGTGACCTCGAGCGACGAACGCAACTTTGTCAAAAATCGAAAAAACCGCGAAAATTTGGGATTTTTTCAGATTTTGGTGATTATAACCCAAAAGGACTAGTTCTTGACACTACCTTTTCAGGGCGTTTTTAAAGTAGAATAAAATTGCTACAATTTAAGACCAGAACCAGCTCTGTAGGTACATTACTTACTGAGATGCTCGCGACTTCACTTGCGTGAATTCTTAATCTCATACAAACTTCCATCTCCCATTGTACCAACTTTGGGGTAGTTTTTCCAAAATTCCTTCGACATGTAATTTTTAATTTTTAACCGAAAACCTAAATACCAATTTTCATGGATATAACTCGATAAATGACGAAAACGTGACGGGGTCTCATTTAAACTTTCATCCCCTACTTAACCCACTTGCGGATAGAATTTTCAAAAATCCTGAAATTCATATTTTTTATTTTTTATCGAAAGTCTAAATACCAATTTTCATGGATGTAACTTGATAAATGACAGACTTTCATACAAACTTTCGTCCCCTATTTAACCCCTTTAGGGGTAGAATTTCCAAATATCCTTTCTTAATGTGCGTTTAAATCATAAAAGGAAGCTACTGTGAGAATTTCAAGTTCGTAGCTTTCAGTTGTTTAGGTTGTGCGTTGATGATCAGTAAGTCAGGATAAGCTTCTTGAAGCTAGAAACTTGAAATTTTCACAGTAGCTTCCTTTTATGATATAGGCGTACACTAGGAAAGGATTATTGGAAATTTCATCACTAAGGGGGTTAAATAGGGGATGAAAGTTTGTATGAAAGTCTGTCATTTTTCAAGTTACATCCATGAAAATTGGTATTTGGGCTTTCCATAAAAAATAAAAAATATTAATTTCAGGATTATTGAAATTTCTATCCGCAAGTGGGTTAAGTAGGGGATGAAAGTTTAAATGAGACCCCGTCACGTTTTCGCCATTTATCAAGTTATATCTATGAAAATTGGGATTTGGATTTTCGATTAAAAATAAAGAATTATGTATTGAAGGAATTTTGGAAAAACTACCTCTAAGTTGGTACAATGGGAGATGGAAGTTTGTATGAGATTAAGAATTCACGCATGTAAAGTCGCGAGCATCTCAGTAAGTAATGTACCTACAGAGCTGGTTCTGGTCTTAAATTGTAGCAATTTTATTCTAATTTAAAAACGCCCTGAAAAGGTAGTGTCAAGAACTAGTCCTTTTGGGTTATAATCGCCAAAATCTGAAAAAAATCGCAAATTTTTGCGGTTTTTTCGATTTTTGACAAAGTTGCGTTCATCGCTCGAGGTCACAAACTTGGATTAATCATTGGACTAACATCATAAACAAGTCTGCAAAAAATCAGAACTACCCGATTTAACGCAAGGTACCCCATACTAGCAAATCCTAAAGTTACTGGACTATATCAAGGCAATACAAAATTTTTCGTTCTATGCATACCTATATAATATAATTTGACTTTATTGCTCACTTATCAGTGCTACCTCTTTCATGCTACACCGCACTGAATACATCTATCTTTTTCATTTTTTGCTGAAAATAGGGAGTAAATAGCTGATAACCTCATAAAAAAGGTCACCTACACATACCTATTATACATATAAAACTTCGATAGTCAATTATGTAGATATCATTGGCAAACGAATTTATAAACATAAATTATCTAAATCCTATGCGGAATAAACAAACAGATACGCGATTCGTATTTTAAATTATGCAAATTTAAAATCCAATCACAACTGCATTCGCTAACCTATACGAGTACCTCGCTGAATAAACACGTGAATAATACAAAAATGAAATTCACCGTGCAAAAGTTTGATATTAAATGAAGCGATACTGTATCGGATGTCTTCGGAATTCTCCTTCAGTGCAATGTTCGGGTGGCTGTCCGGACATTTTGCGTCCAGAGTGGACATTCCACACAAATAAGTTCGCGGCAAAGCGAACGGAAATAAAACTATAAAGTCTTACATACTCCCGTATGCAGTCTCTCCAATTATACGAATGTTGCATATGGCCGCCACTTTGTAGAATTTAAAATTAATTTTGCATTTTTATGAGCAGTTTTCCGGGTAGTGGATGGAAAAGAGAATATGTTTAAAGTGTCTATACGACGTACGGACTCCCCTAGTCCGAAACGAATTTTATTCGAATCCGATTCGATGGAAGGGAGCGGGTGGTTTTCTTGGAACATACTAGATATTATAGACTCGTAGTCTCGTGTGCACAGACTATATGCATATTGCTCCCTATAAGTATTTACTACGTAATATTTTCTACGGAAACCTCGTTAGCGCAAAAACGGTTTTTTGATACTTTTATTGCTACAGCACATTTTAATTATGCTTCGCTGGATGTGACATATTTTAATTATTGTAAGTTTCAGTTCGTTTGTGCTCTCGTCTACAAGGATTTTATATTTAAATTTCCGCTTATATAATGAGCAAGGCCATAATATAATATAATATAATAGCAACTAATGTCAAATTTGGTATTAAGCTTAAAATGGTAATTTTTTTAGTGTATTGTACTTGAAACTAAGTAATAACAAATGGGTTTCAGGTTGGCTAACACAATTTTTTGAATATAATAGGATAGAATAAAAATAGAGAAAAGTTTTTATTCAAATAAACTTTTACAAGTACTTTTGAATCGTCGATTGAATGTACCATAAATATAAAAATTATCTCCATTAACCATTATAATTTTATACAACAACCAAAATAATAATAATAATAACCAAAATAATAATAACCTTAATTAGAATCAGACACAAAGTTTGATTAGTTAGCGCAAAGGGTACAAATAAATAATTTTAACTCTAATTAGAATTCTCTAAATTCGAAATGAGAATTCATCTCGAGGCCGGGGCGCACAATCGTCAAATTAGCGTCAGAAATATCAAAAGATCAATTAGAGTGTTGTAGGGAAACATTATATTACGCTGGGTCTCCACGACCGTACATGCTCGTTTCTGCATTGATCATACAGTCAACGGTCAAAGTTTTGCATTCCATCTTTATTGCTTTGCTCTATGAACCTCATTCGTCGAGTTCCTATATTTAAGCGTACGTGCTATAACAAAACGTGCACGCAATACCTTCACACAAGCAAATTGGAACGTGTAGATACAACGTCAAGCTTTACTATTCTCTATGAATCTTACTCGTTGTACATGTGGGGCAACAAACTTGCTTTATTCAGCATGTGTTCTTAAAACAATAATACTATAGGTAAAATAAAAAACACAATATTAAACATTAGCTGATGGCTAATTGCCGATTCAAAAGTACTTGTAAAAGTTTATTTGAATAAAAAACTTTTCTTTTCTATTCTATGGCTTCATCGGGATTTATGCATCATACCAACCTTTTTTAACAAATTTTCAACCATCTTTCTTTTTCAAAAAACGCTTAAAAAACTTCTCGGTTCACTGGTTAAAGCTATGCGTTGCTTGTCAGTCAGTCAGACAGTCACGGTATAGTAGTTATATATATTGCTATGCTCTACAAAACTTGTTGGTCGAGCATGCATCTGCGTGGAGACTCAGCTTTTATTACAGTATTCGAAGAGTAGGTCGGCACGCACGCGACGTAAATTCGTTACAACTGATTAGGAAGTTTTGGCTGGGCTGTCACAACTCTTCCACCTTGGCGGGGTGAAATTTTTTCATTGTTAGCATTACATCCAGTTAGGGAAAGCGCACATCGTCTGCGTTGCTATGTATGGCGATGCGATGATTTTCAACCCTAAAACACAATAGTTTGGTTAGTTACGGTATTTTTAAAAACAATTTCATATCAGGTAATGCAAAGGCAGGATCATCATGCCAGATGAGAATTATAATATGATAATTGGACATGCGAACTCATCAGCACTTACCACGCTGCACCAAAGCCAATTTGGTAATTCTAAATCAATGAATAATAATTATGATTAGCTTGCCATAGAATTTAAATCCGTGAATCATATTGCTGCCAGTGCAACATGCTCTTTAACATTACATCCTCCAGTTAGAGATCAGAGTTCAAGACCTCGATGGTAACATTAAACTTATTGATTTGTTTATTCTAAGAATCTATACTAATAAATAAAATTGAAGTGTCTGTCTGTAATATCGAAATAACTACCTCATATTAAGCTCATATGGTTATTTGAACGCTACCATAACCGAATCACACGTTTTTAAAATTTTTGTCTGTCTGTCTGTCTGTCTGTCTGTCTGTTTGAACGGGCTAATCTTCGGAACGGCTGAACCGATTTTGACGGGACCTTCACATCCAAGTAGAGAATTAACCAGGGAGTAACATAGGCTACTTTTTTAACCGACTTTCAAAAAAGGAGGAGTTGTGTTTTTCTACCCTATGTACACCGATATCTCCGAGATTTCTGAACCGATTTGCGTAATTTTTTTTTTAATCGATAGAGAAACATTGCAACCCTGTTCTATAAAAAATTTGGATTCCAACTCCTCAATCCTGATGCTGTAGGGGACCTAATCCCCAAAACTAATGGGTTTTAGAAACTTTCGGTTATTTAAATTGATATTGGGGGTACCAATTAAAGACTTTATCGTTGAATGAACTCGAGTAGGTACATATCCAACTCCTCAACCCTGATGCTGTAAGGAATTGTATTCCGAAATCGTGGGGATCCCACGGGATTTTCCGTTTTGGGGACGGGTTTCTACAGATAAGCTACTTTTTGTTCTGGAAAATCAAAAGTTCCCACGGGATTTTTAAAAACCTAAATCCACACGGGCGAAGCCGTGGGCATCATCTAGTATTGAATAATTATGGTTAGCTCGCCATGGAATATAAATCCGCGAATCATAGCGCTGCTAGTGCAACATGCTCTTTAATATTACATCCTCCAGTAAGAGATCAGGGTTTATGATCTCGACTGTTACACTAAACTTGTTGATATGGTAATTCTAAGGCTATAGAATAATTATGATTAGCTCGCCATGTGATGTAAATCCGCGAATTGTATCGTTACCAGTGCAACACGCCCTTAACATTACATCCTCCAGTTAGAGATCAGAGTTCATGAGCGGTCGCGGCGCTCCCTCTGTACGTGCGCCGAATAATGCGTCCGGTAATATTCATCGCTTTAAACTGGATCGCGAGCGCGACTGAGACACAGCTATACGATGGAAAGAGAGGGTGGATTTCGGCAAGATTTCGTGACCTCTCAACGGCTTCAGTCCGCAGAAATATGGACGGTAATAACATAAATCCCTTTGGCATATAAAACACTAAACGCTCTCGAAATGGGACCAGCGCGCAGCGCCCGCCGGTGCTGTCCAGGTTTTATTAATTGTTTTACGCTGTCTTTAAAAATCTGTCAACGGGTTTTCCCTCATCAAAGGCCCACTAATAACTATACTGATTATAGCAAAATAATTCTGGCTTTTCGTAGATTTTGGATTTCCGCAAAGTAAGCGCTCGTACGCATTAGCGGTTGCGGTAGCGGCGCGGCTAGCCGCTTTTGTATTTTTATATGCAACCGCTTATTTTGTACGCACTAAACCGCGACGAAATTCCAACCGCGGCGGTTGAATGGGAGGCAGCGGCCCGCTTCGCGGCTTGCCGCCATGTTGCCTATACGCACTAGGCGGTTCAGTTCGCGGCGTGCCGCAGGTGTGTTGTCAACAAAGAAAATAAGCAATATGGAATTGTGAAGCAGCAGATTATAAAAACAGAGACCTAAAATGAAAACAATGGAAAGAATTAGTAGATATTTTTGGAAAATATCTACTAATTCTTCGTTTATGATAGACTGAACGCTGTTGTCAGACTTCAAGCGGTCCAACCGCCTGACGCGGTTCAACAGCGGCTCGCCGCCGGTGGCGGTGAACCGCTGTTTCAACCGCGTCAGGCGGCAAGAACCGCCTGGGCGGCTGACCGCTAATGCGTATGAGCGCTAACAACTGCTTCTATTCAATATTTAAAATTCAACGATGCTGATTTTTAGCAAAAATTAGAGAAGGATAGATTACAAGTTGGCTGTAAAATGTGCAAAAAATCTGATGATATTTGTTTTAAAAACAAATTGTGATAAATAATTACCAAAATAAAATTCATGATGATTTTGAAAAATGTAATGAAATAGAAATAAAAATATAAAGTTACCGTTTCCGTTTATAACTAAGAAAATCCGTTTCCGTTTAAAACTAAGAAAATATAGAATGAGGAAATGTATAATGTATTTAGTGATCCATCACTAGCTTAAAGCTTTTACTAAAAGGGAGTGCTAAAGTTTCGTTAAATTTGCGTTGCAAAACTGTAATAACCAATTAGTGCTGGTTGACTGGATAAACACATAATTAACTTATACGTACTTCAGTTTTCATCATTTTGCGCTCTAAAATAGTGTCCTTATTATATCGTTAACTTTAAAGCAGGTCTATGATAAGATTTTATCTAGTACTAGCGGTCCGCCCCGGCTTCGCCCGTGGTACATAATATATAGCCTATAGCACTCAGGGATCACGTACATATCCAACGGTGAAAGAATTTTTGAAATCGGTCCAGTAGTTCCTGAGATTAGCGCGTTCAAACAAACAAACTCTTCCGCTTTATTATATTAAGTATAGATGTATATGTACCTACTGCACAACACGGTCCTAACATAATATTATTATTTTTTTATTTATTTTTTTATTTATTATTTTTATTTATTTATTTTTTTTGTAAGGGAGTTTTAGTACTTATATTATATTATTATATCCTTTCATTAGGCTATTTTCATAATGTGTTTCATAGTGCTCATTAAAAAAACCACGCTGTCTTACCAATTTTTAATTGACAGTTTTAAAGCCCAAACATTGAAAAATCTCCATCTCTTTAGCCGTTGCCTTGTGCTTTATAAATAAGATCTAAGTTAACCACAAAATATGAAGTTATAACGTATTGGAGTTACGTTAAATTCCGATTTATATTTATTATCTCGTTGAAATGTACATCCAAATGAGGATGTAATGATCGGTATTGATATGCCGCCAACGTGCGTGGAGTATCAAATTGTAAATCTATGCACGAAAACAATATTTGTTTGCTTGTTATTTAAATTAATGTGTTATTTGATGCGAATGTATTTCGAATTTTCGACCTAGTCTCTATCATTGAATTGTTAATTGTACCATGTTTTTCTAATGTCTGCTTAATGATCGACGTTCGATAGACTTCAACTGTTGGACATAAGTTCTTGTACTATAAGTCCCTTCAAATATTATGATTGAGGAGTTGAAACCAATGTTCACATAAGAGGTTATTTATTCATAGTCAAAGTTTTAAGGACAAAACATTCATCTTTATAAATAGAGAGGTGATACACGCATTCGACTTACTAGGAACCATTGAAATTAACGAATGTCAAGCTACCCAGCATTCAGCTACTAAGCAAACCTAGCTACATATTTATTCATTATGGTAGAGTATTGAATTGTCATAAAAGTCACAAGTTAATGCCTAAATGAAATAAATTATTTTGAATTTTGATTTAATAAACTGTTCAAAATACGTAGTCTATATTTGTTTACAACTTCACGAAATGTTATCGCCATACGACGATACCTACTAACTTATTCAGTAAAAAGACCGTCGGTTGCCCCGGCGTTTACCCAATCGCTCATAAACTCTGTGACGCGCGATGCATAAAGTAAAATACGGATAAGGAAAGGAGTGTTGGTAATTGATTCCTTATCTTGAGACGCTACAGTCTGCTTCATTTACTATCCATCTCTCTTTCTGCGCCGTATTACTCATTTTTGCGGGTCACGACGACTTTCCATTAATCGCATAATGGTAGGAGTTTTCTTCCTGAGCTCCCAGATTTTTCTGCATATGACTTTATTAACACTGGATTACGTTTTATTGGATGTTAGTAAAAATAACCGTGAGTAACGATTTGTCGTGTTCTCCAAGACAAGAAAGAAACAGCTAAAGTCAGACATCTAAAGACGGTCACCCATCTAGTTACTGACTTAGGTCAACGTTACTTACGTGCAATCGATTGATATACTATGCTATTAGAAAATGATCACACATTGCGAAATATAAACGTGGAGACGGAGAGTTAAAATATTCATAAAAAAATCCTGCGGATTTAGGTTCAATTCTTCGATAATCTTCTTTTCCGGGATAAAAAGTATCCCATCCCATCCGCCTCCAGGATGCAAGTCCTCACTGAAACAAATCTTATCAAGATTGGTCCTGTGTCCTGGGTCCTCGCTAATGTATGCGGCATGCTTTTTGCACCTATCATGACAAAGGCTATTTTATGAAGTATTTTTTTACCTACTATTTATATACCTACGTATTTACTTTCGACAATGAATTGAAAAACTACTTCTTTATTTTTCATCTTCTCATTCATCTTAATCATCGTTTCCTCTCAGAATGAGAAGAGTTTAGGCCGCAGTTCACTACGCTGCTAGATTTCACATGCCTTTGAGAACATTATGGAGAACTCTCAAGCGTGCAGGTTTTCACGATGTTTTCCTTCACCGTTAAAGCGAGTAATATTTAATAATTTCAAACGTACATAACTCCGAAAAGTATCTGCATGCCGGTTATCCAACGTCCCCAACGTCCATCGGTTCTTTGAGCAATGTGCCCCGCCCATTGCCACTTCAGCTTCGCGATCCGATATGCTATATCGGTAACTTTGGTTCTCCTGCGGATCTCCTCTTTTCTGATTTGATCCCACAGGGATACTCCGAGCATATCTCTCTCCATCGCCCGCTGATGCGTTATTGATGAGGTATTTTTCAGAGACTTGAACATTTTCCAGATGGAATTTGAAATATTTTTAGACGCGAGTAAGAAGCTCGATGGGCCGTCCCCGTCAGCGCTGCTGGAATTCATTACACTGGAAATTTGTTTGCGATATGAAATTCCTAAGACATCTCCGCGCTGCTGAGCGATTCAAATTATGCCGGTGACCAGTTTTTTTTTTGTTGTATGGAATTTTTGTGCAACGGCTCTTTGATTATTATAGGTGATATTTAATTAATGTAAAAAATCAAAATTTACAGGAAGCATACTATTTCTTATCTTTATTTTACTAACAGAAAGTTGTGATAATTTGCTTGTTATTTAAACAACAAATAATGCAAAATACCAATCCATATTTATAGGAACATTTTTAGTTGTTCATAATATTATATCCACTGCACCACAACCACTACAGCCTTTTAACGTCCCACTGCTAAGGACAGGCCTCCACTCTCATAGGAGAAAGGGATTTAGAGCTTAGACACACCACGCTGCTCTAATGCGGGTTGGCGGGCTAATTTTATATACGGAATGTTAATAGAGCGAGGCCCTTTAAATATGCAACGAGTAACCTCATGTGATTATAAAATGACGTATACGTTGATGTGCTAATGACTTCATAAGATTCGACTGTACGAACGACTCTTGGCGAAATTGCGATGTAAAAGACAAATATAATGGGCGAGGCCATAAGGCATTACGCGTTACGTGCGGCGCGTATTGATGTGCGATAACCTTTACCGTTCCACGTTTCCCCCCCATTTGTTGCGAGCGAAAATTTAAATATATTTTACACGCGAAAGAGCCTCTTCGATCGTTACCTTAGGCGTTTTAATGTCCCTCCGCGCGCCGGTCGTTACTTCAACTTCAATTAGATGATATCTGACGTTTATAGTTCTTTATGCATCAAAGGAGCCAGATTATGCTTTTACAGTGCCAGATAATGCTCCTTAATGGCGGTCCGATCATTATGATACTTTCACGAGTGGTAATGAAAGTGCGCGCTTTACGATTGAAACTTGAATGAGATTTATTGAATAGGCACTGTTCTAGGAAACGATTTTGATGTAAGTAATTAACGAGATTCTCTGAATTAAACTGCTGCTATTTAGTGAAATACTAAACTTTGCCCACGGCTTTAATGAGTGAATTTTGGATATTTATGTCTTCTAGGAATCCTTCATTTTCGCGGGATATAATGTATATCCATATCCAGTTAGTGTTTAAATGTTGTTCGAGAATTTGTTGAACTATGTTGTGATCGACTTCAATAATTGAACCTTATACAGTTTTATTATAAACTAGCATCTGCCCGCGGCTTCGCCCGCGTGAATTTTGGTTTTAAACAAATCCCGAGGGAATCGTGGATTTCCAGTTCCCGTTTCCGCTCCCTTTTCCAACCTTTATATCTACTATCAAGGAAGTTCGCTATAGTAATCTACCTATGTATATCTAGCTGTAGATATAGATTTCGGGTTTTTCAAAATCCCGCGGGAAATGTGGATTTTTCCAGGATAAAAAGTAGCCTATTGCTAACTTCAGGATGAAAACCTTTCGTCAAGATGAAGAGTAAAGCCGTGGTAAAGGATGAAAAAGACAGATCAACCAACTCTCTTCGGTGGTGTTTCCACGTAACTTTGATATGGGGTAATTGAAAAGGCAGATCAACAAATTCCTTAAAAGCCGGCAATGCATTAGCGATTCCTCGGATGCTGCAAATGTTCATGCGCGGCGGTAATCACTTAACGTCAGGTGACCCGCTTGGTCGTTCATATAAAAAAAGACGTCGCATTCGTGATAAAATTTCAAATTTTATTGTAGTTACCTATTTACAATCAAAACATCTAAAAACATAAAAAAACGCAGATCATATAATATTAAAGATAATTTTTGCTCACTTAGCTAACAACTTAACAAGTGCTATTATAAACACTTGCTCTGCTACATCAAAGAACATAATTCGATCACAGTATAATTCAAAGAACGCACTTTTTAATACTTAAATAAAAAAAAGTAAAAATCACGCCTTTCTACAGACTTGATATAAAATGCAGGTCAGGAACAATTTTTCAGCGGCTCATGTCTGCCGTGAATGTATTCCGCTGGACCGACCGTTTTATTATGACCCCTCAAGCCCCTCCCACGCCTTTGGATCGGACGAAATACGTGTGAACGGCTCAAGTTCCGAGGGCTCTTCCGTGCTGGATTTTGGACGCTTTTCCCTTGAGCCGTATATGTTATAGCGAGTGACGAACGCAACTCGCTATTTTCTGAGCATCTATTGTATTTTAGGTCTCCCAAAAATCATTTTGGTCCCCTGGCAGCTCTATCATATAAAATGTTTCGTATAATATTATCAATTTAGGAAGGAGGTTTTATGAACTGGAGCCTAGCTGACTTTTTAGGGTTCTGTAGTAAAACAATTAGCAATATTAGACGAGTCGCAAGAAACTGGATATAAGCACAATACCATGGTGTGTGGAAAACACATCTATCGGTTGGCGACGAATCAAAGCGTTCATTCTGTTGTCATAAATCTCATAAAATAAAAAGACATGCGGGAAAATACTTAGATTATTTGAACTGCCGTGTATCGAGAAAAATAACCTGTTTTATATGCGTGCTTTAATATTTGCTGCTACACAATTAAAATCGTTTTGACTCCGGTATGGGTACTACTTGCTAATAAATTAGCTATCGGCTTTCTAAAAAATAATACTTAGCTTAAACAGTATTGACATCTCCCACACACTGGGACACTAGCTGGCCACAAGTCGCGGAAGAGATTTTTCATACATTTTAAATGGTACCACCGCACACTGAGCGCTCGAGTGACCACGTTCGAGCCACAAGAAAGTGTATGAAAAATCTCTTCCGCGACTTGTGGTGGCCACTAGTCGTCGCCACTAGAGGCCCAATGTGTGGGGGCTGTTTAACTACTTACTTTTGCAAATTGAAGCACAGTAACACGAAATGATGAATCAACTTCTAGAAGCGTAAAATTAATGAACAAACGTGTCGGTTGCAAAGTTCAACAGACAAGCCACTTTAATTAAACAGACGTACGGGATGACGCTAAGTTTATTTGCACTGGCATGTCCTGGAACGCAAATAACCTGTTTTCTATGCGCGGCTAAATATTTACCCCTGTTTGCCACTACGCAAGCAAGATCGCTTTGACTCCGGGACGCGACTCGCTATCACATTACCCTGTCGCATTACCAATGCTGTTGCACCGAGTGATTTTTCCGCTGCATATACTTACTATATCCAAGACTGAAAATCTTGGCGTTTACTTCGCAAACTATGCATTGCAATACTCAAATTTAAATTCAAAAATCATTCAAAGTTGGTACACTGTACACTTTTTGAACGTCAATATATTATACTAGTAGGGCGCGTGGGTGCGCGGCCCGCAAGCGGACCGCGAGGTTTCGCTTTCGGGTATTTTGGTTTGAGCAGCCTCCATCTATCTCTCCCCTATTCCTAATCCTCGATCATTATCACTCTCCATATTTTTTCTTCGAATCATTCTGCTCATCAAGTAGAACTTAAGGTCTTAATCATCTTTTGGCAAAAACCACTCTTCCATCTTTTATACTTGGTGAGATAGACACCGATGTTTGTATGGCCACCATTTGGACTTTTTTTCAGCTCACTGCCAATTGGATGATGTTTCGAGTATTTTTTGTTTGAGCACCTCCTACCTATCTTCAATACCCTGCCCGGGCTCCTCAACCAACTTCCAAACTCTCAATCATCATGTCTTCCCATATTGTTCTTTGAGAGTTCTCAAAAAAACCGCATTAAAGCCTTGCATAGTTCACAACTTGTAGTCTCTTCAATATTCGCCATACATTTTCTATGGAAAAATAAATTCCGCCATTTTGAATATTTTTCCATTCATCAAGTAGACCTTTGGATCCTTATCATCTTTTGCGAAGAAACCACTCTTCCATCTTTTATACCCTCCGAGATGGAGACCGACGAAATTTGTATGGCGGCCATCTTTTTTTCGCCATTTTGAATTTTTTTTCAGCTGACTGCCAATTGGATGACGTTTCAAGTGACATTTGCTCGAGCACCCCCCACCTATCTTCAATACCTTAAGCGTGCCCGTCGCTCGTCTTTGAAATCCTCAATCATCAGCTCTCTCCATATCTTTCCTCTTAATGAATTTTTGTCCTCTATACGACACCATGAGTGAAAAAAAAATTTTTCATACAAAATTGTTCAGGAGAGGTGATCAATGAGTGAGTGAATCAGCACGAGCAGCTATATATATATTAACTAGTATGGCGCGTGGGTGCGCGGCCCGCTAAAGCGGACCGCGAGGTTTTGCTTTCGGGTATTTTGGTTTGAGCAGCCTATCTCTGCCATATTTCTAACCCTCGATCATTATCACTCTCCATATTTTTCTCCGAATAATTTGTCAGAATGAGAGTTCTTCCATAAAAAAAATTTTTTGAAAAGCAACTGTATCAAATTTTGCATAGTTCCCAACGTGTAGTCTCTTCAATATTCGCCATATATTTTGTATGGAAAAATAAATTCCAACATCTTGTTTCTTTTCTGTTAATCAAGTAAACTACGTCTTGATCATCTTTTGCCAAAAAAAACACTTTTCCATCTTTTATACTTAGTGAGATAGACACCAACGAAATTTGTATAGCTGCCATCTTGAATCCGCCATTTTGTTTTTTTTCAGCTCAGTGCTAATTGGATAAGGTTTTGAGCAATTTTTGTTTGAGCACCTCCCAGTCCCATCTATCTACAATACCCTGCCCGGGCTCATCAACCATCTTCCAAACCCTCAATCATCATGTCTTCCCATATTTTTCTTTGAGATTTCTCCAAAAAACCGCATCCTTGCCTTGCCTAATTGAAAGCCTTGCATAATTCACAACTTCTCTCTCTCAATATTCGCCATACATTTTCTTTGGAAAAATAAATTCCGCCATTTTGATTTTTTTTTCTACTCATCGAGTAGACCTTTGGCTCCTGATCATCTTTTTCGAAGAAACCACTCTTCCATCTTTTATACCCTCCGAGATGGACACGGACAAAATTTGTATGGCGGCCATCTTTTTTTCGCCATTTTGAATTTTGTTTCGGCTCACTGCCAATTGGATGACGTTTTGAGTGACATTTGCTCGAGCACCCCCCACCTATCTTCAATACCTTAAGCGTGCTCTTCACCCGTCTCCCAAATCCTCAATCATCAGCTCTCTCCATATTTTTGTTCCGAATGAATTTTTGTCCTCTATACGAAACCATTATTGAAAAAAAAATTTTTCATACAAAATTTTACAGGAGGGGTGATCAATCAGTCAGTGAATCAGCACGAGCAGCTATATATATATTAACTAGTAGGGCGCTTGGCTGCGCGGCCCGCTAAAGCGGACCGCGAGGATTTCAGTATTATTTTTGTTTTAGCAGCCTCCACCTTCTTCTATCATTTTCAGCATCTTTAACCCTGGCCGTGCTCCTCATCCATCTTCCAATCCCTCGATCATCATCACTCTCCAAATTTTTTTCTCCAAATCATTTGCCAGAAGGAGAGTTCTTCCATAAAAACAAATTTTGAAAAGGAACCGTATTAAAGTCTTGTATAGTTTCCCAACTTATAGTCTCTTCAATATTCGCCATTATATATTTTGTGTGAAAAAATAAATTCCGCCATCTTGATTTTTTTTCTGTTCGTCAAGTATACCTTCAGGTCTTGATAATCTTTTGCTAAGAAACCACTCTTCCGTCTTTTATACTTGATGAGATAGACACCGACGAAATTTGTATAGCCGCCATCTTGAATCCGCCATTTTGGGTTTTTTTTAGCTCAGTGCCAATTGGATGAGTTTTTGAGTAATTTTTGTTTGAGCCTATCTACCTATCTACAATACCCTGACCGGGTTCCTCATCCATCTTCCAAACCCTCAATCATCATGTCTTCCCATATTTTTCTTTGAGAGTTCTCCAAAGAACCGCATCAAAGCCTTGCATAGTTTACAACTTGTAGTCTCTTCAATATTCGCCATACATTTTCTATGGAAAAATAAATTCCGCCATTTTGAATTTTTTTTCAATTCATCAAGTAGACCTTTGGATTCTTATCATCTTTTGCGAAGAAACCACTCTTCCATCTTTTATACCCTCCGAGATGGAGACCGACGAAATTTGTATGGCGGCCATCTTTTTTTCGCCATTTTGAATTTTTTTTCAGCTCACTGCCAATTGGATGACGTTTCGAGTGACATTTGTTCGAGCACCCCCCACCTATCTTTAATACCTTAAGCGTGCCATTCGCTCGTCTCTGAAATCCTCAATCATCAGCTCTCTCCATATTTTTGTTCCGAATGAATTTTTGTCCTCTATACGAAACCATTAGTGAAAAAAAAATTTTTCATACAAAATTTTACAGGAGGGGTGATCAATCAGTGAGTCAGTCAATGAATCAGCACGAGCAGCTATATATATATTAATGAAGTAGGTACATTAAAGTGAGGCAATGGTGATAATTACTACGAAACCTTAAAATTAAAACTTCTGGAAACTTCATATTAGATATACGATCTGATATAATTAAAATTCATTACGCATTCTCAACTTATAAAACTCTACAGAAAAATGTCGTAGAAAAACCTTCATTTCTTAGAAGAAAGAAAAAAAAATTTTTGGTAACAACATTCCAGTTTTATTTTTAGTGGATGATTTCAATTAAACCGAGTTCTGTTTTAATTGAACTAATCTAGCTTGACTGAAAACTAGCGTCCAGGGCTGGCACAATACGTAGTAGTGTTTACTACAAATTAGGCCTAAATTTCATTAGGTACATATCTATAATATAATAAAACTGTAACAGATCCAATTCTGTACATTGAAGATATTTTGAAAATTTTTATTGGAGGGCACTCTATAATCGATACTGAAGCCAAAACTGCAATTTATTTCATTTTTGTCTGTCTGTCTGTCTGTCTGTCTGTCTGTCTGTATCTTGGCCGCGCATCACGCCGAAACTACTAAATGGATTCGAATGAAACTTGGTACGATTTGAGTTTATACTCCGAGGTAGGTTATAAGATACTTTTTATCCCGAAATTCAGCATGGTTCCCTTGGGAGAAGGGATGAAAGTTAAAACGTGTATTTAGCTGTAATTCATTAACGCGTTGTTCGATTTCACTCATTCTTTTTTTGTTAGAAAGGTAGTACTTTATATATTGTCCCGTAAATATTTCAAGGTCATAGGTTTTTTAGTTCAGAAATGACGGGCATTTAGTGGGTTCCAATAACTTGGGACGCGGATGTTTGTACGTACGGCTTATTTTAAACTGGCGTGCGTTTAAATTTATGTTTGTTGGCCTGTCTATTTGTTCCAGCTAATCTCCGAAACGGCTGGATCGATTTTGATGGAACTTTCAATGGCAGATAGGCGATGTTAAGGAGTAACTTAGGATACATTTAGTTTAGGTACAAAAAAGAATTATGGGGTCCGATCTGATTCTATATAAAAACCTATATCCAGGCGAACGAAGTCGCGGGGGTCGGCTAGTTACAAAATATAATATTATTTTTAGTTAACGAACGTACGCGATGTGATTTTTGCCCACATACGATGTGATTTTACTTTAAGTAAGCAAAGAATCTGTAACTTTTATAGAATAGAATAGAATAGAAAACTTACAGGTGCTTATTGTTGTGGTACTCTTAAAATAATTTCTATATAATACGAGTACCTGCTTGTAAAACATAAACAAAAGTAAAAATAAAATGTATAGCGTACGCAGCGTCTCTCAGCGTCTCCTAAACCGTTTTCAAATTACTTCAGGGAATGTAAATCGTGACCATAAATCATTCGCGCGTAGCTTGAAAAAATTTGCACCTAAAAGGCGTGCAATTGTACGGGCCATAAATAAAAACTGCGAAAACACCTCAGCAGTTTTAATATTTTAATCCCTGGTGCGAAGAGTATAAATTTTGTTTGACTGCTGCTACGTCGCTGCCTCAAATCTGAAAACGGATACAGTTTTTTACGACTGCATTATGACGAATTGTCGCTTCTTTATAAAACAAGTATAAATTAAAAATTTTAAAAACTCCCAACATTTTGTGGTGGCGGCCATCTTGGATTTGCATATTGCTATTCTACTAGTCAAGCTCTTTTATTTGATACCCATATTGAGGGAAGAGGAGCGTTACGGGGGAACAGACACACACACACACACACACACACACACACACACACACACATACATGACAAACTTTGTTATAAGTTTGACATGTATGTGTAAAACCCCCGACGTAAAAACCCCCGTCGTTTTTACGTCGGGGGTTAAAAATAGATCAAATTTTTTTGTTTAATTTAGTACTTGTATAGCAATCTCTCGGTATTCCGAGAGATCTCTACATGATCGAATCGGATAAGAGGAGATGGAGGAGATCTGTAGAATCACCAGATCGACCAACAGACCGAAACTAATGTGGCAATGTGTGGGGGCACTTTGTTCGAAGGACCGATAGACGTTGGGATCCCAAGTTGGAGACCCTTCACCTAACAGTAAGGGACCTTTCAGATAGACCGGCGCGGAGAGCAGAGCAAATTTTAATCGCATATAAAATAGAATCTTAAGACATTGAAATAAGCTTTATTTTTACATTTTATCTCTTTTATGATAAGAGGATGCTCGAGGATGCTCCCAATACGCTCGGTATGAAATATTAAGAGCAGCCGCTTGGCTGCTCGTAGAGCCGGTCGGCTGCTCCATGCTCGTGCTCTTTCGCGCTCGAGCACCCGACCGGCTCCGTTCGCGTGCTCTTTCATGCTCGCGCAGCCGACCGTAGGCCGAATTGCTCGCCGTCCGGCCCAAGAGCGTACGCTCGGCTCCGAACGCATCCGCGTGTCCATTCACACAGACCGGCGCGGAGAGCAGAGCAAATTTGAACGGCCGGTCTGTGTGAAAAAAAAATGCTCTCCGACGCTCTCCGCGCCGGTCTATCTGAACGGTCCCTAATACAGCAAATCGGCGATCCTTGGAAGAGACCTTTGTCCAGCAGTGGACGTCTATCGGCTGAAACGATGACGATACACACGTACATACGTGCGCGTTTGGTAGAACGTTGCGCTGAGCAATTACCGTTGCGCTTTGTGAACTATTTCCAAACCAATACACTCGACTTTGGGTCTTTATCAATCGACTAACTGAAAATGACAAGTTTGCACTCAACTCTGGTTTGGTTGGAGCATAAATTAAAACGTCAAATTATACGCTACACAAATAAAATACCTCACTTTAATAACACACCTCGGGTACAGCTATTAAATCAATGTATCGTGAGGCATGTTGAGGCGCTTGCTGAGTACGATACAAGCCGGCCAACGTGTAAAAGCTTTCGTTGCGCCTAGGTCGCCCTCATACGCATTAGCGGCTAACCGCGCGTGCGGCTAACCGCGCGGCTAGCCGCTTTTATATTTTTATATGCAACCGCTCATTTTGTACGCACTAAACCGCGACGAAATTCTATACAAGTGGCTAGCCGCGCGGTTAGCCCCATACGCGGTTGACCGCTAATGCGTATGAGGGCTTAGATAATTATGTACATGAAGACCTACACTACTCGGCCAAGCCGGCAGCAGACGGTGGCAGCACGCAGAAAGCAAACACCCAGTGTCCCTTTGGCATTCAGCGAGCGCTTTGGGCCAACGCGTACAGGGTGCATGGAATGTGCTCTTTATATTTTAGCCAGCCTTTTCACGTCATGTTCGCATGTTCGCTTTACATATTTTTATTAATTACACTTCTACGTAATGACGTTTACTTGTGATTTGTAAACCTTGTGATTTGAGGACCTCACTGGTGCAATCGTGAGCGCTCTAATCTTATGAGTAGAAGTTTTCGGGTCGCCGATAAAGTGGCGTATAAAGACGTAAAGAGTAGACCAACACACTTTCATATTTATAATATTCATAGTTGGCAGTATTAAATAAATCTGCACTTACTAATATAATAGTGATACAGCTCAAATGCTGAGTGGAGCTTGATTGTGTACACTTGACTTTGAGTCTAGGTTAGTAGGGTTAGGTTAGTTAGGGTAGTAGGTTTGTGCACAGAGGAAGCTTGTATCCTGGGAAGGGATACAGGCTACTTTCAGTGTGGGAAATAAAATATTATAGTTCCTATATCGGATTTTTTGAAACCTACATCCGCGCAGATGTAGTCGCGGACATCAGCTAATGTATAGATATTCCATATAGGCGACTTTAGCATAATTTAATTTTTATCAAGTTCATAGCTGTAAAGCCTCCTAAGTATGCAAAACGTAAAAATAAAGTTGTTTATTAAAAAAACGTGTATGTCCCCAAATAGAAGGACGAATTATAATGTCAAATTGCTGGAGCGTAGCAAACAAAATTTTCCGCTTGATTATGTAATTCTGTACAATCAAAACATGACGACACGCGTTCACGCTGTTTGAATGCGAAGCGAAATGGGCTGCGATGTTTTACAAATCTCTCTAATTTCAATTAGGGAGAGATTTTGTGCTTTTTTTATTACGATTCGGGTAGCCTATTCGGCTGCAATTCATAAGGTCTCGGGTTTGAGCCGCTGGTTGGACGCTCGGAGTTGGAAAGTTGGTGGTGTTACTGCCCCGTGCTTTGGAGATCACGATATGAGAAGTCACCCGGAGGTCGTGGGTTTGATCCCGGGCACGCACCTCTAACTTTTCGGAGTTATGTGCGTTTTAAGTATTTAAATATCACTTGCTTTAAACGGTGAAGGAAAGCATCGTGAGGAAAAACCTGCATGCCTGAGAGTTCTCCATAACGTTCTCAAAGGTGTGTGAAGTCTGCCAATCCGCTTGGCCAGCGTGGTAGACTATGGCCAAAACCCTTTTCACTCTGGGAGGAGACCCGTGCTCTGTAGTGAGCCGGTAATGGGTAGATCATGAATTATAGTTTCTAAACCAAAACAAAAATAGTGTGGATTAGTTATTAGTAGTTATTAGATTAAAAATTAAATATGTATAATTAGTTTTTAATATTATATTGGTTTAAACTTACCTGATAAAATTAGAACATGTAAGAGTGACGTAAGATCTTACGCGGTAAGTCTTATGCAAATAGCTCGAAATTCTTAAGCTTACGTCAACACTGCAGGTGGGGAAGATACAAACGAGTTTGCTTAGTTTCTTACTAATTTAACTTTAAGCCTCACATTTTACGATGACTAGGGTGCTTTATTCAGAAGCACGTAATTTGTCGACTTCAACTACCTACCTAAAGTTTACCTTTCAAGTGGTTTTTCATCATCATCATCATCATCATCATGATCAACCCATTACCGGCTCACTACAGAGCACGGGTCTCCTCTCAGAGTGAGAAGGGTTTTGGCCATAGTCTACCACGCTGGCCAAGCGGATTGGCAGACTTCACACACCTTTGAGAACGTTTTGGAGAACTCTCAGGCATGCAGGTTTCCTCACGATGTTTTCCTTCACCGTTAAAGCAAGTGATATTTAAATACTTAAAACGTACATAACTCCGAAAAGTTAGAGGTGCGTGCCCGGGATCGAACCCACGACCTCCGATTAGAATTCGGTCGTCCTAACCACTAGGCTATCACGGGGTTTTCATGGTTATACATATTTCACATTTTATATGGGTATCTAATAAGAATACTTTGTATCAGAAACTATGTAACAAAACGACACACTTTCAGATGTATAATATTCACAGCTTTTAGTATAAAGTATATAGATACTTATAATTTATATAATGTAAGTGACTCGATCTGTCTATCTGTTCTACGGTTCTACTTTGTAGTAATTATTGAAGATTACAGAAATAATAAAAAAACCAGCCAAGTGCGAGTCGGACTCGCGCACGTAGGGTTTCGTACCGTTATCTCTAAAACCGGCAAACAAATAATCACGTTTTTTGTATGGGAGCCCCCTTAAATATATATTTTATTCTGTTTTTAGTATTTTTTGTTATAGCAGCAACAGATATACATCATCTGGGAAAACAAGTGTCTAACCATCACGGTTCATGAGATACAGCCTGATGACAGACGGACAGCAGAGTCTTAGTAATAGGGTCACATTTTACCCTTTGGGTACGGAACCCTAAAAAGCTAACTTGCTCCAGCAATGCACGAGCTGTCAATTAATTGTGTAATTCTTCACCATCACTTCATAAATTAATGTATACAATTACAGAGCAAGCTTGTAAAACATCTTGTAACTTTCTCTCTTTCAACTCACAAAATAGCAATATAATTTTTGACGTGATAACGTCTTATAAATCGATGAATGCCGGCCGCACGCACCAAAAAGCATGACTCATTGTCACACACCGCTTGCAAGCGGAAGCGCAGAACAAGCTATAGAGAAGGCACGTTTGGTAACAAGCGATAGAGAGGCAATGTCGCCGATTCTGTGGTACACAATTTCTAAACTAAACTAAAATGACAGGTCTAAATATATTCCTGTCTCTTTCACAATCTTCTCTGCTGAAGGGGACAGCACTATTTTTAAACCTGTCAATTTAGTTTAGTTTAGAGAGTGTGTACAACAGAATTATCCACAATGTTTTCTTATGACATTATCACGTAAAATTATCGTCCGTTATCCGACTTTACAGAAAACAAATTTTTTGCTGCTGTTTTCAGACTACTCCATTATTCCAACTCGTCATTAGCAATAGTCGCATATGAGTTGAATTTCACCCTAAATGTTCCAACACCCATAGAAACAAGAACCTGATTGAAATTCATATCAACTGGATAGAGTTGCAACTAATTAACCCGTCCGGTGCAGAGGAACTGCATAGTTTACTTCCATTGTTACTTGCAACAAAAACTTTAGTGGATTCGCATTCCTGCAATAGTTACCGGGGAGTCCAAAACAGTAACTTCAGATGAATGGGACTAATGTTTTGAAACTTTGTTGTAACATTCACATTGTTTAACAATGTTATGTAATCACACTAATACTATAAAGGTGAAAATGTGTGTGTGTGTGTATGTTTGTTACTCTATAACGTCGCAATTACTGAACCCATATTTGGCTGTTTAGAATGGAGTTAGATTATGCCCTGACTTAACACTTACTTTTTATCCTGGAAAAATCCAGTTTCTGCGGGATTTTGAAAAATTTGTATTCAAAATTTCAGCCAAATCGGTTCAGTAGTTGCGGCGTTAAAGAGTAACAAACATAGGTATGCATACACACACACAAACTTTCGTCTTTATAATATTAGTGTGATTACTGGCCCAGTACGGGGCCCGGGTCTCCACTCAGGATTACTTCTCATTCTGGTCTACGGTTCCATTCCAGTCCCTTCAGATCAGGTGTAGGTTGAAAAACCATTCGGTTTAGGCCATAGTCAAAATATCACGTTGGCCAAGTGTGTGAAAGTATAAACATCAATTATATAACTAAGATCGACCTATACACCACCTAGGAAAACAACTAATAATCCATAAATTTTTTACCATACACAGCTGAGAACCATCCCCATTAAACCTTAAAATAGAAAAACCCTGGAATAATATTCATATACCTATTTTATTTTTGTTTACTTTATTAAAATTGATTCATGAGAAAGAAGGCTTTATTCTGAAAGCCCTAAGATCTATTACTATATATTTCTATACTTTACATTTCTGCTTGGCAAGATGCCTCTTGTTTAGAATTAATTTCAACTTTGACACAAAATAAATCACGCGGTCCGCATCTTGATTAGTTGGGGGTTACGATTATAAATCGGCTCCTGTTTTTCGTACCTTTGATTTATATTCTTTGTGTCACCTTGTTGCTTGGTTGAACAGTATCAATTTCGCTAATATCCTTGGTAGAGTTCTCAGATATTTTTAAATCTGAAAAGCAGGTTCAATTATTCCCACTTGAGATAAGCTTGCGAAGCATAATATCCAGCGGATTAATACATAAAAAAGCTATTGACATACTACAGAGGAAATAAGCTTAATAGTTAATCTATTCTATATCAAAATGAGTAGTTGCTCTCGAATCCTTTTCTATTACACCTAGCCTGCACTGCGTTTATTCGCGCGGTTAAAATGCGGGTAGCTTCATACATATTTCCATATGTCACAGAATGCTGGGGAAAAAATCGAGCAAATTTTCGCAGTGCGAGGAGTCCCGTGTATGTTCTGTTCATCTGGTTGAGTTGAAACTTGGCGACGGTATAGCGTTCGCCCTGAGAGGATTTTTGGATACTTTTTATCCCGATAAATAGTTCTCCTAAGTACGAAGTTGCGGGCATCATTGTGGAAATAATATAATACCGATATTTAACACCTCTCTGCCGCGAAACATAGCAGCGGAGCGTAAAGGGTTGATCCATAGTCAAAGCATTAAAGGTAGTTTCGCTATGATTTTGCGTCGGCCAAACGGAAGCGAACTCTGAAATGCGCTAAAAGCCTCAGATCCAGCTTAGGTGCAGGAATCAGATTGATAGACGTTCCTTTATGTATTATGACGTCATACCACGAAATAAGTCTAGAAACATCAAAAATAATCTTCTTTCGTAGAAAAAATAATAAAACTACTGAATGAGCTTAGCTAAGGTGGTGCGCGGATAAGTTGATGTGGATCTGGCGAGAACTTCTATAAAATCTTTAAAGTGCTGAACAGTTACTGAGATTAACGCTTTCAAACAGTAAGTCTTGGCATGTTGACTTTACACTATTACTAAAACCCGACTACGCTTAAAAATTTAATTTAATATAAAATAATAACTTAGTGTGTCTGTGTGTAGTCTGTCCGAAATTAACTTATTGTTCAAGTTCAGCCGCACGAAGGTCACTTTTCGATTTTTTCGTACATAAAATGTAGCGTATGTCACCCGGACCATAAACAACGAATCAATTGACACCTCATTCATCAAAATCGGCCCAGTAGTTTATGCGCTACGGTGGAACACACAGAATATGATACAAAAATCGGATACAAACATACATAGACTGCTAAAATCATAACCCTTCCTTTCGGCTTTGCCGTAGTCGGGTAAAAAAACCAACTTAAAATAACATGAATGTCCATCTCGCAGCACAAAGTTGAAGTGAAGTTTGTGATGGAAGTAACAATGGGTACGTATAAACTGAATTTCCGCTGGATCGGACAGGTCATTTAGTTTCAAGTCCGACCGGGTGTTGATATGAATTCGAATCAGGACCTCACTTCTAATGGAAGTTGGGTTACTGGTTAAATGCAGCGCATTTGCGGCTAACGCTAATGCGCGACAGTCTAAAACTGCAATAAATTACCGTGTACATGTTTAGTTGAAACATTTCGCGTCTCGACTAAGTTCAAAATTTATAGTGACAATTTGCTGGTAGGTAATAATGAAAATAATAAAAATATGCTGTGTAAATCAAAATCAAATCAAAATATATTTATTTGTTGCAACAGAATGACCATGCAAATATCAGCCATCACATTTGGATGGTCCAAGCAGTAACTGTGGTAAAACTGACAGCGTATTGTCTAACAATTTAATCTTACATAGTCGTAAATTAGGGGTACATACCACGATAAAAATATTTGTTTATTTGTCGATATTTTGATCCAGTTACATGGACCGTGGTCACGACGAGACTGCGGTGCTGTGAGGGGTGAAGTTTCAGCTGTCACTTAAATCACTAATTTAATCTTACATCACCAATTAAGCCTACAATTAAGCCTTAAATCACTAATTTAATCTTAAATGGAAGCGGGCTAACCTGAAATAGTACACACCAATACACCAATATATGAAATTACCCAGCAAACCAGAATATATGAAATTCCAAACTGACCCAGTTGCGAATCGAACCCAGGACCTGCCAATTACTTATAAGACCCCACCGTTCGACATTTTCGATTTTGCATTGTTTTCTATTTTGTTTAGTAAGTATACCTAATATTACGTATGAATTTCCCAACGCGGGTCCACAACACAATAAATACATATTTCATGAAGCGCTATTGAATAACAATCGTGTACCGTCGGCCGCGCCCGCGTACATTGACACATATTAAAATGGACTGAACCTCTAAGTGTATTGGATTTTTACGCGGACTCGCCTCTTTTTGGCACATGTTGAATGTACACTAGAGTTTTATGGACGAGCTTATAAATTCAAAGTGTTTTATAAATGTACGTATAATAATGAATTGCAGTGAGCATTTCACACCGCATAGTATTTTTGAAGATTTACTTTTATTACGTGAGAGCAACGCAAAGAAATGGATAGTGGGTTTTATTTACACTTTATAAAATTATGTTCGAATGTTTCGAGCATCAATTTTTACGTTTAAATGACCTTATAGGCTTCAAAAACGTTTCGAATGTATTTAAAATACTAGCTGATGCCCGCGACTTCGTTCGCGTGGATATAGGTTTTTTAAAAATCCCGTGGGTACTCATCAATCCATCTAGTAGTTTTTGTGTGATTGAGTAACAAAAATCCAAACATCCACACTTTCACATTTATATTATTACTTAGTAGATTTTATAATGTTTGGTTTTTGTATGAAGTTGGGTTTTTTGTTTCTAAATTTACTTTTCTGCTATAAGAATATTCCAAATATACATATTTCGCAATATTCTGTTTTTTTTTTTGTAAAGTAAAATATAGAGTAGTTATAGAATATCCATGATACATAAAAATAGATATGTACCTAATAATTAATATTGGACATTTTGTTTCAGGTAAGTACGTAATACATAAGTTTATAAAAGGAGATCAACAAGAAAATTGGAAGAGACCAAAATACTACAAAATATGGGTATGTATAGCATAATAATTACACAACTTGTTTATTTTGAACTAGCTTTTGTCCACGGCTTCGCCCGCGTGAATTTCGGTTTTTCACAAATCTTGAGGGAATTGTGGGTTTCTGGTTCGCGTTCCGGCTCCCTTTTTGAACCTTTATACCTACTTTTAAGGAAATTTGCTATACTAATCTACCTATTAGCTAAGGTGTAAGCTGAAATGACTAGGACGTGGCATATTTCTTGAAGAGCCGATAGATGTTGGGATCCAAAAGTGCTCAAATGTTGAGGTCAGCGAAAACTAGTTTAAAATAAAAGTGATATAAATTTAAGAAGATTGAAAGTTACACCGATTTCATTACGCAATCTACAGTCGATATCTCGGAAACTATCAAACCAATTTTGATGAAACTAACATTGTCTACATCATATCTATCATGCAAAAAGAATGATCAAAATCCGATCAATAATTTCGGAGAAATCCCTGGACAAACATAAATACATACACCTATGAAATTTTGTTTAGAAGTCCTTATAGGTAAATAATCATAATATGATATGTGAATATTTTGCAGTTCCAATAATATTATAAACATACTGCCGAATTGATAACCTCCTTATTTTTGAAGTCGGTTAATAATAAGACACCGCTTAATTAAGTGGAAGAGGATGAATTAATACAACAAAGGCTAATGTACCTAACAATGTAATACATAATAACAATATTGGAGGAGGCTTAATTCAAATCCTACTCGCATTAGTTATCGACGGACTCTTTAGGCCTGTAGCAGACCTCAGCCGCGAAATTAAAATAGCGAAAATCCACCACAAAACTTGTCTGTTGTTTGATATGGGAAAGGAAACGTAACTGTCTGTTCTAACAAAGAGATTTTACTTTTGGTCTATCCCTTTCCCACGCAATTTGGTGATGTATACAGGCCTCTAGTATACCTCTGCCGCGAAAAAATATAGAGAGGCCAAACCATTGAGAAATTAATAGTAGTGGAGGAGCCATACCAACTTTAAAAACATGTCAAAAATACACTCACACACGCTTAGATTAGGTATCATACACGCACAATCCGAAAACATAAAATGGCGCGTGTTCATTGAAATGTCTCAAATTGAGCGTGTGTGAGTGTTCATGTATACATTTTAGGGAGGCCATCTTTTGTCATGAGTCTGCCGCAAACTGTTTTATTTTTATGTCAAAAATGTAATGTTGTCTCTTACACACTTAATGAAAATTTTGATAAGCTTCAGCTATTTTCCGATCCACTATTTTCTATAGGACATTAGGGCACCTCTATATTATTATAATTATCTCTATGGGCCAAACCCAGCGAGGCGCCTGTCAACATGACAGGCGTTTGAGTACATCGTCGAAATCGCGTGGAAAAGAGATGACTTCAATTCAAATCTTTGTTTGCAGGCAGTTCCGCTTCCATCTCGCATGTCATACAACGAACATATTGTCATGGCGGTATTGAAGCGGTTTTGCCTCTATAGTTTCGCGGTGGAGGTGTGCTAAAGGCCTTAAATCTGAAAAGCGAGCCCCTATTGTGCCGAGACAATACCGCGAGCCGACTAATGCCACGAATGAATTGAGAGCACGAGAATTGAGAGCACGAGAATTTATTATGAAATCGATATTTATTTATAACAATTAGTTAATTTAATTAATTTGATAAATTTTTAGATATTTATTTTGTATTGTAAAGTTTATCTACGAGGTTAAATGCATATAAAAAAGTTTGGAAATGGCAGAAATAAAAATTGATATTAGCGACGGGATTATTATGTATTGTATCTTTTTTCTGTCTAATTGTCTGCAGTGACATTTTAATTCGTATGTATCAGATAGTTATCTGTTAAATCTTTACACTAACTATTTGTCAAAGAGTAAACGAAAACTTTTAGTTTAGTATAAAAATATATCGCAAACTAATTCCAAATCGCGTTTGGCTATCAATGCATTTTATTTAAATCCTAATACAGACAAAAGCAGGAATAGAATAATGCCAGAAAACAGATTGAGGATAGTGCAAATTCATTGTAGCTCGAACATAAATAAGCATTTGCTCGCGAGCTTCGGTGTGAGTGACGGACGGAATACAGAGTGGTTGATACCAATTTATTTATTCGCTTGTCTAAACGAAATGCAGTGTAAGATGCAATAAGATCTGCGCACAGTTCGATCCTTTTATCTCTCCCATCGTTCCTTCATTGCTTATGATTGTGGCCCAACTGAGATGCTACCCCTAGATCGATTATTGTTTCCGCCACTTTATGTCGATGGTTTTTAATTTTAACCCCCGACGCAAAAACGACGGGGTGTTATAAATTTGACGTGTCTATGTGTGTCTGGATGTGTGCGAGTCTCTGTCTGTTCCACCATAGCGCTCAAACGGGTGAACCGATTTGAATGCGGTTTGTTTTTGTTTGAGAGGTGAATTAGTCGGGAGTGTTCTTAGCTATGTTTGATGAAAATCGATCCAAGATGGCCGCCGCTACAAAATGGCGGATTACATATTTTTAACTCCCTTAATATGGGTATCAAATAAAAGGGCTTGACTAGTAGAATAGCACTATGATGACAAGATGCACAAAATGGGTAATGTCGGGGGTTTTTAAATTTTTTTATTTATACTTGTTTTGCGATGTTATAAGTTTTGCAAGTTTTGAAGGAATCCTCTACCTAGTTTGAGCTATGTACATAAATTATTTCGCGTCACAATTTTATAAATAAAGTCGTAGTGAATTCTTTCAATCCATAATTCTACACTAACATCTATACATATAATAAAATCGTAGACTTGCCGTATTTGTACCGGAACCTTTTAACGTCCGGATTATCATCTGTGGTACATTAAAATTTGTGTTTGTCTGTCTTCGAAATGCTGTACCGATTTTAATGGGACTTTCATTGAGAAAATATTAATGATGGGAAAGAGCTATTAAAAAATTAATGCTCACTACTGTAGTTATATTTTAATACGCGACTTTTAACAGAATAAGCTCAAAGGAGCTTAAAAAAAACAAAGAGTTCCCGCGGCATTTTTAAAAACCTAAATCCACGCGTACGATGTCGCGGGCATCCTCTATTTTTAAAAATGAAAGTAACTCTGTCTGTCTGTTATCTTTTCACGACTCAACCGTTGCTCGGATTATGAACAGAATTCAATCGATCGAATTCTACTTTTACAGATCACTGGAACAAAAGTTTTGTATTTTGTTTGTTGTTTTTAAGGCGAAAGTTTGTGTGTGTGTGTGTGTATATGTTTGTTCCTCTTCTTCTAATGAACCGATTTGGCTGAAATTTTGAATGGAGATATAGATTATGCCCTGACTTAACACATAGGCTACTTTTTACCCCGAAAAGTATTCCTGTGGGACTAAAATAGATATAAACTTCCAAAAACGCCATAGAGGGCGCTGACTGTTTTTAAGTTCATCACGCTCACATAACACATTATTGCAATAGTTTGCTGTGTTGCATGTATGGCAACACATAGGCTACTTTTTATCCTGGAAAAATGCACAGTTCCCACGGGATTTTGAAAAACCCGAAATCTATAGCTACAGCTACGAGTATAAGTAGATTACTAAAAACTTCCTTGATAGTAGGTATTAGCGAACTTCCTTGATAGTAGGTATAAAGGTTGGAAAAGGGAGCGGGAACGAGAACCGGAAATCCACGATATCCTCGGGATTTGTTTAAAACCGAAATTCACGCGGGCGAAGCCGCGGGCAGATGCTAGTCATTTATATACAAGATCGAAGTTACACCACTGTGTAAACTATAAACCCATCGATTAACAGGCGAGCGGGATAATATTGCGCATCGTTTCACGGGATGCATTCGATGAAAGGTGTCTCGAGCGCTCGCTACGTAACTCAGTGCTCATTGTAGCGTGCCCGCTTCTGTGTAATTGGCGGCTTATTGGCAATTTCGTGCTTCTAAGTGTAGCTCTAATATATCCATTGCGGCGAACTGCAATGCTCTTGGTTTATTAAAGTGTCAATGTTCACAGTTGTGGTGATGAAAAGTGGTGTTATTCCAAGATTTTTCGATACTGCACATTTTTAACAACCGACGCAAAAACGAAGATGTGTAATAAGTTTAACGTGTCTGTGTGTGTGTGTGTGTCTGTCTGTTCCCCTGTAGCGCTCAAACGGGTGAACCGATTTGAATGCGGTTTTTTTTTTGTTTGAAAGGTGAATTAGTCGAGAGTGTTGTTAGCTATATTTGATGAAAATCGATCCAAGATGGCCGCCGCTACAGAATGGCGGATTACATATTTTTTTCACGACTCCCTTAATATGGGTATCAAATGAAAGGGCTTAACTAGTAGAATAGCACTATGCAAATCCAAGATGGCCGCCGAAACATAATGGCGAATGTCGGTGATTTTTAATTTATCAAAATGACGTGTATTGTCGGTCTTGTGTGAAGTACATATTATGGCCTAGTTGCAGTGCAAATAAGTCGATTGCGCTTGTTAAACAACGCTTTGGGTTTGATTTTCGGCAGTGGAAATTTGGGATTTTATAATTTCTTTATTATCTCTGGTCTGGGTCTAGTTCAATACTGGCTTTAGCCGTGGCTAGTTACCACCCTACCGGCGAGAGCCGTGCCACCAAGCGATTTTGCGTTCCGGTACGATGTCGCGTAGAACCCGATCAGGGCTAACTTGTAGTAATAAAAAATAAATAAAAAAATTACACTTAGTGCCTGTTTCACCACCTTCTGTTAAGTGTCGGATAGCCTCAACGTAAGTTTTGTCACTTTCTTACTTTATGTGAAGTGACAAAAACAAAAGTTGTAGATAGCTATCCTTTACTTATCAGAAGGTGGTGAAACAGGCCCTTAGAACACTACTCGGAACTTACGAATAAAAACTTGAGAGGTGCAAAGGAACTTCGTTCCATCCGGGTTATCTTCTTCTATAATATAATAAAACTGTAACAGATCCAATTCTGTACATTGAAGATATTTTGAAAATTTTTATTGGAGGGCTCTCTATAATCGATACTGAAGCCAAAACTGCAATTTTTTTCATTTTTGTCTGTCTGTCTGTCTGTCTGTTTGTCTGTATCTTGGCCGCGCATCACGCCGAAACTACTGAATGGATTCGAATGAAACTTGGTACGATTTGAGTTTATACTCCGAGGTAGGTTATAGGATACTTTTTATCCCGAAATTCAGCACGGTTCCCTAGGGAGAGGGGAAGAAAGTTAAAACATGTATTTAGCTGTAATTCATTAACGCGTAGTTCGATTTCACTCATTCTTTTTTTGTTAGAAAGGTAGTACTTTAAGTATTGTCCCGTAAATATTTCAAGGTCATAGGTTTTTTAGTTTAGAAATGACAGACATTTATTGGGTTCCAATAACTTGGGACCCGGATCTTTGAACGTACGGCTTATTTTAAACTGGTGTGCGTTTAAATTTATGTTTATCGGTCTGTCTATTTCTTCCAGCTAATCTCCGAAACGGCTGGATCGATTTTAATGGAACTTTTAATGTTATAAGGAGTAACTTAAGCTACATTTAGTTAGTAGTACATAAAAGAATTATGGGATCCGATCCGATCCTATATAAAAACCTATATCTACGCGAACGAAGTTGCGGTGGTCAGCTAGTAATATAATAAAACTGTAACAGATCCAATTCTGTACATTGAAGATATTTTGAAAATTTTTATTGGAGGGCTCTCTATAATCGATACTGAAGCCAAAACTGCAATTTTTTTCATTTTTGTCTGTCTGTCTGTCTGTCTGTCTGTCTGTATCTTGGCCGCGCATCACGCCGAAACTACTGAATGGATTCGAATGAAACTTGGTACGATTTGAGTTTATACTCCGAGGTAGGTTATAGGATACTTTTTATCCCAAAATTCAGCACGGTTCCCTAGGGAGAGGGGAAGAAAGTTAAAACATGTATTTAGCTGTAATTCATTAACGCGTAGTTCGATTTCACTCATTCTTTTTTTGTTAGAAAGGTAGTACTTTAAGTATTGTCCCGTAAATATTTCAAGGTCATAGGTTTTTTAGTTTAGAAATGACAGACATTTATTGGGTTCCAATAACTTGGGACCCGGATCTTTGAACGTACGGCTTATTTTAAACTGGTGTGCGTTTAAATTTATGTTTATCGGTCTGTCTATTTCTTCCAGCTAATCTCCGAAACGGCTGGATCGATAGCAAAAAGTGTCGTTACAACTTTTTCTCTTAATTTTTTCCGTCTAGCCCCCTTTCGCAACGCGCGATAGGGAACTTCATTCTAAAAACTTTCCTACAGTTAACATCAGTAGTATGAACAATAGTTACATTCCGAGGCTCGAAATTAGCTGCCAATTACACCGTAGCGCGCACGCTCCGGTGAACACAGCGTCACGTTGCGCAGACTTTCCGCCGAATCTGGAACAATGCAACTCTGTCTATTGTTACAAGATAGTGTAACACTGAAACGTAGCATCTGTTTCAAAAACGTTTGAAATAAGAGAATTTTTTGAATTTCGTCAAAATATGCGATAATTATTGTTATTGGTGAACGTTGACTAAACAGCTTAATATTTAATCATGACACTACATTTAAGTAAAAAACAGAAAACCTAGCACCAAAAAATCAAACAACTTTGGAAAAGCCGTTCGCATTCATAGAGATCAACAGACACCCACCCACCATCTATAATATAATAAAACTGTAACAGATCCAATTCTGTACATTGAAGATATTTTGAAAATTTTTATTGGAGGGCACTCTATAATCGATACTGAAGCCAAAACTGCAATTTTTTTCATTTTTGTCTGTCTGTCTGTCTGTCTTTCTGTCTGTCTGTCTGTCTGTCTGTCTGTCTGTATCTTGGCCGCGCATCACGCCGAAACTACTGAATGGATTCGAATGAAACTTGGTACGATTTTATTTTATACTCCGAGGTAGGATATAGGATACTTTTTATCCCGAAATTCAGCACGGTTCCCTTGGGAGAGGGGAAGAAAGTTAAAACATGTATTTAGCTGTAACTCATTAACGCGTTGTTCGATTTCACTCATTTTTCTTTTGTTAGAAAGGTAGTACTTTAAGTATTGTCCCGTAAATATTTCAAGGTCATAGGTTTTTTAGTTCAGAAATGACAGACATTTATTGGGTTCAAATAACTTGGGACACGGATCTTTGTACGTACGGCTTATTTTAAACTGGTGTGCGTTTAAATTTATGTTTGTCTGCCTGTCTATTTGTTCCAGCTAATCTCCGAAATGGCTGGATCGATTTTGACGGAACTTTCAATGGCAGATAGGTTATGTTATAAGGAGTAACTTAGGCTACATTTAGTTTAGGTACAAAAAAGTATTATAGGATCCAATCCGATCCTATATAAAAACCTATATCCACGCAGACGAAGTCGCGGGGATCAGCTAGTATATAATATAGGTGTATGCCCCGTTGACCAACCGGCCAGACCATTTATTTGATACGTATCATAATATGATGACATCAGATTGACGATCTATCTACTTTTGGATTTTTTACCCCTGCAACTGTATGACATTTTCACTGTTTTACACTTTTTAAGGAGAATGACCACCCCTGACCCAAACATTTACACAAAATGTAATTTATTAAAAATTATCTTACGAATATGTGACAATTTGAAAATTAATAATAATTATTTATTAATGCTACACTTGACGATAAAAAAATGTAATAAAAAAGGAATTCAATCGTCTTTTCAACGTGTTGTTAGCTATGTTTGATGAAAATCGGTCCAAGTTGGCCGCCGCTACGAAATGGTGGATTACATATTTTATCACAACGCCCTCAATATGGGTATCAAATGAAAGGACTTGACTAGTAGAATAGCACTATGTAAATCCAAGATGGCCGCCACCACAAAATGGCGATTGTCAGGGATTTTTTAAATTTTCACATTTCACACATCCCGTTCCCCGTCACCCCGTCGTTTTTGCGTCGGGGGTTAAAAAAGGGACGTGTGATGTTAGCGGTTCTGCCGCTTAATGGTTCGGTAAAACGTAAATGAATGTGCTGTTGAGAACAGCAACCTTCTCAATTCAGTCGTATAATTATTATCGCTGATCGCTGTCCTGACTGCCTCGTTGGTCTAGTGGTTAGCATATTCGACTGCACATCACGAGCTCCCGGTTTCGATTCCCGGGTCGGGCAAATTATTGTTAGGTATTGGGGGTTTTTGTCAAGAAATTCTCAGGGTCAGCCCGGAGTTGGTAGTTGGCGGTGTTTCACCCCCGTGCCTCGGAGAGCACGTTAAGCGGTCGGTCCCTTCGTTAAAGCGTGGCGGTTCTAAGCTCTAAATCCCTCTCTCCTATGAGAGAGGAGACCTGTGCCCAGCTGTGGGACGTAAAAAAGGCTCTAGTGGATCGCTGTCCTCAAAAAATTTTTTTTTCAACAATGTGCAAATAATATGGGGAAAATTTTATGAAACTTGTTAATACAAGTTCTCGGTACACAGTAATGTTAGTCGAGCTGTCGTAGCGGGGTGTCACACACACGTGTTGCCGGTTACCGGCGTAATGACGCTAGTTCGACAACCGAATATTTTTGTATTTATTTTTATTCCCAAAGTATTTGTCGGTACAGCGTCAGCGTCTACTCGTAAATACAACTCTTCACATGAGTTATATCAAACATTTTTACCGATTTCATGAAAAAAGAGGTTATCAATTTGACACGTATGTATATAATATTATTGGCATCGCAATATTATATTTATATCAATTGCAATATTATATATATTATGATAATTTAATAGGGCTTCATAGGGCAAACAAAATATAACAAAATTTTATAGGTGTACGTATAATATATTTGTATGTTCCCTTTACAATTTATTCTTTATTTCTGTACATTGAAGTACGTTTAATTTTTCTGAAATTATAGCTTGTTCAGATTCTTTTTCACTTTAGAATAGGACGCAATATTTTATTAATATATATATAGCTGCTCGTGCTGATTCATTGACTGACTCACTGATTGATCACCCCTCCTGTAAAATTTTGTATGAAAAATTTTTTTTTCACTAATGGTTTCGTATAGACGACAAAAATTCATTCGGAACAAAAATATGGAGAGAGCTGATGATTGAGGATTTCAGAGACGAGCGAATGGCACGCTTAAGGTATTGAAGATAGGTGGGGGGTGCTCGAGCAAATGTCACTCGAAACATCATCCAATTGGCAGTGAGCTGAAAAAAAATTCAAAATGGCGAAAAAAAGATGGCCGCCATACAACTTTCGTCGGTCTCCATCTCGGAGGGTATAAAAGATGGAAGAGTGGTTTCTTCGCAAAAGATGATCAAAATCCAAAGGTCTACTCGATGAATAGAAAAAAAATTCAAAATGGCGGAATTTATTTTTCCATAGAAAATGTATGGCGAATATTGAAGAGACTACAAGTTGTAAACTATGCAAGGCTTTGATGCGGTTCTTTGGAGAACTCTCAAAGAAAAATATGGGAAGACATGATGATTGAGGGTTTAGAAGATGGATGAGGAGCCCGGGCAGGGTATTGTAGATAGATGGGAGGTGCTCAAACAAAAATTACTCAAAACCTCATCCAATTGGCACTGAGCTGAAAAAAAAACAAAATGGCAGATTCAAAATGGCGGCCATACCGTCAGCCTCTATCTCACTAAGCATAAAAGATGGAAGAGTGGTTTCTTGGCAAAATATGATCAAGACCTAAATTCTACTTGATGAACAGAAAATAAACCGGTCAAGTGCGAGTCAGACTCGCGCACCGAGGGTTCCGTACTCCAGAAGTATAAGTACAATCTGTTTTTCATTAGTTTGTCTTAAAAGGTAAGGTGCTAATGAAGCTAGGCCTCTAAATTGTATGAGCGCTCATACAACTCAGAGGTCTATACTGTACTGTCTGTACTGTACTGAAAACTGTACTGTACTGTCTGTTTTGGATAAAAATCGGGTTTAAAAAGCATCAACAACTTTTTATCATTTGGTTTGTATTTTAAATTGTTTAGTCAACTCTCCACCACCATCACAGGTACAGCTTTTTTACGACCCACGGCTGTGCAAATGTCTCTTCTCTCATAGGAGAGGGATTTAGAGCTTAGAGCCGCCACGCTTCTCTAATGTGGGTTGGCGGGCTGTAACGAATATTGTCACATGATATTGATAATAACCGGGAACGACTGCTTAACGTGCTCTCCGAGGCACGGGGGTGAAACACCGCCAACTATCAACTCCGAGCTGACACTGAGAATTTCTTGATAAAAAACCCTACAATAATTTGCCCGACCCGGGAATTGAATCCGGGACCTCGTGATCTGCAGTCGAATATAATACCCCTAGACCAACGAGGTAGTAAGTCACCTCTAGGAACACCTAATTTCACATCTCCGGTACCTACTTATCAATGTTACCCATGTCTACTGTATATACCCATACTACTCAATTCAAAAAATAAAAATAGATTCAATAATTTATTTATGATTTTAATCTGTGGTTTTCTACCTGTACTTTTTAGCAGTGCAAAGCTGTAAGAAGTTTTTATCATAGACCACGAAAAATAAGGTTTTTACTGTATTTTTTACTTTGTACGGATTAAGTACTAAAGCGACAATTTATGATAATTATTCAGAGAGCAAAAAGTGTCAAGATGATTTCGGAAATCATTTTGTTTTAATAATAATAGAACAAGATAAATGTAGTTCTTATAAAAAATAACATTACTTAGTTATATATATAGTTTTTAATTCTTATTAATATTATGTCAAACTTTTTAGAGGAGTTTGGCTGATGTTTTTTTTTTAAATCCGTAGACTGAAAAAAAAAAAACAAAACAAAAGGCGGTAAAAAAAAATATGTTTTACCTTTCTTTCTACGTTGCATTCCTTCTGCGTAGAGTGATTTAATTGTTCTCAACATATTTTTAAAGATTTTCAATCTTAAAATATATATTAATATTTAATTACATATTTCAGACTGTATTAATCTATTAAATTAGTCTTAGTAATTAGTATTAAAGTTAAGTTACTATTGTTAAGTTAAGTGTTTAGCCGATTTCCTGGTAAGTGACAAAATTTTATTACTGAGATAGAATTATGGCGTCTTTTCTTCGCACCGTGCAAGTCAAGGAAACTGCTAATCTCGATGCACCTACTCGAGAAGTTCTCTTATATAATATTCCCGGTGACGGGAACTGCATGTTTTCAGCTCTGTCTTTTCATATATACGGTCATATAAACCGATCTCAGGAAATACGATCGCGTATAGTTGGAGGGATTGTATCGAACTGGGATCGATATGGCATGTTTACAATGCGTCGTGACGAAAGCCCATATGTGTCAGCTGAAGAATATTGCAATGAAATGATGCAAAACGGAATTTACGGCACTACCACAGAATTGTCGATGGCAGGGGAAATATATAAAGATTATATGTTTAAACTGTATATAGATGGTGTTTATGCGCAAACATTCGGCACCGGACCTATAGAAAAAATGATCGGTTTTACAGGGCACCTCACGAGCGGTCATTTTGATGTTTTCATCGAAAAGAACGTAAATCAGGTCCCTTCACAAAATAGTAATTATAACGATATCCATTTGCCCAGCAGTGGGCAAATCTATAGGGCTGAATCTCCAACGTTTACGGAGTCACAGTCCTATAGTTTACATCTGAATAGTAATACTTTAAGCAATGAATCATTAATGACTATTAGTAATACAGAATGTTCTTTGCCAATTAGTAAGCATATACTGATAAATGAAAGTATAATATCTCCTACTTTCACGCAGTCGCAACCCTATTGTTTAAATGTTAATAGTAATAGTTCTGGCAATGTCTCATTAATCACCATGGTTAACGAAGAACGTTCTTTGGCAAGCGATGGGCAAATACTGATAAATGAATTTGCATCTCCAACTTTTACAGACTCGCAGCTTAGTAGGATAAACTATAGCCTTAGTCCATGTAAAGTCGTATTAGAGCAATTGCCTGTTGATAACCTACACGTAACAGAACGATTACAAAATAAAACTAATAGAAACGATATGTATCAACAAAACTGTAAACGTTCACGTGGTAGGCCAAAAAAGCAAGTAACTGTAGCTGAAAAAAAACGTAAGCATTTGGAGGCTGTTTTGCGTTACCAAAAACATAAGCCACAATCTCACAGGAAAGCCGTGCATCGGTATACAGCTGCACATCCCGAAGTGAACCAAGAGGCAGTACATCGATATACAGCCGCACACCCCGAAGTGCACAGAGAAGCTGTCCAACGGTATACTGCTGCACACCCCGACGTGCACCGAGAGGCCGTACAAGTATATAACGCTGCGCATCCTGAAGTAACTCGACAGGCTGCGTTAAGATATCAAAGCTTGCATCCTCAAACTCATCGTGAATGTGTTAGTAAATATTCTAAAACACATCGAGATGAAATACGTCGAATCAGAAATATTCCTTTAGAAATACGTGGGCTGGGTTTAACGGGTGCACTGAAAGGTAACGATTTAGATAAAATTAAACCGATTCATTTAAAATATTCTCTTATGTGTGAAGAAACTTATAAATGTATTTACTGCAGTGCAAGACTTTTTGATGAAGAAAAGTCTCGCACAAAGTGGTGCTGTGGACAGGGCAAATATAACGTTGACCCACTCGGACCACTAGATGCCGAGTTTTACGCAAACCAAAATTTTTTAAAAAACGCTAGAGCATATAATAATCTGTTCAGTTTTTCAGCGCTAGGTACAACTCACGGCTTTCAAAGACCTGCGGGTCACGGTCCTAACTTAGTGAAAGTTCAAGGGCGTATTTACCATCGCGTCTTTGATTTGGCTTATAGTGGTAGCACAAATAATACAGCATTATATATACACGACGGAGAAGAGCATCAAAGATTAGGAAATCAACAAAATTTGTGCCCCAATCTTATCAAGGAGATTTACGTGTACTTAAAAAATAATAATCCCTTGATAAAAGATTTACACTTATTAAATAATCACCCAAGTTCAGAAGCTCGATTAATTTTTCAAAACACAAGTCGACGTACTCATGGACCGATATTAGGAGATAGACCGGTGTCGAATGAGCTTGCAGGTTTGATTGAAACTTCAAACGAACATCACCCGCGAGCAGTAGTAATATGGAAAATTGGTGAAGCAAAACCACACACAGTACACTACTTACATCCCGCATATGAAGCGTTTCAGTATCCTTTACTGTTTCCTAGAGCTCCTGAAAGATATTCCATTGATATTAAAGATAAAGCTGGCAATAAACTAAGCCAAGTAAAATACTATCGTTGTCAACTCTTATCTGAAGAGCGGTTTGCGATCTTACGACGCCTTTCGCAAGAATACTTTGTTGACATGTGGTGCCGGACCGAAGAAGAGCGTCTACAATATTTCAAAGGTATTCAAAGCGAACTAAGAATTGCAACCCGACGTGAAATCGACGAAACGATCGCAGGTGAAGGCATACGACCCGGTAAAGTATATTTACCGGCGAGTCTTACGAATAGCCCACGTTATATGCAGATCAAGTACCATGATGCTATGGCCATTGTTGCACGGTTGGGAAAACCAAGCTTTTTCCTCACTGTTACATGTAACCCGAAATGGCCAGAAATAACCAACAGTTTATATCCCGGTCAACAGTCAACAGATCGCCCTGATTTGTGTGTGAGAGTATTTCAACTAAAGTTGTCAATACTGTTGAAAAAAATCAGATCAAAAGACTTCTTTGGTACCATTGTGTCAATTCTACATGTTATAGAATTCCAGAAAAGGGGTTTACCTCACGCACACATTACGTTCCGTGTAGAAGGAGGAGGGCCCATCGATAGTATGGATATTGATAAATTTATTCAAGCAACTATACCTCCACCGGAACAGGGACGACTGAGACAACTGGTTTTGCAACACATGGTGCACGGCCCATGTGGAACAGAAAGGTCACCCTGCTACGATCAAGCTGCTGGGAAATGTTCGAAAAAATTCCCTAAAAGTTACACTGAAGTGACGTACACGGATGAACGAGGCTCAGTACACTACAAACGTCCAGCTGGCGAACAGCCGGCAATTCGTGAACGAAATCAAACTTCAGTCACTAACAGGTGGATTGTGCCGTACAACCCGGCGATACTATTGATGATGGAGTGTCATTGCAATTTGGAAATTGCATCCACCTCCAAAGTGGTTAAATACCTTTACAAGTATCTGCACAAAGGTCCCGATCACGCAAAAGCGGGGGTGACAGAAGTATTCGACGAAATAGAACACTACGCTCAATATCGATATGTGAGCGCCTCAGATGCAATGTGGCGTCTATTGGAGTTTGACATCAGCTGCAGATACCCAACTGTTGTTGCACTACCGGTACATTTACCCGACGGAGACGCGATTGTTTTCCGTACCGGAACCGAGGCGCAAGCATCAGAAAATTACATGTCCAAATTGAAAATTTACATGACGAGGCCTCCAGATCCTGAGTTGGATGAATGTACTTACATAATGTTTTATGAAAGGTACAATGTCGAAACTCAGGTCCGGCCTAATCCAACTGTAAAAGTGTTGGCTCATGAATCTGGAAAATATTTTATTACAAAAAGAGTACGAGGCGAAATCGTGGCTCGAATTGTCTTTATATCTCCTACACTCGGTGAACTTTATTTTCTGCGAATGTTACTCATGCGTTATCCGTGCCGGAGCTACGACGAACTGCGAACTGTCAACAATATAATTTACGACACTTTTCAAAAAGCAGCGTTCGAACGTGGTATTCTGAACGATAACCAGGAGTATGAATCGGCAATAGAAGAGGCAGCCGGCTTCAAGACCGGCAAAGGTTTACGTCAGCTTTTCTTCGCACTTATCATGGACGGTGCCCCAGCCCTTCTGTTATGGGATAAATACCGTGATCATTTGTGCGATGATTATCACAGAGGATGTGAATCTGAAATAGAAGCCGCTTACGACCACGGCCTTAGAGACATTGAACAAATGTTACGTGCTCATGGTCGCTCGCTGTCAGATTTCGGTTTGCCAGACATAAGACACAGCATAACCGAGCTTGACAGAGAAACTGGAAGATGGAATGATGAGGCGACTGCCATATTAAATGAATGGGAGTCCAAATTAAATTCGCAGCAACGGGCTATTCATAACACAGTCATATTACTTACTGAAGATGATTGTGAAGATACGCACCCGGTTTTCATCGACGGTCCCGCTGGCACCGGAAAAACCATCTTGCTTAACGTGATTGCTGCAAAAATTCGTTCTAATGGACATATTGCCCTATGTACGGCTTCCACGGGTATAGCTGCACTAAATCACGATGGAGGTGTCACAGCACATTCAATGTTTAAGCTTCCGTTAGACTTTGAAGGTGGTAATGCAGTGTGGGGAATTTCGAACAACTCTCAAAGAGCAGCGTTGATCAAAGCAGCACGTCTTATCATTATCGATGAGGCACCAATGGCTCACAGGTACCTGCTTGAAACAATTGACCGCGGTCTCAAAGATCTAATGGAATGCAATACCAAACCCTTTGGAGGCAAAGTGTTAGTATTAGCTGGTGATTTTAGACAAATACCACCAGTGATAACAGGAGCAGGAGAACGTGACATATGCCGGGCCTCAATAAAAAATTCTGAAATTTGGCACTACGTTCAAAAATTCAAGTTAACTGAAAATCAGCGTGCAAAAGAAGACCCCTATTTTGCTAACTTTGTATTGAGTATTGGAGAAGGTGAAGCTGAAACAACTGAAGAAGATTTATTAATTTTAAAAAATATCAATTACGTAAATAGCTTGCAACAATTAATTTATATTATATATCCAAAGTACGAAGTCTGTGACCCAGAAAATATATGTAAAAGGGCGATTCTATCGGGAACTAATGAAAACATAAGAGATATTAATCAAAAAATACTTGAATTGATACCTGGACCAATGACTATCTGTTACAGTGCCGACACTACTGACCACCTGAATGACAACTCAGCTGAACGATTAGAAGGCAATGTTTTAAATTCTATCACAGCACCCGGTGTGCCCGATCATGACTTGAAACTGAAAGTAGGCGCGGTCGTAATACTTATTCGAAATATCAGTTTCACACACCGTTTAGTTAATGGTACTAAATTAATTATAGATCAAGTCTCAAAATTCACTCTGTTAGCGCATCACCCAAATAGTAGTGAGCCCATCGTCATACCTCGCATAACTTTTAAATTTAAAATAGGGCGAAACGGTGTAGAAATGACACGCAAGCAATTCCCTGTCAAGTTGGCTTATGCTATGACGTTCAATAAATCTCAAGGGCAAACTCTTGATCGTGTGGGAGTAGATCTAAGAAGTGATGTTTTTTCACATGGACAACTATACGTTGCTTTGGGCAGAGTGCGGCACAGTCACAATTTGCAAGTCTTGGTCCCGCCAGAAAGAGTTAGCAGAAATTACGCTCTTACTAAAAATATAGTTTATAAATCACTACTGACCTAAAATTCAAAAGAAAATCGGACAAAAACAGTAATATGTAAATAATATTATGTAATGTGTAATATAAGTAGGTAGATAGCGTTGTAATAGAATATACTTAAACAATATTATGTTCACTTTCTATACTTTTCTTTGTGTTATTATTATTTTATTTCAATAATTTTAAATGGCTTAATATACCAAACATTAAATTTTCAATCATAATACCTTACTTTATTCTTACTTCACAAATACCCCCAGTCAGAAACTTAAGATGTTACAGTAATATAAGGGTTTTTTACTATAACACATCTGAATCACAGGGATCTTTTGTTTCATATATCAAAACATATTTTTAAATATGTAAGTCATTATTCTAAGATGTAAGTAGATATTTTTTTAATTATGCTGTTTTTCATATTTATTTAAGGATTAATGCTTAATAACGACACAATATTTGTTTTAATGTTTATTTTAAGTATTTATTTATGTATCGTGGAGCAAGGTGGCAAAAATATTTAAATTTTTGTAATATTTTTGCTAAATTGCAATAGGTCTCATTATTCAGGCATGCAGAATATTTTTTACCCGATTACGTTAAAGCCAAAAGTAACGGTTATGATTTTAGCAGTCTATGTACATATGTTTATAGTTAAATTTTAATTCTGTTTTAAATGTCTGTTAATGGGAGAACCACGTAAAAAAAAACGAGCTGATGCCATACCTCCTGGGTGGCTTGGAAACTGGCCCACTACACTTTTTATATTATAAAGTAATACGTACCTACACGAAAAAGTTTATACGTATTTATAATATAAAGAATTATAGTGAGCCAGTTTTCGAGCTACCGAAGCTAATTTCACTGTTTCAGATATTCATTTTGTTGCTAAGTTTCTTTAGTGATATGACTCCCAGGGTGATGTGACCTGAAGATGATGACTAAATTCTTAATACAATATACCTATACCTACTAAAAATCAAAACGGTTACACACCAAAGCTATAAATCCAAGCGGACTCCTGTTTCTGTTGTTTACTCGGTCCGTCCACGCGGTCCGCTTTAGCGGGCCGCGCACGCACGCGCCGTACTAGTTAATATATATATAGCTGCTCGTGCTGATTCATTGACTGACTCACTGATTGATCACCCCTCCTGTAAAATTTTGTATGAAAACTTTTTTTTTCACAAATGGTTTCGTATAGAGGACAAAAATTCATTCGGAACAAAAATATGGAGAAAGCTGATGATTGAGGATTTCAGAGACGAGCGACGGGCACGCTTAAGGTATTGAAGATAGGTGGGGGGTGCTCGAGCAAATGTCACTCGAAACGTCATCCAATTGGCAGTGAGCTGAAAAAAAAATTCAAAATGGCGAAAAAAAGATGGCCGCCATACAAATTTCGTCGGTCTCCATCTCGGAGGGTATAAAAGATGGAAGAGTGGTTTCTTCGCAAAAGATGATGAGGATCCAAAGGTCTACTTGACGAATTGAAAAAAAATTCAAAATGGCGGAATTTATTTTTCCATAGGAAATGTATGGCGAATATTGTAGAGACTACAAGTTGTAAACTATGCAAGGCTTTACCGCAGTTCTTTGAAGAACTCTCAAAGAAAAATATGGGAAGACATGATGATTGAGGGTTTGGAAGATGGATGAGGAGCCCGGGAAGGGTATTGTAGATAGATGGGAGGTGCTCAAACAAAAATTACTCAAAACCTCATCCAATTGACACTGAGCGGAAAAAAAAACAAAATGGGGAAGTCAAGATGGCGGCTATACAAATTTCGTCGGTGTCTATATCACGGATTATAAAAGATGGAAGAGTGTTTTTTGGCAAAAGATCATCAAAACGTGATTTACTTGATAGTTAGATAGAAAAAAAAAACAAGATGACGAAATTTATTTATCTATACAACATGTACGACGAATATTGAAGATAATCATCATCATCATCATGATCAACCCATTACCGGCTCACTACAGAGCACGGGTCTCACCAAGTATAAAAGATGGAAGAGTGGTTTCTTGGCAAAAGATTATTAATACCTAAAGATCTACAGTTTGATGAACAGAAAAAAATCAAGATGGCGGAATTTATTTCTTTCACACAAAAAGTTGTTTTCATTGATGTTCGTATAGAAGAAAAAATTCATGCGGAGGGAAAATATGGAAAGAGCTGATGATTGAAGATTTTGGAGATGGGTGAGGAGCACGGTCAGGGTATTGAAGATAGGTGAGAGGCGCTCAATCAAAAATTACTCGAAACCTCATCCAATTGGCAGTGATCTAAAAAAAATACTAAAATAGCGGATTCAAGATGGCGGCTATAAAATTTCGTCAGTGCCTATCTAACCAAGTATAAAAGATGGAAGAGTAGTTTCTTTGAAAAATATGATCAAGAACTAAAGATCTACTTGATGAATAGAAAAAAAAATCAAGATGGCGGAATTTACGTTTTCAAACAAAGTTTTTTTTATTGATGGTTTCAAATATAGAAGACAAAAATTTATGCGGAGGAAAAATATGGAGAGAGCTCATGATTGAGGATTTTGGAGACGGGTGAAAAGCACGGCTAGGGTGTTGACGATAGGTAGGAGGTGCTCAAACAAAAGTTACTCGAAACCTCATCCAATCGGCAGTGAGCTGAAAAAAAAGTCCTAAATGGCGGATTCAAGATGGCGGTGATAAAAATTTCGTCGGTGTCTATATCACGGATTATAAAAGATGGAAGAGTGTTTTTTGGCAAAAGATCATCAAAACGTGATTTACTTGATAGTTAGATAGAAAAAAAAACAAGATGACGAAATTTATTTATCTATACAACATGTACGACGAATATTGAAGATAATCATCATCATCATCATGATCAACCCATTACCGGCTCACTACAGAGCACGGGTCTCCTCTCAGAGTGAGAAGGGTTTTGGCCATAGTCTACCACGCTGGCCAAGCGGATTGGCAGACTTCACACACCTTTGAGAACGTTATGGAGAACTCTCAGGCATGCAGGTTTCCTCACGATGTTTTCCTTCACCGTTAAAGCAAGTGATATTTAAATACTTAAAACGCACATAACTCCGAAAAGTTAGAGGTGCGTGCCCGGGATCGAAACGACCTCCGATTAGAAGTCGGTCGTCCTAACCACTAGGCTATCACAGCTTCTTTTTTTTATAAGAATATGAAGATAATGCAAGTTGGAAACTATGCAAGACTTTAATACAGTTTCTTTTCAAAATTTGTTTTTATGGAAGAACTCTCATTATGACAAAAGAATCGGAGAAAAAATATGGAAAGTGATAATGATCGGGGGTTTGGAAGATAGGTGAAGGCTGCTCAAGCAAAAAATACCCGATAATGAAACCTCGCGGTCCGCTTTAGCGGGCCGCGCACCCACGCGCCGTACTAGTTAATATATATATAGCTGCTCGTGCTGATTCACTGACTGATTGATCACCTCTCCTGTAAAATTTTGTATGAAACATTTTTTTTTCACAAATGGTTTCGTATAGAGGACAAAAATTCATTCGGAACAAAAATATGGAGAGAGCTGATGATTGAGAATTTCGGAGACGGGTGAAGGGCACGCTTAAGTTATTGAAGATAGGTGGGGGGTGCTCGAGCAAATGTCACTCGAAACGTCATCCAATTGGCAGTGAGCTGAAAAAAAATTCAAAATGGCGAAAAAAAGATGGCCGCCATACAAATTTCGTCAGTCTCCATCTCGGAGGGTATAAAAGATGGAAGAGTGGTTTCTTCGTAAAAGATGATCAGAATTGAAAGGTCTACTCGATGAATAGAAAAAAATTCAAAATGGCGGAATTTATTTTTCCATAGAAAATGTATGGCGAATATTGAAGAGACTACAAGTTGTGAACTATGCAAGGCTTTGATTTTGCTATTGAGGCTATTGAAGGCGGTTCTTTGGAGAACTCTCAATGAAAAATATGGGAAGACATGATGATTGAGGGTTTGGAAGATGGTTTAGGAGCCCGGGCAGGGTATCGCAGATAGATGGGAGGTGCTCAAACAAAAATTACTCAAAACCTCATCCAATTGGCACTGAGCTGAAAAAAAACAAAATGGCGGATTCAAGATGGCGGCTATACAAATTTCGTCGGTGTTTATCTCACCAAGTATAAAAGATGGAAGAGTGGTTTCTTGGTAAAAGATGATCAAGAACTAAAGATCTACAATTTGATGAACAGAAAAAATCAAGATAGCTAAATTTATTTTTTTCACACAAAATATATGGCGAATATTTCAATATTCGCCATATATTTTGTGTGAAAAAAATAGAGACTATAAGTTGGGAAACAATACAAGACTTTGATATGGTTCCTTTCCAAATATGTTTTTATGGAAGAACTCTCCTTCTGGCAAATGATTCGGAGAAAAAAATTTGGAGAGTGATGATGACCGAGGGTTTGGAAGATGGATGAGGAGCACGGCCAGGGTTAAAGATGCTGAAAATGATAGAAGAAGGTGGAGGCTGCTAAAACAAAAATAATACTGAAATCCCCGCGGTCCGCTTTAGCGGGCCGCGCAGCCAAGCGCCCTACTAGTTTTTATTTATATTTTTGCTCTAACAATAAGTATAAGAGCATAGATTTTTTTAATATTCCACGTAAATTGTGGCACGTCGCTAAAAGGATACAACGCATTAATAAAGTTATTACTCCGTAACTAAATTATCTCCCGGCATGGAACTAAAAATGTTTCCAGCGGAATATCCTGTACTTTGATCATGGTCTGATCAAATTTCCTCTTTCGAACTTTTCAACCGAGCGCTAAAGTTGGGGCTATGTTTACATAATATAAAACTCGGAATGTCGAAAAAATGATATGAAATTAAATTTCACGAAGCATGATGTTGACGAAACGTGTGTAGAGTTTCGGGGAATACAAAACTCTGAAAAAAAATTACACAAAAACAATTAAATTGAAATGCTGAGTACAAATAATTCTCGTGTTTTTAAGTTTGGATATATTTGTATTTATGGAATACTAGCTGATGCCCGCAATTTCATCCGCGTTTCATCCCCTATTTAACCCCCTTAGGGATTGAATTTTCAAATATACTTTCTTAGCAGATGCCTAGATCAATATAGCTATCTGCTTGCCAAATTTAAGCTCGACCCGTTCAGTGGTTTGAGCTGTGCGTTGATAGATCAGTCAATCAGTCAGTCAGTCACCTTTTCCTTTACTTTAGATTAGATTAGTTTAGATTAGATTCGATTGTCATCTATGACTATGGTTATGATGATAGTTTTGCAACAGTCACTGTGGTGATTGTTATAAACGTATCGTTTGAATGCGATCACACCTGATGGTAAGTGAAGATGCAGTCTAAGCTGAAGCGCGCTTGCTTAATAAATGCCTACTCTCCCTAGATTTAAAAAGACCCAAGTTACTTGATTTTTAAGCTGTACCTATGTCTTAATAGCTTTGGTTCCAGTAAACCGAGCAAAAATTATGAAAGGAAAATTTTGATCCTAGTTACAACATTAGTTATGTTTGACTATAATTATGCTTTCGATTGTCTTAATCGATCTAATGTGATCTAATGTGTGTTGTGTTAAATCGTAATTTTGTTATATCAGTGAAGATCATCATCATCATCATGATCAACCCATTACCGGCTCACTACAGAGCACGGGTCTCCTCTCAGAGTGGGAAGGGTTTTGGCCATAGTCTACCACGCTGACCAAGCGGATTGGCAGACTTCACACACCTTTGAGAACGTTATGGAGAACTCTCAGGCATGCAGGTTTCCTCACGATGTTTTCCTTCACCGTTAAAGCGAGTGATATTTAAATACTTAAAACGCACATAACTCCGAAAAGTTAGAGGTGCCCGGGATCGAACCCACGACCTCCGATTAGAAGTCGGTCGTCCTAACCACTAGGCTATCACAGCTTCAGTGAAGATACAAATCTACTATTATTTGAGTTGACTGGATTTAACCAGATTTGAAACACGCGAAAATTACAAAATCCCCGCTCGAGAGGTGGAATAAACGATGGAATATTTGCCGCGGCACCCGTTCCATATGGACGCTTACACGGACGAGTATTTATGCTTTTAAATAGTGTTAAGTGAGTTACGGATGCAGTCGTGTGCGGCGCGCTTAAATGAAATTATCCGTAATGTTGTGTCCGTCTGTACTGCGCCTTCGTGCAATCCCCGTGGTTTTGTTCTTTACTAGATTTAATTTGTTCTTTTCACCCGATTACTTATTTAGCAGACTACGTGTATGTTTGTTACTGTTAGTATTTACGTTCCTTCGTTGCTACTAAAATTACTCATTAGATTTTTGTAAAGTTTGGTGTCGTTGACTTTTTCATAGGATTCTTTGTTTAGTTCCACGGCAGCCCAACTCAACGGAGATTATCCAACTACGCAAGAGTTTATAGTGCAATTGTGTATGCGTAAATACAGATGAACTCTCCATTGCCTCACTCTCATAGTCCCAAGTGATGGCAATTCAACACGATCGTTACGTGCTCTCCGAGGAACGGGAGTGTTATACCAGCAATTTCCTGACTCCGGGCCGCTACTGGCTTGGACCTGTGACCTCATAGTCTGAGACCGTAGAACTATAATCGGCCCACTTGACCATTGAGGCATTCAGTCATTTTATAGGCTTTATTGTACGAGGCGTTAAACCATTCCTCGTTTGATAGACCACTAGCTGTTTTCGGTATGTGGTATTTTGCAATACCACGCAATATATGGTTTAGGAATGCATAGAGGACAAACAAACGGATATTCATTTTTATATAGATTTTAGAAACTTGCGCGGCCGTATGTATAATAATTGTATAAGAATTCGCCAAAATTTCATCCTATACTCTGATTTTTAATTCCGTGGGATTCTGACGTTTCCTAATGTTACCAGTGATAAAACAATTCCCACAAAAAAAGATAAAAAATTCAAAACTTATGTAAATAAAAATCAACTGCCGCATGTAGATATGACAAATGCTTGACAGACACTCCATGGTGATAATGTCATTCGACTTCTGCTTCTTTTGTTTTATATTGCTGTTAGTGTGCACTTTCTAGTTTCCACTCTTAGCGATCTCTATTTTAGGGTGAAACGACTAATATTTTTACGCGGCTTAAGGCTTTTTATGTAGACAGGGAATTAAAGTAGTTTGGGGTAAAATCGTACTTCGTAGATGTTAACCCTGTTTTCTCATACAAATAAGTCATCTGTAAATGACAATGACAGCTGTCAGAATTCCATTGAATTAAAAATCAGAGTATAGTCAGATGAAAAGTTTAGCAGTGCACAGAAGACATACAGATAAACATTGATTTTTATTTATAATATAGAAGATATTACTTACGACAACTTGACAAATACAATATGGCTTTTATATAACTCTTTTTATTGGTATTGTTTTGGTTTTTTTTGTCACAAAAAGAGGGGTCATAAGTTCTAATAATCAAGGTGCGATAACGCGACACTGGTTGGAGTAAATTGACATCTGAGCCCCCGCGCGGTGCTCTTTGATGTGAGGGCTGAGCGACACATTCATTACTCGCTTTATTAAAAGTGCAATAAAAACATAGTTCAAGTATCATTTTAACCGCTTTAAAAAAATAATATATTGCTTTTGTGATATTATTTAGTACTAGATGATGCCCACGGCTTCGCCCGTGTGGATTTAGGTTTTTAAAAATCCCGTGGGAACTTTTGATTTTCCAGAACAAAAAGTAGCTTATCTGTAGAAACCCGTCCCCAAAACGGAAAAATTCTGTGGGATCCCCACGATTTCGGATTACAATTCCTTACAGCATCAGGGTTGAGGAGTTGGATATGTACCTACTCGAGTTCATTCAACGATAAAGTCTTTAATCGGTACCCCCAATATCAATTTAAATAACCGAAAGTTTCTAAAACCTATTAGTTTTGGGGATTAGGTCCCCTACAGCATCAGGATTGAGGAGTTGGAATCCAAATTTTTTACAGAACAGGGTCGCATTGTTTCTCTATTGATTAAAAAAAAATACGCAAATCGGTTCAGAAATCTCGGAGATATCGGTGTACATAGGTAGAAAAACACAACTCCTCATTTTTTGAAAGTCGGTTAAAAAAGTAGCCTATGTTACTCCCTGGTTAATTCTCTACTTGTATATGAAGGTCCCGTCAAAATCGGTTGAGCCGTTCCGAAGATTAGCCCGTTCAAACAGACAGACAGACAGACAGACAGACAGACAGACAGACAGACAAAAATTTTTAAAACGTGTGATTCGGTTATGGTAGCGTTCAAATAACCATATGAGCTTAATATGAGGTAGTTATTTCGACATTACAGACAGACACTTCAATTTTATTTATTAGTATAGATTAACTCGTGTTATTATTTAGTACTAGATGATGCCCACGGCTTCGCCCGTGTGTATTTAGGTTTGTAAAAATCTCGTGGGAACTTTGATTTTCCAGAACAAAAAAATAGCCTATCTGTAGTAAGTAGTAACCCGTCCACAAAACGGAAAAATTCAGTGGGATCCTTACGATTTCGGAATGCAATTCCTTACAGCATCAGGGTCAACCCTGATGCTGGAGAACCCTGAAGAGTTGGACATGTACCTACTCGAGGTCATTCAACAATAAAGTCTTTAATTTGTATCCCCAATATTAATTTAAATAACCGACAGTGCCTAAATCCCATTAGTTTTGGGGATCAGATCCCCTACAGCATCAGGATTGAGGAGTTGGAATTCAAATTTTTTGTAGGACAGTGTGGCAGTGTTTCTCTATCGATTAAAAAAAAAATTACGCAAATCGGTTCAGAAATCTCGGAGATATCGGTGTACATAGGTAGAAAAACAGAACTCCTCCTTTTTTGAAAGTCGGTTAAAAAAGTAGCCTATGTTACTCCCTGGTTAATTCTCTACTTGTATGTGAAAGTCCCGTCAAAATCGGTTCAGCCGTTCCAAAGATTAGCCCGTTCAAACAGACAGACAGACAGACAGACAGACAGACAGACAGACAAAAATTTTAAAAACGTGTGATTCGGTTATAGTATCGTTCAAATAACCATATGAGCTTAATATGAGGTAGTTATTTCGATATTACAGACAGACACTTCAATTTTATTTATTAGTATAGATTAAATCACACTAATATTATAAAGGCGAAAGTTTGTGTGTGTGTTTGTGTGTGTGTGTGTGTGTGTTTGTTATTCTTTAACGTCGCAACTACTGAACGGATTCGGTTGAAATTTTGAGTTTTGAATGGAAATACATTATGTCCTCACTTAACACATAGGCTATTTTTTATCTTGGAAAAATCCGTAGTTCCCATGGGATTTTGAAAAAAAGAAATCTATAGCTACAGCTATAAAGTAGTATAATAAAGGTAGGAAAAGGGAGCGGAAATGGGAACCGGAAATCCACGAATCCTTCGGGATTTGTAAAAAACCGGAATTCGAAGCGGGCGAAGCCGCGGGCAGAAGCTAGTTTATAATATTTTTTAAATACAACACTCGTGACCCGCGTCTAAGGACCTTTCAGTTTTGAAATTTTAGCTCATGTATAAACTTTTGCACTATACGCCAAGTTCAAATAGATAAGCCGCTAGCGAGCGGTACAGTTCAATGTGGGTTTCAAATTTTTAATATTTTTTCTATTATACGTATCTCGTTTTGTACGCAGTGTGCTACTTTATTTGAAACTAGCGGTCCGCCCCGGCTTCGCCCGTGATACATAATGTAATATAGCCTATAGCACTCAAGGATCACGTACATATCCAACGGTGAAAGAATTTTTGAAATCGGTCCAGTAGTTCCTGAGATTAGCGCGTTCAAACAAACAAACTCTTCCGCTTTATTATATTAGTATTAGATGGGCGTATAATTTCATATTTATACTTGAAAAAAAGTTTATTTGCACCTGTTGATTAGCCAAGTGTATCGAAGCACCATAAAAAAACACTAATTAACTCACTTTGAAATTAAAAATGAGCAAAGTAACAACGAGAATCTATTTAGAAACAAAAAAAATGTTTCTTCTTTAAAAATCAGCCCTTTCTTTAAGGAGACGGTAGAATACGCACCAAAACGGCGAAAAAATAAAAAATCTGTTAGGGAATCTCCCGAAGCGATATGGGCTTCTCTAATTAGAGAGAGAGTCGTCGCGCGCCGGTTAGAATGCTTCTTTATATTGTGGTATAGACGTAAAGAAACCAGCGTGACTGATTCTTAACTGTAACTATACGAAACATATTAGAAGTGGGGCAAGGGAAGAAATTTATGGCCCCACTGATTACATTACCCTAAATACATCACCATTAATACGTATTGTATACTGTATACCTATCCATGACTCTACTATTTGACTATACTATGCACCAACGGATAAATAAACGCGTCTGGCACAGCACGGTTAGCACAAACAGACTAAAATATAGACGTAATCACACTGCGTTAAGGTTTAGCGCTGACCAATCACAAACGAGTCTCTGATAACGATACTAACTTGTCTCGGGGGATACGGTATAGTTAGAAATTTCGATTTTCTGTATTATTATGTGCCACGTACTTTATTTAAGCAACAAATACAGAAAACACCGACTCATTACGTAGTTTGTAAGTTGAGAACCAAATAAACTAACTTTTTTTAGTTAGTACTATAGCAGAGCGAGGCCTAACTTGCACTTGGCAATTTTTTTTTTTTAACACTTTCCCATAAAAAAATGCATATTAAAAATTTTATTAAACCAAATTTTATAACTTGGACCACACAGTAAGTATGTAGCCTAAGGGCCGGCTGAACCCTCCAGGCTCCGAGGAACTGCAAAAGGATTAACAAAGTAAACAAAATCCACGTGAAGTTAATACCTCGACTCCTTCAGAATATTAAGCAAAACTATTTCATAATATTGTTCTTGTTAAGCTGTTTGGGTTGAGAAAATCTTGAGATAACTCTTGAGATACAATATTATAACGGTAAGCTTTTCATTTTATACGTCCTACATTCGACTATCATTTTAAAAAATGTTTGGGTCGTCTATTTTTGGGAATTTTACTGACACGGCAAAACCTAAGCCCATGGAAAAATCTCCTCCACACTACGCAGTGGAGACTAATTCTTATTCTAAGTACGTAGGTAATATTATAAGTCAATGAATTTTCCCGTGTCAAAAAGCCATGAGAAACTCTGTTGAGAAGATTTGTCATGCTGCACTGGTATTTGTGCGATGCGTGACAGTAGATAAATAAATGAAATTGTGACTGGTAAATTATGCTATTATAATGTAATAATGATTTTATTTATAAATATTAATATATGTTACTGTAAAAGCCCGTTTGTTGGTTAATCTTAGGTTTTACCGGTAAGTCTTAGGATTTACCGACACGAGTTGGTAAATATAAGGATTTTACAAAAAAGAGACAATTTTTTCGGGCTATTACCATCAGAGTTTAGCACATGCTAGGTTTTACCAGGTACGGCTGGTAAATGTTGGTTTTCGAAATAAAACAATGAATAATTAATTATTAATCATTTCTTTCAATTTTTGCTCAGAAACAAAAGCTAGGTTAGGTTAGGTTAGAACATAAATAGTCAGGTGCCCGGCCGCAGGCCGGGCACTTAGGTTCTATTGGGTCCTAGATCAAATGTAGTCTCAAACGAACTTTTACCATTAAGGGTGTAAATCTCAGGTTTTACCGGAAAATTTTAGGATTTACCGTGGTTCGGGCTATTACAGTAACATATATAAATTTTAACTGACAAATGTGACTGTCAAATTTTTTTTATCTTTTCTATTATTTGATGCAAAGATATTATATTATTCTCTCTATTTGACGATTATATTATGATTTTTATCAAACAATAATTGTTAATAATATATCGTATAAAATAAATAAATGAATAACATAAAAGGTTATCCAAACTGTTTTGTAGAAACAAACTAAACAATTATATTGTCTTTAAAAACAAATCCGTTTAAAACTTGGTACCTAGGTAATAAATTCCCCGAAATAAGAAAACCTCGAGGGCCGAAAACAGTGCATTAATTCAGGATTCCATAATTCTCGACTGTTTTAACAGACATAATTATTACGATGAACATTTTGAGGCTAAAATGTTGTGAAAACAACCACGGTTCGGTGGTTTTTAGCATAAATATGAGGGTAGTATTTACCTCCGCCGAATTTATTCGAGCGGGCATTATTTGAAATCACTAAAGGTTATCGGAAGTGATCAGAACACTTCACAATGGGGAAGGCTTTTGTAATAGCGTTCAACCCGTTTTATTTGACGACGGTCGGTATCATCTTTTTATTATACTTAGGTATCTATGTTTATTTTTTACAGCATTAACCTACAATAACCTACATTTTGAAGCACATACACCGACATTTAGGCTCAAGGTACACTGCGGTAGTGTATTATTTATTATTTTAGCGTGAATAATAAACCTTTTGACTGCATTTTGACTACATAATGTAACGGCTGGACTCCTCAGCCCCGAATTTTATCTGCTTCATCATTATTTATAAGTCTTTATAACAGACCTCTTAACGATAGAGAATAGAAGACACAAAATAGCATAAAGATATACCAGAATCGCCGCACTCCTGCCAAACGAAATAATAAGGAGATTTAAAATCAAATTAGAAGTCGTGCCTCGAACAAATTACCTCAAACAGTAAAATAAACATAAAACGGATCCAAAGAAAACAATTAAAGCGTTGTAGGAGCAAAAACGTAAATCCTAGTTACACGAGGACGCAATGAAAACCAATTTTAATTCACTTAAAGAGAATTGGAGTTCTTTCTCCTTTAATTATACTATTGGTGGCACCTGAGGCGAGCCGCCCGGCCGTCCTCTGCAAATTGTGTCTTCGACTAATGGATGGCGGCGCCGACTTTACACCGTAATTCTTCGTTAATACAAAGAATGTTTAAAGTTACGTTTAGAAAATATATTATCTTTTTATTTGCATTTGCTTGTCAAGTGGCTCTTTCTTCAACGCTGTTAAAACTGTAGACAATTACTGCAGTGGGACCACGAGACAGTAGCCATATATGCGACCATTATTACCGCATAGTTGGCTAACTACCAGATACTGTCGAGGTATGCAACCTCTGTTAATTCGTGTGCGCTGGCCAATTACACCCGAAGAAAAGAGTTTGTCAATGAGAACATTTTAAGAATTCGAATTACGAAGCCGCAACCGAGAATTAGCTACGAGAAGACACTTCAATTCTGTTCCTTGTACTGTGCATATACCTGAGTAATCTCCTGTCCGGACCGGAGCCCTAAAATCCTTTTGGTCCATTTATTGTTGTATTGTTTATCACAAAATATACGGAGTTATTGTATTCAAGATGTAGCCACTTGTTTCATTCCCGCTACATATTGGTGACGAATCCGACGTGATCATGATACACGGCTACGAATCCGACGTGATACGATTGTTTGGACCCACGGGCGATTTAATCCATGGAGACATAAATATTTGGAGATGTAACTAATTGGAGGAATTTTATTGGAATTATTTGGAGAACTTCATTACCTACGTACTTTGGAAGACGTGACTGAGGTTTTTCTTTTCCTTAACCAAGTGCCTCCGGAACATAACCAGTGCTAAAAAACATAAAAATCAAGAATTACGATAGTTATTGCATTGGAAGATAATTATTTTTTCGTTCGCTGAAAAGAACGTTGTGATTGACATCTGACACCGTCACGGAATTTATTTTTGAATTTTTGGAATTCGTGTGAAAAAATAGAAGAACGTAAAGACATTAAGTGTCAAAGTGTAAACAAGAAATTTTTTTATTATTTTGTAATTCTTATATTGTAAATATTTTTCCTTTTTTACCAGTTTATTTTCAGCATTTATTTTAAATTTTGCGAACAATCGTATTGACCATGGACCTAAGGTTAACCCATTTGGCGCCTCTGTACCTGATTGGGTACAGCAAAAAAATTGAAGGTAGTTATAAAATTTTAAATGTTACGGTTATTTTTACCACTGATTTTAATAGTAGATTAATAGTGCATGGAAATAATAACGATTTAAGCGAGTATATTCATATTATCTTCCACTAAGAGCATTTTGATTTAGCAGTTTATACGTTTGTAAGGGTAAGTATATAATTTTATTATTTTGTTGTGTTTATATAAGCCCAATTTTCGTTTTATGTATTTTGGTTGATAGATTACATCTTTATTTATAAAATAGATTATAAATAAGTCGATGGGTGCCGGGAACAAAGCTGCAATCGACAAAACACAATTTTACAGGAAAAAAGATTTAGTGAAAATCTTGAATAATTACTAAACTAGGAGGCGCATCAAAACGGGTTGTATATCAAACGATGCGTTATTTTTTATGTAGTAACATATAATGTACACAAAGTAAATAGTGCTTGGGAAATACCTTAAAAACTACAAAAACGATATTACCGCTTCACACATTTAAAGTCGTTTCTGTTAAAGTCCATTGTGGTTATATTCCGGTAAAAAGTGCGAAATCAATCAAACAGCAAGTTCTGAAGTATGTACGGCAAATACAATAATAGCGTCTACCTACAGTCTTAATAGAATTAATAGTATCAGGTAGTAGGTTACCAACTTACCACCGTACGGTAATTATTTTTATTTCATGGAAAAATTACAATAGGTATTACTATTGTAATTTAAAAAAAAATATTTGTGCAGCAATGTTTATTGTGAATCGGCATACAAAGTTCATTTTGAGGAACAAAGCCACAATGGCCGTTACTTGTTAACAAAATTTAAATGATGAACAGGGAATAACGAAGCTATACCCATAGCGTTTTTGCTAAATCGGGCAGTTGTCATTTTAAAAATGTGAAAAAAAATCAGGACGTGTATTCGGGTCCGTAGATTACGAAAATGGCTTAATCGGAAAACTGCTTCTATGGCTATTGCGGCTTTGTTCCCGGCACCCATCGAAGTGTTTTTCGATTTACATATACAAAGTATTCTTGCTTGAAACACTACTGTACCTAGTTGAGTACAGCGGCCGAATCCATATAACGATTACACTTTTTGTTTCAGGTTTTTACTATAATGAGTTCGAATGAATGAGTTCTTCAGTGGGGTGTGATTCACGAGAATATTTCAGTTGATGAATCGATGGTAAAATATTTTGGCCATCATCCTGCTAAGCAGTTTATTCGAGGAAAACCAGTTCGGTTTGGCTACAAAAACTGGGTTGCAGTAAGTTCTTCGGGATACTGCTATACTTTTGATTTTTATAGTGGAAAAGCTGTGGAAACATCTACTGATACTTTAGGATCAAGAGTAGTCAAAATGTTACTGCAGAAATTGGGAACTGATCCAACAAATCACCAAATATTTTTTGACAATTTTTTTTACTAATTACAATCTCTTAGTAGATCTCAAAAGAGTAGGTTATCGTGCGACTGGTACTATAAGGGAAAATAGAACGAAGAAATGTCCACTGAGAAGTACTAAAGAGATGAAGAGAGAAGATCGAGGCTCGTACCATTATAGGTTTGATAAGCAAAACGAAATACTGCTAGTGCGATGGAAAGATAATAGTGTTTGTACAATGGCGACAAATTATGACACCATCGAACCGTTAGGAGTTGTAAAACGATGGTCTTCCGTGGAACGTGAAAAGACTGATGTCAATATACCAAAATTGTTTCAAACTTATAATAAAAATATGGGTGGAGTGGATGAATTAGATCAGTCGATTTCACTTTATAGGATTGCAATTCATGGGAAAAAGTGGTGGTGGGTTTTGTTTACCTACTTGGTAGATATGGCTATTGCAAATGCGTGGCGTTTACATGTTATGAGTCACAATGATAGCATGGATCAGCTACTGTTTCGACGCATGATTGCGAGATACTACTTACGCCAGAAAACACAACACAAGGCTTGACCTTCATCTTCACTGATCCCAGGCTTGCCTCAAGATGGTACAGGACATTATCCTCAAAAACTCGAAAAACCATTACGATGTGTTGTATGTCATGCAAGAGTTCGCTGGCAATGCAAAAAATGTCTTAAAACATTATGTGTGGAAAAACAATGTTTCGAAAATTTTCACCTGTAATACGCCATTGTACCCAATTGAGTACACCCCCCTGGCAAGGAAGAGAATTATTTTTTTCTACTTTTTTCATACTTTTATGTTTATGTGAGTTGTAAACCATATTTAAATAAACGTTTCGTTAAAATATCACTTCTGTTTTTGTTTTGGCGGTTAATGGGTTAAAGGAATTGGAGGATGAGAATGCAGCTCTAAGTAAAAAGATTAAAGAGCTAGAGGAAATTATAAAGGAAAATGTAACCCTCCGTTCCATATTGGCCAAAGCTTCGGAAACCCCAGCCTCAACCCCTACGGAGTATTGTAGTTTCGCAGCTTCGCAGGTTTCCCCAGGCAGCTTGGCACCTTCTGCCACTGATAGTTTGTCCGGTCTTTTAAATTCCCTTCTTGATGATTTATCAGAACAGGTTGCTGCACTAAGCAGAAATAATTATAAACGCAATAGGCGTAAAGGTCGAAATAATAATAATAAAACAAATTCTTACAGATCACAGAGCAATCACCAGCGGCAATCAGTGGGGGCGATGCCTGATTGCCCAGCTGATAGTCGCCGTTTATTTATTACAGAAGCAAAATCCAAATTACGTTTTTTAATAGACACTGGTTCCGATCTATCATGCTATCCAGTGACATGGATTAATCGACCACCTAAGGTAACTGAGTTTACCATGCGCGCCGCAAACGGCAGCGATATCAAAACGTACGGTACGATTACCTTATTACTAGATTTAGGTCTTCGACGTGCCTTCAAATGGAACTTTATAATATGCGACGTAACTACCGCTATTATAGGGGCCGATTTCTTATCTTATTTTAATTTAATGCCAAATTGCAGGAGCGGCCGGTTGTTCGATAACACGACTGGTCTGTCCAACGTGGCGTCCGTGTCTTCAGAAGGACACGTTAGTGTAAAGTCTATTGACACTAAAAATGAAATACTATGTAAGTATCCTGCTATTTTAAGGCCACCAGGTCCTGTGCGCGAGATTAAACACAACACGGTGCACTACATCCGAACAACGGATGGTCCGCCGGTTGCTTGTCGCCCGCGCCGCCTGGGCCCACAGAAGTTAGCCATCGCAAAGAAGGAGTTCGCAAGTATGGTTGAATGCGGCTCCGCCAGACCTTCCGATAGTCCTTGGTCTTCAGCTTTGCATCTGGCTCCAAAAGGTGAATCTGATTGGCGTCCGTGCGGTGATTATCGCGCTTTAAACGCGCGTACGATTCCCGATAGGTATCCTGTGCGTCACATAGGCGATTTTAATCAAAATCTAATTGGTTCAACAGTTTTCAGCACGATCGACCTTGTAAAAGCCTATCAGCAGATTCCCGTAGCAAAGGACGACATTTGTAAGACTGCAATTATTACACCTTTTGGTTTATTTGAATTTCCATACATGACTTTCGGACTCCGTAATGCTGGTCAAACATTCCAGCGCTTCATTGACGAAGTCGTTCGGGGTCTTAATTTCTGTTTTGCTTACGTTGATGATATTTTAGTTTTTTCTAGGGATCCGCAACAACATGCGGAACACTTAAATATTTTATTTAAACGCTTAGAACAATACGGCGTTGTAATAAATGAAAATAAATGCAATTTTAATGTTTCAGAAGTTCAATTTCTGGGTTACAAAATCAACGCCGCCGGCATAAGTCCGCCGGTTGAGCGCATTAAGGATCTTCAGGAGTTTCCCTTGCCGAAGACGGTACAAGGTGTTCGAAGATTCCTTGGTATGGTGAACTTTTATCGTAAGTTTTTACCTGGTATAGCCCGGTACCAGGCCCCACTCATAGATGCTCTGTCGGTCATTCAAGGTAAAGGCGCTAAGCCGTTTACTTGGACGCCTGACTTAGAGCGTTCTTTTAACTCGTGTAAAGAGAGTTTAGCTAATGCTACTTTATTAGCTCACCCAGTCGCCGACGCTCGACTCGGGTTGTTTACCGACGCGTCTAATACGCATGTCGGCGCGTGTTTACAACAATTAGTTGATAAGGGGTGGCAACCAATCGCATTTTTTAGCAAAAAGCTAACTGCAAAGCAATCCGAATGGCCTGCTTATTACAGAGAGCTTCTGGCAGTCTATGAGAGCGTGCAACATTTCAAGCACATTCTGGAAGGTCAACATGCCACTATATTCAGTGATCATAGGCCACTCTTATTCGTTTTTACTCAACGGCGTGAAAAACTTCCGCCTGTACAGTTAAATCAAATAATATTTATTTCACAGTTCACTACGGACATTCAGCACGTCAAGGGTGCTGACAACCTGGTCGCTGATGCTTTCTCACGCGTAGAGAGCATCTCGCTAGAAGACCATCTCGCTGCACTGGCGCACTCACAAGCTTCAGATGAAGAGTTAAAGCGCCTGCGCAATGAAACATCCATGAAGTTGGATTTCATTACGGTACCTGGTACAACAATTAAGTTGGTATGTGATGTTTCTACGGGTAAACCCCGTCCGTACGTAACTCCACAGTTCAGGAGGAGCATTTTCGAAAAACTTCATAACCTCAGCCATCCAGGTATTCGTGCAACCGCTCGTTTAATTATGGATCGCTACGTATGGCCATCGATTCAACAAGATTGTCATATGTGGGCGCGAGCGTGTGAAGCGTGTCAACGTTCGAAAATTTCTCGTCATACAATTGCTCCGTTTACATCTTTCTCTTTGCCATCTGAGCGTTTTTCTGTAGTGCATGTAGACATTATAGGTCCTTTACCCTATTCCTCTGGCTCTAAATATTGCCTCACAGCCATTGATCGTTTTACACGTTGGCCTGAAGCATTTCCAATGCCAGATATAACTGCGGAAACGTGTGCCAGAGTCTTCTTAGATGGCTGGGTGGCGAGATTTGGGTGCCCTTCTTCTATCATTTCAGACCGAGGTTCCCAGTTCAGTTCGCATCTCTTCGCGAAAATCGTTGAGTTGACTGGTGCGCAGCATCGCATGACGACAGCTTATCACCCGCAATGCAACGGTATGGTGGAGCGTTTTCACCGACAGCTCAAGGCAGCCATTGCGTGCCACGCAAATCCGCAATGGACCGAGGTATTACCATTGGTACTCCTAGGTATCAGGAGCGCATGGAAAGAAGACCTCGGTGCGTCAAGTGCTGAACTTGTTTTCGGAGAACCTTTGCGATTACCAGGTGCGTTTTTTAACCCGCCTGATAACGATCGCGTTTCGGACCCGGCGTATTTTGCCGATAGACTTCGCGCGCATATGGCCGAGTTAGTTCCGACTCCTTCTTCGAAACATGGTAAAACAATTTTTTACATTCCGAAGGACTTAGCCTCTGCAGATCATGTTTTCTTGCGTCGAGGGGCAGCTAAAAAACCTTTTGAACAGCCATACACTGGCCCGTTCAAGGTATTAGAGCGTAATGAAAATTTTTTTAAACTTAGTATAAAAGGCAAACAAGTAAATGTAGCAATAGATCGCCTTAAGCCAGCTTATATTTTACAGCCTCATCAAGACGATTCGCCCTTGCAATCGTCCCGTCCTGCTGTCACTACTCGCTCCGGTCGTAGAGTTCGTTTTTGTATTCCCTATCAAGCAGCTTAATGATTAACAAATTATTAATTTTTCTTTTTTCTCTTTTTTACTCCGTAGGGGGGTGATGTCGAGGTATGCAACCTCTGTTAATTCGTGTGCGCTGGCCAATTACACCCGAAGAAAAGAGTTTGTCAATGAGAACATTTTAAGAATTCGAATTACGAAGCCGCAACCGAGAATTAGCTACGAGAAGACACTTCAATTCTGTTCCTTGTACTGTGCATATACCTGAGTAATCTCCTGTCCGGACCGGAGCCCTAAAATCCTTTTGGTCCATTTATTGTTGTATTGTTTATCACAAAATATACGGAGTTATTGTATTCAAGATGTAGCCACTTGTTTCATTCCCGCTACAATACCTATATTATTTTATTATTATTTTTGTATGTCACCAATATGGTCGCCACAGACATCTACTGTTAACGCCATTATTACATTTGCTCGTAAAGTAGCTCTTACTACAAAGCTGTTAAAACTGTAGATAATTACCGCACATGTGCGACAAGAATATTAACGCACAGTTGGCCACCTCCAAAGACCGTGTGGTAATAATATACGAGTATTTGTGCGTGAGCAATCTGACCACCACAGAGACCAGCTACTTTAAGGTCACTATCAGTATCTTTTATACAACTTTTTAATCTATACTTCTATACTAATATAATAAAGCGGAAGAGTTTGTTTGTTTGAACGCGCTAATCTCAGGAACTACTGGACCGATTTCAAAAATTCTTTCATCGTTGGATATGTACGTGATCCTTGAGTGCTATATGCTATATATTTACTACGGGCGTAGCCGGGGCAGACCGCTAGTGGTACCATATTGTAAGGAAATAGAGATCAAAAGACCACTATTTAACCTCTAGTTTAAAAGATAAGAATATTTAAAAAAAGATACCAAAATCGAAATAATAAAAAACAAAATAAATAGCGTCAAAGTTACGTTAAAGTGTAACATGTTCTTTTATAACTCAGAGAATATTGCACGTCAAGTTGATTCCTGTGAAAGGAGTCTGGAGCGCAATGTAATTATGTGTTCACTCTAGCGTGTACGTACGCTACGGTGTAATAGGCGGCTTAGTACTTATTTTGAGCTCTATCATTACCTAAGAGTAGGTATAGTTCTGTCTGTAGGTTCATATTCTTCTTTAAAGTCAAAGTCGAATAGGTAAACTTTATTCAAAATTGGTACTCAGTACACTTTTTGAACGGCATTTGTACGCCTCATAAGCGAAGCGTTGAGGTGGTTACTACTTCTTCACGCAAAACAATTTCAACCCGATCCATCCACTGGTTTGAGCTGTACGTTGATAGATCAGTCAGTCAGTCACCTTTCCTTTTAACCCTAGAGTGGGCGCGCCTCCCCGCGTAACGTCATTGGGCGCGTGTGGAGCATTTTGTCGCTCCTCATCATTGACTATTTTAAGTAGAAATACTGCATTTGATTTTACAAATTATTGTCAGAATCTAAATAAAACACAAATAGGTAATCAAAAATCAACATATTTATTAACTTATATTTTAAGAACTTTGGTTAATTGAGGTTTAAGCAACAAGTTACATTTTAATTGACTTTTTTGACTTCTTCTTAACAATCTTACGAAAAACTAACAAATATATATAAAAAATAACAAACTTATAAATTATCTTCATCTACTTGATATTCTTGAGCAAAACAGTCTGCACATAAGTATGTGCAATGTTCATTGCACAGTAATTTAGAGCATCTGCAACACCCTTTTTTCGTGCGTCTATTTTTTTTAGGACAAATACTGCATATACCCTCCTTTATTGAAGATGATGCTTGTTCTGTGGGTACAAACCGAGCTATTTGGTTCCTCAAAGGAGTATTTAATGTCATAATTGAAAACCTTCTGGTCATATATGTCTTAACTAGGACCATTGCTATTTCTTTCAAATATTGTCGGCGTAGCATTGATACGTGGCACATAAATCCTGAAACAATAAACATTTTTTTAAGGAAATAAATAATAAAATATAAAGTGAATTTCAATGTAACAAAAAAAATTTGACACAATTTTTACTTACATGAGTGGGCGCGCGCTGAGCAAAATGCCGCCTCGCGACGACCGATGGTGACAACAACCTCTTCTAGCAGCTCCCCGCGCACCGATTGCATCCCTCTTTTCAGCACGGGTGGTGAACAATAGTGGGGGCAGCTACTCAAAAGCGCATTCTCCGAGAACAACTATTTTACGAATTATTAACGTTTTTTTGACGAGGGCGGCAAAATGCTAATAGCGCGCCCACTCTAGGGTTAAATATATCTGTAAGATGATATATGTAGTTATATAACATAGATAAAGATGCCGTAAGATATCCATGTATCGAGCTCATGGAACTTACAACATTCCGAGCGGGTAAAGCATGTCGCGCGTTACTTAATTAAATTCTATTATACGCCAGCAAAGATAAATAACTCTCGCCTGTTATGTTCTGAGAGCCAGTGGTTGGATCGGGCGCCGAGTTGTTCAGTGAGCGACGATCTTTATCGTGTAAAAATCAGATGCTCAAGACCAGAAAAATTTGGTTTGAATATATGTCGGAAAACGGATCCCATGTAGCCGATCCCATGTCCCATATGATGTAACCAGAGGATACCCGGGACGGCATTAAAAAAAATATGTTAATTCATATACAAAGTTAACATCTCTTTTCATTCCTTTAGGGATGCAATTTTAAAAATCTCTTCTTAGTGTACTTACTCTCTAGGGTAGATACTAGATACTCAAGGATAAATAATTTTCCCTGTTGAATTTCAAATTTCTAGGTCCACTGGGCTATGTGTTGTCTGTTAGACAGTCAGTCAGTCACGGACCTATTTGTGGGTATAGATATTGAAATTAGATCAGATATAATCATTTAAATTTTTACAGCATTAATGTATTATTAATTTTAAAAAAAAGCAAAAATGTATAAATTTCAAATCCACCACAGTATTCCATTTATATTTTCATACACCGCTTATGTAGAACTTTCTATGCCTTTCAGTTTCGTAAAATGTTGGCTTTTGTGAAGTAACTTTTTAAAATTTCCCACCTGCTCTCGTGCTTTTAAGCGACGGCAGAACCTGAAATTTAGAAAGAATTGCTTCATTCTTTTGCTGAGCGTCGACTTTACAGCCTTTTAAGAGCCAGACTGAGGCGTTTAAACCGAGTTTTCTCTTGAATTATTGTGAAATACCTTGTTTTCTTTGCCTGTTTGATATTGGATATCTGAGTTGTTGTTGTCTGTCTCACTAGGTTTCATCAAAGTACAAGAACCAACTTCTTTATTTTCTACTTCTTCTTCTTTCTAGGTAAATATAAAATGGTAAATAGTAACTCGTTTTTATGCCCGCCAATTTGAAAGAAACAAAATTAAACTTCGACGAAATTAATTTGGTCTCATTACTTTATTGTAATAGTTCGCTTAATATAAGAACAGTAGATATCTCTTCTAAAACGAAACTCTTTAATTTTCCATAGTAAAAAGTACACTATCTCATTTTTTAATGGGTTTAAATGCATTTAACCCAAACTCTTACTCTTGAAAACTCTTGAAATCTTAACCTTACTTTAAACACATGACATGCAACTGGCCTTCATTGCACTTTACTTCTAGGTATATCGCCAATATGATCGTTTCGTTACACAAACTAACAACTGTCTATTACAGTAATAAACTTAGTATTCTTATATATATTACAATGCCATAGTAGCTTTTGCCCGCGGCTTCGCCTGCGTGAATTTCGGTTTTTCACAAATCCTGAGGGAATCGTGGATTTTTGGTTCCCGTTCCCGCTCCCTTTTCCAACCTTTATACTTACTTTCAAGGTAGTTTGCTATAGTGATCTACCTATAGCTGTAGCTGTAGATTTGGGTTTTTTTCAAAATCCCGCGGGAACTTTGGATTTTTCCAGGGTAAATAGTAGCCTATGTTTTAGGTCAGGGTATTATCTATCTCTGTTCAAAATTTCAGCCAAATCTGTTCAGTAGTTGCGACGTTATAGAGTAACAAACATTCAAACATCCAAACATCTAAACATCCAAACATCCATACTTTCACATGTATAATATTAAGTAGGATTACAATGCCATACTAGTAAAGTCTAGAGCTTCAAAAATCGGAGGGTGTATCGCAAAATTGAATCGTTCACAAAACAGCTGATGTTTTGGCGCGGGTCCGCGGGCGTGTCCGGCCAATTTCGCTGAGAGCCACTTGAAAGCCGAGGTAGTGGCAATGACGGCCACCTATAAGCACCACGAAATTTATCGACCATACGTGCCTCGCGCATGCTTAAATAAAAACAGAAAACCTGAAGTGTCAAAGTCCATTTGGTTGAGTGTTGAGTGCGCTGTATTTGTTTATACGACAGAGTGAAAATGTACTGAAATGGCATTGATATTGGGTCTAATTCTGTTATACAAAATCTCTAAACCAAACTTGTTAGGTCGGGTAAATGAAGGTTACAATCAATAATGTAACATTACCCGTTATTCACCACTAACCGTGTGAAATGCTACCTTCCACAAAGCACAGTCAGTGTGACAATCGTTCTGTTGCACTGACTCGCGGCTTTTGCAGCTCTTTTTCGATGCTGCTGAAAGGATTGAAGTTTGCACGAAAATATGTCATACAGCTATAATTTCAGAGAAATTCTACCTAGCTCCAATGCGAAACAAAGCGGGATTGTATAGTTTTGTACCTGTTTTACGTATGCCGAGATAAGTGGCTTCTCAAAATTGTCTCTCAAACGGTAATAGGCGACAGAGGAACAATTCTCCAAAGGTACTTAGCGAATAGTTTCGCGAACGAGTCAAAGAGCCGGGCTGCCGGGGTGGCGTCAACGCTTGCTTTCAAATACGTGACGCAAGAGACAGGCGGCAGCGTTCTTAGTAGCACTGATATTGCTACTAGGGACGCTGCCACCTGTCTCTTGCGAAATAGAATGACATCAAACACGACGCAAACTGACTTATTTCCTCTTGGACAAACTCGGCACTTGACTTCGGAACTCTAGCACAGAAGTTGTGATTCATATTGTTATAATTTACTGAATTTATATTATTCTTGCATCTGTGCATTTTAGCCAATTAGAGGTAATTGAGATTATCACATTGTAGCTGTCAAGCTTTGGTGCTAATTTAGCTATCTCATCTGGTAAGTGACAATGCGGTCCATGATGGAACTACATTTTAAGCGGTATAGGTGGTAAGTGGTAACCTCCCTTATAGATTTTATACTTGGAAGAAACAAATTGTAGGAGTAATTAATTAATAGCTGTTAGATAATGTCATAAAAACTTAAAAAAATTGAAACCAACAAAAAATAAACTCAAAGGCGAACAATAAAATATAACTAAGCTCCTAAACTTAACTAAATAATAACTAAGCTCCTAAACTTATGTAACTAATTTTGAGTCGGTACCAAACAAACAAACAAGAAAATTAATTACGTAAAGTGTAAAACGATGGCAGCCGTATCCGCGGCGGTTTACTGGTAGTAGTAATAGTAAGCGTCATCCGCTAGTGACTTGCGCCAAATAAAGTTTGACAGCTAAACCGTCTCAAAACTGGCAAAACTCGACATTTCGACATGCAACGACATTCCTGTACAATTTCACGACTGCAAGTTTTATTGAGGCAAAAGGAAATGACGCGAGTTATGGCGGGCGATAGACGCGGCTTTTTATTTCTATCCCGCTTTGTGTAACGTAAGGTCGCAATCAATCTGCCTCGATATTTCTCCTGGAATATCACTTTTACTATGCATTTACTATTTCTTCCTTTATTTTATTAGTGAATATAATTATTGTACTCATATTATGTAATTGAACTCGGAACGCTCACATATAAGAACACTAGCGGTAGCGGTCCGCCCCGGCTTCGCCCGTGGTACATAATATATAACCTGTAGCACTCAGGGATCACGTACGTATCCAACGGTGAAAAAATTTTTGAAATCGGTCCATTAGTTCCTGAGATTAGCGCGTTCAAACAAACAAACTCTTCCGCTTTATTAGATATCGACTTCACTGCGTTAGGTTTTTTTTTTCTCAGTTTAGAATATTTTATATTTATTCCGACTACGGAAGATTTTGTTATATGGAAATTGATATATCGGTTCATGGGTTACCTAGTAATTGCCAGACTATCATATTATGATTTTACTAGCTTTTGCCCGCGGCTTCGCCCGCGTGAATTTCGGTTTTTCACAAATCCTGAGGGATAAGTAGATTTCTGGTCCACCCGCCCCCCGCCGCGCGGCGGCGTACCGCGGTACCGCGTACGGTGGGCGCAGGGCGCAGGGGCGCGCGGCGCGGCGCGGGGAGTTCTGTGCAGCGCGAGCGTCGGCCGTCGCGCGCAGCGAAAATACCTATCAGGGCGTTTTTTACCGATTTCAACACAACTCCTTTTTTGAAAGTCGGTTAAAAAAGTAGCCTATGTTACTCCTTGGTTAATCCTCTACTTGTCTGTGAAAGTCCCGTCAAAATCGGTTCAGCCGTTTCGAAGATTAGCCCGTTCAAACAGACAGACAGACAGACAAAAATTTTAAAAACGTGTGATTCAGTTATGGTATCGTTCAAATAACCATATGAGCTTAATATGTGGTAGTTATTTCGAAATTACAGACAGACACTTCAATTTTATTTATTAAAACTAGATGATGCCCACGGCTTCGCCCGTGTGGATTTAGGTTTTTAAAAATCCCGTGGGAACTTTTGATTTTCCAGAACAAAAAGTAGCTTATCTGTAGAAACCCGTCCCCAAAACGGAAAAATCCCGTGGGATCCCCACGATTTCGGAATACAATTCCTTACAGCATCAGGGTTGAGGAGTTGGATATGTACCTACTCGAGTTCATTCAACGATAAAGCCTTTAATTGGTACCCCCAATAGCAATTTAAATAACCGAAAGTTTCTAAAACCCATTAGTTTTGGGGATTAGGTCCCCTACAGCATCAGGATTGAGGAGTTGGAATCCAATTTTTTTATAGAACAGGGTCGCAATGTTTCTCTATCGATTAAAAAAAAAAATTACGCAAATCGGTTCAGAAATCTCGGAGATATCGGTGTACATAGGTAGAAAAACACAACTCCTCCTTTTTTGAAAGTCGGTTAAAAAAGTAGCCTATGTTACTCCCTGGTTAATTCTCTACTTGTATGTGAAAGTCCCGTCAAAATCGGTTCAGCCGTTCCGAAGATTAGCCCGTTCAAACAGACAGACAGACAGACAGACAGACAGACAGACAAAAATTTTAAAAACGTGTGATTCGGTTATGGTAGCGTTCAAATAACCATATGAGCTTAATATGAGGTAGTTCTTTCGATATTACAGACAGACACTTCAATTTTATTTATTAGTATAGAAGTAAGTATTATTAGTATCTATACTAATAAATAAAATTGAAGTGTCTGTCTGTAATATCGAAATAACTACCACATATTAAGCTCATATGGTTATTTGAACGCTACCATAACCGAATCACACGTTTTTAAAATTTTTGTCTGTCTGTCTGTCTGTCTGTCTGTCTGTCTGTCTGTCTGTCTGTCTGTCTGTCTGTTTGAACGGGCTAATCTTCGGAACGGCTGAACCGATTTTGACGGGACTTTCACATACAAGTAGAGAATTAACCAGGGAGTAACATAGGCTACTTTTTTAACCGACTTTCAAAAAAGGAGGAGTTGAGTTTTTCTACCTATGTACACCGATATCTCCGAGATTTCTGAACCGATTTTAGTAATTCTTTTTTTAATCGATAGAAAAACTTTGCGACCCTGTTCTATAAAAAATTTGGATTCCAACTCTTCAATCCTGATGCTGTAGAGGACCTGATCCCCAAAACTAATGGGATTTAGAAACTTTCGGTTATTTAAATTGATATTGCGGTACCAATTAAAGACTTTATCGTTGAATGAACTCGAGTAGGTACATATCCAACTCCTCAACCCTGATGCTGTAAGGAATTGCATTACGAAATCGTGGGGATCCCACGGGATTTTTCCGTTTTGGGGACGGGTTACTTAACAAATAAGCTACTTTTTGTTCTGAAATATCAAAAGTTCCCACGGGATTTTTAAAAACCTAAATCCACACGGGCGAAGCCGTGGGCATCATCTAGTAGATAAATATGTGTTAAACCAGAGAACTACATTTGTCCCGATTACCTACCGAATCACTACATACACTACCTACACTAATAAACTATGAAATGTCTACCGTAATCGGCAAAGGAAAAATTCTCTTTTTTGCTAGGAAACGTTTTCGAAAGTAGAAAATCAGAAGGAACTTTAGGAATTTGCTCTTAGTGTAGTTGTGTTCATAAAGCCCAAGAAAGAAGAAGAAAGGTTGATAGGTACAAGTAGGAAATTTAAAAACCCCCGACATTCGCCATTTTGTGGTGGCGGCCATCTTGGATTTGCATTATGCTATTTTACTAGTCAAGCCCTTTCATTTGATACCCATATTGAGGGAGTTGTGAAAAATATTTAATCCGCCATTTTGTGGCGGCGGCCATCTTGGACCGATTTTCATCAAACGGAAAATAATAAAACTAAGAACACTTCCGACTTATTCACCTTTCAAACAAAATAACCGCATTTAAATCGGTTCACCCGTTTGAGCACTACGGTGGAAGTGCAACAGACAGACATACACACATACACGTCAAACTTACTTACTCCGTCGTTTTTGCGTCGGGGGCTTAAAACAGTCACTAGCCAACTTCGCAGTTCTTCACAACAAAGCACAAAGTTGTGAAGGAGACAAAATTATGAATCTCAATATTACAAAACCACCACGGACCAATCGAATATGTATGAGTGAAAATTCACAGCTGATAAAACTCAACTAGTTCACAACCGCCGCTCTAATAAGCGAATTAATTTAGTTTAATGTTTTATTTGGTACTAGCGTAATAGTTGTAGAGTGGTAGATTCAATTTGACGAATCAAAAGTACCTACTTGTAAAAGTTTATTTGAATAAAAAACTTTTCTATGCTCTATTATTTCATGTGTAAAATATCGGGAAGATACTATAGTAGTACTTTACTATACTATAGATAACCTAATCAGTAATCATATTATGCAGTTGTACTCATTTTAGCCCTACAACCTCAGCAATAAATTATGTATAGCTAGATAGTTTAACCATCTTTTACGCAAACATATTATTAAATTATTCGATTATTTATTGCTAGTTGATGCCCGCGACTAAGTCTACCTGGATTTAGGTTTTTAAAAAATCCCTTGGGAACTCTATAATTTTCTGGGATAAAAAGTAGCATATGTACATAGCATGTAGCATATCCAGGGTTAAAAAAACCGGCCAAGTGCGTGGCGGGCCACGCGCAGTGTAGGGTTCCGTAGTCATATTCCTCGAAAAACAGATATAACTCCTTAACCTGTGAACCCTACTTAGCCGTGATAGTTTTCCTTTAAAATTGATTATATACTCTACTGCTGTGAATTTTTTCAAGTTCCTATATACTGCCATTTGGCTGATAGAGGGGGGGGACACTTGACTCTAATAAAAATTTGCACTTTAAAACATCATATTTTACAAACGGATCTAGAAATCGAAAAATGATGTTCCCACACCCGCAGTATTTTTAAAAGACCTATTCAACGATACCCCACACTATGGGGTAGACGAGAAAAAAAATATTCATCCCCACTTTACATGTAGGGGAGCTACCCTAAAAAAAAATATTTATCAAAATTTTATTTCACCACTTTGTCGGCGTGATTAATATTTATACTCATGTCAAATTACGGATTTCTAGCACTAATAGTCTCTGAGATTAACCGAGGACGGACGGACAGACGGACAGACGGACAGACGGACAGACGGACAGACGGACAGACGGACGGACATGGCGAAACTATAAGGGTTCCTTGTTTACTACGGAACCCTAAAAATCTGTGTCAATCTATCAATTTCAAATTTCAGCCAAATTGGTTCAGTAGTTACAGCGTTAAAGAGTAACAAACATAGACACACACATACATATGTACATACATACATGCATGTGTGCATGTAATACAAAGGCGAAACCTCTATAATATTAGTGTGATTATAATTATTCATTGAAGACGCCTGTGTTTGATAGTCAGTTTGCCTTCAAACTTTTTGTTTACTTGCAACATCATTGTGTGGTCACAGAACTATGTACCTACGAATAGATATTGTATAATTCTATAGGTCATGTGTTTACGGTTTCCTAGATAGGTACACCCAAATGATATTGCATCTATGCATGCGTAAATTCAAGCAAACACTGGTTGGCAAACACTCAAATACACATGTATAGGAAATTAGAACTGGCGAGTTCGTTATTAGCGCGGTTTCATGCTTGGCCTGAAGGGGAGGGGAGGTTTAGCTGAGGGAGGGGGGGGGGGTGGTTAATCGTGTTACTTGCTACGTGTGTTTACGCTGACGCGTTTGACGCTTGACTTGTGTTTGCGAAATGACATGGTATTTGTTGAGCGTGGATGTGTTTACCAAGGGGGGGACATTTTTGAGGGTATATTATAGTATAGCTATGGTCATTAACTACTCGTAACCGGCGCATTACACGGATCTCCTCTCAGAATGAGAAGGGTTTTGGACGTAGAACACCACGCTGGCCAAGTGCGGATTGGTAAACTCCACACGCCTTTGAGAACGTTGTGGAGAACTCTTAGGTACGAAGGTACAAAAAAATTAGTTATCTGTAAAGACGGTTTACGGACGACAATTTTACGACATCATACGAAATTTTACGACGTCATACGAAAACATTCTCTCTCTATCGCGTATTCTGCGCTCTCGCTTGCACGCTTGCGTAGGCGGAACGGGACAATGAGTCATGCTTTTTCGAGAGTGCGGCTGGCGTTCATCGATTTATAAGACGTTAACACGTCAAAAATCAAAAATTCTACGCCGACCAGCGCGATTGAATATAATTATAAGAGGTAGAGGTGCGGTGAAGGTTCGGAAAGATCTTAAAAAAAATCCCAATTGTTACTCAGGCTGTAGCCAACCGCGTCACGTGCGAACCTAACGTGGGCGCGGTAAATGATTATTGCTGCGAAAACGGTCCACTTTCCGAACCACTGAAACCGTAGGAACGCAGCGGAGTGAGAGGTAACGCGAAATAGGGGATTTTGTGTTTACTGGATGGGACAATAGCGATCCCGTTTCTTAAGCGCGCACTAGACCACTAAGGACCTTATTAACTACTATATACACACTTAGACCAGTATTGCTATTTATAAGATACGATTAAATCCGAGTTTATACGGAATTAGGCGAAGTCCGCAATCGTCCGCGTGAATCGAGTAAGTTTTAATAGTCCCGTAGGGATTCTTTATTTTTTGGGCATATGTCTATGCATGTATTTATCTCCAAGATTTAAGTTATTTTTAGGCCAAATTTGGTCAAGATCTGTGCATTGCTAGTCTATCAAAAATTCGGTGGAAACTCTTGATTTTCCGAGACAAAAAGTCGCTTGTGTTACTTTCCAGAATACAAGCTATTTTTGTGCCAAAACTTACTTATATCATTTCCGCGGTTGAGTCATGAAATTCTAACGGACTGATAGACAGAGTTACTTTCTTATTTATAGCATTAGTATGTATGGATTTGTTATCATGAAATCATCAACTGAATTTAATTGAAACGATTGTTCAATTTAATTGGAATTTCAATATTATCGCTCTATGATGCATTTGGTAGTATAAGGTCCGGAGCCTCGGTTTACCGAAGGCACCCAAGGAAATTCATGAATGTCAGTAGATAGGTAATGAATGATTTAATCAGATCATAGAGAATTAATTTTAGTTCACTGTACGCTGCATAATAATATAACAGAAGAGGTATTAAGGAGTCTTATGTGGAATTGAATTGAGCGTGCTAATGAAATATCGAAGTTGAATAGTCTATTGATACCATACGTTCACGATAAAATGTTATGCACAAAATAGAACTTGCAATTACGTCGTATTGTAGGGTTTACTGATGTTGTTCCGGTATAATAATGTCCTCCCGATCAAATGTTGGCCAGGGCGGCGACTAGCCAACTATGCAGGAGATATTATAATGCACAAGTGTGTACGCATACACTGGTGCATTCTCTATTCCTTCACTCTCATAGTCTGATGGGATGCCAATGCGACATGCTGGAGAGAGCTCAGGCGCAGGACCGATGGCTTTCCGTGCTCTCTAAGGCCGTGCTCTACCTCAGTGAGGTAGGTATCTATAAATACCGCCAACTTCCAACTCCGAGCTGGCACTGAGGTATCTAATACCGCCAACTTCCAACTCCGAGCTGGCACTGAGGTATCTAATACCGCCAACTTCCAACTCCGAGCTGGCACTGAGGTATCTAATACCGCCAACTTCCAACTCCGAGCTGGCACTGAGGTATCTAATAGCGCCAACTTCCAACTCCGAGCTGGCACTGAGGTATCTAATAGCGCCAACTTCCAACTCCGAGCTGGCACTGAGGTATCTAATAGCGCTCAGTTCTTTTACCGATAATTATAATATACCTATTCCAAACTTGTGGTAGATTCACTTGACGATTCGAATTTACTTGGAAACGTTTATTTGAATAAAAAACATTTGTATTTAGTTATTTTCTTTTAAAATTTTGTAGATATGACATTAGGTATAATGCTTACCTTAAAAAGTATTTTGCAAAGATTATATTGTCACATCTAGTCTATTTATGTCCTGGATATTATAAACTTAACGTTACATCTTCGCCCGATATCTTCAGGTTAAACAATCGGCACGCCTCGGCAGGCACCGTTATGTAAATACCGTCCATATAGACGATACACACCGGTTTTTATTTCACACCCGGGGATATCGCGTTTTTTGATATCGCACCCTTACATTCCCTGATCTGTGTCAGTGAGCTCGCGAGGGTCTCAAAAGGTCGGATCTTTAGACAAGCTATATTTTAGGAAAAATTAAACCGACTTCGGTCCAGCAATATCAGAGAAATCAGTATACCAATCAAAAATATTAGTGATATTATATGAGTACATTTATGTGTGTAATTTCGTGTACAAGAATGAGAACTAGGTGTTTTATACTAAAACTTTCCTAAAAGTATTTAGATTACGATAATAAAAAAAACAATCATCAAAATCGGTTATTGGTTCAGGATCGGCTATTTCATAGATCGTGTGATATGACCTCCCAGTCTTCTTGTATTTAACCCCCGACGCAAAAACGACGGGGCGTTATAAGTTTAACGTGTCTGTGTGTGTGTGTCTGTTTGTTCCCCTGTGGCGCTCAAACAGGTGGACCAATTTGAATGCGGTTTTTTTTTGTTTGAAAGGTGAATTAGTCGAGAGTGTTGTTAGCTATGTTTGATGGAAATCGATCCAAGATGGCCGCCGCTACAAAATGGCGGATTACATATTTTTTCACAACTCCCTTAATATGGGTATCTAATGAAAGGGCTTGACTAGTAGAATAGCACTATGCAAATCCAAGATGGCCGCCGCTACAAAATGGCGGATTACATATTTTTTCACAACTCCCTTAATATGGGTATCTAATGAAAGGGCTTGACTAGTAGAATTAGCACTATGTAAATCCAAAATGGCCGCCGCCACAAAATGGCGAATGTCGGGGGTTTTTCAAATTTTTAATTTATACTTGTTCAATTCTTGTTGTACTTTCGATATCTATGCGACAAGTTCCGAGTCGAAACTTGTATTTGAAATAATAACTCCATCAGAGGATGCAATATTCAGCGTAAACCATCGCTTTCCTGTTTGCGGGAGAGCAAATTCAATTACCTGACGATAAAAGTGGACGTGCCTCCGGAATCGCGATTTCATACTGCTATTAAGTTTATTTCAACGTACCGTCTTGTGTATTAAGCTGTTCTACATTATTTTGAGTCCTTTATTTATTATTGGCTTCAAAAGTGTTCCTATTATAAGGCGCAACGCATACCTAAGGGATCGAAAGAGCGCATTGACTTTTATTGGTATGTATTAAAACTTAGCTTTGTCTGCTTTAGTTACCAAAAACTAATCACACCCAGTGGGATGTAAAAGCATTGCTCGGCCAGAACTTCGATGGTTAGATGAAATTAACCAAGATATCCAGCGGATTGGTTTATGGGATTGGAAAACTAGTAGCTACTCAAATAAATATTCAATAAAGAATTTTTTATACTCTCGCCGAGGTCTCCAAATTGTTTTGCATTATAACAATTTCAACCGTGGGTCAAAACAAAATTTATATCCAGTTTGAATCGTTATTAATCGTGACGAAAGTATTTGTGAAAAAGAATACAGTCTAATAAAGAACTCTTAGTTCTATTCCATCCAAATACAAGCGGCAGCCATCTTGGATCGATTGTCATCAAACATAGCTAACAACACTCTCGACTAATTCACCCTTCAAACAAAAAAAACCGCGTTCAAATCGGTTCACCCATTTGAGCGCTACAGGGGAACAGACAGACACACATACACACACACACACAGACACGTCAAACTTATAACACCCCGTCGTTTTTGCGTCGGGGGTTAAAAAGAATAGGTTAAGAATACAGTCTTAAATATACCTAAAGAACTCTTCGTTCTATCCCATCCAAATACAATAAAGCCACGTCAAATACCAAGGCTTCATAATCTCACAAAATCCAAAATACAAGTAAGCCACTTCAAATACGTCGGAGGCACGAAATCTATTATCGAGAGCCTTTAAGGAACTTTAAATAGTTTTCCAAAGGTTCAACCTACTGTCGACTACATTCCCGTTTATTTGCACAAACCACAAAGGAACCTGTTCTTTGAGGGTAACCTGAAAAACGGCAAACAACCCTGCAAGTGATAGGTGAACTCGAACACCCAACTTGGTTCAACAATACCCCGCGTTCATTTCCGGAACCTATTCACTTTGCAGTGTCTTATTAACGACTTTAAACTTTCTATAATTAATTAAGATTTTGCATTATTTTCTTATCCGATTTGTAACTGTAAAAAGTTTCCTTTCGAATTTTGTTTTACGAATTATTCTATTGTGACGCGTGCACCGTTGGACAAAAACGACACAATTTTGTATCTGTGATATGTGCATGAAATTCGTGTCTCAACTCTCACCACATGAAGAGCATGGTGTGGCTTCGGTACACAGCTGGATTAACTATACAGGACGCCGTATAGGAGCAACGCATCGTAAGCAGGAAGTGCTCTAAGCGCTAAAATTTATTAACTGTTAAAAATCCACCACTACTAAACCGTTTTAAGTTTTAACGTCCCACTGCTGATTTGGAGTTTAGACCCGCCAGGCTGCCCCGATGCGGGTTGGCGGGCTTTAAGGACTATTGTCACACGATACAGTGATAACAACAGGGACCGACTGTTTAACATGCTCTCCGAGGCACGGGGGTGAAACACCGCCAACTACCAACACCGGGCTGGCACTGAGAATTTCTTGTCAGAAAAACACAATATCTAACAATTATTTGCCCGGCCCGGCAATCGAAACCGTGATCTCGTGATCGTCTGAGTCAAATATGCTAACCACTAGACCAAAAAGGCAGTTCCGCATGAAATCAATTTAACTATAAAATAAGTAAAATACGAATAGGTATAACATGATATAAACCACACACGATGAGCTAGCGATATACACAACGATTGAGGTCTCTTTAGAATTTAACCTTTTATTAACACGCTTTAAAGGGAACCCGGGCCTTTGAAGTTCGGTTTTAAACCAGCAAATAATTGCTGCAAGTAAAAGGTGAACCCAGATCAACAATGTTGCGATTCATTTCCGGAAAATACTTTGCGAGGAACTTCTTAATAACTCTTTGAAATGTGCGCTGGTGCTATTGTATGTGAACGATCCTTTATGTCTGCAACATACTCGTTTATGATTAAAATTAATGTTATTCTAACTCCGCTGTATAAAAACAGTTAAATATTATATTTGTTTCAAATGATTTCTACCGGTTCTTACTTGTTCAAAACAATCTATTTAAGATTAAAATTGTAATTGTTAGTTTTATAAGCCAAAATGAAACGGATTTAATAATTTTTGACGTGATAACGTCTTATAAATTGATAAACACCGGCTACACGCACGAAAAAGGATGACTCATTGTCACGTACCGCGTTACGTAGTGCGTAGCACGTAGCACGTGGCGCGGAACGAAGCACGTAGTGCGGAACTAAGCGTTCGGCTTGTGACGCATCTATCTCTCTTTGTTTTCTTATGACGTTATCACGAAAATTTATCGTCCCTAAATTGACTTTACAGACAACCAATTTTTTTTATTAGATTTTAGCAGATTTATTGTACAAGATACCAGGAGAGATTAGCATATCACAAAGCATAGCAAATTAAAAATACATCTGACACTTGACAGGTATCAGCCTTTACATAATATTATGTTATACTATTGGTTTATAATTCTACACACGAGCCGATTAGGCTTATATATACTGTATAATTTATATACATAAAATTTAGGTGTGCGTGTGTTCGTACCTACTTAATTGTTCTTCTTCTAATGAATGATGGAACCCAACACTATATCCTACAACAGTGCCTATTGAGTAGATGAATATGCACAATTATTATTCAAAATTAAATTATTGAAAGGCGGTATCGCGGTCCACCGTGCAATAATATTAACATCAGAACAAAAAAAAACATTATTAAAAACGTTTTTAATTAATTATCCCGCTCATTTCCAACACGAAAATGATATTCAAACGGACATTATGAGACGGGCTGTTGAACAAACAAAATGGAAAAACATTTATATTTTCATAAGCCTTTGACAAAACGAGACGATATTTTATTTACACAAAGTTGAACAAGACATAATTAATAACTGAAATAACATAAGTGTAGTCCAGTCAGTATTAAATGCGAACGACAAAGCGCGGGATATCAAAGGGGGGGTCTCTTTGACCAGTCACACGTACCTTGAATGAAAGGCAGAATAATCTGTCTCACTGCATTTACGGGTTGGGGTATCAAAAAGTTTCCGTATTAGGTCGGTGGCACATGAAGCGTGGCATTGTATCAATTTTGGGATGGGTAATCGGGTCGCTGAATTGTAGAATTAGGGCTACGTCACCGCTTTCCAATCATGTGTGATTCCTAACAAGGGTAAAGGATAGCCAGTAATGACCATAATTATACATGGCTAAAAGTAGTAATATGAACAGACCAACAATAGATGTAATTAAATTATTGATTCATCCAGATTTGTTCCCGCTTCCCTTAGCGAGAAAGTTATTATCAAATTCTACAATATTAAGAAGATTTGTTTAGTTTGAAAAAGCAAGCATACTAAATGCTTGCTTTTTATCGTTAGTGATGCAAAAGCCGTTTGAAAGATTGTGCTCGAATGGCTGCATCCACCATTTGTGAACTCGCACTTTGTCAATTAGTAAAGAATGCTTCATTAGCTTAAGGAGCTCCTAATACGAGCTGTACGCTCAGTCGAGTAGGAGCAAGGCATTCCTATTAGCGCTACAAAAGTCATCCTCACCTGTCCACGTGCGTGGTACCTCCTGCTACTCTACAAACGAGACTCTGACGATCTATAAATAGCAGTTTATCCATTTCGTACTGGCTAGACTAAATAATATACTGATAGGCTGGTGTCATACAGCAGCGATACCGGTGCAAGAATTAGCTCTAGAATCGCCAACTCACTTGCTCAACGTGGCGTTCAATGGCAAAACCAAACGGATGTAAAGATCCTTGCAAGAGATTTATGTTGAGAAGTAGACATCTATCGGTTGAGAAGAAAGAGAGAAGAAGGCCAAAATTCTTTAAAATATATTATAAAAAGAGCTCTGTGTACATACAGCTTTAGAGTCTTTGACCGACGTCGCGTGGAATGCGGAAGACCCAAGCCCGGAGTTAATCAATTTCTCCAATAAAATCGGTATGAAGTTTCCTGCACGGAAAGTATTGGTTTCATACTGTATGTGTTCTCATAAACATACTCTCATACTCTATTGTTTTTATATAACAAGAATAAACTTGTATTGATATGAACTTGTATTATTGTACAATGTACATCCCCGTACTTCATACATGCAAAACTACAATAGACAAAGACAGCGCTATATGCAAATCGAGCTAGAAAAGGATAACGCTATACTTAAGTAATACATACGTTAGTTACCATGGGCATTTAATAGAGATTAAATAATTGTCATTCACACAATAATAATTTTTTTTTCACATTATAATTTAAATAAATACTTTAGAAGAAATTGCTAATTCAAAATTACGATTAAATTGATAAAATCTATCAAACAGCGTTTTGAAATGCTAAGTTATAAACGGCATGTAAATTACACACATGTGAAGCCGGGGCGGGTTGCTAGTTTATAACTAGTACTAAAATTTGATGAAAAAGAGAAAATGGAATTTTCTCTTTTTCATCAAATTTTTTTCGAGATGAGGTCATGAAAAGTACCTATTATAAAGGATTATAAAGTATAAATAATTCGCATAAAACTTTTCTAACTCTAAGAAAAACAAAAAGCGTTTCAAAATATAATTTTTAATTTCGGAAACTCTTATTTACATACTTTAGAAGAAGATGAAAATCAACAATGCTTCAGACAGGAACGTTATTACAGCATCGTATCATTTTCAATACGAAATTTCCACGAACATAAACGTAAATACTAAACAAAATTGAAATGTAATTCAATAAAGCAAAGCAATATTACCAGCGATTCACACAGCGGAATGTTTAGTAACTCCATTGGATATATATATGGACATATGTACAAATATTTAGAGAGCTTAAATGTACTTGGTTCCATAACTTGGATACATATTCAACTTTAAAACTATAGCAATAAAGTTCAAAGGATGTGACGACGCGGAAGACTTCGGCTGAAGAGGTCGCTAAGCCAGTAACCAAGTTAACAGACTATAAAGGGAATTATTAACTAACGCGTCTGCACCATAAAACATCTGGTTTGAGTTAAATTTGAAGTGCTAAGTTATAAATTGTAAGGTAACATTAACCTAAAGCACTTACAGAGATAAATTATAAGCTGAACTTCAAAATCTAAGTAATATAATTGTAATTAGAGTGTTTCCACATTGTTCGATCTGTTTTAGGAGAAACTATTTTTTACACTATCAGCACAGACTTGACAGACGTTGATACGAGATTGAGTAGAACAAAATTATATTATGGGACAGGATTACATCATAAAAGTACATAATAATAAATAGTAATTGCGAACAAATTACGGATTAAATATGAGATAACAATAATATGGTAACAGTAATGAAATTACAAGAAAAAAACAAGAAGATTTAAAATTTCCCGCAGCACAATACAAATGAGAACAAGAAAAGTAATCCACAATTACACGAGGACATCGGTAAGAGATACCAAATAAAACACATAATCCAGCCCGCATTACGGCCACGACTGAGCAACAAAATGAAGATTTATTTAAGAGTGGACCAGTTCTTTATATTAAAATAGACATGTATATTTTACTTATAAAATCTGAATCTATTATATAATTAATATCTAGCTGAAACAAAATGGCTTTACACTGATGGCATTTATTATATTTTGTACAATTAATTATACACTTTTTCCGCGAGAGACTTTTTTTCGCGGAAAACTTAAGGCTTATAATTCCACCGTCGACCGTTCAATCACCGTTTATAAAATCTATTCCACAGTTTATGAGATCTTGTAAAGTTTATAGAGATACAGATTTTATGAAGCGATGATAATTTTTATGCAGCAGAACTAACACCTAAATGAATGACGTATCGCAGAAGAAATTATGCCAACATTACATTTGCGAAAATAACGTTTATTAGATTAAAAGAAAAAAAGAGGAAGCTTTAAAAATTCCGCGCAGCATAAGACAAATGAGAACAAGGAACGTAATCCACAATTACGCGAGGACATCGGTAAGAGATTCCAAATAAAACACATAATCCGGCCCGCATTACGGCGCGGCGACTGAGCGTCACAATGAAGATTTATTTACAGCTGGAGCATTTTATTTATATTGCAGAAGGGTCCTTATATTTATATGAATTTCAATTTTTAAACAAAATATAATAATAATATAAACTTGCTGATTCGGTTGAACATTGGGACGCATAAATAAATTGAGAGAGCTTACCGAATTACCGAATTACCGGTACGCCAAAAAACGCTAAAAATGCAGACGACGTCATTAATATTATGTGATAATAGATTTCGGATTGATGTATGCTTCTGTAAAATATTGATATATTTTTTTACAATTAAAACAAAGAAAGTTATAGTAAAAGAACAATCGGTAGTTTTTTAAAGGAATTACATATTTAGATACCCACATCACATAGGGAGACACCATTATCGTGATGCGTTTAGGTACAACACAAAACTCCCTCCCGTTTCGACGATTGAATACTTGTGGGAATTCGGCCGACTTACGATTTACTTCGTTCAAGTTCCGTGGGCCCTTAGCAATACAAACGTTGTCAAAAGTCTATTTACAGAAAATCTTTATTTATTAGGTCTCTTCTAAAATCAGATTCCAGGTAAAAGCTCGATTTTGCAAAGTTATGTGTTCAGAGAAGTTATGTCATGTAGACATGTAATGTGGTCAGACAAAAAAATGTGATATCGAAAAATTTTATAATCTAGTTTTTAATGTTAAATTGTTGCTGAAGCTCATAACTACACCTCCATGTACCTCAACACATCGACAGTAGCTTTTATTGGATACGAGTACTTTGTCTAAATATTTTGTAAAAATTACATTTTATTTTTCACTTAACTATTCCATTTTTATTATCACCGTTGACATAATGGCCAATTTGATTCAAAATACAATCTCCATTACGAAGAGGAAAGCTTAAATAAACAAATGCATTCAGAAATTGATGCGTATTTTAAGAAAGAACTTATTCTTTCACAAAGCCCACGGACATAAAACCCCCCCTAAGAACAGTAGTATTCTGAACTATAATTTTCAAAGTAAACATAAGTAGAAAAACGGAGCGGACACAAAAGGAAACTAACACTTCTGTCGGTAACAGTACGCGACATTGTTACTGGGGATTCGAAGAACTAAAGATCCACTTCTATTTTCCGATAGGACGGGCATAGTATCATTCAACTTTTATATTATCTCGCACAGGTCAATGGAGCGGCCCCGGCTTCTATCGATCCCAGTCAAATCTTTTCTTTTTTTACTTATTTATATTTTTGTAGTCTTCCTGTCTTTTTTTATAATAATTGCGGGCAAACGAGAAAGTGGGTCACATGGGTTAAGTAATTACCGCTGTCCATGAACATCAGCAATACCTGAGGAATCACTAATGCGTTGCCGGCTTTTGAGGAAGGGAACTGGTTATTCCAGCTCGCTGCTGGAACGTATCGGATGCTTTGCGGCAGATTACGGCTGAAGTATGGTTGCTAGCCAGGTGGATTCGGGGTAGAATCCTACTTCTAGGTCATACCATCAGGATTAAGTTGTGTGGTATCAGGCACAACGACCCGTAGAGGGGAATGAGAGCGTCAGGGCTTCGTTAGCATATTGGCAGTGTGCACCGTGCGCAGTTGACTTTGGCCACATAGATGGAATTTGGGCCACTTTGTCTTATCCGTCTAAATTTAAAAAAAAAGTAGGTTATTAAACCGATAATATGTTTGTATTATTATAGGAGCTGCAAAATATTCACACAATATTATGATAATCTATAAGGGTTTCCAAATGTTTGTATGTATTTTCCTTCCTATATATTATTTTCCTTTTTTACCGATGAACTCTTAATTCAAAATATAATCATGACTCAAAATGTCGAAACATTTTGATTTAGGATTCATAATCAATTCCAATTTCGAAATATTATGATGACATTCCGAAACATCATTAAAATGTAATTCTATTCCAAAATAGCTTTTTAATCAAGTGCCGAATTGTCAACGTAATACGCGTATTACAGGATTTGATTCGACCATTGGAAATCCCTCTGGCTATTGGAATCGCATTAGGACACTACTTTGAATCTTTGATTGACTGTGACACCGGGTTTCAGGAGCCTCCATCACGGCAAAGGATAAGCCAATTACACCGCGTAGCCCGATAGGCTTCGTTGGAATCCAATTTTTCAACACTTCCACGTTTAATTCCAATAATGGATTCAAAATAATTTTCAATACTGTCACTGCCCATTGGGATGCTCTTTGTATGGGCGAATTGGATTACGCTGTAAAAGAATTCACATTTTGTGAAATTTGTTTAGAGGCCCTGAAAGATTTTCGAGTCTATTTTCGTATTTCTAACAAACCGTGTTTTGTCTAGGGATATACCTAATCTAGTCGATACAAAGGAGGGCGTTGTTAGTTTGCAAAGAGCGAACTAAAACGAAACTAGATTCAAAACCTAGATACGGTTATCTGAGATATTTTAAATCTTAACAAGCATGTAAATATAATATGTGTAAAACAAATCACCAATGGACAATTTAGATTTGGCAAAACGACAAAACTCTACACTGTTAGTAACTAATAATTTACCTAATCCACCTAATCTAGTCGATACAAAGGATGTTGTTTGTTTGCAAAGAGTGAACTAAAACGAAACTGGAATTCAAAACCTAGATACGGTTATCTGAGATATTTTAAATCTTAACAAATCACGTAGATATAATATGTGTAAAACAAATCACCAATTGACAATTTAGATTTGGCAAAACGACAAAACTCTACACCTTTAGTAACTAATAATTTACCTAATCCACCTAATCTAGTCGATACAAAGGAGGACGTTGTTTCTTTGCAAAGAGCGAACTAAAATGAAACCGGATTCAAAACCTAGATACGGTTATCTGAGATATTTTAAATCTTAACAAAGCACGTAGATATTATGTGTAAAATAAATCACCAATTGACAATTTAGATTTGACAAAACGACAAAACTCTACACTGTTAGTAACTAATAATTTACCTAATCCACCTAAATATCTAGTCGATACAAAGGATGGCATATTTTGTTTGCAAAGAGCGAACTAACACGTAACTGGATTCAAAACCTAGATACCCTGAGATATTTTAAATCTTAACAAAGCACTTAGATATATGCATAAAATAAATCACCATTTGACAATTTAGATTTGGCAAAACGATAAAACTCTACATTGTTAGTAACTAATAATTTACCTAATCTACCTAATGTAGTCGATGCAAAGGAGGACGTTGTTTGTTTGTAAAGAGCGAACTAAAACGAAACTGGATTCAAAACCTAGATACGGTTATCTGAGATATTTTAAATCTTAACAAAGCACGTATATATATATGCATCAAAGCCGGAGCTTGCCGGACGCACTGCTGTGCGTCTAGAATGTGTAAAATAAATCACCAATTGACAATTTAGATTTGGCAAAACGACAAAACTCTACACTATAGTAATACTAATAATTTAAACGAAAACATTGCATTCAAAATGAAAAATTTCCCACAGCTTGCGACCACAACTTCACAAACTAAACCGCGTACGTATTCATTAGAGTTGATAGTCGGTTTGGACATGGTCGTTTAATTTGCATAATGGACGGAATCAAATAATATCAATCCGGCTTCATCCGTCGATGCAGCCACCGCTTTATTAAATACGTGCAGTATTTTATAACAATAGCATATTATGCTTTGTGGTCTACATATGTTTGTATTTGTTATTATTTTGTTAAAATATAATATTATCGTGAAATAATATTAATACTTCAAAATAAATCAATGAATATGTAATTCTATTAATGTTAATCATTTTCTTTTTTCAATAAACTTAAATACTGACACATCTGAAATGCCATATTGTTACATCTAAAAACACTTAATATTCCTCCTTCTTCCATTCACTTTACCTTATCACGTCTAGTGGTAAGTAAGAAGTTTATTTTTAAAATCTGTTTTTAAAGTATAATAAAGTACCAATGACGATTTGGACGACATCGAAAAATAACTTATAAAAATTCATTTTGAACTGCAAATTACAAAAAAAAATAAAAAAAAATCAATTTTAGCAATTTACCCCCAGTAAGTATCTGTGCCATTTAGTCGCATAAGTTCTAATAATCAAGGTGCGATGATGCGACGCTGATTGGAGTTAATTGACATCTGAGCTCCCTCAGTGCTCTTTGATGTGAGGGATGAACGACACATTCATTACTCGCTGGCTTTTATTAAAAGTGCCCCTTGCACCAACTACGTATGCTCCGTTCATATTAAATAGCTTTTTATGTTTGCGAGTAGCCTTTTTGACGCCGCTCTACAAATACTAGTGAGGTTTTGCAATTGTTTTTTTAAATTTATTAATGTCTTTGTTCAAATAGACTCCTACAAGGAGTGTTGATAGTACGTTCGTAAATGTTTTTCACTATTGCATGATGGACTGATGATGGAGAAAATTTGAGTCCGAATTAGTTTTGACGAAGGTGTCCTGAGACTTTAGTTGGAAGTTTCGACCACGGCTTGTCACTTATCACTCTTCACAATAGAGCATTAAATGCTGAAAGGTTTTATCAAAATGTCTGTCTTAAAAAACACAAATAAGCGTGTTTTAACTTTGTCTGCATCAGTATTTATACGTATATTTATTTAAGTACATAGTTCAACTCAAAACTTTTACAGATAAAAAGCAGAGATATATTTTAGCATAATTATTGTGTCTATCATGCCATTAATGAAAAAAAAATCTTTTGTTTTTTTCGGTTAAAATTAAAGTAGTCATTATATTAAATTCATTTCAAATTTGATAATGAGAACAGCAATTGATAGATGATGATTAATGAATATTGCATTAGACAATATTATTTGAATATAAATTAATTTATTCTGTACTTACCTTAAATGTTTGCATAAAATTATCTTTGAGGATAATAAAGCAAAATTTTAATATTTCCACTTCTAATGAAGTCAACTGGCTTCACCTGTCCCTTATTTGAAATCTCGCCTGGAATTATGAATACACCTAGTAAAAAAATTTGTTCAATTTGGCAGTTTTTTTGCGGTAAGTAATATGTCGTGGAACTAAATAATTATCCATAGATCAAAATCGAAAAAAAAAGAATTAAGAGTGATCAAGTCATAATTATCTTTATTGTTTGAATGGATCACTCTCTCTTTAAGAAAATTATTTTAATAGGAAATGCATCGTTAAATACTTTAGAACAGAAGAGACAGCACGAAATCAAATTATATTATCACTAACTAATGCCAGCGACTTCGTCCGCTTGAATTCTTATAAATTTCATCCCCCATTTAACCCAATTGGGGGTAGTTTTTCCAAAATACCTTAAACACGTAACGCTTTATTTTTAACCAAAAATTTAAATACCAATTTTCATGGATATAACTTGAAAAATGGCGGACTTTCATACAAACTTTCAACCCCTATTTAACCCCCTTAGGGGTGGAATTCGCAATAATCCTTTCTTAGTGTGCGGCTACGTCATAAAAGGAAGCTACTGTGAAAATTTCAAATTTCTAGCTTCAGTGGCTGTGCATTGATGACCAGTCAGTCAGTCAATGAGGACAAGCCTATTTATTAACACCCGACGCAAAAACGACGGGGTGTTATAAGTTTGACGTGTGTGTGTGTGAGAGAGAGAGAGAAAAATTACTTACCTGTTGCAATTACCAAGCGAGTTACAACAAAAGTTTTTTACACTATTTTTGGCCCGCTTTTTATACCATCAACTTTGACTGGTGCTCACTGCTAACTGAAGTGAAATTGGTAACAGTTGCTTATGCAATTTTGCCAGAAATATACTCAATTTTGTACCACAGATTAAATAATAAACGTAAGTAAAATATCTTTCCAGATTATTCAACATTTGTAAAAAGTGCTGCGTCGGGCAAAGTTAGGTTAGTTGGGCGAAGTTACCCGGTTTTACGGTATATATTATTGTCGTACCCCCTCCTTTCGCTTATTTGGAGGTTAAAAGTATTAATCATTAAAAAAATGGGGGGTGGTGTAATCATCGGAGTCAAAGACCAATTCGTAAAGGAATAAAAATTTTGTGATGTGTAATAAAAAGTTAGCTTAAAATCCATAATGTCCCTTTGCCTAAAATTAATGCAGCTTAAGTCCCGACTTTAACAATATAAATGTTCCATCAATAGACAACGCCCTTAAAAAAAGGTTCAAGAACGTAAACTTCGAAACATTAATAGGCTACAAGGTATTTTACTTTGGAAGTTATAAAACAAACGAGCCTCCAACCCTCACGGGGGCTAGGGCCCGACCTCACTAAACTGAGTGCATTACTCACAAAACTCGAGAAAGAATTTCAATTTAATAATTAATTGTGCGAAACTTTACCACGGGACGATGCCTACCCAAAAATATTGAAAAACGGGGCTATAAGGGGCTGATCGCCTTTTTTACTCGAACGGTCCCTACAAAATAATCGTCGTTAACTTTATAGGATGTACATAGTTACTTAAGATTTAATAAAGTCGCTTTTCTTGATTATAAAGGTTCCGTAATTTACAAGGAACCCTTGTAGTCTATACTTGTAACTAATTCTAAAACCCATACATCTCCGAGAAAATAGAGCTATGTTACACGATGCTGTGCGGCATCGCTGCCTCGCTTCAGCGCCGCGCATGCGGCGTACTCATGCGGCGGCCTCGATTCAGTTACTTTCAGAAAAATTTGAGGGGTGTCACAGCAATATTGCAAAAATTTACGATTGCGAAACTTTATTTGTACAGAAGCGCTACAGCCCTTACCTTAACATCCCACTGCTGGGCAAACCTCTCTTGTAAGAGAGAGGGATTTAGAGCTTAGATCCGCTACGCTGCTCCAATACAAGCTGCAAGGTTTTGTGGTATATAATCTGATCAAATAACTACGTTGCGGTAGTCACTCTTACTTGGTATACTACAAAATTACTAAAGATAAGTCTAACTGTTCTGTATGTACCTATAATTGAAGATAAACTGCAAGCTGGAAACACACTCGCAACACTGGATGTGGCCGGCGCACGCGAGGCGCACATTATTTATAATCTAATATGCATGAGGCACCGCTGAGCGCCCTTTCACGAAAATATTAAGCAAATAAAGGCGGCTGCGAACTGAAAAGTGGACTGTTTAGAGCCACGAAATAAACGAACAAATATTGAAATAAACGATAGTAATAATAAATAAATCTTCTATCTATCTATCTATACATATAATAAAATCGTAGACTTGCCGTATCTGTACATTAAAGATTTTTGCAAAATAATAACTGGGGGATGTTAAGGATAAGTAATAGATCGTAAAAAAGCTGTGATAGCCTAGTGGTTAGGACAACCGACTTCTAATCGGAGGTCGTGGGTTCGATCCCGGGGCACGCACCTCTAACTTTTCAGAGTTATGTGCGTTTTAAGTATTCAAATATCACTTGCTTTAACGGTGAAGGAAAACATCGTGAGGAAACCTGCATGCCTGAGAGTTCTCCTTAACGTTCTCAAAGGTGTGTGAAGTCTGCCAATCCGCCAGACCAGACTTGGCCAGCGTGGTAGACTATGGCCAAAACCCTTCTCACTCTGAGAGGAGACCCGTGCTCTGTAGTGAGCCGGTAATGGGTTGATCATGATGATGATGATGATGATGTTACTCCATAGTATGAATTTAAATTGTGCCAAGTTTCTTTTCATTTTATGTAGATACTATATTATGTATACTTGCAAGAAACGCTATACATGTCATTACTTATACGAATGGCCAGGCTGGTACGCAAAATTTGGTTACGCTACTAAGATTTTTGTTTATTTTTACTAATGGATAGTATGTTCTAGGCAAATATCTTCCATCTAAGCCATCGCTTTTCATCAGGTGTATCGTATTTTAAAATATAGAATACCAGTGATTTATAAAATAAAAATCCGAGAATATATTTAAATAAGGTAAAGTCACCCAATTCGGAGGTATTCTAAAATTGGCACCCAATTCGGAGGTATATAGAAAAACAGCGTTTTCAACCGATCACCAAGCTCTTTTTTACTGCAACATATCTTAATCAATTGATAGTTTATCATTCCATAGATAAATGACGAAATAATTGGTTTTATATGTATATGTTTTAAAATAACCGGCAAGTTTTACACTAGCAGCCGGCCCGAACGCATGTTTCATACATTTTAGACCTTGTGCACGAAATACCTACGTTTTTTTAAATAGTGTTTATCCGTTAATTTTGAGCTTTATTTGTTTTTATTTAGATATGAATATTTGAAGGACTATATTTGCAATCGAAAACAATCAACTTTTGTGAATATTTGTAAAGAAATTAAGGTGAAAATACGTTTTGAAAATACCTCCGCATTAGGTGCCAAATATTTTAGCCGGTTCCTAACGCGGAGGTATACCGCAGAATTGCGATTTCATAGACTTAATAAGTTTTTCAATTTTTAAGGTCGTTTTATGTTAAATACGTCTTGTTTCAGTTTTGATTATTTAAATAGGCTATTAGGTTAAAGAGCCCTAATTATGAGGTACACTTTGGCCTCTAAATCACTAGTTATACCGTATCAAAGTTTACCTATTTAGGTAATTTATTGATAGATTGTATGGGGAAGCTAAAGAAAATTAATTAAAAAGAAAATTAAATTTATGCATATTTCGATGCAATTTTGAGAGAGTATTGTACATATTTACGAAGGTAATCTAATTAAGCTTTAAATTATTTGTTTATTATGGAAAAATCTTTTCTTTTTTAACACTCAGAATTAGGAAACGTGTTTTTTGTTACAAAACCCAATTCCGAGGTATTACCTCCGAATTAGGTTCTATGAGCCCCTAATTATGTGGTATGGATAGAAATATATATTTTAATATATATATATATATATATAGCTGCTCGTGCTGATTGGATGACTGACTCACTCACTCTCTCACTCATTGATCACCTCTCCTGTAAAATTTTGTATAATTTTTTTTTTTCACAAATGGTTTCGTATGGAAGACAAAAATTCATTCAGAGGAAAAATATGGTAAGAGCTGATGATTGAGGATTTCGGAGACGGGTGAGGAGCACGCTTAAAGTATTGAAGATAGGTAGGGGGTGCTCAAGCAAATGTAACTCAAAACGTCATCCAATTGGCAGTGAGCTAAAAAAAATTCAAAATGGCGAAAAAAAGATGGCCGCCATACAAATTTCGTCGGTGTCCATCTCGGAGGGTACAAAAGATGGAAGAGTGGTTTCTTCGCAAAAGATGATCAGGATCGGAAGGTCTACTCGATGAATAGCAAAAAATTCAAAATGGCGGAATTTGTTTTTCCATAGAAAATGTATGCCGAATATTGAAGAAACTTTGATGCGATTCTTTGGAGAACTCTCAAAAAAAATATGGGGATACAATATGATGACTAAGGGTTTGGAAGATAACTGAGGAGCCCAGGCAGGGTATTGTAGATAGATGAGGGCTGCTCAAACAAAAAATATTCAGAACCTAATCCAATTCATCCTCTCACGAGATGGAGACCGAAGAAATTTGTATGGCGGCCATCTTTTTTTCACCATTTTGAATTTTTTTTCAGCTCACTGCCAATTGGATGACGTTTCGAATGACATTTGCTCGAGCACCCTCCACCTATCTTCAATAGCTTAAGCGTGCTCTTCAACCGTCTCCGAAATCCTCAATCATCAGCTCTCTCCATATTTTTGTTCCAAATGAATTTTTGTCCTCTATACGAAACTATTAGTGAAAAAAAAAACATACAAAATTTTACAGGAGAGGTGATGAATCAGTCAGTGAATCAGCACGAGCAGCTATATATAAATTAATATATAATATTAATATTTTACACACAAACATATAAACAATTACATACGTATCGAATTGATTTTGAAATATATTAATAAATACAGTTAATTTTTGAACACCATGTAGAATTCATTCTACTCGTTTCCCTTTGTATTTTGTACCTCCGAATTAGGGGCCATTTGCCTCCGAATTAGGATTTTTACCTCCGAATTGGGGGATTCGGACTTTTTTCATATTTAATTTAATTTTACATTTAAATCAAGTTTTAATTGTTGTCCTTTTAGGATATTTTAATAGTTAAATAAATAACGCTTCTGATAAAAATAGCCAGTTCTTCAGAAAGGTGTAGTAAATGCTTATTTTTTGACGTTCTTTCGAGTTTTGATGAAAATACCTCCGAATTGGGTGCCTTTACCTTAGTTAATAGTTAATAAGAAAATACCAAACACTCTACAGAAAAAAACCATTATCTATAAGCGTCAGACCCTTGTGATAGAGCAAATTGTATAAAATTACATTTTGCAGTCTCGCAAATCAATTCTCAATCAATATCATTTCCGTACAATTTTATTTTGCGCCGGGCGGTTAACTCTTTGGAAAATTGATTTATTTTACCTTCAACTCAAACAAACTTGTTTAACAATCAAAGTATGCAAAAATACCGCTATGAATTAATAATAAAGTAATTGTGTAGTTATCGTGGAATAAAATAATAATAATACGTGGTGAATTCAGGGTCTTCTCTTCTTTTCGGAAGCCGGAAGATATTATCAAGCTACTAAAATCACAGGTATCTAAATACAGCGTGTACGATTTTTTTTGCAACCGACGGTTTTCATTATAATGAATATGTACATATTTAGAATTTTTTACAAAAAAAATCTTCAAAGAGTAGTAGGTAGTAGTGTTTTTTTAGTCACTTTAAATAACAATCAATCACAATAACTGATTGACTTACCTTAAACCCCGCGGTTCTAGGGGCCTCGCCCAACAAGCGGCTAAAACAAACGTTGTCAGATTGAAATGTTTCAACAAACACTAGGCGTATAATGAGAGTGTTCCGTACAAAGAATATTATGTTTCCTTCGCTTCAGTGTAACTTAGTATTAGTTTAAGGCGGTCTTAAGTTACCAAATTAAGTACTCGTGGTCGTATTGTAAGTGTTTGTGGCTAAACTGGCAACGATTATTATAGACTAGCGGTCCGCCCCGGCTTCGCCCGTGGTACATAATATATTATATATAGCCTATAGCACTCAGGGATCACGTACATATCCAACGGTGAAAGAATTTTTGAAATCGGTCCAGTAGTTCTTGAGATTAGCGCGTTCAAACAAACAAACTCTGCTTTATTATATTAGTATAGATAGGTATTTTATCAGAGCTCTAGAAAGTGTTGTAATTGTGAAAGAATTTTGATTTTATTTTGAAGTCTACTTAGTAACGTAGACATGCAAAAATAATTTATTGTCAAACTAGCAAGTAGAAGCCAGATTTTTATGACCTAAAGTAGCAAAAAAAGAGCACTAGAATTTTAAATTGACAATCGGGCTACCTGAACAAAAATATGAAAGAATTTACACGTTGAACGAAATTCATTTTCTAAGTTCACCGCGTAATCCATATTTACACACATAAAAATATGTTCATATGTAAAAAAAGGGAGGCGAGGTGTCGGTGTGTGAATCGTGCATAAATTATTCCCGGAGGGCGTTCGTGGACGGCGGAATGAATTTTTAATCGAATTAAGTACCGCCCCGTGAGAAATTTCACAGATAAATCTTAACGATATTAGCATGATGTAACGGCCGGTTCGCCGTGCATGACGTGACGCGTTGAAAGATTAAGGTGTTCCACCATCGACACTAAAGCCTTTTAACGTCCCACTGCTGGGCACTGGCCTCCTCCCTCATAGGAGAGAGGGATTTAAAGCGTAGACCCGCGACGCTGCTCCGATGCGGGTTGGCAGGCTTTAACGACTATTATCACATGATATTTATTTATTTATTTATTTAATACTTTATTGTACACCAAAAAACAAATTTGACAAGAAACATTTTAAAAGAAATAGGTACAATGGGCGGCCTTATCGCTTAGAAGCGATCTCTTCCAGGCAACCTCGTTGTGGAGAATATAAAAACTAGAGAAGTGTATAAGGGTGTACGCTAAAATTAGAGATAATTAAAAGTATATATACGAATAATAGACATACAAATACTTACATACGAAATTACATAAAATATACATATTAGATATATATATATAAATACATATATATATATAGAGTAAACATTTGTAAAATAAAGCCCAAAACACGCCAGGAATGATGGTTAACTATTTGTAGTACCTACCTGGGTACTATCTGAGGTAAAAGGTTCAGGGAGGATAAAAATGCGTTTTGACAAGTCTTTTAAATATGGCAGGAGATTGCGCACGCTTGATATGAAACGGTAAGGAGTTCCAGAGCCGAGCGGCTACTATGGAGAAGGATTTAGAATAAAATGAAGTATTATGGGAAGAGATTTTTAACATAAGATTGTTATCAGAGCGAAGAGACAGACTGTGGGTGTTCCCTAGAAACTCAAACCGCTCTTTAAGGTAAGGAGGCGTGGTAGGATTGAATAGTACAGAGTATAAAAGAGAAAGAATGTGGGTGTTACCGGAACCGACTGCTTAAGGTGCTCTCCGAGGCACGCGGGTGAGCCACCGCCAACTATCAAGTCCGGGCTGGCACTGAGAATTTATTGACAGAAAAACCCAATACCTAACAATAATGCCCCACCCGGGAATCGAACCCAAGACCACGTGATCTGCAGTCGAATATACCACTATACCAACGAGACAGAGGTGTTCAGTGCACCGGATACAATTAGATTGGTTAATTTTTATACAGCACTAGCAGATGTTGCCCTAACACAGACCTCACTGGCAATTTTTTTTTTTTTTTTTTAATTTTTTTATTCATTTTTTAATTTATTTATTTTAAAAGGACAGTCAACAGGTTACAAAAAATCATCAGTTAACGAACAATATTGAAAAAAAAAAATAATGCTATAATGTAGGCCCACTTATAGATTGCCACAGCTTGTGATATTAAAAAAAATAACAATATTCTTCTACAAGTAAGCCCTTGCCTGCAATTTCACCTTGTCTCTCCCAAAAGTGACTATGCAGTCTCAGATGAAAGCGGGCTAACCTTGAAAAGGTTTTTTTTAATTGAAGCCTTATCCCTGATCGCTTTCAACTCGAAATTGTAAGAGGACGTTTAATCGCTTGTGTCAGATTATTGTTGAAATTCAATTAGAATTTTTAGAAATGGTTTACAGATTATTATTTCATAATTGAAATATGAACTGACATTTGATTCATTTATTGGCGCCGAACTGCCATCTTGAATTATTGGTATAAATACGCGCACTTCGAAGCCATGAATTTAGTCTCCACCAGAGACTCAACCGACTATTAGATGCTTTAGTGTCTAGGTCGTGATATTTGATTGAGGGTTGCGATAGCAATCACACCCTAATCGAATAAATGCTGCCATTTTGGACTTGGCTGAGTGTAATTAATTAATTAGTATAAAATAGATTTGAGAAGAGATCTCAGTTAAACTAATCTGTGATTCGATATTAATTAAGTTTGTGCGGGTGATAAATAAAGATATTTTAATAATAGTTTGATTTAGTTTTAATATTGAACCTTATCCTGCTTCTGTAATGATGATGTTTACAAATTCAGAAGCGGGATTCGAATCACGTTGCCTTGATTTTGCTTTGCCATCTACACAGTTGTTTGGTTTATTTTGAGAAAGTGAGTAATTTGAAGTAAAGTTGTAGAAATACCCGCAGAATAATGAAATACCGGCACTTGAGATGAATGATTCGTTTGAAATTAGAAATAATTTTTGATTAGTTATTTTGAAAGGTTAGACGCCGCCGAGTTTCTTACTGGTTCTTCTCGCTAGGTTGCGGCATTCCGAACCAGTGGTAGATTCGCTTTATTTTGAAAATGAAAGTAAAAGTAATTTAAACAGTAAATATTTTCACAACAATGTGTTTGTGTTAATGAGAGTAACTGATAGTTAATGAATAAGATTTTAAAGTGAAAATCGAATCAGATTTTAAAAGTTTTGATTTATGAAGTCACGAGTTAAATTTTTAATCTGAGAGTTCGGTTATGAATTATTTTGAGTTATCAGTTTAAAAGCGACATTGACGGACTTGACTGAGGGCATGACCGCCCGCAATTTACTGAGGGCAGACAGCCCATGACCTAAGTGAGGGTAAAATCACCCGTGATCTTAGAAACGACGGCAAAACGCCTGTGACATTGACAATGGGCAAGACCGCCCGCTACATGAATAAAGTAACTTTTACTGTGAATGATGAGAAACACGGGGACGTGTTAAATATAGGACGGCCGAACTGTCAGATTATTGTTGAAATTCAATTAGAATTTTTAGAAATGGTTTACAGATTATTATTTCATAATTGAAATATGAACTGACATTTGATTCATTTATTGGCGCCGAACCGCCATCTTGAATTATTGGTATAAATACGGGCACTTCGAAGCCATGAATTCAGTCTCCACCAGAGACTCAACCGACTATTAGATGCTTTAGTGTCTAGGTCGTGATATTTGATTGAGGGTTGCGATAGCAATCACACCCTAATCGAATAAATGCTGCCATTTTGGACTTGGCTGAGTGTAATTAATTAATTAGTATAAAATAGATTTGAGAAGAGATCTCAGTTAAACTAATCTGTGATTCGATATTAATTAAGTTTGTGCGGGTGATAAATAAAGATATTTTAATAATAGTTTGATTTAGTTTTAATATTAAACCTTATCCTGCTTCTGTAATGATGATGTTTACACTTGGCGGCTTTATCGGTAGGGTGGTAACTAGCGACGGTTGAAGTCTCTAATTAGACCTGACCAAAGACAATTTACAAGTTAAAAATACTCAAATTGCCGGGAATTAAATTCGGTCCTAGTCGGAAAGTTTGTGCAGACAACAGAACCGAATCCGAAATAAGTGAAAAAAATGTCATCAAAATCATTCGAGCCGTTAAGTAGATAAGTACGAACACACGCGCACCGGAATGTTACATGTAAAGATTTGGAGGACTGTTCAAAGCGTCGCATCAAAGGGCAGAGGTACTAGTGTTACGCTACTCTCGGTGCCTCTACTTGGCTGTTGCTTCTAGCTCGCGCTGTCAGTATCTAACGTGATGTTTCTTTTCTGCCGACGAACGACGGGTAACTACCAGACTACCATAAAGCCTTGACTCCCCACCAACGCAATTCCGACCAGCTTATTTTGTGTTACCATGCTAATATTTAAAATTGTTTCGATCGGTACTGTTTTTGATGATTTAGCGATTCCATAAATTTATTCTGAATTCAGTTTCTTGCGTCATTTTATAAAATCATGATGGATCGTAACAGTAATAATTTAGTAATGATATCAAATCACATCGTTAATTTATACAATCACTAGATTCTGCCCGCGGCTTCGCCCGCGTGAATTTCGGTTTTTCACAAATCCTAAGGAAATCGTGGATTTCCGGCTCCCGTTCCCGCTCCCTTTTCCAAACTTTATACCTACTTTCAAGGAAGTTTGCTATAGTAATCTACCTATAGCTGTAGATATATATTTCGGTTTTATCAAAATCCCGTGGGAACTGTGGATTTTTCCAGGATAAAAAGTGCATACGCATACAGATGCATGCAACTATTGTAATAATGTGCTATGTGAGCGTGATTTACCTAAGAACAGTCAACGCCATCTATCGCGTTTTTGGAAGTCTATATCTATTTTAGTCCCACAGGAATACTTTTCCGGGATAAAAAGTAGCCTATGTTTTAAGTCAGGGCATAAGCTATCTCCATTCATAATTTCAGCCAAATCAGTTCAGTAGTTGCGGCGTGATTGAGTAACAAACATCCAAACATACAAACATCCAAACATCCAAACATCTAAACATCCAAACATCCACACTTTCACATTTATAATATTATTAGGATAACAAATCATAACAGTAATAAAACAATAATAACACTAGGTACTAAAGACACTTCCCAATACAACTTATCACAATTCACTTCAGTTTTGGGTACCTACACTATCATTTCTCCTAGCGATCAGCGCCAAAAAGGCTTCAGGATAATCAAATCGCTTCAGTCAATAGGCAGTCAGTCCAGTGTATTTGTATCAATACAGTCAGTGGCATTTTCGCCAAAAAACAATCACCACTTCCAGCGGCTGTAGCGCCGCGTTTGAATGGTATCGGTGCGCGGCACTCGCCGCAGCCCAATCATCAAATATTTGCATTCCACTGAAAAAGTAATACGATTATTAATTTACTCCCGATTCATTTCTGGTTCGATTCCCGTTCAATAAACTCCGCTCCGGTGATTTACGATATTCTCTGTATGCAAAACCGGTGAATTTAGTTTGCGATTCGTATTGGAAATAGTAAAATGCGGCCCCTCCAACATCTAGTTGCGTTTATGAATCGGTAATAATGCTCGCGTGCGGTTTGTGTCAAAGGTGATGATTTCGGATATTTGAATAGTGTATGCTTGAATTTAGTGATTTTTAGGTTTTTAAGTCGAGGCACTAGCCATGATTAAAGAATGTAAACCTTTAAAAAAATTTAAGAATATAACCTATGCGTTTTCTTTAATCTATGTCCATGACGAATCCTGTTTTATGGAGAAACTTTCTAAATCCAAGTAAAGCGGAAGAAGTCACGGCTAGTAAAATAATTTTATGAAATAAAAAGATTAACTTAATAAGTCGAAATGAAAAAAACGCTCAAAGCGAAAATTATTATTGTAAATTCCGCGATTCTTGTAAAATTTTGACTCAGAAATTCTTGGGAAAATTCGGTCCCGATTAAATTAACAGTCGGCGGTAGTGATTATGTAAATTACTTCTCATTCTACAAAAAACTGTGTTTAATGAGAACCGAAATTATCACCAGTGTGATAGTATTATAATTTCGGGAGTAATAATTATACTAAAATGTCTCATTCAGCTTCATTCATTCGTTGCAAATGAAGCCTCAGTTCACTTTGTAACTAAAACTGTAAATTAGTATTTATAGAAAAGTTGAAGATTCGTCTGTTAGTGATTATACTTCTCTCAATTATCAAGCATGTTCGATTGAATAATGATTTTCGCCTTATTCGTTTAATATTTTATTAGCAGATATATTGATACACAGATACTTTGTCGAAACATTGAGCATTGTATTTAAAGTTATCTTTGTCGTTAGAATTACTCTCTTCTCTTCTAATTCTTCTTCTTCATGCACTTTATTACTGAAGGTCATGCTGGTCTTGAAATGCCTTTACTGATGAGTCAACCAGCTGCCTTTACGCCACTCTGCCCTTGGTTGGTTTCAGGACAGTCGGAATTTTAAAGGCATAATACACCCTGTATCTGGTCGGACCAGCGGGTAGGTGATCGAACTCTTGATCTTTTGCCCTCGATTTTCTATTACAACCAGTGGTCTCCGGGCAATATGACCAAAGTAGCTTAGTTGTAGTAGGACTCGTCGGTAGCAGGTAGTTTCTAATTAAATATGTCTGATAACAAAGAACTTGTACTAATTGCAGAAGTATGTAAATAGTGCTGGTCAGAGTTGTAGGTATATATTCCCAGTAACTATACAGAGTGTGTCGGTAGACGGAAGAGGCGTAGTGCCGGTCTCTCAGTTTGATTACCGTAAGACCACCGCTCGCTCCGTTGAACTTTCTGAGCATTTGATGCTGTATAGACACCATGGTGGCTGTAAATTAATGGACAAGTCTTTAAATACTTTTTTAATGAAAAATTCACTGCCTTACTTTGTGACTGCAGATCATGAGGTCTCAGGGTGTGAATCTCTCGGGTTAAAAACCCCCGACATTCGCCATTTTGTGGTTGCGACCATCTTGGATTTGCATAGTGCTATTCTACTAGTCAAGCCCTTTCATCTGATACCCATATTAAGGGCGTTGTGATAAAATATGTAATCCGCCATTTTGTAGCGGCGGCCATCTTGGTCCGATTTTCATTAAACATAGCTAACAACACTTTCGACTAATTCACCTTTCAAACAAAAAAACCACATTCAAATCGGTCCACCCGTTTGAGCGCCACAGGGGAACACACGCACACACACACACATACACATACACACACACACACACACACACACACACACACACACACACACACACACACACACACACACACACACACGCACGCACGCACACACACACACACACACACACACACACACACACACACACACACACACACAGACACGTCAAACTTATAACACCCCGTCGTTTTTTCGTCGGGGGTTAAAAAATTGACAATAACTGTAAGTTAGCAATGTTACAACTCCGTGCCTCAAAGAGCACGTAGAGCCGTCTATTCTGCGCCTGATATCTCTCTGGTTGTGTCGAATTGCCATGCTACGAGAGTGAGAGAACATAGAGTGCAACTGTGATTGTGCTCAGACTTTTGCTCTATTGTAATGAAATTAATAAATACTGTCTCAAAGCGTGAACACCAAATGTTGGATGTACAGCATAGATTTCTACTACTCTGCGACTTTAGAACAGGAAGGTTTTAAAACCACATCTGGACATCTGTCCACCTTCAAGGGATTCTGCCAACAAAGGGATTAGCTATTCTATTTCTAGCGCCATTGATAAATAATAATCAAAAACATTTACATTAGTTTGCTTTAGTAAGGTATGTAAGGTAAGTTTCATATATTTTTAAGTAAGGTAAGACATATTTTTGTTTACTAATGTAAAATCTTAAACAGATTTACACTACTTTACAGATTTTTCTATTTGTTACAAAATTTGTTATTTCGTTAATAGTTGCTTCTTTCTTAGTTTCGAAACCAAGAAGGATTGAAGTTCTTTGTTTTGAAACCTTTTTCGTATAGTGTGTTGCATAAAATAAATTATTTCAAGACGTGAGCCAACTACGAGCTATAAAACTGCTCTCTTTTGCACATTTGGGTCAAAGTAGTAAAATTATAACTATGTATTAGAAAGCTTTGTGCCCATTTTGTTTTTATTTCATGTATTGTACTCTTTGTAATCGTGACAAGGAATCGTATTTAGCTAAGCTAAGTATAGTCTCATAGATCTAAAAAACCCATATTTTGATTGGAAATTCAGTGTTGGAAAACTGTCCACTAGGTGGACGGACAGTCTCAAACAAGTCGCTGGCAGCCACAGGTTCTTGTTCTGTGGCGACCCTCCCAAGAGATTTGTGTCCAACTGTGGACGTGTGTTGGCTAACACGATGACGATTTCTACTTGAATTGAAGTAGTACTAGTAGTAATAGTACTTGAAAAGTGGCAAGCAGAAGGAGGTCCAGGGACCAGGTCCTAAAAAATATGCCAATGGATAGTTTTTTGGAAAAATATGCCAAATTGCCAATGGATTGGAAACAGCACAAGCTGTGTATTTAGAGCTACGGATTTCAAAAAGGACGGCATGCTCAGAAGATCTCTATGTTATTCCGCAGAAACGTGTACAGTGAATCATGGTGATACTAGTCGAAAGCAAACATTTGCACAAGTTAGTGCAAGTGCACTTCTCCGCCCGCGGTCCCAGGGAACACTGGATGCGCTACTATGTGTGGTTCTTGAAAATATATATCTGAATTTAATTATTAGTTCCACGGATCGGATGTACTTAGTTTCAAGTTATATAAATATACAATTTAATGAGTAAGCGAGCGACGCTTGTCCGACTTCAACATACGATACATTTTTTATACTTTGTATTGGAGTTTCAAGTTCACGAAACTTTATTAACTTTGTTAACTAGATGAACCTGATGTACTATTGTATCGCGCTATTAACTAGGTATATCACATAAACTTTATCATATAGTGTTATTTATCACATGAACTATCTACAAAATAAATGTCTTTGGTCCCTACGAGAGTTTCATTATACCTTGGTGGGAACCTAAGACTGTACAAGTATTATACCGGCTATTTTATTTTATCGTTTGTTGTACCTAGGCACATACATATTAAACAAAAACGTTCTATGTACAAAACAAAATTTTTAAACTGAAACTAACAGCAAGAATAATAAAAACACTAGAATAAAGCGCGAAGGCACTCAAAATAAATTTACCTACAAATAAATGGGGAAAATATATATTTTTTTAAAAAGCGAAATATCAGACACACTATCAGAATTGCAGTTTATCCGTTTATTAAAATATATATTTCACAATCGTTGCTGGCGAGTACCTATCGGGTTCAATTAAAACATCATGGACAATTCATTGTTATTTTACTTTTCATCTGAGAGCTAGTAAACGTTTTGTTACAGACATTCTATATATCGATCTTTAATCTTTAAATGTACCTATCTATCTTCTATAATAAACAATCCGGCTTTACCACAACTACACTTAACCCTGTAGGACTACTATTAAATCATCAAATCATCTGCTTAAATACAGCAGGACTTTATAAATATCCATTTTGCATTGACATGTCAGAAAATGACAATGGTTTTTGACATTTTCCGACATTATCGTCATATTTGAATCAATTTACGCCAAACTTTAATAAATTATACACTTAAACCTTTCTCATAAATCTACGGTGAAAACCGCATGAAAATCCGTACAGTATTTTTTTAATTTATCGCAAACCTACAGACACACAGACGCGGTGGGGGACTTTGTTTTATAAACGCCCCCTCCAATATTTCATGATGCGCAAATAATGAATCAAAATATATACGTTGAAAACTGTTTTAATAACTGTTTTAACTATTTTGTATTTCGTAGCGATTTTAACCTGAACAAACGATTTGGTCAAATTGTTAACCGGCTCTAGGTGTATTTAGAGCCGACACGCCATTACAGTTTGAGAGCTCCATTCAAAATTATCGACGGGAGCACAAATAACACCGCTTTTCAGTACATGCATCCAAAATAATAGCCTCTCGACATTTAATTGGCGATTTGTGACGGTTTGTATTCACCCTGTAAATACCTCTTAAACCTACTAACGATAAAAATAAAGAAAAATATACGAAAAAAAAAACAGTATCAAAAATTTTAGATAATATATTATGTTGTATTGTAACATCCAAGTAAAATTATAAATAACCTACCTGCTTTAATTTTCCGATATCAATTTGTTCTGAACATTATAATTATACGTAGGTGCGTATTTACAGAATATACATAGCCAGAATGCACCCATAGGATTCTGGCTATGTATATATTGTAATGCAATTTTTCAATTTTTTACTACAAAGTATACACGAATTTTGCGTACTACTAGTATATATTTTGTAACGTGGATGCGCGCGTTCATCGTTCCAATTTATACAAGGCCAAAACACCACCATAGGAATTTTATTAAACCCCGATACAAAAACGACGGAGTGTTAAAGTTTAACCTGTGTGTGTGTGTGTGTGTGTATGTGTGTATGTGTGTGTGTGTGTGTGTGTGTTCCCCTGTAGCGCTCAAATGGGTGAACCGATTTGAATGCGGTTTTTTTTGTTTGAAAGATGAATTAGTCAAGAGTGTTGTTTGATGAAAATCGATCCAAGATGGCCGCCGCTACAAAATAGCGGATTACATATTATTTTATCACAACTCCCTCAATATGGGTATCAAATGAAAGGGATTGACTAATAGAATAGCACTATGTAAATCCGAGATGGCCGCCACCACAAAATGGCGAATATCGGGGTTTTTTTAAATTTTTAATTTATACTTGTTTCAAAATTAAGTACTTAGGTAACTGTTCGAACTTAACCGACTTATTGCTTGGAGTTGGGGTGCTCAGATTTCGTTTTGGATCACATTCTACCTAGGACCCGATAGAACCTAAGTGCCCTAACCTAGCCTAACCTAACCTAGCTTTTGAAAACAAAAAATAATTAAAAAAAAATATATGATTTCCGCGCTCTGATTTATAATATAAAACCACAAAACCAATGTTGCACCCAATAGGCGGCTAACTTTGGGAATTATGTTTAACAAAGTTTTACAAAATTTAATTTAACAAAATCGCCATTTTGGTCACCGTCCTGAAACTCTAGTTAAAATTTCAGAGCGCGGAAATCATATTTTTTTTTTTCAAAATTATTCCTATTTTTCAAAAGCTAGGTTAGGTTAGGTTAGAACATAAATATTCATGAAACGGTTGCATAATAGAGGTTATTAAAACACGAGTGTTAGTTTAAAAAACGAGCCGCAGGCGAGTTTTTTAATAGTATTACACGAGTGTTTTAATAACTAATTATGTAGAGTTTCATACACTACTTTATCTAAGCTCATCAATAGGTATCTTACGTATAAAAGAAAAGACTAAGAAATTAACAAAATTATTTATTATAATAAGTATTCATGTTTTGGATATTGCAATTTATAAATGTACTCAATTCTTCAGGGGAGAACGTTTTTGCATTTTTTCCCTTAAAGCCCTGCGATTTTCTTTTTAAAACAGCAATCAGTCTTGTGTATTTAATAATATCGATTTGGTTGTAGATACTCAATATACTTTTGAGCATTGAGTATTTAGCCCATAAGGACAAAGACTTAAATTTATTTGATAATTCTTGGAAATATGCTAGCATTACATTTTCTGAAAATGAAGTGGTTTTTTTCAAAATTTTCCAACTCATAAAATCTTGGTAACATTTATCGTAAATTTTCTTTGATTTTGCTGGCAAAAGATTATTTGTCATTCCCGATGCTATTTCCAGAATGTCTGGTGGAGTTAAATTCTCTTCAGTATCACTGCTAGACATTTTTCCGCGCAACAAAAATCACTTGCAAAATTTTGAGTTACAAAAACTGAATAGTAAATAAATAATAAATTAAAAATTTAAATAATAGGCGCCAAAATTCAATTGTCAATTTCGAATGTGCGGTGCGTGCAGTGCGTCTATGGTCAATTATGGTAGCACTACACTCTGTCCTCTGGCCGCATCTTGCTACCGCCACACTTTCGCAGTAGTAGTAATAGGGTAACTTTGATAGCGGGATAATCATTGTAAGTAACAAAATTAAACAAACTAACTATTGTAAACTAACTATTGTACCTATTTCTTTTAAAATGTTTCTTTTGTTTAATTTATGTTTTTTTGGTGTACAATAAAGTATTAAATAATAATAATAATAATAAACACCCGGCATGGCTCAAAAATACCAGAACCCAGTGCCTGTACTATAATGTAGAAAAAATTATTTTTTAACATTGTTTTGCAATAATTTCCTAACAAAGTAGTGTTATAATGAACTTTTTTAATTTTTTTTTTAAATATTATAGATGTATGTGAATAAAGTAGTCCAATATATGACACATTTTGATTTCATATTCGGAATTTTATGATATGAGAGTAGATAAAATTGTAATAATTAATAAAAAGCATCTATTAGAGTTGTAAAGAGTTTTATAATAATTCAACGAAATACAAATATCATACAACAAGATTAATTTGTATGCATACTAGCAATGTATATTGTGGAACAAAGTAGTCACTTAGGCGATTACAAAGTATACACGTGTAAGGTTCGTTGAGAATTCAGTATTGCAATAGGACCTCCTTTTGTTGATTTAAGGTATTTTTATGATTATTGATCTGACAATTTAAGAAAAAGAGGATTAGACAGGAGTGAAAATGGCAGACATGAGATGTAAGCGAAAAAGATAATGTTTGGAAAGACTAATAAAATGTAAAATGGTATTAAGAGAATGGAATAATAATAATTAAAGGAAATTATATAATTAAAGAGGATTTTTATTATATCTCAGAAGTGGTAAGACAACGCCGATTTTATTATTTTGTTCGATCTCAAAATTCATCTTATTCGATTTGTCGAATTACTAATACAAATTTTATGTTTTCTGTTCGAGCTCTAAATAATGCCGGGTGATGGGAATAAGGAGTCTCGACGTTTACAAACGCCTGCAGCATGTAGACGGACGTCTCGCGGTGGATGATTCTAACACAGCAGTGAGACCGAGTCCTCCGCGAAGTGGTTACCGCAGCCGTAGTCGCAGCCGTAGCCGCGGTCATGTGAGAAGTCGTTCTCGGGAGCGTACGAGTAGCTATAGGAGGAGTACAGGACTGCAAACAGGAGCAACAACGCGAGCGATTTTTGAGGATTGAAAAGGACTTAGACGTAGCTCGTGGACAATATTCACCAGAACGACGACGTTATTCTCGTGAAGAATCTCGGGAATGTAGAATTTCTGGTTCCATTCATCAGAACCGAAGGCTTAGAATGGACAGACCTGAAGATAGGACTAAGTCTACAAGATCATGTACCTAGCTTAAATTATTATTGTTATTATTATTATTTTTTCTAAGGAGAATTTTGCTCAATCTTTGGAGGACATGCTGAGATGGAAAAGCAGATATAATGAACCCAGAATTACTTTTATGAAAACTACTTAGCTCTTATAAATCAATGCGATATTACTGGTAAGCGTGCCGCAGATTATATTATACATGGCACTCATTAACGACAAAACGATTAGATCTAGTGCACTTGCACTACGTTGTGAATATCTAAATAAATTAATTAGAATTTTTGATTAGTAACAAAGAAGGATTCGGAGATAGAGTTGTTTTTAAAGATTTTTTTTTATGTATAACTGAACATTGGCTAAAACAGAATGAATACATGTTCAATTTTGGTAATCTTTAGGTTGGTGGTTCGTTCATCAGAACCAATGCTATTCATGGGGGCTGATTATTGTTGGACAAAAAAAATTAAATTAAAAAATCGAAATGACATTGTAAGTCTATCTGTTGTACGGTCAATAGAACTAGCGGCAGTTTAATTAGAGCAATTGTTGTGTCTCTTTACAACCACTATTGTCCAATTTCGGACTTTTTGACTTTTCTTTTTTTTTGACAAAAACAATGAACATAATTTGCTCTAAAAGCCAACAGTTGAAATCATTTTAAGGCCATTTTGTAAGATGGTGATAATATAAAAAGAAAACCCAGCTGAGTTTGTTGTGGGCTCTTCTCAGACCAGGGCGCGTTGGAACCCTCGTAGTTTTAGTTTTAAGTTTTCGTAATTAATTATCACCATTAAAGTGTACAGTGTACCAATTTTGAATTAAGTTTATTTGACTTGACTTAACATGGCTTAAATGTCGATGATACTAGCATGGATGAAGATGACAAGGATGAGAGTTGGACTAGTTAAAGTTTTTGTCTATCCTTTTTTTTTTTCCTTGTTGAAGCTAAAATATGACGTAATGTTATCAATGGTTAAGTTCGGTTTAGTTGACTTCGAATTTTTACTTTAGAGTTTGAGTTTATTAAGCCATTTTTTTTGTTGTTGTTATTATGAGAGAGATGAGATGATAAAATGTATAGTTTGACAAAAAGGAATACTAGAGATTAGTAGCAAACGTTTTTGCATTTAATTTGTTATATTATTGAGTGGTGGCTTCTCAATTTCTTTAATGGTTGATAATATTAATTAATGGTTCATAATAAGAAATATTCTGGCACGTTTGTAAGAATTGAAACGTAGGTATCTCGTATGTTATCGATAATGATGTATGTAATATTGATTTTATTATATTGATTCTATTGATATTCTATTGATTTCATGATGATTTAGTGAATTTAAATGGTGAGCATTAAATAAGATGGATTAGATTCGTGACACGATTGCTGTGGAATGATAAGATTGATAAGCATATCTATATTACCATTGTAATACAGAGTAAGGTCATTCACATAGATTGGTTTGAAAGGTTGTTACATATTATGATTGTTGCATTTGGCGTCAATAGAGGGGTTGATGTCAGTGCAATAAATATATATTATAGAGAGTTATTAAAGATAGATTGAACATCACTAGACGTGTTGATGTCAATGAAAGATTGTTTGTTGCATTTGGTGTCAATAGACGGGTTGATATCAGTGCAATAAATATATAGAGGTATAAAAGATAGATTGAACATCACTAGACGTGGTGATGTCAGTGCAATAAATATATATAGAGAGTTATAAAAGATAGATTGAACATCACTAGACGTGTTGATGTCAATGAAAGATTGTTTGTTGCATTTGGTGTCAATAGACGGGTTGATATCAGTGCAATAAATATATAGAGGTATAAAAGATAGATTGAACATCACTAGACGTGGTGATGTCAGTGCAATAAATATATATAGAGAGTTATAAAAGATAGATTGAACATCACTAGACGTGTTGATGTCAATGAAGGTAGATATGTTTATTGCATTTGGTGTCAATAGACGGGTTGACGTTAGTGAAGTAAATATATAGAGTTATAAAAGATAGATCATCAATAGACGAATTGATGTTATTGAAATAAATATGAGTTTTACAAGTCATCAATAGACGAGTTGATGTTAGTGGAATAAATATATAAAGAGTTTTACAAGTCATCAATAGACGAGTTGATGTTAGTAAAATAAATAGATATATAGAGTTATAAAAGATAGATCATCAATAGACGAGTTGATGTTAGTGAAGTAAATATATAGAGTTATAAAAGATAGATCATCAATAGACGAGTTGATGTTATTGAAATAAATATGAGTTTTACAAGTCATCAATAGACGAGTTGATGTTAGTGAAATAAATATATAAAGAGTTTTACAAGTCATCAATAGACGAGTTGATGTTAGTAAAATAAATAGATATATAGAGTAATAAAAGATAGATCATCAATAGACGAGTTGATGTTATTGACATAAATATTAGTTTTACAAATCATCAATAAACGAGTTGATGTTAGTGAAATAAATACATAAAGAGTTTTATAAGTCATCAATAGACGAGTTGATGTTATTGAAATAAATATTATATAGAAAGTTTTACAAGATAGATCATCAATATATAGGTTGATTTCAGTGTAATAAATGTATAGAGAGTTTTAAAAGATAAAACATAAAATAAATGGTTGATGTGAGTGAAATAAATACATAGAGAGTTTTAAAAGATAAAACATCAATAAATGGTTGATGTCTGTGAAATAAATGTATAGAAAGTTTTAAAAGATAAAACATAAATAAATAGTTGATGTGAGTGAAATAAATACATAGAGAGTTTTAAAAGAATTTCTGTGAAATAAGTGTATAGGAACTTTTAAAAGATGAATCATCAATAAATGGTTGATGTTAGTGGAACAAATATACTATACAGAGTTTTACAAGATCGAGCATCAATAGACGGGTTGATGTTAGTGGAATAAATATAGGTACTATACAGAGTTTTACAAAATCGAGCATCAATAGACGGGTTGATACTAGTGAAATAAATATATACAGAGTTTTGCAAGATCGATCATATATAGATGGGTTGATGCCAATAGAATTTCATTTTATTTCAATGGTTTGACTGTTACAATAAAAGATTTTAAAATTAAGTACCTACAGTAGAGACAGTCTACTTCTAACAAGCATACGATATTCAGGTTTATTTATAATAAGTATTACACTGTTTGTTGTATTACTGTGATGACGTATGGAGCAGAAACGTGGACACTGACGGTTGGCCTTGTCCATAAATTAAAAGTCCCTAGCTTTTCTCAGGGATAAAATCCGAAACGAGAAGATTCATAGGAGAACCAAAGTGACCGACATAGCTCAGAGGATCAGTGGCGGTGGACGTCTACAGGCTGATGGATTGGATTAAAAGTATTACAATTTAAAATCAGAAAGGTCAAAATTATGGCCATCAAAGCTCTAGTATCAAATGAAATTAATGAGTGGGCAGAAAAAAAAAAAAACAGAGACAAACACAGTCAGTCGAAGATAATTGGAACCAACTTAAACTGGAAATAACTGACATTAACTTAATTTTAATTTTGCTGGTCTTAAATTTGTAGGTCAGAATAGAAGTTTCAGAGGTAATAGCGAGGATAGAGGTCTCATTGTAGAAATGGTGAGTTCATTGAACGAATTGGATGAAGTGACAACAATGGTCGCTGGATAGTGGTTAGCAGTAGAAGTGTATATGTAAATGAATTAGACGTATCAGTGATGGAAAAGGAGAGATTGTTCATGATAACTCTCATAAATTGAAGGAATTTAGAGTGATGAAAATAGTAAATAAAGTAAGAGATGTAAATGATTATGATAATGAAGAATTTTATGACAGTATTGAAGATAATAAAGAAGATAATCTGTGATGATGACGGTCTTGCAGAGAATGAACAAGGAGTTGGAAGTTCTCACTGCAATCAAATGTAGGAAGCTGCAATATCTTGGGCACATCACGCGTCACGAGAAGTACCGATTATTGCAATTACTAATACAGGGCAAGATTCAGGGACACCGAAAACCTGGCAGACGACGTTCTTCCTGGCTCAAGAATCTCCGCGAGTGGTACGGGATGAGCACGCGATTATTGTTCCGAGCGGCGGCATCAAAGATTAAAATAGCCTTAATGATAGCCAAACTTCGTAGAGGAGACGGCACTTGAAAAAGAAGAAGAAAGAAGATGAGATAATGAAACTTAGAGTTGAGGAGGTAAAGGAAACAAGTCGACCTAAGGGAGAAAAAAAAGATTGCTTGAAAAATTTAATGATCATGTTGTTTATGTGGATGTGTGCCGGAGAAGAAGCAATGAAAGTTCAGAAGCAAAAAAAAAAAAAATGGAAAAATGCGATGAGATGAATAGTTTGAAACAAAATGAAACGTGGGAAATTGTTGAGGAATCAATGGATGAAAATGTGCGAAGCAAAATGGATTTTTAGGATAGGGTCAAATGGGAGATACAAAGCGGAAAGTGGCAAAAGGTTTTAAACAAATTTATGATGTGAAATGAAGAAATATATTTGCTCGTGGAACAAGATAGTAATAGAAGAGGAAGGAGAGTGATAACTATGAAAGTTGTCAATGTCAATTGCATGTGTGGGAGGTTGGCATTTAGAAAGTATGGATGTAGAAACCGTTTTTTTTTAAATGGAACTATTAAATCTGAAGTTTCACTAGATGGTTATGAAATTGAGATAAGGTCTACAAATTGAGAAGGGCTTTGTTTGGATTGAGGCAGAGCCCGAGAGATTGGTACGAGTATTATAGTGAGTTTATGTGGAGGATAAGGACAAACTATGATTATTGTCTGTAAACAGGATGTATTAGTGGTTAAAAAGTTTACATGTGATTTAAAATATAAAGCATATAGGTACTCAGTAAGAGATTTCGTATGAAAGACTTAGGAAAAGTGAAACAGTAGTTGGGAATTGATATTGATTGTGGTCCAGAACTGAATAAAATTACTTTGGTTCATTGTAGGTGTATAGAAGGTTTAGCAGAAAAGTTTGGCAAAAAAAAAAGAAGGTTTAGAAGAATAAGGGATTCTGAGAGGTTTGAAACACCCATGGAACAAAATTTGTTAGTAGAACTTTTAATAAAAGTTCTTTATAATGTTTATGTATTTTCCGTTGATATTATTACTTCTCAAAGGATTCCATATAGCTGAGTGTGTTATGCTATCGAAAGTTTTGGAATAGTACACAAATGTTATATAAAGTGGTTTGTTGAATTCTTTAGATTTTTCAATTATCTGTTGTATGACATATATGTGGTCAATTATTGTGGAGTAATGTGGTCGGAAACCGGCCTGTTCTATTCGTTGGTTTTTGTCTATTTCTGTTGCTATTCTACTCAGAAAGATTGATGAAAGGAGTTTATAATTGTGGATAATTTCTGTTGACCTTTCTCTGTTCCCAGTTGTATCTTGTTTCTCTTGTGCTATTTCTTGTTGTAGTTTTCTGTATAGATCTGAATAGAAGGCCGTTGCACATTTTACTGTCTTCTTATGTAAGAATAACTGAAACAGATATTCAAAAAGACTAACAGAGCCATCAGATTATGATAGCTTTAGAAGAACAGTCATTTAATTAAATTTTTTATCACACGGAAGTTTAAAAGAGCTTATAAAGGGCTGAAAACTCAGAAAAATTGGATACAATGTTTAACTGATGGAAGCAAAGTGGCTAGAGACAGGGAATAAAGTGTTATTTAGTTACTTAAACATATTATATCATATATTATGTAACCGATACTGATACTGAACTGAAAGGAGATGTGTTAGACTGAGTGAGGTTCGTTTGGTTTCGGTAAAGAGAATAAAATAGATGATGTTGTTGTCATATTAAGTATCGAACATGTCATTGTCTTTCTAACCATGTAAATGTGTTGCATTTAAGCATGGTTTACTATATAGTATAGTTGTCTCACATTGAATACTGAAGTATTAATGGTAATAGTAAGTATCGCGGTATATACTCCTACTTTAACATGACGAATGTAAGGTGTTTACCGGATGTGTATGAGGACATACACGTTGTCAGGATGGACGAATGTAAGGTTCGTTGAGAATTCAGTATTGCAATAGGACCTCCTTTTGTTGATTTAAGGTATTTTTATGATTATTGATCTGACAATTTAAGAAAAAGAGGATTAGACAGGAGTGAAAATGGCAGACATGAGATGTAAGCGAAAAAGATAATGTTTGGAAAGACTAATAAAATGTAAAATGGTATTAAGAGAATGGAATAATAATAATTAAAGGAAATTATATAATTAAAGAGGATTTTTATTATACACGCGTATTTGCATACTACCCTTGTATACATTGTAATCACAAATTGAAAAATCGCACTACAATATATACATAGCCAGAATCCTATGGGTGCATTCTGGCTATGTATATTATGTAAATACGCTACGTAGGTATAGAGTTTTTGCTTGTTGATTCCTTTTGACGTGATAACATCTTACAAATGTTAAGATTCGATAAACGCCGGCAACACGCACGAAAAAGGGTGACCGCGTGCAAGCGAGAGCGCGGAACAAGCGATAGATAGGAATGTTTCCTTATATGACGTTATCACGTAAAATTATCGTCCCTCAACCGACTTTACAGATAACCAATTTTTTTTGATGGTGGTAAACGTCTTAACGTGATTTGAGAGGCACGGAGCAAACGAAAATACCTTATTCACGTCTCGAAAGTCGGTCACCCATCCAGTTATCAACTCGGATCAACATTGCTTAACTAGCGCTGTCGATTTATATGCGCTGTCACAACTAGGCCCACGGCCTCCTTGCAAGTAGCAGCTCTACGTTACTCTACACTAGCTGATGCCCGCGACTTCGTCCGCGTGGATTCAAAAACTGTTCCGCTCAACTTTCTTAATTTTTATGTCATAAGAACCTCTTTTCCTGACAATAACAAACACAACAAAAATAGAATTAGCGAAATTGGACCAGCCGTTCACGCGTGATGCCGTGACCAAGGAAAATGGGAATTTATTTTTATATCATCATGATCAACCCATTACCGGCTCACTACAGAGCACGGGTCTCCTCTCAGAGTGAGAAGGGTTTTGGCCATAGTCTACCACGCTGGCCAAGCAGATTGGCAGACTTCACACACCTTTGAGAACGTTATGGAGAACTCTCAGGTATGCAGGTTTCCTCACGATGTTTTCCTTCACCGTTAAAGCAAGTGATATTTAAATACTTAAAACGCACATAACTCAGAAAAATTAGAGGTGCGTGCCCGGGATCGAATCCACGACCTCCGATTAGAAGTCGGTCGTCCTAACCACTAGGCTATCACAGCTTATTTTTATATACCTACCTAATACAGATTTTCATAACTGCAACTGAATTTACTCGTACCTATCCTACCTATCATTCGTGTCATGAACACGAAAATTCCAGTGTTGACTGACGCCCGCCGGGTTGCATTACGCTCGAATTCAATTAATATTGTTTTAATTTATATTAAACAAACGCACCCTCCAATATTTCATGATGCGTAAGCAAATAATGAATCCAAATTGATACGCTGAAAACTGTTTTAAATAATTTTCGTTAAAATTGTATACAAAGTCTCGAGTGTCATCCGGATCTCTCAATCGAAAATGTTTTACAATTGTTTTTGCACAAAGTTAAATTAAAATCGTTTGCTAGAGTCGGAGTTTAAATGTTCAAAAATATACCTACCTTAAAAATTATGCAGCATAACTTTACAAAAACAATAAATAATTATATTTCGTATAGGTATAGCAGTGGATATATTATTTACCAGCATAATTGAATTTATGATTTCTTAGGCTTTAAAAAGATTCTCTTGTATTAGTTAGTCGGTCAGTCGACTTATACAAATCAAAAATCGAATTACTCCATCAGCTCGAGTTACTCGATTTACAAAGCTATATTTAATATTTTAAAATCTATAATTATTATTATCTATACAAGTGCAGCATCATTCACGAAATACGAATATATTGTTAGAATAAACCTCTTAATAAGATTGTCGATACAAAATATGTATATAGCCCTTTCCTTGTCGCTCTTCAACAACTTTCTCGGGTATAGAAAGAGAGGTGAAAAGGCTCCAGTAATGCCACAAAAATGTCTTACAGCACAGCATACTAAGGCCACGTTCACACAGCGTCAAGTTTGTCGTATCAACTAAAAAGTTATCTAATCCTGCAAAAATGGATAGTGTGTTTACACGGCTTTGTAGTTTTATAGGATCCTTCGATCTCCCCACCCGTACCCACTACCGTCCTACTCACCGGTTCTGGTGGTACTTTTTACCATTAAATCCGATCCGGCATTTTTAGTACAACCCGTTCGGTTTGCAGTTGCAAAATCTGATGTTAGCAGAATCCGTTTTTCTGCGGGACCCAGCAATGTTATGCTTGTGTGTTTGCGTGCATTGAAATACTGTTGCCACTGAATCGGATCCTACAAAAAAATAGTTCCCGCATAGAATCGGACATGTCCGTGTGAACGTACCCTAAGGAAGTTGGAAATAAACCAGTATCGTATCATTGCGTTCGATGCATTTTTATAGTCACAGTCATAAACGAAACGGTTGAGACGGAGCTACAATAGTGCACTTAAGTTTCTCATAAACGCCATATCACTTCCTTTTGCCGAACATTGTTATTTATACAGTTAGTCAGATTTTGAATTATTCTTGAAAACAAGTAACCTATATGCACTATGCTCATATTTTATAAGTGGGGTTATTGCAATAGTAGCGTAAATGTTAACAGTAGGTAGGTATATCAAGATAACTTTAGTTTATTTTTTCAATTGAAAACAACTAACCTATACTTAGTCACGCTCTCTTTAAACATTTCTGTGGTGGTGTCGTGTGGTGCGGGTTGTTACGTTCCCTCAAATATGGTTGAGCGAAGCAATGGCTGGATCATGCGTCATGCTCGTGAACGGGTGCCGCCGTCGGAAATGGGGCTACTGTTGTCTGCCCTTCTTAACGTGTAGAATTGTAAGCACCATTCTGAACCAGTGGTAGATTCATTTGTCGATTCAAAAGCACTTGTAAAAGTTTATCTGAAAAAAAAAGCTTATTATACAATTGAAGATTATATAAACGATAAAAAAGCTTGGATTTAACTCGTTCCAGCAATGCGCGAGACGGCATTTCAATCATGTACATTAATAATAATAATTGTTATAATGTTTTTTTTTTTTTTAAAGAGCAACCGCCGAGTTTCTTGCAGGTTCTTCTCGGCTGGAACTGCATTCCGAACCTGTGGTAGATTCAATTGACGATTCGAAAGCACTTGTAAAAGTTTATTTGAATAAAAAAATTTTCTATTCTATTCTATTCTATTCTAGTATGGTTGCATTTTGGTAAGTGGGGTTATTGCAATAGTAACGTAAATGATAACAGTAACTAAGGTAAAGGCACCCAATTCGGAGGTATTTTCATCAAAACTCGAAAGAACGTCAAAAATTAAGCATGTACTACACCTTTCTGAAGAACTGGCTATTTTTATCAGAAGCGTTATTTATTTAACTCTTGAAATATCCTAAAAGAACAACAATTAAAACTTGATTTAAATGTAAAATTAAATTAAAAGTGAAAAAAGTCCGAATCCCCCAATTCGGAGGTAAAAATCCTAATTCGGAGGCAAATGGCCCCTAATTCGGAGGTACAAAATACAAAGGGAAACGAGTAGAATGAATTCTAAATGGTGTTCAAAAATGAACTGTATTTATTAATAGATTTCAAAATCAATTCGATACGTATGTAATTGTTTATATGTTTATGTGTAATGATTCATTCACTCACTCACTGACTCATTGATCACCTCTCCTGTAAAATTTTGAATGATTTTTTTTTACACTAATGGTTTCGTAAAGAGGACAAAAATTCATTCTGCTGCGCTCAAAGAGCTGATGATTGAGGATTTCGGAGACAGGTGAGAAGCACGCTTAATGTATTAAAGATAGGTGGGGGGTGCTCGAGCAAATGTTACTCAAAACGTCATCCAATTGACAGTGAGCTAAAAAAAAATTCAAAATGGCGAAAAAAAGATGGCCGCCATACAAATTTCGTTGGTGTCCATCTCGGAGAGTATAAAAGATGGAAGAGTGGTTTCTTAGCAAAAGGTGATTAAAATTTGAAGGTCTACTCGATAAATAGTAAAAAAAAATCAAAATGGCGGAATTTATTTTTCCGTAGAAAATTTATGACGAATATTGAAGAGGCTACAAGTTGTGAATGCAAACAATGCAAGGCTTTGATTTTGAAGAACGCTCAAAGAAAAATATGGGAAGACATGATGATTGAGGGTTTGGAAGATGGTTGAGAAGCCCGGGCAGTCGAGGCGAAAACCAGTTTAAAATATTGTGAACTTAGTTGTAATTCACTAACTAAAAAAAAAAAAAAATGTCTTAGACTTGCCTTTACACAAGTTTAAGAACTCTATTAAAAGTATGCTCATAAAAAAGGCTTATTATACAATTGAAGATTATATAAACTATAAAAAAGCTTGGATTTAACTCGTTCCAGCAATGCGCGAGACGGCATTTCAATCATGTACATTAATAATAATAATTGTTATAATGTTATTTTTAAAAAAAGAGCAACAGCCGAGTTTCTTGCAGGTTCTTCTCGGCTGGAACTGCATTCCGAACCTGTGGTAGATTCAATTGACGATTCAAAAGTACTTGTAAAAGTTTATTTGAATAAAAAACTTTTCTATTCTATTCTATTCTAACGGGTAGTACGATTTCATTCATTATTTTTGTTACAGAGAAAATACTTTAAAGATTGTTCCGGAAATATTTCAAGGTCATCGGTTATGTACTTCAGAAATTACAGACGCCTCAGTATTCCATATAACTTGGAATCCGGGTTGCACTGAAACCTTTGAACATCCTTTTTATAATCTGGGGTGCATTAAAATTTGTGTTTGTCTGTCTCCAAAATGCTGGACCGATTTTGATGGGACTTTCATTGGGAAAACTTTAGTAATGGTAGTCCATTCTATTTTAATGCGTGACTTTTTAACCCCCGACGCAAAAACGACGGGGTGTTATAAGTTTGAAGTGTCTGTGTGTGTGTGTGTGTGTCTGTCTGTTCCCCTGTGGCGCTCAAACGGGTGGGGCGATTTGAATGCGGTTTTTATTTATTTGAAAGGTGAATTAGTCGAGAGTGTTGTTAGCTATGTTTGAAAAAAATCTGGCCAATATGGCCGCCGCTACAAAATGGCGGATTACATATTTTGTCACAGCTCCCTTAATATGGGTACCAAATGAAAGAAAGAAAGAAAGAAGAAAGAAAACATATTTATTCACTGATGGTGTCACAAACAAACAATATACAATATACAAACGTAGATTAACATTATTCGTCTGCGACACCATGAAAGGGCTTGACTAGTAGAATAGCACTATTGCAAATCCAAGATGGCCGCTTCCACAAAATGGCGAATGTCGGTGGTTTTTAAAATTTTTAATTTATACTTGTTAGAGTCATCATCATGATCAACCCATTACCGGCTCACTACAGAGCACGGGTCTCCTCTCAGAGTGAGAAGGGTTTTGGCCATAGTCTACCACGCTGGCCAAGCGGATTGGCAGACTTCACACACCTTTGAGAACGTTATGGAGAACTCTCAGGCATGCAGGTTTCCTCACGATGTTTTCCTTCACCGTTAAAGCAAGTGATATTTAAATACTTAAAACGCACATAACTCCGAAAAGTTAGAGGTGCGTGCCCGGGATCGAACCCACGACCTCCGATTAGAAGTCGGTCGTCCTAACCACTAGGCTATCACAGCTTTACTACTTGTTAGAGTACGAGCTCAAAATAGCTTAGGAAAAACAAAGATTCCCGCAGGATTTTTAAAAACCCAAATCCACGTGAATGTAGTCGTGGGCTTCCTCTAGTACTAACTATAAGTAAGCTATAAGTAAGAGATCAATATAACAATAAACATATTATATGATGCTAGGTCCTTTTTAAGGACCTGTCATCCCGTCTCGTGGAGTCCACGGGTGATCGGAGGGCTGGCAGTTACCTCGGTCAGCATATTAGTCTGGCCATTCAATGAGGTAACGCAGCCAGCGTTCTGGGCAATTTGCCTCGTTACAGTGGTTTGGACGTTTTATTTGATTTGTAATTTTTATTTTATAGTTTGAGAAATTAAACAATTTTAATATCGTTTGTCATCAAAGGTAAAAATAATGAAATAATTAAGTTCGTTTATAATTGCACTAGCGGTCCGCCCCGGCTTCGCCCGTGGTACATCTGTACTAATCTGTACTTCTGTACTAATATAATAAAGCGGAAGAGTTTGTTTGTTTGAACGCGCTAATCTTAGGAACTCCTGGACCGATTTCAAAAATTGTTTCACCGTTGGATATGTTCCTGATCCTTGAGTGCTATAGGCTAAATAATAAATACCACGGGCGAAGCCGGGGCGGACTGCTAGTAATAATATACATATAGCCTATAGCACTCAAGGATCACGTACATATCCAACGGTGACAGAATTTTTGAAATCGGTCCAGTAGTTTCCGAGATTAGCGCGTTCAAACAAACTCTTCCGCTTTATTATATTAGTATAGAAGTATAGATTGAGGCAGATAGCTCTGCTCCTGATCATCTTTTGCGAAGAAAGACCACTCTTCCATCTTTTATACCCTTCGAGATGGACACCGATGAAATTTGTATGGCGGCCATCTATTTTTCGCCATTTTGAATTTTTCTTCAGCTCACTGCCAATTGGATGACATTTTGAGTGACATTTGCTCAAGCACCTTTCACTTATCTTGAATACCTTAAGCGTGCTCTTCACCCGTCTTCGAAATCCTCAATCATCAGCTCTCTCCATATTTTTCCTCCGAATTAATTTTTGTCTTCTATACGAAACCATTGGTGAAAAAAATATTTTTCATACGAAATTTTACAGCAGAGGTGATCAATGAGTGAGTGAGTGAATCAGCACGAGCAGCTATATACATATTAACTAGTATGGCGCGTGGGTGCGCAGCCCGCTAAAGCGGACCGCGAAGTTTCGCATTCGGGTATTTTTTATTTGAGCAGCCTCCACCTATCTTCATCCATCTTCTAAACCCTCGATCATTACAACTCTCCATATTTTTTCTCCGAATCATTTGTTAGAATAAGAATTCTTCCACAAAAAACAAATTTTGAAAAGGAACTGTATCGCCATAATAGGTATATGTATCGAAAAATAAATTACGCAATCTTGTTGTTTTTTTTTTTCATAAATAGATCTTTAAGGTCTTGATCATCTTCAGCAAAAAAAACCACTCTTTCATCTTCTATACTCAGTGAGATAGTCGTCGATGAAATTTGTATGGTACCCATCTTGAATCCGCCATTTTGTAGTTTTTTTTTTTCAGCTTAGTGCCAATCGGATGAAGTTTCAAGTGATCTTTGTTTGAGCACCCCCCACCTATCTTCAATTCCTTAAGCGTGTTCCTCACCCATCTCCGAAATCCTCAATCATAAGCTCTCTCGATATTTTTACCACGCATGATTTTTTGTCTTCTATACGAAACAATCCGTGAAAAAACATTTTGTATAACGAAAAATAAATTCCGCCATCTTGTTTTTTTCTGTTCATCAAGTAGACCTTTAGGTATTGATCATCTTTTGTGAAGAAATCTCTCTTTTATCTTTTATACTTGGTGAGATAGACACTGACAAAATTTGTATAGCCACCATCTTGAATCCGCCATTTTGAGGTTTTCTTCGGCTCAGTACCAATTGGATGAAGTTTCGAGTAATTTTTGTTTGAGCACCTCCCACCTATCTGCAATACCCTGGCTGTGCTCCTAACCCATCTTCCAAACCCTCGATCATCACCACTTTCCGTATTTTTTCTCCGAATCATGTGCCAGAATGAGAGTTTTTCCATAAAAACAAAATTTGAAAAGGAACCGTCTCAAAGTCTTGCATAGTTCCCAACTTCAATATTCGGCATACATTTTCTATGGAAAAACAAATTCCGCCATTTTGAATTTTTTTTTCTATTCATTGAGTAGACCTTCCGATCCTGATCATCTTTTGCGAAGAAACCACTCTTCCATCTTTTATACCCTTCGAGATGGACACCGACGAAATTTGTATGGCGGCCATCTTTTTTCGCCATTTTGAATTTTTTTTAGCTCACTGCCAATTGGATGACGTTTCGAGTTACATTTGCTTGAGCACCCCCTACCTATCTTCAATACTTTAAGCGTGCTCCTCACCCGTCTCCGAAATCCTCAATCATCAGCTATTTCTATATTTTTCATCTGAATGAATTTTTGTCTTCTATACGAAACCATTTGGAAAAAAAAAATTTTTTCATACAAAATTTTTCAGGAGAGGTGATCAATGAGTGAGTGAGTGAATGAGTGAGTCAGTCATCCAATCAGCACGAGCAGCTATATATATATAATATTAAAATATATATTTCTATCCATACCACATAATTAGGGGCTCATAGAACCTTATTCGGAGGTAATACCTCGGAATTGCGTTTTTTAACAAAAAACACGTTCCCTAATTCTGAGTGTTAAAAAAGAAAAGACTTTTCCATAATAAATAAATAATTTAAAGCTTAATTAGATTATCTTCATAAATATATACATTACTCTCTCAAAATTGCACCGAAATGTGTATAAATTTAATTTTCTTTTTAATTAATTTTCTTTAGCTTTCCCATACATTCGATAAATAAATTACCTAAATAGGTAAACTTTGATACGGTATAATTAGTGATGTAGAGGCCAAAGTGTACCTCATAATTAGGGCTCTTTAACCTAATAGCCTATTTAAATATTTAAAACCAAAACAAGACGTATTTAACATAAAACGACCCTAAAAATTGAAAAACTTATCAAGTCTATGAAATCGCAATTCTGCGGTATACCTCCGCATTAGGAACCGGCTAAAATATTTGGCACCTAATGCGGAGGTATTTTCAAAACGTATTTTCACCTTAATTTCTTTACAAATATTCACAAAAGTTGACTGTTTTCTATTGAAAATATAGTCCTTCATATATTCAAATCTAAATAAAAACAAATAAAGCTCAAAATTAACGGATAAACACTATTTAAAAAAATGTAGGTATTTCGTGCACGAGGTCCAAAATGTATGAAACATGCGTTCGGGCCGGCTGCTAGTGTAAAACTTGCCGGTTATTTTAAAACATATACATATAAAACCAAATATTTTGTCACTTATCTATGGAATGATAAACTATCAATTGATTAAGATATGTTGCAGTAAAAAAGAGCTTGGTGATCGGTTGAAAACGCTGTTTTTCTATATACCTCCGAATTGGGTGCCAATTTTAGAATACCTCCGAATTGGGTGACTTTACCTTATATCATGATAACTAGTTTTTTCAATTGGTGCAGCCATGTTATATTGAAAAGCGCGGAAGTAAATAAAAATAAGAGAAAGTTTATAGATTTTTAAGGTTTTGCCGATCTCTTTGAATTAAAAACCAAAGGTTTCTTCTGTTTATTTAGTTTAATGCTATTGCATCAGATTTGAAGCTACTACAAGTAAATGTTAATTTATGTTAAAAAAAAAAAAAAAATCTCTACCCGGGTAGGTAAATGTAAGCCGAAGTACCTACTAGGGATACTATTCTTAAATTCTTACACTGCATTTCGTCGCTGCCTCAGCGTTGACGTCGCTTAAATTTTCGAGATTAGGTAACAATGAAAGAGTAGGTATTATATAACAATTCGAGTGCTAAGACACTAAAGATACAGATAAACACTGTGGCGAATTCATTGTGGCTGTTCACAATCTCTAAACTTTAACTAAAATGACAGCGTTAAATATATTCTTATCTCTTTTACATGCTCCTTGCGAAAAAGGATAGCACTATTTTCAAACTCGTCAGTTCAGTTTAAAGTTTAGATAATGTGTACTGCAGAACTAGCCACACTGTGCTGTAAAGTGTAAACCAAGAATGTATTAGTATAGTTTCCAGAAATGTGTTACACTGTAGCGCTCCGCTAGAAGACGTTATGAGATGGAAGCGACGCGACGCGCGCCGGTCGCTCGTCGCTGCAAGTAAGAAAAGTGAGCTTGGAACGCCCGCCCGCATACAAATAGTTCACAAAATGGAGAGCGGGCGTCGAGTCGCGTCGTTTTCGGGAAAAGTCACGATTTACTCGAATAAGTTCAAATGGTAAAAACGCTAACAATTTTAACAATGCTCGTACAGTTTAAATCTACAGTTCTAATGACGTCATTTAAATGAAAATCAAATCAACTCAAAATATATTCATTGCATGCAAGCTAGATGACTTCACCGTCGGTTCGGAAAGATACTAGGTACTGAGAAAAGCTAATCTGACATCAGCAAAAGAAATAACGAAAACATAATAATATCTGTGATAGTATACCCACTACAAACCTTTAACACCGCACTACTGCTCACAGGTCGCTTCTGTTATAAATGAAATAATAGATATCATAAAGCCAACTCGTAGGTTTCATTGACCCAAAATCGAGCCGAAAATAATCTTTCAATATTAAACCGGATACAGGATTAAATCCAGTTTGACGACACTTCTTCCAAAACAACAATAATTCATTAGGAAGCCCATGAATGGGGGTGGAATTACGGCACTGAATGAACATAATTACGATTTTAATCCTTGCCCCGATAAATCAGAACCAACACTGATTGCCGCGATTCCAGCTGAATTATTAGAATGGGTTTAGTTTATTAATATAATGGATTTAGTATAATACTAACTCGAACTTAAAATATACCTGATACCGGTCACCGACCTAGCTCATCGAGTCGCGAAGCTGTAATAGCAATGAACAGAGCACATTGGTTGAAGAACTGATAGACGTTTTTTTTTCTATTTTATTCAACTACAAGTTAGCCCTTGCTTGCAATCTCACCTGATGATAAGTGACGATGCAGTCTAAGATGGTAGCGGGCTAACTTGGAAGAGATATGCATATATCCCTTGTCGGTTTCTTCACGGAATCGCACCGGAACGCTAAATCGCTTGGCGGCAGGGCTTTGCCGGTAGGGTGGTAACTAGCTACGGCTGAAGCCTCCCACCAGACCACGTTAAGGTCTCAAGGTGTTTGAAAGGTGACCTCGCATCGAGAAACATAGGGTTAGAAGTTCACCCACTATGTAGACAAACGACCTCAAACGAATCAGTGCCCTGGGCATACATCAGATATTCACGAGTCTGCCAAAATTATAGAAAAACTTGATCGTAATGAAAGACGATAATTCTACTTCCAAGGTTGTAAGTGAATATTTACTTTGAGAATTCAGTAAGATTTCATTCAAAAAACAGTAGAAGTGTAGTAAAAGCGTACCTACTTACTGTCTTTTAGCATTTCAACAAAAAAATCCTTTTACAAAATCAACAAGCGTTTTGTACGAAATGAAACTTGAAAGGTTGTAGCAGATTCAAAGCAGCAAAAAGTACGTATATATAAGGACGAAATTATGAGGCAATTCAAAATTTCTTTGATGATACCCTTCAGTTGGTACCGCTGTTTACGTTTCCCAGCGATTTCGCGGAGTAAACAAAAACGAAACATCTTAATCTAGATAAAAGAACCTTTCGCAACGGGTTAAACACTCGAACGACAAACATCGCTCCGGAGACTTCAAAAGCTCAGACAGAATTTCTTCGGGGTGAATGGGGAAAAAGGGAATAGTTGGTGTAAGAAAAAAAAAATAATTTTAATCTTGTTTAGTAAAGTCGTCGAGGCGTCGGCGAGACCAGGAGTCAGGTGGCACGTTGAAAAAGAAAACTCATTACTTCTTATTCACCAACCGCTGTATAGGGATGTTCGCTATCTGCTGTTGCTGTTCTTTGTCGATATTTTAACTACTTTAAATTTTATTTTATTTTTTAGTGATTGTAAATAGTTTGCTTGATCGCATATCAGATATAGTAAATACAGCAAGAGATAAAGAGAGTGCGTTTTGCGATAATCATAGTATTTAATTATTATAATAAAAAGTTTATATTTTGTACTAAATACGCATGAATATCAAACATACTAAAACGGCTCACAGGATTTGAAAATAATTTTGTGGAAAAAAAGCAACTGATATTATACAGCTGTTTATGTATTATAGAAGAGCTTTATTTACATTATTGTGGTTCATATAATGAGTAATATTTTAGCCTTTGCAATTTTAAGTCTTTCAATTTCAAAAATACCTGAAATACCTTAATCTTAATAGTTGTTTATTTTTATTTCTGCATACCGTAACAGATGAATAGAAAGCGCAATAACAATTCATATCATTTAGATATTTTCATCTAGATAAGATACAAAGAGCTATTTAAATAAATTTACAAAAGTTACTTATCGGAGAACCGACGTTGCCTTATTGTATATAATGCGTTCCGTAAGATATATCGATAAACTTGGACCATTCGCGGGGCATCCCTACCCAGAGGCCGGCGATAAATTTTAAAAGAACACATCAGTATGCCAGTGTCGTTGCGCCGTCTTCACATCGAGCAGGACAAAGCAAGATATATTATGTCTGTATGAGCAATACTGCTATTAGTTGCTGGCTAGAATTTAGCAACGTTGAACTTTAAAGTAGGTATCGGCTTTGAGTATAAGCCGTGCATAGGGCGGAGTTTTATGAAAGGAATCTTTGTGGCAACTACTACGAGTATGTTCCTCCAAATCCATTTAAACTTTGAATCGAAAATCTTTTACTCTATATTTTTGAATCTATTGACAATAAATTCAACAAAGAAAATGAAATAATCGTTTTGCGCTAATTTTTTTTTCATTAGAGTCTATGAAAGCACAACTTTTTAAGCACTCTTTTCTAGACGGATTTTTCTAAAAAAACACTTAGGTATACACATCGATACGTACACACATCGATACTTACACATATCGATACACACTCGAGTTCCGTGCATAGGTACTGTATGTATGTTGTGTGTACGTACATCAGGTCTCTTGTACGTACCTCCACAAACCGCGGTCTTGCACCGCTTGTATCCCACGACTTGTTTGTAATATCGTCTGACCACTTAGTACTCTCTTCCCTAACCAATACTGCGTTTTTCGGTGCGTGGTCGCCATTTCAGAACTTAGAACTTCAACGTCTATAGGTTCTTTGAACTATGTGCCCCGCGCATTGCCGCAGGTCTTGCATACCTACTTATAACTAACTTATTAAATATATATAACTTGTAATATATAACTATAACGCGATGATAATCAACATGTTTATCTATGCACACATGTACAATTAAGTATGTAATGATTGTATGCGTGTGTGTATCGATTCGAAGTTAACCAACTGAAATATTAAAACCCCTTTGAATTCGTAATATATTGGGAACAAAATGAAACGCACCGCTTGAAACGATGGTAAATGTATCCAAATGAGATTTGCCCCAAAACCTAATGCCTGCTTCGGAAAGTGTTCAGGTGATTTGGGAGTGCGGGCTACAGATTGAATTTTGCTTGTGGCCCCGGAGAGATGGATATGTCATGGTCAAGGACAGTCTGTTACTGGATAAGATAGATTTTATCCGGTAAGGTATAATTAAGCGTATTCGTAACTCTAAAACTATATACATTATACGTCATGTTATTTTTTGAAACATGAGACGTTGATCTCTTTTTCTTTTAAATTCATTGTAATAAACATTTTCACTTCATTTTTTTGAGGTGAAAAATGTGACTTGGTTTTGTTATGTGATTTCAAAACTGCAAATTGATACTACATGATCATAAATATATGATTTACGCCATATTGTATTTTTAAAGTGACAAAAATATAGAAGTTTTAGTAAATGTAAAAATTGACTAAAATTTACAAAGCTTAATATTGATATGAATAAATATAATAATTGTAATTAAATCATTAAAACTGGTACTAAATGTAAACAAAATAATAATAATAAAACATAAATCCCCTGAGGTAACTCTGCCTTCATTTTTACTCTATGCAAATTGACAAAAATAATATAACATTCTCAATGGCACTTCTAGAGACAATAACGTATTATTATCGGAGTCGTTGTAGGCACGCGCCCCTCTGGGACCCTTTTCCCCCTTTTACTTCTGTAACATCGCTTTAGGATACTCAACCGTGCATTTTTTTATTATTCATAACCATAATATCTTTTACATTAGCGTGTTTTTCTATTTACCTACATTTAGATTCTCTAAGGTATTTAATGTCTCGGAGAGTCTCAAACAATGCAAATATAAAAATACGCTAAATTACTGGTAAAGCTGGTAAATAATTCAAAAAGTGTGAAAGATGATATAGGTATTTAATCAACGTTCACATCTAATAATTTAAAAAATATTTGAACATTATTTTGTTAGCAAAATAACACGTTGAATTATTTTTGCTATCAATATAGGTATGCGGCCTGACGATAAAAACCTTTAATTTCTTTTTTTTTTGTATGTAAGATAATGAAATGATAATGAATTTTGTGTACCTATAAGATATAAAGATAGTGAATATATATATATGTATGATATGAAAAGATAAGATTTAGATCATTTATATCGACCAAAAATGACACGTACTTAATCGTTAATACAATATTCAGTATTCTGAAACATTCTACAAATTAATTATTAACAATAATTCGACAATTAATCATTAAGGAAATGTCTCCTAGACACAGTATATATACGTGCCCCTTCGGCCCATCTCACCCAGTCTAGTATTACACGCTAATTAATTGGTAATCCGCATACAAAGCAAATCAATTATAGCCCTATAATTACGATGTCGACAGTATAATAGGCTGGGAGATGTGCACTCAAATATTTGTATAGAAATAAAACATCATAACTATACATATAATAAAATCGTAGACTTGCCGTATCTGTACATTAAAGATTTTTGCAAAATAGGGGATGGGAGATGTTAGGGATAAGCAACAGAACGTAAAAAAGCTATTTTTGAAATTTTTGTCTGTTTGTCTGTTTATCTGTTTGTCTGTATGTTTGTGCGCGCATCACGCAAAAACTACTGAATGGATTAAAATGAAAATTAGTATGATTTAAGTTCATACTATGGAGTAACACATAGGATACTTTTTATCCCGAAATTCAGCACGGTTCCCTTGGGAGAGGGGATGAAAGTTAAAATGTGTACTTAGCTGTAATTCATTAACGCGTGGTCCAATTTCATTCATTTTTTTTTTTGTTAGAAAGGAGATACTTTAAAGATTACCAGCTAATCTCAAAAAGACTGGATCGATTTTGATGGGACTTTTACTGGCCGATGTTTACATTTTGATGTACCTAAACGTCCGCCAGTGAACTTTTAACAGTTTTTAGCAAGCTATAAGCTCAAAGGAGCTTAGGAAAACAAAATGTTTGTTTATACGTGTTTTTCAATAGATAAATACTGAAAATACGTGTGACGTCAGTCAGTAGCAAGACTCGGCCATATCTGTCGCATCGAATTGTGCAGATGACGTCAGCAGTTAATATTTATTTCCCGAAGTACGATGAAGGTTTTTTTACAATCACAAGTAAAATGCATACGGAAATCGTAAAATAAATTGTTTTTGAAATTAATATTGAAGAATTTAATATAAATTGGTTTTTATTTTAAATTGAGTAAGTTAAAAATTAAAATTTCGAGTAATTCTTACTTTTTCAGAATACCTTTTACTTTTATATTATTCAGCCGTTTTCTTTTCGAACCAAAGACAAATTTTGTTTAAATTTGTAATTTTGGAATCCAAAGGTCATGACAAAGTGTCCAGGTGAATTAACGTCGTCAAATCAGATCACTTGTACAAACAAACATCCGTCTATACAGATCTCAGGTAATACCAATGCTCATTCGTATGTGTATGTTATAATTAATTGGCAATTAGCCGCTACTATATTGTGACCCGATGCGATTATCTTGTGTGTGACGCGTCTCATATTAGACACAATACAAGTAGCAATGCTGCAATTAACGAGAACCTAGTGAGACTTGAATAACATATTCGCCTATACTTCTACCACCAGCAACGTCTCCATCACCACCAGCCTTTTAACGTCCCACAGCTGGGCACACGCTTCCTCTCTCATAGGAGAGAGGGATTTAGAGCTTAGACCCGCCACGCCGCTTTAACGACTACTGTCACACGATAGTGATAATAACCGGGACCGACTGCTTAACGTGCTGGCGCGGTAGGATAGCACTTAAGCCCAAATTAGGTATAGCACGTTACGTATGCAGCGACCTAGACGGTTCATTTTCGGGATTTTTGCTTTCATTTTCGAGGCTTCATCGATGAATCATCGAAAATGAACAGTCTTAACACCGACCTTTCATCGTTCACAGACACTGTGCCATAGCAAGTATCGTATCGTGCATCGTTCATCGCAAAAATGAATGACGGGCACCGCCCCGCGCCCCGTTCGTCCTCGCCTCGAAAATGAAAGAAAAAATCCTGAATTTGGACTCTATTACACAAGCCTGCTATTTACTCGTACTATCGGTTACACCGTATGAACTAAATCTGCTGGTATATTATAATTATAAAACAATAGGTAAAGGTAATATTAAGTATATTACTTAGATGATGTCATCTGGAAAACTATTTGATAATATGTCCCTCTAACAACGAGAATGAATGACGTGGTGTGTCGCGAGTTCATGTAAAATTCATTTCGATCCCGCATCGCGTCCCGCCTTGTTCCATTTCGTCCCGGTTCGTCCCGCCTCGTCCCGGCTCGTCCCGCCTCGTCCTGCCTCGTCCCGCAATGTACCGCATTAAATTTGGTACCACAAAATCATACCTATCTAATATTGTTAATCTGCATGTCTCGAATATGAAAAGATATTATTTAATAATGTGAATACCACCTCCACCACAACAGGGCTGAAAAGGGCTGTTGTCCCTTTAAAATCCCACCGATGCGATGGTCACAGGACAGGCCTCCTCTCTTGTAGAAGAGAGGAATTTAGCGTCTAAACCCGCCACGCTGCTCCAATGCGGGTCAGCGGACTTTTACGACTATTGTTACATGATATTTTTAATAACCACGACTAAGGATTTAACGTGTTTCCGAGGTACGGGGATAAAACACCGCCGACTAGGTAGGTACCTACCAACTCCGGGTCGGCACTGACAAATTATTATCTTACCAATCTTGTAACACACTTTGTAAATCTTGTAACACACTTTGTAAACAAGTATAAATTAAAAATTAAAAAAACCTCCGACATTCGCCATTTTGCGGCGGCGGCCATCTTGGATTTGCATAGTGCTATTCTACTAGTCAAGCCCTTTCATTTGCTACCCATACCTATTAAGGAAGTTGTGAAAAAATATGTAATCCGCCATTTTGTAGCGGCGGCCATTTTGGTTCGATTTTCATCAAACATAGCTAACAACACTCTCGATTAATGCACCTTTTAAACAAAAAAACCGCATTCAAATCGGTCCACCCGTTTGAGCGCTACACGTCAAACTTGTAACACCTCGTTGTTTTTACGTCGGGGGTTAAAAAGCGAAAAGAAGAACAGGCGAATGCGTCAGAGATTGTTACCAAAATATGTTATGGCCACTTAGAATATTACGCTCTTTGACGGGATTGAAATATAGCATTCGCATTCGCACGTGTCAGCCGAATCCTAGTCGGAAAAAAAATCGGACACCGTACAGTAGCCGGGAGGCAACAGTAGAAAATTGGAAACGTCATTTTCGCCCTTTTTTAATGTTTGCCGCGGCCCGATAGGATTCGGCGGCACGCTTCGCCGCCGGCCACCGGCGAGCTTACCTGCGTCCCCATTTCACACGAATCACTGCAAAATAACCTATTGGCTATTTTAAAATATATCTCTATGATATTTCGTTCGTGTATTGGCGTTTTTGACGCGAATACGTCTTTTTTGCCTCCACAGTGGAACTTAGTGCTGTATCGATCTTGACAAAACAAGACAGAAAGTGTCCTTTTGTCTCGCAATCTGGAGATAAAAGAACACTACTTATTTGCCTTGTGCCAATAGTTTTCTTCTAAAACAACCTATTGGCATTTTGAAATAGATATCTCTATATTTCGTTTGTGTATTGGCGTTTCTACGTTTTTGACGTGAATACGTCTTTTTTGCCCCCATAGTGTCCCACTATAACTATAACTAATCTAGACAAAACGAGGCAAAATTTGTCTCGCAATCTGGACACAAAAAGACACTTTTAACTCTGAAAATTTCCCACAAAATTTTTAAAAACCCTAAATTCAAACGGAAGAAGTCGCGGCCACCAGCTAGTTTTAAATATCTTTTACCTTTATCGTTCGTGTATTGGGATTTTTCCTTTTTTTTTTGGAGGTTGTAATGAACTTCTTTCTACCTTTGAGAGTGCAATTTTAAATAGTATTTGCTGAAGAGGATCGAAAATTGGGCGATCTAGAGTCCACTATTAAAACTGTACTGAAACTTAAAATTTATTTGTACTAAACTTTTTAACATATATAAGTTGTAGTTCAAGAATTTATTTCTTTCCATCCCTATCCCAGAGGCCTAAAGTCTGGAAGACGAAAGTTCGAAAGTTTATTTGTGCTGGTTTTTACACAAACACGCTTCTCATGGTCAAAGTACCTATATCTATGTATGTTAAAACCTCTACCTACCTAGCAGTTTGCTAGCAAGTTTTACATGAGATTGAGTTACCTATTTACACTATAATTATTATACTTTCATCCCTACTAAAATTATAATTGAGAAAACGTATTCATTTCACGTATGTATTCATTTTGTATTTGATTTGATTTGATTTATTCGTTTGTACTTCAATCACGTAGCAACGGATCAATGGAACATATCGACCTACAGTGTGACATAATAAAATACATATACTTTTATCCCGGCAAAAAAATAATCCCGTGGGATTTCAAAAACCTAACTATCAAAAGCTAGCATAAAATAATCCAAGGCAATAGGTACTTATTTAAGGCCTAATTAGACGGTGCCCTATTCATCGTTCATTTTTGCGATGAACGATGCACAATATAATATTTACTAAGGCAAAGTGCTTGTTAAGGATGAACGGTCGGTGTTTAGACGGTTCATTTTCGATGATTCATCGATGAAGCCTCGAAAATGAAAGCAAAAATCTCGGAAAATGAACCGTCTAATTTGGGCTTTACCTATTGACAAAAGTGTACACCATAACAAAAACATGTCCTTTCAACGATTTCAACTAATCACCGATGTACAACTAGGTATTTGTCTATAATTGGGCTTATCGATTGTACAAAAAACGTAGCGTGGGAAACGCGCGGGTTGCGTCCACTTTGTCTTGTTGTGTGACACACAAAGTATACTCCACATCTCTCCACATACGCTTATTTAATGCGGGGTGATGGGATTATTTATGATCCGTTTGAAAGCGTTTGTGAAAACGTAAGCTCTGGGCATTTCCGCCACTAAGAAGTGCTTTGTTTGTCATATTATTTTTTGTTTGTGATTGTGAAAATTTATTAATAACAGTGTAAGTATTACAAAAAAATATTCTAAGTAAACTCTCGCCTTTCATTGATTTGATGACTTTGCGTGCGAATTTGTTTATAATTTTATTTTAGTTTTTAATTTTGCTAAAAAAATCTTAAAGCCGATCTTATTACTATAAAAAATGCAGAGTAGTTATAAAAAGCAAAGCTGTGATAGCCTAGTGGTTAGGACGACCGACTTCTAATCGGAGGTCGTGGGTTCGATCCCGGGGCACGCACCTCTAACTTTTCGGAGTTATGTGTGTTTTAAAAATTTAAATATCACTTGCTTTAACGGTGAAGGAAAACATCGTGAGGAAACCTGCATGCCTGAGAGTTCTCCATAACGTTCTCAAAGGTGTGTGAAGTCTGCCAATCCGCTTGGCCAGCGTGGTAGACTATGGCCAAAACCCTTCTCACTCTGAGAGGAGAGCCGTGCTCTGTAGTGATCCGGTAATGGGTTGATCGTGATGATGATGATGATGAGTTATAAAAATCCATAAAACTAATATTAAATAAATATATAAAAAAAATATAATACATTCTATAGGTACAATTTAATAAGAACAGTGCATATAAGTTAAGGTTTCACAAATATGTAGAAATATCTAAAAGTAATACCTACATTACAAAATGTACATAAACATAGACACGTTTATGTCGGATACATTGTTCAAATTCAAACCCATCTGAAATACACACATTTACAATATTATCAGAGTTCGTGTTGGTGCGTGTTGCAAATCTGCTTAGCGCGGATTTTCTAGGTAACATAATTAAACTTTGTATTGGTGTGACGGACGCTGTTCAGTGTGCAAGGGGCTTTATCAACAATGGTCGCCCGCCCTATTGTTACAGTATTTTGAAAATTGCATTTCCATTCAACACCACCGGATTGGTGCCTTGATAAATTTCAATACAACTTTGTATGGGTGAACGTTATTTTAACAAAGGTTTCAAATTTCGATATTTTCATGATTGTATGCGCGTTTAATATAAAAGATATAAGTAACAAGTTTTCAGAAGAACGGAAACATTGTTTTACTATTGGTAAAATTCAAATGAATTTATATCGTAACTAGCCTTTAATTCTTGTGTTTTTTTTTAATAATTATCGGCCAGCGTCATTTTTAATAACAACTCAAACTCAGCTTTATTAACTGAGGCATACGGTTGAAATTTGCATAATGAAAAAAAAACAAAGCGCTCTACTTTGAGTCATCAGCTGTGCCAAAATAAATGAAGATGAGTTTGAGTTAGGTGTTATGAAAAAAGATGCTGCGATGCGGCTTTCCTGCAATCCATGAGTGTGAATTGGTAAATATGAGTTTGAGTTCTAACCAAACCATCAATGTGCGTTGCGCCAAGTTCAATATACAAAGGAATAAGAGTTCAACTAGCTATAATTTAAAGTTAATTTCAAATAATACCGAACACAAAGAAGTCCGTTCCAAGAGAAACTGTGCGCTCAGCCTTTTAACTTTTTGTTACTTTCTGGTCCAGTGTAATGTATTAAGTTATTGCTATTAGCAAACTTGCTTTACTCAGTTTGGCAGAAGTTACAATATAGGTGAGCCACACGAACCAAGCTCCGTCGGACTATAAACTCTAAACTTAATGTGTTAAGGTCTTCTATCGTATACAACTTTTGCTGTACATAAATGTTGTCGTCTGTTCGACAGTCAACCTTAAAGTCGGAGTGTTAAGACTGTTTGTTGTTTGTAAACGTGTCAGTGTAAGAGTCAACTGCACAAATTGCAACTACCTCCGTTTCCGCCGCTATGCACTTCCTTCGTTTGAGTTTCCGATAGATATATATGTCTCTTTCACACATAACGCCGGCGTGTGATTTCATAAAATCTATTTACAGTTGGAAATATTTTTCTACTCTTTCTAAGTACAACTATTGTGATTGAATGTAGCAAAGTGTAACCTAAGCAAACTCATAAACAACGCTACATATTAAACGACTTGATGATGATGAATCCGCAGTATTAAGCCAAAATAAAAATAAATTTGTTTTGAATCAATACTTACCTTTATTTTTCATTTTTACAGGTAAGTTATGTCGTCCATGATCTACAAAGTATCGAACACGGTGCGATGTCAGGTACAGGTAAGATTCTACAATTAAAATAAAATTGATATACATATTTATTTTTCTGGATATATTTTCTAAGTGATCAAATAATATAAAAATAGGAAAGTTAAGGGTTAGGTTAAATGAAACTCTAAATTGTGACTGGTCTAAGTCCCACGATATCAAAATTGACTATTATTAGATTTGTCCAACAAAATGTCGGTTACTGTTTTCTTAATATTCATAAAAAGGGTCAAATAATGCACGATATTTAGAATATTGTGACATTCTTCAATTCAATATTCAGAAGATAGAGGTTAGTGGATTAAATCCCTGTAAAGTGGAATCCCTGTCGCATAATATTTGTTTGTACAATAAATATATAATTATTTTGTGTAGGTACTTACAATGTCTCAGCACTATACACTTTTTGAATGTCAATCAATGTCACAAGTATAAATGGAATACTAGTTCCTTGAAATGGAAGGGATTATATTTCGTGTTGCAACCGAAGACAATTACTATATTATTTGCAGCATTCCATGAAATGGTGCTATCTCTGTCACACATTCAAAGCTATGGTATCCTGAAAATTTGTTGTCTCGCTCCCCCACCTAACACCGTCCACCCTGCGCCCGCGGCGCCATCTTGTTCTCATTACATGTTTTTGTGTTATCCGAGTCACACGGCATTATTTTTCAGGAATTATTTTTATTATTTTAGTATCTAACTGTGTTATTTTAAAAAAGGGATTATGGGAAAACGAAAGCGGCACTACGATTATGATGACATATTAAGGAAAATAAGGAAGATCACTTCGAAAAAGAGCCGCCGACGTTACGTAACGTCGGCGTCATCATCAGAAAGTGATCACTTCGAATATGAAGGTTAGTTTGTGATTCTTATTTTAAAGTTAGAGTTTGTATAGATCATGATTACCCTGTTTTATATTTATTTTTCTCATAAGTATAATCGAATCATTGAATATGATTATTAAACATGACTATAAATGCAAAAAATATGTCCATACCTACCTCACAACTCCACGTGTATCGTGTAGAGGATATAGGTTACAATAACTCCACTTTAATAGTGTTGAGGCATACTACTCCACGCGAGTCGTGTAGAGGATAAAAATATGCAATATTATAATCTTACCTTACCACTTCAATATTATTTAGTGTCACACTATAAGGTGTCGAGGTTTTTACACTCCACGTAAAACGTGTAGAGGATAATTAATTTTACTATTGCTGTGCTAGACACATAGATATCAACTCCACGCTAGTCGTGTTGAGGAAACTAAAAACTTATACTATGTATAAAACATTGACTGTTACTAGTTCAATATACCTACAGGTTATTCTGTCTGATAAAGTGCAAGTATTTATAGGTGAGCATAGCTCATACATATCAAATGAGAATCCCGATGAGACTCAGAATGAGTTGGTCGAAGTGACCGACCTGCCGGCCGAGCCCTCCACGTCGGCCGCGCCTGCCGTTCCTCCCGCGCCTTCCGAAAGCCCCGCGAGGCGCGCGTTGGCAGCGCCGTCCACAGAGTGCACACCACCAGGAGTAGAATCAGAAAATGTACTCGAGAAACTCCCTGATGACGAAAATGTACCATCATTGGAACCTGAAATTTTAGACCTACTTGGCGAGGATCCTACAAGTCAAAAAAAAAAAAAAATTCGGAGAAAGACTGCACAAGGATATTGCATCAAGATGGACACATATTTTGACGAATGGATTGTCCAAAGATATTCAATTGGAGCTAATCAAGCGTTATTTACCGCCCGAAAACTGCCCAAGTATGAGAGTTCCGATATTAAATCTAGAAATTAAAGCAGCTCTTTTAGAGATCAATGTTAAAAAAGATTTATACAGCCAAAGCAAGCAAAACCAACTCTCCAGTAGTCTTGCTGCAATAGGACAAGTTCTTAATTGGGCACTGGCTTCTAAAACTGTCCCTCAAGACATAATAAAAACTTTAAGCGATGCGGGCAGACTTATATGCGACAGCCATTACAGAGAGTCGCAATCACGACGGTTTGCGGCCCTAAATACTTTAAATAAAGATATTAGAGATACGGTCAAAAATACAAAAATTGACGAGCATCTTTTCGGCTCCGCCCTAGCGGATCATATAAAGTCTTCAAAAGCCATCATTAAGACCGGCTCAGAAATGAAGTCGACTGTTCAACGGCCTCTGTATAACAGAACAAATGCAGTAGCGAGTGCGACACAATCGCATCGGGGTACTTTAAACTACCGGGGGGCGCCGCCGCGAGTAGCAGCAGCGGCCGAGGCGCGGCTGCCCCCAGCACCCCGCCGGCCGCCGCGGGACCGGCGCGGCCAGGAAGCGCCGCGAGGCCGCCGCCCGACCGGTCACTCACGCCACCACGCGAGGAGGCGCTACTAGTCGAATCACAGGTACCTATCGCGGGTCGATTATCTTACTTTTACGACCGATGGTGTGAATTCACTAATGATCACACTATTTTAAATTGGGTTCAGGGGTATAAAATACCTTTTGAACGAGAACCTCTACAGATTATTGAACCACAAAATAATGCTTGTAACAATCAATCCCAAGTTAAAATTATTGATGATTGTATTGTGGACTTGTTACGTTCTAATTTTATATCATCTTGTGACCCATGTGAAGGACAATTCCTTTCACCTATTTTTACAGTTGCTAAACCGAACGGAAGCCATCGTTTTATTTTAAATTTAAAAGAATTAAACAAATTTATAAATGTTAATCATTTCAAAATGGAGGACTATCGCACTGCGCTAAAGTTATTAAATGAAAATTACTTTATGTCTACAATAGATTTACAAGACGCATACTTTTTGATTTCTGTAGATATAGATGATCGCAAACTATTACGATTTAAGTGGAAATCTCATTTATATGAATTTAATGTACTTCCGTTCGGAATTTGCACTGCACCATTTGTTTATACTAAATTGCTAAAACCTATTTTGGAATATCTACGTAAATCAGGTTTATTATCAGTAAATTACCTAGATGATTTTTTATGCATCGGTAAATCATATGACGAATGCTTAATTAATGTGAATACTACAAAACGCGTTTTAGAGTCACTTGGGTTCGTCGTCAATCATAAGAAAAGTGTTATGGTACCAAGCACGATCTGCAAATATTTAGGTTTTGTCTTTAATACTAGGGATATGACTATCACATTACCTGACGAAAAGAAACAGCGTATTAGGGATCGAACCATAAAACTCATGCGCATGAAAAAATGTACAATTCGATACTTTGCCGAATTTATAGGACTGCTGACTTCCGCATGTCCTGCCGTCAGTTATGGCTGGATGTACACTAAATTGTTTGAACGAGAAAAGTTTCTGGCATTGAATTATTCGCAAAATTACAACAAACAAATGAAACTAGAAAAACATCTAAATCAAGACTTCTTATGGTGGAAAGAAAACATAATTACGTCATTTTCTCCGATTCGTAAAAATAATAATTATTTATTAGAAATTTTTAGTGACGCATCAATGACGGGCTGGGGCGCGACATGCGATGGTCAAAGTGCCAGTGGTAACTGGACGGACAACGAATTAAGCCTACATATAAACACGCTGGAGCTAACGGCTGCGTTTTATGGGTTAAAGATATTTACAACGGACTTAAGAGATTGCGATATTTTATTAAGAATTGACAACACTACTGCAATATGTTATATCAACAGAATGGGTGGTGTGCAACATCCTCATTTAAATAAACTTGCTAGAAATGTTTGGCAGTGGTGTGAGTCAAGAAACATCCATGTTTTTGCATCTTATATAAAATCTTGCGATAATGTTATAGCAGATCGAGAGTCCCGACTAGTTAATGTAGACACGGAATGGCAAATTTCTGATCAGGTGTTCACACAAATAGTTAACACACTCGGTAGGCCTGAATTTGACCTTTTTGCAAGTGCTCAAAACTACAAGTGTAGTAGATATGCATCTTGGAAACTAGATCCGTATTCCGAAGTAGTCGATGCGTTCACGTTCAATTGGCAACATGTTAAATTCTACGCCTTCCCTCCGTTCAGCCTAGTGACTAGAGTACTGGAAAAAATAGTTACCGACAGAGCTAAAGGTATTCTAGTGGTACCCTACTGGCCATCACAGCCATGGTACCCATTGTGGTCCAGACTTGTTATATCTGAGAAGATATTTTTCGGTCCTGACAAGTACATGTTGCATTCGCCTTTCAGAACCTGCCATCCACTTCACCTGAGCCTTATCCTGGTGGCAGCCAAGTTATCCGGGAATCAATGATCAAGCGTGGAGTACCACAGGAATCTTTGGATATAGTAATGGGTTCCATGGCATCTAACACTTTAAGTCAGTATAACAGTTCAATTAAATCTTGGTGGCTCTTTTGCAAAAATAATAATATTAATGTTTATGAACCTAGCATTGAAAAAGTATTATCTTTTCTAACAACAAAATTTAACGAAGGCGTTAGCTACAGTAGTCTTAATACACACAGATCAGCTCTATCGATTATTTTAGACAAGAATGTTACGTTACATGATTTTGTAAATCGTTTTCTCAAGGGCGTTTACCGACTTAGGCCCCCAAATCCTAAATATAAATCAACTTGGGACACAAATGTAGTGTTGAACCACCTTTCCAAATTGTATCCCTATGAGGATACCTCATTAGTTGATTTGTCCTATAAAGTTTGTACTCTTTTAGCTATCGCTTCTGCTCAAAGGATGCAAACTCTTAGTCTAATTAAATTAGAAAACGTGTCAATACAAAATGATTTAATTGTAATTAAGATTACCGATTTAATTAAAACATCGAAGCCTGGAGCTTGCCAACCGCTCATCAGATTACCCTATATTCGCGAAAATCCTAGTATTTGTCCGGCGTTGGCTGTTCAAACATACATTCAAAAAACAAAAGCATTGCGGCGAGACCACACTGAAGGATATCTCTTTATCGGAATAAGAAAACCTCATAATAAAGTTGGGTCTCAGACATTAGCGCACTGGGTAAAAAAGGTATTACAAGCCAGTGGCATCGATATAAGTTGTTTCGGGGCGCACAGCACCCGCGCCGCGTCCACGTCGGCCGCACATCGCGCTGGGGTTAATTTGGAGTCGGTTCGCAAGGCGGCAGGCTGGAGCGATCGCTCCAATGTATTTCTTAAGTACTATTGCAGGGAAATTGTAGAATCAAATAACAATGATTTTGTTAATGCCATATTTAGCACACAGTAAATCATCAGTAAATAAGGTTATTTCATTTATTTTATTAACAAGTCATGTTAAAAGGACGATAAATGTTAATTTAGCCTTAAACCAATGCGACTATTATATACCTACTGTACAATTCTGTGTCCAATGTCATCAATCAACATTACATTGATTAATTAATTACCTAGCTTTGATATTTTATTTTTTTTACATCTTAATATTGCGATGCTCTGAACATCTGCAAATAATATAGTAATTGTCTTCGGTTGCAACACGAAATATAATTAAGAATCAAACGAACTTACCTTGTGATGTTTGATTCCAATTATGTGAGTGTTGCAACCGAAGACAATTACGGCTCCCCAACCCGCCCAACCCAAAAAAAAAAAAAAAAAAATATATATATATATATATATAACCTATATGTAGGTACATACCTACATATAGCCTAAATAACACAAAAATTATAACACTCTTAAACAATGAGAACAAGATGGCGCCGCGGGCGCAGGGTGGACGGTGTTAGGTGGGGGAGCGAGACAACAAATTTTCAGGATACCATAGCTTTGAATGTGTGACAGAGATAGCACCATTTCATGGAATGCTGCAAATAATATAGTAATTGTCTTCGGTTGCAACACTCACATAATTGGAATCAAACATCACAAGGTAAGTTCGTTTGATTCTTAAATATGGTGATTATATTATATCATTTACGGCAACTTAAAACTAAAGTTACGGGGTTTTTAAACGCGCCCTGTTCGGAGAACTTTTACATAATATTATTGTCACGTGTTATAGTAAGTATTTAATGTATTTTTTTCAAGATCACGGTAACTGCAGGAGTGAATTACTCGACTTTTTCCCATTTGACTGTAATATAACAGGATGACGTAAGCCGAATTGGCAACATGTGGCCTCGCATACCCGGAACCGCGATTGTTTTCTTTGTTCGAATATAATAACAGAATGACTCGCAATATTTCCTCACTCGGGAATGAGATGTGGTAGTAGACGTAAAATCTCATTCGGAATAGTGCTTCTTTTGACATTTAGTGATGTTACACTATTGTCGAAATATCGATTGACAACATTGAGTATTTTACTTTATCTACACCCATGCTTTAAATCCTCTATAAAAGATTCTGAAACAGTTAGCTTATTGCCAACTTTAGAACACCCAATGTTGTAACAACCATTACATCATCCAAACGAGTGATGTAATGAAATTCGGTACAATATTACATCATCCGTTTTTAACCCCGACGCAAATACGACGGGGTGGTAAGTTTGACGTGTCTGTGTGTGTGTGTGTCTATTCCCCCGTAGCGCTTAAACAGGTGAACCGGTTTGAATGCGGAGGTGGGAATGGTGGTGTGGGCGTGGGCGTGGGTTGGGCGTGAGTTGGGTGTGGATGCGGTTGTGGGTGTGTGTGTGTGCGTGTGTTGTGTGTGCGTGTTGTGTGTGCGTGTGTTGTGTGTGTGTGTGTGTTGTGTGTGTGTGTCTGTCTGTTCCCCCGTATCGCTCAAACTGGTTTGAATGCGGGGGTGGGGATGGGGGTGTGGGTGTGGGTGTGTGAGTGTGTGTGTGTGTGTGTCTGTTTGTCTGTTCCACCGTAGTGCTCAAACGGGTAAACCGATTTGAATGCGTTTTTTTTTGTTTGAAAGGTGAATTAGTCGGGAGTGTTCTTAGCTATGTTTCATGAAAATTGGACCGCCACAAAATGGCGGATTACATATTTTTTCACAACTCCCTCAATATGGGTATCAAATGAAAGGGCTTGACTAGTAGAATAGCACAATGCAAATTCAACATGGCTTCAACACAAAATGGCGAATGTCGGGGGTTTAGCAGTAAGCTAACTGTTTTTTCATCCCATCTATTTGAAAAGGACGACTTGGTTCGCCTTTATGTGCACCCAAAGGTGGTGTTTTCGGCGCAGTTTTATAAGTGCGCGTAAAAGATCTTTTAATCGCACTTATTTATAAGTGCGCGTAAAAGATAATTGCGGCGCACTTATTGAAGATGAAGGGCCCGTGGTCCCACCGGGCTAGGCGCGAACGATAGTATCGATTGTTGTTATTGTTGTTACAAGTTTGACGTCTGTGTATGTATGTGCGTCTGTGTCTGTCTGTTCCCCCGTAGCGCTCAAACGGTTGAACCGATTTGAATGCGGTTTTTTTTGTTTGAAAGGTGAATTAGTCGGGAGTATTCTTAGCTATGTTTTATGAAAATTGGTCCAAGATGGCCGCCGCCACAAAATAGCGGATTACATATTTTTTCACAACTCCCTCAACATGGGTATCAAATTAAAGGTCTTGTCGTCAAGACCTTTCATTTTGACGTCTGTGTGTGTATGTGTGTGTGTGTCTGTCTGTTCCCCCGTAGCGCTCAAACGGTTGAACCGATTTGAATGCGGTTTTTTTTTGTTTGAAAGGTGAATTAGTCGGGAGTGTTCTTCTTCATGTTTGATGAAAATTGGTCCAAGATGGCCGCCGTCACAAAATGGCGGATTACATATTTTTTCACAACTCCCTCAATATGGGTATCAAATAAAAGGTCTTGTCATCAAGACCTTTGACCTTTGATGATTTTCATCAAACAAACAAAGCTAAAAACACTCCCGACTAATTCACCTTTCAAACAAAAAACCGCATTCAAATCGGTCCATCCGTTTGAGAGCTATGGGGGAACAGACAAACATACACACACACACACATAGAGAGACACGTCAAACTTATAACACCCCGTCGTTTTTGCGTCGGGGGTTAATAATATGAGGCGCCTTTTATTTCCTCATAGAGGGTGATGAAAAGTAGAGTGTATCACTCGGGCGCAATATATTTTTGGCTCGGGCGACGTACTTTGAATCCCTCGCTACGTTCAGGATTGTACTAAAGAATCCCTCGCTACGCTCGGGATTCTACTATACAATCCCTCACTTCGCTCTGGATTCAAAAAAGCGCCCTCGCCGTAAAAATATTATTTTGCTCCCTTATGATACAATCTACTATAGAATCTTATAGAGGATTCATATTATGGGTGTAGATAAAGTCTTGTATGCAACTGTTGATAATTAGGTATTAAAACACTCATGTGATACTATTATCACATTCGGCTTCGCCTTATGTGATAAACCCACATTCGTGTTTTAATACCCCTTATTACACAACAGTTGCATAAATAACTATTATAAATAATTTTTTAAGTAATTTCAAGTAATTCTTTTTACTGAATAAAATTAATTTATAACAGTAATTTGAAGGTATAGTGCTTTTTTGGCTTATATGCAAGTCAGTAAAATATTATTTTAATTGATTGTAATAAACTGGTTGTGAAAAAAAAATCGTAAAACTGAAACTTTTAACCTTTAAGTACCGACGTACTATTTTAGTTACATAAGTACCGACGTGAGGTCTGCTAGACCACCATAGTTTTCCAATCGAAAACTTTTGTGTTTCTTATTATTCTTCTAAAAAAAATGTTTCTATGTATTGTTAAATATCTACTTATTCTAAAAGTAAAACAAAATGTAGAAGTTTTCACATTTATTACTGATTATAAGCATTATTATAGCAATCATAGATTCTTCGTTTGAAAAAATTAACTTCTATCTTAATAATTCATATGTATCAGTAATACTATTATTTTTTCTTAAAAACAACTTTTTCTTAAAGATTAATAGCTAGATAAATAATAAAAAATAAAAAACCTTAATAATCAGCAGTTTTCTCAAAAATCACAAGGTATCAAATTGCAGGAACTATCAAAGTTTACAAACAGTCTTTGCATAGGCCTACTGCATTGTAGGCACACGTGTTTCATACAAGTATCACAGTCTGTTCAGGTGCTGAATTATGGTCACTCTCCAGCAGTAAAATTTGGGTAGATATCCTCAGATTCGGACTCTGAGCTCTCATTTAGCCATTCCACTAAACATTCTTGGTGGTCTTTATATTGAAGCAGTGTTTGATATCTTTTCTTACCTACAGGAATACTTTTATTTTTATTTATGGCTGCCCGTTTCATGCCTGAAGAATCTGGCTGATCCATTGTTATAACTGACTGAAAATAAAAGAGAAAACAATATAATCTGAAAAAAAGTCGCATCCAAAAAAAGTTACATAAGTACCGACGAGTGGTCTGACAGACCACTCGTGATCTTATAAAAATCAAAACTTACCGAAATCGTACGCGCCGACGCTGCCACTCTGCAGGAACGCTGCTGGGCGACTTCCCGAGGGGTAGAGAGAAGCACAGGAGGATACTTTTTCGCTAACATAGGTAATCAGACTTTTCGACCTCTCGAGGTGTCTGTCAGACCACACGTCGGTACTTAAAGGTTAAAGGAATTTACTTTCAAAAATTCAATTAAAAATTATTATTACAATAAAAACAACAAAAATAAATACAATAAACAGTTTCGGTGAATTATCAAATCAAGAAATAAAGAAAATAATTTCAATCTATGATCACATAATTTCATCGTTAACGCGTTTCTGTTCATTACGCACAATATATTTTGACACTTTTGAGAAAAATAAAGCAAACTGTTAGGCCCACTTGCCCCAAACTAGTTAATATTGTTACTGAAATGTTGTAACTCTGTCACTTTTAACAATTTTATACTAGGATTGACATAAAAACGTCAGTTGGTTCAAGTGGACCTTAAAATATTATCCTTCGTCGTCGTTAGGCGACAGACGTTTACTGCTGAACATAGGTCTCTTGTAGAGACCTCTACGCGCCGCAATTTTGCGCCTCTTATATCTAGTGGCTTTCAGCAACTCCTCGGGTCGTCGAGAGCTACTGGATATTAAATTAATATTTCCAATTTAAATTGCCATCTCCCGAGGCACATAAATCATGATTCAGCACGAGCCAACAAATCAATCGATCGCACTTAACGATTCAATTAAAATCCAAAAGGTAACAGAGCACCAATAAAATCCTTATATCTCCGCCCTAACATGAGACGCCATAAATAACAAGGGGACGAATATTTGAAATATCGACTACGGGTCAGGTGTAATCGATATCGGGATTCAAACAAGGACATCACTTGAACACTCGTTGGAACCGGTACCAGAGTGATACATTACTGGGGATAAAAATATTTCTCCACATAAGAAACCTGTTGCTGAAAGATATGAAGGAGAGAGCTTAGGCCGTACTTTCACGTCCAGATGAACTATCTCACTTCAATATATCACTGCTCGTTCGGGTGTAAAAGGGATGGGGAATGTTTTTGTTTGGCTGATTTATTTTTAAACTAGTAGACCTGCCCTGGCTTTGGCTTTTGATAACCGACAGCATCACTACATTATAAAACAAAGTCCCCCGCCGCGCCGCATCTCTCTATCTGTTCGAGATAAACTCAAAAACTACTGAACAGATTTTCATGCGGTTTCCACCAATAGACAGAGTGATTCATGATTAAGGTTTAAATGTATAATTTGTTAAGGTTTTGTGTAAATTGGTTGAAATATAACGATAATAATTATTGTTGAAAATGACTGAAAAAGTCATGCGGGAGCTCTCATCGAAAACGCTGCCCCTTTGAGATATAACAAAATAATGTATATTGTCTCGTTGCTCTAGTGGTTAGCATTTTGACTGCAGATCACGAGGTCACGGGCTCGGTTCCCGGGTCGGGCAATTAATTGTTAGGTATTAGGTTTTTCTGTCAAGAAATTCTCAGTGCCAGCCCGGAGTTGGTAGTTGGTGGTGCCCCGGAGGCAGTCGCTCCCGGTTATTATCACTATAATGTGATAATAGTCGTTAAAGCCCGCCAACCCGCATCGGGGCAGCATGGCGGATCTAAGCTCTAAATTCTTCTCTCCTATGAGAGAGGAGGCCTGTGCCCAGCAGTGGGGTAGTAGCATGTAATTAACACTCGTGCGAAGCCGGAACGAGTCGCTCTATCGAGTAAAATATTGGTCGAAAGGCCCGGGTCTAAAACTTTGAACCAATTTTAAGCGAAATAAGTACGTCTAGAACTGAGATTAAAAGTGAAAGCTAGTACCGTTAGCAAACACTGAAACACCATTATTAAGTCACTAGAGAATGCCCGCGGCTTCGCCCGCGTGAGTTTCGGTTTTTCACAAATCCCGAGGGAATCGTGGATTTCTGGTTCCCGTTCCGGTCCCTTTTCCAACTTTTATACCTACTTTCAAGAAAGTTTGCTATAGTAATCTACCTATAGCTGTAGCTATAGATTTCGGTTTTTTCAAAATCCCGTGGGAACTGTGGATTTTTCCAGGATAAAAGGTAGCCTATATTTTAAGTCAAAGCATAATCTATCTCCATTCAAAATTGCAGCCAAATCGGTTCAGTAGTTGCGGCGTGATTGAGTAACAAACATCCAAACATCCAAACATCTAAACATCCAAACATCCAAACATCCACACTTTCACATTTATAATATTAGTAGGATTCAACGCTCCCGGTTAGGTTCAATTAGTTGGGCCGGGACAAAATTAAACCGGAGTCCGAGCTTGAATAAGATTATCGCCAGTATACCTACTACCATTAAATTAATGATATTTGTTTAAAAAATCCATTCTTCTCTTCGGGATTTCGACTGTCTGATTTTGATATATTTTGATTATTTCTATAATTACCGAGATCAAGGCTTAGGGATTCTTCCTTGAAGGCTCTCAATCGCGACCCATACAAACGAAGTTAGATGCTTATTTTATTATTAATCAATTAAATTTTGCACACACGCTCTAGTAACGAATACAACTACTTACAATAAAAAATAACGGTATTAGTTTCTAGAGCGTGTCTACATAAAATTGCGTGTGATTGGTTTAATATTCATACAAAATTCAAAGTTTGTTTGTTTGAAGAAACTTCAGAAAAGCCGAATTCAGACTTTCAAAGTCAGTCATCCATCCACTTATGTTAACTCTTCTTAGGCGGCGTTCACACGTACCACTAACATAACCACGCCACAACGCAGCGACAACAAGTAGGTATAAATTAAAAATTTGAAAAACCCCCGACCTTCGCCATTTTGTGGCGGTGGCCATCTTGGACCGATTTTCATCAAGCGTTATGGCTGCGACGATGAGGTCGGTTTCATCCACATTTTCACAGCAAAATATGAATAAACTATACATTTTCATACAAATTGGCACCCGCCCACATAATAATGTGGTTGTGGAACGGTTGTGGATGTGGTACGTAAGAATGTGCCCTTACTCGGGGTTTTGTGCCTTTACATATTAATAATTTTATTATATAATTTTAATACGTTACATAATTTTACAATTACACATTATATAATTTTAATAGTAGGTCTATTTCTATACCATATACACCTACATTAGAACTATTTTCATTCAAAAGCAAACTTGTGAACAATTTCTAGTTTTAGACAAAATCAGAAAAGGGTCGAAAACTTTGGAGTAGAAAAGTTTTTCTTGTCTAGATAAAAGCGTGTGCCCATAGGGAATATAAAGTGCAGAAAAGAGATAGACGTATTGAAAATATATTTGCGCAAAAGTATATTTTGTATATACCTTACCTTTTGTGGTAAATTTTACATAGGTAATATTCAATGGTGCAAAGTCTATATTTGATGATAACATTAAGAAGATAAAATTCAAATATCTTCTTTACTAACGTAAAGACGGTGATCCAATTAATTAGATTTTGTACAAAGAAGATTTAAAGGTATTTAAAGCTAATTTTTGGGAGTAGGTAGGTAATTATTTTCAAACTATTTATAATTTCAAGCCTTTGGTCACACGGTGCGAGTTAGCTAATATAGTCCAGTAATCCTTACTAAGTGATTATAGCATTAATTAATACTAATAGAGACATTTTTCTGACATTTAGTTTGGTTTATATCACTTTTTTCTTGTTCTTCGTGTGCCTTTCTATAACTTAAACACTGCAGTCAGTTTTTTGTACTTCTCCTTTTCCATTGCTAGACGATATAGTACTACGACTGTCTTATTGCCATGGTTCACGATTTCTTCCAATCTCTCTTTTTTGCAATTTTCCCCATCATAACAGTCTGTAGCGGGTGGTACCTATCAATCTATCTTCTATCTATTCTATACATATAATAAAATCGTAGAATTGCCGTATCTGTACATTGAAGATTTTTGCAAAATAATAACTGGGGGATGTTAAGGATAAGATCCGGATAAGAATAGAACGTAAAAAAGCTATTTTTTAAATTTTTGTCTGTTTGTCTGTTTGTCTGTTTGTCTGTTTATCTGTTTGTCTGTATGTTTGTGCGCGCATCACGCAAAAACTACTGAATGGATTGAAACGAAACTTGGTACGATTTAAGTTCATACTACGGAGTAACATATAGGATACTTTTTATCCCGAAATTCAGCACGGTTCCCTAGGGAGAGGGGATGAAAATCAAAACGTGTATTTAGCTGTAATTCAATAACGCGTGGTCCGATTTCATTCATTCTTTTTTTGTTAGAAAGTAGATACCTTAAAGATTACCGACTAATCTCTAAAAGACTGGATCGATTTTGATAGGACTTTCACTGGCGGATGTTTACATTTTGATCTACCTAAACATCCGCCAGTGAACTTTTAACAGTTTTTAGCATGATAGGAGCTTAGGAAAAACAAAATGATTCCTACGGAATTTTTAAAAACCAATATAATATATCCACGCGAACGAAGTCGCGGGTATCCGCTCGTTTTCAATAAATAGCATTATTATGAGTACTAATCCATCCCATCCAATACTAGGTCAATAAGGGTATCATGTGAAGGTTTTGTTATATACCTAACGGGTACTCATTATTATTAGTACTATGAAAATCTTAAAAGTAACAAAGTATTCTCTACCTTTCATTTCCTGACTTGCATTTTCGCGAGTAACTCGCGTGGTATAAACTGTCCTTAATATTTAAATACTTTTTATCTCTAAAGAAGTTTGCAGAGATCCTGCAATTGGTGATTAAGAAAAAATTTAAAACAAGTTATCAAACTTAATTAAGTTTGCCGACAAAGTTGTAACTGCAATGATACAAGTTGAGTCGGTTTTACTTAGTTATGTTGGAGGAACTTTACGTCACTCGTCTTTTTAGTTTCTTTTTCTATATTATTATACCTACTTAAATTAGTCGTATTATTAAATTGATTATTTATTTATATAACAGTTTATTTACATAGTGAGATGTATTAGAATATTTACTTTAAGTCATAAAACAACGTATACCTACTTGTTAAAAATGTATTCTTTCTTTTACTTTGCCGTTGGGGAAAAATATCTGAAAAATGAAAAAAAAAAAAAACATAGGCATGTTACATGTAATACATCACATAAAACGGGAGATCTAGTCGCTAGTCGTTAATAGGGACGCGGCCAATACGGAATCAATTTTGCAGTCAGCCAACCGATATATTGAGTTTTGGGAGCGCAAGGCGTCGAGGGTGGCCGATGTGACCTAGTAAACTCGACGAGGAAATATCGCTTTTTGGAAATATGGGAATATGATAATAATTTGCAATAATAGTATTTGCCAAAAACAAAATTATGACTTCACTTCACACTAATATTATAAAGGCGAAAGTTTGACTTTTTGTCCTGGAAAAATCCACAGTTTCCACGGGATTTTGAAAAAACCGAAATCTATAGCTACAGCTATAGGTAGACTACTATAGCAAACTTCGTTGAAAGTAGGTGTAAAGGTTGGAAAAAGGAGCGGGAACGGGAACTGGAAATCCACGATTCCCTCGGGATTTGTGAAAAATCTAAATTCCCGCGGGCGAAGCCGCGGGCAGAAGCTAGTCTAAACATAACGTGAGTAAATATTGTGTCTTCATTATTTTCTTTCAAAAAAACGACAGCTTTGAAGGTTGGAGAAAAAGAAGAGGAAGGTTTTTACGTATTACCTACGTTACTATAAGTACTCCTAACTACCTTGTAACAAGCAACATCTAGGTACTTTTGCAGACAACAGAGCAATAGAGTTTTACTTGTGTCACAAAATCCGCATAATACCTATCTCTGCTATGAATCTCTAATGACAATCAACAGTTATCATAGTTAAGTGCAAGAAAAAATTGTTACTCACTAAACATTATTTTGCAGGTGCCTACATCTGAAGTTACAAAATTGCGCCTTAACAACTTGTTATAATCTCAGTTGCAAACTAGCAAAAACATATTACCTAAGTTTATAAGAGCTTCGCAAACATGCACGACATGAAATTTAACATGCTTTAGCCTTTAACGCCTGCAGCTCTGCGAAAATTAGGTAGGTAAAGTTAAACCTAACGGAGATTTTTTAAAGCGTAGCTTTCTTTACGGATGTGTGAGTGATTGGATCGCTTGAATCTCGCACCTCCTTGGCTGGACAGCGTGCGTTGTTTACCACATGATGAAGTAGTAAACAACGCGCGCTGTCCAGCCAAAGAGGTGCGGCGATTGAGACCGGACGGATATCTTATGGCTTTTTCTTTTAGTGCGCTAAGGTTTCTGGCGTTTTACACAACAACAAAGCACAATTGCAAGCCCCGTTGGTCTAGTGGTTCGCGTATTCGACTGCAGAACACGAGGTCTCGGGTTCGATTCCCGGGTCGGGCAAATAATTGTTAGGTATTGGAATTTTCTGTCAAGAAATTTTCAGTGCCAGCCCGGAGTTGGTAGTTGGCGGTGTTTCACCCCCGTGCCTCGGAGAGCACGTTAAGCAGTCGGTCCCGGTTATTATTATCACTATCATGTGACAATAGTCGTTAAAGCCCGCCAACCCGCATTGGCCCAGCGCGGTGGATCTAAGCTCTAAATCCCTCTCTCCTCTGAGAGAGGAGGCCTGTGCCCAGCAGTAGGACGTTAAAAGGCTCTAGTGGCTTCCTGTCGCGACCGTTTTACATATAGGTATCACTGTTACTATTAGGTACCTATACTTTTATGAAGTGTCAAAAGTGTGACAGAACTCTAGATCGTCGACAGTGTGATAGACACCTAAACCGAACAAACCCACCCAACATTGTCACTAGATCATTAGATTATTATAGATAGAGATAGATTAGATTAGACAGAAGTGAGAAATCAATCAAGCGCACGAATGCGACATAACATGCGCGTGAAGCGTCAACTACAAACACCGCACTATGTTACACCGGTGTATAGCAATTGGGACGCTACACAGCACACTACCACTATGTTACACCGGTATTATAGGACGTAGACGCAACATAATGAAGGCGAACCCGGTTAACGGCCGTCAGGCGGAACAATTGCATCTTCGCACCGAGCGACGACGCCCTTCGCACACGGCGTATAGTTTACCATGCACTCGGGCGTGGCACACGGTAATTTTCGCTGAATTTCGAGCGAAGTTACCTAGTACTCATACCTCATATTTCTCGCTGTACAATACAGTTTTTGGAGACATTTTGAGGCACATAGTTCAGAGAACCTAGTCAGTAGACCTTCCCGCTAAGTGGACTGACGACATCTGGCGAGTCGTAGGAAACCACTTAACACAAGCGGCAAAATACACACATGTATAAATTAAAAATTTAAATAACCCCCGACATTCGTCATTTTGTGGCGGCGGCCATCTTGAATTTGCAATAGTGCTATTCTACTAGTCAAGCCCTTTTATTTGATACCTATATTAAGGGGGTTGTGAAAAAATATATAATCTGCCATTTTGTAGCGGCGGCCATCTTGGATCGATTTTCATCAAACGTAGCTAACAACACTCTCGACTAACTCACCTTTCAAACAAAAAAAACCGCATTCAAATTAGTCCACCCGTTTGAGCGCTACAGGGGAACAGACAGACACACACACACACACACACACAGACACGTCAAACTTATAACACCCCGTCGTTTTTGCGTCGGGGGTTAATAATGAAGTGTCAATAATAATAATTATATTGGGTGTATGAGGTCCGCTCTCGGAAACGAAGTCAGGTGATGGTACTGATGATTACTGATAAGATACTATAAAAAAAACGTGAAAAAAAAATCGTTACAAAACAAAAATTACACTTTTTGTGCAATACCCGTTTTGAGGGGTTAAATAGAACTGTACTTGCAAAAACATTATTTGCTGTATTTTTTTAAAGTTTATTAGTTACATAATCCTTGCGTAATTAAAATAAAATCAGCTTACGCTGGAGGTCAACGAACGTAGTGTGACCTATTTACGTATCATTAGATACCTACAAAATCGCGCGCGCTTCAAAGCCGATACCTATCATACAAGATTGTTTAGGTAGAATAATAGCACTAAGTTTTCGGGAGCGGTCTCCTTATACCCTGTATTATTTTTGGACAGGGTAAATGTACGTAGGTGTACGTACTAGATACCTACAGACAATGTACGTAGGTACTAGGTACCAACCTAAAACCTTTGCTATTTTCAGTAAACAATTACATTAGCAAGTGTAAACAACGTTTCCGGTCTGAACTGCTTCCAACCGATCCAGACTGGACGTATACAATGTAACAGCTGCGAGACGTAATTCCTTGCCCTCTGTACGTTGCCGCATGGGAGATCTTGGTCCCTACCTAACTACACCTAGGTTATCTAAAGATATCCGGTGCGTTATTGGTTTCATTCTTACACGTGGTTTATGAAGTAATGGAAGAAAAGAAAAAAAGAGAAAACAAGTATAAATTAAAAATTTAAAAAACCTCCGACGTTCGCCATTTTGTGGTGGCGGCCATCTTGGATTTCATAATGCTATTCTACTAGTCAAGCCCTTTCATTTGATACCCATATTGAGGGTGTTGTGATAAAATATGTAATCCGCCATTTTGTAGCGGCGGCCATCTTGGACCGATTTTCATCAAACATAGCTAACAACACTCTCGACTAATTCACCTTTCAAACAAAAAAAACCGCATTCAAATCGGTCCACCCGTTTGAGTGCCACAGGGGAACAGACAGACAGACACACACACACACACACACACACAGACACGTCAAACTTATAACACCCCGTCGTTTTTGCGTCGGGGGTTAAAAAAGAAAAAATCAACTCAAAAATAGTTGATTTTTGGAGGATATAAAACAACTCTCTTATAGTCAAATATTTATGTCAGTTTGTATTGGCCCTTGAATTTCTTTGAACTGACATTGCTTCGTAATGCATCGTCCCGGAAAAGTGTTTCCCGGGAATGAAGTCGCTGTCAACAAGTAGTCAGTAAATAAAATTCGTGTAAATACACACACTGGCATGCGTCACGGCCGGAACTTGCCGGACGCGCTGCCGCGCTTCTAGATATTGTCTTTAAAAATGTTTTAAGCTTTAATTTATTTTGCTTTCAATGTTGATCACATTCATAGATTTATAGAATTTTACATCGTATCTGCGAATTTGTTTTTCACGGATTTTGATGAGTGACAGCATACATCTAACACATTATTGATTGAAGGACTTGCGATCTCTTTGATCAAATAAAATAGTTCCTTTCATATGAAAATACTAGGTTCTGCCCGCAGCTTCGCCCGCGTAAATTTCGGTTTTTCACAAATTCCGAGGAAATCGTGGATTTCCGGTTCCCGTTCCCGCTCCCTTTACCAACCTTTATAACTACTTTCAAGGAAGTTTTCTATAGTAATCTACCTATAGCTGTAGTTATAAAGTTCGTTTTTTTCCAAAACATCCAAAATCCCGTGGGAGCTGTGAATTTTTCCAGGTTAAAAAGCAGTCTGTGTTAAATCAGGGCATAATCTATCACTATTCAAATCGGTTTTCAGCCAAATCGGTTTAGTAGCGGCGTTAAAGAGTAACAAACACACACACACACACACACAAACTCTCGCCTATATAATAAAGTGTGATAATTAGACATTAGACAGGATAAGCCAATACAAAAATATTTGGGTACGAGCGGATACCCGCGACTTCGTTCGCGTGTATATTGATTTTAATAATCCCGTGGGAATCATTTTGTTTTTCCTATGCTCCTTTGAGCTTAAACCTTGCTAAAAACTGTTAAAAGTTCACTGGCGGATGTTTAGGTACATCAAAATGTAAATATCCGCCAGTGAAAGTCCCATCAAAATCGGTCCAGCCTTTCTGAGATAAGCCAGTAGTCTTTAAAGTATCTACTTTCTAACAAAAAAAGAATGAATGAAATCGGACCACCCGTTAACGAATTACAGCTAATTACACATTTTGCCTTTCATCCCCTCTCCCAAGGGAACCGTGCTGAATTTCGGGATAAAAAGTATCCTATATGTTACTCCATAGTATTAGCTTAAATCATGCCGAGTTTCATTTCAATCCATTCAGTAGTTTTTACGTGATGCGCGCACAAACATACAGACAAACAGACAAACAGATAAACAGATAAACAGACAAACACAAAAACAGACAAACAGACAAAAATTTCAAAAATAGCTTTTTTACGTTCTATTACTTATCCCTAACATCCCCCAGTTATTATTTTGCAAAAATCTTCAATGTACAGATACGGCAATTCTACGATTTTATTATATGTATAGAAGAAGATAGACAATAGAATAGAATAGAATAGAATAGAATAGAATAGAATAGAATAGAATAGAATAGAATAGAATAGAAAAGTTTTTTATTCAAATAAACTTTTACAAGTGCTTTTGAATCGTCGATTGAGTCTACCACAGGTTCGGAATGCAGTTCCAGCCGAGAAGAACCTGCAAGAAACTCGGCGGTTGCTCTTTTTTAAAAATAACATTATAACAATTATTATTATTAATGTACATGATTGAAATGCCGTCTCGCGCATTGCTGGAACGAGTTAAATCCAAGCTTTTTTATCGTTTATATAATCTTCAATTGTATAATAAGCTTTTTTTATGAGCATACTTTTAATAAAGTTCTTAAACTTGTGTAAAGGCAAGGCAATGGTCAATGATCGAATGGATTATAGCATTGAGATCAAGTGCAGAATCGAACAAGCCCGTGCAGCTTTTCGTAATATGGACAAGATACTCTGCGATCGCAATCTCAGCATTCCACTTCGCGTGAGAGTCGCACGCTGTTACGTTTTCTCTGTTCTTCTATATGGGGTCTAAACCTGGACACTTACGGAAACTCTTTGTAAGAAGATAGAGGCTTTCGAAATGTGGGTATATAGAAGAATGTTGAGAATTTCGTGGGTTCAGCGTGTCAAAAACACGACTGTACTACAGAGGCTACACAAAGACTTAGAAATCATGAAGACTATAAAAGTGCGGAAGCTAGAGCACTTTGGCCATATTATGAGAAACACCAAATATGACCTCCTGCAGCTCATAATTCAGGGCAAAATAGCCGGAAGAAGACCACCTGGCCGTAGAAGAACGTCCTGGCTGAAGAATTTACGCCAATGGTACGGGAAAAGTACCCGATCTCTGTTCCGTGCAGCAGCATCCAAAGTACAGATAGCCCTAATGGTTGCCAACCTCCGATAGGAGACGGCACTACAAGAAGAAGAATTAGGCATGTTGCTATCTAATTCCAACATATCAGGTATATATTATAATATATATTTCATCAACAAGGTAATATAATATTATTTCTTCACTTGATTACACATCATTGGAGGAATTGTTAGTTCCACGAGACGGCAACTTTAATCATAATTTTGTAATTAACGCGGTATTGAAGCCATCCATTTCACTTCTTGTAGCTAACATTAATTAAGATGTACTGCTTGCTCGTAGGCACATTTTGCTTCATAAATTTCATTAAAACCGAGTAATAATATATGTTTATATTCACGGCTATGAAATATTACACGACTCGAGTAATGTTGCGTGCAAAAATGTTCAAAATGAAACATTTATTTTTAACTACCGTTTAAAGAATGACATAATTAATAGTTCATAATACGAGTACAAGTGTGCTTTTTAGGTTATTAATTTCGTGTCGAAATTTTGAGCCCAAGCCATAGACGAGGGTTGTGACATTGTTGAGGTCTTTAGCACACTTCCGCCGCGAAACCATAGCCGTGACACAGCTGAAGTACCGCCATAGCTTATTTGTTATATCAAAAGCGACACTGCTTGTTCTAAAACAGAGGATTGCACATAATTATTGTGTCGCAATTTTTTTTTTTTTCAGGGGTGGTACACTACTGACTAAAATAGCATGCGGACATAAAGCAGAGGATTGCACATAATTATTGTGTCGCAATATTTTATTTTCAGGGGTGGTACTACTGACTAAAATAGCATGGGAAAGAGCTAAGGATTCACACGAAAATCTGTTTGTCATATAACGGATAAATCATGGGAGGGCTTTAGCGGTTTCTTGAAAGCTTAGCGGCAGCTTGAATTCTTAGTTTCTGCTACAGTCCTAAGAATTCAACTTATCAATGTTATCATCAGAAGCCCAAAGGTATAGATCATATTATTACTTGATCATTTTACTTTATTTGTTTGTTTAATTTAACTGTTAAAAAACCTTTGGTATAACAGTTAAGAGAGCAACACAATTTACATTCACTTTTAGCGCACAACAAATACAGCGAGGCTTTTTCACTCGGCCGTCACAGCCAATATCCGCAACAATAGACCCGTGCTTGTGTGTTCAATGTCAATAAACCATGCATTGATTCCGTTAAAGTTATTGAAAGTTTACTGAAATTCAATTTAGAACCGTGTGTATATTTTTACTACGTTTACATGTAGCGTAACATACATACAACATACATACATACAACATACATACAATACCAAGATACCCGTAAAGTTATTGAGGATCATGTTACTCTAAAGTGTAAGAGGTACCTCAAGAGTAACCTCAATGTCAATAAACCATGCATTCATTCCGTTAAAGTTATTGAAAGTTTGCTGAAATTCAATTTAGAGCCGTGTGTGTATATTCACTACGTTCACACGTAGCATAACATTTTGAATCTGAGGCGCTCTCAATACCAAGATACCCGTAAAGTTATTGAGGATCGTGTTACTCTATAGTGTAAGAGGTCATGTAAAATTTGGAACGATCTCCGATGGCTGATTCCAGGTTCATAGGACAAAATATACCCACTCTCCAATGCCAAATATGTCTGCCTGCGCTAAGGAGTGATTGAAGCCGGGATCGGGATTTTTTTTTAACTATTTTTTAAAAAATTCACGCGCGTTTTAAATTTTACTTTACTTTTAATTAAGGGAAGGGGTCACAGGCCTCAGTAGTGATACGAGATACACGCACTCAGACACACACATACATAGAGGGAGAGAGAGAAAGAGTGTAATATTTTTGCATGCCGATCCACGGCGGAGTATACTGCTGATATAAATATTTAATGTAACACCACCTACCTACTCAATCTATGTAAATAAAGGAATTGAATTTTTACGGAATGAACGATACTATTTCATAATTCCGAATAATTTCTCACGTCGCGATGGAAATAAACCAGACAGACGATCGCACAGTTTATTTTTTATCTGGGCCCGTGACGTCACAGGATTTAATTGTTTGCGCCAGTACGTGACGCGGTGACGGTCGGCCGCGCTCGGTGCGCGAAACCGCGACGTGTTTCACTGATGCTTTTTTAAGACCCCTCTCCCAGTTTCGCGCTATGGAAGTTTAGGTATCTAACGGCAGGTAGTCGGGCGGCGTGCTGCACGGACGACCACTTGCATATAGCGCGACCATGAATTTAGTTTTGGTACTTGTATTAAATATAAATTTCTAAATTATTTCTTTGATGTTGTAGTATTATATATATAATGTTTATTATAAAATATTTTTAATTAAATGACTTCGCGTGGGACTTTATCGAATAAGTATTTCATGAATCTACGTTGAACTTACAAAACAAAAGCGACCAGGATAATATGATGTTCTTCGCTATGAAGACATGCAGGGTTCCGTATTTATATCATAGGTGTCACGCATATTTAGCCTTCAACCATTTTTTTCTAAACTAACTAATAAAAGAAACAAATACCTTTTTAATTATTTAACAATTACCTACCAATTATTATTATTATTATATTTCAAATCATCTGTCTGAAAATAACATGACAGAGCTGTTGCATTGCACCTGTTGAAGTTCTTGAATACCTTTTCTGATAAGAGTAGGTACAATTATTTAAAGTTTACCAATAGAACAATAAAAAGTATGCAATCTTTGTTTACTGCTAAAATGTCGGTTTAGTCAGAAGTGCAAGTGCGACTTTTATTATAGTAACAAGCGGATACCCGCGACTTCGTTCGCGTGGATATATATTGGTTTTTAAAAATCCCGTGGGAATCATTTTGTTTTTCCTAAGCTCCTTTGAGCTCATATCATGCTAAAACCTGTTAAAAGTTAACTGGCGGATGTTTAGGTAGATCAAAATGTAAACATCCACCAGTGAAAGTCCCATCAAAATCGATCCAGCCTTTTAGAAAATAGTCGGTAATCTCTAAAGTATCTACTTTCTAACAAAAAAAGAATGAATGAAATCGGATCACGCGTTATTGAATTATAGCTAAATACACGTTTTGACTTTCATCCCCTCTCCCTAGGAAACCGTGCTGAATTTCGGGATAAAAAGTATATAGTATATAAGATAGATATATTACTCCGTAGTATAAACTTAAATCGTACCAAGTTTCGTTGTTTCAATCCATTCAGTAGTTTTTGCGTGATGCGCGCACACGAAACATACAGACAAATAGACAAACAGATAAACAGACAAACAGACAAAAATTTCAAAAATAGCTTTTATCGTTCTATTACTCAACCCTAACATTTCCCAGTTATTATTTTGCAAAATTCTCTAATGTACAGATACGGCAAATCTACGATTTTATTATATGTAGAGATAGATGATAATATCTTCAAAAAAAAAAATGACGGCCATCTTGGATTTCAAAATGGATACTTTAGTATTAGTTTATAATATCATATTTCCGTGACTGTCCTGGGTGCTATGCTGTAATTTCACTTATTTAAAAAAATACTCACGCATATTTTTTAGAAAAATATTCATGCTCAAAACTTTGCAGTCGTTGTATAAATTAGTGTTTACACGACTCTCGTACGTGCATCTGGATGGTGGCAAAAACTGCACAGGTCCTACCCTAACGAGCGCCGGGCGCATACTAAATAAGCGAAGACATTGCATAGCTATTTATTGTAATTTAGGGGGATGTTTAATAAGTTTTTATGTTTGATCAAATAAATGGATTGTTAATTAAACTATATATATAGATTCGTTAAAGAACGTAGTTTATTTATACATAAAAATTTTATTGAATTTATGCTTTTTTCAATACAAAAAATCGTGTTAAAGTAACCGTATAATTCGGGAAATTTGGCGGAAGTTCTTTTTTTTTTAACCATTAATTTGATTAAAAATCTATATTCTGCTCTGTAATGTGTCAATAGGACTATATGTCTGATATTTAAGTATTTTTTTCAAGTAAATTAGATGACTTTTAAGGACAGATATAGAGCTTCAAAGTTGAGTCTGTTATTTATTTTATTAAAACGAGGTGTGGGAAATTGATCATTACAAAATAAATAAAATAGTTTTTGTAAATATGGTCTGACAAATGTCAATATGAAGGATTAGTTTATTTAAAACATGTATTGAAATGTGTGAAAGTCTCTCCTACGATGCTAAATTTGGAGCTTGAAATCTTAGATTTTTCAGAGAAAAGGTAAAACTGCTCTTAACCCACGACGCAAAAACGACGGGGTGGTATAAGTTTGAAGTGTCTGTATGTGTGTCTGTCTGTTCCACCATAATGCTCAAACGAGTGAATCGATTTGAATGCGGTTTTTTGTTTGAAAGGTGAATTAGTCGGGAGTGTGTATGTTTGATGAAAATTGGTCCAAGATGGCCGCCACCACAAAATGGCGGATTACATAATATTTTTTCACAACTCCCTCAATATTGGGTATCAAATGAAAGGGCTTCACTAGTAGAATAGCACTATGCAAATCCAAGATGGCCGCCACCACAAAATGGCGAACATCGGGAGTTTTTAAATTTTTAATTAATACTTGTTAGTGTAGTGTAATATTATTGTGTTCTGTATACTTAGTACGAATTCGCACATCTAGACAACGTTGATACACTTCGTGTATTGAAATTGAAAGACTAAGTATAATAAATAGTAAAAAGTACAGTAAAAATAATTTTCAAGCCACGTTTATTACCGTTGCATGTGCAGATTTTTTGAGCAAATTGTATTGAAAAAACTAAATTGTTTCTCTATCAACTACATGGTCACTCATAACTTCAATTTAACATTTTCATCTTCTTCTTCTTCTTTAGGTGCCTCTCCGACTAGCGAAGGTTGGCTGTCAGAATGTTATATTTTTCCATGTCTCTTGCGAGGCTAAACAGCTGGGCGGCACTCGCTATCCCAGTCCACTCCCTGATGTTGCGCAACCAAGACTTCCTCTTGCGACCGATGCGCCTCTTGCCTGCCACTTTGCCCATCATTATAAGTTGCAGGAGTCTGTATCTGTCATGTCTTAGCACATGCCCCAGATAAGCAACCTTTCTCTTTTTGACGGTTTGCCAAAGTTCACGTTGACAACAAACTCGTCGCAAGACTTCCTCGTTGGTAACCTTTGTTGGTAACCTCGTTGGTAACATTTTCATAGTTAAACATAATTAATTCTGTCTACGTATCAGTAGCATAGGTATAAGTAGCACGTATCACACACATTATTGTGAAGCTACTAACTAATTTAAAGTATAGATTTTTATTTGTGAAAATTGAATTACGTACCATGACCAATTTTTACAATCCAATAAATTGTTCCTTTGAAACAAATTTTCCTCGTCGAATCTTTATTAAACACGTCTCGCCAAAGGAAAATAATATCTAGCCACTTGATTACAATTCAAAGCCTATGGCTCTACGATCACAAAGTGAAGCAGTGCCAAATTAATTTCAACCTTATTTTTATATGAAATATAGTTGCAGATTAATTTATCGTTAAATCAGGGTAGAGGGAAACCACAAAACTGTTGTACTGGGATATTGCTTAAAGTTCTGTTACGAGAAGCCTAAAAATTTTCGAGGGAAACTTAACATCGTTTTAGATGTTGCTGATACTAAAATACACCTCAATATTATTAAAATAGAGTGCATTATTAAATAACATTAATAATTGGGATATAGGTATGCCTGATTAGCTTATACATAATATATCGATTATATATAAGCAAACAAAGTAGTACACATACATATTATACATAATTATACTCACACTAGCTTTGTCCGGGTAGATTAAGGTGTTTTAAAAATGCCGCGTTATTGATTTTTCGGGATAAAAAGTATTCTATTAGGGATCGCCCCTAATAGAATACTTTTTGACGTAATAATACTTTACGTCAGTGGGGCCGATCTATAAATTAGTGATAAATTACGCGATGACGTGAGATGTACGTATGACGACCTCCCTGGCGCAGTGGTGAGCGCTTTATAAGTGGGAGGTCCTGGGTTCGATTCCCGGTAGGGGCAATTTGAGATTTTATAATTTCTAAATTCTCTCTGGTCTGGTCTGTTGGGAGGCTTAAGCCGTGGCTGGTTACCACCCTACCAAAAAAGCCGTGCCGCCAAGCGATTTAGCGTTCCGGTACGATGTCGTGTAGAAACCGATCAGGGGTATGCACTATGCATACCTCTTCCAAGTTAGCCGGCTTCCATCTTAAACTGCATCATCACTTACCATCAGGTGAGATTGCAGTCAAGGGCTAACTTATAGTTGAATAAAAAAAATACGTTAACGTTAAGGGGTGGGGAGGGGGTCAATGAATTGTGACATTGTGTAACAAGGGGGTGGGAGGAGCCATAAATTTTGTGACGTCACATTTCAAAATCTATTATATATGTATATTTAAAGTAGGTAGGTACTATTAAAACACGAAATATGAACTGTTAAAGAAAATTTAGATGTAAAATTGCAAAGTATGTGACGTCACACTAGGTTTGTTTACTAATGTGACCTGTGTATGATGTGTGTGAGCTGTGACAAGGACGGGGGAGGGATCAAAAATCATGAAAATTGTGTGACGTAATTTACGGATAGACTCTTATGCCATACAAACTTAATAATTTTCCGGAATAAAAAATATCCTATTAGCTTCTCCAGAATGCAAACTGTCTCAAAAACAGAATGCATTGACATTGACTCAAAGACAGTTGACATAATATTATGTCAACTGTCTTTGAGCCTGCAAAGCTCAAATGATATGTAAGCTCCGTGTCACACAGTGGGCGTTGGAGAGAGTTGCTTGTACTATATGCTCGAAGTTTTTTGTGTGATCAAATCCGAAATGAGGAGATAGTTATGTAGAAGTACCAAAGTTAGCGACATAACTCAATAGGTGATGTTACAATTCCAAGTTGCTGCAATGGCGACCTCGCACCAGAAAACGCTTTGTAAAACCCCAGGTATATACTAACTCTGAAAACATAAGCGGCACAGGACAACGGCTTGTGGAAGTCCCTACGAGAGACCTATTCAGCAGAGGAAGTCTAACTACTACCACTATACCACTACAACCTTTAACGTCCCACAACTGGGCACAGGCCTCCATTCTCATAGGAGAGAGGGATTAAGAGCTTAAACCCACCAAGCTTCTCCAAGCGGGTTGACGGACTTTAACAACTATTGTCTTATGATAGTGATAATAACCGGACCGACTGCTTAACGTGCTCTCCGAGGCACGGGGGTGAAACACCGCCAACTACAAACCCCGGGCTGGCACTGGATATTTCTTGACAGAAAAACCCAATACCTAAATATTTTTGTCCGACCCGCGGGTTCGATTCCCGCGGGAATCGAACCTGGGACCTCGTGATCTGCAGTCGAATATGCTATGTCTATCGGTTAACGTAAAATAGACGAAATAATATCTAGAAAATATAATATTGTACACCAATATTCTTACACTTTCTCTATGCAAATATCCAGAGAGCCTGATAATAATATAATCATGACATATTAACCTGCCATATTAAATTGGTATAAACAGGCGGCTAGCGGCAAAGTTCGGGCCCAAATTGACCATGTTTTAATCTTGTAAGAATTATAACGGTTAAGGTCTGATGACACGAGTCTCCTGAGTAACCTTACAACTAGGGTTGCCAACATTTTTGCGCTGATGATAATAATAATCCTACTAATATTATAAATGTGAAAGTGTGGATGTTTGGATATTTAGATGTTTAGATGTTTATAATATGTTTGGATGTTTGCATGTTTGTTACTCTATAACGTCGCAACTACTGAACCGATTTGGCTGAAATTTTGAATGGAGATAGATTATGCCCTGACTACTTTTTATCCTGGAAAAATCCACAGTTTCCGCGGGATTTTGAAAAACCCAAAATCTATATCTACAGCTATAGGTAGATTACTATAGCAAACTTCCTTGAAAATAGTTATAAAGGTTGGAAAAGAGAGCGGAAACGGAAACCAGATATTCACGATTCCCTCAGGATTTGTGAAAAATGGAAATTCACGTGGGTGAAGCCGCGGGCAAAAGCTAGTAATTAGTAATATTAAAAACACAATTTTCGGAGATAAAAAGTAGCCTACGTCCATCCCCCAGATGTAAGCTAACTCTGTACCAAATTTGATCAAATCGGTTAAACTGTTGTGCCGTTAAAAGCTAGCAGACAGACAGACATACTGACTGACAGAAAGACAGATAGACAGACAGATACACTTTCGCATTTATAATATTAGTATGGATTGTGTAAGCGGCGTTAATATCGTTGTTGTTCTTGTCAGTAGCGCGTTCGCTAGTATGAAGTGTCGGGGGTGTGTCAGATAGGGTATCGATCAACAGTATCGAGCAATAAATAACAATAAATTCGTACTCCATAGCAACAGAAAACAATTCGAGCGGAGTTATTGCCTCGTAATTGTACGTATTCAAAGTGAACGTAAAGTTTGCCGAAAGGTGGCGTGATTGCTTCATAAAAGACCCACCCCTATAGGAGCGAGAACATTCACCTTTATAGCAGTTTAAATGGCAAACAGTTATTGGTCTTCGTCGTTCCTGGTTCGGATGTGGTTTATTAATTTCTTTATAGGTTTCGAATGTTGTTTATATTTGCGAGCCGAGGTTTTCTTCGTGAGCTATTTCGAACATTTTGTACGCACACCCCTGACACTGCACACTAGCGAAATGCTAAATTCAGTTGGTAGGAGATTGTTATTCAAATGAGAATCGAACTTCGTTTGTATGGAGTATTTTTTTTTTATTCATCTACAAGTTAGCCCTTGACTGCGATCTCACCGGATGGTAAGTGACGATACAGTCTAAGGCGCAAGCGGGTTAACTTGGAAAAGGTATGGCAGTTTTTATTAAACCTATAATATATATACCCCTTATCGGTTTCTACGCGGCATCGTACCAGAACGCTAAATCGCTTGGCGGCACGGCTTTGTCGGTAGGGTGATGACTAGCCTCGGCTGAAGCCTGTAACCAGCCCGTCTAGCGACAATTTAGAAATTATAAAATCCCATATTGCCACTGCCGGTAATCGAACCCGGGACTTCACGCTTACACGACCACCATTCCCCACTGCGGCAGGGAGATCGTCAAAGAACCTTCTCTTCAAAAATCCGAGAATACGTCATAAAACACATAAAACACCATCCAGCACAAAGTTCGCGCCATCCACACTCGCATCTTAATTGTAGCGTCAAGCTCACGACGACGCATAAAATATTTTACGTCTTCAAAAAATATAGCAGCCGAGTTCCCGGGATGAGCGGATATAAAAAAGTCGTCAGCGTAAAGCCCGGATGTTTGCTAATAAAGGAATCGGGACTCCGGGAAGTAGGTACCCACGGGGATATCTGAGTTTTATTATTACGCGCGCTAATGTCGTGGGCTAATAGAAGATTTTTAGGATGTACAAGCGGATACCCGCGACTTCGTTCGCGTATTTCGATTTTAAAAATCCCTTGGGAATCATTTTGTTTTTTCTAAGCTCCTTTGGGCTCATACCTTGCTAATAACTGTTAAAACTTCACTGGCGGATGTTTAGGTATATCAATATGTAAACATCCGCCAGTAAAAGTCCCATCAAAATCGATTTCAGAGATTATTTGGTAATTTCTAAAGTATCTGCTTTTTAACAAAAAAGGAATTAATGAAATCGGACCACGCGTTAATGAATTAGGTCTAATTACACATTTTGACTTTCATCCCGTACCGTGCTGAATTTCGGAATAAAAGTATCCTAACTATATGTTACTCCGTAGTATGAACTTAAATCGTACCAAGTTTCATTTCAATCCATTCAGTAGTTTTTGCGTGATGCGCGCACAAACATACAGACAAACAGACAAAAATTTCAAAAATTAGCTATGTTGCGTTCTATTACTTATCCCTAACATCCCCCAGTTATTATTTTGCAAAAATCTTTAATGTACAGATACGCCTAGTCTACGATATTATTATATGTATAGATGTACTGAGGTTTATTTTTGGTTTGAATAAAATTCTATTAATATTTTGAACATTTAAAGTTGAGTTGAAATTGAAATAACTGCCAATACACCATAATATCTGTACTTATATAATTTATTATGTACATAAGTTCTGGAGCTTGTTATTTACTTAATTATCCACTAAATATAGGCATCACCTGCGCCTAACATCCATTAATTTCATGATACAAGTCAACACAAATTCGAGTCATTATATCACTTGAAATATAACAATTATATTACCCCACTCTTAAGTTCAAAGTTACTTGCACGCTCTAACATAGTTTTGTAGTTCGCAGTCTAAAGTTCAAATTTCGAAACAGAGAGAGTTCAGAGTGCTTAGTCTAAGATCGGAGCACTCGAAAACGAACTCGAAAACTATTGATCGATTTCAGAGTAAAATAGACCTAAAATGGCTTGTATTAAGGTTTGAGTTCGCCAATACATTCAGCATTCGAACACAACGAGCGCCCCAAGCAGAAATGTTGTGAAATACATATTCGAACTATGGAATTACGACTTTAAAATACGAGTATTTGAGTTCATTTTGCTCTGAATTCACTTGTGATTCGATCAATAGTTTTCGAGTTCGTTTTCGAGTGCTCCGATCTTAGACTAAGCACTCAGTTGAATTTGATTCGTAAAGTTTACGACTCACGTGTAGACTCGCGTTTTGAAGACATTTTGGTAGTTTAATCTTTCAGTTTGAGTTTATCTCTTTACATATTTGTCTTGGCTAAATTTTGCTATTACGTTCCGTTCTTCTTATTTGTTTTAAGTTGGGAGTTTACCTTTTATTATGCTTTTTTATTGTGCGATGTTATCTCTTATTGCACGACTGCGCAATAAAAGGGGTAATGGTTTGTGGAGATTAAATATATTAGTGCGAAAATGTACATATAGGTTTCTTTAGTAGTCTAACCACTTATCTAATAGATATGTAAGGTTATCGCCTCGTTTTACCTCATTGAATCTATGATCAAATCAGTCAGTCGAATGTATATAATTTACGTAATCTTCCGGTGTTGGTTAATTTGTAATGCACTTTTGAGTCGAAAAAGTTCTGCGATTCCGGATTCTACAGAAGTGTTCTGTAGATCATTTATTTAACTAGAATTAGATGCATATTTTTAGATTGACATCGAATTATAGTCTAGATAGAGATATTAAAGTCTAATCGACTAGATATTAAATTTGATAAAATATGGAGATGTGAAGATCGCACAATAAGATCACGCCATTCGTCAGTGCTAGCAACCTAAGAATGTGAAAAACTTGGTTCAGACGCGTCAACCCGTCTCTAGTGTTACCATTATTTTGACTCCAACATCTGCATGAATATTTTCATAGCGCTCACCCACTAATAGTTTAGGTGAGTTTTCACAAAGATAGGATAAAAAAAAATTATAAGATAAAATGAGAGCAAGAAGTAGGTAAGTCTTGAAAATATTAATAAAAAGGTACATCATAAAGCAGAAGCGGCAACCGACAAAAAAGTGCACATTTACCAATAACAAACCAGCGGGAACGGTAAAATATGATCTTTCGATGGCTGATTTTTTCTGTCTCGAGCACCACCGGACCGCGCCCGTTTATCCCCCCGAACTAATACAATCATGTCGGGAAGTGTTTTTTTCTTTTTTACATCTGAAAAATTGCCGAGTTATCAGTTGTTTATTACACGCCTTATTAAACTTGACGGTTTAGTCAGTATTAAAGTGCAATTTTCTAGGGAAATCTTATTATTATATTTCGTCGCTCCATTCTTCAGATATAATATACATTAACAAGGTAGTCCCTTTAACCTACAAGCAACGACGCACGTTTTAGAGATTTATTTTTAGTTAGTAGGTATGGCAACAAAAAAGTACCCCCACTTTGCCATCCCCACTACTTCCACTTAGTACCTTGTTGGCGCTTTCTTCGTCATTCCTTTTTCGTGCGTAGCAACGATCGGACGTTCCTACACAGTAAACGCGTATTATTAAAGTGTTTTTTATTTTTTTTAAATTAATATTAATATTGTGAAAACATACCCACGTCGGAATACTATAGTGATACAATCTTGGAAAGGTGAAGACTTCAAAGACGCTGCGTTACATTGGACTCGGAAAACAGTGAGTGTTTCATTTTTTAAGCACGCTTAGTAATAAATTAAAACGTTTGAATGGTTAATAAAGGTTACCGGGAGGTTATCCGAGATGGTAACACGAAGGAAGTTAAACCTATTTTAGCCATTTTGGCCAAGAGGTTGTTCGAGATAACAACATGACGGCAAATAATTTTTTCGTTCTTAAAAAGTTAATTTTTAATTTTGATATAAGTATAAATACAATAATACTGAGCTGTTATCTGAGATGCAGCACAATAGCTATTTGGTTTTCATTCGCTTATGCATTATTAAGGCCGGGAGGTTGTCCAAGTTGACAACACAATGGTTACTTTCATATTTAAAATTTAAAAATATTCAAAATACTTTAAAATATTTTAATTATAATTTTTAATATGTATTTGAAAAATAAATGAAAATATTTGAAAACCTAAGATTTAATTGAACGAAACTGTGAGAAATAAAAATCTAATTTCACAATTTTTTCGCTTAGAGATTGTTTGAGATAACAACAAGATAGCAATAAGGTTTTCCGAGAGGTTGCTCGAGATGGTAACACGAAGGAAACTAAAACCTTTTTTAGCAATTTTAGACTTGGAGGTTGTTCGAAATAACAACACGATAGTAATAAAGTTTTCCTGGAGGTTGCCCGAGATGGTAACACAAAGGAAGCAAAAACCTATTTAAGCAATCTTTTCATTTAGAGGTTGTTTGAGACAACAACACGATATTAATAAGGTTAATCTAGTGGTTGCCCGAGATCGTAAGACGAAATAAACAAATACCTATTTTAGCAATGTTTTGCTTGGAGGTTGTTTGAGATAACAACACGATAGGAATAACAAGGTTTACCTGGAGGTTGCCCGAGATGGTAACACGAAGGAATCAAAAACCTATTTGAGCAATTTTTCGCTTGGAGGTTGTTCGAGATAACAACACGATAGCAATAAGGTTTACCTGGAGGTTGCCCGAGATGGTAACACGAAGGAATCAAAAACCTGTTTGTGTAATTTTTCGCTTGGAGGTTGTTCGAGATAACAACACGATAGCAATAACAAGGTTTACCTGGAGGTTGCCCGAGATGGTAACACGAAGGAAGCAAAAACCTGTTTGTGTAATTTTTCGCTTGGAGGTTGTTAAGAGATAACAACACGATAGCAATAACAAGGTTTACCGGGAGGTTACCCGAGATGGTAACACAAAGGAAGCAATAACCTATTTTAACAATTTTGCGCCTGGCGGTTGTTCGAGATAACAACACGATGGCAATCAATTCTTCTTTAAACAAAAATAAGCCAGGAGGTTGTTCGCGAAAACAACATGAGGGCAATTATTTTAATTACATTTTACTTACAATTAGCTAATTTTCATAATGAAAATATAAATATAAAAATAGGTTGTTCGAAATAACAACACTAAAGCCGAATTTTCCATATACACAATTGTTATAACATTTAAACACCGGAAAGTTGTCTCAAAGGACAACGCGAAAGAACCATTCATATATAACCTTGATATCATAAATCACGATTTCAAAAAAAAAAAAAAAAAACGGCGTTGTTTCCAGACAGTGGCCATAAAGACCTATAGATATTGGATATTCCTTCTTCAGAGGGATCCCTTCTTCTACACAAGAAATTACTATGGTGGATTTGAACCATACCTTGCTCGATCTCTGATCGATCTGATTTCGATGCTGAGCACAGTCCTAGTCCTAGGTCGTGAACCAGCATCTGAACCAAAGCCGGAAACGAGATAGGCTGACTGTTACAGCCACAGACAAAATATTCCAAATAACGGACGCCAGTAATCATCAGAATGCAAACAACAGCCAAAAAAAAATACGGCGCCTACTTAACTAGCTAGACTAACATCATTAACATAAATGACAGATCATACTTACTCCATTTTAGGCGTAAAGATTTTTTGTGAATCTTGCCAGAGTTTGAATACCATTATTGAAGAAGGGCCTACAAAAGATATCTTTTGAGAAATCTTACCGAAATAGTAGATGCCTTATTCCAGAAAATTATTGCCATAAGCACCAAAATCCCTAAAATGCTGTTATTATGGATTCAGGCAGATCTCGCATTGCAACAGCAATAAAGTGACAAGAATGAAATCTGCATGCCAAATATTAACAAAGTAATTTAAATTTTCAAAAACAAAAAAAAAAAAATGTTTTTAAGCCTAAGTGGTTTTTGCAAGTTGCAAAACACAACGATGTTCTTTTTAACAGTCAATTGTCAAATTCTGCTTACGCCATTACTTCTTACATTGCAATTAACAGTGAATCTGACCACTACCTCTCTGAACAAGGGGGACAAACAGAACAAACCATTGGGTTCAATACCGGTGACCAGGATTCCAAATCAAAATCAACCAAAACTCTGTTTATGCCATAGAACAAATTTGGTTACATTCTGAAAGAATTAGTTCTTACTTTACTCTCGTATTTCTTTTGATAACAAAGCTAAACAAACTTTTGTACCTAGGTACAATTTGTTAGCAAAGATTAGACATGAGATATACCGGTTAGTAATCCAGTACATAATTTTGGGTATCGTTACCACCTAAAATAAATGGTGTAAAAAGATATACCTTCTTGATACTCAATTATTTTGTTATTATGTAATTAATCATTCAAATTGTTTGACTAAGTATAGTTTAAGGTTTCAAAGTAATTTTGATGAATACACAGCTATACAAAAATTTAATTATAAATATTTAAATACAATTTAGACACAAAGAAGCATATCTTAAACCTGGCAATCAAAATTTTTAATCTTCTTCTAAAATGTGGATTTAATGCAATACCATACGGATTGTTAGCAGAACCCAAAATTTTGAATTCAGAAAAATCCGTTGAGTTGATCAAGGTTCTGAAATCCCGAGAGTAATATTATATTCTCTTTTTATCTGTGTTTATCTACCTGTTTGGGCGATATGGCGAAAAATTTACCCTTGCATAAGACAATACAAGTTCTTACATATCATCTAGAGTTTTGATAAACTTTGATAAAAGTTAATTATGGACAATTCTAATATTCGTATTAACAAATAGAAAATTGTAGTATTTGTTTTGTTTATAAAAAGAAAAACAACAATTAATCATTTATCCACATGTACCACTAGAGAAAATTTACAATTTATTGGTTTTCTGGTAGCAGCAAACTTAGCCGCTAATATACAAGTTGGTTGTATACAAAACAAAAAATCTCACAATAACAAAGAACAAGGGATTTGAATCAAACGTTAAACTTCTGTCTTGAATTGATCAAAATTATATAACTAAACAACAGTTAGTGATCAACATCAAACTTTTTATTACAAATTACTTACAGAAGCTTCCCAAATTAGCTAGAGCTTTTTTGAGCAATAATATTACATAAGTCATGCAAGGAGAGTGAGCGTAAATTTCATAGGTAAACGTAAACTTAATTTTTTTTATTTTTATTCGGATATTAGTTTTTTCTAGCACTAAAAACAATATTGCGTAATAATGGTACAATATTGATACCTATTGATATCACAACCTGTGTAAACTATCTGTAAATAAATGCTAAAAGTTAAGCAATTTATTGAAAAAATATTTAGCAAATGTTGCAAAATGTGAACATATCACTAAAATATAACATTTTACTGTTACTGCTTTTAAATAAACAGTAAAGATATTAAAGAAGCTTTTGAATTTAGTAACAACAACTCAGATAAAGAATGTAGGTTAAGAAGTAACAACCAAGGTATCATATCTTTATTTAAAATATCATAGTTTTATCTTACGCAGATGCGTTATAAAATAATAATGGAGTCATAAAATATATGTTTTAAATACATAATGATGAAAAACATCATTGAGCTTTAAAGTAGTACAATATCATAATAATATACTTTGATCTAGTGACGAACTCATTCCATCTGATTTCAGTGGCCATTTACGTCACAAATGATTTACCCTGGATGATTCTTTCTGGGAGGCTTTCACGCGCAAAGCAATCCCATCAGATTCAATACGCCTAATGCTGGCATCGCTCTCCGACAACTCCAAAAATATCATAAAAGCATCGATACTATAACGAAAACATTATTTTTCTAACCTTTTCGTATGATAAGCCGAATATTTATTTACCAGGCTAGGTACCATAGTTTGAGATTGAATGTCTTGTTATTAATAAAAGAAATATAGAAACAAAAAACTTTGCCTAGTCAACACTAGAAAATCTTATTTAAATATTTGCACATACGTAGCTGGATGAACTTAGTGTTGTCAGAACAGTATAAGTAGATGTTGCTATTCTCAACAAGTATATAGCAGGTACGCGACAGTGGTCGACATACATCGTCTGTGTCGTAAAGAGGTTAATGAAAAATCAATTTGCATTCAACCTCAATTTTATCTATAAACTATGTTATTATAAATTATTTCACATCTTTAAATAAAATACTATAGCTACTTATCCATCTATTTGGCGTAAGTACAGTTCTTGCAAAAATGTCGGTCTCTAAACATCTACCTTGTTAATGTATATTATATCTGAAGAATGGAGCGACGAAATATAATTGATGATTAAACGAACTTACCTGTAAGTGAAGTTCTATCACAATTATGTGAGTCGCTCCATTCGAAGATATAATATTAACTACCCTACCCACCCTTCCCAAAATAATATTATATCCATTTTATATAATATTATATAACATAATTATACGAATATTTTCGCAAGAACACATCTCTGAACAAAATGATGAAGAAAGCGCCAACAAGGTACTAAGTGGAAGTAGTGGGGATGGCAAAGTGGGGGTACTTTTTTGTTGCCATACCTACTAACTAAAAATAAATCTCTAAAACGTGCGTCGTTGCTTGTAGGTTAAAGGGACTACCTTGTTAATGTATATTATATCTTCGAATGGAGCGACTCACATAATTGTGATAGAACTTCACTTACAGGTAAGTTCGTTTAATCATCAATTATATTTTAACTAAATTACCTAATTGTAGCTCCCTCTATTGCCCGCTGAGTGACCTTGAGCCTTCTTATGAGGCCCATAGTTAGTAACCATGTTTCAAATAAGTCCAGCACGCACTGTTGAAAGTCATCTCGAAGCTACCGAAACGCTGCCCAGCCGAACTGGATACGGCAGTTGACCTCAACTCAAAATTGGATTTACCCAATTGAACACACACATGGGTCGCCATCTATATACTAATATAATAAAGCGGAAGAGTTTTTTTGTTTGTTTGAACGCGCTAATCTCAGGAACTACTGGACCGATTTCAAAAATTCTTTCACCGTTTGATATGTACGTTATCCCTGAGTGCTATAGGCTATATATTATGTATCACGGGCGAAGCCGGGATGGACCGCTATTTATATATATTAGTCTACAATTTGAAGTGCCAAGTTCTCCATGATTACTGGGTAGAGCGGGACAAGAGCATTACACATAATTTTCATCTTACTCATGTTCAGTTTTGATGCCATTTTTGTTGAGCTATGTTCAGAGTATACTTGTGCCCTTTGGGATCAAATCAGAAATTAGGAGATTCGTAGCATAACCAAAGATACCGATATTGCTCATCGAGTTGCGGTTATGAGCTAAAGTGGCATTAGGTCCCCACCTACCCCCAAATAGCTCGAACAACAGACAAACAGTGGGATCCTAACGTACCTGAAATGCGACCTGGGACTATGAAACCCATCTTTGGAAGCGCTCGTAAGCACACCGTGCCGAATTACCTGATATTCCTTTCAGTTAATTATTATCCATGAAAAAGTAGCATACACACAGACAGGTACGCACACATTCGCATTTATAAGTCCGGAACAAATATACAAACGTATATAATTTGAAAACCGCAATTTTCTTCAAACGTAATTTTTTTAATAATAACCAAACGTCAGTGTGAAACGAGTCTAATAAATAAAAACAGAGGCTTTCCAATTTATTACTCCTAAAGAAAACATTTACCTGTCGACCGGCGAAAGAGCGCTTTTATTTATGTACTTTTCCCACTGTACCTTTCAAAGGGTGCTTATGAATTTGTATAAAAACCGAAAGAACCTCCTTGAGATACAAATAGATATTATCATTAAGGGCTTTCCATAAACGGAGAAGTCAGAACTTTTTTATCGAATTGTAAATATAACAAAATAGGTATTTTCTTATTTACAAAAATAATATAAACCATGTTACGTATCCCCTTTTCTTCAAAATCATAAAGATTGTGCAAGGAGTAGATATGACAATATACAACAGCTTTAGCGAATCACTTAGCTGTTAAACAAAAACATATACTTAGATTTAAGGCCTTGGCCGCACAGCAAAATTTATTCGCGCGAATTTTTTCGCAAAATTTTGTGACATATGGAAATATATGAAGCTGCACGCACATGCGATTTAAAATTCGCGAGAAAAATATATTAAAATGCGGAATATAAACCGCGCGAATAAAATTCGCGCGAATATTTTTCGCAGTGCGGCCCCGCTCTAAATACTGCTCCAGTTTTGATCAAAATTGAACTAGCGATGCCTTGACCGCGAATTTAATTAGGGTAAAGGTAGATTACATTACAATACTAGATGATGCCCACGGCTTCGCCCGTGTGGATTTAGGTTTTTAAAAATCCCGTGGCAACTTTTGATTTTCCAGAACAAAAAGTAGCTAATCTGTAGAAACCCGTCCCCAAAACGGAAAAATCCTGTGGGATCCCCACGATTTCGGAATACAATTCCTTACAGCATCAGGGTTGAGGAGTTGTATATGTACCTACTCGAGTTCATTCAACGATAAAGTCTTTAATTGGTACCCCCAATATCAATTTAAATAACCGAAAGTTTCTAAAACCCATTAGTTTTGGGGATTAGGTCCCCTACAGCATCAGGATTGAGGAGTTGGAATCCAAATTTTTTACAGAACAGGGTCGCATTGTTTCTCTATCGATTTAAAAAAAAATTACGCAAATCGGTTCAGAAATCTCGGAGATATCGGTGTACATAGGTAGAAAAACACAACTCCTCCTTTTTTGAAAGTCGGTTAAAAAAGTAGCCTATGTTACTCCCTGGTTAATTCTCTACTTGTATGTGAAGGTCCCGTCAAAATCGGTTCAGCCGTTCCGAAGATTAGCCCGTTCAAACAGACAGACAGACAGACAGACAGACAGACAGACAGACAGACAGACAGACAAAAATTTTAAAAACGTGTGATTCGGTTATGGTAGCGTTCAAATAACCATATGAGCTTAATATGAGGTAGTTATTTCGATATTACAGACAGACACTTCAATTTTATTTATTAGTATAGACTTTGACATAAACACTATATTTAATCTATACTATCTATACTAATAAATAAAATTGAAGTGTCTGTCTGTAATATCGAAATAACTACCTCATATTAAGCTCACATGGTTATTTGAACGGTACCATAACCGAATCACACGTTTAAAAATTTTTGTCTGTCTGTCTGTCTGTCTGTCTGTCTGTCTGTCTGTCTGTTTGAACGGGCTAATCTTCGGAACGGCTGAACCGATTTTGACGAGACTTTCACATACAAGTAGAGAATTAACCAGGGAGTAACATAGGCTACTTTCTTAACCGACTTTCAAAAAAGGAGGAGTTGTGTTTTTCTACCTATGTACACCGATATCTCCGAGATTTCTGAACCGATTTGCGTAATTTTTTTTAATCGATAGAGAAACATTGCGACACTGTCCTACAAAAAACTTGGATTCCAACTCCTCAATCCTGATGCTGTAGGGGAACTGATCCCCAAAACTAATGGGATTTAGGAACTGTCGGTTATTTAAATTGATATTGGGGGTACCAATTAAAGACTTTATCGTTGAATGAACTCGAGTAGGTACATATTCATCTCCTCAACCCTGATGCTGTAAGGAATTGCATTCCGAAATCGTGGGGATCCCACGGAATTTTTCCTTTTTGGTGACGGTTTACTACAGATAGGCTACTTTTTGTTCTGGAAAATCAAAAGTTCCCACGGGATTTTAAAAACCTAAATCCACACGGGCGAAGCCGTGGGCATCATCTAGTAATATAATAAAGCGGAAGAGTTTGTTTGTTTGAACGCGCTAATCTCAGGAACTACTGGACCGATTTCAAAAATTCTTTCACCGTTGGATATGTACGTGATCCTTGAGTGCTATAGCCTATATACATATGTACCACGGGCGAAACCAGAGCGGACCGCTAGTATATAATAATGATAAACTCTACCTTGAGGACCTCCTTGGCACAGTGGTGAGTGCTGTGATCTTATAAGTGGGAGATCCTTGGCAGGAATAATTTGGTAAATAATAATTTCTAAATTGTTTTTTTTTTTAAAAGCCATGCTGCCAAAATATTTAGCGTCCCGGTACGATGCCCCATAGAAACCAATCAGGGGTAGGTATGGGTTTAATAGAAATTCTCCAGGTGAGCCCCCTTCCATTTTTAGACTGCATCGTCACTTACCGTCAGGTAAGATCGCAGTCTCACAGAAGAAATATAACCTCTAAAATTATTGAATTCACCATCTAAATTATATTTAGATCCAGAGATCCGGTTAGGATCAGGTCTGCTGCTCCTAAGTTAAACTTAATGCTTAGATTGGCATGTACCTTTTTTTTTTTTTTTTGACGTGGTGGAAACCTTTTATAGGTACCCCCGTTCTGCGGCCGAATGCGGCAGAACGAAGGTTATGTGGGACTCCAACCGGGTATACCCACTAAAACCACCACGGCATGACCCTCATGCTGTGTGCTGGACGCCTGGGGAACCCAAAGTATGCATCCCAGGTGTCCGGCAGCCGCCCCAGCTGGGGCTCCAGCTCGCCTCTGGGCTGTCCCTCCAGAGGCTCGCGCCCTCCCGTAATTTTTTAACGAGGTTTTCTTCCTCCCGCGATGGGCATCGCTGCCCCCCGCCCCGGGGTGTCTCACCCCCAGTTTCATCCGCAGTGCCCTCTGCTAACCAGAGGGACACGCGGAGAAACCTCCCTCCGCCAGGTCATTGGCCATGGCTAACAATATCCCCGAAATTATTAACCATGTTACCGGGGTGCACCGGCCCGAATACTGCTCTTCCCCTCGGACGTATCCAAGAGGACCAGCAGCACCCAGGCACACTTGGAGGTTACCTGGCTAGCACCCCAGATTAGCATGTACCTAGCAAGAATGCAACAAGGTAAGTTTGATTCCATCAAGTAAATGACGAACGATTGCCGATCTGATTTGATACATTTCGTCGTCTGCGGGTTTCCTAACTATTTTTTGATACTGTTAAGGAAATGCGACTGGTTAATATGTTCTAAGAATCTCTTCGACTCTGTTTTAGTCTTTTAATAATATATTCGACGTGAAAGGAACGAAAACATGAAAAAAGATTTCTCTGCAAAACGTTTTCAAAGAAAAATATTTTCTTTTACTATTGGTTAATTCGTCGACTTCAAGGGACATCTCCATTTGGGATAAATTATGTTTTTATATTTTATTCAATAAACGGATATTGTTAAAGTTTTTTTTTATTATATATCGGATACAGACGTATTTTTAGATATCAAAAGTTTGATCAATTTTAAAACAATTATTTTTCAAGTCAATCTGTATGAGGTTAAAAATATGTACGTTAAAAAATCCATCTTAAAATGGAAAATTATATGTATTTAAATAAATACAAAATACTTATATTTAATAGTAATAATTATTATATGCTTTTCAGTCTCATGCGTGTGAAATTTTGCAATCAATTTTAGACATGTTGATCAGATTATAACAAAGAATTTGTACCGAAAATACAAACAGACAGATAACAAAGCAAGTTAGTTGTATAATTTCACCCATCGCTCATACAAAATTATATGTATTTATATCAAAAACATAATATGTATTTACAAATCTATAACGCTTTTCCCGACCTGGGAAACGGATTCCGATCACGTAAAACAATTACAATATCGTAATGGATACATTGTCAAAACTCGTTTTGGGAGAGGGAGGTTTATGCGGGCGAGTGGTAAAATAAAATCATGCGAGGAGGCACCGGGCCTGAGGGACCGATTACTGAGGCGGCCAGGTTAATGCATAAATAATGACTGCGTGGATCCGGGGCCTCCTTATGGACAGCCTTTTAAGAAAATGTTTCCTCGCCGCAATGAATGTCTGGAACTCTGGACGCACCAATTGAATTACTCGAGTGTCGGCTTCTCGGAGAGTGGATGAATGGTTTCGGGTCTTTTTTGGACGTTTCTGGAGTACACTCACGCTGTTCGGGGAGGTTATTGGGTAATTGGGGCTACTTAGGGACTACTGCGCGGAGCTTTTTAAGGTGTGTTTGTGTTTGTTGAAGTTATACTTCGTTAGACGCATTATCAAATAATCTTATCAAATTAGTGTATTGTCAGCGGTCCTCGATAAATCCACAAAGTTTGAATGAATTCTGACCGTTTAAAGTGGGTCAAAATCGCGCTCAAAAGAGTCGGTTACAAACATACAGGTGAAGCTAATAAAAAGCGTGAAAAATAATGAGAGTATTGAGTATGAGTTGCTGGCTGCCGTCTGACGTCTGTCGTCTGCATGCAAGGAAATATAACTTCTTAACGCGTGTACATAAGTAGACACACCTATTTAGGAGAAGATACGTTTAATATTTAGGTACGGGAGGGTGTTCATAATCAACGAAATATCATTTTTAGGGTTCCGTAGTAAACAAGGAACCCTTATAGTTTCGCCATGTCCGTCCGTCTGTCCGTCTGTCCGTCCTCGGTTAATCTCAGAGACTATTAGTGCTAGAAATCCGTAATTTGGCATGAGTATAAATATTAATCACGCCGACAAAGTGGTGAAATAAAATTTTGATAAATATTTTTTTAGGGTAGCTCCCCTACATGTAAAGTGGGGATGAATATTTTTTTTCTCGTCTACCCCATAGTGTGGGGTATCGTTGAATAGGTCTTTTAAAAATACTGTGGGTGTAGGAATATCATTTTTCGATTTCTAGATCCGTTTGTAAAATATGATGTTTTAAAGTGCAAATTTTTATTAGAGTCAAGTGTCCCCCCCCTCTATCAGCCAAATGGCAGTATATAGGAACTTGAAAAAATTCACAGCAGTAGGGTATATAATCAATTTTAAAGGAAAACTATCACGGCTAAGTAGGGTTCACAGGTTAAGGAGTTATATCTGTTTTTCGAGGATTGTGACTACGGAACCCTACACTGCGCGTGGCCCGCCACGCACTTGGCCGGTTTTTTATACTATCTATCAGTACCTACGAATCTAGTTTCTTCTGCAAGTTAGGTAGATGTTGTGCATTAAAATGTAATATTTTTTTGTTCATTTAACCTATAAGTAGTCTAGTTTTGAAAAAAAAAACTGGGTTGGACGCACGCACGCACGCACGCACGCACACACACACACACGCACGCACGCACGCACACACACACCCACACACACACACACACACACCCACACACACACACACAGACACGTCAAACTTATAACACCCCGTCGTTTTTGCGTCGGGGTTTAAAAAGAGGTTTTTCATCGCTTATTGGGTAGGTCAAGTTTGAGAAGAGTTAGCCTTTTAAGATAATTTATCCCATCGATTCGAAGAACTGTACGTAGCAATTGAATTACCTGTGCGTTGGTTTTTTCTGAAAGAAAACGAAGGGTTTAGAGGCTTTGTTGGACGTTTCAGAAGGATATTGGGACTATCAACGGTGAGGTAGTGCGGTTCTTTTGAACTGACTTCAAATGATTATTATTATTCGCTCAGTTCTATTTGTATTTTTCTTTCTTTGATTTTATAGACCGCGATCTCAGCTGATCGTTAATGTTTACAGTCTTAGATGAAAACATAGAACTTAATAAATTATTAAGCACTAAATGATGCCCGCGACTTCGTCCACATGGATTTAGGTTGTTTAAATCTTTTTGAAAATACCTAGTTACTTGTTTTTTCCGGGATCAAAGTTGCCTATGTCAATTTCTGGAACGCAAGCTACCTCTGTACCAAATGCCATCAAAATCAGTTAAAATGTTGGGCCGTGAAAAGCTTTTTTTTTTTTTGACGTGGTGGAAACCTTTTATAGTTACCCCCGTTCTGCGGCCGAATGCGGCAGAACGAAGGTTATGTGGGACTCCAACCGGGTATACCCACTAAAACCACCACGGCATGACCCTCATGCTGTGTGCTGGACGCCTGGGGAACCCAAAGTATGCATCCCAGGTGTCCGGCAGCCGCCCCAGCTGGGGCTCCCGCTCGCCTCTGGGCTGTCCCTCCAGAGGCTCGCGCCCTCCCGTAATTTTTTAACGAGGTTTTCTTCCTCCCGCGATGGGCATCGCTGCCCCCCGCCCCGGGGTGTGTCACCCCCAGTTTCATCCGCAGTGCCCTCTGCTAATCAGAGGGACACGCGGAGAAACCTCCCTCCGCCAGGTCATTGGCCATGGGCCGTGAAAAGCTAGCAGACAGACAGACAGACAGACTTTCTAATTTATAATATCAGTATGGATAGTATGGATTGCACATAGTGATTTTATATTATTACAGAATGCATGGTCTTCTTCTTTCAAATTACTGATGACGGAGAGAGAAATTGAAGTATTCACCCTTTTTACAACGTTTAATAGTTAGGACGGTAGTGTCGAAGTTTTACTTCAGCTATGCAATTGTCTCTAAAAATTTTTTTGTTTTTTTTTTTCTCTAAAAGTCGCCAAGGATGTAATACTTAGATCAAAAGCAATTCGTGGTTTTTATCACAAATATGCAAATAGAAAAAAAAAGACAAAATACCTCCCGCAAAGGTGTAGGCACGTCTGCATCAATCTTCAGTGGGAATGTGACACGCCATTATAAATCTCATTGAAGATACGCCGTCATCCATCAGCGAAAGGAAATGAAGTCCCGTACGGGGCGTGCGGAACGCAACATCCACCAGTTATAAATCCCGCTTCAGAACTCGCTCGTACATTCAACCTATTGTTTGTAATAGACTTGAAAAGGAGATTGCTAGTTTACGCTCTCGACGCAAAAACGACGGGGTGTTATAAGTTTGACGTGTCTGTGTGTGTATGTGTGTGTGTGTGTGTGTCTGTCTGTTCCCCTGTAGCGCTCAAACGGGTGGACCGATTTGAATGCGGTTTTTCTTGTTTGAAAGGTGAATTAGTCGAGAGTGTTGTTAGCTATGTTTGATGAAAATCGATCCAAGATGGCCGCCACCACAAAATGGCGGATAACATATTTTATCGCAACTTCCTCAATATGAGTACCAAATGAAAGGGCTTGACTAGTAGAATAGCACTATGCAAATCCAAGATGGCCACCACCACAAAATGGCGAATGTCGGGGGTTTTTTAAATTTTTAATTTATACTTGTGTTAGCATAATGTTAAGCCTATTTAATGCAATTTTTGACGTTGAATCAGAGGGTTTTTCCATGAATAGAAGCCAGAGGTGAGAAAATTGGTCAATGTCAAAGACACAGGCCCACTGACCAACCCTAAATTAGACTCGATGGATTCAAAAATTCTAACCTATTTATTCATGGAGGCAACGTTTGATAATTCACGACTCTACCACTCGTTCAAAAAGCGGATTCTACAGAGAAGTGCCAAGCAAATAAGCTCTTTTCAAAATACAAAAGTTGCAATATGTAGTTATATCAATAATTTTATGACACTTTACACTATCAGTTGAGTTGCGGTATGCAAAATCGATTGCTTCCATAAAACTTTAGGTATCATTAAGAAGTACATTAATTTTGTAATTAAGTACTTAATAACCTTGACTTCATAAATGTGTTTTAAACACATTGTTTTTATGAAATAGCAAATCAAAAGATTCTTTCGGTATCAAATTATAAAAGCGAATCCTGAATCCCAAGAAGATCTTATTATAAGACATCAGTTAAAAGTTTACATTTTTTGTATTAAGACTTTATCAAAGTTTTCTAAAAAGGAAACTTGAAAGTAAAATTGTGAATTCAGATGCTAACCGGCTAGCCAGTCTAGTTCGCCATATTCATGGAAGGTATATGAACCATAATTTTGATCTTTTCATCAAGCAATGATCTCTCTTAGTGAAACATAAATTAATTAAATCAAAGTAAAATCACATCATTTACATAGTCAAAGCCTTTTGAAGCAAACACAAGCCAACCGTTAACACTAACATACCTTTACACTCTCGTTCAAACATTGACATTGTGCCGTGTAAAGAGACAGGCGCAATACAAAATCACGGAAATTGCGAATGCCCCGGGCGTTTTTGCATTTAAATTGCATTATTGGCTGCGATATCATGATTGAGCGCTAATACGCAGACCAATTACTCTCTTTGAGCTGTTTAGGGGTGCTTGCTTTCATTGACTGATTGTCATTTTGCATCCAATTGTTGCGCTTGTACCTTCGATATACGTGATTTATAAACGTAAGTCAAATAGGTAGATTTAATGAGAGAAGAGTATGTATTGAACTGTTTTTGATTTGCGTTCAGATTCTATTTATTAAAGTAATAAGTAAAATATGTCTAATTTTGATACAGTCATTATAAGCGGTTGTTAGTTAACTAATGATGTAACAATTTATTACCAAGTTGTTGAATAAGTACTGGCATGGTATTAAGTCTGGTAGGTACTGGAAAAATTAAATGACTTGGTTTTACATTAAATCTCATAACTTTTTCCGGTAGAAGAACTGCCTTGCTAGACTTGCATTTTTGTACATTATGTTTTTGATTGGACTGGTTGATATGGCGTCGTATATGTAGCATTCTCGCTTTTGTCGTTCACCTAAGACAACGGATCAAGTACATACGACAATTATTACCAAACATCTCATGATCATTCATTAATGTCAAATCTCTAGTTCAGACACGAAGTTAGCCAAGCCAGCACCGAATGCTCGGCAGTATAGACAAAATTACCTTTATTGTGAGCAACAATTTAGTCAACACAAGCAGACATCCGTATCACTATTCCGTCCTCACGATTCGTCTTCGCCCACGCTGTCACCTCGGTCGCCTGCGACTAATTCAAAACATTAATTTTCCTAATGGAGTAAGGCTTCCAGCTAAGCCGAGCGACGGCAAACGTACCACCTAGGTGTCACCGTGCGTAAACACAGACATACAGACAGGCTTGCTCTTGAAAACGATTTCTATTTGTACGAATATTCGATCTAACTTCGCTCTATAATCGTAATGAACCTAGTTCTTCCCCTATACCGTGAGCGTAACTTTTCACGTTAAAAAACGTGACAATCTGCTATATTTGTATGGATTTAGACCTGCCATTTTAGTTCAGTTTAGGGATTGTATAAAACATAATTAAAATTCTCATCCAGTCCGGAGTTGGTAATAATTGGCAATGTTTAACCCCCGTGTCTAAAATAGTCGTTAAAGACCGCCAACCCGCATTGGAGCAGCGTGGCGGGTCTAAGCTCTAAATCCCTCTCTCCTATGAGAGACGAGGCCTGTGCCCAACAGTGGAACGTTAAAAGGCTGTAGTGGTTTGGTGGTGGTGGTAAAACATAATTAGCCCCAATACCATTCATTCACGATGAGTAAAATGTTAAGTTATTCTAATTAATATGTACGTCGTGTCACAGAGAAACGTTTCGAAACGTCAACTTTGTTGCACTGTGGTTTATGTGAAGAGTTAAAAGTTTCATACTTGCATATGAATGAAGAATGTTTTATGAAGCAATTTCAGCTTCGCTCGTGTGTCATTGTTGGTTCGTTGTTCGTACGTACTCATTCCGTTGTCATTTCTGAGATTCAGTTTTATTAGATTAATGTATATTTTAAACTTGAACACACATCTGCATATCCTGCTCGTTCACATTGGAGTGTGCGACCTTTTGGAACTGACTTGAGGCACGTGGTCTCTCCGACAGCAGTACGGGGTGTAAGTGGCCCAAATTCCACCTATGTGGCCAAAGTCAACCTCACCTGCGCGCGGTGCACCCTGCCAATATGCTAACGAGGCCCTGACGCTCTCAGTCCCCTTTACGGGTCGTTGTGCCTGATACCACACAACGTAATCTGGATGGTATCACCGCTTTGTGGTAGGATTCTACCCCGAATCCGACCACACTTCAGCCGTAATCTGCCGCAAAGCATCCGTGTGTTCCGGCAGCGATCTGAAGAGTCAGTCCCCTTCCTCAAAAGCCGGCAACGCATTAGTGGTTCCTCAGGTGCTGCTAATGTTCATGGGCGGCGGTAATCACTTAACATCAGGTGACCCGCTTGCTCAGTTGCCCGCTATTCCTATACTAATATAATAAAGCGAAAGAGTTTGTTTGTTTGAACGCGCTAATCTCAGGAACTACTGGACCGATTTCAAAAATTCTTTCACCGTTGGATATGTACGTGATCCCTGAGTGCTATAGGCTATATTATATTATGTACCACGGGCGAAGCCGGGGCGGACCGCTAGTATAAAATAAAAAAAAGTACGGTCGGCAAACTTGCATCACAACTAGACGATAGATGTTATATATATTAGTGTGGATTTCTGCTGCTGTATTATTATTTTCTGCATTATTTTTATGTTTTATGTTATTGCGCAGACAATAATGAGTAAGAAAGTAAAAATACGGCTAGCATTGAAGAATTAGAATAACTTTTTTAATTATAAAAATTATTTACATTTTAGAAGGTACACAATGCATAGCGAAACCTTTGCAAAGCTGCAAAGACTAATGTAACGCCGAATAAAACTAATTAATCTATCGTTATAGAGCGGAACGGACAACGCTGTACGTACGCTTTTAGGCGTACTTCTACATTAAGAGCGACGACGGCTGAATGATTGACGGGCAGAGTGTTGCTTGTTTATGCAATACTGGCAGATGCCAGCGACTTCGTCCGCTTGAGTTCTTATAAATCTCACTTGCGCGTGGAAATTCCAAAATTCCTGAAACACGTAATTCTTTATTTTTAACCGAAAGTACAAATACCGATTTTCATTGATATAACTTTAAAAATGACGGACTTTCATATAAACTTGCATCCCCCATTTAACCCACTTGGGGGTATTTTTTCCAAAATTTCTTAAACGCGTAACTCTTTATTTTTAACCGAAAACCTAAATAAACACCAATTTTCTTGGATATAACTTGAAAATGACAGACTTTCGTACAAACTTTTATCCCCTATTTAACCCCCTTACGGATGGAATTTCTAATAATACTTTCTTAGTGTGCGCCTACGTTATAAAAGGAAGCTGCTGTGAAAAATTCAAGTTTCTAGCTTCAGTGGTTTAGGCTGTGCGTTGATAATCAGTCAGTCAAGACAAGCTACTTTATATTATAGATATAGATAGAATAGAATAGATAGATAGATTTGTCTTAGGCGTGTATTTAATGACCCAAGCATATAATGCACAAGAAAATTGTGATTAACAAATAGAAAATTGTTAAAAAGAGAAAACTAAACGAAACATTTAAAGTAGCAGGCATCCAAGTTAAGAAATAAATCGCACACAGAAAACCGAAAAATATAACGTTAAAAAGCGCAATACTTATTATCTTGACAAATGCCGTGAGAGCGAGGCAACAATTTGTATTATGGTGTTTTGCTTTAAAAAGAGTATTCTCTGATGCAAATGCAAGCCGTGATATTCTTCAGGTGTTGAGAGCGCGAGTGTGGATTTAAGTTTGAAGAAAGAAACGGGGGTCTTGAAAAGAATAATAGTATCAAAGGATTTTTCAGAGCGCAACGTGGTTCTGTTGGGAGAGAGCTTTTGGACGTCGTCGGCTTAACAAAGGCGTGAATAAGTTAAACGGTTCGCTAAGAAGGGGAGAAAGAATGGGCGAACAGATGTGTTGTAATTAAGTTTTTCTTAAGGCCTGTTTCACCACCTTCTGATAAGTGTCGGATAGCCTAAACGTAAGTTTTGTCACTTTCTTACTTTATGTCAAGTGACAAAGACAAAATATGTGAATAAGCTATCCGACACTTATCAGAAGATGATGAAATAGGGCCTTAGTGTACAAGATTTTTATCAGATACTACGAAATGAATATTGAATGCGATAATAAACTTGTGTACATGCAAAGCCTCAACCTGACAATTGTTATTTGGCTAGAATACGGTTTAAGTTACAAGCGATAGCGCCGATTCATGTTCAAGCCCATTGAATAGGGTAAAAATATATTTTTTTAATTCTTTATAACTTCGGAAACTAAACTACTTAAGAATTTCGAATTTCTGTATATTGTATAACATATATACTGTTGGTACTTAAACCACAAATACAATAAAAACAACTAATTCTAATATATGTAGTTTGTAAGCTGTGACCAAAACAAACCAACATTTTTAGTTGTTTATATGTACGTAACCGCAATAGAGCGAGTCCTGACTCGCACTTGCCCAATTTTTTAATTATATAGACAACTAGTAGGGCGCGTGGGTGCGCGGCCCGCAAGCGGACCGCGAGGTTTCGCTTTCGGGTATTTTGGTTTGAGCAGCCTCCACCTATCTCTCCCATATTCCTAATCCTCGATCATTATCACTCTCCATATTTTTTCTTCGAATCATTCTGCTCATCAAGTAGAACTTAAGGTCTTAATCATCTTTTGGCAAAAACCACTCTTCCATCTTTTATACTTGGTGAGATAGACACCGATGTTTGTATGGCCGCCATCTTGAATCCGCCATTTTGGACTTTTTTTCAGCTCACTGCCAATTGGATGATGTTTCGAGTAATTTTTGTTTGAGCACCTCCTACCTATCTTCAATACCCTGCCCGGGCTCCTCAACCAACTTCCAAACCCTCAATCATCATGTCTTCCCATATTTTTCTTTGAGAGTTCTCCAAAAAACCGCATTAAAGCCTTGCATAGTTCACAACTTGTAGTCTCTTCAATATTCGCCATACATTTTCTATGGAAAAATAAATTCCGCCATTTTGAATTTTTTTTCAATTCATCAAGTAGACCTTTGGATCCTCATCATCTTTTGCCAAGAAACCACTCTTCCATCTTTTATACCCTCCGAGATGGAGACCGACGAAATTTGTATGGCGACCATCTTTTTTTCGCCATTTTGAATTTTTTTTTCAGCTGACTGCCAATTGGATGACGTTTCGAGTGACATTTGCTCGAGCACCCCCCACCTATCTTCAATACCTTAAGCGTGCCCGTCGCTCGTCTCTGAAATCCTCAATCATCAGCTCTCTCCATATTTTTGTTCTACTTCAATTTTTGTCCTCTATACGAAACCATTAGTGAAAAAAAAATTTTTCATACAAAATTTTACAGGAGGGGCGATGAATGAGTGAGTCAGTGAATCAGAACGAACAGCTATATATATATTAACTAGTAGGGCGCGTGGGTGCGCGGCCCGCAAGCGGACCGCGAGGTTTTGCTTTCGGGTATTTTGGTTTGAGGAGCCTCCACTTATCTTTCCCAAATTCCTAATCCTCGATCATTATCACTCTCCATATTTTTTCTTCGAATCATTCTGCTCATCAAATAGATCTTTAGGTATTGATCATCTTTTTCCAAGAAACCACTCTTCCATCTTGTATACTTGGTGAGATAAACACCGACGAAATTTGTATAGCCACCATCTTGAATCCGCCATTTTGGTATTTTTTTTTCGCCGTGCCAACTGGATGAGGTTTTGAGTAATTTTTGTTTGAGCACCTCCCACCTATCTACAATACCCTGCCCGGGCTCCTCAACCATCTTCCAAACCCTCAATCATCATGTCTTCCCATATTTTTCTTTGAGAGTTCTCCAAAGAACCTCATCAAAGCCTTGGATAGTTCACAACTTGTAGTCTCTTCAATATTCGCCATACATTTTCTATGGAAAAATAAATTCCGCCATTTTGAATTTTTTTTTTCTATGCATCGAGTAGATCTTCTGATCCTGATCATCTTTTGCGAAGAAACCACTTTTCCATCTTTTATACCCTCCGAGTTGGACGCCGACGAAATTTGTATAGCGGCCATCTTTTTTTCGCCATTTTGAATTTTTTTTCAACTCATTGCCAATTGGATGACGTTTCAAGTGACATTTGGTCGAGCACCCCCCACCTATCTTCAATAGCTTAAGCATGCCATTCCCTCGTCTCTGAAATCTTCAATCATCAGCTCTCTCCATATTTTTCCTCTTAATGAATTTTTATCCTCTATACGACACCATTATTGAAAAAAAAAAATTTCATACAAAATTGTTCAGGAGAGGCGATGAATGAGTCAGTGAATCAGAACGAACAGCTATATATATATTAACTAGTATGGCGCGTGGGTGCGCGGCCCGCAAGCGGACCGCGAGGTTTTGTTTTCAGGTATTTTTTGTTTGAGCAGCCTCCACCTATCTTCCCCCATATTCCTAACCCTCGATCATTATCACTCTCCATATTTTTTCTCCGAATAATTTGTCAGAATGAGAGTTTTTCCATAAAAAAAGATTTTGAAAAGGAACTGTATCAAAGTCTTGCATCAGTTCCCAACTTACATTCTCTTCAATATTCGCCATATATTTTGTATGGAAAAATAAATTTCACCATCTTGTTTTTTTCTGTTCATCAAGTAAACTACGTCTAGATCATCTTTTGCCAAAAAACCACTCTTCCATCTTTTATACTCAGTGAGATAGACACCGACGAAATTTGTATGGCCACTATCTTGAATCCGCCATTTAGGAATTTTTTTCAGCTCACTGCCAATTGGATGAGGTTTTGAGTAATTTTTGTTTGAGCACCTCCCATCTATCTACAATGCCCTGCCCGGGCTCCTCATCCATCTTCCAAACCCTCAATCATCATGTCCTCCCATAGTTTTCTTTGAGACTTCTCCAAAGAACGGCATCAAAGCCTTGCATAGTTCACAACTTGTAGTCTCTTCAATATTCGCCATACATTTTCTATGGAAAAATAAATTCCGCCATTTTGATTTTTTTTTCTATTCATCAAGTAGACCTTTGGATCCTCATCATCTTTTGCGAAGAAACCACTTTTCCATCTTTTATACCCTCTGAGTTAGCCGAAGCCGAAATTTGTATGGCGGCCATCTTTTTTTCGCCATTTTGAATTTTTTTTCAACTCACTGCCAATTGGATGACGTTTCGAGTGACATTTGCTCGAGCACCCCCCACCTATCTTCAATAGCTTAAGCATGCCATTCCCTCGTCTCTGAAATCTTCAATCGTCAGCTCTCTCCATATTTTTCCTCTTAATGAATTTTTATCCTCTATACGACACCATTATTGAAAAAAAAAAATTTCATATAAATTGTTCAGGAGAGGCGATGAATGAGTCAGTGAATCAGAACGAACAGCTATATATATATTAACTAGTAGGGCGCGTGGGTGCGCGGCCCGCAAGCGGACCGCGAGGTTTTGCTTTCGGGTATTTTGGTTTGAGGAGCCTCCACTTATCTTTCCCAAATTCCTAATCCTCGATCATTATCACTCTCCATATTTTTTCTTCGAATCATTCTGCTCATCAAATAGATCTTTAGGTATTGATCATCTTTTTCCAAGAAACCACTCTTCCATCTTGTATACTTGGTGAGATAAACACCGACGAAATTTGTATAGCCACCATCTTGAATCCGCCATTTTGGTATTTTTTTTTCGCCGTGCCAACTGGATGAGGTTTTGAGTAATTTTTGTTTGAGCACCTCCCACCTATCTACAATACCCTGCCCGGGCTCCTCAACCATCTTCCAAACCCTCAATCATCATGTCTTCCCATATTTTTCTTTGAGAGTTCTCCAAAGAACCTCATCAAAGCCTTGGATAGTTCACAACTTGTAGTCTCTTCAATATTCGCCATACATTTTCTATGGAAAAATAAATTCCGCCATTTTGAATTTTTTTTCTATGCATCGAGTAGATCTTCTGATCCTGATCATCTTTTGCGAAAAAACCACTTTTCCATCTTTTATACCCTCCGAGTTGGACGCCGACGAAATTTGTATAGCGGCCATCTTTTTTTCGCCATTTTGAATTTTTTTTCAACTCATTGCCAATTGGATGACGTTTCAAGTGACATTTGGTCGAGCACCCCCCACCTATCTTCAATAGCTTAAGCATGCCATTCCCTCGTCTCTGAAATCTTCAATCATCAGCTCTCTCCATATTTTTCCTCTTAATGAATTTTTATCCTCTATACGACACCATTATTGAAAAAAAAAAATTTCATACAAAATTGTTCAGGAGAGGCGATGAATGAGTCAGTGAATCAGAACGAACAGCTATATATATATTAACTAGTAGGGCGCGTGGGTGCGCGGCCCGCAAGCGGACCGCGAGGTTTCGCTTTCGGGTATTTTGGTTTGAGCAGCCTCCATCTATCTCTCCCCTATTCCTAATCCTCGATCATTATCACTCTCCATATTTTTTCTTCGAATCATTCTGCTCATCAAATAGATCTTTAGGTATTGATCATCTTTTTCCAAGAAACCACTCTTCCATCTTGTATACTTGGTGAGATAAACACCGACGAAATTTGTATAGCCACCATCTTGAATCCGCCATTTTGGTATTTTTTTTTCGCCGTGCCAACTGGATGAGGTTTTGAGTAATTTTTGTTTGAGCACCTCCCACCTATCTACAATACCCTGCCCGGGCTCCTCAACCATCTTCCAAACCCTCAATCATCATGTCTTCCCATATTTTTCTTTGAGAGTTCTCCAAAGAACCTCATCAAAGCCTTGGATAGTTCACAACTTGTAGTCTCTTCAATATTCGCCATACATTTTCTATGGAAAAATAAATTCCGCCATTTTGAATTTTTTTTCTATGCATCGAGTAGATCTTCTGATCCTGATCATCTTTTGCGAAGAAACCACTTTTCCATCTTTTATACCCTCTGAGTTGGACGCCGACGAAATTTGTATAGCGGCCATCTTTTTTTCGCCATTTTGAATTTTTTTTCAACTCATTGCCAATTGGATGACGTTTCAAGTGACATTTGGTCGAGCACCCCCCACCTATCTTCAATAGCTTAAGCATGCCATTCCCTCGTCTCTGAAATCTTCAATCATCAGCTCTCTCCATATTTTTCCTCTTAATGAATTTTTATCCTCTATACGACACCATTATTGAAAAAAAAAAATTTCATACAAAATTGTTCAGGAGAGGCGATGAATGAGTCAGTGAATCAGAACGAACAGCTATATATATATTAACTAGTATGGCGCGTGGGTGCGCGGCCCGCAAGCGGACCGCGAGGATTCGAGTAGTTTTTGTTTGAGCACGTCCCACCTATCTTCAATACCCTCGCCGTGTTCTTCATCCGTCTCCGAAATCTTCCATCATCAGCTCTTTCCGTATTTTTCCTCCGCATGAATTTTTGTTTTCTACACGAAACCATCAATAAAAAATTTTTTTGTGTAGAAAAATAATTTCCGCCATCTTGATTTTTTTCTGTTCATCAAATTGTAGATCTTCAGTTCTTGATCATCTTTTGCCAAGAAACCACTCTTCCATCTTTTTATACTTGGTGAGATAGACACCGACGAAATTTGTATAGCCGCCATCTTGAATCCGCCATTTTGTTTTTTTTTCAGCTCAGTGCCAATTGGATGAGGTTCTGAGTATTTTTTGTTTGAGCAGCCCCCATCTATCTACAAAACTCTGCCCGGGCTCATCAATCATCTTCCAAACCCTCAATCATCATGTCTTCCCATATTTTTCTTTGAGATTTCTCCAAAGAACCGCATCAACCGCCTTGCATACCTAGTTCACAACTTTATACTCTCTCTCAATATTCGCCATACATTTTCTATGGAAAAATAAAGTCCGCCATTTTGAATTTTTTTTGTATTCATCTAGTAGACCTTTGGATCTTGATCATGTTTTGCTAAGAAACAACTCTTCCATCTTTTATACCCTTCGAGATGGACACCGACAAAATTTGTATGGCGGCCATCTTTTTTTCGCCATTTTGAATTTTTTTTCGGCTCACTGCCAATTGGATGACGTTTCGAGTGACATTTGTTCGAGCATCCCCCACGTATCTTCAATACCTTAAGCGTGCTCTTCAACCGTCTCCGAAATCCTCAATCATCAGCTCTCTCCATATTTTTGTTCCGAATGAATTTTTGTCCTCTATACGAAACCATTTGTGAAAAAAAAATTTTTCATACAAAATTTTACAGGAGAGGCGATGAATGAGTCAGTGAATCAGAACGAACAGCTATATATATATTAATGTATTTCATTTCATTCAATTATTTTTTCGTGTGTACATATATCTATATATCATGTCCGCCTTGTTGGATTTGTCATGACATGTAATTTTTTGTATGCAGCCTAATAAATACTTGTATAATGAAATGGCCATATAGTCCTACTTTAGGCCGCTATCCCACTGGCGTTTTGCGAGCGTTGGCGTTTCTCCTGCGCAGCGACGTCGCGTTGACGCGACGTCAACGTTGAGAGTCTCCAATAGTAGGGGAGCCCAAGAGGGGATTTTTGGATTTACTCAAGCACGTCAGATTAAGATAAAAGAGGCGAGGCATCTTGCATCCTACTGAGTACCCTCTACCATATTATCCATAGCCCTTTAAATAGAGCCGCGCGCTAAAATAAAAAAAATGATGAGGACAGAAATACTCAGAAACATCAACATTAAGATATCCACGGTTAATTACGAGCTAAGAAAAGTATATTTAGAAAATCAGACTATTTGAACGTAACGTACGAGAATGGGAGCGTTACAAAGTTGCAAAAAAAACGTTATCTTGACCTTCTCGAATCTCGAGGGTGGATGAATTTCTTTCTATTTTGAAGGAAATGATGCAAAAATAACAAAAAAAATATAATCAGCCGATTTCCACAAGCTGAAGTTATAAAAATTGTCTATTGAAGATGAGAGCGTGCAGCTAGAAGCTTTCCCCACCACTGAAATGGAAAACCTTTTATAACCTTTTATTCTTCCTATCAAGTAATCTATAAAATCTACTAGGTCCCGACGACCCGCTTAAACCCACATTTAGCATCCTCGGCTCCCATACTATATTGGCAACCGTTCACGCTTCGACTTCGCAACTTCAACGCGACGTTAACGTCGCGACAACGCTGCGCAGACGCCAACGCTCGCAAAACGCCAGTGGGATAGGGGCCTTAGTGAACGATTTCCCACCCGAGCGAATCGAAATTTTTAACACCTGCGCACTCGAGTACGGAGTACACATCGAGAATATTCATAAATAAAAAAGTTGATTGTCTCATCGAAACGAACCTACTCACGAAAATTCAGCTTATTATTAATCACTAAAAAATTTGTTCCTCGGCTGCCGTACTAATATATTTTAAAAGTGTATGAACTAACGTATGAAGTCTTTACAATTAATCGCCGCCACTTCCAACTTGGTAACACTCGCCGTGGCCCCGAGACGAAGATTTGTTACATGAAATACGTTTAATAGATAAAAAGGCCCGCTTTATTCCCCGCTTATATTTTATTCAGGCGTCATAAGTACCGTGGAACACTCCCTAATGAATTTTGTGAAGATCCCGCGATTCTGACATAATATCTATCTATTGATTGACTTCAAAAAAAGAAAGAGTCTCTCAATTTGACGGTCAAATACTCAACAGATGGTAGACGTTGTAACAAACACCCCACTCCTCGGAGAGCACGTAAAACCGTCAGTCCTGCACCTGATGCACATGAGTAGATAAGTACAGAGAGAAAGCTTCATACAAACGACCCGCTGTAGGTACACTCTCACAAACACACTCACCAACGGTTCACGGACGCCCGCTCTGTCCCCCGGTACAGTTGGGTGACAAACGTGCGCATATGTGTGAGTGTACCTACAGCGGGCTGCTTGTAGAAGCTTCCCCTCTGTACTTATCTACTCGTGTGCCTGATGTATCTTTGGTCACGTAGCAGAAACAGCGACTGGGATGAATTTCGGTCGAGAGGTTATTAGGTATCCCTCCTAATATTATAAATGCGAAAGTTTATCTGTCTGTCTGCTAGATTTTCACGGCCCAACAGTTTTACGGATTTTGATGAAATTTGGTACAGGTGGTGGTGGTGAAATTAGGTACAGAGTTCCCACGGGATTCTTAAAGGTCCTATCCATTTAACCGATTTATACGTTTTGTACAGAGGTAGCTTGCATCCCGGAAAGTGACGAAGGCAGCTTTCAGACAAACTAGCAAACAAAAGAGTGTATTGGTCTGTGGTCATTGATAAAAATAGAACATTCACAATTACACTCCGCCGTCACACTCCCCTCTGCGACAACTGCCGCGTCATACAGCGGCCTGCTTTGTTATTTTCGCGTTGTTAGCATTTGCCACAATAGACCGAGAGACAGTGAACTATTTTTGAGAAAGCAAAAACTTCTACCTTAGTTCTTCTACCTTACTTCTTCTAGTAAAAGAGAGATCAAAATATTGATAATATTAATTATATAGTAGGTAGGTATATTAAGGGCGTTAGTACTTGTCCGCAGCGGAACGAAAGATATAGCTAAACTGACGATTTTTTGCGTTGGAACAAAAAAAATTGTTAGTTTCATATCAATGTCATTCTGTTGCTCTATCATTCCACTGCTATGATTTCGCGTTAACGCTTAGGTAATAATTGTTTTATTACATAAAGTTTTTACCATCAACCTTTAACATAATGCGCAAATTCGTTTCGGAAAAAACATTTTTTTTGCTGAGCGCGTTGATTTGTGTTTTGTTTTCAACCGTATATAAAAGTAAATAAAACTAAGTAAATATAATCAGCTGTAATCAGTTAAATCAACTGCGTCTTGGCGCCGCTCCACGCCGCTAGTGCAACTTGCGCCGAAGGGCACTAAGACAGTAATGCACAAGTACCTATAAAACTCTCTAAATAATAGTCTTCTTCTTCTATACATATAATAAAATCGTAGAATTGCCGTATCTGTACATCGAAGATTTTTGCAAAATAATAACTGGAGGATGTTAGGGATAAGTAATAGAACGTAAAAAAGCTATTTTTGAAATTTTTGTCTGTTTATCTGTATGTTTGTGCGCGCATCACGTAAAAACTACTGAATGGATTGAAATGAAACTCGGCATGATTTAAGTACATACTATGGAGTAACATATAGGATAATTTTTATCCCGAAATTCAGCACGGTTCCCTTGGGAGAGGGGATGAAAGTCAAAATGTATACTTAGCTGTAATTCGTTAACGGATGGTCCGATTTCATTCATTCTTTTTTTGTTAGAAAGAAAATACTTTAAAGATTACTACCTTCTGAAAGGCTGGACCGATTTTTATGGGACTTTCACTGGCGGATGTCCACATTTTGAACTTTTAACAGTTTTTAGCAAGGTATGAGCTCAAAGGAGCATAGGAAAAACAAAATGATTCTCACGGGATTTTTAAAAACCAATATCCACGCGAATGAAGTCGCGGGTGTCCGCTTGTTGAAAAATATCATTGTTTGGTGGGAGGCTTCAGCCGTGGCTAGTTACCACCCTACCGGCAAAATCGTGCCTCCAATCGATTTAGCGTTCCGGTACGATGTCGCGTAAAAACCGATCAGAGTTATGGGTTTTTAATAAAAACTGCTATACATATTTCAAGTTAACCCGCTTCCAATTACCATCAGGTGAAATCGCAGTCAAGGGCTAACTTGTAGATGAATTAAAAAAAACTAATAGGCCACCGGCTCTTACACTAGTCACTACACACGACCAACACAGCCGATACCTTTTTATTTGTACTCGTTATCCTAACGAAAACAATGTGAAATTGACAGCGCCCTCGGGCGGGCGCGTTGATTTCGATCGCGCTTGCCGTCTCATTTGGTGTTTTTACGACCTCCTTACTGATATTACATCCCTGAGTGTTTGCTTTCCTTTTTTTATGTACAGAACCTATCTACGGTAATAATAATACGTTTATGAGCTTATCTTGTTCTTTTTGAATATAACAGATTGAAGTTTGTAATTTTCTGACAAGGTTCGTAATTCACATACATCAGGAATATAGCTACCTATATAATATTAATAAAAGATAATTAGAAACAGCTGATGTTATTTTGCTCAATAGGAATCAGAAGTTTCATTATTTTGCGCTTCATCGCAGCTTTTGCAACGTTTATGGACTTACAGAGAACAGACCTGACATAATAATAATGTAAAAACGTGTCAACAACAATTATTCTCACACATCCACAATACAACCACACAAAATGACACATGTTTAATAAGATACTTCAACTGAGCATGTGTGAGTGTTTACATTTGTATACACGTTTTAGCGAATACAATATTTTCTATGGTGAGTTGGCAGCAATACGGTCGCTACTTTTTGTATGGAAATAGAACATTATAATAAGATATAGTTTATCATTACTCTATGATAACGATGAATCAATAAAGAGAAGAACTGACTGCAATTTCAGTAAAAAAATTTCACGCCCTACTAGAGTACTAGAGATTATAAACAGTCGTAGACTTAACGCACATCTCCCAATTTATAATCGCTGGTGCTCTGGCAGAGCGGGCAATTTTAGAAACAAAGAAAAAGCAAATAAATGATTTTTCTTTCTTTCTAAAATTGCCCGCCCTACTAGAGCACCAGAGATTATAAACAGTTGGTAGGCTTAACGCACATCTCCCGAAGAAGGCGCGTGCTGTTTACTCCGTGTAGGCGCGGCTTAGTTGAAAGTTAGCGGAATCCTCAGTACGTGACGTAATTAAGGATTGGCTCCTCGAGGCATTGTTCGGCTTACTGCGCTTTGCTTTTAGACTAACGAGGTTATATTTATTGCTAGAAATTTTGTGTGCTTTAAATAGAGATTATTAGTTTGTTAGCTTTTGCATTTTTACTTTTTAACCCCCGACGCAAAAACGACGGGGTGTTATAAGTTTGACATGTCTGTGTGTGTGTGTGTGTCTGTCTGTTCACTCTGTCTGAGAGGAAGCGGTAGGTTTAGAGCAAATTGCTCTAAACCTACCGCAACAGAAAAGAGGTAGAGGCTGCCCGCCATCAACCTGGTGGTCTAACATAAATCGAGACCTCAAGAAAGCCCAATTGCCAGAACCGACAACCCATTGTTTGACTTGCCGCAGAAAAGTGAGAAGACCCGACCCCAAATAATGGGATTCAGCGAAGGAAGAAGAAGAATAGTAAAAAGTAAAATTTTCGTTTTATTTTTCTTAATATTAATTGTTACAAAATATGCATTTCTTCGTCAGTTAAAAACATTTATATACCTTTGTGAATATAAGTGGAATCTGTTTTGGCGTCATTTTTCTAGTCCACCGTTGTGATTTCCGATGTGAAGGCGCCATAGAATAGAATATAATAAAACAGAATAGAAAAAGTTTAAAAAAAAAAATTAAAATTAATAAATTTTTACAAGTTATTTTTAAATCGTCTATTGAATCTACCAATGACTCTACCATACTCTGGTATTCTGGGATTCTGGCAATCCTTTGCGCTTTGTCTCTTCATAATCTTGAATCATCCTCATTGCACGATAATATTTTTGCTTCGTAATTTCCACAAAAAAAAAGACCGAGATGCGTTTCGAATATTTTCTTATGAATGCTTTGGTCAAGTCTAGTTTTTGTTATTTTTTATTATTTCATTTCTCTGCATAATACTACGCAAGGGTATTCTTGTATCACTCCGGTGCACTTTCAAAGCGAAACTGAAATGAGTTAAGTCAAATGCAATAATAATAAGGCAACGAACCGACGATGCTAAATAGCTAAATATGAATTATCCTTTATACTGTATACCGTTTATGACTTTTTGTCGAATAGGTTGGATTAGGATTGTTATTAGTCTATTTTTTATATTTTATTTAAAAAGTTGTTATGAAATAGCACACCTAAAATAAGGCAATTGACAGCTGAGTTTGGAAGGACGAGGAGAAACCGAGTTCACATTTCTTCGATCTCTAGGAAGGATTGCCACAAATCACAATCTTGTGCCGCTAGTATCCAGTGGCTGCCATGCTACTAGCTTGAGATCGTCCCTCCACATAGTAGGAATCTTCACACTGTTTACCGATGCGAGGTAGCCACTTAAGCAACTTGGGTCTTTCGATTGCTATTTCAGTTTCATGATAAGATATTATTTCAAAAAATCAGCCAACTGCGAGTCGGGCCTCGCTCTTTCAGGGTTCCGTACATAATTATGAACAATATAATATTTTGGGTCTAAGAAATATTTAATTTCCGAGCTAGACATCGCAACAAACCGTGAAAGAAAAACCCAAAAAAATGTTCGTTTATTTTGGTCACAGCTTATAAACTATTTAATAAATCGTTGTTTTCAGTATTTGTTGTTTAAATAGAGCATATAGTACATAATATACTGAAATATCATATTCCCAACTAGTTTAGTTTTTGAGATAGCCCCCGTCACAAAAATGGTCTAAAACTGACAACTTTGATGGCCTCCCATTCCCTTATTTTTTGAGATAAAAATTAAAAAAATATATATTTGTACTTTACTTAATGAGCTCTAAACAATGATACCCCACAAGCTAAGGTAAAGAAAAAATTTTTTTTTCCGGCTCCTTTTTCATGTATGGGAGCCCCCCTGAAAAATAATTTAATTCAATTTCTAATTCAATATTTGAATTTGGGTTAACGTTTTACACTAAATACCAAAATTTCAGGTTTGTAACTCATTTCGTCTGCGAGCTAGAGACCTGTGACCGGCGGACAGACGGACAGACAGACAGACAGACAGACAGACAGACAGACAGACAGACAGCCGAGTGACATTAATAGGGCTCCGTTTTTTACCCTTCGGGTACGGAACCCTAAAAAGGAGGTTCTGTATTCAACCTACTGTCGGGACTGTACGTATATATGTAGGTATGTATGACGATAATTTTTCACTATAGTAATCTACATACTTTCGTCTTTCAGGAAGGTTTTAAAATATGTATAACACACCTAGTTATCATTCTTATGTACGAAGTTACACACGCATAAATGTACCCATAATATGTCACTAATATTTCTCTCTAACGATTTCTCTGAGATTGCTGGACTGAAGTCGGTTTAATTTTTCCTAAAATATAGCTAAAAAAAAGCTGTGATAGCCTAGTGGTTAGGACGACCGACTTCTAAGCGGAGGTCGTGGGTTCGATCCCGGGCACGCACGTCTAACTTTTCGGAGTTATGTGCGTTTTAAGTATTTAAATATCACTTGATTTAACGGTGAAGGAAAACATCGTGAGGAAACCGGCATGCCTGAGAGTTCTCCATAACGTTCTCAAAGGTGTGTGAAGTCTGCCAATCCGCTTGGCCAGCGTGGTAGACTATGGCCAAAACCCTTCTCACTCTGAGAGGAGACCCGTGCTCTGTAGTGAGCCGGTAATGGGTTGATCATGATGATGACGATGAAAATATAGCTTGTTATAACAACTTTGTAAATAGTATAGGTTGAGTAGGTCCTTAATAATTATAATTTAGATGTTTAATGTGCAATTGTTAATTGCGGGAATAGAACCCGTTATAAGTACAACATCAAGCACTGAGCTAACGGTTGGTTCTTATATTGGTCAGTAAGTGGATATAAAAAGCGGAAGACACTTTTCCTCGCTCGCTTTTACGAGCTCTCGAGGTTTTACGATATTTAAGCTTTTATGATAAATGAAAATTGTAGTTTGTGTTGTGTAAAAATAAAGGGCCAAGGTTAAGGCGCACATAGATTAGACCTACGAAGGTAGGTGGTATATTTGAGAAAAAAGAATGTTTAGGCTATTATAGAGTTGGGGTTTTTTTACTAACCACCGACGTAAAAACGACGGGGTGTTATAAGTTTGACGTGTCTGTGTGTGTGTGTGTGTGTGCGGTTTTTTGTTTGAAAGGTGAATTAGTCGAGAGTGTTGTTAGCTATGTTTGAAGAAAATCAGTCTAATATGGCCGCCGCTACAAAATGGCGGATTACATATTTTTTCACAACTCGCTTAATATGGGTATCAAATGAAAGGGCTTGACTAGTAGAATAGCACTATGCAAATTCAAGATGGCCGCTGCCACAAAATGGCGAATGTCGGGGGTTTTTTAAATTTTGAAATTTATACTTAGGTGTATAAGATTGCGATTCGTCTACAACCTGCTACTTTAATTTGTATCTGGGCTTATCTATGAGGAATGCAGTGCTCAGACAAGCCGTCAAGCGCTTATGAGCACGAAGAAACCCAATATTATCTTAATTTTTTTTGCTATTAAATAAGTAAATAAATAAATAAAAAGTCCCTCCGTTGAGCACTGACATATCTTAGGCGTGACCTTTTAAAAAAGGCTCCGCAGTTGGAGCCTATGAAATTGACGAGTAATCCAGTTAGCCGGGGCCGGAAGCGGAGTGATGCCAAATTGTGACTCTCGGACGGTCAAAGGGCCTCGATGTGGACACATAAATCCAATTTACTGTTTCGACTTTCACCGAGCCCTAAATGCTTGTAGCAATTAAACGGCGCGTAAAACGCGCGCGCCCTTTTCAACCCTTTTTTGGAACGCGTGCCTGCGGTTGAGGCGACTATTCGGTAGGGCTTCGGTTTGATTAATACATGTAGTGATATAATGCTTTGGTGATCTAGCGGTAGGAGTGGTGGACTGCGGATGGCGAGGAACTGGGTTTGATTCCCAGATCGGGCCAAAAAATGTTGGTTGTCGGCCGTACAATTCCGTGCCTCGGAATGCACATAAAGCCGTCGGTTCTGCGCCTAATCTCTGTCCAATTGGGTCGCATTGGCGTTTTGTCGGACTGTGAGAGTAAGAAAATGAGAGAGTGAGGGAAGTGCACCTGTGTATGCGCACACTCTTGTGCACTATAAAATGCGCTTAAACAATGGAAGAAAATTATTTTAAACTAGATCATGCCCGCGGACTTCGTCCGCGTGGATTTAGGTTTCTTAAAATCCTGTGGGAACCATTCGCTTTTCCGGGATGTAAGCTACCTCTGTACCGAATTTCATCAACATCGGTTGCACTGTTGGGCCGTTAAAGGTTAGCAGACAGACACACTTTTGCATTTATAATATTAGTATGGAATAGTATGGATTATCTAATGTGACAATCACCATTTGTGGTAAGCATTTTGCAGCAAGGAGGTCGACCCACACTGCGCGTGCCGATACGCGATCCCAACTCCGGAACACGTCTAAGCCGCTATTTCGATATTACACAGATTCAAATATAGAACGCGAAACATTTCATACAAGCATTGCATACAATCGCAGAGATTGAATCCCCCATGGATCTAAGCATCCTACCTATCTCATTTCAGCTGCACACTGGATTATAAAATACTCTACCACAGGTTAATTTCCGGTGAGGTTTGGCATTTCATCTTCGTGGATGGGCCTTTGATAGCGTTCTGAGAGACGTCATTTGCAAGTTGCTTATTGGCAGGTCTTGATACAAAAGACGACAGGATATTGCACAAAGGTGTACCGTACAAAGGCTTGCTACATTTTCCATGCAAATAGTGCCGTACAGGTGATTTACGTCATCTTCTATACCTATTAAACACTAGGTGACATGACTGAGTGACAAGCTTGAAAGACCCATCGGACGTAGGGATTCCAAGGTCTTGAATGACGATTCTGCATCATTCCGAATTCCGCAAACGCAGAGGTAGAAGACCTCCCACTAGGCACGGACGATCTCAAGCGAAACAGTTTCAAGTATATTATGGTATGCGAACTGTGTATTTTACAATACCAGAGATGGTTCCCGTTTAATCGATAATTTTGAAGGATTCATTGTTATTAATAGATTAAAATATTGGTATTTTGTGAGTCTTCTCTTGAGCGAAAGTCACATGTAAAATGGTTCAAAGTATATAAAATATTTATTATTTTTATAAATGACGATGAGGTTATTTTTACGAAAAAAAAAATTACCCACTCCTTAACATTTTAGTTCAGTTCGGACATAATATTTTTTATACTTACTTCATCCGCGTGGATTTAGGTTTTTTAAAAATCTCTTAGGAACTGAGATTTTTTTCGGCATAAAAAGTACCTTATGTCATTTTCCAAGGTTTAGTCTATCTCTGTACCAAATCTTGTCAAAATCGGGTCAGCGGTTGAGACGTGAAAGTATAACGAACAGAAAGACAGATAGAGTTACTTTCACTTAGAGTTTCTCATTAATAATATTAGTATGGATTAATAGATTAATTATTATCTGTAGGTATATATCGAAAACTTTAGTAACCAAATGAAAATACTATTAATTTTAGTTCCAGCCAAAGTTAATCTTAAATTACTAAGGTTACAGACGCATTAAAATTGACATAGATTCCAATCGATTCCCCAGCGAGCCACGTCATTAGATGGAGGCCTATCAACCCGCCTCCCGGAGGACATCCGAGGTTAACCTCTGTTTAGTTTAAATCGCCGATAAACCTTCCCGGTGGTAATCAATGTGATTCCACAACAGCCTCTATATTGAATAAATCGGACGGCGTGAAATTAAACCTGCCCAGTTTATAATAATAGTGATAAAGTTTATCTACTGGCTAAGGTAATAGGTATTATTGTGTAGATCTTTTAACCATATCGCAAGGAAGCAATCGGTTTGAAATAAAACTGCCAGAATAAGTAAACATATCGCTAATATTATGATAAATACGACTAATGCGAGAGGAACTCTGTCTGTTAGTTATCTTTCAGGCCTAAACTACTAAACCGATTATGAAAAAATGCAAAAACTGGCTTGCATCCTGGCTGGAAGGACATAGATTTGTTCTAACAAAAAGAAAAAATGTTTTCATCTCAAGTTTTCCAGAGAACGGAGTCTCCTGAAACTTGGTGCAGACATAGCTTGCATATAGAAAACAGATATTAGACACCCTATTGCATCACTAAAAAGGGTTCCTACGGGAATGAAGTCGTGGGCATGAACTAGTAGAGAATTAATCATTAACTAAGATAAATTATAAATTACCCACAATAGATGCCAACACTTAAAATTGTAAGCAACTCATAAATAACCGAGCTTTATTGAAATTTCTCAGCTTTCTATTAACCGTCAACTGAAATTCCAAAATTTCAACTGGCCTCAATTGCTTACGAAAGTTGAATTAACAGAGTTTGCTATTGAACACAATTCGTGGAAAAAAACAGAACAGTTTCCAAAACCTGAAACAATCGTTTTCGTATCGCGATTATTCGATAACAGTGAGCTAAGGACGAGTTTGCATATCTCGATGAAGTTAATAGATTTCGAGGATCGAAACTGTGATTTCTAAGAAAAATTGATGAAGTCAAGACGTCAGTATAGGCCTCCAGGCATGGCCCAGGTGTGACTCGAGGGGTGCCACGGTAGCATACTTTAAGCCATCTGTCATCGAAAGCCTCGAGGTTTTGGTCTTTTGTGAAATCCATAGCCCCCGTGCTGTAGGCGATGGGCACTTATATAATCTATTCGGCTAATGCTCGCATCGCCATCTTCACCTGCAAGTTGCGCTGATAAGGGTGCTCGCAGGAGCTTGTGAGGTAGTGAACGTTTGCTCTTACCTACTGATGTCAAGAAGAAGAGAGGAAGAAAAGCAGTGGAAAAGTGTACACCCATTGGACCGACACAACCACACTAAATGTTGAATGGAAGCAGGCGTTACTTTGCGGAATTCCATGATATACAATGAATATAAAATTATTTTGCTATAATCCGCTAACAGTTAGCGGATTATAGCAAAATAATTTTATATTCATTGTACAACCACACTAATATCCAAGGTTTTATTCAAAAGGCTCAAGCAAACAAATCTGGAATAGAATTACGACAGCGAAAAAGTATTTCGATATTCGAAATGCAACAAAGTTGTCGAGACTCGCAAACTCGTACTAAGGTTAAAGTTGTACGAGTACGACAATTTAATCGCAAAATAATGGCTTAGTTTTCGCAAAAGTGTTACATAGTGAATGGTTATAATTGGAAAATGTCAAGCGCAGTGTGACGCCCCGCGGAGCGGCCCGGATTAGGGTCCGCTGTCAGAACGTCGTCCCCGGTTCACGTGCGACACAAACACAGGCGGACGGACGGTTCTGAGGAAAATAATTATGTTCCAATTGAATTCTTTATTTTTTTTTTTCAGTTTATTTACAACCAGTTTTTTCTTTAGTCTGCGGCTTCATCCGCGGGAATTGAAGTTTTTAAAATTCTGGCGGAACCAATTTGCGGGATGCTGAGAAGCTAAGATTACTCATTACATATCTACGAAAGTATTTACCTGGGAAAGTACCTGTCAACAGAAGTCCTATCAAAATTGGCCATTTCGAAGATTAGCTGCGTAAATATTAAGCGCATCGTAAATTTGTGTTAATTAGACAAATAGGCGTATAAGACGCGCTTCAAAACTAACTCGGTACTTCTGTATCAAAAACACCACCACCACAATATGAGAACGGCATTTTTTTCCCAAACATTTTCAAGTAAGATCATAAACAAGTCTATGCGGAAACTCCTAATAGTTATATAAGAGGAATTCCGCTGGATTCCTAAGCTTGGGCTAAAACCGATACTTCTACAGCTTGATCACAAAATCGCTTCAGCGCATCACGTGGATCGACGCGCTCAAAGGAAATTATTAGGCCGCGCTCGCCCTTTGCAACCTGCAACACAAAACTAGCAGATCACAAATTTATTTTTAATCATAAACGTCTCGCGCACAAAGCCTCGGCACGGTGGCCCGTAATGACACTGTCAATACCAATGGCCTGCGATATGCCTGTGATCGATACAAACCTAGCGTTTAGAGTGTTTCATACCTCCTCCATGAAACACTTCAAGCCAGGGTGAAAGAGTGAGTGATTGAATGAGTGAGAACCAAGCGTAACGAGTGTTAACGCTTGCACAAATCTCTTAACTATAACTAACGCCATGTAAATCTATGTAAAGCTAGACACGTGTCCACGTCTTCGACACTCGCTCTTCTGTATTAGACGTCCTTTAGGCTTTAGGTGTTCAACTCTTCAGTACTTAATTTAAAAATATCTTTTAGCTTTATATAGTGCGCGTCTAAACCGCGCGCATCACATTCTGAACGCGCGCGGTTTATACCTATAGTAGTCAACAACAATCAAAGTTTTGACGTCATACAGTCATGATCTGGCCGTACCTTTTTGAAGTAATTTTTCAATATAATAAGTAGGTAAGTGAGCACCGAGCGGATTTTCCTTTTTTCTGTTTACAATACTAATTTCGAATGTAAAAGCACTGTTCAAAGTGGAGTGTCAACATAAAAAAGCGAAAGAACGCGGTGAGTACATAACAAGAGTGAGAGGGATTTTTCTTTATTATTCCCCCCGAGCCTGTTTAACGCGCGATAATTGTTTTAGTGCCCGGGAGAGCACGTCCCGCATTTTAATGACGGCGGCCATTCAGTGTACGATTACTTTATTTATGAGTAGATTGGAGATGATTACCGGCTATACGTAAGGTTTTAAGCTTATAATCGCTTAGGGCCGTAGTAGACCTATGCCGCGAAATAAAGTGAAACCGCTGTAGTTGTCCAGTAACTTTAATAATTCGACCTTTAATGCGACACTAATATTCAGACGGGATTTGATGCGAGGTACCCTCTACTAGCAAACGTTAAAGTTACTAAACTATAGCTCCGGCATGATTTGTCCGTTGAGTGACATGAAATCTGCCTGTTCTAACGCAGAGATTAACACAAGTCTGTCTCTTTTTCACACGATTGCGGCGCGTACATATTGCAAAGTCTTGACTGCCTCGCTGGCTTTGTGCTTAACTTGTTCGGCTGCGAACCATGAGGTCCAAGGTTCGAGTCCCGGACTGAAAAAAAATATTTTGGGTTATATTCTGTAAAAAATTTCTCACCAGGTCACAGCCCGGAGTAGATAGGTGGGCGATGTTACAGCCCCGTGCCTTGGTGAGCACTTAAATCCGTCGGTCGTACGCCTGATCTATCTCCGGTCATGTGGGATTGCTGTTCCATTGGACTATGAGAGTGAGGAAATGGAAGAGTGCATCTGTGTTTGCGCGCACACGAGTGAACTATAATAATATCTCCTGCGTGATCTGGCTTGTAACCTCTGTTAAGATTAGCTACTGTGGACAAAATCCGGGCACTAGGATATTATTAATCTAAATCAGATTAGATGTGCGTTCGATATATTGTGATCGGCCATATTTTATTCTGAAAGTTCTTGCTTAGTATACTTAAGGGATGGGAATTCGTAATTCTGCTACTAAAAAAAAGTTTGGTGCCAAAACAGTAGTGCAGATGCATTGCTGTTTTGGCACCAAACTTTTTTTTTAATATTCTACAGGACAGTTATTTGCATCTTAATATAAATATGATTCTATTTTATAGCTACATTTTTAACCATCCATCAGTTTAAGCCTGCTTCGTATAGTTTCATAGTAGATACATAAAGTGGTAAACAGGTATTTTATAGCGACGCGGGACGCAATCGCCCGGACATAATCCCCTCTAATTACTGGAAGACTCGACGTGAAGTTTCCTAATAAAGTGGATAGTCAAGTTACGAGGTAGATCTTGCGTTACATAAGTTCCTGTACGCCAGACGTTTTGCCAACTTTACGCTGTACGGTAGTCGAGTAACATATTATTTATCTACACCCATGCTTTTAAATCCTATATTAAAGACTAGCTGAACCCCGCAACTTCGTTCGCGTAGATATAGGTTTTTATATAGGATCGGATCGGATCCCATAATTATTTTATGTACCTAAACTAAATGTAGCCTAAGTTACTCCTTATAACATTGAAAGTTCCATTAAAATCGATACAGCCGTTTCGGAAATTAGCTGGAATAAATAGACAGACTGACAAACATAAATTTAAACGCACACCAGTTTAAAATAAACCGTACGTTCAAAGATCCGGGTCCCAAGTTATTAGAACCCAATAGTAAGGATTGTAATGTCTGTCATTTCTAAACTAAAAAACCTATGACCTTGAAATATTTACGGGACAATACATAAAGTACTACCTTTCTAACAAAAAAAGAATGAGTGAAATCGAACAACGCGTTAATGAATTACAGCTAAATACACGTTTTAACTTTCATCCCCTCTCCCAAGGGAACCGTGCTGAGTTTCGGGATAAAAAGTATCCTATGTCCTACCTCGGAGTATAAACTCAAATCGTACCAAGTTTCATTCGAATCCATTTAGTAGTTTCGGCGTGATGCGCGGCCAAGATACAGACAGACAGACAAACAGACACAGAAAGACAGACAGACAGACAGACAAAAATGAAAAAAATTGCAGTTTTGGCTTCAGTATCGATTATAGGGGGCCCTCCAATAAAAATTTTCAAAATATCTTCAATGTACAGAATTGGATCTGTTACAGTTTTATTATATTATAGAAGATAGAAGATATAGATAGATAGATTCTGTAACAGTTAGCCTAATGCCTACATTAAAACACCAAATGTCCTAATAACCATTACATGATTACTGATTCATTTTTAACCCCCGACGCAAAAATTACGGGGTATTATAAGTTTGACGTGTCTGTGTTGAAAATTAGTCCAAGATGGCTGCCACCACAAAATGGTTGATAACATAATTATTTTTTCACAACTCTCTCAATATGGGTATCAAATGAAAGGGCCTAGTAGAATACTAAACACTATGATCAAATCCAAGAGAGCCGCCACAACAAAATTACTTATTAAATCAATTGAAAAATACCTCAAATGTGTGGATATTTTAGAATTTGATGTAGTGAGTGGGTTAGTTTTCGGTTAAATAAACAAATGTTCTTTAATAAGTATACTGAGAGAAATTTCCTGACGTTTCTTTTGATTTTTTCCTTTCAGAAGCCTTTTTCTTCAAAAGAGAGGACTTTGGTTTTCTTGATTTAGTAGTCCTAATAATTCCTACCGTAATGAGGAAAGGAAAAATTCTCTTCTTTGAAAGAAAATATTATAATGAAATATAGTGTAAATGAAAAGTAATGTTAATTAATTTAAATGTAAAATATCAGCTCTTCAGAGAATTTTTCCAAAACAAAAATCAATGCTGCAGACAATTTTCAGCGACTCAAAAATATAAACTTGTTGCTCTTTTTATTTCCTGTGACGTGCTTCTATTTTTGTTGCTTAAAAAATAGTAGCTGCAAAAAAGCCAGTGCGCGTTTACCCCAAAAAAGTGTTCCGTACAAAGCATTGTGTAATCCTGTAGCGCCGCGCCGAAGCGCCGCTTCGCGCGTCCCGACACAAGCGCTTCGCAAATACACGATGACAGCTCGAGTAGTGGACGGCCGGACGAAGTGTATGTTACGGCAATCCCATCTCTGAATCAATAGAAGCAAAGTTCAAAATTGTTAAATCATTCTGATATCTGTAGTTTCAAACTTATGAACTAAATAATATTATTGCAATAATAATGTGGTGAATATTACTACTGTATAGGAATTTATTTCAATTATTGACTCCTATATTAATTAGACTTTACTGAAATTGTTATATTTCTATTTCATTTTTCAGTCTATGCCAAAGACAATATATGAATTTTTTTGAATACATTGAGGATTACTTAATATTAATGCACAATTGAAATTGGCCAAGATCACTACGCACGTGTTGGCTTTACTATACCTTATAGTTCTCAACACTACAATATCATTGGACCTTGATGGTATTTAAATCGCATCGAATACACATATGTAATTCTAATTTGTCTAGCATTTGTAAATAACACACACAACAATGTAAACAACATGTACTTATGTATGTTACACAAATGTGGATTGCAACTTTGTTTTGACATTTTAAAGTTCAATTTGGGTATAAACCAATCAAATTGCTGACCAACAAGATATGAGAACGTAAAATCGATATCAATTAGCTATCGATTAAGTCATCGCCGACAATATTTCCCGATGGAAATTCAGTTTCAAGGGTTTCCAACTCACGGACCCTGTTACCTACACGGAGGTTTCGAATTTGCTGAATATTTCGACCGAGTTGGCCACTCGAACTCTCCAACCAAGTTTTATTGGGATACTTGTAGAATTTTCGCCTATTTCTCCTCAAGTGTTCTCGCTCGATTCAACAATGTACTATGGCTTTGAATTTTATGAAATGTTGACTTCAAAAGTACTTTAGCAACAAAAATCTTGTCCAACCGATAGATGTTCACTGCTGGACATAGGTCTCTTGTAGCGACTACTACTTCTACTTAACAAAAATCTACTTAGATACAGTGAAAAGCTTCCATTAACTATATTTTAAGGAAAGCTAAACCAACTTTGGTCCTGCAATCTCAGAGAAATCTGTGTACCAATCTATACATCTATACATATAATAAAATCGTAGAATTGCCGTATCTGTACATTGAAGATTTTTGCAAAATAATAACTGGGGGATGTTAGGGATAAGTAATAGAACGTAAAAAAGCTATTTTTGAAATTTTTGTCTGTTTGTCTGTTTGTCTGTTTGTCTGTTTATCTGTTTGTCTGTTTATCTGTTTGTCTGTATGTTTGTGCGCGCATCACGTAAAAGCTACTGAACGGATTGAAATGAAACTCGGCATGATTTTAGTTAATACTATGGAGTAACATATAGGATACTTTTTATCCCGAAATTCAGCACGGTTCCCTTGGGAGAGGGGATGAAAGGCAAAATGTGTACTTAGCTGTAATTCGTTAACGGGTGGTCCGATTTCATTCATTATTTTTTTGTTAGAAAGTAGATACTTTAAAGACTACTGGCTAATCTCCGAAAGGCTGGACCGATTTTGATGGGACTTTCACTGGCGAATGTTTACATTTTGATGTACCTAAACATCCGCCAGTGAACTTTTAACAGTTTTTAGCAAGGTTTAAGCTCAAAGGAGCATAGGAAAAACAAAATGATTCCCACGGGATTATTAAAATCAATATCCACGCGAACGAAGTCGCGGGTATCCGCTCGTCAAAAATATTAGTGACATCACATTTAACGTAACTTCGTACATAAGAATGATAACTAGGTATTTTATATACTAAATCCTTCCTGAAAATATATACAGTATAGATTACGATAGTAAATAATCATCAAAATCAGTATAGGTATTCTGAATTTGCGCACCTTCAAAACTTTACCAAATACTACGTATCGAGAAACTGTAATTATGTAATGCACAAGTATAAATTAAAAATTTAAAAAACCCCCTACATTCACCATTTTGTGGCGGCGGCCATCTTGGATTTGCAATAGTGCTATTCTACTAGTCAAGCCCTTTCATTTGATACCCATATTAAGGGAGTTGTGAATAAATATGTAATCCGCCATTTTGTAGCGATGGCCATCTTGGATTTGCAATAGTGCTATTCTACTAGTCAAGCCCTTTCATTTGATCCCCATATTAAGGGAGTTGTGAATAAATATGTAATCCGCCATTTTGTGGCGCCAGCCATGGTGGACCAATTTTCATCAAACATAACTAACAACACTCTCGACTAATTCACCTTTCAAACAAAAAAAACCGCGTAAAGTCGTAATTCACTTTGAATATTCATTTTACAACATTTCTGTTGCTTGAACTTGAATGCTGAATGTATTGGCGAACTCAAACCTTAAAATAAGCCAGTTTAGGTCTATTTTACTCTGAAGTCATTGTGTTTCGATCAGTAATTTAGTAAAGTTTTCGAGCTGTGCAAAGTGAGACTAAACATACAGTTCATTCATTTTTGAAATAATCGCGAACATATCACATACAATATACATGTCGAATACAGAACCTCCTTTTTTGAATTCGGTTAAAAATCAAAACGAAATTTCGATGGATATTACCGCATCAAAATATTTATTCAACTATTATTGAGACGTAAAACTGTACCTGTCGAAACAAGAAATCAATACGCGTTTAAATCGATTATGTTTTCGGTGGCCGTATTCTTCGACCCTAATTCAGTTCGGAGGGCCACTCACGGGCCCTGTGTACGTAGGTATCGGATTCGTTAGATATTTCGGCCAACTTTCCCTCTTCAACTCCCGTGCAAGTTTTATTGGGATACTTGTAAAATTTCCGCCTATTTCTCTTCAAGTGTTCGCGCTTGATTAAATAAGATAAATTGACTTAAACGCGGCCGAAATTAACGAAGAATTTGGATTTTTCAATTAGGAGCCGCTCCTGTAAACTGTTGAATCGTTTTCTTGTTTAGCCAGAGATAAATTAAGTTTTGGGCAAGCAATTGAGAAATAATTAAAACGAATCGAGCACCATTTCAAATCATCGGTTTTGTATTTAGCGAATGTAACGACTTTTCTTTTATTGCATTCAGTTAACACTTTCTGCATATCATTACTCATTTCTGAGGGTTCTTTTTTCTATCCTATACCATACAATAATAGGGGTTTTCTTGGCTTAATAATGCGGTGGGTTCCCAGATCGTTCCAAATACGGGAAAAATGCGACTTTACTAAGATTTAACAATAACGAAGGTATTACTGTCGTATGTTGGTTGTAATAACCATTAATGATGGATTAACGTGCTCTTCTAGATATGGAGGAAATGAAAAAGCCTAACTACAACCTCCAAAGACGGTCACCCATCCAGTGACTGACCTGGGCCAATGTTGTTTGACAAGCGTAATCAACTGAAATGTACTGTCGCTACTACATCACATACAATATGTAATCTTTTTACATTTCAACGTGTTTCAACTGTTGGACAGGTCTGGATGAAATTTGTCATTCCGAAGACGGAAATAAAGTGCTTTTTACAGCGACAAAACAAACTTCACGCGCCTGAAGTAGCGTTGAAAAACTAGTAGGTACCTATGTCATTAAAACTGAGTATAAAAGAATCGAGTTTTGTAAAGTCTAAATTTTCACCCATACATTCAAAGCTTTTCTTTACCTCATACCTTTTATATTATCTTTCGCATAGTATGACACTGAATTTTCTTTTCGCGTACTGCTGATAGGGCTCTTCGTAGCTAAAATAAAATCCATGAACGCTCTGCCAAAACTGGGAAAAAGTGCTTGAAGATTACTTTATTGAAATGGTCAAATTGTAAAACACTTAAACATACATACGTTCATCGCCACAATAAACAATAGAGCGATCGGATGTCATAAATAGTGTGTCGAATATCCTCCATAATTTCGACAATATAATGGAGGTAGCAACTTATCGGCAAGTCGGTTAAGAAGATTTGCATGATGCAGCCAAGAGCCTGAATGGGGATAAAGTGGCCGGGGCATTTCGACGGATTGCAGATATGGAGTGCACTACAATGCAACCGGGTATTATTCATGGTGCCTTCAGAATGGCGGGATAATAATTTTGGGCAACAACAAAGTGTAGGTTCTGTTATTTTATTATTTTCTTATCTTAATTTTTATCTTATACACATTATTGTAATTATTAAAAACTAGATTTTACCCACGACTTCATTCGCTTGGTGTAAGGTTTTTCAAAATCTCTCGGGGATCCTTTGTTTTCCCGGAATAAATAGTAGTTCCTCAATTATACCCATACAAAAAATTAAGTTTGATTTGTAATTATTTTGCGGTGCAATTGAGGGACAAAGTAGTTAGTGTAGGTATAGTTGTAGGAATTTAGGACGACAGGAAAATAATGTGGCTCTCTTATACACGTAGGTATAAGTACTAGCAAATAATTGCAACATATTTTTATGTACTTCCATTTGGGTTTTCTTAAAACACTTAGCAGGTCGATCTTTGTTTGCGAACCCAGAATCAGCGATTTCGGAGATTGTTAACATTCTTAAGACCTCTAGAATAAAAATATCCGACATAAAGTCGCTATGGTGTTTTTGCGGTGATTATAGAGAAAATGCTTATGCAGTGGAACCAATAATTATTATCAATATCGTTGCTTATGCTTGACGTTAATTATCTCAAATTATCTACCGCCATCTAGAAAAATAATAATCAAAAATAACCCGAGAATTTTTTTTTACAAAGTCCATCATAATTTTTTTATAAATTTCAAAAGACCACAACTGAAGAAAAGAAAATCATAATAATTATAATGACAAAAATGTGCCGTCTAGATGTGAAACGTAATTGTTCAAGTGAGCTACTAATTTTCGTGCAATTAGAAAGACCCGTATAACTTTCGCGAAGCGATTCTTTGAGCGCGTCCGTGAAATATCTTAATCATCTAACTTGGACTGAAAAAAAAAGTTTCTCTTCAAACTTTTTGTACCTTTTTTGATTCTATCTTTGATGTCAACAAATTGTGTATTTAGAAATTTGTCCGGTGCATTGTTTTTCGTGAGTCCGCTGACTGATTTGCATTTAACTCGGTAATTACGAAGGGTTGGCTTAAGGTGAGCTAAAGTTGTGAAAGCGTCATTTTCTTCAGCTTAAATCTGATTAGCATTATTTTATGAACTTGGCTAACACCGTTTGAGTCATTAAGAACTGACATATACTATAAATTCTGTTTGCAGCTGTGATACATAAAAAAAAAATCAAATGCCCACAATTTCGTCCACGTGTATTTAGATTTATAAATGTGTCACTCATGTGAACTTAACCCCTTTTCACACCTTTAGGGATGCAAATATCTCTCCTTAGTCATAGATAAAAAAGGTCTTAGTGCATATCTAAAGTACTCAAGGAATATTTCCTCCGTTAATTCCACTTTACTTCAGTCAGTCATTTGTCACGGTACTGTCTTGTAGGTATAGATAATTACGAGCACATTTTTTTTAAATCCTACTATTATTGAGAAATCGAGACTCAGTGCCTGTTTCACCACCTTCTGATATGTATTAGATAGCTATCTACAACTTTTGTCTTTGACACTTGACATAAAGTAAGAAAGTGACAAAACTTACGTTTAAGTTATCCAACACTTATCAGAAGGTGGTGAAACAGGCCGTCAGTATTTTTTCTTAGTTATGCTCTTACAAAAAAAAACTATAATAAGTTTAAATTATCCCCCACTAGAAAGTACTTTGCATGAAGTGTAGAAAAGAAGTGCCTGTAAAAATCTCGGTTTTTATAAGAATAGTTCATAATTTTGCTCAAATTTGGAGGTTCGGCACGAAATTTTCATACAAATTAACGTCTAACTGATTTCATCAAGTGAAAATAACCGGGATTGTGTGTTGCCAGAGCAGACGCCCTCCCATTCGGGTGCGATTGTGCGATGTGATTAAATTAATGTCTTAATCAGGGAAATTTATTCATTGCAAGCCGCAGACGGGTGAAATGCTGCCTTCGGACTTACATTGTGGTATTATTTTTTTCTCACTTAGACTTGAAATTATTATTGCAATAGTTGTAGAATATTATAAACAATATTTTAAAAATATTACTTTTACGAGTGCTGAGTAATATTACATCAAATAAAATGAAGATAAACACTTTTGTAACACACAACATTTTGAGCAAGTTGCTATAGTATTGTGTATTTTTATTTTAAGGCTTCACTTTACAGCGCCTTTTACTTAAGTACTTAAGTTTTTTAAGTACCTAATAAAACTTGAAACGCGTGTTTCAATTTGCTTCAAATACGCGTTTTCATAAACGCGTCGGTTCCTTTGGGGTTCCAAATGTCCATTTGATAGCCATCATAGTTGTTGCGTCATGGACTCTATTCGTAGGTCTAAAATATAGGGCCTGCCTAACTTATTCCGATAAAAAATAGTTATCACTGATAACAATGACAGCTGAAATCCGCGTCTCCTGCGTGTGTGCATAGCATGTTCTCTACCACCACAGCCTTTTAACGTCCCACTGCTGAGCGCAGGCCTCCTTTCTCATAGAAGAGAAAGATTTGGAGCTTAGACCCGCCACGCTGCTACACTGCGGGTTGGCGGGCTACTTTACGGGTTTTACTCTTGACGCTACACAAGACATTTTTGTTTTTATAATTTGTTTTTTGTTGATGTCAACAATGTTTTTGTTTTCCCTGAAGGCCACGTCGGAAAACATCTAAACGTTTCACCGGGGTTTTAGGAGGGCGGGCGGTAGAGTCTTTTTTAAATCTCAATGTTGTTTTGCAGGACTTTAAATACATAATTGAGTGGCATAAAGAACTACTCTAGCGGCACGCTATGATGGCCGGTTTGACGTTTGTCCGCTCATGAAGTTCCGTATTAATTGATAACGACTTTGAAGGAAATAATTGTATTACTTTATTGACGATAGTGATGTGCAGAGATTCATAAATTTTATCGAATGTAGTTTTAGGTTTAGGACTCAAAATTTATTTATTAAATTGATTTCTTAAATGTATACAAGTGTAGAAAAATCAGTTTGCACCATTTAAGGGGTGAATGTACTTGTGAATATGAACAATTTTCACTATGTGGACAAACCTCTGAAATCGCAAAAAAATATCAATAAATTTTTAAAAATGGAATCTAATACGATCGTCACATAGGATCGCTGGCTAGCACAACTACTACCTCCGGCAAACTCGCGTCAATGCTCAATGCAAAACAAAGCAGTTTCGAATTGACGTTGCTTCGAAAAGTATAAACTGTCAGTGCAATGCGATTGTGATATAGTTTTGACCTGGCTTTGGATTTCAAATATTGATACTGCATTACTGTTGACCCTTGCTCGTTAATTTGGACTCTGTTCAAGCCCTTTGTTGTGGATTTCGTCGATATGACCGAACGTACGCAGAGAACTGTTCTAAATAGTCAGACACGTGAGTTCGTAATACGCCTTCGTAACTATTTCGATCGTGAAGCTCAAAATGGAGGGCCAATTTTACCTATAACGTCAGTGGTTGAACGCGTAGCTGATGCGCTTAATATTGGACAACGAACTGTTAGACGGATAACTAAAAAAAAATATGGCGAGACTGGCACAGAAGAAAATAAACTTCACACACCAAAAAAGAGAAAACGAGCAAAACCAGTCGTAGGCATCGATAGCTTTGATGCCGATGCTATCCGAAGACATGTTTACGGCTACTATTTACAGAAGGAGTATCCAACAAGAAAAAAGTTGGTGCATTCACTGAAGGAAGCTGGATTATTCTTCGGTGGGGAAAGTTCTTTAACGAAGATTTTGAAGACCATTGGATTTCGATACAAAAAATGTAACAAACGCAAAATATTGATGGAAAGATTTGATATAGCGATGGCAAGGTATACTTTTTTACGGCAAGTGAAAGAAATCAAAAATTGGCAAAATGTTGTGTTCTTGGATGAAACATGGCTTAATGCTAACCATACTGTAGGCCGTTCTTGGAACGATGACACAGCAGCATCTACTTCCAAAGTTCCTGTAGGAAAAGGATCGCGACTTATAATTTGTCACGCCGGAACCATCAACGGGTTTGTCGAAGGTTCTCTCATGGCTTTTGCGTCAAAAACCACTGGAGACTATCATGAAGACATGAATGGAGAAAAGTTTACTGAATGGTTTACCTCAATGTTGTGTAGCCTCCCTGAACCATCTATTATAATTATGGACAACGCCCCATACCACTCGATGCAAATTGACAAGCCACCTGCCCAATCCCAAAAGAAAGCTGATATCGTCGCATGGCTTCGTAAAAATGGCGTAGATGCAAACATGAATATGTTAAAAGCGGAATTAGTACGTCTTTTAAAAGAAAACAAACCAACCAAGATCCGATACGTCATTGACGAAATAGCATTAGAACATGGGCACAGAGTTATACGGTTACCGCCTTACCATTGTGAGTATAATGCGATTGAGTTGGTGTGGGCTCAAATTAAGGGATATGCTGCAAGACACAATACAGAACCCCCATTTACCACAAAAAAAATGCTAAAATTATTAGAAGAAGCTTGTGAACATGTGACTAAAGGAGACTGGGAAAAGGTTGTGAATAGAACTGTTAAATTAATAAGGGAAGATTATGAAAGAGATGTGAAAATAGATAATATTATAGAAAACGAACATATAATTATTAATGTATGTGATGATAGCAGTGACGACAGTGAAAATAGTAGTATGGACGAATCTGATTAATTATGGCCTTTTGTGGCACCTTTTTTGGTATCTTTTGTATTCATATGTTTCTTGTGTGCATATAAAGTATGTATATTCATTTTCGTTCAAATATTCAGTTCGTTCAAATAAATTAAATAAACATATACATTTTTGTTTTATTAAACCTATTTAATCAGGTACAAAAACAAAACTTAATTGTTTTTTGTTCGAGAATAAATTGACATTCCACATCACTATTGTAATGTGTCAAACCGGCCATCATAGCGTGCCGCTAGTATAGGTGTATTACATTTTCTTCGTTCAATTAATGTTTTCAAAAAACTTCAAAAAATACTTGAGCAGAATCTATTTTCAAAATCAATTTTTTTTTGTGAATATGTTTTTGTGTAGTGCGAAATATTTTAAAGAAAGCTTCTACAGGATATTCTCTATGTAGGATGCCGCAACATGATGCGGTGCCGTAGCGCATAACGACAAATAATGGATCTTCTACCTATACAAATGAGATACAGCACAAGCGAGGTAATAGTAATGACATAGATTTTGCATACTCTAAATTTTTTATGTTAGACGCCGCAGAAGCAGAGAGTTGCAAAACTGCAACGCGCCATGTGACGCTTGAGAAACGTCAGAAAAGTGTATTTTCAGAGGGTTCCTCGACGATATGGTAGCATAGGAAATATTTGTATTGTGTCAATAGTGGGGCACATAGCTCGGGCAGGCGGGCAGGCGGGCATGGTCAGTAAGTAATGAGAGAACAAACATATAGTGTGACGGGGCGCGGCTAATTGATTGCGCCACACCCTGCGATAAACTGCCGACTCTGGATGAAAGATGGTGCTATTTTTGGTCGTCGTCTCACCCAATAGACGTCCACTGTTGGACATAGGTCTCTTGCAAAGATTGCCACAGAACACGATCTTGTGCCGCCTGATTCCACGCCTGATTCTACCAGCCGCGACTCGCTTGAAATCGTCTATCCATCGAGTGGGGGGTCTACCTACGCTTCGTTTACTGATGCGAGGTCGCCATTCAAGCACCTTAGGACCCCAACGTTCATCGGTTCTTCGAGCAATGTGCCCCGCCCATTGCCACGTCAGTTTCGCGACTCGATGAGCAATGTCGGTAACTCTGGTTCTCCTGTGGATCTCCTCATTTCTGATTTGATCCCGCAGGGATACTCCGAGCATAGCTCTCTCCATCGTCCGCTGAGTGACCCTGAGCCTTCTTCTCTCATTACTTATTGGTACAACTTTTAAATTCGTATCCGAGACGTATTCCAATTCAGTTCATACCTTTTATTAATCACGTCATGATGGTGGAGGTTTTCTCGGGAAAACAATTCGGGGAGTTCTAGATTTATTCATATAGGAATCCGAAAGTACCTATGATAACGATATTTAAGTTAAATTAGATAATCGAATTAAGCCATTCTGGTTAACATAAGTTACGATTGGTTAACCGAAATATGACCACGGAAGCACAATCACTGATTTGTGCACTTTGCTTATTTTGTTTATTGTTGTTGTATATTTAAAATTACCTAACTGATATGCGACTGGCACTTAAAGTATATTTTTGGTAGTTTAATTTGATTTTAACCGTAACCTTACTTTAAGGGCGCGATATGTAACTGGACGCTACATTGCTATTTCAGCAAACAATTTCTCGATGTGCTATATTTAGAACATTCAGTTTCACATTAGATCGGTACACACAAACGCCACGCTGCACGTTCATGGAGGCTCCGCTTAATCCCCACACACGGCGCGTCGGCACGTAGTACTGGCGTATTCTTCGATTGTCCATTAATAGCATAAACGGTTTAGTTATTAATGTCCTACTAAGACCCGTCAGTGACAATTTGTCAAAAAACACGCTTCGTCGTGACGAATGAATGCTCACATTGCATACGGAATCGTATTTTTTCAGGAACATTAAAATTTTTATTGGTCAAAGATTTTAAATTCGTCAAAGTTTTTGACGAACGTGATTTTTAAAAGACGATACGTAAATTTTTGCGATTCGTGATGCACAGGCATTTAAAAAGCATTTCCGCCGTAAAAAAAACGATGCGTGAAAAAAGACGCTTCGTAACTCATACTCGTTTGAATACACACTTAGTTATCAGAGTTCAACTAAGAAAGCTCAGAGTCACTCACTCAGCGGATGATTGTAGGCACGCCTAGTAGTATTTTTCGCGTTCCATTTATGTATAGCGTTGTACTTGTTTGTGGCAGTTCACTTGTATGAAGTTTTGGAGATGCTCAAGGCGTGCTCTATCCGTGGTCATTTGGTGTATAAAATCGTTTAATAGCGATTAGAACACCTATCAATTATGTGACTTATAAAACTAGTTTCCCAGAAAGGGCATAAATTTAAAGGGATTGGCCACATCTTGAATTACTTCATACAATATAAATTTAATTTTCATAGAGAGATTACTCACTAAATTTCACACCTTCATAGAAATAGTTTCACAAAACTGCTCACTTATTGATAAAATTATTACAAAAAAATTAAATTATGTACAGTCATAGTGTCGTCCTCTTGAGCTTCGTAGCACTCGTAGCTCGTAGCTTGCTACTACGAGTGCTATAACGTAGACCCGCGTAGCTGAATGTGGTTATGGCATAACTACATACTACAGTTTTAATTTCATTCAACTCTAGAACGAATTAAAATACTACCAGCACGGTAGTAATTTAATTCTTTCTCACTTCGTAACGAAAGTACTTAAGTTTGAATATTTTTTATGATAATTTACAAAGTCTCCTACGATGCCTTATTACAATTAATTATGTACTTTCAGAGATTCAAATGATTATTGTCTTACGTATCTTCAGTTTAAGCAAAAAAAAAATGTTCAATACAAAGTTTGAAGTAATTTAAAAATCAATATAAAAAATTGAAATTTACACCTTAATTTTATAATAATGCATGGCATTTCTGACTCTGTTCACATCGCTGATTTCCAGTGGCAATAAACAACCTTTTGTACAAAACTCAGACGAGGCCACATAAAAAGTAAATAAACGCTACTATTGTCTACAAATGAGTGCAAATTAAAGCAATTTGAACATTGTTCCGCGCCGCAAACAATATGACTGAAAGCGTTCGAAACAATAAAGTCTATTTACAGAATAACGGTAGAGATGCAAAATTCTCCATTATATTTCTAATTTAATAGGATTTCATCCAAACCCCACGTGACGAGTGCATTGTTTGGCGACAAGTTCTTTTTGCATAAGCGTTGCGCACACCAGCGCAATGTCGTAGGATAAAATGTTGCTATACTCCATTCGTCACTTAAATAAATTATATTTCTAAATATTTTTTTTATATGAAGAGCAAACGAGAGAGGCGAAAATACCTGACATAAACTCACTTCGGTCACCTATGAACATCTTTTCCAGTTTTTACCTATGAGGTCGGTCAGGTCTAGCTGGTAGCCGAATGGTCACAGGCTTTGGAAAGTAATCACACAGACAAGGAGAATTCATTATATTTAACACAACAAAAAGATTGTTAGGTTTGAAATTTACCCTATTTATCATTATAATTCTCTCCTGGTTTTAGAATAGCAGTGTCTGTTTTCGTGTTTGTTTTAAAATGACATGTCTCAGTTTTAGAAAATCTGTGCAAGAATTTAACACGCTAAAAAGTCGCTAGTGTGTACTTTTTCTAAATGCAAACGACGAATGTTCGTTTTCCCGTGAAAAATTAGATTTTGCATTGAAAAGTTAAGTAGTGAAAAGTTTGTTTGTATGACTCGGTAAAAACCTAAAAGCATTCTTAGTCAAATCAACTATACCTTTTGCATACTGTGGAAATAAATAGGTTTATTAACGTATGAAAGCGACACTAAAAAGTTACCATATTCAAAATATAATAGTCATGGATAGTCATAGACAGGGACAGATCTAGCCCATTTTGTGAATTCTAAACTTTGTTATATATCCAGGTTTTAAGACTTTAGAATCGAATGCTATAGTTTTGAGTGGATGTCTGTGTATGTGTCTGTACATATATTGTGTACATTTGCAATCATCTTTCGTCTCGATTATCTAGCGAAATAAACATGATATTAACACGGGACAAAGTTCATTCGACGTATAATTATGTAACTTGAACCGTATGGAAATACGGACTCATGGAAATAAGGTTCAAATATACAAGTATAAATTTAAAATTATAAAACCCCTGACATTCGCCATTTTGTGGCGGCGGCCATCTTGGATTTGCATAGTGCTATTCTACTAGTCAAGCCCTTTCATTTGATGCCCATATTAAGGAAGTTGTGAAAAAATGTGTAATCCGTCATTTTGTAGCGGCGACCATCTTGGATCGATTTTCATCAAACATAGCTAATAACACTCTCGACTAAATCACTTTTCAAACAAAAAAAAAAACCGCATTCAAATCGGTCCACCCGTTTGAGTGCCACAGACAGACACACACACACATACACACACACACAGACACGTCAAACTTATAACACCCCGTCGGTTTTGCGTGAAGTTGTGATGATGACAATGGTTGGATATGTCGACAAAAATTGCACTTCTTTTGATTATATATATAATTCAGTATATTTCAGTTGTATATTCCGCTTGATTAAAAGATAAGCATAAAGATAAAGATACTTCTATATACCTACTTATTTTCGATTAAGTTATTGCAGATGTTGGAATAAGAGGCGGGTATCAATAGTTACGGCACAGTTACGGCGATTGAAAGCGGACGTCGCCGGGAAGTGAGTACAAAGAAAGAATAACGCCTCAAGTTAAGAGCGATTTATTGTTTCTATTCAATACATTTTTCGTATTTTCATGACTGAATTTTTGACCGTTGTTTAAGTATTAAGTAGTAAAATAACAAATTGATTGATTCTTTATAGTGGGTTCAATTTTTAAATTCGCAGGTTGAAAACAGTTTGCACTTAAAATAAAGCAAATATTTATATTTTATTGACTTTTTACTCCCTTCCTATACTTCGCTTTCTTATTTCTGGTGTATGCAAATAACGACATTATTATAATTTTAAGAGTATACAATGTGCACTCATATCTTAGCAATGCAGGCATAGACTAATCGATTATTTATTTTAATCTGATATCATATGTATATCGGGGAGCAAAGTAGTGGGGGCAAAAAATATTATAAAATGTCGTCAAAATTTAAAGTTAAATTTTAAATTAAAAATTAATAAAAAACTCTATCTCTCAAAACTTGCACCACGCCCGTAATTGGTTTCATTTTCAAGTGAACAGGTCCGGTCCTATGTGACATGCCGGACTTTTCTAATACGATGTCGTTGAACTCTGTCATTATGAACCTTAATATCCAAGTTATAAGGACTAGAAACCTAAAAATTGCTGGTAGATTCCAAATGTGTAATGATACTCGTACTTTTAGAGTAAATGACGTGGCTTGCGAAATTTTTTTGGCCATCTGTAGTTTTCGGATAACTTTTTTTTTCTTTTGTAATAACTATTGGAATATTTGATTTTGAACTTGTTCCGAACGAGATAGTTTTTTGTTTGAAGTACACTTGTATTAATTATTGACATAACTGCTACTTCTACATCATCATATCTTATACCGAGATAAAAAACAAAACTTTTGTTGCAAACTTAAATTTATATTTATAGTGCCAATATCCTCAAGGCTCAATGTATAATACTATTCTGCATATAAATTCAGGATTGATACTTTTAAAAATGCTTTATAGAATTGCATATTATGTATCAATAGTGTCAATCCAATACTTTAAATTGCAAAGTACTTATCGTTTAGAATTATTTGCATTGTTTTGACACTACCATTTTCACGTCGAAACTGTACATTTACAACATTTCATTCAGAAATTACTTAAATCCAAGAAATATTCTTCCATAAGAAAGTAAATATGTACTTTCTTGCATCCTTAAGCTCTACAATATTAAAAAAAAACAATTTAGGCTCCTTCAACTGAAGGAACCTAAAGGTACCAAGAATAATTATGTAGAAAAGAAAGGTGGTTTAAAATTACGAAGCAATATATGCTTATAGATAGCGCTTATGTTTCACGAACCATATTCAAGATAACAAGTGCATTATCTTGAAGCAGTTAATACGGCAAAGGTCGCCATAGCAACGGTTAAGCTCGAGTAGGAATTAATCCGACAGAGCATAAAGAGAGATTTAATTAGCAGCCCGGGATTCGGTTACTCTGGGATGTCTTTCAGCATCCGTTAACGGTATCAGTGGCTTATGTGATTCCGATGGGTTACAATACTCTATATAAGAAATTACATTCGTTCTGATTTAGAGAATAAGGCACGCCTGAGAGTTCTCCATAATGTTCTCAAAGGTGTGTGAAGTCTACGAATCCGTACTTGGCCAGCGTGGTGGACTACGGTCTAAGCCCTTCTCACATTGAAAGGAGACGTGTGTCCTGTAGTGGGCCGGTAATGGGTTCATAATGATAATGATGACTTTTAAACCTTGCAGAAGGATATAGGCTACTTTTTATCTAGAAAAATCAACTTAACATTCAATTTTAATAAGGATTAAAAACCTAAATCTAAGGGGACGAAGTAATCTACATCCATGTGGATGTGTGTCTGCGCCAGAAGTGTAGTCTGTGTGTGTGACTGTGTAGGTGTATATACATGTCGTATGTACATGTCGGGATTTGATTAATATTTTTAACTTAGTGTATATTTTCTTGATACGGCCTATAACTCCAGAAGTAAAATAAAGTGGGGATGGTCTATACAATAAGTTACGTAGTACGCAACAGACATGTATGGAAGTCTAATGCAGGATAAAGTGAGCCTCACAGAATGCTTTGCAATCCGACCTCGACCCATTTCGCCTTTACCAGACTTCGCGTAACTACGGACCGGCTTCATAAATGTACATAAAAGTACGTTCTTCTCCGAATCGTGTACGAATAAATATAAAAATGATTGCAATTCTGACAAACAGGTCAAAATTGTAAAAGTATGTTACAGCGGGCGATGGAGAGAGCTATGTTCGGAGTATCTCTGCGGGATCAAATCAGAAATGAGGAGATCCGCAGGAGAACCAGAGTTATCGACATAGCTCATCGAGTCGCGAAGCTGAAGTGGCAATGGGCGGGGCACATTGCTCAAAGAGCCGATGGAGGTTGGGGTCCCAAGGTGCTTGAATGGCGACCTCGCACCCGTAAACGAAGCGCAGGTAGACCTCCCACTCGATGGACAGACGATCTCATGCGAGTCGCTGGCAGCCGCTGGAATCAGGCGGCACAAGTTCGTGTGCTGTGGCGATCCTTGCAAGAGACCTATGTACAGCAGTAGACTGGGTTGGTTGAAACGAACGTACCTTTCCAAATGTTTATGACATAACCTTAGTGGCTTCTGCTAACTTCGCTCACAAATAAAATGGTGTTGGTATCATAACGAAACAAAGTTCAGTTAACTATGCCTATTAGCATTTGGATAGAGTAATAGATCGTATAGTATTTAGCTGCACTGTTGATAATGATCAAATCAGCCCTTTTGTTGTTCTCAGTAATATAACCTATATTTTGAATGCTTCTTAATTATAAATGACTCTTATTACAAAAGTTCAGAAACTAGTTTAAATTCAAGGAAATATCTTTTGTTCTAGGGTTGATTCCAGCAATTTTTCTGACTTACATACTACCCGTGTTCCGACATTCCCTTTGTGAGCTAGGAACCAATTTAAAAAACATAATGATTGCTTGTATTCTCTAGAACTTCAGTTCACTCAATTCTGACACCTAAGCCGTGAGGTGTAAAATTTAAAATGGAAGTTGCACATATTCAAAATTTAACGAGACGCCGCAAAAATTCCAGGCAAAAACAGAGCTGAACATTCGTAAACGTCCCAGTAATAAGTTGCTCGATTCTTCAAAAGCAACTAGACACCGGGTCTCGGGCTCGCAGACGCCATTTTTAAGGGGGAAAAAGGTGAATGTCAAGCAAAAACATTTGATTGGTGCATAGAGCATAAAGACTTTATTGGAGCCATGGAGCATATTTTGAATAAAGACATTGTTATTTGTGAAAAGATCATGATACAGTTTAATCTACTTACATATATTTTATGTGTGTGAATGTAATGCATATAATGTTAATCTTAGAGTAAATAATTATCCTTTGCATGCAAAAAAAATTATCATTCCTCTTCATACCACGGTTTATTTTATCACTAGCTGACCCCCGCGACTTCGTTCACGTGTTTATAGGTTTTATATAGGGTCGGATCGGATCCCATAATTCTTTTATGTACCTAAACTAAATATAACCTAAGTTACTCCTTATAACATCACCTATCTGCCATTGAAAGTTCCGTTAAAATCGATCCAGCTGTTTTGGAGATTAGCTGGAACAAATAGACAGACAAAAAACATAAATGCAAACACACACCAGTTTAAAATAAGCCGTACGTTCAAAGATCCGGGTCCCAAGTTATTTGAAACCAATACTGAGGGTTGTAATGTCTGTCATTTCGAAACTAAAAAACCTATGACCTTGAAATATTTCAGGAAAAATATATAAAGTACTACCTTTCTAACAAAAAAAGAATGAGTGAAATCGAACAACGCGTTAATGAATTACAGCTAAATACTCGTTTTAACTTTCTTCCCCTCTCCCAAGGGAACCGTGCTGAATTTCGGGATAAAAAGTATCCTATGTCCTACCTCGGAGTATAAACTCAAATCGTACCAAGTTTCATTCGAATCCATTCAGTAGTTTCGGCGTGATGCGCGGCCAAGATACAGACAGACAGACAGACAGACAGACAGACAGACAGACAGACAGACAGACAGACAGACAGACAAAAATGAAACAAATTGCAGTTTTGGCTTCAGTATCGATTATTTATAGAGTGCCCTCCAATAAAAATTTTCAAAATATCTTCAATGTACAGAATTGGATCTGTTACAGTTTTATTATATTATAGATGAGTCCGAGACGGTATAGATATACTATATCCGGGTATTTTTGGTACAATTTGGACAACTGAGCATATTTATAAATTATGTTATGTGCAAGAGGGCGCTTTAGAGGAGGCTCTTAGATATGTTCTAAGTTCATTGGGGGCGTTGCAGTTCGTCGTGAGTCGTTTGTTTTATGCTTTGGTATAAAAAAGCGTTTCATCACTTACCAATTTCCAGAGCCAAATGCCAATAGCTGGGTCCACACCAGACGATCCGTCGCGCTCCGATCGCACGCGGCAGGAGCGCGATCCAAATGTGCAGGCGGTGTGGACGTGCCGCGCGCGATCCATGCGCTTGTATTGTATTGTACACCGCCTGCACATTTGGATCGCGCTCCTGCCGCGTGCGATCCGAGCGCGACGGATCGTCTGGTGTGGACCCAGCTAATTTGCCGGTCTCAGTAATAAATTTCATATTCACTCTTCAAAGAAAGTCGATGTCGCAATATTTTATGAGGCAGGCAATTTTGTTCCGGGTTACCAACAATATGTACACACGCCTTTCTTATTAACAGGTGAATTTGTCTTGCCATATCCTTTGATATAGTGAAACTTCTACTTTTACGGGCTGCTGCGCGCAATTTTATCGTTTCATACTTATTTAATCTTGCTAGAGGCTGGGCTCGTTTGCGATTTGTATCCTTTCATCAAGATATTATTATATCATTAACCGACTTCAAACAAAAAATAAAACCTACGCTTAGTTATTTAATTTAATATAAAATAATAATTTGGTGTGCAGAAAGCGCGGGACAAGCAGATAGTGACGACATCTATTATGTCTATCCAAAACTAATATTTTAGTTTTGCTGCTCGGACGTCACTTTTCGATTTTTTCGTGTATAAAATGTAGCCTATATCACCCGGACAATAACAATGAATTAATTGATACCTCATTCATCAAAATCTACCCAGTAGTTTAGGCGCTACGGTGGTACACACAGAATCATAAAAAATTTGGATACATATAAAACTAAGTATCAACGGAACCTTTTAGATGGCGCCCCTCAACTCTGTTCCGGTTTCAAATTAATTCGTATAAACTTTGGCTTGTAAATATTAGGGATCAATTCCTAATATTGTTTTAGTAGGATCAAGCAAATATTTTTCAAAGCAAACCCCGAAATTTCGCGAACCTAATTAACCTATGCGAAAACTTTCCAATCGATCGCTCCACTTGTATAAAACAAACTAATTTAAACTTGTGCGTCATCACCGAAGTTTGCCCGATATAATAATTATTAGAGTAAGCACTCCTGTGTTTTTCTTATCCACTTTTACAGGGATCATGCTTTCTTCTTCTTTCTATTTTTAACTCCCGACGCAAAAACGACGGGTGTTATAAGTTTGACGTGTCTGTGTGTGTGTGTGTGTGTGTGTGTATGTGTCTGTGTGTCTGTGTGTGTGTGTGTGTGTGTGTGTGTGTGTGTGTGTGTGTGTGTGTGTGTGTGTGTATGTGTGTGTGTGTGTGTGCGCGCGCGTGTGTGTCTGTCTGTTCCCCTGTAGCGCTCAGCGGTAGCGGTTTTTTTTTGTTTGAAAGGTCAATTAGTCGAGAGTGTTGTTAGCTATGTTTGATGAAAATCGATCCAAGATGGGCGCCGCTACAACATGGCGGATTACATATTTTTCCACAACTCCCTTAATATGGGTATCAAATGACAGGGCTTGACTATTAGAATAGCACTATGCAAATCTAAGATGGCCGCTGCCACAAAATGGTGAATGTCGTGGGTTTTTTTTAATTTTCAATTTATACTTGTGTTTGCATTTCCCTACCCCATTATTTAGAGTAAGTTCTCTTGTTCTCTCTGTTGCTAAAATATCAATGTATTTTAGTAGAATCAATATATTCTACTCGAATCATACTGATCATGGTTTAGTCTATTTTTAACCAACTTCCAAAAAGGAGGAAGTTCTCAATTCGGCGCGTATTTTTTTATTTATTTTTTTATTTAGTTAGTTAGTAGTTTTTTCATATGTCTCTTTTTTACTCTGTCCTGTGCTTTATAATATATGTAAGTAAGTACTAGCTGATGCTTATGACTTCGTCCGCGTGGATATAGGTTTTTTAAAATCCAAGAACTTTATGATTTGATGGGATAAAAAGTAGCCTATGTCCTTCTCCAAGGCCTTGTCTATCTCTATATCAAATTTCGTCAAAATCGGTTTAGCGTTTAAGGCATGAAAGCGAAACAAACACAGTTACTTTTGCATTTATAGTTTTAGTATGGATTAATTAATCAAAATATTTATCCTTATCCAAAAAAAAATCAAATTGATTAACAGTTACGAGGGAACAGGTAAACCTACATACTAACAATGGCAGTGTACTAAAATCATAGCTTCTTTAGTTTCACCGAAATCAGGTAAAAAATAGTTCAATACAGCGGAAAAGTTAAATTTGTCCCCTGATCGAGCTGTCTATATAGTGAAAGGCCCTTATAACTTTTTTCTATTCGGGCAACTTTTAACAAGCTCTATGATCGACGGGGGACTGATAACGAGTCCGGACTGTTGGATGTTCACGTTTGTGTTTGTGGAGGGAAATAAAGGCTTGGACATACAGAACGCGACAGCAGAGACGCACGAAGGTAACGTGTCCCCGAAAACGACCTCCCTGGCGCAGTGGTGTTATAAATGGGAGATCCCGAGTTCGATTTCCGGCGGGGGCAATTTGAGGTTTTATAATTTCTAAATGCTCTCTGGTCTGGTCTGGTGGGAGGCTTTGGCCATAGCTAATTACCATCCTACCGGCAAAAGCGATTTAGCGTTCCGGTACAGTGTCGGGTAGAAACTGATCAGGGGTACCTATGGGTTTAATTAAAATTGCCATACCTCTTCCAAGTTAGCCCGCTTCCTCCTTAGACTGCATCGTCACATACCATCAGGTGAGATCGTAGTCAAGGGACTTGTAGATGACTAAAAAAAAATGTTTTGTGTGTGTGACTGAGTGTTTGAGTTGTTTGAGTTGATTGTTATAGTGTTTGAGTGTGCAACGAAGAACTGTAGGCGTCAACTCTATGGAGCTCATATACGGACCGCGTAAGTATTTGATGTCACGCGAATACTTCTAGGCAAGCGCGCTTCAACTTGGACCTCATCATTGCGGCCCAGCAGACATGATGCTTCATGACCGTCAAGCGATAGCCTTTCTTTTTAACCCCCGACGCAAAAACGACATGGTGTTATAAGTCTGACGTGTCTGTGTGTGTGTGTGTGTGTGTGTGTGTGTGTGTGTGTGTGTGTGCGTGTGTGTGTGTGTGTGTGTGTGTCTGTCTGTTCCCCTGTGGCGCTCAAACGGGTGGACCGATTTGAATGCGGTTTTTTTTGTTTGAAAGGTGAATTATTAGTCGAGAGTGTTGTTAGCTATGTTTGAAGAAAATCGGTCCAAGATGGCCGCCGCTACAAAATGGCAGATTACATAATATATTTTCACAACTCCCTTTATATGGGTATCAAATGAAAGGGCTTGACTAGTAGAATAGATCTATTGCAAATCCAAGATGGCCGCTGTCACAAAAAGGCGAATGGTTTTTAATTTTTAATTTATACTTGTAGTAAATTAATCTGATTTTCGAAAAAAAAACAACTTTAGTCTTTAATGCGGGACCATGTTCACCCCATCATTTTTTTTTAATTTCACTTCACCTGGAATAAGCTAAGGATACGATACCTACTACATCAAAATCGGTTCTGGCGTATAGACGTTATGGCGGAATATACAAACTCACATACAAACATACATGAACCCTGAAAACAATATACTCCTTTTTTCAGGCAGTCGTATAAAAAGATGAAATTTATAACCACCCAACGTTAGAAGAAAAGGGGGTCAATCATTACCAACGATAACGATATCGTCATTTAACAATTATAAATTAAAAATTTATAAAAACCCCAACATTCGCCATCTTGTTTGTAGTGGAGGCCATCTTGGATTTACATAGTGCTATTCTACTAGTCAAGCCCTTTCATTTGATACCCATATTAAGGGAGTTGTGAAAAAATATGTAATCTGCCATTTTGTAGTGGCGGCCATCTTGGATCGATTTTCATCAAACATAGCTAACAACACTCTCGACTAATTCACCTTTCAAACAAAAAAACCGCATTAAAATCCGTTCACCCGTTTGAGCGCTACAGGGGAACAGACAGACACACACATATACACGTCAAACTTATAACACCCCGAAGTTTTTGTGTCGGGGGTTAAAAAGACGAAAATACTCGCCCAAGGTCATCAAAAAAGGGGTCAATCATTACCAACGATAACGATATCGTCATTTAAATAATAATTTAAATCAAACTGTAAAACCTGGAGGTAGTAGAGGACCCCTCAAATTAGGGTCCTGAGTTACGCTCCTTTTCCTTACACCGATATTAAAGGGAGGCGCCGTATTAAGCCAGCGCCCTGTGAGTAATGCGTATCATTTTTTGCCTGTTCCTGCCTTTTTATAGTCCACCGTAGCTTGGGCTTTATTAAAATTTATAAGCACATAATATGGTATCTATCTATAATATAATAAAACTGTAACAGATCCAATTCTGTACATTGAAGATATTTTGAAAATTTTTATTGGAGGGCACTCTATAATCGATACTGAAGCCAAAACTGCAATTTTTTTCATTTTTGTCTGTCTGTCTGTCTGTCTGTCTGTCTGTATCTTGGCCGCGCATCACGCCGAAACTACTGAACGGATTCGAATGAAACTTGGTACGATTTGAGTTTATACTCCGAGGTAGGACATAGGATACTTTTTATCCCGAAATTCAGCACGGTTCCCTTGGGAGAGGGGATGAAAGTTAAAACGTGTATTTAGCTGTAATTCATTAACGCGTTGTTCGATTTCACTCATTCTTTTTTTGTTAGAAAGGTAATACTTTAAGTATTGTCTGATAAATATTTCAAGGTCATAGGTTTTTTAGTTCAGAAATGACAGACATTACAACCCTCAGTATTGGGTTCAAATAACTTGGGACCCGGATCTTTGAACGTACGGCTTATTTTAAACTGGCGTGCGTTTAAATTTATGTTTGTCGGCCTGTCTATTTGTTCCAGCTAATCTCCGAAACGGCTGGATCGATTTTGATGGAACTTTCAATGGCAGATAGGTGATGTTAAGGAGTAACTTAGGATACATTTAGTTTAGGTACAAAAAAGAATTATGGGGTCCGACCCGATTCTATATAAAAACCTATATCCATGCGAGCGAAGTCGCGGGGGTCGGCTAGTCAATAAATAAGATGCTTTATGCCCGAAAGGTTTTTATGCGTTTTATGACTAGTTTTGAGTGATGTTATTTTTTAACCCCCGACGCAAAAACGATGGGGTATTATAAGTTTGACGTGTCTGTGTGTGTGTGTGTGTGTGTGTGTGTGTCTGTCTGTCTGTTCCATCGTAGCGCACAAAAGGGTCAACCGATTCGAATGTTTTTTTTTGTTCGAAAGGTGAATTAGTCGGGAGTGTTCTTAGGTATGTTTGATGCAAATTGGACCAAGATGGCCGCCGCCACAAAATGGCGAATTACATATTTTTTCACAACTCTCTCAATATGGGTATGAAATTAAAGGGCTTAACTAGTAAAATAGTACTATGCAAATCCAAGGTGACCGCCACCACAAAATGGCGTAAGTCGGCGGTTTTTTAAATTTTTAATTTATGCTTGTTTCTTTTATAATTTTTTATTACTCAGCTGTTTAAATATACTCAACTAAAGTCGACTTAACTATCTCATTAAAATGTTTCGATAAAGTACGATAGTAAAATTTTAAATTAAATAACTAACCACGAAAAAAGAAACTGAAAACAAATTAATGCAAGTAACTTATTTTGAGTCGGCACCAAAGAAACAAACAAGCAAATTAGTAACATAAAGTGTAAAATGATGGCAGCGGGATTCGGTGCGGCTTGTTGGTTTGTTTGGTGCCAACTCAAAATTAGTAAGTTGCAAAAATAAAAAGTGTTCATATCTTGAAAACTATTAAATCGATTTTGGTGGAACTTTCACTGTTCCCTAAGTTAAAATGATATTGATAATGATTAATATTGGTTTTGAAATAAAGCATTTTTTCATTTTTCACTTTTTTTCAAAATAAAAGTCAATAAAAAAATTATCACAATCAGTTTAATGGTTTCGGAGAAATGCATGAACATACATACCTACATACATACACCTATAAAAATTTACTCAAAAAGTGCCATCATCTAGCACTTTTTTATTCATTAGGAATATTATAATATACTCGTAGGTTAATACTGGTCAGTTTTATTTTAATATCCATTACATCCAATTTCTCACGCTGAGCATATGTGACCCAGTACCTATTTATATTTTTATAGCTTAATTAGGTCAGTAAGATGAGCGGACAGGTCACCTGATAGTAAGTAATGAACAATGAACATCCATTGTCATAATAAAGCCATAGTGAGGCCGTCAACATTGAACGTGTAAAGGAACTGACATCAGCATAAAAGATTCATTAAGAGTCCGTATTCCTTACAATACACCATAATATAAAAACTAAACATATTCCTTCCTATACAATATATAAAAACTAAATCCAAGAATCTAATTCTGAGAGTATGTTCATACTATTAGTATTTTTTATAAGTCGCTTTTTACAATTTTTTGTGCTTATATCATGTGTGGTTGAAGTTTCACTCAAAAGCGTAAAATCAGTAAAAGTCTTCCGCAAGAATCGGTGGTTAAGGTAACATTTTGGTTAACGAAAAAACCTCACTATGGGAACTAATCCATTTTTTTTGAAGGTCAAACTTAAACGGTAACCGCATGTCAACTTTAACCACTGTGCAACTGAATCTTAAAGACTCAGTGCTTAAATAAACAAGAAATAATACTCAACGTAAAATAAATACACAGTTTAGATTATCTGTCATATTTTGCAGCCACAATCCAGAATCTCGAATGTCAGAAACATTTTGCAAACACACAGCCGACTATAGCAGCGCCCGTCAAAACAATTAATTTACTCTTTGAAATTGAAATTCCACTAACAAATGTAATAAAATGACCTTAAAATAAATCAAGCGAACGCGAACGGCTGAATAATTCAGACCCATCAATTAAGTACAACTTTAGATTTTGAAACACGATCGCATTGCTTTTCATTTGATCATGTAATGAATAAAATATTGCCTTCTGAAGCAACTGTCGTGTTCGCTTAGCTCATTCGATACGGATGCGACTTTTGGCATTTAAAGGTGACTCTTCTTACGCGCTTCTCCATACAAACGTATTACGCCTATTATTCTAATATTTGTAGAAATAGATCTAAAATTAAGTCAGATGTCAATTTATCCATCCATTATCCATGCTATAAAATAAAATAAACTTAGTAAAATTATATTTATTTTGAAAGTTATGACGCTTGAAAAATCTCTATTTTAGGGCAAATTTTGAGGCAACTTCGTGTGTAAATCACTACATAGTATAAAAAAAGTCGCTTTCTCTGTCCATATGTATGCTTAAATCTTGAAAACTACGCAACAGATTTTGATGCGGTTTTTTTTAATAGATAGAGTGATTGAAGAAAATGGTTTATATGTATAAATAACAAGCGGAAACTCGCGACTTTGTTCGCGTGGATATTGGTTTTTAAACATCCCGTGGGAATCATTTTGTCTTTCCTAAGCTCCTTTGAGCTCATACCTTGCTAAAAACTGTTAAAAGTTCACTGGCGGATGTTTAGATAGATCAAAATGTAAACATCCGCCAGTGAAATTCCCATCAAAATCGATCCAGCCTTTTGAGAGATTAGCCAGAAATCTTCAAAGTATTTCCTGTCTAACAAAAAAAGAATGAATGAAATCGGACCATGCGTTAATTAATTACAGCTAAGTACACATTTTGAATTTCATCCCCTCTCCCAAGAGAACCGTGTTGAATTTCGGGATAAAAAGTATCCTATATGTTACTCTGTAGTATGAACTTAAATCATGCCAAGTTTCATTTCAATCTGTCTAGTAGTTTTTGCGTGATGCGCGCACAAACATACAGACAAACAAATAAACAGACAAACAGATAAACAGACAAAAATTTCAAAAATAGCTTTTTTACTTTCTATTACTTATCCCTAACATCCCCCAGTTATTATTTTGCAAAAATCTTTTATGTACAGATACGGTAAGTCTACGATTTTATTATATGTATAGAAGATAGATATAGATAACATCCATTAAATAGTGGATAAATTTTTAATAATTTTTTCAGTGAATGACAGGCTATATTATATTTTGTACCCGTGCGAAGCCGGAGCGGGCCGCTAGTATACTATATAAAAAACTATACTTCGTAATAATTTCAAATATCTTTAGTTTATGTAAAAAATTGCCAAATATTTGCTTAAATAGGCGTAATTCCAAACTTAGATTTGCATTTTTTACTTTGCCGTTTTTCTCTAAAAATCATAATATCTCAAGCAAAATTTATTTAATTAATTTATTATTTATTTATTTATTTTTAGTACTCTTCTTTACTGAAAATGTCTCGGTCTCTAAATGCAGAACGGGAAATCACTATTTTAGACTCCACCCACCAACGATTTGCAGTTCCCATGTAGGGAACCTCAGCACAGAATACTAGTAGCTACCTACAAGGTACAGAAGATTCACCCCGTAAAGTTTTCGTAAGTAATTATCACCTTTACCTCACTTTCATTTTCTTAAATTGACGTTCAAAAAGTGTACGATGTACCAATTTTGAATAAATATACTTTGACTTGACTTTGAGATTAAAATCATTTAAATAAATACGGACTCTTATCACCACACGATAAAGTGCGATTTTTGACCTTAGTCCGTCAGATTTGAATAATTTTAAGCTTTTGTGATTTCACAAATATGATGAATTCAGTTTAAAAAGATTTACTCGTCGTCGTCGTCTCAACCGATAGACGTCCACTGCTGGACGTAGATCTTTCACAAGGATCGCCACCTAACACGATTTTATACCACTTGTATCCAGTGGCTACCAACAACTCGCTGCGTTTCCCTTGAGGTTGCTTTGTGATCCCGATGACTAACGATTTACATAATCACTGCATAATATTAAAAAATTAAAAATTAAAAAAACCCCCGACATTCGCCATTTTGTGGCGGCAGCCATCTTGGATTTGCAATAATGCTATTCTACTAGTCAAGCCCTTTCATTTGATACCCATATTAAGGGAGCTGTTGTGAAAAAATATGTAATCCGCCATTTTTTAGCGGCGGCCATCTTGGACCGATTTTCATCAAACATAGCTAACAACACTCTCAACTAATTCACATTTCAAACAAAAAAAAACCGCATTCAAATCGGTCCACCCTTTTGAGCGCTATAGGGGAACAGACAGACACGCACACACACACACACACACACACAGACACGTCAAACTTATAACACCCCGTCGTTTTTGCGTCGGGGGTGGTATGGTATGGTACAGAGCTCAGTATGTCTTTACTACTCGTGCAAAGCCGGGGCGGGTCGCTAGTACAAAACATTTATCAAAATAATTTTAGATCTGATCCATTAGATAACAGAGTTACGTACGTCAAATCCAAAACATGGCCGCCGACCGATTCCATGTATCAGCAACGTATGCATAAACAAATAGCCCGAAGTTTGAAAGGTCCGCAGAGGCTCCTATAGGGGATTACCAACCCTCTTATGGTCAGCGCTCACAATCCTCCGATACGATTTAACTTCACTTATCGAAGTGGTTCGTAATGGTACATATTGGCGCAAAACGTTTCTAGTGCCTATGTATTTTGGTAGTATTCGATATCTATGTATCTATCTTCTATATTATAAAGAGGCTTGTCCTGATCATCAACGCACAGCCTAAACCACTGAAGCTAGAAACTTGAAATTTTCACAGCAGCTTCCTTTTATGACGTAGGCGGACACTAAGAAAGGATTATTGCGAATTCCATCCCTAAGAGGGTTAAATAGGGGATGAAAGTTTGTATTCATTTTTCAAGTTATATCCATGAAAATAGGTAGGTTTTCGATTAAAAATAAAGGATTACGTATTTAAGGAAACTACCCCCATGTGGGTTAAATGGGGGATGAATGTTTGTATGAGATTTGTATGAAACCACGCAAGCATCAGCTAGTAGGAAATAATTTGTTTTAAACCAATTTTTTGACAACTAAGACACGCCGTCTTAGTAAACTTAGTAATACTGAAAAATACTAACTAACTAAACTAATACTGAAAAAAAAAATGGAATAGACTCAGACATCGGTATAATAGTTACTGGCGGGCTTTTCTGATCAATAATCGTGAATTTATTGAGGTATGTGTGAATAATTACATATGTTAGACAAAAACGTGTTTGCCATAGACAAAAAATTGCGCATGTGAGCTGTAGGGAATCTACTCCCACATGGTTGAAAATATTTTTGCGCATTCATACATCTAGCGCCGAATGGCGACTCCATTCGCTCTATCACTGAGATGATCTGAGAAGAAACCTACAGTAATCTCAAAGACTAGCCTTATACGAATAAATATTTAAAAAAATATATTATTTTGCTTGAAAACTAATTATTCTAATGAATTCACACATCTAATTCCATCGGTAATAAGATGGCGAACTTTGATACCATTGTCATAACTTTTACTATCAGAAAGTTAATAGCACTGGGATGAACAAACAGAAATAATTATCCCCCATTCCAAAGATGCATTCCAAAGGGGACGAGCTGGGATCTCAAAAGACAGGTGAGATGCCTATACTAAGATCGCATGGTTTACTGCTATACACCTGTATTGTGAGTAGGTACATCTAAAACATATATTATGCAGCTAATTGCCTTGGTGGTCTAGTGGCTGGCGTGGTCGACTGCGGATCACGTAGTCCTGGGTTCGTTCCCCGGGTGGGGCAAAACATTATGAGGTATTGGGTTTTCTGTCAAGAAATCCTGACCTACCAGCCCGGAGGTGGTAGTTAGCGTCCCAACCAACCATGAGAGTGACGGAATAGAGAATGCACCTATATGTATGTCATACACTCGTGCACAATAATATATCTCCTGCGTCTCGACGAGTCTCAATTATACTATATCAGTGGGATATATTATCATCTGATCGCTTGTGTAGCGTTAACGTCCCATCTAACTATGAGAGTGAAGGAATAGAGAGAGAGCACGTGTGTAAGCGCACACACTTGTGCACTATAATATCTCCTGCATAGTTGGCTAATCTCTGCGTCGGTTGAGATTAACTGCCGTGGGCCAAATTCAGTGGGGGGAAATTATGCGCGCACATTTGTGCACTATAATAATATAATATCCTGCGTAGCTGATTAGTCTCCGCGTCGGTCGAGATTGGCCGCTATGACTGAAATTCGGTCGGGGTGACATTATACAGCTAATTGTTCGAGTTCCATAGTAAACATATTATAATACGTATGTATGTATGTACACTAGATCATGTCCAGTAAGATCCACAGATGTCCTGATGCACATCTGTTTGTTATTCGCAACGCGCCGCCCGCTCGCAGGTGACGACGGCTGAATCTTGATGTGTGCTCAGACATTAAGACGTACATGATGCTGGCGACATTTGATACAAGCCATTGTGCAGAGGTTATACGCTGAATTAATGTTATTCTAGGCTTCAAAATAACTCTATGATATACTGTAGAGACATAATATCTCCAGGCTGAATTTTGACTACGGCGGCCGATCTCAAACGAGTCGGACACTAGCTAACTACGCAAGAGATGTTATAGTGCACAAGTGTGTCCGATAGATCCACAGATGTCTTGATGCATATCTGTTTGTTATTCGCAACGCGCCGCCCGCTCGCAGGTGACGACGGCTGAATCTTGATGTGTGCTCAGACATTAAGACGTACATGATGCTGGCGACATTTGATACAAGACATTGTGTAAGGCTAGGCACCGAATTAATGTTATTCTAGGCTTCAAAATAACTCTATGATATACTGTAGAGACGTGTTATAATAATATCTCCCGAACTGACTCGTTGGTCTAAAGTTTAGCATATTCGACTGCAGATCATGAGGTCCCGGGTTTGATTCCGGAGTCGAACAAATATAATATGTTAGGGATTGGATTTTTCTGTCAAGAAATTCTCAGTGCCAGCTCGGAGTTGATAGTTAGTGGTTTTTCACTCCCGTGCCGCGGAGAGCGCATTAAGCAGTCGGTCCCGGTTATTATCACTATCATGTGAGAATAGTCGTTAAAGGCTGCCAACCCGCATTGGAGCAGCGTGGCGGGTCCAAGTTCTATCTCCTATGAGAGAGGAGGCAGTGTGACATTAAAAGTGGTTTTCTACTAGTCAGTTTTAAACTAGTCAACTACGTTGGAGATGTTATAGTGCACAAGTGTGTGCGCATACACGGGTACACTCTTACAGTCCGGTAGGACGCCAATGCGACACGATCAGGTACAGGATTAACGTGCTCTCTGAGGCACGGGGTTGGGGGTGTATCTAACACCGCCAACTTCCAACTCCGGGCTGGCACTGAGGATTTCTCGGCAGAAAAATCCAACACCTCATAATTTTTTGGCCTAACCGAAATTGAACCCAGAACCTCGTGAACCATAGTCAACCACGCCAACCATTATACCACCGACGCAGAGTTATACCTATGGGTAAGTTATCATTAGCTCAAGGAGCGAACTGAAGTAGGTAAGAAATGTTGCCGTTTCAAACTCACCCGTTGCACAATACAATTGTAGTATAGGTACCTATTTCAACATGTCATCTTTAATTGATTGTATACAATGACAGAAGACAGACGGACTGGTGAAAACTGGGGTGTCTTATTTACTATGGAACCCTAAAAATAGTTGCCAAAGTAGGTATCCTGATCATACAAGTTCCTTTATTCAACATGAAAATCACCTATACAAAAGTCCATTTAGATACCTATATCTACACTCTACGACTCTACAGTAAGAGACTAAGCTTGTTTCCAAAAATCGGCGGGACGACCTTTTTTTGTCACTGTCTATCATCGTGGCTTCAGACGACGAATAAGGAAATTACGAATTTCTCACCTACCTACTCTTTGAAGAAAGACATTATTTACGAGGAAATGTATTTTATATGTATGTGCATCGTTACGTTTGTAGAATAGTAGAATAGACAAGTTTTTCATTCAAATAAACTTGTATTTAATACAAGGCTAAGGAGAATCATCATTTGTAAATCATCAAAATGACAGCTGAAGTCTTCGTAGGTACCTACCACATAGGCATTTTTAATAGGCTAGATATAAAATGCTACTCGATGCTGACATATGTGATTGCACCCTAATACCTACAATAAAAATGCATTTATAATAAAACCTAAATAATGTATGAAGGATCCCAGTAACAAATAAAATCACATTCTTGGCGTCATGACCTTGACATGGGGAAACTAGGACGAAATGATGTTGTAGGTATAAACTGAACTTCTGTGTAAAATAGATAAGTAGGTACCTACCAATAGAAAATTCTCTTATATTTGATGAGATAAATACGATTAGAGATGCCTAAAAATTTAATTTAGGTAGTAGTAAACTTACTCTACTTTTTTATGAAAATAAATAGCAGACAAAATTAAACTCCCCTGCTTCACTATTACAACTCCTATTTTACTGTGAAAAGTACTAAGAAACTCATTGTACCCCGTAATTAACGCTAACGAAGAGGCCATTCACTATCTTTATTACGCATATTTCAAAACTAGATGATGCCCACGGCTTCGCCCGTGTGGATTTAGGTTTTTAAAAATCCCGTGGGAACTTTGGATTTTCCAGAACAAAAAATAGCCTATCTGCAGTAGTAACCCGTCCCCAAAACGGAAAAATCCCGTGGGATCCCCACGATTTCGGAATGCAATCCCTTACAGCATCAGGGTCGAGGAGTTGGATATGTACCTACTCGAGTTCGTTCAATGATAAAGTCTTTAATTGGTACCCCCAATATCAATTTAAATAACCGACAGTTTCTAAATCCCATTAGTTTTGGGGATCAGGTCCCCTACAGCATCAGGATTGAGGAGTCGGAATCCAAATTTTTTATAGAACAGGGTCACAATGTTTCTCTATAGATTAAAAAAATAATTACGCAAATCGGTTCAGAAATATCGGAGATATCGGTGTATAGAGGTAGAAAAACACAACTCCTCCTTTTTTGAAAGTCGGTTAAAAAAGTAGCCTATGTCACTCCCTGGTTAATTCTCTACTTGTATGTGAAAGTCCCGTCAAAATCGGTTCAGCTGTTCCGAAGATTAGCCCGTTCAAACAGACAGACAGACAGACAGACAGACAGACAGACAGACAGACAAAAATTTTAAAAACCTGTGATTCGGTTATGGTACCGTTCAAATAACCATATGAGCTTAATATGAGGTAGTTATTTCGAAATTACAGACAGACACTTCAATTTTATTTATTATTAGTATAGAAGAACGGCATAACAGCATCAAAAAGAACTATAGCTCGCTTTCCCCTTAATACCTAATACCAATAGCAAAACGTAGGTAGGGTTTTCTTACCGGTTATCGTCCATTTAGTGGAGTTACTGAGTTTGAGAGGGTGAAAATATATGTTCTATAAAAAAAATTAAACAAAAACTTGTTAAAATATACTTCTAGTATAGTCTATTTTCATTGCATGTTAGTATTTTTTTAGTCAGATAACTAGGTTTTTTTTAATCCTAATAAAAAGCTGAAAATGCCGATTTCACCGGTTATCGTCCACTAAATCTAGTTATCGTCCACCCTTGTACCTGTTATCCGTCCACTGATTTCTATGAGAAATTTACTATGAAAAAGTATGCATGTAATGAGTAAGTAATTGAATATGTAATATTAACACCACTTTAATATGTATTTAATATCTATACCAATTAAAATTAACTTCCTGTCCGTCTTTTCAAAATATATGGGTTTTTATTAGTGAACTTATGTTTACTTATACATTATTAAAAAGCCACATAGCCGTTTATAAAAAAATTGTTTTCTGTTTTTCGTCTATTCGTAATACTTACTTTTCAAAACAGCTGAACCTATTTTGACAGAACTTTCACAGGGTGATAAAGAACTTTAAATACAAAGTAATGTGGTCTTTCTACGCATACGCAATAGCGGTCAACTGCTTGTTTTAAAATAAAACAGATAAAAAAACTATTGCCTTGTTAACGCGGTTTGTAGAGTCTACAATATGACATAATATCTTTACCAACTTTGCGCCTATCTATCTTGCATCGTCTTTTACCACATCGCACTTACATTATATAAAAGTAGGTACATATAATTTGGCAGCCTCCCTGGCATGGCGCAGGGGTAAGTCTTATTAGTGGAAGGTCCTCTACTTGATTCTCGGCAGAGCAATTTGGTAAATTTAATTTAATAATTTCAAAGTTGTCTCTAGTCTAGTATGCCTTACTTCCAAGTCATTTAGCGTTTAAGGGTACGGATTCTGCCGTACCTCTTTCAGGTTATCCCGCATCCATCTTAGACTGCATCGTCACTTAACATCAGATGAGATCGTAGTCAAGGACTAACTTGTAGATGAATAAAAAATAAATTATAGATATGAGTAATAATCAAAATTCACCTAAATAATAACATAATATTAAAAAATATATGTTTTTCATACAGTTTAAAATATAGGTGGACGGATAACCGGTGCATTTCAGATTCTCTATTTTAAATTTCGTCCACAAATTATAATGATCGACAATACTATCTTGACTTATAAATATATCAAAGTTCCAAGAAGAAACACATAAAATATAAGTTAATTCTTTTGTCAAACAAGTTTAATTATTTATATTTTTACTAAATCTATTTATTTTCAAATAATAGCTTGGTGGTCGAAACTTAGAATATTTATTCAGTGCAAATTTAGATATCGTCCACGCGTGATTTTGAAGACCCATAGTTTTATATACAATGAGAAAAAAGTGGACGAAGACTAGTCACTAACTAGTGTATGTGTATAGGATTCGAATTAATAAACTTAATTCCAATTTTGTGCACACCTCGATTGATAACAAGACTACCTAAAATTAAGACGCTAAACCTGTGTTTGACCGCCCGGACGATAACAGGTTTTCTTAAGAAAATAGTGAACTAGTTGTCGTCCACCCCTTTTATTTGTATTCTAATGTAATCAAAAGTAAAAAAACACGTTCATAGTATTTTATGAAACATAAGTAAGTGCTACAAAGAAGAATCAAACTAAATATTATAGTAAAATGTTTAATAACTTCCCGTGATAGTTGAAGTATGCCACTAATTTTTTTGCTCTACACGGCTCGTTTTCATTCCTTAATTGCATACTCAAAATTCGATCGCTTTGTTTTCAAAGAAACTTAAGTTAAATAGACTTTTTTCTTTCTCTGTGTGTTGATAAGACATTCAAGTTGGCATAGAGATGCATTATTTTTATGTAAGTCTTATAATGTTTCTATTTTTAAGCATTTCTTAAGAGTGATCCGCTCAGTGGACGATAACAGGTGCGTGTCCGGTAACCGGTGTTCCTACCCTACAATATTTTGCGCTAAATAGCACAAAAACATGTTTACTACTACAAGCACACTCCTAGTGCTACAAAAAAAAAAGAAAACAATCACGGCGATGCGAAGCGATGTGACATCATGAATAATGCGCTATCATGCTACCGGGCTCTTCACTACCAACCCACTGAACTAAAAAAATACTAAATCTTGATGATTTATTTAAAGTCCGTAGATCCCTTATCTGCCACCTCGTGTTATCTCATTGCGTGTTTCCTAAATAATTAATGCAATATAGGGCATCGATTGTGAGGTGACGGAGAACGCGGGGCGGGGCCTGAGGTGCGGGGGTGCGCGCGACTCACGCACGCGATTGGCTGTCACGGCTGCGTGAGTGCGTACCCCCTCTCCCGCGTGCGTGTGCCTTCGCGCGCCTCTCAGTCAAAGTCCGGCCGCCGCGCGAGTAGCACGTACCGCTCCGCCCCAACTAACGCACGAACGCGTCTACATCCCGTCGACTTTGCTTTTTATCAGTTTCGTTTAAATTGGGACTAATTTATCTGTCCATATGGTTCATCTCGTAGATATTTTGCGTTCGGCGAAAGTTGATTATCCGCCGCCTGTTATTGTAAGTAAAGTTAATTATTTTAAATAAGTAGTGCAAGTACTTTATTTTTTGAATGTTTTTACTTTGGCAGTTTAACTTTATTTTTTATTTATTTTTTTGTTTGGTTTCAGAAAAGTGATGCTTTTTACTTTGTTGTTTTGTTTGGATGCTTGAACAAGTGAAATCAATGATGAAGACGTAAGAGTCATAATAAGATTATTGTTTATTTTGAGCGACGCGTCGTGTTTACGTTTCAAGAACTCTAAAAACTTGAATGGAATAAACTTTTTATACATTTGTTAGGGTTGATCCATTCAAGTGATAAATCAGTGTAAATAAATAAATTTTATTGAACAAAAAATTGTAAATAAATAAATTTAATTGAACAAAAAATTTAAGAATTTGGCATAAGTGACATTATTTATTTTTTTGTTTACCTTCTATCAGGTTGCCTAACTTAGAAAGAAACTGAGTGTACGTCATTGTTGATTGAGTATTTTTATTAAAATAAATATTTTATTATTATTCGTCTAAAAAAATACTATTATATAAAAATATATAAAAATATTTTATATAAAATAAAATATAATAGGTGTATATACTAATATTAATTTTTATATAACATATTTTTTTAAATAATTAAAATTAATAAATATTCACATTTCATTTGCTTGTTTTATTATTTTCCTTTTAATTTAATTAGAGATTTTTTTTACCTTTAAATTAGACCTTTTGATTGAATTTAATTTTTAGAGTATAATATATTATGAAATCATCGATTTTAGCTTTATTATATTTTCTATTGTTACGCTTGCAAGAACTTTTGTACTTTTACCGTTTTATAAAATGTTATTTTTTGGTGTGACACCCGTTTTTTAGATTTCGAACATACCTACTATTTAATACTGAACTTTTATTGGGCATTATTTTTTTCGTGACAATAAATTAATATTATTATTGTAATTTCGTTAGTAAAATGAGTAAAATTAACGTGATTTAAATAAAAATACAAACGCCTCCTATGACAGCTAAAAATGATTGGTTTTTGACTAAGTGATTTTAGTAATTGAATTTAATTTTTTAACTTCGAAATTAAAATACTACATTATAAGCAAAAATTAATTCAAGTACAGCTACATGTGTTACGATTTTTTTTTATGTATATACTTTACATTAGGTACTTTTGTTTACCATGATTCAGTCAATTCAGTCTTTGGATCGATTTACCCTTTACCCTTACTGTCCCTTCGCATAATTTAGCGTTTTTAGGTCAAGGGGTTTTAAATGTTTGTTAATGGCTTGTCACTCAATATGGTACGTTTTAGAACATTTTTAGGAAATTAAAGTCTTTTAACAATTTTTAATACTATGCAGACATTAAGCGAAGAGTTAGAGCGTTTTAAACAAGTCATAGAATAAAATCCAAAGGTTTTTGTTTAAAATAATTAAAAATTTTTAGAAGGGTCTGCAATTGTGGTAGTTTTTTTTAAATTCCCCTTTATAAATAATTAATTTTCCTCCTTTAGATAGTTTGTGCAAATAAAACGCTTAAAATACGTAAGATGTGGTAAACAGTGGTTGATAAAAATGAACCAATGCATAAGCACACTTTTTCCAGAATTTTTTATCATTAAGTAAGTACCTAGCTGGTTTGAAATCGCAACTCAGTATTAAAATATATATTTTAAGATACATAACAATACTCAAGGTCATTACTATTTTTTAATGTAGATATCATCGAAGATACCAGCAAAATAGAGCACCATTATGCCAGTTAAAACAAAAAAAATATCCACAAATTCTAAATTAACTGTACATATATTTTGTAGAACGCTGATGATAACTAATGAATAAATAAATTAATTAATATTTTCAAAATATTGTGTAATAAATTACTGGTTAGATTGATAACATTGATAGCGACGACAGGATATTATCAACAACAAAATAAAATGATGTTAGATAAAGCAACAAATAAAAAACAACATAAAATTCCATCCTTAATTCTGAACAGAATCCAAACTATTAAAAGTGCCAAAGAATATTTACAAGGAAAAGCAAAAAGTACTTACACAGAAATTTCATAACTTGGCATCGTTGAACCCAGGGCCGTTCCCAAATAGGCTGTACAAGATATCATAATGCGTTATGGATTTCTAAACTGTCGGGTCACTCGTAAGCACTACATAAAAACTTTTATCATGCCCTAACCAGACCGGGTGGACGGCACAAAGTTCTGAAAGAATGTCCCTTCCACGCCCCATTACTTCGGAGAGTTAGGGTAACTTCATTTTTTATAAGTTTTCGGGTTAGTGTGTGGTGATGATAGACAAACTAACTTTCTCCGCCTCGCTTGAGTGAGTTAGGCAGCAGGTTTTCCTAATTTAAGGGCTTCGCAACTTGCAAGTTTGAGAACATACTGCAGGTCAGGCCTTGATACTCTTTCTAACGATTTTACTCTTTCTAATTTTATTTGTAGTTGAGTAATTGCACGTATATAATTTTTCATCCTACTAATTGAACTGAAAGACAAAATTTAAATGTTTTTTTAACATCGAGAAAGAGACGAGATATTTTTATTGGATTAGATCTGACCAACTGACCTACATGTTGAGTATCCACTTATCAGGTCACAATCATTGACAAGTATCTATAGGTAGTGGTAAAATAACTGAACCCTTTTAAAAAAAAAGGCACGGCACGCTATGATGGCCGGTTTGACACATTACAATAGTGATGTGGAATGTCAATTTATTCTCGAACAAAAAACAATTAAGTTTTGTTTTTGTACCTGATTAAATAGGTTTAATAAAACAAAAATGTATATGTTTATTTAAATTCTTTATTTGAACGAACTGAATATTTGAACGAAAATGAATATACATACTTTATATGCACACAAGAAACATATGAATACAAAAGATACCAAAAAAGGTGCCACAAAAGGCCATAATTAATCAGATTCGTCCATACTACTATTTTCACTGTCGTCACTGCTATCATCACATACATTAATAATTATATGTTCGTTTTCTATAATATTATCTATTTTCACATCTCTTTCATAATCTTCCCTTATTAATTTAACAGTTCTATTCACAACCTTTTCCCAGTCTCCTTTAGTCACATGTTCACAAGCTTCTTCTAATAATTTTAGCATTTTTTTGTGGTAAATGGGGGTTCTGTATTGTGTCTTGCAGCATATCCCTTAATTTGAGCCCACACCAACTCAATCGCATTATACTCACAATGGTAAGGCGGTAACCGTATAACTCTGTGCCCATGTTCTAATGCTATTTCGTCAATGACGTATCGGATCTTGGTTGGTTTGTTTTCTTTTAAAAGACGTACTAATTCCGCTTTTAACATATTCATGTTTGCATCTACGCCATTTTTACGAAGCCATGCGACGATATCAGCTTTCTTTTGGGATTGGGCAGGTGGCTTGTCAATTTGCATCGAGTGGTATGGGGCGTTGTCCATAATTATAATAGATGGTTCAGGGAGGCTACACAACATTGAGGTAAACCATTCAGTAAACTTTTCTCCATTCATGTCTTCATGATAGTCTCCAGTGGTTTTTGACGCAAAAGCCATGAGAGAACCTTCGACAAACCCGTTGATGGTTCCGGCGTGACAAATTATAAGTCGCGATCCTTTTCCTACAGGAACTTTGGAAGTAGATGCTGCTGTGTCATCGTTCCAAGAACGGCCTACAGTATGGTTAGCATTAAGCCATGTTTCATCCAAGAACACAACATTTTGCCAATTTTTGATTTCTTTCACTTGCCGTAAAAAAGTATACCTTGCCATCGCTATATCAAATCTTTCCATCAATATTTTGCGTTTGTTACATTTTTTGTATCGAAATCCAATGGTCTTCAAAATCTTCGTTAAAGAACTTTCCCCACCGAAGAATAATCCAGCTTCCTTCAGTGAATGCACCAACTTTTTTCTTGTTGGATACTCCTTCTGTAAATAGTAGCCGTAAACATGTCTTCGGATAGCATCGGCATCAAAGCTATCGATGCCTACGACTGGTTTTGCTCGTTTTCTCTTTTTTGGTGTGTGAAGTTTATTTTCTTCTGTGCCAGTCTCGCCATATTTTTTTTTAGTTATCCGTCTAACAGTTCGTTGTCCAATATTAAGCGCATCAGCTACGCGTTCAACCACTGACGTTATAGGTAAAATTGGCCCTCCATTTTGAGCTTCACGATCGAAATAGTTACGAAGGCGTATTACGAACTCACGTGTCTGACTATTTAGAACAGTTCTCTGCGTACGTTCGGTCATATCGACGAAATCCACAACAAAGGGCTTGAACAGAGTCCAAATTAACGAGCAAGGGTCAACAGTAATGCAGTATCAATATTTGAAATCCAAAGCCAGGTCAAAACTATATCACAATCGCATTGCACTGACAGTTTATACTTTTCGAAGCAACGTCAATTCGAAACTGCTTTGTTTTGCATTGAGCATTGACGCGAGTTTGCCGGAGGTAGTAGTTGTGCTAGCCAGCGATCCTATGTGACGATCGTATTAGATTCCATTTTTAAAAATTTATTGATATTTTTTTGCGATTTCAGAGGTTTGTCCACATAGTGAAAATTGTTCATATTCACAAGTACATTCACCCCTTAAATGGTGCAAACTGATTTTTCTACACTTGTATACATTTAAGAAATCAATTTAATAAATAAATTTTGAGTCCTAAACCTAAAACTACATTCGATAAAATTTATGAATCTCTGCACATCACTATCGTCAATAAAGTAATACAATTATTTCCTTCAAAGTCGTTATCAATTAATACGGAACTTCATGAGCGGACAAACGTCAAACCGGCCATCATAGCGTGCCGCTAGAGTAGTATAGGGAACTGATTTGTTTTACCTACCCATTACCTACCCATGACAGAAGTTGTGTAAGCGTTTTTTTTACCTTTTTCTTGAAGAATTACTCAACCGGTTTTAACACGTTATTTTTAACAAGTACCTACGTATTACTTCTGAGTAGGGAAGATTGCACAAAGGATTAGATAAAAAATAAGGGAGGGTAGATGTAGGGAGTCACGCCTGCAGTTTGTAGAGAAGCACGCCATGAGTAAATGCTTAAAAAATTTAAAATACACCTTTCTCTATCATTCTGCACTATTTTCTTCAGGAGTAAATAATCATTACTTAAATAATTTACATTATAGCTTTCTGTAGCAATTTGCACAAACTTATAATTAACAATCAGTACCTTTACATACTTTTTGATCATTATTTTATTTTGTCGAGTTTGTGTACCTATTGGTTATCATAGTACAAGTCAAGCTAATTTTATTATTATTCTACGTCTTCAAGTTCAGTTTTTTTATTATCAACAGTATAACGTTCAATATGTTGCTCTCGGTCAAAGATAAAATTAATTCAGAGGTCAAACATAAACTTAATAGGTACACAAATAGCCCAATATAAAGGCACCGTAACGTATATAAATAACTTCATGGTCGGAATGTATCGGAATGTATCTAAGAGCGGACAAATTCCTCTGGTATTACATTTTTGCAGTTTCGGCGCTACCCTCTGGCCGCAGCACGATTATTCTATCAAATTACTTAATAAATTTTGTTTAGGTTCGGGATTGGCCGCGTACTCGTAATTTATGATCGGTTTTACTTTCCAACAAAGGCTAATAATTTGTTTTTGAAATTTCCCCGCTGGAACCGCATCGGCTTTTGAACTTTATTAATTTAATATTATGTCCTAATTTTGCATGTTTGACTTTTGGGCATGGAGATTGGAGAAGTTACATTGTGAAATTCTCAGACCCATAAAATTTTGAAAATTTTCAAAGATAAGCAAACATAATTTTACAATATAATTTTAAAGTAATTTCTGGGTCAATTTTGACTTAAACAATTTCTAAACAAAACTAAATGTCAGATTCAAATCTATGCCTATCTTTTTCACTATGCTCTATGGGCATACTATAACAGTTTTATTAAGCCTATTTTCACACTTATACAAGAACAAGTATACATTAAAAATTTAAAAAATCCCCGTCATTCGCCATTTTGTGGTGGCGACCATCTTGGATTTGCATAGTGCTATTCTACTAGTCAAGCCCTTTCATTTGATACCCATATTGAGAGAGTTGTGTTTGTGGTGGCGTCCATCTTGAACCGATTTTCATCAAACATAGCTAAGAACACTCCCGACTAATTCACCTTTCAAACCTAAAAAAACCGCATTCAAATTGGTTCAACCGTTTGAGCGCTACACACACACAAACACAGCACGTCAAACTTATAACACCCTGTCATTTTAGGGTCGGGGGTTAAAAATGGTTCCGTGTCATATTAGAAGTATTAAAAGGAGTCCGGAAACAAATGAATACTTACACAATTAATTATTGACGATCAAAGTTAGCATTTTGAAATGTTGTTCGTTCCGTTGCTTGGCAACGGTGACATACGATTGTCAATTTCATGACATAAAATATCGCCGCGCGACTTCAGTTTATTCAGTTTGACAGCTCTGCCCTACGGACATGTCGCGACATGTTATTTCACGCCATTTTATTTACAGGCGATAATGTGGTCGGATAGTATTTATTTTGATGACAGAACGCGTAGATTAATACGTTTTTAATAATAATACAGCTAGGGATGTGAAATGTTAGTATTAGCGTCTGTTACGTAGGATAATAAATAATTTACGGACGTTAGCTAGTTCTAAATAATCCAAATATACCTACAATATAATAAGATACCTACTAAATACACGTCAACGTATATTACTTATCTTAATTTATAAAACAAAGTCGTGTTTTTTAGAACATTTATAACTCAAGAACGGCTAGACCGATTTTCATAGTTTTTGATTTGTTGTATCCGTGTCCGTCCCGAATAGCAGAATAACTATTAATGTCATTTTCAAAACTGAGTTTTAAAATACTGTAGATATACCTATATATAATATGAAAAGGCAATTTATGCGTAGTTGCTTAAGCTGTTGGTACTTAAATAATGATATCTACCCACGCATTCTGGGAGTATTATAATGGTATTATATAAAATTTTGTGTAAGCCGCTCTCAGGCTCTGTCCTAAGGGGACATCACTTTTTTGTAACTTCATAACTGTTGTTCGTGTTTTTAAATAATTTTGTCTTCAAAAGTTCAGTTACTTTGAGTTGCAAACATTTGAAGTTTTAAACTTGTACTAAGAGTACTTAGATCTACACGCTTTTATATCAAAAATGAGATCTTAATTGTTGAATAGGAAAAAAAATTATGGCTCGTGTTAATATATAAACAAAGTAAATGTAAAAACTCATCAAAATACCCCCGGCATTCGCCATTTTGTGGTGGCGGCCATCTTGAATTTGAAAATCATATATATAGTAGGTATTTAGTAGTCAAGCACACACACATACACGTCAAACTTGTAACGTCGCGTCGTCGTCGTCGTCTCACCCAATAAACGTCCACTGCTGGACATAGTTCTCTTGCAAGGATCGCCACAGAATGATCCAACTTTAAAATTACAAAACTTATGACACCCCGTAGTTTTTGCGTCGAGGGTTAAAAAAAGTTGTTTTTGTAAATTTAGAATTTACAATTCTAAACTTATAAAAATAACTTCAAATAGGTAGGTAAATTTAATTCGACGCGGTTTTTCAACTGTATTTTTTCACGTGATAAAGTTTTACCTATTCCAAATAAGCAACTCAAAACACAACAAGTGTTATTGAGTGTATTCGGAGGCGGCTTAGGTCTTTTGATCTTCCGTATTGATTGCTTACGTTCCTGCTTTAGGTATTCCTTTGTAACCGAAAAAAAATTCAATTTGGCAAAGGAGCGATAAGAACGTTTAAGCCTAAACATAAATAAACTTCGGATGAATTTCGTATTACCTGTTTGGTGAACTTTTTGTCTGTATTTATTTACTTTCTATTCTTGATAGACTGTAGAGATAGTATTTATTACGATTTATTACATATAGGTAATAGGTAATACATATACCTACATATCTTCTATTCTATATACATATAATAAAATCGTAGACTTGCCGTATCTGTACATTGAAGATTTTTGCACAATAATAACTGGGGGATGTTAGGGATAAGTAATAGAACGTAAAAAAGCTATTTTTGAAATTTTTGTCTGTTTGTCTGTTTTATCTGTTTGTCTGTTTATCTGTTTGTCTGTTTATCTGTTTGTCTGTTTGTCTGTATGTTTGTGCGCGCATCCCGCAAAAACTACTGAATGGATTGAAACGAAACTTGGTACGATTTAAGTTCATACTACGGAATAACATATAGGATACTTTTTATCCCGAAATTCAGCACGGTTCCCTTGGGAGAGGGGATGAAAGTCAAAACGTGTATTTAACTGTAATTCAATAACGCGTGGTCCGATTTCATTTATTATTTTTTTGTTAGAAAGTAGATACTTTAAAGATTACCGACTAATCTTTAAAAGGCTGGATCGATTTTGATGGGACTTTCACTGACGGATGTTTACATTTTGATCTACCTAAACATCCGCCAGTGAATTTTTTTACAGTTTTTAGCATGATATGAGCTCAAAGGAGCTTAGGAAAAACAAAAGGTTTTCTACGGGATTTTTAAAAAATCAATATACCTATATCCACGCGAACGAAGTCGCGGGTATCCGCTTGTAATTAATAAATTTTAATGAATACTACTACTAAATTTAGCCTAAATAATATTTACAATATTATGTTTGCAAAATTAATATTTGCAATAAATATTATTGTGATAAAAAATAAAACAAACCATTATTTTGTTTTGTTTTTTATTTTTATTTATAAGGAAGCCAACGTGTAGGTATACAATGTGGCTAATTCTGTTGTACACAATCTCTAAATCTATATACATATCATAAAATCGTAGAATTGCCGTATCTGTACATTGAAGATTTATGCAAAATAATAACTGGGGGATGTTAGAGATAAGTAATAGAACGTAAAAAAGCTATTTTTGAAATTTTTGTCTGTTTGTCTGTTTGCCTGTTTATCTGTTTGTCTGTTTGTCTGTATGTTTGTGCGCGCATCACCATCTACATCTCCCAAGGGAACCGTGCTGAATTTCGGAATAAAAAGTATCCTATGTGTTACTCCATAGGATGAACTTAAATCATGCCGAGCTTCATTTCAATCCATTCAGTAGTTTTTACGTGATGCGCGCACAAACATACAGACAAACAGACAAACCGACAAACAGACAAAAATTTCTAAAATAGCTTTTTTACGTTCTACTACTTATCCCTAACATCCCCCAGTTATTATTTTGCAAAAATCTTCAATGTACAGATACGGAAACTCTACGATCCTACTTAATATTATAAATGTGAAAGTGTGGATGTTTGGATGTTTGGATGTTTAGATGTTTGTATGTTTGGATGTTTGTTACTCAATCACGCCGCAACTACTGAACCGATTTGGCTGAAATTTTGAACGGAGATAGCTTATGCCCTGACTTAAAACATAGGCTACTTTTTATCCCGGAAAAGTATTCCTGTGGGACTAAAATAGATATAATCTTCCAAAAACGTCATAGAGGGCGCTGACTGTTCTTAGGTAAATCACGTTCACATAACACATTATTGCAATAGTTTGCTGTGTTACATGCATTGGCAACACAAAGGCTACTTTTTATCCTGGAAATAATGCACAGTTCCCATGGGATTTTGAAAACCCCGAAGTCTATATCTACAGCTATAGGTAGATTATTATAGCGAACTTCCTTGATAGAAAGTATAAAGGTTGGAAAAGGGAGCGGGAACGGGAACTGGGAATCAACGATTCCCTCGGGATTTGTTCAAAACCGAAATTCACGCGAGCGAAGCTGCAGGCAGAAGCTATCACACATAATCACAATACCAATCCTACTAATTCTACTATCCTACTAATATTATAAATGTGAAAGTGTGGATGTTTGGATGTTTGGATGTTTAGATGTTTGTATGTTTGGATGTTTGTTACTCAATCACGCCGCAACTACTGAACCGATTTGGCTGAAATTTTGAATGGAGATAGCTTATTCCCTGACTTAAAACATAGGCTACTTTTTATCCCGGAAAAGTATTCCTGTGGGACTAAAATAGATATAATCTTCCAAAAACGTCATAGAGGGCGCTGACTGTTCTTAGGTAAATCACGTTCACATAACACATTATTGCAATAGTTTGCTGTGTTACATGCATTGGCAACACATAGCATACTTTTTATCCTGGAAAAAATGCACAGTTCCCATGGGATTTTGAAAACCCCGAAGTCTATATCTACAGCTATAGGTAGATTATTATAGCGAACTTCCTTGATAGAAAGTATAAAGGTTGGAAAAGGGAGCGGGAACGGGAACTGGGAATCAACGATTCCCTCGGGATTTGTTCAAAACCGAAATTCACGCGAGCGAAGCTGCAGGCAGAAGCTATCACACATCATCACAATACCAATCCTACTAATCCTACTATAATATTATAAATGTGAAAGTGTGGATGTTTGGATGTTTAGATGTTTGGATGTTTGGAAGTTTGTTACTCAATCACGCCGCAACTACTGAACCGATTTGGCTGAAATTTTGAATGGAGATAGCTTATGCCCTGACTTAAAACATAGGCTACTTTTTATCCCGGAAAAGTATTCCTGTGGGACTAAAATAGATATAATCTTCCAAAAACGTCATAGAGGGCGCTGACTGTTCTTAGGTAAATCACGTTCACATAACACATTATTGCAATAGTTTGCTGTGTTACATGCATTGGCAACACATAGGCTACTTTTTATCCTGGAAAAAATGCACAGTTCCCATGGGATTTTGAAAACCCCGAAGTCTATATCTACAGCTATAGGTAGATTATTATAGCGAACTTCCTTGATAGAAAGTATAAAGGTTGGAAAAGGGAGCGGGAACGGGAACTGGGAATCAACGATTCCCTCGGGATTTGTTCAAAACCGAAATTCACGCGAGCGAAGCTGCAGGCAGAAGCTATCACACATCATCACAATACCAATCCTACTAATCCTACTATAATATTATAAATGTGAAAGTGTGGATGTTTGGATGTTTAGATGTTTGGATGTTTGGAAGTTTGTTACTCAATCACGCCGCAACTACTGAACCGATTTGGCTGAAATTTTGAATGGAGATAGCTTATGCCCTGACTTAAAACATAGGCTACTTTTTATCCCGGAAAAGTATTTCTGTGGGACTAAAATAGATATAATCTTCCAAAAACGTCATAGAGGGTGCTGACTGTTCTTAGGTAAATCACGTTCACATAACACATTATTGCAATAGTTTGCTGTGTTGCATGCATTGGCAACACATAGGCTACTTTTTATCCTGGAAAAAATGCACAGTTCCCATGGGATTTTGAAAAACCCGAAGTCTATATCTACAGCTATAGGTAGATTATTATAGCAAACTTCCTTGATCCTACTAATATTATAAATGTGAAAGTGTGGATGTTTGGATGTTTGGATGTTTAGATGTTTGTATGTTTGGATGTTTGTTACTCAATCACGCCGCAACTACTGAACCGATTTGGCTGAAATTTTGAATGGAGATAGCTTATGCCCTGACTTAAAACATAGGCTACTTTTTATCCCGGAAAAGTATTCCTGTGGGACTAAAATAGATATAATCTTCCAAAAACGTCATAGAGGGCGCTGACTGTTCTTAGGTAAATCACGTTCACATAACACATTATTGCAATAGTTTGCTGTGTTACATGCATTGGCAACACAAAGGCTACTTTTTATCCTGGAAAAAATGCACAGTTCCCATGGGATTTTGAAAACCCCGAAGTCTATATCTACAGCTATAGGTAGATTATTATAGCGAACTTCCTTGATAGAAAGTATAAAGGTTGGAAAAGGGAGCGGGAACGGGAACTGGGAATCAACGATTCCCTCGGGATTTGTTCAAAACCGAAATTCACGCGAGCGAAGCTGCAGGCAGAAGCTATCACACATAATCACAATACCAATCCTACTAATCCTACTATCCTACTAATATTATAAATGTGAAAGTGTGGATGTTTGGATGTTTGGATGTTTAGATGTTTGTATGTTTGGATGTTTGTTACTCAATCACGCCGCAACTACTGAACCGATTTCGCTGAAATTTTGAATGGAGATAGCTTATGCCCTGACTTAAAACATAGGCTACTTTTTATCCCGGAAAAGTATTCCTGTGGGACTAAAATAGATATAATCTTCCAAAAACGTCATAGAGGGTGCTGACTGTTCTTAGGTAAATCACGTTCACATAACACATTATTGCAATAGTTTGCTGTGTTGCATGCATTGGCAACACATAGGCTACTTTTTATCCTGGAAAAAATGCACAGTTCCCATGGGATTTTGAAAACCCCGAAGTCTATATCTACAGCTATAGGTAGATTATTATAGCGAACTTCCTTGATAGAAAGTATAAAGGTTGGAAAAGGGAGCGGGAACGGGAACTGGGAATCAACGATTCCCTCGGGATTTGTTCAAAACCGAAATTCACGCGAGCGAAGCTGCAGGCAGAAGCTATCACACATAATCACAATATTAATCCTACTAATCCTACTATAATATTATAAATGTGAAAGTGTGGATGTTTGGATGTTTGGATGTTTAGATGTTTGGATGTTTGTTACTCAATCACGCCGCAACTACTGAACCGATTTCGCTGAAATTTTGAATGGAGATAGCTTATGTCCTGACTTAAAACATAGGCTACTTTTTATCCCGGAACAGTATTCCTGTGGGACTAAAATAGATATAATCTTCCAAAAACGCCATAGAGGGCGCTGACTGTTCTTAGGTAAATCACGTTCGCATAACACATTATTGCAATAGTTTGCTGTGTTGCATGCATTGGCAACACATAGGCTACTTTTTATCCTGGAAAAAATGCACAGTTCCCATGGGATTTTGAAAAACCCGAAGTCTATATCTACAGCTATAGGTAGATTATTATAGCAAACTTCCTTGATAGAAAGTATAAAGGTTGGAAATGGGAGCGGGAACGGGAACCGGGAATCAACGATTCCCTCGGGATTTGTTCAAAACCGAAATTCACGCGAGCGAAGCTGCGTGCAGAAGCTATCACACATAATCACAATACCAATCCTACTAATCCTACTATCCTACTAATATTATAAATGTGAAAGTGTGGATGTTTGGATGTTTAGATGTTTGTATGTTTGGATGTTTGTTACTCAATCACGCCGCAACTACTGAACCGATTTGGCTGAAATTTTGAACGGAGATAGCTTATGCCCTGACTTAAAACATAGGCTACTTTTTATCCCGGAAAAGTATTCCTGTGGGACTAAAATAGATATAATCTTCCAAAAACGTCATAGAGGGCGCTGACTGTTCTTAGGTAAATCACGTTCACATAACACATTATTGCAATAGTTTGCTGTGTTACATGCATTGGCAACACAAAGGCTACTTTTTATCCTGGAAAAAATGCACAGTTCCCATGGGATTTTGAAAACCCCGAAGTCTATATCTACAGCTATAGGTAGATTATTATAGCGAACTTCCTTGATAGAAAGTATAAAGGTTGGAAAAGGGAGCGGGAACGGGAACTGGGAATCAACGATTCCCTCGGGATTTGTTCAAAACCGAAATTCACGCGAGCGAAGCTGCAGGCAGAAGCTATCACACATAATCACAATACCAATCCTACTAATCCTACTATAATATTATAAATGTGAAAGTGTGGATGTTTGGATGTTTGTTACTCAATCACGCCGCAACTACTGAACCGATTTGGCTGAAATTTTGAATGGAGATAGCTTATGCCCTGACTTATAACATAGGGTTATAAGTCAGGGCCGGAAAAGTATTCCTGTGGGACTAAAATAGATATAGACTTCCAAAAACGCGATAGATGGAGTTGACTGTTCTTAGGTAAATCACGCTCACATAGCACATTATTACAATAGTTGCATGCATCTGTATGCGTATGCACTTTTTATGCTGGAAAAATCTACAGTTCCCACGGGATTTTGATAAAAACGAAATATATATCTACAGCTATAGGTAGATTACTATAGCAAACTTCCTTGAAAGTAGGTATAAAGTTTGGAAAAGGGAGCGGGAACGGGAGCTGGAAATCCACGATTCCCTTGGGATTTGTGAAAAACCGAAATTCACGCGGGCGAAGCCGCGGGCAGAATCTAGTTTTATTATATGTATAGATTAATATTGAACGCCCATAAAAAGCCTACCTACAACTTTAGTTGATTTATACGACAAATTATCCTGCACGTCATATGTAATAAAATATGACTACTAATTCACCTACCTTTATGACTTTTATGACCGGGCGTACAGCTAGCAACAAAGCTTCTAGTGTAATGAAATAACATTTACACTTGATTATCGTCTCTACGATTGAAGACTTTAATGCTATATTAGCCTGTATTTGTATTGAAACAGTAACCATAGTTAGTTGTAATCCAACCATCGTAGACATTGTGGTGTAAAAGCGCAGATAACATCTTTACTGACGGAATACATTAGTGTAAAGACGTAGATCGATTTTTGTTTTGCTTGTGTACTACAGAAGAATTCATAAATGATCAATGATCATGATTTTATTGAAGTGTGCGAGAATTATTTTTATGTTCCGTCGGAGTGACATATAGGTAATTTCTCTGTCAATGCACAAATTTATTTTGCATGTGGGCCGCGGGGTTACCACAAAATTTTACAGAAAATATTTAGTTACCGCGCATTTTTATAATAATTCAAACCCTAAGCAGACTCCATGGTAGACTGGGTAGGTACTAGGTACTTAATAATACTAGGTATTAAAGGTTGAGTTTGGTGACCATTTTTTTATTATAACTGTTATATATGTATATAAATAGTGATGCTATGAAAATAAATATCTAATTGAATCGATTCTTAAAGCTAAGTTTTGTATAGATTATATGTATAGATATAGATAGTATTGACTATTTGGTGAGCTTTTTACAAATATGTTTTACTTATAAATTATAAATACATAATATCAAAATTTACGGAACCAGTGAGATTCGACCCTGCAACTCTCTAGGAATAGCATAGTAATTAATTGAAATTCATTAATAAAATTTTATTTTTCTTTTGGCCAGTAGGTAGGTATTAAAACTTTGTATTCATTACGGTACAAGAGACAGAATGAACCTCCCATTTATTGAAATAAACCGAGTTATTTCGGCGAAATCAAATCTAATTATAACCCGTGAATAGTAGAGCAATTATAAATTCTCAGTCATTAATTTATAGGTAGGTAATAGAAAAGAAAATGTTTTAATAAACATTCAAAATAGAGTATTTACTAACGTACCTTTAACACTGATATAATATTTCAACACAGCGTAATATTACTTTATGTACAAAATATTTATACTTTGTACCTAACACACAATGGCTGCGACCCCGCCCACAGCCGCATATATGCCTATCTCTTTTTATCACTGCAGAAATAAATGAAACAGGTAATTTATATCACTCCACTTAAGACCCGTAGGCTCCACTTGGAAGCCTAGGAAATGCTTTCACTAATATACCTACTCAATTTGATCGTAATCAAAGTGTACTGAGTGAGAGCGTTTTCTTAATATCTGACTAGATATTGAGGTGAAATTGTCTCAATAGCGCAACTATAATATTATATTAATTTACGTGTGGACTAAGATCTGAAAAGTAAGTAGGTAAAACGATGCGTAAGAATGGATATAACCCAATGTAATAGACATAGCCTAAGGCCTAATTCGTACGAGCGTAAAAAAAGCGTTGCGTAAAAAACCCGGCGTTGGCGCTTTTTTAACGCTCGCCTGAATAATAGTAAGAAGTTTCGTATTCCATGAGCGTTGAGAATATAGAACACTGCGCGATAAAAATGCGTCGCGTTAAAAAAACACTGACGTGTGAACATATACTTGGGAATAGGGCGCGTTTGGAACCCTCGTAGCTTTAGTTTTAAGTTTCCGTAAGTAATTATCACCATTGCCTGTTCCCAAATTGACGTTCAAAAAGTGTACAGTGTACCTACTTTGAATAAATGAATTTTGAATTTGAATTTGAATACATTTGTTCCATTTGGACGCTTTTTTAACGTCCGTTAAGAAATCTCTCATGTAAATTAGGTCTTAACCATTAGCTAACTAATATCTAGAATAGAATAGAAAACATTATATTGCATACCAAAAAAGAAAAACAAGAAGAAAAAATACAATCATTTTGACTAAGTAGCTAAGCTAAGCTATAATGCAAAGGTAGCCGTATCGCTGAAGCAATCTCTTCCAGGCAACCACAAGTGTAAATTGAAAATTTAAAAAACCCCCGACATTCGCCATTTAGTGGCGGCGGCCATCTTGAATTTGCAATAGTGCTATTCTACTAGTCAACCCCTTTCATTTGATACCCATATCAAGGGATTTGTGAAAAAATATATCATCCGCCATTTTGTAGCGGCGGCCATCTTGGACCGATTTTCATCAAACATAGCTAAGAACACTCTCGACTAATTCACCTTTCAAACAAAAAAAACCGCATTCAAATCGGTCCACCCGTTTGAGCGCCACAGGGGAACAGACAGACACACACACACACACACACACACAGACACGTCAAACTTATAACACCCCGTCGTTTTTGCGTCGGGGGTTAAAAAAAACACAAACTATAGAGTTAGACAGATCGTGCTTGTTGTAGCAGTGATGAGCATCGCAGCCTGAAAGTCCTAGACTTGAGATCGCTTATAAGTTCCTAAGCGCAGTGCTGGGCGTCAAGCATGTTTTATCTACCAGTGATGTAGAAAGGGTTGGGCTGGGTGAGCAAAATTGAGTACAATTGATTAGGGAAGGCCTATTAATATTTTTCCAATAGGCCTATGGCCTATTATGTCCAACAGTGAACGTTCAACGGGTGATGTGATGATGTTGGAAAAATAGTAATCCTAAACCTTACGATTACGTTGTGGGGTAAAAAATGCATCCAAACCCACAAAAAGCTTCCCGCTAACCTCAGCCCCCCTCACAGCGCGCCCTCCGCGCGGTCGCGCGGGCCGCACGCAGTTTGATTTGCGCCGCGCCGCACGAACATGCTCATGACTAAGGACCCCGGATGGGCTCGAAACTAGTCGGGCACACGCCGACAAAAATACACGTGAGTTAAAGCCGGTGTTTCAATTCCTTAAAACCCACAATATTTGGATCGTATCATCGTGTTTTTGTTTTTGACCTATACATATTAAGTATATGACCTGTCAATTTCGGTGTCTTGTCAGTTCAACATACATATAGACATTAATTTTGTTCATTAAAAATATTGTAGTGTTAAAATAATTGCCTCAGTTCAAACAAAATGATAAATATGTTGATTAAAACAATATTGGCGGAAGCATTTCCCCAGCTAATTATGCGAACTGTGTAGAATGCAGTACGTTTTAGAATACATTAACCGTTGCAAATTAACTGCTATCGGAATTCGGAGGAACGTCTGACGCGCCGCGTAACATAGTTGCTTTACTGCGGCATTATTAGTAATATTGTGATAAACTTTGCTTCCTGTAAACCGCAGGAGCTTCCGAAATTTTCCGAAATTTTTGAACGTCCATATTATAATACTAGCTGACCCCCGCGACTTCGTCCGCGTGGTTATATAGGTTTTTATATAGGATCGGATTGGATCCCATAATCCTTTTTTGTACCTAAACTAAATGTAGCCTAAGTTACTCCATATAACATCACCTATCTTCCACTAAAAGTTCCATCAAAATCGATCCAGCCGTTTCGGAAATTAGCTGGAACAAATAGACAGATCAACAAACATAACTCTAAATGCACACCAGTTTAAAATAAGCCGTACGTTCAAAGATCCGGGTCCCAAGTTATTTGAACCCAATAAATGTGTGTCATTTCTGAACTAAAAAACCTATGATCTTGAAATATTTACGGGACAATACTTAAAGTACTACCTTTCTAACAAAAAAAGAATGAGTTAAATCTAAGTACCCGTTATTGAATTAGAGCTAAATACACGTTTTAACTCTCTTCCCCTCTCCCAAGGGAACCGTACTGAATTTCGGGATAAAAAGCATCCTATGTCCTACCTCGGAGTATAAACTCAAATCGTACCAAGTTTCATTCGAATCCATTCAGTAGTTTCGGCGTGATGCGCGGCCAAGATACAGACAGACAGACAGACAGACAGACAGACAGACAGACAGACAGACAGACAGACAGACAGACAGACAAAAATGAAAAAATTACAGTTTTGGTTTCAGTATCGATTATAGAGTGCCCTCCAATAAAAATTTTCAAAATATCTTCAATGTACAGAATTGGATCTGTTACAGTTTTATTATATTATAGATTATATACCAATATGTGGTTTTTTGCATGCATATAGTTACTATTGTTGTAAACTTTGATTCATGTAAACCATGGGAGCTTCCATTTAAAAATTTTATGTGGTTTTATATGTGCTAATAATTGTTACGTGTATTATTTTGTTTTAATTTCTTGATATTTGCTGTGTATAAACGCTGGCAACCGAATCAAACCATTGAGTTACTTTATCTTGGTTTAATTGACCTAGAGGTCAGATCTAGTGTTTTACTCTTTATTGAAATTATTGCACAAAATAGTAAGTACAAAAGGCGGACTTAATGCTATTAAAGCATTTTCTACCAGTCTACCTTAAGAAATGTGACAACACGTGTAGGTGTGCAAAGGAGAAAAGTGTAAAAGAGAATATTAAGTAAATAAACTAAAATATATGATATTTATATAGTGTTAGACTTCTTATAAATTCTGCTTAGCCTACCTGCCTTTAAATAAATAAATAAAAATAAAAAATAAAAAAGCCTTTTATTCCCATATCTCTTAAACTAGGTACATTTTGCTTATTGTTAGTTGAGTAAGTAACAGTATCTAAAATCTAGGTTAGTTTGTTAGTATAAGTATTTACATAATTAATTTTTGACTATTTAAAATGGTTTCTGTTTAGGTTTTCATTTGCTATGAGATAAGGGTCCCTTCTCGGGTAAAGGCCTCCCCCATCCTCTTCCATTGTTCTCTGTCTTTCCCTTTTTCCATCCAGTCTCTCCCTGCGCTTTTAACAATTTCATCAGCCCACCGTTTAATAACCTGCCTTTATATGCCTTTATACTCGTGGGGAACTCGTATACTTCGTAGCAGCTTAATCCAAGTCTACCTCCTTCAAAGTCTTTGGAAGGGAGGAGATTACGGCACGACCGTTTAACTTTCAAATGAATATACCTACACTTATTTAAATAGATGCGAGTAGAGAGGCGGGACTCTACTCCATCACGACTTTTGTTAAGGGCACTTTATTGTGTGTCTATGCGATAATAATGTCTAATATATGTCAATTTTCTTTTGCAGATGAATCGAGCAATACAGGTGAAACCAGCGGACAGCGAAAATAGAGGAGGTAAACAGAAAATTACTAGTTTATAATAAAGATTTAGTTTTTTTAATACTAGCTGTAAGTTTAGTCCGTAAAGTTTGATAGAAGAAGATGGATGTATACAATTGTATGAATAAGACTAAAGGTAGACTTTGAATTATATAATATATTCTCCATACTTAATTATTACTTATAGTATGATGAAGTTGGTACGTACCGGTTTCCAGCAGTTCCTCGCGTACATCAAAGTCTACATTTAGTTTTACCACGTCATAGTTTTGGGCCACTAATTTATTGTAATTATTGTAATGAATTAAGTGGTAGTTACAATGACAATTATGCCTACATGATAATGATTATATCATACACAGAATGCGTAAGCAAATATCTATATTTGTTCACGTACATGTAAACTATTGTATACACGCAGATACACACACACTTACTTTGTCATCTACATATAGCGAAATGCCAATATACTCGTACCAAGTGACCTTACAATTCACGGACATCGTAAAGGGTAAGGCCATTAATTAAAATTTGTCCCCGTAAGCTCGTCCGAAATATCTTTTAGTGAACTTGTTATATTGCCATTTTACTGGATGTTTCCTTCCGTAATAGAACACGTCTACCCTCTCGAAATAAAGGGGCCCAGAACCCACTCGACCCGGACGAAAAATCTTTTGTGAGTGAGTAAAAATTTTATAGCAATTTATTGGGGCCTCGAGTACCCGACGTGACCGGTGGCTGGTTAAATATTGAGATTGCCGTCACAAATCGAATTATTTCTATATAATTTTTCGCGAGCCATTTTCGAAAACGTCACGGAATGACGAGGGACTGAGCACTCCAGTATTGATTGGGTTCATTTTGACAATTACTCTAGCGGCACGCTATGATGGCCGGTTTGACGTTTGTCCGCTCATGAAGTTCCGTATTAATTGATAACGACTTTGAAGGAAATAATTGTATTACTTTATTGACGATAGTGATGTGCAGAGATTCATAAATTTTATCGAATGTAGTTTTAGGTTTAGGACTCAAAATTTATTTATTAAATTGATTTCTTAAATGTATACAAGTGTAGAAAAATCAGTTTGCACCATTTAAGGGGTGAATGTACTTGTGAATATGAACAATTTTCACTATGTGGACAAACCTCTGAAATCGCAAAAAAATATCAATAAATTTTTAAAAATGGAATCTAATACGATCGTCACATAGGATCGCTGGCTAGCACAACTACTACCTCCGGCAAACTCGCGTCAATGCTCAATGCAAAACAAAGCAGTTTCGAATTGACGTTGCTTCGAAAAGTATAAACTGTCAGTGCAATGCGATTGTGATATAGTTTTGACCTGGCTTTGGATTTCAAATATTGATACTGCATTACTGTTGACCCTTGCTCGTTAATTTGGACTCTGTTCAAGCCCTTTGTTGTGGATTTCGTCGATATGACCGAACGTACGCAGAGAACTGTTCTAAATAGTCAGACACGTGAGTTCGTAATACGCCTTCGTAACTATTTCGATCGTGAAGCTCAAAATGGAGGGCCAATTTTACCTATAACGTCAGTGGTTGAACGCGTAGCTGATGCGCTTAATATTGGACAACGAACTGTTAGACGGATAACTAAAAAAAAATATGGCGAGACTGGCACAGAAGAAAATAAACTTCACACACCAAAAAAGAGAAAACGAGCAAAACCAGTCGTAGGCATCGATAGCTTTGATGCCGATGCTATCCGAAGACATGTTTACGGCTACTATATACAGAAGGAGTATCCAACAAGAAAAAAGTTGGTGCATTCACTGAAGGAAGCTGGATTATTCTTCGGTGGGGAAAGTTCTTTAACGAAGATTTTGAAGACCATTGGATTTCGATACAAAAAATGTAACAAACGCAAAATATTGATGGAAAGATTTGATATAGCGATGGCAAGGTATACTTTTTTACGGCAAGTGAAAGAAATCAAAAATTGGCAAAATGTTGTGTTCTTGGATGAAACATGGCTTAATGCTAACCATACTGTAGGCCGTTCTTGGAACGATGACACAGCAGCATCTACTTCCAAAGTTCCTGTAGGAAAAGGATCGCGACTTATAATTTGTCACGCCGGAACCATCAACGGGTTTGTCGAAGGTTCTCTCATGGCTTTTGCGTCAAAAACCACTGGAGACTATCATGAAGACATGAATGGAGAAAAGTTTACTGAATGGTTTACCTCAATGTTGTGTAGCCTCCCTGAACCATCTATCATAATCATCAATCATTATGGACAACGCCCCATACCACTCGATGCAAATTGACAAGCCACCTGCCCAATCCCAAAAGAAAGCTGATATCGTCGCATGGCTTCGTAAAAATGGCGTAGATGCAAACATGAATATGTTAAAAGCGGAATTAGTACGTCTTTTAAAAGAAAACAAACCAACCAAGATCCGATACGTCATTGACGAAATAGCATTAGAACATGGGCACAGAGTTATACGGTTACCGCCTTACCATTGTGAGTATAATGCGATTGAGTTGGTGTGGGCTCAAATTAAGGGATATGCTGCAAGACACAATACAGAACCCCCATTTACCACAAAAAAAATGCTAAAATTATTAGAAGAAGCTTGTGAACATGTGACTAAAGGAGACTGGGAAAAGGTTGTGAATAGAACTGTTAAATTAATAAGGGAAGATTATGAAAGAGATGTGAAAATAGATAATATTATAGAAAACGAACATATAATTATTAATGTATGTGATGATAGCAGTGACGACAGTGAAAATAGTAGTATGGACGAATCTGATTAATTATGGCCTTTTGTGGCACCTTTTTTGGTATCTTTTGTATTCATATGTTTCTTGTGTGCATATAAAGTATGTATATTCATTTTCGTTCAAATATTCAGTTCGTTCAAATAAATTAAATAAACATATACATTTTTGTTTTATTCGTTCGTTTCAACCAATAGACGTCCACTGCTGGACATAGGTCTCTTGCAAGGATCGCCACAGCACACGATCTTGTGCCGCCTGATTCCAGCGGCTGCCAGCGACTCGCTTGAGATCGTCTGTCCAACGAGTGGGGGGTCTACCTGCGCTTCGTTTACTGGTGCGAGGTCGCCATTCAAGCACCTTGGGACCCCAACGTCCATCGGTTCTTCGAGCAATGTGCCCCGCCCATTGCCACTTCAGCTTCGCGACTCGATGAGCTATGTCGGTAACTCTGGTTCTCCTGCGGATCTCCTCATTTCTAATTTGATCCCGCAGGGATACTCCGAGCATAGCTCTCTCCATCGCCCGCTGAGTGACCCTGAGCCTTCTTATGAGGCCCATTGTCAGCGACCATGTCTCAGATCCGTAAGTCATCACTGGCAACACGCACTGTTCGAAGACTTTCGTCTTCAGACACTGAGGGATATTGGACGTAAAGACATCTCGAAGTTTCCCGAACGCTGCCCAGCCGAGTTGAATTCGGCGGTTGATCTCTTTCTCGAAATTGGACCTACCTAGCTGGACCGTGTGTCCCAGGTATATGTACTCGTCTACAATTTCGAGTGCAGAGTTCTCAACGATTACCGGGTGGAGCGGAACATGTGCATTAGACATGACCTTCGTCTTACTCATGTTCATTTTTAGGCCCACCTGTTGAGAAACTCTGCTGAGATCGTTGAGCATTGTATTGAGGTCTCCCAGAGTCTCTGCCATCACGACTATATCATCGGCAAACCGTAGGTGAGTGATGTACTCGCCGTTTATGTTGATGCCAAGTCCGTTCCAGTCCAGAAGCTTTGTTTTATTAAACCTATTTAATCAGGTACAAAAACAAAACTTAATTGTTTTTTGTTCGAGAATAAATTGACATTCCACATCACTATTGTAATGTGTCAAACCGGCCATCATAGCGTGCCGCTAGTGTAGTTCTCGCGCTAACCTTTTGTCAAATTATGTTTTAGATTATTTACTGAATTGTTTATGTGATTTTGCGGTGGCTGTTGACGCACTTTAAAATAAATCGCAATAATCTATATATAAATTAAGGCCGACGCTTTTGTGGATCTGTATATTGACGATCATCGGAATCAATTTCGGAATAGTTAAAACTTACTTAAAAAAATTTACATAGTTAATTTAACGTATTTTTTATTTTTATATATAAAATTAGTACTCGATACTTCTTAACTAATAATAATTTTACAAGTGTGTCTCGAAAATTAATTAGACGAAATTATGTGCCATTATATGAAAATAAATAAAAAAAATAAAAAATATACCTAATTTATTTATTAATTATACCTAAAATAATTTATTATAAATAATTTGTTCTTTATTTTTATTTTTTTATTTTATTATATGAAAATATACGAGCACTTAACGCCAAAATAGTTAAATTAGAAGTCGAAAGCTAGTTATAAATTAAAAAATGTAACATTTATTTTTGTTATCGGCCTGGAATTTTTATAATTTTGTATGATATTTGTGTACAAAATTCGATTGATACTCTTACAGGATTTTGCTTAATTTATTACAATTATTTTTATACTTACTCTTATATTTTTATTTAACTAAAATACACGAAGGATTATTTCCTCCCGCGCCTAAAGTGACCCTTGCGTCCGAAAGGGTTAGTAATTCGCGGTCATCCAAGTTAACCCCTGAGGAAATCATAGAAACTTAAACATAGAATAACTTGTAGTCAGTAGTGATGGGACACACGAGTATATTAACTTACATGCACTATAAATGACCTAAAGCGTATTAATATGCTAAATTTATTAGATTTCACCAACTGACGTAACTCTCAACAACTCGATAAATTATTATCGTGAAATCCATCAACAGGACTGGACAAAATATTTGGGTAATATCTGACGATCGTTATTCGATATCGCAGATCGTTATTCGATAGACGATATAAATTCTAGAACTACTATATCCCCGACATTCGCCATTTTGTGGTGGCGGCCATCTTGGATTTGAAACTTATCATAGTGTATAGTATTCTACTAGTCAAGCCTTTTCATTTATACCCATATTGAGGGAGTTGTGAAAAAATATGTAGTCCGCCATTTTCTGGCGGCGGCCATTTTGGCCCCATTTTCATCAAACATAGCTAACAACACTCCCGACTCATTCACTTTTCAAACAAAAACCGCATTCAAATCAATTCAGCCATTTGAGCGCTACGGTGCAACAGACAGACAGACACACACACAGACACACGTCAAACTTATAATACCCCGTCGTTTTTGCGTCGGGGGTTAAAAACAAAATATGAAATGAATTTCCCTTAAAATAATTTGTTGCTGCTTTTGCGTTGCCTCTTTCACGAGCTGAATGTCCGGCTATCGACACAGTAGGTACTTAGTTCTAAAATATCGTTTGTAGTTAACTACGAGACGAACGAATTGAAACTTTTTCACGATAAAATCAAAGCCAGTCTAAGAAGGAAACGAACGACTCGCCGGTGAATAAAGTTCTATCCGAGAATTCATCAATCATCGTTAATACTTTATTAAGCAACAGGTTTCCTTACGGCTCTCGCAGATTCATAAAATTGAAGTTTTTACCCGACTACGGCAAAGCCTAAAGGAAGGGTTATGATTTTAGCAGTCTATGTAGGTATGTAATATGTATGTATGTTTGTGTCCAATTTTGTATGAGATTCTGTGTGTTCCACCGTAGCGCCTAAACTACTGGACCGATTTCAATTAATGAGGTGTTAATTGATTCGTTGTTATGGTCCGGGTGACATAGGCTACATTTTATATTGAAAAAAATCGAGAAGTGACCTTCGCGGCTTATACTAGAATATTACGTTATATACGTTATTCGGATACACATAACAGATAGCGCCACTAGCTGCTTGCCCCGCGCTTCTTCCGTTCGAATTCTAAATAGTACGCAGTTGAATACACGTTTTTCTGCACACTAAATTAGTAGTCAGGTTTTAGTTTACGAACTTTATCTTTTGTTATAGATCGACCAGAATCTCATGAAAAATAGGGAAATGAAATTCCAAAGTTAGCAACACTACGGCTGCCCTAGCGATAAACAAAGTAACTGACATTTTTTGTGAAATTGACTTTTTTGCATTAACAAAATTTTGTCGAGTAGTTTTTTACCACAGTTTAATATTTCAAATAACTTGAACCGTTTACTGAAATTCAAATTGCCCAAACAAAGTAACTGCACACACTAACCTGGAATATAAATGCAAAAACCAAGTAAACAACAAGCACAACACAAAAACAAAGTAATTGGATGTTAATTACTTTATTTTTGTATTTAAAATGCAGTTGATTGATTTTTCGTTTCTTGAAACGATCCCAGGTAAGGTGTTCTAGGAATGTAATTACTTTGTTTATCACTAGGGCAGCCGAGTTAACCTAGTGTTGCTTATTACAAAATTTAATTTCCCTATTTTTCATGAGATTCTGGTCGATCTATAAGCAACAGGTTTCCTTACGGCTCTCGCAGATTCATAAAACTGAAGTTTTATTTAGGTACCAACACTGGCCTCGCGTGACTGGCGCGATTATTTCGACACGTCCGCGTCGTTTGCCGGAGTTATTACCGCATTTTAGGCGTCCGTATAATATAAGCTTTTAAACACTAATATCCATTACAATAAATGAAACTCACATCTCTGTTTTTGTTTTATTTTTTGCACAGTTAACGTCAGATGTTAGCTCATTTACGTTATTATACGTCAAATGGAGTCAAACGTTTTATTTGCCAGTTTTATCAGTTTTGTCAAATAAAAAAAATATATTATGGGTCTTATTATTACAGTAGTAATAATATTATATTTAATGTATTTTATATCAAACTATAATTATGTAGGTACTTGATTGGTATCGATACATATATATATATATATATATATATATATATATATATATATATATATATATATATATATATATATATATATATATATATATATATATATATATATATATATATATTATATATATTATATATCTATAGATATATTATATATCTGGAAGTACCTGTCGGATTTGAAAAATTCTTTGTGCATTTCGTAGTCCAATTTTTGGGAAAGGTTATAGGCTATTTAATATCCCTTCTATTAATAATATGCTATATGCTATGCTATTTAATAATTCTTCCCCTAAGGGGGTAAAATGGGGGTAGAAAATTTGTATGAAAGTCCTATGTTATTAAAGTTACAGACTTGAAAATCGGCACTTTGATTATTAATTTTAAATAATAAAAACCTGTATATTTTTTTCTCTTAAGGGTGGTAAAATAGGGGACGAAAGTTTTAATGGAAAGTTTTAATTATGTTATTGTTATTATCAACTTGAAATTTGGAATGTAGGTTCTTTCTAGCGCGTAGATATCAGCCTAGAATATATTTTACGAAATTCCTCCCTATGGGGGTAAAATGGGGGTAGGACGGTTACATGAAAGTTCTATGTTTTTGAAGTTATAGGTACGAAAATCTGCATCTAAGTTATTAGTTTAAAATAATAAAGACCTACTTAAATTATTGTGGTAAATCTCCTCTTAAGGGTGGTAAAATAGGGGATGGAAGTTCGTACAGGCTTTGAATTATTGTTATTATTAACTTAAAATTTGGAAGTTGGTTCTTTCTAGGGGGTAGGCATCAGCTAAGAAAATTTTGATAAAAATCCACCCTAAAGGGGGTAAAATGCTTTACCTATATTACGACATCAGTTTATGAACTTAAATATAATAAAACAGGGATACTGCACTAATTATTATCAGACATATCTACAGATTGACGTGATTTTTTGCAGTTGCAGTTTTTAGTTGAAGATCTGGAGACTGACAGGCTACTATTTTATCCCGGGAAAACAAAGGGTTCCCGTGGGATTTTGAAAAATATAATACCGCGGACGAAGTCGCTATTTTTATTATATTTATAGTGATATATTTAGCCAATTTAATAAGATAGGTATTAGAAACTAAATTTAAGCATATTATGTCGATAATAATACATAAAACCATCATCACATGCATAAGGTGAACAAAGACCCAAAAAAGTGCAAACAGATTTTGTTCCAGTTAAGGATCGCCTCGTCCTATATATTTTTTTATATTATGATCATTAAAATCTCCAAATTCCATTTCACAACAGATGAACTTTTTCAAGAAAGCAAAACCCCATCACTGATAGAGTCTGTTCAAAAAGAGAATCGGCGTGGCCAAACAGTGAACTAACGCGCTATTGTACCTACCTATTGTACTGTATTGCCCGCTAAACAAAAAAGGTAATTAAGCACAACAACGACCCCAAATCCCACGCCGATTCTCTTTTTGAACAGACTCTACTGCATTTACGTGCCGCGGAAAGAAATCAAGCCCAAACCAAAACGGCTGACACGACAAATCGCACCCTTCAACTTGTAATGGCCTTCCACCCGATCCAATCATCTGCGGTGTTACACGCACGGGCCATCATCGACAAATCTATATAATTCACTGGCTGATACCGAAATCCCTGCCTGTGTTAAAACATAGCATGGGAAAATAAATCCTGTCAACTCGTCCTAAAAGGCCCTGCTGATATTTTTTTGTATATAGTTCACCCGGAGGAGTTTGTTATGGGTTTCTCTTAGATGAGGACGCGTCTGGAATCCTCGCAGCTCTAGTTTTAATTTAGTAGTTTTAAGTTGTCATAATTTATAATTATCACCATACATTCACTTCCTTAAACTAGTATTTATTGATATTCAAAAAGTATATACATATTAGTATAAAAAAAATATCTGAATCTATCAGTATTTTGATCTTGATTCTTTTTGTACGACTTATGTATGACCTTTGACAGATTACATTCTACTCGCTAAGTAATATAACTAGCTCGACTATTTTGAAGTCAATGCAATTTAAACGAGCACATACATATCTATGTATATTGTATACTTAATACGTAATCTATACTAATAAATAAAATTGAAGTGTCTGTCTGTAATATCGAAATAACTACCTCATATTAAGCTCATATGGTTATTTGAACGGTACCATAACCGAATCACACGTTATTAAAATTTTTGTCTGTCTGTCTGTCTGTCTGTCTCTCTGTCTGTCTGTCTGTCTGTTTAACGGGCTAATCTTCGGAACGGCTGAACCGATTTTGATGGGACCTTCACATACAAGTAGAGAATTAACCAGGGAGTAACATAGGCTACTTTTTTAACCGACTTTCAAAAAAGGAGGAGTTGTGTTTTTCTACCTATGTAGACCGATATCTCCGAGATTTCTGAACCGATTTGCGTAAATTTTTTTTAATCGATAGAGAAACATTGCGACCCTGTTCTATAAAAAATTTGGATTCCAACTCCTCAATCCTGATGCTGTAGGGGACCTAATCCCCAAAACTAATGGGTTTTAGAAACTTTCGGTTATTTAAATTGATATTGGGGGTACCAATTAAAGACTTTATCGTTGAATGAACTCGAGTAGGTACATATCCAACTCCTCAACCCTGATGCTGTAAGGAATTGTATTCCGAAATCGTGGGGATCCCACGGGATTTTTCCGTTTTGTGGACGGGTTACTACTTACTACAGATGTAGTTCCCACGAGATTTTTACAAACCTAAATACACACGGGCGAAGCCGTGGGCATCATCTACTCTAGCGGCACGCTATGATGGCCGGTTTGACGTTTGTCCGCTCATGAAGTTCCGTATTAATTGATAACGACTTTGAAGGAAATAATTGTATTACTTTATTGACGATAGTGATGTGCAGAGATTCATAAATTTTATCGAATGTAGTTTTAGGTTTAGGACTCAAAATTTATTTATTAAATTGATTTCTTAAATGTATACAAGTGTAGAAAAATCAGTTTGCACCATTTAAGGGGTGAATGTACTTGTGAATATGAACAATTTTCACTATGTGGACAAACCTCTGAAATCGCAAAAAAATATCAATAAATTTTTAAAAATGGAATCTAATACGATCGTCACATAGGATCGCTGGCTAGCACAACTACTACCTCCGGCAAACTCGCGTCAATGCTCAATGCAAAACAAAGCAGTTTCGAATTGACGTTGCTTCGAAAAGTATAAACTGTCAGTGCAATGCGATTGTGATATAGTTTTGACCTGGCTTTGGATTTCAAATATTGATACTGCATTACTGTTGACCCTTGCTCGTTAATTTGGACTCTGTTCAAGCCCTTTGTTGTGGATTTCGTCGATATGACCGAACGTACGCAGAGAACTGTTCTAAATAGTCAGACACGTGAGTTCGTAATACGCCTTCGTAACTATTTCGATCGTGAAGCTCAAAATGGAGGGCCAATTTTACCTATAACGTCAGTGGTTGAACGCGTAGCTGATGCGCTTAATATTGGACAACGAACTGTTAGACGGATAACTAAAAAAAAATATGGCGAGACTGGCACAGAAGAAAATAAACTTCACACACCAAAAAAGAGAAAACGAGCAAAACCAGTCGTAGGCATCGATAGCTTTGATGCCGATGCTATCCGAAGACATGTTTACGGCTACTATTTACAGAAGGAGTATCCAACAAGAAAAAAGTTGGTGCATTCACTGAAGGAAGCTGGATTATTCTTCGGTGGGGAAAGTTCTTTAACGAAGATTTTGAAGACCATTGGATTTCGATACAAAAAATGTAACAAACGCAAAATATTGATGGAAAGATTTGATATAGCGATGGCAAGGTATACTTTTTTACGGCAAGTGAAAGAAATCAAAAATTGGCAAAATGTTGTGTTCTTGGATGAAACATGGCTTAATGCTAACCATACTGTAGGCCGTTCTTGGAACGATGACACAGCAGCATCTACTTCCAAAGTTCCTGTAGGAAAAGGATCGCGACTTATAATTTGTCACGCCGGAACCATCAACGGGTTTGTCGAAGGTTCTCTCATGGCTTTTGCGTCAAAAACCACTGGAGACTATCATGAAGACATGAATGGAGAAAAGTTTACTGAATGGTTTACCTCAATGTTGTGTAGCCTCCCTGAACCATCTATTATAATTATGGACAACGCCCCATACCACTCGATGCAAATTGACAAGCCACCTGCCCAATCCCAAAAGAAAGCTGATATCGTCGCATGGCTTCGTAAAAATGGCGTAGATGCAAACATGAATATGTTAAAAGCGGAATTAGTACGTCTTTTAAAAGAAAACAAACCAACCAAGATCCGATACGTCATTGACGAAATAGCATTAGAACATGGGCACAGAGTTATACGGTTACCGCCTTACCATTGTGAGTATAATGCGATTGAGTTGGTGTGGGCTCAAATTAAGGGATATGCTGCAAGACACAATACAGAACCCCCATTTACCACAAAAAAAATGCTAAAATTATTAGAAGAAGCTTGTGAACATGTGACTAAAGGAGACTGGGAAAAGGTTGTGAATAGAACTGTTAAATTAATAAGGGAAGATTATGAAAGAGATGTGAAAATAGATAATATTATAGAAAACGAACATATAATTATTAATGTATGTGATGATAGCAGTGACGACAGTGAAAATAGTAGTATGGACGAATCTGATTAATTATGGCCTTTTGTGGCACCTTTTTTGGTATCTTTTGTATTCATATGTTTCTTGTGTGCATATAAAGTATGTATATTCATTTTCGTTCAAATATTCAGTTCGTTCAAATAAATTAAATAAACATATACATTTTTGTTTTATTAAACCTATTTAATCAGGTACAAAAACAAAACTTAATTGTTTTTTGTTCGAGAATAAATTGACATTCCACATCACTATTGTAATGTGTCAAACCGGCCATCATAGCGTGCCGCTAGTGTAGTAATATAATAAAACGGAAGAGTTTGTTTGTTTGAACGCGCTAATCTCAGATACTACTGGACCGATTTCAAAAATTCTTTCACCGTTAGATATTTACGTGATCCTGGAATGCTATAAGGCTATATAGGTATGTACCACGAGCGAAGCCGGGGCGGACCGCTAGTTATTAATATACGAGTACCTACCTAGTCTGCTTTAATGAAGGGTCACAAAGTTATGTAAATAAAATAAAGAATTGAATTGAAAGGCTACTTTAATTAATTTTGATTAATTTATATTTGTTTTGTATTATTGCTATGTCTAAAGCACACTTATCAACCGACCTCGATAGTTGTATGCGCACGTCACTAAAAGGCTTTTGATGAGTCCAATTTAATTATCGGCCAGCCTTCCGTGGCTTCGGCGATGGAAAATTTTGACCAAAATTTTTGTATGGCTTCGCTTTATTTTTATGAAAAATACAGCCATAAAGGCTAGGTTGTGCTGAACCATTTCACCTGAATTTTATTCGTTTTATGTCGTCCTGTCACGTTTGATGCTTATTCTCTTATCCCCCAAATATCACGCGGCGGAATTCGTTTTATGTTTAGGTTATTCATGTCTCTTAATTGAAAACCTAAATTTGAAGCCGCGGAATTTTAGGTCTTATGCATATATCATTTTGTGCCGAAAAAATGTAACGTATCTTTTCGTTATTATTACAGTATAATTAAGTAAATATCCCAATTTCAGCTATTTTAGAAAGAAATATGGATTTAGAAGATGTACAAGTGAGTTTTCGTCTCTTATATTTTGACGAGTAGATGATAATATAATTCAAATCATTTTGTTGCATGTTTCTAAGTACAAAATCAAATGTTTTAAAACATAACTAATTACCCAAATGACAAAACCGCTTTGTTAATTAATTTATTTACAGAATTATTTTCGAAACAAGACATTTTGATTTTCAATTTTTGATTTGATGTCAATTATTTTTATGGCTTTTAATTTACATAATACTCTATTATGTGAAAACACAATAAAAAACTGTCTATAAAAATTATAGACTAGTTAAGCAAAGTAAATTAACAAAGTAGTGTTATTACCAATCACAAGTTCTTACTCGTCAAAACACCAACAAAACGCTTCCCCTTTACACGGGCGCCGACACAAAATATAAGTTTACACGGCAAATAATATAACAAATTGATGTTAGCGCCCATTACAATTGCCTTGTAAACATTGTGCACGCAACCCCTCAAAATTCTTTCATTAATTAATTGTGTCATGGAATTTGTTTTAGTAAATTTTTTAAGTGTTTACTCGACTTCAGACGGTTGCGATTAACACAAACATGGTTTTGTTGCAAGTTGTAACTTACAATGGTAGCAAGTATGTCTTGAAAGTTAGCTTTCCCGTACGCGTGCAATAAGCATAATTTGACGTATCACGTATAGGCATTATATTTTCTATCAGAAAACTGAAAGTAGTTTTAAAGTAACAACTCATAACAAAACCGCGACAAAACTTACAACAAAGTCTCGAGATATGGGCGGGAAATACCGTTTTCATTGCAATAGTGCGCTATAGGTATTGCAAAGAAATCGCACGCGTATGCGAAAGCTTACTTTCAAGATATTTTTACTACCATTGTACGTATACTTTTCCATATTTATATAGAACCAGGTGTACAGTAAACTTACAGTAAATCGCAAACATTATAGTAAACTTCAGTGTCTAGAGTAAAATGTAATTTATTTACTGGTCTATATATTTTATCTATTTTAAGAAGGTATTTTAGTCGTGGTCTTATTTTAGTTTCACAACTGGTTTTAGTAAAGGTGTTTTAATAGAATTGTTCGATTTTCATTTGGCTAAGAGCGTCTAGCAAACTCGGGTTATGTTGTAAAGTGTTTCTGGACAAAAAAGGAGGTCTCATTCATACAGAGCACTTTCTCAGCTTTCTGAACAGTTTGTGCTGAGTGTAAAATGGTTTTCGTACTCTATTCTAATACGTGGTGGTTATCTTTAGAAAACAAGTCTCTTTTTAATTTCAGAAATAACTGATCGATAAATTATTTTGGCTAATAAATAGTGTTTAATCATATTTATGAACTTACAATAGTTACAATCCGATTAACAGTTTTAGAAAAACATACATACATACACATACATACACTATACATACACTACTGAGAGCCTAAGGTTTCATCTTTCCGAAAATAAGTTATGTCAGATCGCACTGCGATCTTGGTCTATTACGGTTTTAATAATATTACACATATTGATAACGGGCTAGCAAACCATAGCAAACCTACTTGTTAATATTTTTTTTTTTGTTAAAGTGAAGCAAGACTGAAACAAGATTTCGTCGCTCATAGCATTCGGACCGCGAAGTGTTAATTTGGCCACCACAATATCTTCACATACGTGTGCGTCGCTTAGCGCGTCGTGGCGAGAATGTGTAATAATATCACAAACCAGAATGCGCCTTGCCCGGAAGCCAAGGCGCATTCTGGTTCGGCGGGCACAAGTTAAATGAAAAATGCACTCAATTCAAAACACTTGGCACGTTTAAACTATCGTGTGAATTTAATTTTTTTACAAATTCCGAGAGAATCATGGATTTCCGGTTCCCGTTCCCGCACCCAGGGTGCGGGAACTTCCTTCAAAGTAGGTATAAAGGTTTATACCTACTTTGAAGGAAGTTTGCTATAGTAATCGACCTATAGCTGTAGATTTCGGTTTTTTCAAAATCCCGTGGGAACTGTGGATTTTTCCAGAATAAAAAGTCTATGTATTAAGGTCAGGGCATAATCTATCTCTATTTAAAATTTCATCCAAATCGGTTCAGTAGTTGCGGTGTTAAAGAGTAACAAACACACACACACACACAAACTTTCGCCTTTATAATATTAGTGTGATTAGTATGGATAGTAAACTACTTACTATCTATATTATAATGTATTGTTACAGTAAACATTCTTGAAAATTTCCACGAAGTTATGAAACGGCGCTCGTGTTACACAACTCATATTGCTAATGCGGAGTGTGAAAGTGGGTTGGGGATGTATTGGAACAGGATCGGAAGGGAATTACTGTGGTTGCCACTCGGAAGTTGGCGCTGCGGTTGCGAATAAGGTTCCGGCCACATTGTATTACGCAATACTACGACACATGGTGAGATGTCGTCTATCGTAACGGTATTGGGTATGAAACAGCTTTTGATCAAATAAAAAGAGATAAACTTCGTAAACTAAAACCCGACCACGATTAATAATTTAATTTAATATCAAATAAGTAATAATTTAGTGTGCAGAAAGCGTTGGGCAAGCAGCTAGTGGCGCCATCTATTATGTCTATCCGAAGCTAAATAATATTTTACTTTAGCCGCTCGGACGTCGCTTCTCGTATTTTTTTCGTATATATAATATAGCCTATGCCACCCGGACTCTATCAACGAATCAATAAACATCTCATTCATCAAAATCGACCCAGTAGTTTAGGCGCTACGGTCGAACACACAGAATCTCATACAAAAATTGGACACAAACATATACCATACATAGACTGCTAAAATCAACTTTTCTTTTTGTTTGCCGTAGTCGGGTAATAATCTAAGCTAAGCTAAGCTTGTGTCCAGCGGAGAGGTACGTAAATAGTAAATACTGCGTTTATCGGTGCGTGGTCGCCATTCGAGCATCTTGCGACTCCAACGACTATAATATGAAATAATAGTTAATAATGTTGTTATCTAATTAAATGAAATATGATAAATAGAATGTCGCTGTCGTTTAAAAATCCTACTAATGTTATAAATGTGAAAGTGTGGATGTTTGGATGTTTGTTACTTAATCATGCAGAAACTACTAGATGTATTTGGCTGAAATTTGAAATGGAGATAGATTATACCCTGGATTAACACATAAGCTACTTTTTATCCCAGAAAATCAAAGAGTTCCCACGGAATTTTGAAAAAACCGAAATCTATAGCTACAGCTGAAGGTACTGATTACTATAGCAAACTTCCTTTAAAGTAGGTATAAAGGTTGGAAAAGGGAGCGGGAACGGGAACCGGAAATCCATGATTCTAGTAGTACCTATAACGTATAGCTTAATCTTTATCCCAATCAATTGTCCTCGTCAGTAGTAGTCAAAAAATGTTTGTAAAGTGTCGAGGGAGTGCTCTAATGATAAATACTTAAGGAAATAAAATCATTGCACAATTTCAAACGAAGTAACACCAGAAAACATCCGGATAAGAGAATTTCAATTCGTGAAACGTCGTGAACATCATTAAAATACTAGAAGTAGAAAGGCGTGTTCCCGTAGACATTCAGCGGGAATAAAGAACGAGAATTGAATAAGAAAATCGCACTTACGTTACGTCAATGTGAGCGTGACCTAATCGCCTGGGTGCCAACTCCGTATTCAACTAGGCATGGTTATTAAATTGCTGCAAGCTATCACCATCTGCACGTACAACTAAGATAGTGACAAGAAGAGCTAAATTTTAATACCCTATATTAACATCTATGCTGTCGGAATAAGGGCTGTTTTAGCGTAATCGGTTTGAGAAAATTGTTACAGTTTTGTAGACTGTTGGGCCATTATTGCCTTGCTAAATAGTTATTTAAATTCAACACTTGATCTTAATGAATATTGGTAGTAGTGAAATGGGGACGAGTGATTTTGTATATCCTACGGTTTAATATTTGAATAGAGTAATATGGCTTAGATGTTTGTTTTATTATAGTGCCGTGTTGTGCGCGCCGCTTAACAAAACCGGAACATTATCTGTGGCGCTGGCGCGCTTTTCTGTGACAAGTGACAACTGACAACTTAAAAAGAAGAACAATTTTTCCCGTTTGTAAAAAACTTCGTAAAAATGCATTGACTCTTTAAGAAGTATTATTTCTATGTAAAAATGTGAATAAATCGAGAAAACAAGCTGTATTTAATAGTTTTCGTACAAAATATACCAAACCCGGCGTGGATCAAGCAACATAAGTGGCGACCGTGATCAATTTTTGTTCCTGCCTGCCTGTCGACCCAACCATCAAACTACCAGAAGCTGCCGCATCCAAGCCGACGAAAGTAGCAGGGAGGCGCTGCCCACGAGGATAACCAACAAAAGTGAGCCCGTTCCCTACTACACCCATCCTATCCAAAGAGTTAGTAAAGGTACGACTTCGAGAGTCGGTTGCGTATTTACCTACATAACTTACTGTCAACCTACAAGTTGTCTAAACTATTTTGCATTTCATGCCCTATTAACGACTTGAAAGTCTCAGTAAACGAAATTCGAGGTTTCCAATCATCAAAATACTTAACATTAAAAAATTGCTAAACCAATTTTACATAATTAAATCAGTCTTACCTTTCTTAATTATCTTAGCACTATTATCACTCAGTATACAAAGCTATATAATTATCAATTCCAGTGTAAACCAAAGGTGCATGCTAAGGCAAAGCACAATTAATCAAGCCGTGGTCCAGTTTATACTGCGGCAGCCTCAAGTTCAGCCAGTGCCGCTGGCCCCCTGCGACCCTCGCCCGTGCACTTCTTTTCCTGCGCCGGGTTAGCGGAACATAAATCTTGAAGCGAGCAGCGTATTGTATCAAACTTTCTATACTAGTCAACTACCCATTCTATACCTGCATCAGTGTGTTTATCTCGAACAATGGACGCTATGTTGAAAGCTTTAACTGTAAAACGTTCATCAATAAAAGGCCGTGTAACTAAATTCAGTAATCAGTTAGATGACCTAAAGGGTCGTAAACTTACTCCAAGCGAGGTTGATATACTGACGCAAAGGTTGGCAAAGATTGAAGCATTGTTCGCCGAGTTCGATGGCGTGCAAGATCAAATAGAGGGCTTAGACGAAAAGAATTTAAGTTTTGAATTGGACACTAGGGAGACCATCGAGCAAGCTTTCTATAATTCTATCTCTGCTGCGAAAGAAATTATATCAGACAATACCGTCTCAAAAAAGTCTGCTGCATCATTCGACCAAAGCTATACCTCCGCGATAGGGGCAGACGAGGATGATCACGAAGTGATCGGATTCCGTCTTCCTATAATCAAAATCAGTCCTTTTTCTGGAAGTTACCAATCTTGGGTGCAATTTAGAGACACGTTCAACTCTTTGATTAACAGTAACCCTAGAATTAAAAATATACATAAATTTCATTACCTCGTATCATATTTAGAGGGTGAAGCGGCTCGAGTGATCAGCAATCTTGAGGTGTTTGATGCAAATTATTATGAAGCGTGGAATCTCTTGTGTGAGCGTTACAACAATACACGTCAATTGATAAATAGTCATTTAAAATTACTTTTTAACATCGAACAAGCTCGTGAGAGTGACAAATCTTTAAGATTTGTTGTTGATCACATCACTAAAAATTTGCGTGCACTTAAAACTTTAAAACAACCAACCGAGCATTGGGATACCGTGATCATATATTTAGTCTCCGCCAAGTTAGACAGCAATACCCGAGTTAAATGGGAAGAATATATTCATACTAATGTCAGTTCGTCGGAGATGCCTACGCTTGAGGACTTTTTGACTTTTTTGAAGGCTCGCGCAGATGTACTTGAGTCTGTTTTCCGCAGTAAGCAGGAACCCAATAAGAATATCAAGCAAACTCCGAATAACTCTCAAAGCTATAAAAAGCCTCAGTCTCCTCTATCCACTAAATCGTTTGTTGTTGAGAAGTGTGACAATTCCAATGTCTCGCTAACTTATAAGTGCGCGGTTTGTAAGCAGGATCATCGAATTTACGAATGCGAACAATTCAAATCAAAATCAATTGATGAGAGGGCAGCACTGGTAGCCAAATTGAGGTTATGTACAAATTGCTTACGCGTAGGCCATAACCAACGCTTTTGTAAGACACCAAGTTCATGTAGAAACTGTAAAAGGAGGCATAGCACAATGATCTGCAAGGCTACTGAGCCTGAAAAAGAAACAAATGAAGGTAATTCTGATCCCATTGCGATGTCAGCCACCATGTCTTCAGAGACTCTATTGTGTACAGCACTAGTTGACATCGTGAATCCTAAAACTAACAAAACTATTACTACAAAAGCACTGCTAGATTGTGGTAGCCAGTGCACATTCATAAGCAAAGAATTAAAAGAACGGTTAAATCTAACACCATTATTTTCAGATACAAAAAATGTTGTAGGAATCGGTGACATAGCCTTCAAGCTTCCTGCAGAACGGTGCGATATACGAATTGAATCAAAACAAAACCCGTTCAGTATTGTTGCCTCATGCCTTGTCATCCCTAAAATTTCAGGTAAAATTCCTAAATCACCAATTAATATTTCACATTTAGATATAACTTCATTTTCTCTCGCAGACCCACAATTCAATGAACCTTCAGAAATAGGTATACTTATAGGTGCTGACATCTTCTGGGATGTCATTCTTTCAAAGCAGCACTCCCTCGGTGAAGGAAATCCTATTCTACGACAATCAAAATTAGGTTGGCTCATTGCAGGTCCATTACACCAAAAATGTGAAGACACTATACAATGCAACTTTACAAAGGTCATTGATGGTATTGGTGACACACTAAATAATTCTTTAGCAGATCTCCATAAGGATTTAAAAAGATTTTGGGAGCTAGAAAGCTTACCATCAAAGCCGCTACTCACCTCGCAAGAAAAGGAGTGTGAACTTCACTTTCTAAAACATACTGAACGAAACAGTGAAGGGCGTTTCATTGTAAAACTACCACTAACTGACACACCAGATTGTCTTGGTGACTCATACTACATGGCAAAAAGGAGATTTCTAAATCTGGAACGTCGATTCAAAAAACAACCTGAAATTAAAGTGGCTTACGTAGACTTTATTAATGAATATGCTCAGTTAGGACATCTCTCGATTTCAAATGTTGACCGACCCGAAAACGGTTATTTTGTCCCACACCATCCGGTTATCCGCGAGAGCAGCGAATCAACGCGCCTTCGTGTAGTTTTCGATGCATCGAGCCGCACAACCAATGACAGCTGCGCAAAAAGTTCAAAACTATCTTGTTTGTCCGTAAATGACATACAAATGATAGGCCCTACAATACAAGACTCTCTTTTCAACATTCTCATTCGATTTCGTCAATATCAGTATGTGATATCGGCTGATATCGAGAAAATGTACCGTCAGATATTAGTGCATGAGTCTGATCGCAATTTGCAGCTGATTTTGTGGCGAGATGCAGAGGATAAACCGTTACAAACTCTCAGGCTCAATACGGTCACATATGGGTATGCTAGTGCAAGTTTTCTCGCAACGCGCTGTCTCTGGCAGGTTGGAGAAGAATGTGAGGACCCAATAATTAAAAAAGTCATACAAACCGATTTTTATGTCGACGACTTATTGACAGGTCACGACGACGAGAGCCAGCTTCGATTCATTCAGCAGTCAGTTGCTGAAAACCTTGCAAAGGCGGGATTCAACTTGCGCAAGTATCGTTCCAACTTATCTTCTCTGCTGTCAGCAGATACTATCCAGTCCAATGGGAACCTAATAATAAGCGAAACTACAAATACCCTTGGTCTGAGTTGGGATCCATCTCGTGATGTTCTAAAGTTTCCCATCGATGTCAGTGCAGTTGATGCCGTTACCAAACGCACAATACTTTCCTCAACATTCAAGCTTTTCGACCCTTTGGGGCTCCTATCTTTGTGCACTATCGTTCCCAAAATTCTGATTCAGACCTTATGGTCCCTAAAACTGGATTGGGATGATCCAGCCCCTCAAGAAATCATCAAATCGTGGAAAAATTTCACTGAAGGCATGGAATCAATTTCCTCCTTATTAATTCCAAGACAGACGTTAATCTCAAATGCAGAATCTATCGAAATGCATTGCTTCTGTGACGCATCGCAGCGTGCATTTGGCTCCTGCATCTATCTTAGATCATCAAATAAAGAAGGACAAGTGCGTGTAAATCTTCTTTGCGCCAAATCACGTGTTGCTCCAGCATCCACTCCAACTACGATTCCCCGTCTTGAACTCTCGGGCGCTCTGCTTGCAGCTGAAATGAGCTCCACTGTAGCTCAAGCTTTACGTTGCCAAATCTCACGAATAGTCTATTGGACTGACTCGAGCATTGTATTAGCATGGATACGAAATGGCTCCAAGAACCTTAAGGCATTTGTTGCCAACAGAGTTTCCACGATTCGAGAACTAACGGAGACTTCGGCATGGAATCACGTTCCCACAGAGCACAACCCAGCTGATCTGTTGTCTCGCGGGGTAGATCCTCGTGACGTAGCAAACTGTGATTTATGGTGGTTTGGACCATCTTTCTTGACAATGCCAGAATCTGAATGGCCATCAACGCAGTCACAGCCTCCTATTGAGTTGGATGCATTACCAGAAGTAAAGGTGCACATTGCCGAAACAAATGATTCAGAATCATCTCCATTTAATTTACAAAAATATTCTAAATTAAAAACCGTGCAAAATATTTTCGGCTACATTAACAGATTTTTACATAATTGCAAGAATCCAAGAAATAAACTCACCGGTTCGCTATCTGCTTCCGAACTTGACAGAGCGCTCCAAAAATTAACTTACATCTCCCAGTTAGAGTCCTTTCGCAAAGAATATGACATACTGCTAAAAGGAAATTCATTAAATCCTAAATCCAATATTGCGGCGCTTAATCCCTTCCTTCATGATGGCCTAATCAGGGTAGGTGGGCGCATACAAGCTTCCGAATATAGCTTCGATATGAAGCACCCCATGTTGCTAAGCGCTAAGCACTATCTAACAAAACTACTGTTAGAGCAGGAACACCGCAAGCTATTACATGTGGGTCCGCAGGCTTTACTGGCCTCTATTAGAACTCGTTTCTGGCCTATAGGCGGTAGAAACCTTGCGCGACGCACCGTGCTAAACTGTGTAATTTGTAGGCGTTTTCAGGGTCGATCTTCTACAAATATCATGGGCAATTTACCCTCGGAAAGACTTATGCCAGATTTTCCCTTTCATGTTGTTGGAACTGACTTTGCTGGGCCATTTATGATCACGGATCGCAAAGGTCGTGGTTGCAAAATATCGAAAGCCTATTTATGTATTTTCATATGCTTCAAATACAAGTGTATCCATTTAGAGGCAGTATCAGAACTGTCAAAGAATGCCTTTGTTTTAACGCTTAAAAGATTTATCGCTCGTAGAGGTCTCCCAAGGTCAATCCACTGCGATAATGGCGGAAATTACGTCGCGGCAGCTAAAGAAATTCGCGAATTCTTACAGTCAAATGCCAACGCTATAAATGATTTCGCCGCTAACGAAGGAGTCGAATTCTGCTTTTCGCCCCCATACGCTCCTCACTTCAATGGGTTAATGGAGGCCGGCGTAAAATCGGCTAAATTCCACATGGCTAGGATTCTAGGAAATACGCATCTGACTTTCGAGGAGCTGTATTCGTTATTCACTCAAGTAGAAGCCATCCTAAACAGCAGACCCCTCTACTCCCTCAGTTCCTCACCACAAGATTTCTATCCTCTAACCCCGGGTCACTTTTTGATCGGAAGACCCCTCACCGCGCTACCGACTCCATGCTTACTAGAAGCCAGGGAAACTCAGCTCGATAGCTTCCAACGCATTGAACGCATGCGGCAATCTTTCTGGCGGCGCTGGAGCCAGGAATTCATCGCCGAACTTCAACAGAGGGTCAAATGGCGAACAAGAAGCCACAACTTGCAGGTGGACGATTTGGTGGTTCTCAAAGAGGATAATTTACCCCCACTGCATTGGCGCTTGGGGAGGATTAAGAAGTTATTTCCTGGAGAGGACGGCGTAACGCGTGTGGTGGACGTCGCAACAGCGAGGGGCGTCGTGCGACGTGCTATCGGCCGCATTTGCTTGTTACCAAACCCCAATGCCCCTGAAAGGCTGGCTTGAAAGCTGGAAGCTTTCCAGGGGCCGGAGTATGTGCGCGCCGCTTAACAAAACCGGAACATTATCTGTGGCGCTGGCGCGCTTTTCTGTGACAAGTGACAACTGACAACTTAAAAAGAAGAACAATTTTTCCCGTTTGTAAAAAACTTCGTAAAAATGCATTGACTCTTTAAGAAGTATTATTTCTATGTAAAAATGTGAATAAATCGAGAAAACAAGCTGTATTTAATAGTTTTCGTACAAAATATACCAAACCCGGCGTGGATCAAGCAACACGTGTGACCTACCAGAATGGGTCGTGTAGAAGTTATGCAAACAAATCCTGTTTTTTTTTAAGATACTTAAATTTAATTTGTCATGAAAAACTTTTGCTATCTTTGTAGTTTTATTCATTAAAATATTTTTATAATTCGTGGTAGCTTTGGTTTGATTGATTCACTTTTAACTTTTATCTCTTTACATTACATCTTTGATTTATCTATTTTAACTTTATCCATTTGAAATTTGAATTATTTTTAATCCTAAAATATACTTAGATACATTATCCATTTCAAAATCTTTTTCTTTGATCTCTCTGAAAAACTGATCAATTAATAGATGCAAGTCACATCCAGAGATACCTCATTTTCGACTTCTGCGCATTGAAGGTCACCGCTCGACTTACTTGCCGGGGGCGATAAATCTGATTTTACTTCGAAGCTAATTACTGGGGCGTACGTAAATAACGAATTGGAGTGTGATCAATCATTTGCTGGAATAAAATTATTCTGCATTGGCGACTCGTCTGTTTAAAAAATACCTCTTTTTCATGTGGCCCTTTTGAAGCGTCAAAACCCTTTAAGAGTTAGAGGCCTACGTTTTAGATTGGATTTCATTGTTGTGGAATTATATCCGTTTAGGGCTTTATATACATAAAAACATTGAAAAATACTAAATATAAAACCACTAATACTACCAGTATAAGACAAATGGTTATTAGTAAATTGTGTTTGGGGAGTATAATAATAGCGCTAAGTTTTCGATAACGTGGTGGAAAATCTTTTATAGGTACCCCCGTTCTGCGGCCGAATGCGGCAGAACGAAGGTTATGTGGGACTCCAATCAGGTATACCCACTAAAAACCACCACGGCATGACCCTCATGCTGTTTGTGCTGGACGCCTGGGGAACCCAAAATATGCATTCCAGGCGTCCGGCAGCCGCCCCAGCCGGGGCTCCCGCTCGCTTCTGGGCTGTCCCTCTAGAGGCTCGCGCCCTCCCGTAATTTTTAACGAGGTTTTCTTGGCGAGGGCGGGGGGGCAGCGATGGGCATCGCTGCCCCCCCGCCCCGGGGTGTCTCACCCCCAGTTTCATCCGCAGTGCCCTCTGCTAATCAGAGGGACACGCGGAGAAACCTCCTTCCGCCAGGTCATTGGCCATGGCTAACAATATCCCCGTAGGAAAATTATTAACCATGTTACCGGGGCGCACCGGCCCGAATACTGCTTTTCCCCTCGGACGTATCCAAGAGGACCAGCAGCACCCAGGCACACTTGGAGGTTACCTGGCTAGCACCCCTCCTCTGCGAAGTCTGAGCAGGGACAGCCCCCGTTCCTGATATCATGCACACCGTAGTACCGAGAAGGACAGTCGAAGAAAGCAGAATGTTTTAGACCGTATTTCACCGGGAGTACCTTGTGAAGTCGGGCATGAGGATTTCCTCTTGTCTAAAAAAAAACATGACTCGATGAATGCATGGTAATTTTAAGGTATTTTAATGTTCTCGAGTGTAAGAGTTCTAATGCAACCTCTGACCAGCCGTACAGTCGTTAGTAGGTATTCTGTACCCGAGCGAAGCCAGTGTTTAAAATATAAAACCGGTCAAGTGCGAGTCAGACTCGCGCACCGAGGGTTCCATACTCCAGAAGTATAAGTACAATCTGTTTTTCATTAGTTTGTCTTAAAATATAAGGTGCTAATTAAGCTAGACCTCTAAATTGTATGAGCACTCATACAAATCAGAGGTCTATCTTAATTGGCGCAACTATGTATGTATGGGGACACCCTTTAATTTCCAACTTTTTTTAGTTTTTGGAATTTTTCTTTATTTGTGCTGTAAGACCTGGCTTTTTACCAAATTTCGTAATTCTAGGTCAACTGTAACTACCATTTAGGTTTTCAACCCAAAACCTATAGGGTACTTCCGGTTGTCCTAGATTTGTCAATTTTGGTCAAAAGCAAGGTCTTAAAGATCAAGTAAAGGAAAAAATCCGAAAAATAAAAAAGTTGAAAATTAAGGTAAATTTTGGTACTTACAAGTTTTCGTGAAAATCTAAATTTGCCCATATCTTTTTATTGTGTGGACTCAGGACCTTAATTTTTATACACCTAATAGGGACCATAGACCTTAGTATCTGGTATAAATTTCAACTTGCTAGGTCCACCCGTTCCTGAGAAAATCGGTGGTGACACACGGACAGACGGACAGACGGACAAGAAAGTGATCTTATAAGGGTTCCTTTTTTTACCTTTTGAGGCACGGAACCCTAAAAATGTCCATTTGTTATTATCTTACCTCAACCTTCCACTTGGATTTAGAAATCGATTAAATTCATTCAGAGTCCAAAGCATATTCTATTTCATACATAATTATAATAAAATCGTAGACTTGCCGTATCTGTACTAATTAAAGATTTTTGCAAAATAATAACTGGGGGATGTTAGGGATAAGTAATAGAACGTAAAAAAGCTATTTTTGAAATTTTTGTCTGTTTGTCTGTTTATCTGTTTGTCTGTTTGTCTGTATATTTGTGCGCGCATCACGCAAAAACTACTGAATGGATTGAAATGAAACTTGGCATGATTTAAGTTCATACTACGGAGTAAGATATAGGATACTTTTTATCCCGAAATTCAGCATGGTTCCCTTGGGAGAGGGGATGCAGATGTAGCTTGACTTTCAAAGAGTGCTTACTTCGTTTTGACAGAGTTCGTTTGTTCGTTAACACTTTACTATGCTACTGAATTTGAAAAATTTCTATCATTAGTTAGTAAGTAGCAGCTCCCATATTTTAGAAGTTCTTTTTTGTTTTAAAAGCATACCCATGTCTACTTTATTAAACACGATTAAATATCTTTTAAAAACCGTTTGATCAAGAGATCAGTAAAAAAGGTGAAAAAAATATTGCCCTTACAAAAAAAAAACAAAATCTTCTAATTCAGACGCCAGACCTGTTATTATAATCATAATTATCTTTTTTAATCTCATCGGATTAGTGAGATTGTTTTAATTAAATAAAAAGAATCTAGTAAAATACCTACTAGATTAACTGAACTAATATTTTCATTTGAGCCTAAAAAAATATCGACATTCTCTGTAATCTATACATCTATATATACATATAATAAAATCGTAGACTTGCCGTATCTATACATTGAAGATGTTTGCAAAATAATAACTGGGAGATGTTAGGGATAAGTAATAGAACGTAAAAAAGCTATTTTTGATATTTTTGTCTGTTTGTCTGTTTATCTGTTTGACTGTTTATCTGTTTGTATGTTTGTGCGCGCATCACGCAAAAACTACTGAATGGATTGAAACGAAACTTGGTAAGATTCAAGTTCATACTACGGAGTAACATATAGGATACTTTTTATCCCGAAATTCAGCACGGTTCCTTAGGGTGAGGGGATGAAAGTCAAAACGTGTATTTAGCTGTAATTCAATAACGCGTAGTCCGATTTCATTCATTCTTTTTTTGTTAGAAAATAGATACGTTAAAGATTACCGACTAATCTCTAAAAGGCTGCATCGATTTTGATGGGACTTTCACTGGCGGATGTTTATATTTTGATCTACCTTAACATCCGCCAGTGAACTTTTAACAGTTTTTAGCATGATATGAGCTCAAAAGAGCTAAGTAAAAACAAAATGATTCCTACGGGATTTTTAAAAACCAATATACATATATCCACGCGAACGAAGTCGCGGATGTCCACTTGTTACAAATAAATTAGTAGGAAAAACTTCAACTAAATATACAACATATAAGCATCCTAAAATACCTTCATACGGGTATCTCATACGTTCCAGTATCTTTGTTCACGTCTTTATTAGCTATACCCGGCGTATAGTCTACAAACGTAGCAATTTTTGACGTATCTTTGATGTTAAGCCCTGAGGAACTGCAGACTGACATGACTATACGTATGAGAATAGCTTACTTACTTTGTCTGTACGGAACACAGGTACGGAACTACGCGGATAACGATCAACTCTGAATGTAGGTATGAGTACGAGCAATTTTGTACAAGTCACGGCAAATAAGTCGAGCGGCGACCTTCAAAATGAGGTATCTCGGAGTGTGAGGGGGTCGCGGGGAGGGCGTGGGGATCGTTCGTAAGCACGGATTAGCTCTCGCGAATCCCTCGTAAGCGGTGATTGGCTCTCCAATCGTATTGTGTCCCGCTCACTCGTATCACGCTGCGCGCACTTGGAGGTCACCGCTCGACTTACGTGCCGGGGATTATACGTGCATCAATAATTGTTCTCAATGACGTGTGAAATCTACCAATCGGCACTTGACCAGCGTGGTGGCCTGCGGCCTAAGCCCTTCTAATTTTTTTGGTATTTTAAGTTTGAAGATTTTATGAGGTTCAAAGTGATTCATCTAACTGCTCATCCACACGTTCGCCAACATGCTGGCCCATCTTATGGCCCAATATGTTGGCCCAACGTGTAGAGCGGGAGTTGGAAGGTATTGGAACGATGGCCAGCAAGTTGGCCCGCAGGTTGGCCGGAGCATACTGAACGACCTTCCAACGTGTGGACGCGAACACAAACTCCTCGCCCAACACCTTCCAACATATCCGCCATCATGTTGGCCAACGTGTAGAGGCGCCTTAAGGAATATCAATTAATTACATTAACTGATATTCCTTAATATTCCTTAAAATATTAAACACATAACTATTTGAGAATCTTCTCTATTCGTTTATTTATAAGTTTCATGGCTGCCACAAATGACGAATTGTTCCCGATTTCATGCATCTCCGTTCGCAAATTTTTAAGTCCGACTTACTTAAAGCTCGCACAATGCGACCGGGCGCGGTCCTTTGTTTTTACTCTCTCAGTTGTCACGCGATATCGTCGAGGGTGCGAGTTAATAAATCGCCTCCTTCCTCTGCCGACAGGACGCAGGGTCCCATACAGGCCCAGCACACACCAAGAGCAGCGCAGAGCAGATCATTTTTAACCCCCGACGCAAAAACGACGGGGTGTTATAAGTTTGACGTGTCTGTGTGTGTGTGTGTGTGTGTGTCTGTCTGTCTGCTTCCCTGTAGCGTTCAAACGGGTGAACCGATTTGAATGCGGTTTTTTTGTTTGAAAGGTGAATTAATCGAGTGTGTTGTTAGCTATGTTTGATGAAAATCAATCCAAGATGGCTGCCACTACAAAATTGCGGATTATATATTATTTCACACTTCCCTTAATATGGGTATCAAATGAAAGGGCTTGACTAGTAGAATATGCAATGCTATGCAAATCCAAGATGGCCGCCGCCATAAAATGGCGAATGTGTGGGGTTTTTTTTTAATTTTTAATTTGTACTATCTGAGAATACTGAATGACTAACTTTACGACTGTTGACACAGCGCAAAATTGAGTGTAACACTTCGAAACACGACGCTCGACCATATTGTTTTAAATCACGTTTTGAAGTACACTCAAGCGCAGAGCAGGGCGTTTTCTGAGAATACTGAATAATTAACTTTATACTATTGACATATTATAGTGCAAAATTGAGTGTACTTCAAAATACGACGCTCAACCAATTTGTTTTATTTCGCGTTTTGTAGTACACTCAATTTTGCACTGTATGTCAATAGTCGTAAAGTTAATTATTCAGTGTTCTCAGAAAACGCCCTGCTCTGCGCTGCTCTTGGTGTGCGCTGGGCCACACAGTTGTCACCGGGTCGCCGGCGGCCGGATGCGGATCTTTTATTTCATTGTCCGCGGAGGTGTCACGCGGAATGCCCGCATGTGGCGCGCTGATAAATCGATTTGCAGTAACAAATGACTGCCAGCCCATGTAATGTACTGACCCTGAATTATTGGGAAAACTTTTGGAACAATTAGGTTCTGTTTCACTACTTTCTGATAAGTGTCGGATAACTAATTCACATATTTTGTCTTTGTCACTTGACATCAAGTAAGAAAGTGACAACATTTACGTTTAGGCTATCCGACACTTGTCAGAAGGTGGTGAAACTGGCCCTTACTATTTTAAAAGTTCAAAATTATTTATATCTAAAGTAAGCTAACTTGTGGTTCTTATGGCGAGTCAAGAATCTACCACCGGTTCCGAAAGCGGGATCTACTGAGACGAGCCGGCAACCTCAGCAATTGCTCTTTTCAAAACACTAGTTACAATAATGTAAACACATCTATCCAGTAGCAGAATATCATTCAATAAGTATTAGATATAACTAAGTAATTTTTTTAATATCTGCATTAATTACACGCACAAAATCAATTAGGTAACATCGAACCAGAGATTAGTTTAACAGAGATGTCTTATCCGATCTATTTTATACTAATACACATTATAATATCGATACCAGAAATTTCAATTGTCGTAAAGGACAATCCTGTCCTTGTCCTTTATGACAATTGAAATTTCTGGTATCGATATAATAATGTAACAAATATTGACATTTTACACTTTCCACATAGATGCCCACCATCTAAATCTAAAATTGTGATACCATAACAGGCAGTATTAAATTCAAAACCAATAAGGAAACATCAGATTATGTTAACGTTGAAAAACGATAGCATAATCAATAGGTACTTCATCACGACGAGCCGAATTCGCGGAAAGTTCCACTCCCAATTAATTACATAGCCAATATATCATTTCATCAAATATCACTAATTTGATATCAGTTCATACAATATTGTAGCTCCGCGCCGAATTCGTCAGAAGCTGCGTCGCTCCCATTTAATTATATTAAGCTTTGACAAAAGATTATCTACTCCGGAACGTTATGAAAATACAACATCGGCAGGAATGGTTAATGTATTTATTTGGTAAATATTTACCGGCAAAATTCAAAGGCGAAAGTTTTAGCTTTTCAATTCCGAGGGTATTTGTCAAATCAAATAAAGTTTTGAACAACATTAATAATAATATAAATTAGATTCTACTATGCTTGATGGTGGAATAATTTTGAATGACAGCCGAGTTTGTTGCTCGGCAATATTGTTTTATACGATGATACCTACCGGGAAAGACGATTTTCGTGTGAACGTGGATTCATAACTTATTTTGTTTAGATTACAAAGTTCTATTTTAAGTAACGATTAAGTTAAGGATTAACTTAAGTATTATTATTATCATTTTTATAAGTTTCGATTTACCTGCGTGCAGTTGGCGCTACAATAGGTATATTAGAAAATCATAATGCACCATATTTATGAGCAAAACATATTCTTCATCTTCTACTGGATGTAGCGAACGTATCATGGTGGTCTGGCTGTCAATGAAATATATTACAATCGTATGTAACTTATGAAAGTGGTTAAAAACTGTACATATAAACCTTTTTAGAATTAACACACACACAAACAACAGATGCGGCATGCATTTTCATATTTATTTTTCTATTTAAAGATTTTCTTTTAAGATTTAGCATTCATTTAAAGGGTTTACCCTTTAAATAAATGCTAAATCTTCGCAGAGTCTGTAAATATATTTTAATTAATGAAAATGATTACAAAGTCAAATTAATCGATCGTTTAATGTTCAAACTGTTTCAAAGTGTTTTAAGTTTGTTGACTAAAACATGCAAAACTTCAACAAAATTTTAATACTATAACAAACAAAATACCTAGATATCGTTGCTATCGCTTGATCATTTTCTTGTACAAATTTTTAATTAAAAATTCACACTATCAAAGCACCCTTCGTTAGATAATATTTCTGCGAAAAAGAAATACAAATTTTCTTGAGCTTTTTAGAAAATCTTCGATCCGATAAGAAATACTATTATAAAATACTTTAAAGTTAGTACTAATTCTGCTGTATAAAATCTCATAACCAAATAATATTTAAACGAGTAGTTCTAAACGCAATGTTTTCCTTTTTCGCAGTGAATATTGTGAAAAGGTCAGCACAATTTTTGTCCTCTCAATTTAGTTTAATTGAAGCTAAAACAGCATTTCATTGCTTTTTCCATACACAAGTTAATAGTCAAGTAGGTATACCTATAAGAAAGTTTTATAAGTGAACGCGGGCAATTTCTGTAACATCTCCACCAAGTTAGAAAACATTCGACAACAATAAAATAGGGCGTCGTATAAGCAGCGATAAAACAAAACAACAATCCAGAAAGTCCTACAAAAGATCCCAAATCATTTCAAATACAAATAAATCACGAAATGACAGCGGGGAAAAGATAACGTATCTCACGAAAGTTCGCAGCGCGATCTATGAGTGTACTATTTCGCCATAGGACTGCTCTCCACTCGTCGAAATTTTCTTCTACCGATGAAGTTGGAGTCGTAAATATTTTAAAGTAACTTCCAAAGGAGAAGTGACACCGAGTGTTGACGGCCCCGACTCCCGAGGAAACTTAGTGGCCAGCGCGACAAAATAACCCACGTCGAAACTGTGTCCGAACTTCAAATATAAAAGTTCGGGATGGGATACTGCGAACACAGTTCACCTAGCGTCCAGTTCGGTAGATCCTATAGCGGGAGTGGGGTTTGTGGAGTATGATTAAAACTATAAATTGACGATCTATTTCGAAAATTTTCGATTTGTGGAGGCTAGAAAATTTGCTGTTTTTAAGACCTATTTTGCCCCAGAGATTTTCTCAAAAACTATTGTACTACTTTTGTATAATTACGGTCATATCCTGAACCCAAACTACAAAATATTAGTACTTATGTTTTGTTGTTTAACAGTTATGTATGTTACATCACTCAGAAAAAAAATTACGCAAAAGTTTCTACACAAGGTTCAAGCTGAATTTAAACATCTCTTTTTTTCTTTCTTCTTGCTTGATGTATTTTTCATTTATTAACCCCCGACGCAAAATTGACGGGGTGTTATAAGTTTGACTTGTCTGTATGTGTGTGTGTGTGTGTGTGTGTGGTGTGTGTGTGTGTGTGTGTGTGTGTGTATGTTTCTCTGTCTGTACTCCTACAGCACTCAAACGGGTGAAACTATTTGAATGCAGTTTTTTTTGTTTGAAAGATGAATTAGTCAAGAGTGTTGTTAGCTATGTTTGAACAAAATCGATCCAAGATGGCCGACGCTACAAAATGGCGGATTACATATTTTTTCACAACTCCCTTAATATAGGTAGCAAATGAAAGGGCTTGCTTAGTAGAATATCACTATGCAAATTTAAGATGGCCGCCACCATAAAATGGTTAATGTCGGGGGTTTTTTAATTTATAATTTATATTTAAACTTGTATTACTAGTTGTTTTTATTGCGATACATAAAAAATAAATGTGATAACGGTGACAGTAGTCTCTTTATGTAATATATAATAATAATAATAATATTCACATATACACACACAGTCGGCTGTTCCTAAAGTAGGCAACTTAATGCCTGTGTTATAGGTAACAACCGACTGATATACATATTTACATATATTACACATATAAATATTTGATAAATGTATAAATATATAATACATACTTATATACTTACATAAATACACCCAGACTCGGGACGGGAATCGAACCCGCGACCCGGGAGAGGTAGGCAGGGTCACTGCCAACCGCGCCAACGGGCCAGTACGTTCCTTATCTTACTGTGTGGTTGCTTAACTGTGGCAGTAGGTACCTACTCGTTTGTTTTCCAACAATGCATTTCTCCGTGTTCCCAGGGGACGAGGAACCTTTTGTCATAGTCCCGGATTCAGACGCGCACGCCGAACAAAGTTAATACTTCTACTCGTACGTACTCTCCTTTTAGCTTTGTTCGGTAACACTCGTGTTATTTTCTGTGTTTTAACACGTTCCGCAAAATTCAAGTCGACATAAACAGATAACGTTTTTTCGTATAATTGTCACTGAGTTCTTTTGAGGGGTCTTTTGGAAAGTCGATTTTTCTTATAATCCATCGAGCAAAACGAGATCTCCTAATCTACGAGTACAAAGTCAAGTAGTAATCAAGGGCGTCTGTCTCTTGCCCGTCTGTCAGAGCCTTCTATTCTAACTTTCGCATGAATGAACATAATCAATTCACATTTACAAAGAATGTTGGCCCAAAACCGAAGTCACATAAAAAGATCACATATAAAAAAGTTATTTGGAAGGGGCCATCATAGAAGAAAATGGGTCGCAAAAATATTTTTTCAACAGTTAATTTTTTTAAATTGTACTTCGAAAATTGATGTGAGGGGGGCTATCACAGTCGCTGTTTTGAACTACGTTTGTCCCGGGGTCTATTTCATAAATAGCATAAAATTTAAAGCTGTAACTTATGCGATAATTTTAGTCATATTATTATGTTGTTGCAAAAGTTTCCCCTAGCCAAAACTTATTTATGAAATTGCGTCGATAGATGGCTGTAACACTGATAATTTGAAATTCTTTTAGCACTATGTTTGGATAGTCGGTAAGTATGAACTTATAGGACGCAAGTTCAGGGTCAGATTTATAGAGAGTAATCAGACTATTCAGATTCAGAGACACAGGTTAAAACGGAACATAAATATTATAATAAAATATTATGTCCTTGTCATAAATCTGTTTTACTTACTAAGTTTAGTAAGAGTACGTTCCATAGATCTCAGTTCCTTAGCCTTAGTTCGGAGCGAAACACTAGTCTATTTTTAATTGACTAGAAATATAAACAAACCACAGAAAACTTTTCGGTTTTGGGTAACAAGGACTCTAAAGTTACTCGTATAGCAAAATATTTCATAATATAACATTTCAGTGGGTAATAACACAAATGAAAGCTCGATAATTTGGGTTAAATCCGAGAAAGGGTTACGTGAAAAAGCAATGCAATGGCATCGTAAGTCTGTAATCCCGCACTCCACATATTATGTCCCAATTATAATTTTATTTGGCCGGACCCAACCGGGACTCTTGTTATCCACTCGTAAATAGCTTAGTAAGGGAAGGTCTGTAATTCAATTTTGTTGGGTCCTTAGGACCCTAGCAGACTCAGTACTTTTAGCATTAGCGATCGGCGATTTAGTCGCGTTTCGGAAGCTTAATGCAGCGACTGAACTCAACTTAGACCTTATTTTAAATCGCATACTTACTATTCTTGTCATCACACGTGGCAGTTATTTTAGACGCATCTAAGGTGCTGTAAAGTGCATTTCCAGCAAATTCCAATTGCATTGTCATAAAAAAAGACCCTTACGTCTTAGTAACTGGACGCTTCTGAAGGCTTATTCCGATAAATACTAACTATTACTGCGTTAAGAAGCGATACTCACTTCGTCTGCCAATAGTGTTGTCCTTGGTAGTAGTAGGTTAGTTCGTACGAAGTGTCTGGGGTGTGTTTATGCATTCACAGTCGCAGTCATTAAGTAAGCAAATGCACCTGCAGAATCTGTGACTGATAAGTATGATGATCAAATGCAGAAAATCACTAAGCCATGATTCAGCATAGAAGCTGTGGGCACAGATCAACATTCGTAGTTTTTAAACATAATGCAGTTATAAAATATTGATACTACAATCGCTACTTGTAGTCGCTGATGCTAAAAGTATCGAGTGTGCTAATACCCTAAATGCTTTTAAGTTGAGACCATTTTATGGGTTTTTGGCATACGCTTGAAAGTTTTATTACAGTGGGATTAACGGGGTCCGTTTTATCTTCAGCCAAATCCATTTGGTACGGGCTTTCAAATCTTATTTGGACCATGTAGCTTGTTAGGGTAAATCTATAGGGCTCCCAAGACATTCGCAAACGTTTGCCAGCGTCTCTCGATATGGGTTTTGTCGACAAACGAAGCCTCTCAGAGTTCTTACCTAAGATTATTATCTTACACAGAGATATTTCTGTGTTCTGATTTAAATGACCAAGGCTTTTATGTTGGCAATAACGCCAATAACCTAGGACTTCCGAGCATCTCTGAAAAATATGTACCCCACATATCTATTAGAAAGTCTGTTCAATTTATCATACAAAATTACTATACGCAAGCGATATCGAGAAAATCTTCACAAAACTCATACATAACAGTCTACTTATTTGAAATGCGTGCTCTCATATTCAATAAACATATCAGTTTCAAGATTGGAGGTTGAATATGAGTAGGTAATTTTAGGGATTTTGCTGCCAATAAGCAAGGCCAATCGCAAGTGAGTTACTTTGATAATAATAAATTATGATCCTTTGGTAAATCAATCTGTAATAGATAATAGTTACTATTCGCAAAATATGCTGAAATCCTTACTCCACATTTGATGTTCTAAAGTCGAATGTTTGTCTGTCACCTTTCACGGTTTAAACATTGCACCAATCTTGATATTTAACATTGATACCTATAACTTGAATTCTAGAGAAAAATCTATACTGTAATATAATAAAATCGTAGACTTGCCGCATCTGTTCATCAAAGATTTTTGCAAAATAATAACTGGGGGATGTTAGAGATAAGTAATAGAACGTAGAAAAGCTATTTTTGAGATTTTTGTCTGTCTGTTTATCTGTTTGTCCGTATGTTTGTGTGCGCATCACGCAAAAACTACAGAATGGATTGAAATGAAACTTGGCATGATTCAAATTCATATTACGGAGTAACATATAGGATACTTTTTATCCTGAAATACAGCACAGTTCCCTTGGGAGAGGGGATGAAAGTTAAAATATGTACTTAGCTGTAATTCATTAACGCGTGGTCTGATCTAATTCATTCTTTTTTTGTTAGAAAGGAGATATTTTAAAGATTACTAACCTCTGAAAGCCTGGATCAATTTTGATGGAATTTTCACTGGCGGATGTTTACATTTTGATCTACCTAAATATCCGCCAGTGAACTTTTAACAGTTTTTAGCAAGGTATGAGCTCAACGGAGCTTAGAAAAAACAAAATGATTCCCACGGGATTTTTGAAAACCAATATCCAGGCGAGCAAACGCTCGGGTATCCGCTTGTACAGAATATTTTGGATCTCGGAAAATCAAAGAAATCTCGCGGATTTTTTAAAACCTACGTGGAAGATTTTTCTTCTTTACAAGCTTTTTCTCGCAGTTTTGCTTGCCTGAATTTTGGATCAAGCTATAATATCTTGGATTCTAAAGTATCGACTTTAATCAAAGTTGTTGATAAACAAACGATCTATTACAATTTTATTATAATTGATGCAATAATGTAAAAAGACTTCTAACTGTTGGGGCGAGTTAGAAAAAGATGAGAAGTGAGAAGAGATAGAAAGATAGAAGACTCTCTCTTCTGAGAAGATGAGATGAGAAGAGTGAGAAAAATAAGTTTGAATAAATCATTATTCAGTTAGAGTTCACTCCGTTAACTTTCATTTTATCAAAAAACATAATGCTCAAGAGCAGAAAAAACTTCCTCCTCTATTTCTTTTAAAGATTGTTCACGTTCCCAACTCCCATGGCGCAAAATTATATTCAACTTTACGGTCGGCGCAAAGTGTATGTTATTTTACGTTACAACCGAATAGACAGTCGAAATGATACTCAGCAATTCCCCGTCCGCCATTATTATTAACTTTATTTCCCGCGCAAGTAAAAGACGTACAATCGAATCCTCGGGAGGGAGCGCTCCCGACGCCCTGATACACTGAATTATTTATAGGCCAAGCCAACACACGTTCCGCTGGACTTATGAATGTACACACTTTAGCACTTATGAGGAGTTAATAAATTATGGCAGCCAGCGGTGCCTGATTGTATGGTCTCTCCGTATACTGTTTCTTGGTTCTCTCTTGCCTGATTTATATTTGTTAGTCACGAAGATCATACTCGTATGTGCACGGTTATTGTTTTTGTTGTTTATACCTAATGTTGTATAGTTTCATCTTAATTAGTTTTTGTTGCTTGTGACCTTATTTCCTACTAGATGTTCCGGTAGATTGGTAAGATTATGTTTCTCTATTTAATTAATTTCAAATTCTTTCCTTTAGCATAAGGTAATGAATATTACATATTTTATGAATTCTTCATTTTAACCCAAAGGCTCTGGTATAACTTTCAAATTATGTGACATGGACTCTGTGACATGGAGTTGCTATATTTTATCTATCATATATCACTGGCACATTTTTTAACTTAAAAATATATGCTTAGGGCCTTGAACCATTGCTTCTTACAGCTAAATAACTGTTCTATTTCATCGCCAATTCTTCAATCTGCTCCAATTAGTGTTAAGAGTTCACAAATTAATAAATAATGAACACCACTCGTGTCTGATAGTATTAACTCACGGAATGCCGCTTCCTGGTTAACATCTAAGTTATTTTTGCAACTCACGAAAGTATGTTTACCGTTTTTACCTAATTTCTATCTTTTTAGTTGACAATTGGAATCAGTTATTAATTACTAGCTGATGCTCACAACTTCGTCCACAAATTTTAATCGCATTTAAAATAGAATCTTAAGACATTGAATTAAGCTTTATTTTTACATTTTATCTCTTTTATGATAAGAGGATGCTCGAGGATGCTTCCAATACGCTCGGTGTAAAATATATAAGAGCAGCCGCTCGGCTGCTCGTCGAGCCGGTCGGCTGCTCCGTGCTCGTGCTCTTTCGCGCTCGAGCATCCGACCGGCTCCGTTCGCGTGCTCTTTCATGCTCGCTCAGCCGACCGTAGGCCGAATTGCTCTGAATACAATCCGGCCCAAGACTCAAGAGCATACGCTCGGCTCCGAACGCATCCGCGTGTCCGTTCACACAGACCGCGGGCGCGGAGAGCAGAGCAAATTTGAACGGCCGGTCTGTGTGAAAAAAAAAATGCTCTCCGACGCTCTCCGCGCCGGTCTATCTGAACGGTCCCTAAGGCGTGAAAACATAACACACGGACAGACTTACTTTCGCAGTTATAATATTAGTATGGATATGGATAGTCACAAAGTGTATCCACCACCACCACCACTACAGCGTTTTTAATGTCCCACAGCTGGGCACAGGCCTCTCATAGGAAAGAGGGATTTAGAGCTTAGACCCGCCACGCTGCTCTAATGCGAGTTGGCGAGCTGAAATATTTTTACAGATCGTAGCTCGTCCATATTCATACCCCTTGACGGTTAGTATTCGTGAACCCCCTAAAGATGTTTACTGTTTTTACGCGTCCATCAGTCTGCTATGGTTTTTGTCGGTTCGAGTGACTCGTCAACCATTTTTTTGGGTACGGCAATGTCATTTGTTGGAATGGCTCATTTGTTGCGGGAAGTGTTTATTAGGAAGTTATTGTTATTGTGGCTGTTCACGCAATATTAAACGTTGTGGTAATTTTCAGTTTAGTAATACCACTGGAACTGTTTTTATTGTAGGTAGGTATGGTTAAAATTAATAACATAAATTGCCACCAAATTGAATATAACGTGCAAATTATTGTATTCCATTATTTAGTAGTACTTATTTTATCAATCCTTGTTGTAGCAATATCAAATAAAGTGCCCATTTGTACATAATATGAGATTGCTTGAATTTTTTTTTAATTCAGAAATCTTTTACAAGTGCTTTATAATCATCAAGTGAACAATAAAATCAGCAAGAACCGGCAAGAAACTCGGTGGCAGCTCTTAAAAAGAAATTCAAATAATATTATTTTTGGTATATTATAATTAAATTGCCGGCTTGGAGCTCCAAAGTCAAAGTCAAAGTCAAGTCCGTCAAATCCTTTTATACTTAATTTACATATTTTCAGTTGTACAACATGCTTTTTTATGAGCGTACTTCTAATGGATTTCTTAAACTTGTGTAAAAGCAAGCCTAAAATTCAGTGTGGATTTTTAGTATATAATATAACTAATTTACGTCCATTGCCGCAAATGACTTTTAGACATTCTTGAGGCGCAATTGAGGAATAACGAGCCTATTTCGGTTTCTTATTTTTTGTTCTTAGAAAAAGTATGGAAACATTAGAGTAAAACATATACTTGGTTCAGATTTTATTGATGCTTTCATACTGTGCCAAATATCGAACATTTCGTAGATATAGGATCGCCTTTTAAGTTAGAATATGAAACGCATATCGAAGTGCTCAAAACATAGGTTGGATCTATGAGTGATTTAGTTAGATATTTACGAGGGATTTACGTTCAAGATCCAGACTTTTCTTGTGTTATTTAAAAATCTAAAAATATTTCTAAAAGTGCCTACCTCGTCTTTAGTTTAGTTATCCGAAAAGTATTTTAAAAACTTTAACTAAACTCAGGCAGTTCAGAAATAGCACTTAGTAAAAAATAAGTCTTGAGTTCTTAGTTTCAATTCAGGAGACTAACTTTTCTAACTAATACCTACAGGTAAGTATAATAACTTTGGTATAACCCGCGCCACGAACATCGAACGCTTAACGAAACGTGGAGGGGATAGCTGTGTATGGGAACTGTCACGCACGTAATACAATAGCTTACCCCCTCCACTTTCCTTCAGTGTTTGATGTACGTGCCGATGTTTATAAGAGGTTTTTTTCGTGGAATATGCCGCTTTACCCAAAAAGAACGCCTGAAAAAAGCAAAAGAAACCCAGGAAGGAATCATACAGAAAAAATTCTCACTTAACTTCATAACAAAAACCTGATATCGACGAAAAATAATATTATAATACCATTCAGTAGGTATAATAAAAATAAACGAATGGGAATTTCTATTATTGGAAATATCCAACCGTAATTTAAACGATTTGATCGCGATATCCAGATTTTGGAATGCAATAAGCTATCCAACGTATGATATCCCCCAAAGCAATAATGCCGCAAATATCGGTCAAAATTGAATTATTTATCAAATGTACGGGATATCAAACCGTTTTATAGACAATAAAGTATAAAATTATTATTTCCATGTTAATGGCGTCCATAAATCTGGAGTGCTATGTTTGAAGTGACGTAATGTAATGAGGGATGACACAACTTGTTATTGAATTAATTATCATATTGAGTCCGGAAATCTTTTTCGAAATAAAAAATTGAATAGATTGTCAATAATAGTCAAAGATTGAGTACCTAAAAATCAATTTGTCTGCAAAAGAGACTTGAATAAAGTGTTTATTCATAAAATATGTACTTAAACACAAGATTTTGTATGCCCATATCATCATACTACTAAATGTGGGTAATTAAAAATGTAGTCCTGCAACTTTTTCATAATTAATTTTACCCAAATAAAAATTAATTACATTTTTATTTAGGTAAAATAAATTGTGAAAAATTCAATACATAAACCAGAAAAAATAAAGGTTCAATAGCCCTTACTTGTACTAGAATAGAACAAAAAAGTTTTTTTATTACAATAAACTTTTACAAGTACAAGTATGAATCGTCAATTGAATCTACCACTGGTTCGGAATGCCGTTATAATTTTTTATAACCATTTGTACCTAAAAGTATAGATACATTTTATATTTAAACCACCTGTCCATTACTCCAGGGTCCCGCTGAAAACTAGCGTTGCAGTATGCAGTGTATAGCAATTTGCACTACAAATTTCTGAGGTGCATCCACTTTGCTTGTGAAGCTCGGTTAAGTTAGTTAGCATCTTTGTACACGACGATACCTAGCGTTCCGATGCTCTTATCATAGGTTTAATTCACCAGGTATATTGTGTACTTACTTAAATATTTTTTTGTGGTCATTACTTGATTTATTAAGTTTTCATATTAGAACAAGTATAAATTAAAAATTTAAAAAACCCCCGACATTCGCCATTTTGTGGCGGCGACCATCTTAGATTTGCAATAATGCTATTCTTCTAGTCAAGCCCTTTCATTTGATATCCATATTAAGTGAATTGTGAAAAAATATGTAATCCGCCATTTTGTAGCGGCGGCCATCTTGGACCGATTTTCATCAAACATAGCTAACAACACTCTCGACTAATTCACCTTTTAAACAAAAAAAACCGCATTCAAATTGGTCCACCCGTTTGAGCGCCACAGGGTAACAGACAGACACACACACACACACACACAGACACGTCAAACTTATAACACCCCGTCGTTTTTGCGTCGGGGGTTAAAAATGCTTTTAAAATGCAGACTTAAAAAACGAAAAATATTATTATTTAAGTGCTCGAAGGAAACGCCAAAAGTATTATGGTATTACAATACCTGTTCATTGGTTTAACTATAGTCTGATTTTTAATTCGGTGTAATTCTGACAGTTGTCATTCAAAAATAGAATGAGTTATTTGTATGAAAAACAGGGTTACCACCTGAAGTTCGATTTTATCCCAAACTGAAGTAGGTACCTGAAATATCTGTCAGGCATTTGTCATATCTACTTGATTTTTATTTATATGTATAGTTTTGAATTTATTATCTTTCTTGTGGAAACTGGGAATCTCGGGTAACATTAAGAAATGTTAGAATTCCACGGACTATAAAATCAGAGTATAACATTGCGATGAAGTGCCAACCCTAGTCATAGAGAGTCTTACGAGGAGTTTAATAACCTAACGTTGGGCAGCTCAAGTTTTAAGACTTTGTCAGGCATCAGATATTCGAACCATAAATCCCCGATCTTCGCCGATATATTACAGACTGCCGAGTTTCTCAATATAACTATCGCTGGTATTATTACAACAATAAAGAAGCTTGTATCTTAATCGTAACTTATATTGCTTGCTACTAAAACTCGACAAACGTTAGTAAAATTTGTTTTGTACTTAGTATCTTTAACCTACATGATGAGACGATATCTCAAAACCCAATGGTCAAAACCACACTTCAAAACGCTTCACTGTCAAAACGACACTTCGTACACGTAAATCTAACATGCTACACGTGATACTACTAGGCGTACTTCTACGCTTCGGGTGACGGCAAGTGATGACTGGCCGAGTGAGTATTGCTTCTCTTAGCAGTTATAATTAGTATTTTTAGCCATTACCAACGTAAACTTTTTAATTATTTTTCTATGAAAAATATTTTCAAATGAGATTTTTCCTAATCAAAAACTCTGAACCTCTTGTTAGCAAAGTTCAAAAACTCGAAAAAATGTGAAAAAAAAATTCAGATAAACTACAAAATATATTTTCTTTATTATATTATCAAAGGAATTCAAAACAAAAACTTAACTTGGCCGAGGATATCATGGCGTTGACACCTACATTAATAATAAATGAAATTCTGTGACCTTTATCAAAACACTCGACATTTCATAGACGCTAGTGTAACCTTTAAGTACCCTCTTTCAAAAATCTTAATTGTATTAATTTTCTTTAACGGTTAAAAATAATTAACTACACAAGTATAAATTAAAATTTAAAAAAACCCCCGACATTGGCCATTTTGTGGTGGCGCCCATTTTGTATTTACATAATGCTATTCTACTAATCAAGCCCTTTCATTTGGTACCCATATTGAGGGATTTGTGAAAAAATATGCAATCCGCCATTTGGTGGCGGCGGCCATCTTGGACCGATTTTCATCAAACATAGCTAACAACACTCTCGACTAATTTACCTTTCAAACAAAAAAATAACCGCATTCAAACCCGTTTGAGCGCTACAGGGGAACAGACAGACACATACAGACACGTCAAACTTATAACACTCCGTCGTTTTTGCGTTCGTGGGTTACGAACAAAACAAAGGATTTACGAAGTGATCAAAATAGAACAAAGAAACAAAACGGGGAACAATCCGAATTTTAGCAAAATATTTCTTTCAAACTGTAATTATCTATTCTATATTCTATATAATATAATAAAACTGTAACAGATCCAATTCTGTACATTGAAGATATTTTGAAAATTTTTATTGGAGGGTACTATATAATCGATTCTGAAGCCAAAACTGCAATTTTTTTCATTTTTGTCTGTCTGTCTGTCTGTCTGTCTGTCTGTCTGTCTGTCTGTCTGTCTGTCTGTCTGTCTGTATCTTGGCCGCGCATCACGCTGAAACTACTGAATGGATTCGAATGAAACTTGGTATGATTTGAGTTTATACTCCGAGGTAGGACATAGGATACTTTTTATCCCGAAATTCAGCACGGTTCCCTTGGGAGAGGGGAAGAAAGTTAAAACGTGTATTTAGCTGTAATTCATTAACGCGTTGTTCGATTTATCTCATTATTTTTTTGTTAGAAAGGTAGTACTTTAAGTATTATCCCGTAAATATTTCAAGGTCATAGGTTTTTTAGTTCAGAAATGACAGACATTTATTGAGTTCAAATAACTTAGGACCCGGATCTTTGAACGTATGGCTTATTTTAAACTGGTGTGCATTTAAATTTATGTTTGTCGATCTGTCTATTTGTTCCAGCTTATTTCCGAAACGGCTGGATTGATTTTGACGGAACTTTCAATGACAGATAGGTGATGTTATAAGGAGTAACTTAGGCTACATTTAGTTTAGGTACATAAAAGAATTATGGAATCCGATCCGATCCTATATAAAAACCTATATCTACGCGAACGAAGTTGCGGGGATCTGCTAGTTAAACTATAAAAGTGTTTGTGACTATTTTCACTGACATAATGCTCTAGAATAACAATTAAAATTACAAAAAAAACTCTGAAATATGATATAAAGTAAGTAGCTAGTGCCCGCGGCTTCGCCCGCGTGGATTTCGGTTTTTCACAAATCCCGAGGGAATCATGGATTTCCGGTTTCCGTTCCCTCTCCCTTTTCCAAACTTTATACCTTCTTTTAAGGAAGTTTGCTATAGTAATCTACCTATAGCTGTAGCTATAGATTTCGGTTTTTTAAAAATCCCGTGGATTTTTCCAGGATAAATAGTAACCTGAGTAATGTTAAGTCAGGGCATAATCTATCTCCATTCAAAACAGCCAAATCGGTTTAGTAGTTGTGGCGTTAAAGAGTAACAAACACACACATGCACACACTTTCGCCTTTATAATATTAGTGTGATGCTACCTAAGACTTAGACCTAAATTGTCTAGAAAACACAAAAAAACTTGAGAGGTGTCAAGGGATACCCGGATGGAACTTCGTTCTATCGGGTTATATCGTATTAAAGTTATTATTTTTTATTATTTATTATGTACAAAAAACCTGTATACACTCAAGAAAAATAATCATCGCGACACCACACTGCAATGCGAAATAGAAGGACGAAACGAAAATAACTGGCTTGCTTTCTATAAGAGAGAGAGAGAGACAGACAGAGAAACACGCGCACGCCGCACGGCTTACAACTATAGCAAAAAGTGTCGTCACAACTTTTTCTCTTAATTTTTTCCGTCTAGCCGCCGTACGCAACGCGCGATAAGGAACTTCGTTCGAATAGTCTAGAAAACCACAAAGTTAATAATCCACATAACCTAGCGAACGCAGCCTCTCAAGAATCCGCGGGAACGCAATCACGGCGACAAATAAAGTGATTAAACTTGAGAACAGGGCGCCGATTGCGATCGGGGCGTCATTAAACAATCAATGACGCGATCTAATCGCGCCCGGCCCGACCCCGGCCTGACCCCGGCCGTCATAATGCCCCACACTTCGGGGTTTGATTTGTCCGGGGAACTCATTATTAATTTAATGGGTAAACCGACGTGTTGTTCCGCTATTGAATTGAATTATAATGTCTATGGTAAATGAAAATGACGTACCAGTCTGTTCATTTCTTATTCTTTGAAAAAATTATTGTCTCAAATAATAATGCCAAAATTATTTATGATAGTTAGCCGATGTCCGTAACTTAGGTGTTTAACCCCCGACGCAAAAACGACGGGGTGCTATAAGTTTGAGGTGTCTGTGTGTGTGTGTGTGTGTGTCTGTCTGTTCCCCTGTGGCGCTCAAACGGGTGGACCGATTTGAATGCGGTTTTATTTGTTTGAAAGGTGAATTAGTCGAGAGTGTTGTTAGCTATGTTTGTTGAAAATCGGTGCAAGATGGCCGCCGCTACAAAATGGCGGATTACATATTTTTTCACAACTCACTTAATATGGGTATCAAATGAAAGGGCTTGACTAGTAGAATAGCACTATTGCAAATCCAAGATCGCCGCCACCACAAAGTGACGAATGTCGGGGGTTTTTAATTTTTTAAATTTATACCTACTTGTTAAAGACGTCTTTGATTTTGTGGGATAAAAAATAGTCTATATCCATCTCCATAAAGATCCGTTCAGCGGTTGAGCCATGAAAAGCTTACAGCTTACAGACAAACGGACAGATAGAGCTACTATCACATTTATACTATTAGTATAGCATGCTTTTATTGCTTAAGCATTACACTTATAAATCGTAATCATTACAAAAATAAAATTGACAATGCAATAACAATTTAATTATAAACAAATCAAATTACCCACTCGTGAACGAAAATGCAAATTAATCTTAACTAAAGACTGCAAATTAAACAGGCGTTTTACTTAATTACACCCCCAGCCCGCGGGTGACGTGTACATAAAACATTGACTGGTATTCCGCGGGGTGTTCCCGGCGACGCGACAGCGCGGCACGTGGCTTACGATACACCTCACAACAAAGATCTAACAAACATTTGATGGGATACAATTAAAAAAAAAACAATATCATACCTAATATTATTTTTTATAACAAGTACAAATTAAAAATTTAAAAAAAAAAACCCTGATATTCGCTATTTTGCTGTCGCGGCCATCTTGGATTTGCATAGTGCTATTTTACTAGTCAAGCCTCTTCATTTGATACCCATATTGAGGGAGTTGTGAAAAATACGTAATCCGGCATTTTGTGGCGGCAGCCATCTCTTAGACCGATTTTCATCAAACTCCCGACTAATTCACCTTTCAAACAGGAAAAAACCGCATTCAATTTGGTTCCCCATTTGAGCGTTACGAGGAACAGACAGATACACATACACACACACACAACACACACACACACACAGAGACACGTCAAACTTATAACACCCCGTCGTTTTTGCATCGGGGGTTTGAAAAACATGAACATACAAATGAAAATTCAAAATGAATTAAAATTATAAATGTATTCACTTTACTATGTAATCGACGATTTCCTTTTTAGAATTCTGCAACAAACTAAACATCTGTAAATTAAACAGACGTCCACTTAAATACGCTCGCAGGCTTTAAATAAAACAACAGCGTCCTACGTGGTTACACTCCGTCTATGTCCCCTCTCACATAGACTCGGATCAACTAGATGTGACCAAAAAAATGCTGCAATAGCTGAACCACCAGGAAGCTGAAATCCAAATGGTCGACCTCTGTGTCAAAGACAATAAATAACAAGCTCAAAAATAATGGGGTCGCAGTTAATGATTATAAAAATATTGAAGCATTATTTTGTCAAGAAAACAATACTTTACATTTATAAATGTACCTGTTAAAGATGTACGTGGATGAAATAATATTATAACATGTGACTATTCTTTTTTATATCATAATCGGGAGTTTAAGATAAAAAAATATAAGTTTTACTTCAGAGGGGAAAATGTTCCCGAGGTTTTTTGTATCAATGGGACTTGGTTTTGAATTTTTTTATGCTGTGAAAATATCCCCTGGCTACCTATTACCTTTGAAGCTGTAGACTTCTGTGACAGCAGAAGCTTAGTAACAATATCCCGTTTGGCATCATTTGGGTAACGAACCCCTGAAAAGAGAGAAATAATGAAAGTTGAAGAATATAAAAATAAATTATTGCTATAACATTACAAATCAACTTTTTTATGACACAATACTAATGCTGGCAATTTTAATCAATTTGAATCCATCACTGGAAACTTGCGTGATTGGCTCACGTTTAAAAATCCCAGACGAGTTCAAAACTAGTCGAGCAGACTCAATATTTCGTGATGATACGAATAGATAAAATGGTTTTGCATGCAAATAAACGTATGTATAACGATGTTAGAAAATTTAATATCCATTAAATATAATATTATTAGTTCTTACAAATAATAATAATGCGTGTCAAAATGGATATGGATGTTTGTACATAATTCTTATATTATTGCTTATCAAATATTATACAGGAATTAAAAAATATTAATGTAAAAAAATACGTGTAATAGCTGATATAAGATTCCCAAAATTAGCCCGTTTGTCCGGGCGGTAGACAGACAAAAATAAAAAAATAAACTAAATTCGAGTTATAATAAGTGCCAGTTATTGCGAATTCATAGACAGACACTTCAATTTTATTCATGTATATTGTATAGGTATTAATATTATTCTTAATAGTTTAACTTCATCTCATTTATGTATTTGAGAAATCGTCATACTTCTTCCATTCCATTTTTCCGAGATCCGCGACCCAAGGTGTATTAGAGAAGCCCCCGGTAAATTAATCAAGCGAGACAACGGCCAGGGATGGGAGCTGGGAAGTTTCTTTAACGACGCTATAATGAAAATTGCTAACGCTGACAGTTAATCATAATAGTCTGACCAAAACTGTTTGTTGCAAGCGAGCTATTTGGAGCATTAAATCGAGCCTTTTTACCCGACTACGGCACAGGTAAAAGGAAGGGTATGAATGTGTGTGTGTGTGTGTGTGTGTGTGTGTGTGTGTGTGTGTGTGTGTGTGTGTGTGTGTGTGTGTGTGTGTGTGTGTGTGTGTGTTTGTGTTTGTGTGTGTGTGTGTGTGTGTGTGTGTGTGTGTGTGTGTGTGTGTGTGTGTGTGTGTGTGTGTGTGTGTGTGTGTGTGTGTGTGTGTGTGTGTGTGTGTGTGTGTGTGTGTGTGTGTGTGTGTGTGTGTGTGTGTGTGTGTGTGTGTGTGTGTGTGTGTGTGTGTGTGTGTGTGTGTGTGTGTGTGTGTGTGTGTGTGTGTGTGTGTGTGTGTGTGTGTGTGTGTGTGTGTGTGTGTGTGTGTGTGTGTGTGTGTGTGTGTGTGTGTCTGTGTGTGTGTGTGTGTGTGTGTGTGTGTGTGTGTGTGTGTGTGTCTGTGTGTGTGTGTGTGTGTGTGTGTGTGTGTGTGTGTGTGTGTGTGTGTGTGTGTGTGTGTGTGTGTGTGTGTGTGTGTGTGTGTGTGTGTGTGTGTGTGTGTGTGTGTGTGTGTGTGTGTGTGTGTGTGTGTGTGTGTGTGTGTGTGTGTGTGTGTGTGTGTGTGTGTGTGTGTGTGTGTGTGTGTGTGTGTGTGTGTGTGTGTGTGTGTGTGTGTGTGTGTGTGTGTGTGTGTGTGTGTGTGTGTGTGTGTGTGTGTGTGTGTGTGTGTGTGTGTGTGTGTGTGTGTGTGTGTGTGTGTGTGTGTGTGTGTGTGTGTGTGTGTGTGTGTGTGTGTGTGTGTGTGTGTGTGTGTGTGTGTGTGTGTGTGTGTGTGTGTGTGTGTGTGTGTGTGTGTGTGTGTATGTATGTATGTATGTATGTATGTACCTATGTATGTATGTATGCATGCATGTATGTATGTATAACTACTGGGCCTATTTTGATGAGGTGTCACTTGATTCGTTACGTATGTATATTCGTTCCGTGTTATGATCCGGATGACATAGACTACATTTTATACGACAAAAATCGTGAAGCGACCTTGGCGCGACTAAACTTGATTATTAAGTTAGTTTCGGATAGACATAACAGATGGCGTCACTAGCTTGCCCCATGCTTTCTTCCGTTCGCGTGGTATAGTTTATCTTACAAAGTAGTCGGGTTACAGCTTTTACAACTTTTTCTTTTATTAGGTACATCGCCGTTTTATAATAACTCTACCTTTTAGGTGACGATAGTTTTGGCCAACCGTTACTAAAGTCAGTCACGTTTCTCCGGCGTGCCCAATGCGACTGATTTTCACTACTGATGTCATTTACATATCAGATCTTATGCATGCGGTGTATTTTCTTCTCGAAAAGCAGATTCTTGCATTTGTATTGAAACTTGGAAAATGTGCACCTTATGGCCTTGCGACTCTTGCTTGCTTGCATCTCGTAGTACGCAATCAGATACTTAGAGTCTGTTCAAAAATAGAATCGGCGTGACCAAACAGGGAACTAATGCGCTATAGTATTGTACTGTATTGCCCGTTAAACAAAAAAGGTCATTAAGCACAGCAGCACAGAGTACTTTGTCTATTAGTATACACAGCAGCGCCCTTTTGAATAGAATGGAGAGTTGGTGACCCCTCACCAGAAAATGCACTTTTGCAAGACCTCCTAGGTAAAAGGAATCCTGTTCGGATGAAATCCTTGCAAGAGTCCTATGAATAGAAGTAGACGTCTTTTGTTTGTTACAACGACATAAGAGTATACTTAGTTTCACAAATTATTTATAGAGCTTGAATGATCCTTCCATTTTCTCTACATCCGCGTTCAGTGAGGTGTATTAGGGAGCTCACGTAAATTAATCAGGCGAAACAGCGACCGACGGAGGACGCTCCGAAGTTCCTTTAATGACGCAATAACGAAAATTGTCCGGAATGATGACACTAAATTATACCTACTTATCTCCTTCAAATGGCTCAGCAGTCGAGAAACCTGCCTTTCTGATTCTGAGCAATCTTGAGTCAATTACCTTAAGATTATACTTTCTAACATTCTAGCGTCTTCATAAAATATTAGAAAAAAAAACAACAATAAATTGATAATTTCCCAGCGTAACAGCTAAGAGATACCTGCTCGACGAACAAGATTCATAATATAGAGAATAGAGCATAAAAATAATTTTACGAAATTGCCAAACAAGAGAACTTTGCCAGCACTGGACGCCAATCGGCTGAGACAACGACTATATACGAAGAATCATATTGTAATTGTATATAATAACTTCGTATATAAGAATGATAACTTGATGGGTTATACACTAAAACCTTCCTGAAAGTATGTAGATTACGATAGTGAAGAAATCATCAAAATCGGTTCATTAGTTGCGGAGATATTTGCGAACATACTTACATACATACATACATACATACATACATACATACATACATACATACATACATACATACATACATACATACATACATACATACATACATACATACATACATACATACATACATACGGGTCGAATACAGAACCTCCTTTTTTTGAAGTCGGTTAAAAATAGCTTTTTTACGTTCTATTACTTGTCCCTAACATCCCCCAGTTATTATTTTGCAAAAATCTTTAATGTAAAGATACGGCAATTCTACGATTTTATTATATGTATATATATATATATATATATACATACATATATATATAGATATAGAATAGATATAGATGTATACAGATTAAATAATAAATTGAATAAAATCATCCCACTTTAATATTTTAACAAATTCGCGGTTGCATGGGAAACATTTGAGCACAGAAATCTATGCAGAAACGTAAAGAGTTCATGTAACACGTAAATATAGCATAATAACATTCGTATGAAAAATTTTACCAATTCCCGCGCATTTCAAGTATTTTCATCACGTAAATCTCTTTACAAAATAATCATTTTAGTGCAATGCATCCAACAAAACGAAATAGCCCCCCTTTGTCTTTTAATACGAATTGTTCTCGCACATTAAAAACGCAAATTCTATTCGCATTGTAACAAAAAGCGAATGTGCTCACCGTAACGGGAAAAAACGCTTGTCCTGTATGATAATAAAAGTTTTTATCGTAAACAATTAAAAGTTTGAGGCTTGTTGGAGACAAAGCGGCGTAATAATTCCACTCGGTGGGATTTTAGTTTGTTTTGTGCATTTTAATGCCATCCGAGTTGTGGGGCGGGCGAGATTGGAACTGAAAGCGGTTTAAATCTTATCAACCCTTCCTTGGCTGTTAGTGTTTGCGGTTAGTGAATAATAAATTGAATGAGCACTTCCTAATTATATTGTATTTCGAAGATCTGCGTCTTCTTTTTACCCGACAATTGATTCGTTGTTATAGTCCAAGTGACATAGGCTACATTTTATAAACGAAAAAAAATCAAGAAGTGACCTATAATATTAAATTAGTTTCAGATGGATATAACAGATGGCGCCACTAGTTGGTTGCCCCACGCTTTCTTCCTTTCGCATTCTCGTTAGTATGCAGTTGAATACACGTTTTACTGCACGCTAAATTAGTAGTCGGATTATATAGTTTACGAACTTTATCTCTTGTATAAGCCTCAATAGCGCATCGGTCGTCAAGCGTGGACTGACAACGGAAAGTTCGACGGTTCAAATCCCACCCGTTGCACTATTGTCGTGCCTACTCCAAGCTAACACAAGCTTTTCACTTATTTGGAAGGAAAGGGGAATATTTAGTCATGTTGAGCATGGCTAATGTTCTTTAAAAAAAAATAGCGACCACGTTAAGCTTCACTCGGGAATTAGAAATTTGGCTTACACGGCTTAAGCGTGTGGTTTATTTGTCTACATTATGAATGGTCTATGTGCTCTTAACTATGTGCTCTTGTTATCTTAGGTCAATGGGATTTGATTCAAGCATTGACGAGTCAATCAGTGAGTCAGTCGAGTCGGCTTTCTTTTTGTATAATAAATATATCGATTGGAAAATTTATGTTGGTACATTCTTAAAAGCTGTGAAAATATATAAAAATGCGATTTTTCGTCAGCAAATGGTATCAATCACCATTTACCAATTCAGTAATAAATAATTATGTATACTCCTTCATTCTAACAGCCCCCGTACACTGGGCCACTAGTGGCAACGACTAGTGACCGCCACGAGTCGCGGAAGAGATTTTTCATACATTTTCTTGTGGTTCAAACGCGGCCACTCGAGCGCACAGTGTGCGGCGGTACCATATAAAATGTATAAAAAATCTCATCCTGTGGCCGGCTACTAGTCGTCGCCACTAGTGGTACAGTGTGCGGGGGCTCTAAGTCTCCCTCTCTTCATACAAACGAGATTCCATAGTTACACATCCCATAGATATATCATTTCAATTAATTAATTGCATCCAAGCTTTACAGAATCAAACCGCGCGTGTCACCAATAATATGACCATTAAATGAAATTTCCACTAGTCTCTACATCATACGAGCATGTGGCATTTTCAACCGCATCTTATTTAATTAATCCCCCAAAAATTACAGGGTGTTATAAGTTTGACGTGTGTGTGTGTGTGTCTGTCTTTTCCACCGTAGCGCTCAAACGGGTGAACCAATTTGAATGCGATTTTTTTAGTTTGAAAGGCGAATTAGTCGAAAGTGTTTTTAACTATGTTTGATGAAAATCGGCCCAAGATGGCCGCCGCCACAAAATGGCGGATTACATATTTTTTCACAACTCCCTCAATATGGGTACCAAATGAAAGAGCTTGACTAGTAGAATAGCACTATGCAAATCCAAGATGGCCGGCACCACAAAATGGCGAATGTCGGGGGTTTTTTTAATTTTGAATTTGTACTTGTGTTACGTCAGTGTCGCGTGCATTGGAGGTTTGATTGATAATGCGGCCACACTCTTCATACGAGTTTATAGTTTTCGAATTAAACGAGCTATTTTTTAGGAAAAATTAAACCGGTTTCGGTCCGGCGATCTCAGACAAATCGGTTTTACTAATCAAAAATATTAGTGATGGATAAGAATAAGAATAGAATAAGAATAAGAATAAATTTATTGCTTTCACTGTGTAGGTACATTAGGTTGTAAATTTTAATAATAAGTATCAACAGTTTGCCACTTCTGGCGTGCAATATTTTTGAAATGCAAGTTCTTATAATCTAACGTAATTATTATTATATTTCATATTACTTTTAATATATCTAATATTTTTTATTATTACACACACATTTTTTATTGATATACACTTAGCCCTTATTATAGACAATGAGAAATGTACAAAAAAATCTTATTAAACACTAATATTACCTATATATTATACTATGTATACGGTACTAATTAAAATTTTTACAATAAAATTCGTTGATATTATAAAATGCTTGGTTTATTAGCCATAATCGTAATTTATTTTTGAACATTATGTTTCCTTCAATTTTTTTGATGTTTAATGGCAAATGATTGAATATTTTGATTCCAGAAGCGAATGCACTTTTTATAAAAACATAGCTTTTATTTTGCGGCACACATATATTATATTTATATTTTGTACGTAAATTATCCCTGATAGTGCAATTTCTGTTAAAGTACTCTGAATTTTTTTTAATAAATAAGCAGATTTCTAAAATATAAATGCAAGTTACAGTGAGATACTTTTTATCTATAAATACATTTCTCACTGATTGATCATATTGTATGTTGTATATAATTCTCAAGCATTTTTCTGTAATATAAAGGTTGATTGTACATTTACCGAGTTTCCCCAGAATATCACACCATATGTTAAGAGAGGGTATACATAACCATAGTAGGCATTTCTAGTAATTTGTTCGGATGTTATACCTGATAGGACTGATAGGGCAAAACAATAACTAGATATTTTTTTATTAACTTTTAGAATATGGGCTTTCCAGTTTAAATGTGTATCTATTGTCATTCCAAGAAAATTTATTTCTGCTACTTTATCTATTTTATTGGTGCCATATGAAACTTCTAGATTTAGAGGAGCTTGTTTATATTTTAAAAATTGAATTATGTTTGTTTTATCTAAATTGACCTTTAAATTGATAGATGATAGCCATTTTACTAGTATATTTAATGTATTATTAATTTCCGTTTGGAATTCTTTGTCAGTGAGGTTTTGTTTAGATAAAAATATTGTGGCATCATCAGCAAACATAACACACAAGTGTTTTATTATGGATGGTAATTCATTAATATAAATCAAAAATAAAAGCGGGCCAAGAACGCTGCCTTGAGGTACACCTAGTACTATTTTATTATATTCTGATTGAACCTTTACGATGGTTTTAAGTTTTTTATCATATACATCAATTGAAGTCGCTTGTTCTCTATCTATATGGTTTTCGTTTAGTATATTATTAGAATTTAAAAAAGATATTATTCTATGGTGTATTACTTTCTCATATATTTTTGCAAATACTGGTAATAGGGCAATTGGTCTATAATTACTCATATTGTTTTTAGGGCCTTTTTTATGTATTGGTTTAATTAATGCCTTTTTTAGATCATCCGGGAAAGTGCCGTTTTCTAAAGTTAAATTTATAACGTACATAAGTGGTTCAATTATATAGTAAGCACTTCGTTTAATAATTTGTGTAGGTATTTCATCATGACCACAACTTTTCGTATTTTTTAATTTTCTAATTATGTCGTTAATTTCTATTAGCTCTACTGGCTTTAGAAACAAGCTATTACACAATGTGTTATTTAGTGGTTTGTAATTACTAATGTTATTTTTGGGCGGTTTATTTAAATTTATAAAATATTCATTTAATATGTTAGCTATTTGTTCAGGGTTACGAATCTCTTTATTTTCGTGTTTAACGTGTTCAATTGTTGTCTTTATGTAGTTATTTTGGAATGTGTTTTGTTTTATTATACCCCATGTAGCTTTACTTTTGTTTGTACTTTTATTAATATAACTAATATTAGAATTTTTTTAGAGCATTTAATAACTGTTTTAATTATAGAGCAATATTTTTTATATTTAAATAATAATAAATTATCACTGTTTTTATGTAATTTAAGGAACATTTCTCTTTTGTTTTTACTTGCTACTTTTATACCTTTTGTTTTCCAATTTGGTTTTCTTTTGTAAGTTATTTTTACTCGTTCTAATGGTACAGATAGTTTATAAATAAGACTAAATAAATTGATGAAATATGATATGATACATTTACCTATGCGTGTAACTTCGTACATAAGAGTGATAACTAGGTGTGATATACTAAAACCTTCCTGAAAGTATGTAAACTACGTGAAAAAAATATCAAAATTGGTTCATTAGTTTTTGAAATAATCGCGAACATACCAAACCAATTAATACTAGTGTTTTGACTTTTGTATTACAAGGCGCGGTTTATATGTACAGAATTGGATGGTAGTTATGACGTGGCGTGTATATATCTACTATAATAAAAATAAGTCGGGTTTTCCTTCCCGACGCTATAACTCCAGAACGCACGAACCGATTTCCACGGTTTTGCATTCGTTGGAAAGGTCTCGGGCTCCGTGAGGTTTATAGCAAAGAAAAACACGCGAACGAAGTCGCGGGGGTCAGCTAGTTTTTTTATATTATACAGCAGCTGCCGCCTCAAAAGTCTATAAGAACAAGTGTAAATTAAAATTTTAAATCAACCCAGGTAGTCACAATTAACAATGCTTAATAATGAGATAAGATCTGTGACACTTCGAAGTTGAAAGGCAAAGGTGACCTGGATTATAACCATATTGTACTGTTATCTTCAGTACATTTATTAGGCCTAACGACTCGGATAACAACGTTTTAATGTCTATCCCCCCTTTTTACCCCGTTTTGACCCCCCTCGCAGCTTCATCCTGACCACAATTTCGGGTCCACTAATCAGATAACCGCTTAATGATAGAAATGGCATTAGCCAAAGTGCCGGCACTTTTATGTGGGTGACTGTAAAATTACTTGGAAAATTGTTCTGAAACCCCTGGATTTTGTAACTTCGTTACTATAGTTATTCTACTTGTCTGCTCTTTTCTGATTTGAACCCGCAGTGATACTCCACGCAAAGCTCTCTCCATTGCCTGCTCAAAGACTCTACTACCATGATCACATAGTAATTAGCGATCATGTTTGGGATTTATAAGTCACTAGGATCTGCCCGCGGCTTCGCCCGCGTGAATTTCGGTTTTAAACAAATCCCGAGGGAATCGTGGATTTCCGGTTCCCGTTCCCGCTCCCTTTTCCAACCTTTATACCTACTATCAAGGAAATTCGCTATAGTAATCTACCTATAGCTGTAGACTTAGATTTCGGGTTTTTCAAAATCCTGCGGGAACTGTGGATTTTTCAGTATAAAAAGTAGCCTATGTTTTAAGTCAGGGCATAATCTATCTCCATTCAAAATTTCAGCTAAATCGGTTTAGTAGTTGCGTTATAGAGTAACAAACATCCAAACATCTAAACACCCAAACATCCACACTTTCACATTTATAATATTAGTAGGATTCATTAGAAATTCTTTGAAAGTTCATCAGACAGACACTGAGCCTTTAGCGACATAGCTCAGCAAGTCGCGAAACTGAGGTAGCAATGAGTGAGGCACATAGCTCAAAGAACCGATAGACGTTGGGCTCCCAATCTGCTCAAAAGCTTTCCCTGTACTAAGCGCAGCGTTGGAAAACCCCCACTAACTAGTAGGAAGATCTCGAGCGAATCGACTTATATCACTGTCTAGGTCTATAACTAAATCCATGCAAAAAAAATCAATTTGTTCCTTTATTCCCTTGCTGCGTGTTTCTAGGCAAACCAACAAGCAAACACATTGTCATATATTTACGTATATAAAAGATTAAAGTGTAGATTAATTGAACCAGCAAAGCACATACACGAAAACAAAACCGTTCAAAATAAAATTATAATACGACGCAAGCTTTCCGCCCAAAATCAAACTTAATTAAAACTTGATCACAATATTATTGTACTTACGTACTTAAAACATGCAGTTTAAATTGGTATTGCACCGGGCTCTGATACACGGGGTTTAATTAATGCCCGTGAATTAATCCGGACGGTGGAGGTGCGTTTCAGAGCGTGTCACTGTCAGCGCTCGGTGGACGCGGCCTGTCGCTCGCAGTCCCGGCGCCCGTGGGTCAGGCTTTTGACATGGAAAAACACTTTTTTAATAAACTGCTAGTGTTTCGTTGTTGACAACTTTTTCTGTCACGGTAGGACGTGATCAAAGTGTTCACCCTCTCGAGTACTTCGTACAGTGATTGCGAAAAACAGGAGCAGTAAAATATGCAGTATAATTTAAGGCACACAAAATAGCTTGCAACTGAAATGAGAAAACAGAAGATTAGGAACCAAATGACAACCACTATAGTTGGGGCATTAGGTATAAACGTGCGAACTGTGTGATAAATAATTTTTTTCGGCTTCTTGCTTGCGCTTACAGGCTTTATGGAATCGAAACCTGTTTCTCTGGTGTTGTGTGTAACAGTTAATTTGTCGATAGTCCATAACAGCGAGGGAAAGCTCTCACAACCCTATGATCGTAATGTTTTATGGCTCAGTTCGCACGTTTGTAATGTCCCAACTATAATACGTGAACACATTGCTATATTATGGACATAGATGATAGAAATAATAATTATACCGACGACATCAGACGAGTCGCTGGATACACATGGCACAAGACCGCGTCATGTGGAAGTCCCTAGAGACCTATATGTCCTTCTATATGACTTCTATATGTCCAGCAGTTGACGACGACGGTGTCAGCACTTAAGCGGCGTGTAACATACATTGAAACACACACACACTAAAATAATAACTATCCCGCAGTCAGGTAAATAAACGTCCAATATACAAGGTTTACTGACATTTTGAGTGCTCCGGGTCGCACGTACCCGCACGCCCTCTCGTCTTGACACAGGTTAATATAGATATCTCAACAAACAATTTTGCGACCCTTGTTATTCCGCCGGCCGTAATAACTTCATTGTGATACACACCGACAACAGTAAACATCACGTAGAGTACATACAGTGTACGGATGAAACATAACTAAACTCGCGTGTAGCCAAGCGTTGGCTTAATTCATAGGCGGAAGAATAATCAAAACAGCTCGAAATGGTTCGTCTAAATATACACACTGGCATGCATCAAGGCCGGAACTTGCCGGACGCACTGCCGTGCGTCTAGATATTCTGGTGGGAGACTTCAGTCGTGGCTGGTTACCACCCTACAGGCAAAGCCGTGCCACCAAGCGATTAAGCGTTCCTGTACGATGTAGAAACCGATCAGGGGTATGCATAGCTCTTCCAATTTAGCCCGCTTCAATCTTAGACTGCATAATCACTTACCATCAGGTGAGATTGCAGGCAAGAATCTAAACTGAGTTGAGAGAGAATCTAAACGGCTTGAGTCGAATGTCACGTTGAATTATTCATTGTTGGGGGTTGTGACTTTTTCCATTATTCACATAACGGTAGACGCTTTCATTGGTTAATAGTGCTGTGGGCTTCCAGATCGTTTCGTTGTAAGACTCAAAAAAGAATACAATTTTTAACCATAGCTCTTATTCACTTATCATGAGGAATGTCTACAAAATACTATTCCACTATTTCCAAATTTCACAAAGCGAAAATCTTAAATTACAAGAGTTGAAAGAGGTTCCGTGAAATATATTATTATCATGATGTCTCAATGTCCAAAATCAAAATAATCTTTTACAAACAAACTTTATAATGCAGTCCTGAACAAAGGACATTCGTTTTTTGAGGCGATCAAGTTTAACCAAATAACTATTTATACGTTTCCTTCCGAGGTACGAGACCCTCGTTGCTCATGCGATGCGATGATGCTCATGCGATGCTCATGCGATGATGCTCATCAGTCTCGCGCATCATTAAACAATTTAAAGATCTTTTTGAGCATGTGCGAAGCTATTGAATATTTCGTCGAACCTCTTCCAACTTGGACCACTCACCCATTCGTCTTTGTCCCCGAGACACCTGCGCGACCTCCAATTATCAATGTAATTGGCTATTCAAAGTTGGCGCGATGGGGTGAGCACGGCATCGTTAATTAATAGAATCAACTGAACATTGAAATTTTCGCTCCAACAGTCTGAAGCTACATGGAAGCAATTTCAAGTGAATTTGTGTGGAATGGCTTTGACTTAAACAGCTCCTATTTAGTTAAGTCACTGTAAAAACATATAAGTGTATAAAACAAGACAAAATTCGTCAACAAAAGTAAAAATTTTGACTATGATTCTATCATGAACTGAGAGTCTAGCCAATAAATCAAATCAAATCAAATAAACTTTATTCAAAATTGGTACACTGTACACTTTTTGAACGTCAATTTAGGTACAGGCAATGGTGATAATTATTTACGGAAACTTAAAACTAAAACTACGAGGGTTCCAAACGCGCCCTGGTCTGAGAAGAGCCCACAACAAACTCAGCCGGGTTTATTTTTTTTTATTATCACCATCTTACAATATGGTATAATAGCCATAAAAATGATTTGAACTGTTGGCTTTTAGAGCAATCTATGTCCATGGATTTTTGTCATTAAAAAAATCTTTTAAGCTATAGTAAGACTTTTCAATTAATTTGCGTTTAATAAAACCTTTGAACTTATTGAGAGACATATCCAAAATGTTCTCTGGCAACATATTATAAAAAAGTACAGAATTACCAACAAATGATTTTCCAACTTTTCGCAGCCTAGTAGTGGGCAACACAAGTTTATCTTTATTTCTAAGATTAATGTTATGACAGTCACTTTTTTTCTTAAATTTATCGATATTTTTGTGTACATATATTAAATTTTCAAGAATATATTGGTTATAAACTGTCATAATTTTAACTTCCTTAAACTTATTTCTCAGTGACTCTCTGGGTCCCATATTATATATGGCACGAACAGCCCTCTTCTGCAGCACGAAAATGGAATTAATATCAGCAGCATTACCCCATAAAAGTATGCCATATGACATAATGCTGTGAAAGTAACTAAAATAAACTAACCTCGCAGTTTCAATATCAGTTAGTTGGCGAATCTTTTTAACCGCATATGCAGCAGAACTAAGTCTGTTCGATAAGTTATTTACATGAGGGCCCCATTGGAGTTTAGCATCTAACGTTATCCCCAGGAAAACAGCCGTATCCACTAGATCTAATTCCTCATTATTAAGCTGTACAGTGGTTTCAACTTGTTTAACATTAGGTAAAGTGAATTTAACACACTTAGTTTTTTTCCCATTAAGTAATAAGTTATTTGCTTCAAACCACTGTACCACTTTTGTGAGAGAATTGTTTACTTCGTCAGGTATTCTTTGGTATCTATCAATTTTAAACAAAAGTGATGTATCATCAGCAAACAATACTATCCCGTGACTATCCTTAGCGAGATAAGGAAGGTCATTAATATAAATAAGGAATAGAAAGGGCCCAAGAATAGAACCCTGTGGAACTCCTATTTTTACAGCAGATCCGGTAGACCGCTTTCCGTTCACATCTACTTTTTGTGTTCTATCATTAAGGTAAGAATTCATTAAATCCAAAGCTGCACCTTTAATTCCATAATGGTGTAGTTTTCTGAGTAATGTTTCATGATCAACACAATCAAAAGCCTTGGACAAATCACAAAAAACTCCAAGTGCATCATGTGACTCCTCCCAGGCTTCAAATATATGTTTAATTAACTCAACACCAGCATCAGTTGTTGAGCGACCCCTTGTGAAACCAAACTGTTTTGTATGTAATATATCATTAGTATGAAAATGTTTAAGCAATTGATTTAGTATTAATTTTTCAAAAATTTTACTAAAGGTAGGTAGTACCGATATTGGTCTAAAGTTAGTGGGGTCACTAGTACTACCTGATTTAAATAACGGAATTATTTTACTATGTTTCATTAAGTCAGGAAACACACCACAGTCGATACAATTGTTAAATATTAAAGCTAACTCAGGTGCAACAATGTCAATCAATGACTTTACAACGTTAACGGAAATTCCCCACAAATCATTTGTTTTCTTATTGTCGATTAATTTGAAGGCCTTAATAACGTCAGAGCAACTAACGTGACTGAATTTAAATTTTTGATTGCATTCAGGCACGCTATCCTCCAATAATGAGAGAGCGGCAGCTGGGGAAGAGTTCAATGATCTTGTAGTAGAAACAGGGATATCCGTAAAGAAGGCCTCAAAGGCTGAAGCAACCTCAGAGTCTGACGTTATAGATTTGTTATCCACAATAAGTTTAAACTCACTGGTTTTCTCTGTTGCTTTCCCTGTCTCTTCGTTAATTATCTTCCAGGTAGATTTTATTACATTGGAGCTGTTTTTTATTTTGGTCTGTATATATTTAGACTTGGCCACAATGCAATCCCTCTTAAAAGTTTTGGAAAACAATTGAACGTACTGCTTGAACTCATCACTAGTATTATATTGTCGCTCCGCATACAGTTCATATAATTTTTGCCTTTTTTATGTAATTCAATTGTTGCCCACTCGCTAAAGGCTTTTGCATCAGTAATTAAGACCGATTTACTAGTGAAAATATCATTAAATATTCTATGAAATGAATAAAAGAATAAGTTATACATTTCATTAGGACTTAAAATATCTGGTAGAAATGGAATGTCTTTAACTAGACCTGTTCTCATTTTCTTTATACGGTCCGACGTTACTGGTACAAAAGTTATTTTACGTTTAACAGACTTTTCTCTCAAACTTTCAAACTGAATTAATTGTCCCCAGTGATCTGAATCTAATTTACTAATAATGCTTTTACTAAGAGGATTTATATCTGTAAAAATATTATCTATACAAGTGGCGCTTATTGAAGTTATTCTTGTTGGTTCCATAAACATTTTGGATAAGTTGTAGGACATAAACAAATTTAATAACTTTACACTTAAAGGGCTACTTTCCAAAATATTGACATTAAAGTCACCGCATACAAGTAACTTTTTACTTGAATTTACTATTTTGAATAATACTTCATCCATTACCTTCTCAAAAAGTTCAAAATTGGACAATGGTGGTCTATAAACAGACACAACAATGAATTGCTCTAATTCAACTGCCGCTAGTTCAATCTAGGTGCACGAAGTGCGCCAGGCCAAGTTCCTCCGGCCTTGTCGCATGAGTGTGTTATTTACACGATCCATTTCGAGCTGTTTTGACCCCCCTCATAACTCTGGTTCGCGGGATAGTAATCCTACGAAATTTGAAATATAAGTTAAACTCGTGGATGTGATGATAAATTGAAAGTTTCAAATTTTCAAGTTGAACCGTTTCTGAGATACAGAGGTTTGAAAATCACATAAAACAAGACCTACTCACTGACTGATCAAAATTATGACGCACTTCCCGTGTATGTGGAATGTTGAAATTTGGTAAGAAGATGAGTCTTAGTGTGTATATGAAGGAAAAAATCGAAAAATGTCCAAAAGTTGCATCAGACATTGACCAATTCAAAGATATATAAAAATCTGTCTGTTCCCACATCACACAAAAAATACTGAACAAATTTTCATTTTGTTTTAATAAATGTATTTTACTTTATTCGAAGCTATATATGGTTCTTGTTTCATCGAAATCGGTGCACTATTTAGGGAGATGTGACTTTTTAAGTTTTCTAGCAAGGGGTCAATCTTACTGGTCTTGAGTTCTAATAAAAAGTAAAGTGTAGGTAAATAATAAAACGCCAAGAGGTATATTTTTTTATCGAAGTCGCGGGCGCGACTTCGTCAGCGTGGACTACACAAATTTCAAACCCCTATATCTGTATGCCTAAGCCCGTTCCTTCCAGTAGTTTGAGATTCGGCTTTGCCAATAAAACCAGAAGCGCGATTTTCTTAATAATTTTGATAAGCAATCTTGACCCAAGTCAGGAAATGGATGGGTGGCCGACTTTGGAGGTTTGGAGGAGACTTTGGTGTCCTGTTGATTCCGGCTACTAGGTATCACTAATATCTAATACTATTCATTAAACTTAATGAGAGTCAAATACTCAAAATCTTCTCTTAGTTAAGCCGTATGGTTCTAAGTTCTGAAACTGACCACTGAGTGGAAATACTCTGGAGTGGAGTTTCTGTTATCTGTGATTTTGACAGACAGACGAACAAAATAAAAATTCACCCAATTAGAACAGAGAAAGCGACTTTGTTTTATACTATGTATTGAAGATTAAACCACATCTAATCAGACCGTAAAATGTGATAGGGTTCTATTCCTAATTATACTGAAGCGTAAGAGAGAAAAAAGACTCGATTATAAGCCATCACAACTTCATTATACTTATTGCATTAACTTTGAAATACTTAGAAAAAAGGAGTGAGATCCAAACAAAAACATTTCATGTGAATAATAAGGCCAACTTCCTATCAAAAAGTTTCGGCCATTAAAAGTACTGATATCAAAAATTATGACCAAGTCCTTTGCTAGGCTCGATAAATGAAACCATACAGTTTTAGAAGGTATATTTTCTTCGATCACCCTCAAGCTGTCATACCATTCCTAATGATCCTGTTAAAATATTTTTAAATAATTTATGTCTTACTAATAACACTATAATATGAAGCTCATTTGGGACTGAGAATAGTTTTATTGTTTTCAACTTGGCAACATTTTTTAAATTAAACGGAGTAGTAAAAATTCAAAGGAGTACAAAAATGTTGTCAAGTTGAAAACAATAAAACTATTCTCAGTCCCAAATGAGCTTCATATTATAGTGTTATTAGTAAGACATAAATTATTTAAAAATATTTTAACAGGATCATTAGGAATGGTATGACAGCTTGAGGGTGATCGAAGAAGATATACCTTCTAAAACTGTATGGTTTCATTTATCGAGCCTAGCAAAGGACTTGGTCATAATTTTTGATATCAGTACTTTTAATGGCCGAAACTTTTTGATAGGAAGTTGGCCTTATTATTCACATGAAATGTTTTTGTTTGGATAGTAGATTAACACTAAGTCAATAAATCAAGAAAAGAAGAGATTAAAACTCAGCACTCCTCATACTATTAGTGAATGATTCTTCAGAACATTTCTTGAAAGAAATAAAATTTACATATTATGTGACCGAAAAGAATTTAGAGAATTTTTACGGAAGCTCATTTTCCATACATACGTATAATATTATCAGATGACGAATTTTCAAACAAACATTTAAGTACAAGTCGAGACATAGAAGTTATACGGTATTCCAACAAAGAGAAGTCGGGGATAAATTAGAGAATTCAGGCCGCCTAACAAAGCAAAGCAAAAGAAGAGATCCTAGTCAGAGCGGGCGATATGAATTTACGGCTACGGCGTTTAGTTATTGCAACGCCGAATTTTGGGAGGCGGTCAAAGGCGAAATTCACGGGAAATTTTAACGAAAATGAAAAATTTCCATCTAAAAACGCCGCCATAGCATTTATTATTTTCCCATTCATCATCAATCTTACCTGGAACTCTACTGAAAAAATTGGGGCCGGTTTTTTTTACCGCCAACTCGACAAATCTACTCGCTAATGTTGCTTGAAATTCATCAATAACCGTGCGTACCCTCATAAATTTGCGTTAGAACTGATGCGGTGTTATCCCTGCAGCCAAACAATATGTTGTTATGATTGATCGGAGGGCCCTGGGGCGTTTTACCTACTTCATTCAATCAGGTGCGCTAGAGAATCCATCTGCAAAAAGTGATGATGACTGATGCCCTCGAGATATTATACGATGTTCGCGATAATGTATGATATTTTCCGACCGAAAATCTTATGTCTGTTTTGTTTTTTAAACGACTTCAAAAAATGAGGTTCAAAAAATGAGGTTCAAAAACGGAGGTTCTCAATTCGTCGGAATCTTTTTATGTAAGTATGTTCCACGATTACTCAAAGACGTCTGGACCGGTTTGGAAAATTCTTCTTTTTTTTTGAGGGTGGTTTCATGGTCATCCTGGGAACTATACAGAATCCTGGAGAAATCGAGGGAACTCTTCAAATTTTGTGGTATATTGAAGTCGGTATAATTTTTCCTAAAATATAGCTTGTTTGATTAACTTTGTATTTGTGTTTTATTGACTTAAGGAAAATATCTTCTATATCTATACATATAATAAAATCGTAAAATTGCCGTATCTGTACATTGAAGATTTTTGCAAAATAATAACTGGGGGATGTTAGAACGTAAAAAAGCTATTTTTGAAGTTTTTGTCTGTTTGTCTGTTTGTCTGTTTATCTGTTTGTCTGTTTGTCTGTATGTTTGTGCGCGCATCACGTAAAAACTACGGAATGGATTGAAATGAAACTCGGCATGATTTAAGTTCATACTATGGAGTAACATATAGGATACTTTTTATCCCGAAATTCAGCACGGTTCCTTTGGGAGAGGGGATGAAAGGCAAAATGTGTACTTAGGTGTAATTCGTTAACGGGTGGTCCGATTTCATTCATTCTTTTTTTGTTAGAAAGTAGATACTTTAAAGTTTACTGGCTAATCTCTGAAAGGCTGGACCGATTTTGATGGAACTTTCACTGGCGGATGTTTATATTTTGATGTACCTAAACATCCGCCAGTGAACTTTTTACAGTTTTTAGCAAGGTATAAGCTCAAAAGAGCTTAGGAAAAACAAAATGATTCCCACGGGATTATTAAAATCAATATCCACGCGAACGAAGTCGCGGGTATCCGCTCGTTTTAAATAAATATTAAGGGAATTTCTTTTTTCAACAAATTACGGTCCTTGACAAGTGGCGATCGTTTACACTCAGTCTAAATAAATATCAAATTCAGTCGCAGTAATCTCGACTTTGTCAAGTATTGTTCTGTACTGTGGATTGCTTACTAATGAATATACTATTTGGGAAAATATTAAAAATAAATACATATTACATTTGAATAAAAAAAATACAATAAAAAACAAAAACGATATTTATAAAGCTTACTTTCAAATTGCATTTCAATTTCATGCATTATTTTTCATGTCTCCTCTACATAACTTTACGCTAATGAATGGAGCTAAACTAAATCCAAACAAAAACATTTCATGTGAATAATAAGGCCAACTTCCTATCAAAAAGTTTCGGCCATTAAAAGTACTGATATCAAAAATTATGACCAAGTCCTTTGCTAGGCTCGATAAATGAAACCATACAGTTTTAGAAGGTATATCTTCTTCGATCACCCTCAAGCTGTCATACCATTCCTAATGATCCTGTTAAAATATTTTTAAATAATTTATGTCTTAGTAATAACACTATAATATGAAGCTCATTTGGGACTGAGAATAGTTTTATTGTTTTCAACTTGACAACATTTTTGCACTCCTTTGAATTTGTTTAATTTAAAAAATGTTGCCAAGTTGAAAACAATAAAACTATTCTCAGTCCCAAGTGAGCTTCATATTATAGTGTTATTAGTAAGACATAAATTATTTAAAAATATTTTAACAGGATCATTAGGAATGGTATGACAGCTTGAGGGTGATCGAAGAAGATATACCTTCTAAAACTGTATGGTTTCATTTATCGAGCCTAGCAAAGGACTTGGTCATAATTTTTGATATCAGTACTTTTAATGGCCGAAACTTTTTGATAGGAAGTTGGCCTTATTATTCACATGAAATGTTTTTGTTTGGATCTCACTACTTTTTTCTAAGTATTTCAAAGTTAATGCAATAAGTATAATGAAGTCTTTTTTCTCTCTTACGCTTCAGTATAATTAGGAATAGAACCCTATCACATTTTACGGTCTGATTAGATGTGGTTTAATCTTCAATACATAGTATAAAACAAAGTCGCTTTCTCTGTTCTAATTGGGTGAATTTTTATTTTGTTCGTCTGTCTGTCAAAATCACAGATAACAGAAACTCCACTCCAGAGTATTTCCACTCAGTGGTCAGTTTCAGAACTTAGAACCATACGGCTTAACTAAGAGAAGATTTTGAGTATTTGACTCTCATTAAGTTTAATGAATAGTATTAGATATTAGTGATACCTAGTAGCCGGAATCAACAGGACACCAAAGTCTCCTCCAAACCTCCAAAGTCGGCCACCCATCCATTTCCTGACTTGGGTCAAGGTTGCTTATCAAAATTATTAAGAAAATCGCGCTTCTGGTTTTATTGGCAAAGACGAATCTCAAACTACTGGAAGGAACGGGCTTAGGCACACAGATAGCTATTAATGTGGCGTACGACATCCGCAAAGAAAGGATTTTTGAAAATTCAACCCCTTAGGGGGTAATATAGGGGTTTAAAATTTGTGTAGTCCACGCCGACGAAGTCGCGCCCGCGACTTCGATAAAAAATATACCTCTTGGCGTTTTATTATTTACCTACACTTTACTTTTTATTAGAACTCAAGACCAGTAAGATTGACCCCTTGCTAGAAAACTTAAAAAGTCACATCTCCCTAAATAGTGCACCGATTTCGATGAAACAAGAACCATATATAGCTTCGAATAAAGTAAAATACATTTATTAAAACAAAATGAAAATTTGTTCAGTATTTTTTGTGTGATGTGGGAACAGACAGATTTTTATATATCTTTGAATTGGTCAGTGTCTGATGCAACTTTTGGACATTTTTCGATTTTTGCCTTCATATACACACTAAGACTCATCTTCTTACCAAATTTCAACATTCCACATACACGGGAAGTGCGTCATAATTTTGATCAGTCAGTGAGTAGGTCTTGTTTTATGTGATTTTCAAACCTCTGTATCTCAGAAAAGGTTCAACTTGAAAATTTGAAACTTTCAATTTATCATCACATCCACGAGTTTAACTTATATTTCAAATTTCGTAGGATTACTATCCCGCGAACCAGAGTTATGAGGGGGGTCAAAACAGCTCGAAATGGATCGTGTAAATAACACACTCATGCGACAAGGCCGGAGGAACTTGGCCTGGCGCACTTCGTGCGCCTAGATTTCAGACAGACATCGTTCGCCCAAATAATATCCTAAATCTAATTAGACGACGAACTATGAATTAGATCGGATCGGATCATACCTCCGGTCCTCTTTGGCAGCTCCAACTTCACGGAGAATCAGACAAAGCTTAACTATGTAACTCCGCTGTGGGTTTAGCGTAATCCGTGTCGGTCCCGGCGCATCCCCGTCCCGCGTCCCGTCCGGTCTTATTAGTCTCCCAGCCTTTTAGGGTCAGACTACATGCAATCCGGTCGCATTCCGGTACCCTACCGGAATGTGACCGGATTATATCTTACCATAATGCAACCGGGTTGCGTGCTTGTGTGTGATTGACCTTAATGAATGGGCGGAAAAATCGTTGATTATTCTCAAATTTGGATGAAAGGATGATTGATTCTTCAACAACATATAAGTAAATTAGTTGATAGATTTCTGCAGCAAGTGGTAGTTGTAATTATGCGGGGATTTGGATTTTAGGATGACTATTGTACTGATTTAGTAGTGACTTCACTACTCTCTCCTCTACCTCACACTCTTTACACTCAAGAGTGTTAAGATGTTATACGAAAAAAATATTTTTATTTTTTTGAAGATGCGCGATACTTTGTGATTAATTAAAGAACTCGTACGAGTTGATACGAACCCGTTATTATTTGATAAGAATAAGGCATATCATGACTAGACGAAAAGCTCTAACCTCTGAAACGTGATTCATCGTGTAAGATCCAAATAAAATAATTATGTGTCACGGAACCGGGACTACGTGTAATCCGAGCCTTATTCGATCCTTTAATAGTGATAAAATTATCGTTGAGCCGGACTTCCCGAGGCGGTCGGATAGTTTCTCACAAACAGCGGGCTCGTACAAAGTTCTGTATTTAAAGTACGTATTGGACTTTGTAAAGGTGAGTCCAGACTCTGCAATATGCGGTTTTGATATAATTTATCTTTTCTTGAAATAACATATCCATATATTAGTGTAACCTTTTTTTTACAATTCAGGTAGATATACCTACGTCAAGTAAGGCTCATTATTCCTTTTAAGACTTCGTAATTTTGTAAGATATTTAAATTCCGTTTTTTTACTGATCGTCATTTATTTAATCGAGCGGGTTTGGCTTTTGAACTAAAACTATAGTTGTTTAGTAGGATTTGACAACTTTGAGCTACTTGGGTTTCTTAAGGTGGTACGTTTTCCATACTAATTTATTATTACCATTTAAGAACGAATGGATTATATATTTACACTGAAATTACATCGCACAGCCTTAATTTAATGTTTAATTTGCGGAAAATTTTATTTACATAAAGAAAACATTACATAAACAGCTAAAGGTGAAGTAAAGCCATCTTGGTCAGCTAGGCAAATCAGCGTATAATAGATGGCTATTATAATAATTAAGCTGTCTATGTAATGTTTTCTTTATATAAATATAATTTCGCGCAAATTAAAAATTATATTAAGGCTGTGCGATGTAATTTCAGTGTAAATATATAATCCATTCGCTCTTGAATGGTAACATGAAGTTAGTATGGAAAACGTAACACCTTAATACTGTATCGTATGTATGTGCGTAAGATATTTTCTAAAGCTTGTCATTTCGTATTTACGAGTATGTTGCGTCATTTTGTATAGCGAAGTTTATTTTTGTAGAAACTAAATAAACCAACAATTTCTCTACAAACTCACGTTGAATAAGATCTCGCGGGACAAACAGCTTGCACGGGCGTACCGACTATAGTGTTCGAGTATATTATTATCATCAAAAAATATTACTCGACTGTATTGTATCATAATAATAATATATTGGCTCAATATTATTTATTTAAGGAAAATGTTTAGAATTTCGTTTATTTCCATTGAATAAGTAAAAATCATTGCTTATTTTTAAGCCCTGACGCAAAAACGACGGGGTGTTATAAGTTTGACATGTCTGTGTGTGTGTGTCTGTCTGGTCCCCTGTAGCGCTCAAACGGGTGAACCGATTTGAATGCGGTTTTTTTGTTTGGAAGGTGAATTAGTCGAGAGTTTTGTTAGCTATGTTTAATGAAAATCTATCCAAGATGGCCGCCGCTATAAAATGGCGGATTACATAATATTATTTCACAACTCCCTTAATATGGGTATCAAATGCAAAGAATAGCACTATGCAAATCCAAGATGGCCGTCGCCACAAAATGACGAATGTCGGGGGTTTTTATATTTAAATTTATACTTGTTGATAATAATATTAAAAACTACTACTTTGGAGACAATACGCTCGAGCAACCCGAAATACGTATTAATTTTTGAGCACTTGTAAATTTTTTTTACATGAAATCTGACTTAAACTATAGGATTTATTAGTTTCTAGACTGTATTAAAAAGTTTCGTTTACTTTGAATAGTTAATGTTAAAATAACTATGAAACTTTCTTTGTAGGAGTGCGTGAAATCGTTCGAAGGAAAACGTTTATAAAAAGTTCGCTTCTTTTCTCTTTTTAACCCCCGACGCAAAAACGACGGAGTGTTATAAGAATGTCGGGGGTTTTTTAAATTTTTAATTTATACTTGTCAACAACAGTGTGCACAGCGCATTAAAAACTTCTATACTAATAATATTTAAGTAATTCTAAACTTTAAACACGTCTCGTATTACTTTCCCTTCAGTTAAAAGTACCCTTGGACTTAGGAGTTGGTAAATATTACAAAAGGCGAAGTTTGAACGATTAATGATCGTTCAAACTATAGTCTTATTTGCTATTGTGAATATTTAAGAATATACAGCCTTCATTATGTTGTAATCACGAGAGGCAACAAAACTTCAATTCAATACGTTAACAAGTATAAATTAAAAATTTAAAAAAACCCCGACATTCGCCATTTTGTGGCAGTGGCCATCTTGGATTTGCATAGTGTTATTCTACTAGTCAAGCCCTTTCATTTGATACCCATATTAAGGGAGTTGTGAAAAATTGTGTAATCCGCCATTTTGTAGCGGCGGCCATCTTGGATCGATTTTCATCAAACATAGCTAACAACACTCTCGACTAAATCACCTTTCAAACAAAAAAAAAACCGCATTCAAATCGGTCCACCCGTTTGTGCGCCACAGGGGAACAGACAGACATACACACACACACATACACACACACACACACACACACACACAGACACGTCAAACTTATAACACCCCGCCGTTTTTGCTTCAGGGATTAATAAAAGAAAACGTAATATTATTACGGAAAGAAGCGATAATACGTATAGATCTGTCTTTGTGAGTTATTAAATCATTACGCTTGTATGAAGTGTCGGGGCCCTAACATAGCATGCGTTTACTGATTGAAACTGACGTAAATAACACTTGAAAATTGTATATAGCTGTCTATAAAGGCCAACGTAGACATGACAGCTAACATTTTACCCTGACCTCGGCTGTCAATTACGTCAAGTGGGCGGTGTTTATTTATTCATGGCAAGATTCATGGTGATTGCAGGGAAGGGCAATATTGATGTGTTTTATTAGAGCTAGTTAACAAGAAGGAAGCTATTGATTTTTAAACGTCTTCCAAAAGTAATTAGGACATTCTTAATTCAGTTCTTTTTGCCGATTTGCGGTTTTTTTTTAATCGATAGAAAATTTCTGGTTCTAACTTGTGAATACTAATGCTGCACTCATAATAGAGAAAATTTAGGCAATGTCGATTGTTGGGTATATCGGAGAAATGAGCTCGCTACTATTTTTAAAAACGGCAGAATCGCTGACCTCATGTGGGTCACCGATTCTGCTATCACTATCCATACTTTCGATTCATACATTCGATATCCATACATTCGATTAGCTTTTGCTTTTGCAAAAGCTAATCGAATAAGAAACCAAAGTTAAATTAATATTTTAAAATCATCGCCAAATCTACAATAAGGATTTGTCACTAAATAATTATTATTGATCACCCTCAAATAAAACAAAAGAAACACCACGTGCTAGTTTTTGAAAGTAAGGTTATAATTATTACAAAGGACAACAACAGCAAGAAAACTAAATAGGAATTCGTTAACACATCTTTAACTTTAAAACCACAAACGTTATTCGTAATTTAGTAACACTAGACTAATTCTAAGTTTATAAATGAAGCCTAGCTAAAACCTAGGTTTCTATTTTTGGTACCGAAATTGACAAGGGTTTCCCCTTATAAACCTTCGCTGGCGAGCGTTGAAAAATTAATGATTGAAAATCGCCATCTTGGACGCGACCATGCCGCCAACGCGCCCCGCTCGCGCGCTTTATGACATCACAGCTACTTCGCTCTTATTGGTCGGACGGCATTGTCTCGTTTTGATGGTAACAAATAATTTAAGTACTAACTTATTAATAAACAAGCTAATAAAGGTTTAAACACACTCAAATAACTTCTTAAATCATAATAATATTTTAAACATAAATTTCCAGCAATTTGGACAGCAAATTCATAACGTAAAAATAAATAGGAAACTAACAAGTACTTACATCAAGAACTCGTCATTTTAAATTACATTAACTGTTTGTTCACTATTTTAACACAGTATCATTGACAATAATCAAAGCATAACTAAAACCTAATAGGTTTATAATAAAAATAAGGAATTATGGTACAAAGGTTAAAGCCCGCCAAAGCCTCCGCGGCGACACGGCCATACTGCGTGCGATGCGTGCTCTGCAGCGCTTTGCTTTTCCAGGTTCAAATCTGTAGACAAAGAATTTTTGCTCTTTTAGGCTAGGTACTTCCACAGTAAACCTAAACCCACAGATTCTTATTGATTTCATTTTTATATGCAAAACTTTTACTTTGTAAGATTTTCTTAAACTAAGAAAACCATTGTTATTGAATACCAATAGAATTGAAACAGGGGTGACAGTTAGACTTAAAAGATTTAGGTTTTAAATTTTTGCATATCATCAACACTGCTCGCTCCACGCAATAGCAGAGTAGTTAAAACACATGCTATGTAATTGTTCATTCCACATGACAATAGTTGAATAAATAAATTACTTGCACATATCACATGACAATAGTCGAGTAAATAAATGATTTTTATGTGTAACTGCTCATTCCACATAACAACAGTTAAATAATAAGTTAATTTCATATTTATAATGTGTAACTGCTCATTCCGCATGACAACAGTTAAATTAATAAGTTAATTCAATATTTATAATCTGTAACTGCTCATTCCGCATGACAACAGTTAAATTAATAAGTTAATTCAATATTTATAATGTGTAACTGCTCATTCCGCATGACAACAGTTAAGTCAGTAAGTTATTTTCATTTGTATAACTGGTCATTCCACATGAAAACAGTTATTATTATTATTATTATTATTTTTTTTTTTTTTTTTTTGTTAACACACAAGACACTGCTCATAATTTTCATATGAATACAGTTATATGTGTGTTAAGGGTAGGATATGAGGGGGCCAGGTCCACGAAGAAGGCTCTAAAAGAAGGAAAAATGGATGGGAAGCTGGGAAGGTCGATGCTGTGCTCCTGAGCGGTCCTGAGCGCCGTGGTACACAGGGGACTTTTATTCTTTTCGGATAGGATTAACTATTGAACGGCTCCACACGTCAATAGTTATTTTAAATAAGTTGGTCGTTGATCGGCTCCACACGTCAACGTACATCTTTTGTTATATTAAATAGGTTGGTCGTTGATCGGCTCCACACGTCAACGTACATCTTTTGTATTATTATCATTGGTCAAAGTCAAAGTCATTAAGTCAAAGTCAAAGTCACAAATTAGAAGTAAGTTATTATTATTATTATTTTTTTTTGTCATGTGCTATGTGTTGTAATTATTATTATTATTATTAATAGTGAAAAATACCTCACCGGGTGTAACTATGAATCACTTGAGGCAGCCACGGGCATCACCACGGGCTGCGAGGCCGCAGTGACCCCAGAAGGTCCGGGCTGCTGATCATCTTGAGGCGACACGGCCGCCTGAAGGGTTGCGCCTGGCTGTGGGGCGCGTCGTAGTTGGTCGTGGGCGACTTTGCGAGGCCGCCCATGGTGACCGATGACTTTTTTCACCAAGTACCGGTCCTTGTCCAAAACTCTGTGAACTTCATAAGGTTCGCTAAATCTAAGATCTAGCGATGTCTGGTTTCTAGGATTATTTTTAATCAAAACGAAGTCCCCTCGTTGAAAATGATGAATTTTTGCCCGCCCTCTATCGAACCTCGCTTTGTCTTTAGTGGACGCCTCGGTCATCCTCCGCTGTACGTGGGCTTGCAACGCTTCAATATCAACAGAGACGTTCTCAAAGTTGACCAGGTTCAGGAGTTCCGGTGGTACACAGTTTTGACGACGCGTAAGCAGTGTAAGTGGAGCTGTACCAGTGGTTCTATGTACTGTGCAGTTAAAGGCCAATTGTAGACTTTCTAAAGCAGTATGCCACTCCAGAGTCTCATAATTTTTAATCATTATTAAAGCGTTCTTTAGTGTAGCCATTACTCGCTCCACTTGGCCATTAGCTCTGCTCACCCCGGGAGCTATAACATGAAGTTCAACACCAAACCTTTCGCAGTAATTCTTGTATTCCCCAAGAAACTCTCTTCCACCATCCACGATGATCTGTCTAGGGGCTCCAAATAGGTGAATGACTTGCTTTAAGGCTGCCAGGGTACTGTGTTGACTTTTATCATTAGTATAACGTAATAGTACATACTTTGTATATGCGTCGATGGTCACGATGACGTACTCCTGGTCTTCAGGAGTGCCAAGCTTTCCAGTGATGTCCATGTGGATGACTTCAAATGCGACTGTTGGTTTCGGGATCGGATGCAATGTTACCTGTGTGGCTCCTTAAGTTTGTTTTGATGATCTACACACCACGCAGTTATCCACAAATTCCCGAACTACAGAGTTCATCTTATCGAAATGATAAGTCTCTTTAATTTTGTGGAGAGTCTTCTCCCAGCCTGGATGCTTGAGAGCAGTATGGTAAGTATTAATTAGGCTCCATTGGAAAGACTTTGGCACAACTATCAATTTTTGGATCCCCAAGATTGGGTCCTCCTTTTTGTACTTAAGAACATTACCCTCGAGTAAATATCCCTGCACATTCTCTCCATTGTGAAGAGAATCTATAATAGAACGAAGCTGGGCATCGCGGCGCTGTTCAATGTTAATCCACTCGATGTTTCTTGTTACAACATTGACAGTCATGATTTCAGGATTTCTACTAAAGAAGTCTGCATGCTGCATACGCTCGCCCTTCCTGTATTCTATGTCAAACTCGAAGTTCTGAAGATATGCCCACCATCTATGTATGCGGGGTAGCAGGTCTTGTTTATGCTTTGAAGCCTTCAGTGCATTGCAGTCAGTTATCACCGTGAACTTACGCCCATACAAAAAGTGCCGGAAGTGCTTAATCGCACGCACAACTGCTAGCGTTTCAAGCTCGTAGGAGTGATATCTGCTTTCAGCGTCCGTGGTACGCATGCTAAAGTAAGCAACGACATGCTGACGACCATTGATAACCTGGATTAGTATGGCTCCGAAGCCGAGACTGCTGGCATCGGTGTACAATTCAATCGGCTCACCTTCTTGAAATATTGTGAGAACTGGTGCGGAGGTGAGGTGATGGATCACCTTTTGACGCGCTTCTTCATGAGTGTGACTCCATTGCCACTTGGCACCCTTCTTAGTCAAATTATATAGAGGAATCATTATTCGTGCGAAGTCCGGAATAAATCTTCTGAAATATCCGGCTAGTCCGTTAAGTTGACGAACTTGCTTAACCGTAGTTGGAACCGGGGCTTTTAATAGGGCTTCAACCTTTTTGGGACTGGGACGAACTTTTCCAGATTCTATTACATTACCAAGGTACTCAATTGATCGTTTAAAGAAAAGACATTTATCGATGTTAATTGAGAACCCGGAATCGCGTAAGGATATTAAAATTCTCTCTAAATATAAAAGGCCCTGCGAAAAATCACGACACTTACTTATAACATCGTCAATATAAACCTGCGCTACGCCATCATGATGATCATTATTAGCACTCCCAGGATTTAAAAGAGGCCCTAATGCACGATTTATGCATCTCTGATACACAGCTGGTGCATTGCAGAGGCCGAAAGGCATTGTGAGGTATTCGTATAACCCGTCTGGGGTAACAAAGGCAGTTTTCTCAATAGAAGAAGCCGAAATTGGGATTTGGTGGAAACCCGATGCCATATCAAGCGTTGTGAAGTATTTTCCCCCCGCTAGTTGGTTAATCTGATCCCCGATCAAAGGAAGAGGGTAATGATCGCGGATTGTATTTGCATTTAATTCGCGATAATCTACGCACATGCGATCGTTTCCGTCTTTCTTTTTTACTAAAATGATCGGACTAGAATATGGGGATTTACTTTCCCGAACAATGTTATTTTCGATTAATTCATTAACAATCCCCTTGACCTTTTCTCGCTCAACTGGACTCAACCGATAAGGCCTTCGCTCGACATACTTATCCGGGTTTTTCAATCGGATCTCTAATTCTCCGGTATTCACGCGAGATTTAGCAAAACCACGAGTAAAAAGATGTGCGAAATTATTTAGCAAGCTTAATAATTGATTAATCTCAGATTGGTCAGTAAGGTCATGATTTAGGTTTTCAAAAATTGGACTATTGTTTCTCAACTGCATAACGCGACGATGAGGTATTAAAGTCGCGCTGTTTTGAGTAACGATTACACTTAATCCGGTTTCAAACAACAAATTTGCACCAATAAGTACATCAGACGTCATGTCTACATCAGCCAAAACATGGAATAGAATCTCAACGTTAACGTTATCAATAACACAGATCGCAGTTAAAGTGCTCATTGAAATAACCGGAAATGAACCTATCCCTTGTAAACAATTAACTACATCATTCCTACGTCCCGGTAATTTCTTAGCAATTGATTCGCGCATTAAAGAACATTCAGCTCCGCTGTCAAACACAGTATTTAAAATTACATCTCCAATTCTAATCTTCATGGTATTTAAGTTTGACTTATTTTTAAAAACGGAGTTAACGTTTGAGTTGATTTGTCTTTCGCGACGAAAACATGTCTCGAAAGAGTGCCCTGGCCTTGAGCAGAATGAACAGAATTTATTATTATTGCTAGTTGGTTTAGCTGATGAAGCTGATGACGCTGGCGTTGCCACCGATTTGGTGTCATTGGAATTATTTAACGCGGCTTTAAAGCGACATTTATCCGTTAAATGACCCGGCTTTTTACAAAATTCGCAATAAGAGTTATTTCGATTGTCTAAAGAAAATTTCAGACGCTTATTTGGGGGCTGGTTTGAACTATTTTGCAAACTAGGGCGTTTGGCACGAATAGAAGAAGCAACAGAAATTAGTTCAGGCACTGAAGTAGCACGTGCATTCATTAAATCAATTCTTAAGTGTTCATCACTTACTGTTCCGATGACTGCTTCGACGGCATCGCTGTTGTCAAGCTTGTCCTTGGTGATGCGCCGCCATAAAAGCCACGAACGCGTTAGGAACTCCGCTATATCTTTGGAAGAATTATAAACATGCTCTCTAAACCTGATTATATCTCTGGAGTAACGGGCTTCAGGCTCGAACGTGGTGATGATGATTTGACGTAGTTCCTCCCAGGTAGACGTAGTAACTAGCCAGTTGTCCGCCCAAATCTTAGCACGACCTTTGAGTAAACTAGTTACTTTCATACGAACGTCGTAGTCACTGAGCTGATAATTAATTTTAGCTGTGGAAATATGATCACACCACTCACGTACTCCTACGTTACCGTCCGGGTCGTAAGAGGGTAGGAAGACATCCGTTATCTTCACTTTGTCACCTGGCTGACGCAGCAGTCGCTCGCTCATGCTCTGCATCATGGTCACCATGTGTGTGAAGAACTCGGGCGGAACGGCGCCCGTATGCAGCGGCTGCGGCGGCTGGACAGCAGGGCTATTCGTGTGCTGGCTGATCTGCGCTGGTACACTGCGGCGAGGCGCGCTCGTGGGTGGCGCCTCTGGTTCCACATCGATGGGGCCAGGATCTGAAACACACTGAGCGGCAGAAAGGGATCGCTGGAGCGATCCCACTTCTGATATCGGAGAAATGAGCTCGCTACTATTTTTAAAAACGGCAGAATCGCTGACCTCATGTGGGTCACCGATTCTGCTATCACTATCCATACTTTCGATTCATACATTCGATATCCATACATTCGATTAGCTTTTGCTTTTGCAAAAGCTAATCGAATAAGAAACCAAAGTTAAATTAATATTTTAAAATCATCGCCAAATCTACAATAAGGATTTGTCACTAAATAATTATTATTGATCACCCTCAAATAAAACAAAAGAAACACCACGTGCTAGTTTTTGAAAGTAAGGTTATAATTATTACAAAGGACAACAACAGCAAGAAAACTAAATAGGAATTCGTTAACACATCTTTAACTTTAAAACCACAAACGTTATTCGTAATTTAGTAACACTAGACTAATTCTAAGTTTATAAATGAAGCCTAGCTAAAACCTAGGTTTCTATTTTTGGTACCGAAATTGACAAGGGTTTCCCCTTATAAACCTTCGCTGGCGAGCGTTGAAAAATTAATGATTGAAAATCGCCATCTTGGACGCGACCATGCCGCCAACGCGCCCCGCTCGCGCGCTTTATGACATCACAGCTACTTCGCTCTTATTGGTCGGACGGCATTGTCTCGTTTTGATGGTAACAAATAATTTAAGTACTAACTTATTAATAAACAAGCTAATAAAGGTTTAAACACACTCAAATAACTTCTTAAATCATAATAATATTTTAAACATAAATTTCCAGCAATTTGGACAGCAAATTCATAACGTAAAAATAAATAGGAAACTAACAAGTACTTACATCAAGAACTCGTCATTTTAAATTACATTAACTGTTTGTTCACTATTTTAACACAGTATCATTGACAATAATCAAAGCATAACTAAAACCTAATAGGTTTATAATAAAAATAAGGAATTATGGTACAAAGGTTAAAGCCCGCCAAAGCCTCCGCGGCGACAGGTATAATTTTTAACCCCCGACGCAAAAACGACGGGGTGTTATAAAGTTTGATGTGTCTGTGTGTGTGTATGTGTGTGTGTGTTCCCCTGCCTGTTCCCCTGTGGCGCTCAAACGGGTGGACCGATTTGAATGCGGTTTTTTTTTGTTTGAAAGGTGATTTAGTCGAGAGTGTTGTTAGCTATGTTTGATGAAAATCGGTCCAAGAATGTTACAAAATGGTGGATTACATATTTTTTCACAACTCTACTTATCTATTGACTAGTAGAATAGCACTATTGCAAATCCAAGATGGCCGCCGCCACTAAATGGCGAGTGTCGGGGGTTTTTTTTAAATTAATTTATACTTGTTATCTCTGCTTTTGGTAGCGTAGATGCAAACCCGTAATGGCATTTTTTTTTTTTTGAGTAATCGACTATGTTCATTAATATTTTTTTACCATAAGTTTGATAATTTGGCTGCTTTTGGAAGTATCCTTTTTACATTTCTTACGTCTCCTTAGTTTTTTATATTAATTGTTGAAATTATAATTCCTTAGATATTAAATACTTTGACATACTACGTAGCGGAATTTTTTTTAAAGAAAGGTCTGGGAGGCTTTAGCCGTGGCTAGTTACCAACCTACCGACTAAACCGTGCTGCCAAGCGATTTAGCGTTCCGGTACGATGTCACGTAGAATACGGTCAGTGGTATGGGTTTAAAAAAATCTACCATACCTCTTCCAAGTTAGCCCGCTTCCACCTTAAACTGCATCGTCACTTACCATCAGGTGAGATCGCAGTCAAGGGCTAACTTGTAGATGAATAAAAAAATGGATCATCATGATCAACCCATTACCGGCTCACTACAGAGCACGGGTCTCCTCTCAGAGTGAGAAGGGTTTTGGCCATAGTCTACCACGCTGGCCAAGCGGATTGGCAGACTTCACACACTTTTGAGAACGTTATGGAGAACTCTCAGGCATGCAGGTTTCCTCACGATGTTTTCCTTCACCGTTAAAGCAAGTGATATTTAAATACTTAAAACGCACATAACTCCGAAAAATTAGAGGTGCGTGCCCGGAATCGAACCCACGACCTCCGAATAGAAGTCGGTCGTCCTAACCACTAGGCTATCACAGCTTTAAAAAAAAATGGATAGAGCAATACAACCCTTGCCACCAAAATTATTTGAACACAAATGATTACCTACAGGCTATAAATATCATCTACCGAAATACGCTGTACACAGAGTTACTTCCGAACAAAAAGTTTGAATATCACCCCAAGGACTCAACAATAGGAAGAAACAAAGGTCTAACAAGGAACGGTCCACCAGGGGGCACGTGCTCGGACGTGTTCCATAACATTGTTCGCTAATATCAGAACTGGCGGTCATTAAATTCAGATTTATACCCGGCCGGGATATCTCTCCCGTGCGACCGCGCTAATGACCGGCTAAACTGTGATAATTTCACGCTGGAGTTAGTGCTCGCTTGTAATGAGACAGAGCATGGCGCCGGTCTGGTTTAGCCATATATTAGTTTAGCTATTCCAATAAATATACTAAGCGTGGCTCGGCCGCTAATCCAAAATTTTAATACAAATTTTAAACTACGAGGGTTCCAAACGCGCCCTGGTCTGAGAAGAGCCCACAACAAACTCAGCCGGGTTTATTTTTTTTTATTATCACCATCTTACAATATGGTATAATAGCCATAAAAATGATTTGAACTGTTGGCTTTTAGAGCAATCTATGTCCATGGATTTTTGTCATTAAAAAAATCTTTTAAGCTATAGTAAGACTTTTCAATTAATTTGCGTTTAATAAAACCTTTGAACTTTTGAGAGACATATCCAAAATGTTCTCTGGCAACATATTATAAAAAAGTACTGAATTACCAACAAATGATTTTCCAACTTTTCGCAGCCTAGTAGTGGGCAACACTTGAAGTTTATCTTTATTTCTAAGATTAATGTTATGACAGTCACTTTTTTCTTAAATTTATCGATATTTTTGTGCACATATCGATACCTCTGAGCTCAAAGGGCGTAAAGCACATTACGACACAAAGGGCTTTACACCCTTTGAGCCCAGAGGTATCGATATATTAAATTTTCAAGAATATATTGGTTATAAACTGTCATAATTTTAACTTCCTTAAACTTATACTTCCGTAATCATTAGATAGTTACGAGTACGAGTAATAGGGTACAAGTACGAGTAACCCAAGAGGGGATTTTTGGTCAATCAATCAATCTTTTTCAATGGTATCTATCAGTAATTGGATAGTCCTTAAGAATCGTCAAAGGTTTGTCCGGTAGACGTAACGAATCTGTTACTGTTTCAATACCTTGCCCCTGATAAGAACAACTCGCACGTAATTCAGTTTCTGTTTCAAAAAAAAATCAGTAATTAAAAATATAAATTTCAAGGTTTTGTAGCTGTAAAAATAGCAGTCTTATGCATGATTATTTAAAGTAGCTGTTCCTGTCTGTACGTGTACAATAAAATTCTTAATCGGATCTTCCTTAAAACTAAGTAATAATTTTTAGTTCTGCGGAGATATTTAACGGTGGACCATATACTGGGTATTGCGCAACGTCAAAATGGCTAAAAAATAAAAGCACTGGAGTAGAACTTGTGACATCGGGAGACAGATTAAAAAAAATTGCTACACGTTCAAAGTTACATCCACTCTCACCGAACCAAGCCGAGCCGTTTCAAAAACTTTACCATCCGGCTCAGTTGAACCATATTTTTCTTTTCATCCTTTTTGTTTCGCTGTATTTGTAGCGATCATCCCTGTTACGAGTTTTTATCCGGGCAAATCCGGATAAATGGATCATCAGAATCTTTAATAAACATAAAAATTCATCGGAACAGGGCTTTTCGCGCCGACCATGATAAATCGTGAATTATTTATCTTTGAATCGTAGCGTTTGTAAATTACTTTTAGTCATTGTTAATACCGTGAATGACCTGTTCAGGGCCCATTGTTTATACGGTTTTTTGATGCTCAAGTTTATTTAAAAAAAAATGTTTGTTTGTAAAGTCGGTTTACGGACGATAATTTAACTTGATAACGTCATAGGAAAACAGAGAGAGATAGATCGCACATCGTCACAAGAACGCTTAGGCCGATCGTGCCTCTCTATTGCTTGTTCCGCGCTCTCGCTTGCACGCTTGGTTCAGGCGGAACGTGACACTTTTTCGTGCGTGCAGCCGGCGTTCATCGATTTGTAAGACGTTATCACTTCAAGCGAAAATTATAAAATAGTAAAGAGCTTTTCATATTATTATAAAATAAAAAAATATCAAATTATTCAGTCTTATTCTACTTATTTATTCAATTAAAATGCATTAAAAACTTATCATAATTTGTATATTTATACAAGACATTATAATCAAAAGTCAAACTATTGAACTAACTTTTTGTTTGTACAATTATTATACACGGGTATTTTCTTTTACCGTCAATTGATTTACATACATACAATGTGTTTATCTATTTATATTAGAAACTCAATTAAAATAATAATTAGTTTAATAAATAATTTATCTTTTTTGTTATATTATAAAAAAACATTATAAAGATACAGTATTGTGCAAGAATATTACACAAATAAACAATAAATTTATAGTTACATAAGATGTAATATAGCATAGTTAATTTATGTGTTAGCAAGAATATTACACAAATAAACAATAAATTTATAGTTACATAAGATGTAATATAACATAGTTAATTTATGTGTTAGATGTCACAATGATATTTCATAAAATAGAAGTGTTAAAAACTAAGTTATATTACATATTCCAGACTCTAGAATACTGGTGAGTATTGCAATTGTAGCTTTATGCATAAGTTCGTAATAAAAACTATAGGGAAAATTATAATAGGTATTATGGTAAAGTCAACATAATTATAACACATTGTTATTAAGGACACTTTAGGTTATAGATCAACCTAATAATACTAAATCACACGACGATCGTCTTACACACGATGACGCTAGGATATTATTCTAACGTATCTATTATGTAAATATAATAGGTACGTATTTAGAGATAAGTAAACAATATACGACAAGACTTATTGTCTTCTGAATCCGTCGTTTCAAACCTATTGAAACGATGGATCGAATGTATCTCACGGAGATTCGGTAAGGTCTCTGCCCCCGCCTGTCGTGACGATCCGTCATTTCGGATCGACGAAACGACGGATCGACAGTATACCTGAGAAGCCTGGCGGTGGAGTATGCGTGTGTAGCTTGTTTTTGTGTTACAGGGGGCGCGGGAAGGCGGCGCGCATAGGCGGACAAAGGTAGCGTTTTGTTGTGCGTGCCCTAGGCTGTACTGTTATCACTGTCTGTCAAATAGCGCGCTAAGTGAGAGCGTTCCACGTCGAATCTACAGGAGCCTTGCTTGTTTTTGATTCCTAACTCGATGTTTATGTTTTTTTTTTTTTGTAAAAGGTTGTTTCACCACGTAGATTTTGAACGCTTATGGTTGTCACTGAATAAAATTCTCGTTTCCTAGCATAGCATAGCTGCTAAAATTTAGTGTTGTTCGACACTGAAACGTTGTTTATTAAAATAAAATAGTGTGGTTTCCTAGATAGAGCATTTTTGACACCGTTTTGCGCGCCACAAAACGCTCTATCGTCCCTATGAAACCAGAGTTTACGGCACACCGTTCACACTAGTGAAGTGACGTTGGTTTGTGACAGTCTGAGACTTATAGTCGACGCATGTGGGGAAAGCAGGCATCCTCCGTGACTCATACGTCTCTCGCGCTTCTGTCTTGTCACATAATATAACTAAATAGGCTAAACTTGATTGAAGTTTAGTAATATTATGATTTACCCCAAATTAGCAATGTTAATTTTACAAAAAAAAAATATGCAATACATTTTATATAACATAATTTTGATTCGTATTGCTCCACAAGAAAGACTGGTTTTATGAAGATGAATGAATTGTAACGCAATTGTTTCAAAATAAATTGCGAAGCGAAAATTATATATAGGTAGATTGTTATGGTAATAATATGGCATTAATGTAATTCGTTTAACGACCTAACGCTTTGCGTAGACGGCTGTTCTTTTTATGATAATGGACAGAGATGGATTCAATTTAAACGACATTAATAAAATTAATTATGCGCGCCAAAGCCTTAACAGGCTACTTGGAGTAAAAGTTTGTGGTGAAATTTGCCATTTCCAATTTCTGTTGTTTTTTTGATTTTCACTGTATTCCTTTTATTGTTTTTCTTTCAATTAATATTTATGTACATAATATAAATGTACGACTAACTTTGGTTTCGGTGTATGATAACAGCGTTTCAATTTATAATTGTCTGTTAATATCTTCAGTAAAAACTTCATATTATGTAGTGATTGACACATTAAGTGAAAAAATTGGAATGCTGTTTTCGTCCACTTTGGTACCGAATGTATACGTTTTAGTTGTTATATAAGTAATTATATTATAAGTATTATAACAAAAATAGAGCACTCGCTATGGTCTCGCGTAGATTCGACAATTTTAAAAAAAGCAACGCTCATTCTGCACTTAGTTATCGTCGTGCTGTAAGAAATATTTTATTTTCGTATTCTTTTCGAGACGTAATTAGTTTATTATTGTTATTTTGTCGTTGGTTTGTTCAAATGGCATTGATTTATGTATAAAGGTCCAATGCTAAGAAGCCCGAAAATGTCGCTAGATTAGATAGATGTTTGAGGTGAAACTGAAACGTGTTGCGCTTGAATCGGACAGACGAACGCTCTATGATCGTTTAAAAAAACTAGCTCCGAACTAATCTGAGTTTAGATTCGAGGTTTCCGTAGAACGTTGTGGTAAAATTAATGCCTAAGTACGCCCCTGCCCACTTCCCTTAGAGACATTTTCATTTGTATTTCACCTACGGAACCCTCTGCGTTTGATAATGAGTCACCATTTTAGTGTAATGTGCTAATTATGTGTTGGTCTGGATTTGGATTTTGTTCGTTGTTTCATTTTGACTAAAACTGTGTGTTATGTGTTTTATAGACGCTGTGGTTGTTTTTTGTGTCATGATAACGGTAAAACGCGGGCTCGCGTGCCGGGGCGGCGGTAAGGGCAAAAATACTAACGCAAGGTGCTGGCAAGGCGGTGCCTTGAGACATTCTTAAAGTATTAATTAAATCATTCGATTTTTTTAGTACCTACTCCAAATTCGAATGTCGTCTACTAAGACTACTAAGACTACTAAGACGAGTTTTCATATCTCGACAACGTCGATACATTTCGAGTATCGAAAAACTACAACTTCAGAATAAAATGGACTGAATTTTTCCAAGGTAATACACGAAGTATGTTTATACAGCTAGCGCCCCAAGCGGAAACCTTGAAAACTAAAAATCTGTAGCACTGATAAAAATACAACCTTTTAGTCTATTATACTCTGATGTTATAGTGATTAGATACTCGAAATCTATCAAGATAGACGAGATCTGCTAACCCGTACTAAGTTAAAGAAACGCGTGACGCGTCCAATTAAATGTTTCAAAAAAGCACAAAAAAACCAACAAGACGTCTTTTTGCGTAAACAAAAAATGTTCGCTAGTTTGCATTGTTGAATGGCAAACCAATATTTCTAGTCCGCTTGGAATGGCATTCGTAATATTCCAGTTAACGGTTTTTTTTATTTTGCAAAAATTCTCTCTTGGATCATGGAAACAAAAAGAAAAATAACACATAACACCGATTGCCAACGCCTTTTAAAAATATGTTTGATTTCGAAGTCATGAAAAATTCATTGTTTACTCCACAAAAACGGTAAAAAATGTCATGCTACAAAAATGGGCACTAAAAATAATTCAACAAAAATGTAATATGTAAACACTCTAAAATTAGTTATTATACAGTTTTTGTTAAAAACATACCTACTTAGTCATGACGTCATCAAAAATAATACATAAGAATATTATTGCTATAATGATCACTTTCTGTAGCATGATTACCTAAATCTAATCTCATAATAATTAATACTGTACCTTCACTGTAACTTTACCCTGACGTGGTAACAAACTTTATACAAATAAAATATGACGCACAGAAAGGGAACATTCTAGCACAACTATCAACTATAAAGCCACTTGTAATCGATGGTAATGGTTGACGCTCATGACTCCTAAGTAACAGCCGTCACTCGCGCGGTCCCACCCGTCACCGCCGCACAGCAGTCGACATGTCCCCTGGGGTACCAATTGGCACGTTTCATACATCCGCCGCTCCACGCACCGCCGCTGGGCTTTTGTGGCGTGGCTCAGTGTTCAGACCCTGTGGGCAAAATCAATTTAAGCACACGCTAAGTAACCGTCAGATTTTGAATAAGAAAAATCTAGAACATCGTCCCAAATTTCGTTTCAAGAGTTCAAAGCTGAAAGATGATCACATGGGTTTTTGCTTTGCCTAAACTACCTTCCAGAGTTTTCACGCTGTCCGGAAACGATAGGACGTGACGGTAATGCAGTAACGTGAGATCGAATGTATCGGTGGCGGCAAAACCGTCCATCGCGGTGCCGGACATTGTAAAAACACGTTAAAACATCCACCTTTTATCAAGCAAGCATCTCTTCAAAAATTTTTATGAGATCTCCGACCAAATCGTAAGAGCAAGGTTCAGAAATACTTTATGCAGTTTAGCACTGTACGTACCTCGCTGTATGAATGCTGAATAGCATTATGCTATTTCGCATTCAGCTTTCCGCATGTTTTTGTGATCATTGCTAAATTTTCAAAGTGCAATTTTTGCAGTTTCCATCCAACTTCTATTTTCCGTTAGTAGAGTAAATACAAAGGTTATTTGTATTTTTTTTGTGCAGTCACCTAAGTAATTCTCAAGTAAAAGCCATTCTTGTACAATTCAATCTTGACTCTTAATTAGCGTGTGCAGAAAATAGATTTTGTCTTGGCCCCAGAGCCTCAAGTCTACGTTTTCTAGTACACAAACGTGTCACGGGTGTTGCGATCTTTTGTATGTGGTTGTCAAATCACGAGGATTGGCCGTTCATACAAAAGAGAGATTCTTGGTCCGTACACTCCGTAGCAAGGACTGCCGGTGAAGGGGTTTTACTGGTGCTATTTGTCCCAATATTTATGTTTAAACGAACGTCAATGGATGCATTATACCTACGTATCATCGAAGGCCAACGAACGTTAGATGTGAATGTCGCTTTATTGATACTAGTTGCTCCTATGTGTACGGACCATTACGCCAACTCACGTTTTGTTTACAAGAAACTTTGCACTAAACTATTATTTACACAGAACCATGGAGTGTCCAAGGCACGTGGTCGAACCGTGATCTATCAATTTAATCGAGAATTGTATAATCTTTGCGCTACACTGGTCAATGAACTGACCTTTGTGAACGGAGTTTATTATGGTATACTTAAATTTAATCATTTTTATTGAAAAACTTTAAAAGATGAGCATCATACCGAAAACACCAATGAAAGGTTTAGTTTGAAATTTTTAGAAGCATTTTTATGGTGTTTTAATGATGCGACATCGAAAGCGGTATCAATAATGAACCTAAAAGTTATTTAATTTTATTAGTGATTCGACCAATTCCACCTTTGATTAGTAAAGCTAAGTTTGTTTGTTGATAGATTCACGCCCTAACACGTCCTTGGTACTGCACTGTTGTGTGTTGGATACTCCCTAAAGGTTTCTCAGTGTGCGCATACTGTCGGCTAACGTTGCTCTCTCCTCGCAGATCGGAAGCTGTTCGTTGGCATGCTCAGCAAACAACAGACGGAGGAGGATGTACGCCAGTTGTTCACACCGTTCGGCACAATAGAAGAGTGTTCGATACTTCGTGGTCCGGACGGCGCGAGTAAAGGTAAGCGCTTAGTTTGATAATGGTAACGATAAGCCCCTAATAATATGTCATTTATTTCAGGCATTTGAACACCCATCACAATTAATTTAATAATAATATAGAATAATAAGATAGTATACATGAGTTAGTTTGGTGATGTAGTACTAGCTGAATTCACCTATGCTCTATCGAAGTCTGACAGGGCCATTTGATAATTTTGGTAGATAATGATGGTATAAAATAGACTATTAAACTATTTGCTTACTGTGTGATATGAATTTTTGTAATAGCCAGAATTAAAAAAGCAAAAAAAAACTAAGAAACAAAAATCCGACGTTTGGTGCCTAATTGAGATTAATGCTCGCTTGATGTTTGAGGTTGTTAGGTTATGCATATTAAGTGCGCGTTGAAAATTAATATGCGTAAGTGTCTATCTCTATATGCAAAGCAATTGGGAATAAGAATTTGAAAGGGAATGGGTTTTTGTTAACTTCACTTAACCTTGTAGGTACTGGAGCTCGCAAAATTTGCAGGTCCCAATTTACTTTGACGAAAAATTGAAAGCGCATCTAATAAAGACGGTAAGGTCAATATAAGTACGCGTATCATGACAGAGGCGCGGAATCAGTGAAATATACGTAATTTGAGTGCCGAGAGCTTTATTTGATGTTAAATAAATCTGTAAACGAGACAACGTTTTCAGCAGCCATTCATCTTTTATCGACGAAAATTGTTTAAAGGTCTTATTTGTAATGTCCCTTATTTGTCTGTCGTACATTAATTTTAAAGATGCCTATGATTTTTGTCAATGGAAACCGAAATAAAATTTCTTCTGAAGAAACTGCAAAAAAATATACGCCTCTTTGAGCATTTACACATCTTTTACTGATAAAAATACTTATCTCAAAATATTATTTCGGCTAATTTTTTTATACAATTTTAATTGTTACTAGATGATGCCCACGGCTTCGCCCGTGTGGATTTAGGTTTTTAAAAATCCCTTGGGAACTTTTGATTTTCCAGAACAAAAAGTAGCTTATTTGTTAAGTAACCCGTCCCCAAAACGGAAAAATCCCACGGGATCCCCACGATTTCAGAATGCAATTCCTTACAGCATCAGGGTTGAGGAGTTGGATATGTACCTACTCGAGTTCATTCAACGATAAAGTCTTTAATTGGTACCGCAATATCAATTTAAATAACCGAAAGTTTCTAAATCCCATTAGTTTTGGGGATCAGGTCCTCTACAGCATCAGGATTGAGGAGTTGGAATCCAAATTTTTTATACAACAGGGTTGCAAAGGTTTTCTATCGATTAAAAAAAGAATTACTAAAATCGGTTCAGAAATCTCGGAGATATCGGTGTACATAGGTAGAAAAACACAACTCCTCCTTTTTTGAAAGTCGGTTAAAAAAGTAGCCTATGTTACTCCCTGGTTAATTCTCTACTTGTATGTGAAAGTCCCGTCAAAATCGGTTCAGCCGTTCCGAAGATTAGCCCGTTCAAACAGACAGACAGACAGACAGACAGACAGACAGACAGACAGACAGACAGACAGACAGACAGACAGACAGACAGACAGACAGACAGACAGACAGACAGACAGACAGACAGACAGACAGACAGACAAAAATTTTAAAAACGTGTGATTCGGTTATGGTACAGTTCAAATAACCGTATGAGCTTAATATGAGGTAGTTATTTCGAAATTACAGACAGACACTTCAATTTTATTTATTAGTATAGATATTAATTACTAGAGAATGCCCGCGGCTTCGCCCGCGTTAGTTTCGGTTTTTCACAAATCCCGAGGGAATCGTGGATTTCCGGTTGGCACTAAATACCAAAATTTCAGGTTTGTAACTCATTTCGTCTGCGAGCTAGAGACCTGTGACCGGCGGACAGACGGACAGACAGACAGACAGACAGCCGAGTGACATTAATAGGGCTCCGTTTTTTACCCTTCGGGTACGGAACCCTAAAAACTTCAGCACAACGAACACTCACGAAACTTACTCCGCTATCGAGTTTCATATCCGAACATAATACGCGGACGATGTTATATTTTCCGCACGAACATTGTACGTTGAGGAGAAATATTCGCACGTCCGGGAAGCAATCAGACGTAAGAAGTTGATACGATAAATTCCACTCCCGCACCAATTCTGTTGTCCTTGTACGTACGGGAGCTCGCGAAAATTGAAAACCCAATTTGCTCTGACACAAAATGGAAAGCGCGCCTAATAAAGACGGTAAGGTCAATATAAGAACGCGTATCATGACAGAAGCGCGGATTCAGCGAAGCGTGCGTAATTTGAATTTGCCGTAGGCTTTATTTTATTTTATTGCCATATAATAAAACTGTAAATTGGAATACCGGTGCAAAATTATATTTTTGATAAACTTCAATTTCTGTAGTAAATATATTGTTAAATATATGTTATACATACCACGATAATATTTTACCGTAGTGTATGTGAACTTTCAGTGTTCAGTATTTTCGAGATTAGCGCTTCCAACCAGGCAGACGTGGCGGACTAATAATATTACTATATCCTATGTAGACTGTAGGTACATTTTACTTACACAGAGAGTCGAATCGATACAATCTTGTATCCGTCGATGTTTATCAGTGTAAAACTACGGGGCTACGTCAATTTGTAGCGATGGCTCTTATCGGCTACGAAGTATCGTAGCGAGATCTACATGATTTACGAAACAAATGACTATGATAACTATATATTTAAAATTTTAAAATTTTGACAAATCAATAGAACTCTGTTTTTATCGTATTTATCTAGTATTAACTGATGCCCGCGACTTCGTCCGCTTGGTTATTGAATTTTTTGAAAAATTCCGTTGAAATTTTTTGATCTTACTAGATTCCAAGATCAGTTCAGAGTTTGAACCGTGAAAGGTATAAACTAACACAATTTTACATATATAATACAACTGGTAAGTCTGTTCAAGAAGTCTGTAGCGCCACTTTGTACTTAAGCGAATTTAACACAGCACGACATATTTAGGACATCACGCCAAGATGATCTAAGTAAAAAAAAAATCTAAGTAAAATCTACGACTACGATAGTCCTAGATTTTACCTAGATTTTTTAAACAGAGTTTTACCTAACTCAAGCAGCAATATTTACTTTTGTTAATGTATTCTATCGTAGTGACACATCATTTTTTCGTCAGTGTATGTATAAATTGCACATGGAGGACCACAAATGTTTTCAGATAATATTTGTCGCGCATTTACCTATATATAGGTAAATGCGCGACAAAAAGCTGTGATAGCCTAGTGGTTAGGACGACCGACTTCTAATCGGAGGTCGTGGGTTCGATCCCGGGCACGCACCTCTAACTTTTCTGAGTTATGTGCGTTTTAAGTATTTAAATATCACTTGCTTTAACGGTGAAGGAAAACATCGTGAGGAAACCTGCATGCCTGAGAGTTCTCCATAACGTTCTCAAAGGTGTGTGAAGTCTGCCAATCCGCTTGGCCAGCGTGGTAGACTATGGCCAAAACCCTTCTCACTCTGAAAGGAGACCCGTGCTCTGTAGTGAGCCGGTAATGGGTTGATCATGATGATGATGATGATGATATAATAATAATCATAAGGTCAGTCCACTTAGTCTATGACTACAGGCGTAGAAAAAACAATTTATCATGTCGCAATAACTCCAACCTCAAATGTTTCACGATATGTTAAGAAGTCACATTAAATTCGGCTGTTACCAACAGTTACCTAACTTGAGTAGCGCACGAAATGTTTACTACTAATTCAAATTGAAACATTAAGGATATCTGAACTACATGGATGATAAAGTAGGTATATAGTATATTTATTGATTATCAGTACAATATATGATATATGTATATAATATTGTTAGGGGGCCGTTATCGAAAACGAAGACAGTATGGTTAGTCTCAGTTTGCATACCTCAACAACTAAATACTACATATCAATGTATTTTATGTCAATGTGTGTGTTAGAATAGCGTGTGTAATGATAGATAATGGGTAAATAATAAATAATTGGTGGATACATATACCACAAAAAAACGCGAAAAAGCCGTGTTGTGACATCACAACTGTCAAGGCCCAAGATAATGTGGACGCGTATTACAATAATAAGTTGGAAGGGGTGCATCCCTATACCACAGCCGCAACCACGTAATACGTCATAGCGACAGGCCGTCTCGGCGTTACGCAACTTTAATTTCATTTTGTTCTCGCTTGAATTTCGCCGGATTTTAATTGAGTTTGCGCTCGTAAACTCGGAGTAAAGCGGCGCGGTTTGTTAGTTGCCTAAACGGTGCCTTTATGTGCACTTAGAGTAAGGACACAATAGAGACTTTTTGTCTGGAAACTTTGTGTCCTTTCAGAGGTCACATACACACTTGCCCTTAACAAGCTAACTTGACACAGAATCGTGCCTCGAGCATAGTTTTTATTGCCTTACAAAACTCTATACAAGCCTCGTCACCTTATTTTACGTCAGTAAAATACATTACATATATTAAATATTTCTTAACGTGTAGGCATTAAAGGAACAGCACCAATATAGCATACTCTGATTAGGTAACGACCGTATGATAACATTGTTATTTCTGTAAAGTTTATTATTTTAAACGAGACAAGTAAAACAAGAACGGACTGCTATCCATGTGAGGCTTGACTTTTCATCATAACATAATATTTTAATATGCCATGACCTAATAATATGTGCAGTTTCATGTTAGCAGAGTAGCGGACTTTTGGAATACTGGACAACTAAGGAATTAAAATTGACATGAAATTGTCACACACATAAATACCCAAATCAAAACGTTAACAAAATTTTTAACGTTAACAACGTTAACTACGTCATGTTGTTTGTGAAATAGGATATTATTTTTATATGAATATACTAGAAATAATGGCAACTTTTCGTCGAGCGGCATGTCGCTAATGTGATGTGGAGCTTGTCACGCCCACTCCGTCATTATTGGACGATAAAGTTATTAACATCGTTACTGATGAGGACCAGATGTGGGACCAAATTGTTAATTCTCTTTAATTACACGGCGCCACGGCACGATAAACTCATTTTTATGAGGCCCCCTCAACGTTATCGCTGTCGACGTTTTAATTATAAATTAAGTGGGATTTCAGGCTCGCGTTTCAGTCTTTGATACTCGAAGTTGCGAAAAAGTAAACGTTCTCCGGCTACTTTGCGATCGTGCCTACGAGAGTCCTCGTGCAAACTTTCCCGTTTAATCCACGTTTAATTACAATTTTCCGAGGTGTGCCTTTAATTTTTTTAATGATTAAAAATCTCTTCTTTTACAGACAGTTTTAGACAAAAACTTTTCTAATTTAATTTCATAGTTCTAGTACAACAACGCTGAAAAGTCGTTAAAAATAAACCGGTCAAGTGCGAGGTACGGAACCCTAAGAAAAACATGAAAAAAATTAAGTATACGTATATTTTATAGTTAACTAGACTTTATTACACATTCTTAGTTCTCTTGATGTCACCTAATTTTACTGAAATTTTTTCGTCTTAAGCAAAAGAAACACATAGCTATGTCTTGGAATTTTGAGATATAATTTGTATGTTTGGAATCAGGAAAAAAGTCGCATCTGGTTTTCGCGAATTACACTTAGTCTAAAAGTTTTTAACACCTTTTAATGTAGTTGTAAGCTCTAAAAATTTGCATCGACAATGTGTTTCAGTATTCAAAAAGACACATAAGTAGTAATTATGTAGCAGTAATCAAGTAAAATTGTAAGAGTATTTTTTTAATCTTTATACTTATGTGTATTTTTATGCGGTTTGTGTTTTGGTTAAAAGCACCCATTGTGGCAGAATTATCGTTATTTTCTAAGTTCAAATTGTTTGCTCAGCCCTTAAACTTTTAAACGAACACAATATTTTGACAATTTCAACAAATTTAGGAGTGGGCGATGGTTTCGACTCTACGTTGAAAAAGCAATCTCTCGAACTGGAAAGCCTTTTTTAAGTGTAAAACACAACATTACTCGAGATGCAACTATCCTTAACGCCGCACTTTGTACCCACCTAGATTTCCCAGCGAACCTCTTACGAGTCTAAAACATTAATCCCCGTATATCAGCGGCGAACATAACTCGCCGTGAATTGCGCCACAAAGTACCCGCGTATTTTACCTTTACAATTAAACCGGAACGGAATCACTTTCGCCGAGTTACAGAACCCGGTAACGGTCAATAAAAGTCTCTTTAATCTGCTATTTCTGGCGTTATCACCACGCCTCACCGCGGCTACGCTGCGGTCGTGTTCTTGGCGGATATCGACTTATGTCGAAATTTAGGTTAACACCGTTAAAAAATTGAATTTTTTTTTGTTCTTCGGTACATTTAATTTTTTTTAATTTAAATTGGGTATTAAAAGATACAATACAAATACGAGTAGGTATTTTTTTTTTACTTTTGGAATAGTTTTGTCACTGAGTTTTGTTTTATTATTTAATTTATAATATTCTTTTCTAGATGGTCGATTGTCTTAGTATTGTAGGTATCACTCGTTATTACAGTCATAATTGTGGTGGTTGGCTGAATTTTTATTAATTTTGCTGCATCAATTCATTTTAGACAATAGCGAGAGAGGTGTCGGCCAATCAGAGGTGAATGCGGTCGTCACACTGCAGCTGTCATTTTTAGACGATCAACCATGGTCTCACCTTAGCCAAGAACTAACTTGTAGGAAAAAAATAATGTCATAAATTCTTGGTCGCTCTACTTTCGAAGCATACCATTATCATCAGCTATTTCCGAGGGTAGACAATACGTCAGGCGAGCTCGTGAGTCGTCGCTAAGTGTGAAGTAAATTGGTGATATTTTACGACTTAGCCGTTACCGGAGGCTGTAAAGAGAGCTAGTTTGCGGCAATTTTACGATGGTTATACTCGTGTGCCGTGACCTGCACCCTTATTACGGTCCGACGGAACGACAACAAGGAGTAACGTGGATGGATGTTGCCTTAGATTTTTGGCGGATGTTGTTTTTAAAAATAAAACTCACCCAAGAATTACAAAAGCCGGCGGTGGCGGCGGGATGCTCTAGCCGGGAGGTCAGAATTGAAATAACAAAATTACGCAATCTGAATTTAGTTTGGGCGAACTTTGGGCGAAAGTTGTCGAACTCCGGCGCGGCGGTAAAGGTGCGTTTCCGTTGAAGCAGAGCGTAGCAAAGACGTGTTCAACAGACCATCAGTTGGGTTATATGAAGTTTGCAAATTGGAACAACACTGATCGTTGTATCGAAACACAATCACTTCAAACGAAAGCCTCAATCGAGGATAATCATCTTCGATCGGCTTCAAAGATCTTTCTACTTTGTTACGTTGAAATTAATCGCTATCCGATTGATACTAGTTTATTTAGTTTGTTTTAATCTGGCTTAGCTTTACTGATAAAAAGTTGAAAATATCGCTCCACTGCTCACCCCTTCCAGGTTATCGCAATACGCATCTCTGAGCACTCGTTCCAAAAACAAAATGGTATCCTAATGTTGTATTGTTGCTTTATGAACCCGTATCTGCTAATGTCAGTCATACACGAAGAGCTGGTGAATAATTTACGTAAATTAACGTTTTTTAAAAAGTCCACAAAAATGTAAAATTAAGTCCATTCTAAGATTCTTAGTTACAATGAAAAACAAAATTATTTTGGAACACCACTAGCACAGCGTTAGCAACTAAAACTTTAGTATTTTATACAGTGTTTTCTTTTTATAACCAGCTATATATTATGATTTAAGAACACATAGAGAACCAACAAACATTCATTATTATTTATAGAATAACCTTATTGGTTATATAAAAATTAATGTTTGTATATATAGATTATAATATATGTATATGTATTGGTATATAAACAAAAAAAAAATAACTTATGTTATACAAAATAATTATATAATTAGCTCAAAATTTGAGCTAATTATATAGTTAATTTGTATACCTAACATAAGTAATTTTTTTTTTACCGACTTAACTATACATTTTTTTTAAGCAAATAATATGTAAAGCCCAAATTAGATGGTGCCCCGATCATCGTTCATTTTTGCGATGATGCACGATACGATATTTGCTATGGCACAGTGCTTGTGAACGATGTACGGTCGGCGTTTAGACGGTTCATTTTAGAAGACTCATCGATGAAGCCTCGAAAATGAAATCAAAAATCCCAAAAAATGAACCGTCTAATATGAACTTAATTGTGTCGGGCATGGAATAATACCAATTGTATCATAATAAAAATAAAGCAAGCAAACATGTCTCTTGCTCTCACACTTTTGTGCAAAAACTCCGCGATCCGGAACTCAGATACGAAGCGACATAATCGCTGGAAGGGAACACCCACATTTATTATTGTCCTTTGTTGGGAAAATGAATGCGGAACGAGGTTGCGGGGAAATGTGTCCTTTCTACTACACACAGATATATTTTCATGAAGGATGGATTGTTTATTTGATTTATTTATATTGACAAAATTATGAATTATTAATTCTTTATTTGGAAATGTTTTAGACAACAAATATTTACTAAATACTGAAACCTTACAATAGCTTTAAAAACTGTTCCCCCCGAAACCCGAACAAAATCCCCACGAAAACTAACCCACGACGAAAACTATGATCTTCAGTCACCAAGGGATTTTGGACGAGCAGACATTTCGAAGCTTCCGATAAAATGGTAGTGTATCTAATCACTGAAGCTTTCCCAATTGAAAAAAAGGCTTTCTACAGAGCCTCGTCATCGTTATCAATCGATAGACGTCCACTGCTGGACATAGACAATAAAATATTGCCGTGCCATAAAAATAAGAAGCACAAAAGTATCAAAATATACTTAAAAATACAGGATTATTAAAAAAGTTGGTTTTCTGTAAACTCGGTTTACGGACGTTAATTTTACGTGATAACGTCGTAAGTAAACAATGCTTCTCTATCACTTGTTCCACGCTCTTGCTTGCACGCTTGGCTAGGCGGAACGTGACAATGAGTCGTGTTTTTACGTGCGTGCCGCCAGCGTTCATCCATTTATAAGACGTTATCACTTAAAAAATCTCAATACTCATATAGAAGAAAAGGAACAATAAATCTGTGATTTTCTTGTAACATCTACGGACACAGAGTCATCCTCGTCACCCATTACCCGGTTACCCGGTTACCCGTTACCCGGTTCCCGTTGCCGGCAATTCCGCAACTGTCAGTTCCGCCCGCCAGCGTCGCGTCACGACGCCGCCGCTCGCCGCAACTCAACCGCACCGGCGTTCCGTGACATATAATTACACTGTCACGTTGAAAAGGCCTAGCTTGCGGTTTGTATGTTGATCCTACTTTACCATAAATTGTGTTCTCGTATTATATTAAAGCAACCCGACAGATAGAGGTCTATTGCTGGACTTAGGTGTCGTGCGAGAATTGCCACAGAATGCGATCTTGTACCGCTTGATAAATATCCACTGCTGGACTTAAGTGTCGCGCAAAAGTCGGAAACGCGATCTCGTACCGCTTGTGTCGGCGGCTCTCAATTTCGTTCCTCTAGTAAGGACTCTTACAATGGCACACGCGGCTACCAGTAACTCCATTCTCTTAGTAGGGAGTCTTCCAACCCCACATTTCCCGGTGCAGTGTCGCTATTCGAGCACTTTGGGACCCCAATCTCTATCTGTTTTTCAAACTACGAGTATGCCCTGCCTATTGCCACTTCAGCTTCGCGACTCTAAAAGCTACGTTGGTAACTCTGGTTCTCATATAGATCTCTTCATTTCTGATTTGATCCTGCAAAGAATATGTTCTTTTCTGCGAAATTCACTCAGTAATAATTGGACCTGCATGAACAATTTTATCGAAATTGGCCATCAAAAATTAAACTTAACTGTTGGGTTAGAAGGAACAACTGTTACTCACCCATTGTTCTACGGAGAAATTGAAGTGAACAATCATCTGTTAGGTTTATTTTGAATTTCGTTTATAATTTATTTATACGGCTTTTGGGTGCCAGGATTATCCAGCAACATCACCGGTAACACATCGCGGCCTTGTAACGTCAACGCTCGCCATAACTCAGCCGCCGGTTTTCCGTGACATATAATTACAATTTCACATCAAATACGCCTCGGCTAATGTTGAAAGGTAGAGTTGTAACATGTTATTGTATAATACTAAGTACTAATGATAAATAATCATTATATTAATTGCTATTTTATTTCAAACTTCAGTCAAATTAACTAAATGCCCTGAGTGTAAGTTATCATTTAAGAAACGTAACATTAGAGTTGTGTTAATCTGCGAAATTCATTGGGTTTGATGACATGATATCCTATTTCTATATAGAAAGTGTAGGTCATCCGCCGATTTCTGCCACAGTCATGTGTATACTACTAAAGATAAATATAATCATTATATTAATTGCTATTTTATTTCAAACTTCAGTCAAATTAACTAAATGCCCTGAGTGTAAGTTATCATTTAAGAAACGTAACATTAGAGTTGTGTTAATCTGCGAAATTCATTGGGTTTGATGACATGATATCCTATTTCTATATAGAAAGTGTAGGTCATCCGCCGATTTCTGCCACAGTCATGTGTATACTACTAAAGATAAATATAATCATTATATTAATTGCTATTTTATTTCAAACTTCAGTCAAATTAACTAAATGCCCTGAGTGTAAGTTATCATTTAAGAAACGTAACATTAGAGTTGTGTTAATCTGCGAAATTCATTGGGTTTGATGACATGATATCCTATTTCTATATAGAAAGTGTAGGTCATCCGCCGATTTCTGCCACAGTCATGTCTTCATTTTATCGTGTAAATAAACATGGTACGCACAGTTTGCGACATCATAGTGAACGTGACGTGATTGTGTATGTATGTGGGTGTAGATTTTGATACATTTGCAGCTCAGATTATCTTTGTAGTAGTTTTGCTCTCTATGTCTATGGTAATGGAAACAACAAAACATGACGTTTGCGTCAATCAAAGGCTTTGATACGACGATATTAAATGACAAAATCGTAACGTTCATTACAATGTTAGATAAACTCATGATAACTTGAAAAGTTATAATACCATGTATATAGAGGCATTTAAATTCAAAAATTAATTTACTTTATTTCATACTTAATATATCTCACGCAAAACATTCATACGAATACTGCAAAAAAGGTCGTCAAAATGACAAAGACAGATGAACTGTTAAAGGGTCATCAGGGTGTATGAAAATAAAACACGACAGAAAATATGTTTCATTTTTGATCCAATAATATGAAACACAACTTGTTGAATGTCGAACGGTCTCTAAATAAGTCGCTCGCGTGTTTCTGTTTACGTCATCACACGCGGCGTGACGTGGCAAAAAGCGTGGTCGGTTAGTATGGAGCGATAAATGATAATATGTATAATATGTAGGCTTTCAGAGAGCAATGAAGAGAGTTATGCTTGAAGTTTTTCTACGCGATCAAATGAGCAGATCCGTAGAAGAACCAGTGTCACAAACATAGCTCAACGGGTTGCGAAACTGAAGTGGTAATGAACGTGGCACATAGTTCGAAGAGCCGATAGACGTTGGGGTCCCAAGGTGCTTGAATAGCGACCTCGAACCTGAAAGCGCAGTGTTGGCAGACCCCCCACAGAAAAGTCCCAGGGAGCCGCTGGATGCCAGCACAACAAAGACGTGTGGAAGTCCCTACAAGAGGCCTATGACTGTGGACGTCTATTGGTTGAAAACGATGACGATGATAATACAAGGAAATCAATAATTTCTCTCTCCTCTTTTACTTTTGCTGTTGTTTCAGTTCATTTACAATATGGTTTAACTATTTTAATTTTCTGCGAATTTCTCGCTGTGAAGGCCGAAGCGTCGCTTATACTTCTGGATATAACCATGGGCGCCGGCAGAAATAATTTCCAGGTGGTGCAGATTTTAGTTTTCTTACGATGTTCGCCGTATTATGATTGTTAATAAAAAACTGAAATTTTAGTCGGAAATGAAAATCGAAATCTGAAGCCCGGTTTATTTTATGTTCGAGACATTTACAAAATGATTTCCAACAGACGGCTTTTTATTTCAATAATAATTCCTGTTGATCCCGAGATTCCCAAAGGGTGCAAGTGCACCACCTGGCACCCCCCTGCCGGCGCCCATGGATATAACACTACCTGGTTGCGCAACAAGCTCGCAATTTTTTGAATATGCACTGTGCATGACAACGCAATCTATTGTCCAATCACAAGCCGTAGGCTCAAGCACATATCATAAGAATAGAATAGAATAGAAAAGTTTTTTATTCAAATAAACTTTTACAAGTACTTTTGAATAGTCAATTGAATCTACCACTGGTCCGGAATGCCATTCCAACCGAGAAGAACCAGCAAGAAACCCGGCGGTTGCTCTTTTCCAAATTTACAATATCAATATAACAATTAATGTTAAGTACATGATTGAATTGCCGTCTCGCGCATTGCCGGAACGAGTCAAATCCACGCCTTTTTATCATTTATATAATCTTCAATTTTATTCAGATAAACTTTCACAAGCGCTTACGAATCGACAAATGAATCTACCACTGGTTCGGGATGGTGCTTACAATTCTACACATGTGAAGAAGGGCAGACAAAAGTAGCCCCATTTCCGACGGTGGCACCCGTTCACGAGCATGACGCATGATCCAGCCATTGCTTCGCTCAACCATATTCGATAAGCAGCTGCACAAGACCGCCAAGACAAGAGTCCCAAAGCACTGGAATGGAGACCTCGCTCATTTTGGTCAAATGTGTTACTAAAATGTACGGTTAACCAAATCTACGAGTAACATAAATCGCTATTTCAATGTTTTTGATATGTCGTATCAACATAACTTGTTGAACGTAGAACGGTTTATAAATAAGGCGTTGGCGTGTTTTGTTTACGTCATTACAAGCGAGGTGACCTAGCAAAAACTGCGGTCCGTTAGTGTTTGGTCGGTCAATACGTTAGGTCCCTCACGTAGGTAAATCTTTCAGATAAATATGGCGTGAAATTTATTCAAATTCGATTTAATAACCGTTTATTACAAGTCCACAAATTTTTACCACACGCAGGGGTCAGTTTCAGTTGTAATAGGTATAGCCAGCCAGTTGTAGTAGGTATTCTTACTTTACTTACTACTATTATCTAACACAATAAATTATTTATTTTAATAAATGGAACCCCATACAAAAATACTCGAAAAAATTTATTTTTTTAGCTCTGGGTATTTGAACTTTAAAATTCACACGTTTCAAATTCGATTATATAGTACACATTCCTTAATAAAGTAAAAAATAATAATAAAAATTAGGATTCCGTACCCAGAAAGTGTAGCGAATTTTTGGTCAGTCAAGTAGGTACGCAACACTATGCGTGCGTCCTACTCAAACTTGGCCATTTTTAGAGTTCCGTACCCAAAGGGTAAAAACGGAGCCCTATTAATATCACTCGGCTATCTGTCTGTCCGTCTGTCTGTCTGTCCGTCCGCCGGTCGCAGTCTCTAGCTTGCAGACGAAATGAGTTACAAACCTGAAATTTTGGTATTCGGTGAATAACGTTGACTCAAAATGAAATATTGAATTAGAAATTGAGTTAAATTATTTTTCAGGATACTAATACTTCTCCACATACATGAAAAAGGAGCCAGAAAAAAAATTTTTTTCTTACCCTAGCTTGTAGGGTATCGTTGTTTAGAGCTCATTGAGTAGAGTAAGAAATTATATATTTTTTAATTTTTTACTTAAAAAATAAGGAAATGGGGGACCATCAAAGTTGTCAGTTTTAGACCATTTTTGTGACGGGAGCTATCTCAAAAACTAAACTAGTTAGGAATATGATATTTCAGTATATTATGTACCATAATATGCTCTATTTAAACAACAAATACTGAAAACAACGATTCATAAAATAGTTTATAAGCTGTGATCAAAACAAACGAACATTTTTTTGGGTTTTTCTTTCACGGTTTGTTGCGATGTCTCGCTCGGAAATTAAATATTTCTTAGACCCAAAATATTATATTGTTCATAATTATGTACGGAACCCTAAAAGAGCGAGGCTCGACTCGCACTTGGCTGATTTTATTTTTTTCTTATTATTTCAGTAATTGTTAAACACCATGCATGAAACAAATATGACGAAAATGATTATGCTATCATACAATTTGTCAGGCCATAGATAAGAAGTAACAGATCGGCTGTCAAGATAGCACTCAAGGTAATAACACCAACTCATCGCCATAATCGAGACCTGTGGACGCGGTAATGACGGGCTTAATTGGGCACTTAATAGAAAAAGCCACGGTAAGGCTGGCCACATATTGGCGAGTGTAAACGTCCATTTTAAATAATGATAACTTTTTTATATTCTTTAATAGTAAGATTTTCCATTTTTTTACATATTGTAGGCTTACAATATGTAAAAAAAAACCTTGTCTGATCCGGAAGCGGCATATGAATAACGCAATAATATTACCAACAAAAAATAAAAAATCTTACTATTAATGAATATAAAAAAGTTATTATAATTTTAAAATGGACGTTTTTAGAACCAATATTACTCTAGTTTCCTAAAAATTTTCTAGAGAATTATAAGATGTAACTATTCGTTTAGAGTACTCTGTTGTAATTATTTCTATCACTAGCTATCTAGCTTTTACCGACAACTTCATCCGCGTGGAGCCAGGCAAATAACATGTCGATCCGCAGCTCTGTTGAGACAGGATTGAAGAACAAACCAACAGACAAACACACTTTCTCGTTCATGTTATTATAACCCCCGGCACGTAAGTCGAGCGGTGACCTTCAAGTGCGCACAGCGTCGTACGAGTGAGCGGGACACAATACGATTGGAGAGCCAATCAGCGCTTACGAGGGATCCGCGAGATCTAATCAGTGCTTACGAATGATCCCCACGCCCTCCCCGCGACCCCCTCACACCCCGAAATACGTCATTTTCGACTTCTGCGCATTGAAGGTCACCGCTCGACTTATTCGCCGTGACTTGTAGTACGGATTATTTCCGTTCCGTGTCACGCTCGCTACACCTCGGTTACGTCCCGATAGGCCTGTCACGGCGTCATTTCACGTCGTCACTGTCGCCGCTAATGAACGCTGTCATTTCGCACCCTTCGGTTATATAGGTTATATAAGTCTGAGCCGTAATCAAACCGAGCTCACCTTGGCCTTTTATTTATGTTAATCATTAAATGTTATGGTAATGAATCCATACAACCTCACTAAATATTACAACCTCGTAAGGCATTTATTATTTCCATTCTGTTGAAAAACGACTTTTTGTGATACGACCTCAATACAGTCTTTTGTTGTTTGTTCAGTTGGTGACTTGTTCAGACCTACTTTCGAGTTAGACTGAGACTAATAATTTGAAGTCAGTACAAAAATTATTATCAGTCTCGTTTTAACTCGACAGTATTTTTAGATAGTCTGAGCAAACATCATCAACGTCATAGTATGCTCTACAAATCTCAGCCTGAAATGACCTAACTCATAATGGTCATGAAAATTTAAATCCTATATATTTTATGGAAATTTAATTTCTGTACCACAAATTCCACATAAGCTAACAACGCTAAATAGGTAAATGTTTTGGTTGTTGTTTATATTGTTTGTTTGTAGGACTGCAAGCAAACCTTCATTTAAATAACCTAACAAAACATCAAACTGTTTAGCAGTTGTAAATACAGTACTTAGAGCACTATTTACGTTGTCTTACACGTTCCTATGGGATCCACAACCGAGACACAACTTTGCTTTGCATGTAATCGTATAAACGTAAACAGGAGACATTTAAGATTGCCCATAAACGCAACCTACAATAAGACATATCATTATAAACGCAAAACAGTGCATTTTTTTATTCGATGTTAAGTAGCGTTTTGAAGTGAGTAACGGAAGTGAGTAACGATGCAGCCTAACATAGAAACGAGCTACTTTGGAAGGGTTATGTACTATTTAAGAGATGGTTATCTCGTCCCATATAAACGAAGTTAAATTCTTATTTGAATACCAGATGACGTTCACAACTTCGTACGCAATACAGGGGAGTGAGGACACAAGATCGTGTTATGTGGCAATCCTTGCCAGAGACCTGTATCCAGTGGACGTCTATAAGTAGAGACGATGACGACGAAAACACGAAAAAACTGTCTTTCAATTAATTCAGCCTGAGAGTGTCTTACCTGATCTACGTATTCATAGTCATTACCGTCCCCACGCTCGCTCAAGGTTCCCATTTAAGTCATTACCTCGTTCAAGTGTCCCTCGCTTTCATTTATTCATTAAAGGTAGAGCATTTTAGTACGACATAGCAGAGTGCCGTGGTTGTCGGCCCCTTGGGACTGTGAAAGACGTTAGGAATAGTCCCGCAAATGTAGGTTCTATTTGAGTTTATTTACAGTTATATGCAATACCTTTAACTACAGTTTTGTTTGTTATTATTTCTTACTCTGATAGTCATATTTTTTATTCTGCAATCTCAACTGCAAGAGAACATACACGGGTTAATCTGGAAAGGATATGGCAGTTTCATTAAACCTGCACTATTCGGTTTCTACATGGGACGACTTTTGCCAGGAGGCTGGCAATTAGCCAAGGCCAAAGTCTTTCACCAGACCAGATGTAAGCCAATTTAGAAATTGTGCTTAAATTACTAATATTACCTCGTTGGTCTAGTGGTTAGCATATTCGACCGCAGATCACGAGGGCCCGGGTGCGATTCCCGGGACGGGCAAATAATTGTTAGGTATTGGGTTTTTCTGTCAAGAAATTCTCAGTGCCAGCCCGGAGTTGGAAGCTGGCGGTATTTCAGCCCCACGCCTCGGAGAGCACGTTAAGCAATCGGTCCCGATTATTATTACTATCATGTGAAAGTAGTCGATAAAGCCCGCCAACTCGCATTGGAGCAGCGTGGCGGGTCTAAGCTATAAATCCCTTTCTCCTATGAGAGAGGAGGTCTGAGCCCAGCAGTGGGACATTAAAAGGCTGGTGGAGGTGGGTTAAACTAACTCTGCCACGAATCTAACCAAGAAACTCTCAATGTGACATCTATACTGTTACTTAATTATGATTTTGATCGATTTTGAACCAATTTGATAAAAAGCACACAAATACAAACTTGCATCCCGGAAACGAACTATAAAATCTAAAAGGTTCGTACGGGATTATTAAAAAGCGTAAGAACGCAAAGTTGCGGAGATAAAAGCTAGGTTTTTATAATTCCGTATAACTCCCGGTTACCCCTCGCCTCCATAAACACTACACGTCGCCCAGCGTTTAGAAAACAAGCTTTTAGACAAACAACACAATCGAGTCTAGAGCGCAACGCAAGTGGCTATTAATTCCTGCGGAACCTTCGAGTCACCGTGACGCGGAGTCACCGTGACGCGGCGTCAGCGTGACGCGAAGTCACCGTGACGCGGCGTGAGAAGCGCTTTATAAGCCAAGTCACTGTGATGGGCCGATAGGTTCAAATACCGGCATTGATGCTAAACGATTTATTTGCCGACTCACTTATTGTGCTTTCCAAGGTGTTCCGCGTCAAATTATTGTGATATAATAACGTTGTTTGATTATTATTAACTGACTTTAGAAAAAGGAGGTTATCAATTCGACACATACTTGTGTAATATATGTAATATTATTGAAACCGCAATATATTTACATATTATGATAGTATATTAGGGCATCCAAACAAATATATAAAATTTTTAAAACGTCATATTTTGTTCCATGCGTTTCTCCGAATGTATTAATCGGGTTGTAATTTTATTAACTTACATTTACTTTAAATTAGGGAACAGTGCACGTTTCATCAAAATTGGTTCAGTAGTTATAAAGATATGGACACAATTATATTTTCAGTTATTCTTCATTTCGATATATTGAAGTCGGTTTAATTTTTCTCAAATGTAATTTTTCTTGTTTCGCGCTATCGGAACATGATATTTTATTCAAATACAAATTTATATTATTGAATCTGTACATAGATAACAGCACTTAGTAATAAACAAGTATAAATTGAAAATTTAAAAACCCCCGACTTTCGCCATTTTGTAGCGGCAGCCATCTTGGATTTGCATAGTGCTATTGTATTAGTCAAGCCCTTTCATTTGATACCCATATTAAGGGAGTTGTGACAAAATATGTAATCCACCATTTTGTAGCGGCGGCCATCTTGGATCGATTTTCATCAAATATAGCTAACAACACTCTCGACTAGCTCACCTTTCAAACAAAAAAACCGCATTCAAATCGGTTCACCCGTTTGAACGCTACAGGGGAACAGACAGACACACACACACACACACACAGACACGTCAAACTTATAACACCCCGTCGTTTTTGCGTCGGGGGTTAAAAATGGATGCTTTTAAATGTGGACCAGCATGTCGGCTGCAAATTATATTTCCCCATGACATAATGCAATATCTCGTTACGGCATATTAATTAAGTGCATTAAGTGTCCGTCCCAAATTGCATACGGCCATTGCGTAACGACACAGAATATTACATTTACATGATGCATTACACTTACCTATTAGATTTAAACTTATTTATTATATTATACTAGTGGATCCGGCAGACTTCGTCCTGCCCGGTGACATACCGACATCAGCGCCACCTATCTACTGTAGGTGACAAACACACGTACAGAAGAATTTGTATAGGTACGGGTGAGAGTGTTTACCGTATCGACGCGACGGGATGTTTGACAGTTACGAAACCCGTGAACATTTTTTATGGGAAAATGTTTTTTCTTTTATTTTATTTTCTCGACAATTTTCCAATGTTTTAAATAGTTGTTCTACTATTCGGGACGGAGACAAATACAACAAATCAATAACCATGAAAATCGCTCCAGTCGTTCTCGAGTTATAAGTGTTCGAACTAACACGACATTGTTTTGTTTTGGAAAATCAAAAGTTCCCACGGGATTTTTAAAAACCTAAATCCACACGGGCGAAGCCATGGGCATCATCTAGTATTTAATATATATTAAATATTATGTATTTAAACTAACAGTTTCCCGCTATAACGTCCGCGTGGAAATTTTATTTTAATGTGGGAATAATTAAAAAATAGTTTAAAAATTAATAATTTTGTCAAGATTTGTTTTACGACTAAGGCTTCAAAAGACAGACTGACATACTTAAGACCCCTCTCCCAGTTTGACGCTATGGAAGTTTAGGTATCTAACGGCAGGTAGGCTGGCGGCCAGTTACACGGACGACTACTTGGATATAGCGCGACTATGACTATAGTTTTGGTACTTGTATTAAATATTAATTTATAAATTATTTATTTGATATTGTAGTATTATATATTATATATTTACTATAAAATATTTTTAAAATGACTTCGCGTGGGACTTTATCGAATAAGTATTTCATTAATCTACGTTCAACTTACAAAACAAAAGCGACCAGGATAATATGATGTTCTTCTCTATAATGACATGTAGGGTTCCGTATTTATATCATAGGTATCACGCATATTTAGCCTTCAACCATTTTTTTCTAAACTAACTAATAAAAGAAACAATCACCTTTTTAATTATTTAACAATTACCAATTATTATTATTATTATACATATTTCAAATCATCTGTCTGAAAATAACATTACAGAGCTGTTGCATTGCACCTGTTGAAGTTCTTGGATACATTTTCTGATAAGAGTACAATTATTTAAAGTTTACCAATAGAACAATAAAAAGTATGCAATCTTTGTTTACTGCTAAAATGTCGGTTTAGTCAGAAGTGCAAGTGCGACTTTTATTACAGTAATTAGTAATAAACAACAGGTGTTTGTAGTCATTAGGTAGGTACCTAGTATATTTTTTTGGGAGGAGGGGGCGAATTTTGCTATTTCGTATAATTTTTTTTTCTTCTTCTTTTGATTTCTTCCTTAAAAAAATACAACGGCCATTTTGGATTCCAAAATGAACATCATTTTTTATGTTCAGTCCCACCAAAAAACTTCGGAAATGAAATGACACCCATATTATAAACAAGTGGATAAACCCGCGACTTCGTTCGCATGGATATTGGTCTTTAAAAATCCCTCTCATTGAGAACTCTTTGTTTTTCCTAAGCTCCTTTGAGCTTATACCTTGCTAAAAACTGTTGAAATTTCACTGGCGGATGTTTAGGTACATCAAAATGTAAACATCCGCCAGTGAAAGTCCTATCAAAATCGGTCCAGCCTTTCAGAGATTGGCCGGTAATTTATAAAGTATCTCCTTTCTAACAAAAAAAGAATGAATGAAATCGGACCACCCGTTAACGAATTACAGCTAAGTACACATTTTGACTTTCATCCCCTCTCCCAAGGGAACCGTGCTGAATTTTGGGATAAAAATTATCCTATATATTACTCCGTAGTATGAACTTAAATCATGCCGAGTTTCATTTCAATCCATTTAGTAGTTTTTACGTGATGCGCGCACAACATACATACAGACAAACAGATAAACAGACAAAAATTTCAAAAATAGCTTTTTTATGTTCTATTACTTATCCCTAACATCCACCAGTTATTATTTTGCACAAATCTTCAATGTACACATATGGCAATTCTACGATTTTATTATATTATGTAAGATAGATATGTATAGAAGATAATTTCTTAAAAAAAAATACGACGGCCATCTTGGATTTCAAAATGGAATATTAGTTTATAATATTATATTTCCGTGACTGTCCTAGGTGCTATGCTGTAATTTCACTTATTTAAAAAAATACGCACTATTACTTACTACTCACGCATATTTTTTAGAAAAATATTCATGCTCAAAACTTTGCAGTCGTTGTATAAATTAGTGTTTACACGACTCTCGTACGTGCATCTGGATGGTGGCAAAATTTGCACAGGTCCTTCCCTAACGAGCGCCGGGTGCATACTAAATAAGCTAAGACAATGCGTAGCTATTTATTGTAATTTAGGGTGATGTTTAATAAGTTTTTATGTTTGATCAAATAAATGGATTGTTAATTAAACTATATACATAGATTCGTTAAAGAACATAGTTTATTTCTACATAAAAATTTTATTGAATTTATGCTTTTTTTCAATACAAAAAATCGTGTTAAAGTAACCGTATAATTCGGGAAATTTGGCGGAAGTTCATTTTTTTTACCCATTAATTTGATAAAAAATCTATATTCTGGTCTGTAATGTGTCAATAGGACTATATGTCTGATATTTAAGTATTTTTTTCAAGTAAATCAGATGACTTTAAAGGACAGATATAGAGCTTCAAAGTTGAGTCTGTTATTTATTTTATTAAAACGAGGTGTGGGAAATTGATCATTACAAAATAAATAAAATAGTTTTTGTAAATATGGTCTGACAAATGTCAATATGAAGGATTAGTTTATTTAAAACATGTATTGAAATATGTGAAAGTCTCTCCTACGATGCTAAATTTGGAGCTTGAAATCTCAGATTTTTCAGAGAAAAGGTAAAACTGCTCTTAAGCATAGCATTTCTTAAAGAAATACGTGAAACACCTCACCACCAACACTACAAAGACGGTATATTTTATTGCCAACTTTCACATATATCTGTCATGAGCATACATCGTCATTTGACACGGTATTGTTTGCAATAACGACGCTGTTCACAGTCAAGTCCGAAGTCCCAAAAGTGGCTCACTTATTACATGAATGGGAAGTGTTTGAATAATCCCCCGCTTTCACGGGCTCGCGTCATTACCGCGATATTGCCGCGGTAATGACAGATAATAAATTGCCCCGTTGTCTGCGCTATAGAAATAATTTTGCCCGCAATCGAGGTGGAATTAAGTTTTTAATTAAGTCTCTGAGTAACACACTTGAGTTATTGATTTCAATTTTGACATTAATATATATATAGCTGCTCGTGCTGATTCATTGACTGACTCACTGATTGATCACCCCTCCTGTAAAATTTTGTATGAAAATTTTTTTTTTCACTAATGGTTTCATATAGAAGACAAAAATTCATTCGGAACAAAAATATGGAGAGAGCTGATGATTGAGGATTTCGAAGACTGGTGAAGAGCACGCTTAAGGTATTGAAGATAGGTGGAGGGTGCTCGAACAAATGTCACTCGAAACGTCATCCAATTGGCAGTGAGCTGAAAAAAAATTCAAAATGGCGAAAAAAAGATGGCCGCCATACAAATTTCGTCGGTGTCCATCTCGGAGGGTATAAAAGATGGAAGAGTGGTTTCTTCGCAAAAGATGATCAGGATCCAAAGGTCTACCCGATGAATAGAAAAAAAATTCAAAATGGTGGAATTTATTTTTCCATAGAAAATGTATGACGAATATTGAAGAGACTACAAGTTGTAAACTATGCAAGGCTTTGATGCGGTTCTTTGGAGAACTCTCAAAGAAAAATATGGGAAGACATGATGATTGAGGGTTTGGAAGATGGTTGAGGAGCCCGGGCAGGGTATGGCAGATAGATGGGAGGTGCTCAAACAAAAATTACTCAAAACCTCATCCAATTGGCACTGAGCTGAAAAAAAAAACAAAATGGCGGATTCAAGATGGCGGCTATACAAATTTCGTCGGTGTCTATCTCACCAAGTATAAAAGATGGAAGAGTGATTTCTTGGCAAAAGATGATCAATACCTAAAGAGACTACTACTTGCTGAGCAGAATGATTCGAAGAAAAAATATGGAGAGTGATAATGATCGAGGATTAGGAATATGGGAGAGATAGGTGGAGGCTGCTCAAACCAAAATACCCGAAAGCGAAACCTCGCGGTCCGCTTGCGGGCCGCGCACCCACGCGCCCTACTAGTTAATATATATATAGCTGCTCGTGCTGATTCATTGACTGACTCACTGATTGATCACCCCTCCTGTAAAATTTTGTATGAAAAATTTTTTTTTCACTAATGGTTTCGTATAGACGACAAAAATTCATTCGGAACAAAAATATGGAGAGAGCTGATGATTGAGGATTTCAGAGACGAGCGAATGGCACGCTTAAGGTATTGAAGATAGGTGGGGGGGTGCTCGAGCAAATGTCACTCGAAACATCATCCAATTGGCAGTGAGCTGAAAAAAAATTCAAAATGGCGAAAAAAAGATGGCCGCCATACAACTTTCGTCGGTCTCCATCTCGGAGGGTATAAAAGATGGAAGAGTGGTTTCTTCGCAAAAGATGATCAAAATCCAAAGGTCTACTCGATGAATAGAAAAAAAATTCAAAATGGCGGAATTTATTTTTCCATAGAAAATGTATGGCGAATATTGAAGAGACTACAAGTTGTAAACTATGCAAGGCTTTGATGCGGTTCTTTGGAGAACTCTCAAAGAAAAATATGGGAAGACATGATGATTGAGGGTTTAGAAGATGGATGAGGAGCCCGGGCAGGGTATTGTAGATAGATGGGAGGTGCTCAAACAAAAATTACTCAAAACCTCATCCAATTGGCACTGAGCTGAAAAAAAAACAAAATGGCAGATTCAAAATGGCGGCCATACCGTCAGCCTCTATCTCACTAAGCATAAAAGATGGAAGAGTGGTTTCTTGGCAAAATATGATCAAGACCTAAATTCTACTTGATGAACAGAAAATAAACCGGTCAAGTGCGAGTCAGACTCGCGCACCGAGGGTTCCGTACTCCAGAAGTATAAGTACAATCTGTTTTTCATTAGTTTGTCTTAAAAGGTAAGGTGCTAATGAAGCTAGGCCTCTAAATTGTATGAGCGCTCATACAACTCAGAGGTCTATACTGTACTGTCTGTACTGTACTGAAAACTGTACTGTACTGTCTGTTTTGGATAAAAATCGGGTTTAAAAAGCATCAACAACTTTTTATCATTTGGTTTGTATTTTAAATTGTTTAGTCAACTCTCCACCACCACCATCACAGGTACAGCTTTTTTACGACCCACGGCTGTGCAAATGTCTCTTCTCTCATAGGAGAGGGATTTAGAGCTTAAAGCGACAATTTATGATAATTATTCAGAGAGCAAAAAGTGTCAAGATGATTTCGGAAATCATTTTGTTTTAATAATAATAGAACAAGATAAATGTAGTTCTTATAAAAAATAACATTACTTAGTTATATATATAGTTTTTAATTCTTATTAATATTATGTCAAACTTTTTAGAGGAGTTTGGCTGATGTTTTTTTTTTAAATCCGTAGACTGAAAAAAAAAAAAACAAAACAAAAGGCGGTAAAAAAAAATATGTTTTACCTTTCTTTCTACGTTGCATTCCTTCTGCGTAGAGTGATTTAATTGTTCTCAACATATTTTTAAAGATTTTCAATCTTAAAATATATATTAATATTTAATTACATATTTCAGACTGTATTAATCTATTAAATTAGTCTTAGTAATTAGTATTAAAGTTAAGTTACTATTGTTAAGTTAAGTGTTTAGCCGATTTCCTGGTAAGTGACAAAATTTTATTACTGAGATAGAATTATGGCGTCTTTTCTTCGCACCGTGCAAGTCAAGGAAACTGCTAATCTCGATGCACCTACTCGAGAAGTTCTCTTATATAATATTCCCGGTGACGGGAACTGCATGTTTTCAGCTCTGTCTTTTCATATATACGGTCATATAAACCGATCTCAGGAAATACGATCGCGTATAGTTGGAGTGATTGTATCGAACTGGGATCGATATGGCATGTTTACAATGCGTCGTGACGAAAGCCCGTATGTGTCAGCTGAAGAATATTGCAATGAAATGATGCAAAACGGAATTTACGGCACTACCACAGAATTGTCGATGGCAGGGGAAATATATAAAGATTATATGTTTAAACTGTATATAGATGGTGTTTATGCGCAAACATTCGGCACCGGACCTATAGAAAAAATGATCGGTTTTACAGGGCACCTCACGAGCGGTCATTTTGATGTTTTCATCGAAAAGAACGTAAATCAGGTCCCTTCACAAAATAGTAATTATAACGATATCCATTTGCCCAGCAGTGGGCAAATCTATAGGGCTGAATCTCCAACGTTTACGGAGTCACAGTCCTATAGTTTACATCTGAATAGTAATACTTTAAGCAATGAATCATTAATGACTATTAGTAATACAGAATGTTCTTTGCCAATTAGTAAGCATATACTGATAAATGAAAGTATAATATCTCCTACTTTCACGCAGTCGCAACCCTATTGTTTAAATGTTAATAGTAATAGTTCTGGCAATGTCTCATTAATCACCATGGTTAACGAAGAACGTTCTTTGGCAAGCGATGGGCAAATACTGATAAATGAATTTGCATCTCCAACTTTTACAGACTCGCAGCTTAGTAGGATAAACTATAGCCTTAGTCCATGTAAAGTCGTATTAGAGCAATTGCCTGTTGATAACCTACACGTAACAGAACGATTACAAAATAAAACTAATAGAAACGATATGTATCAACAAAACTGTAAACGTTCACGTGGTAGGCCAAAAAAGCAAGTAACTGTAGCTGAAAAAAAACGTAAGCATTTGGAGGCTGTTTTGCGTTACCAAAAACATAAGCCACAATCTCACAGGAAAGCCGTGCATCGGTATACAGCTGCACATCCCGAAGTGAACCAAGAGGCAGTACATCGATATACAGCCGCACACCCCGAAGTGCACAGAGAAGCTGTCCAACGGTATACTGCTGCACACCCCGACGTGCACCGAGAGGCCGTACAAGTATATAACGCTGCGCATCCTGAAGTAACTCGACAGGCTGCGTTAAGATATCAAAGCTTGCATCCTCAAACTCATCGTGAATGTGTTAGTAAATATTCTAAAACACATCGAGATGAAATACGTCGAATCAGAAATATTCCTTTAGAAATACGTGGGCTGGGTTTAACGGGTGCACTGAAAGGTAACGATTTAGATAAAATTAAACCGATTCATTTAAAATATTCTCTTATGTGTGAAGAAACTTATAAATGTATTTACTGCAGTGCAAGACTTTTTGATGAAGAAAAGTCTCGCACAAAGTGGTGCTGTGGACAGGGCAAATATAACGTTGACCCACTCGGACCACTAGATGCCGAGTTTTACGCAAACCAAAATTTTTTAAAAAACGCTAGAGCATATAATAATCTGTTCAGTTTTTCAGCGCTAGGTACAACTCACGGCTTTCAAAGACCTGCGGGTCACGGTCCTAACTTAGTGAAAGTTCAAGGGCGTATTTACCATCGCGTCTTTGATTTGGCTTATAGTGGTAGCACAAATAATACAGCATTATATATACACGACGGAGAAGAGCATCAAAGATTAGGAAATCAACAAAATTTGTGCCCCAATCTTATCAAGGAGATTTACGTGTACTTAAAAAATAATAATCCCTTGATAAAAGATTTACACTTATTAAATAATCACCCAAGTTCAGAAGCTCGATTAATTTTTCAAAACACAAGTCGACGTACTCATGGACCGATATTAGGAGATAGACCGGTGTCGAATGAGCTTGCAGGTTTGATTGAAACTTCAAACGAACATCACCCGCGAGCAGTAGTAATATGGAAAATTGGTGAAGCAAAACCACACACAGTACACTACTTACATCCCGCATATGAAGCGTTTCAGTATCCTTTACTGTTTCCTAGAGCTCCTGAAAGATATTCCATTGATATTAAAGATAAAGCTGGCAATAAACTAAGCCAAGTAAAATACTATCATTGTCAACTCTTATCTGAAGAGCGGTTTGCGATCTTACGACGCCTTTCGCAAGAATACTTTGTTGACATGTGGTGCCGTACCGAAGAAGAGCGTCTACAATATTTCAAAGGTATTCAAAGCGAACTAAGAATTGCAACCCGACGTGAAATCGACGAAACGATCGCAGGTGAAGGCATACGACCCGGTAAAGTATATTTACCGGCGAGTCTTACGAATAGCCCACGTTATATGCAGATCAAGTACCATGATGCTATGGCCATTGTTGCACGGTTGGGAAAACCAAGCTTTTTCCTCACTGTTACATGTAACCCGAAATGGCCAGAAATAACCAACAGTTTATATCCCGGTCAACAGTCAACAGATCGCCCTGATTTGTGTGTGAGAGTATTTCAACTAAAGTTGTCAATACTGTTGAAAAAAATCAGATCAAAAGACTTCTTTGGTACCATTGTGTCAATTCTACATGTTATAGAATTCCAGAAAAGGGGTTTACCTCACGCACACATTACGTTCCGTGTAGAAGGAGGAGGGCCCATCGATAGTATGGATATTGATAAATTTATTCAAGCAACTATACCTCCACCGGAACAGGGACGACTGAGACAACTGGTTTTGCAACACATGGTGCACGGCCCATGTGGAACAGAAAGGTCACCCTGCTACGATCAAGCTGCTGGGAAATGTTCGAAAAAATTCCCTAAAAGTTACACTGAAGTGACGTACACGGATGAACGAGGCTCAGTACACTACAAACGTCCAGCTGGCGAACAGCCGGCAATTCGTGAACGAAATCAAACTTCAGTCACTAACAGGTGGATTGTGCCGTACAACCCGGCGATACTATTGATGATGGAGTGTCATTGCAATTTGGAAATTGCATCCACCTCCAAAGTGATTAAATACCTTTACAAGTATCTGCACAAAGGTCCCGATCACGCAAAAGCGGGGGTGACAGAAGTATTCGACGAAATAGAACACTACGCTCAATATCGATATGTGAGCGCCTCAGATGCAATGTGGCGTCTATTGGAGTTTGACATCAGCTGCAGATACCCAACTGTTGTTGCACTACCGGTACATTTACCCGACGGAGACGCGATTGTTTTCCGTACCGGAACCGAGGCGCAAGCATCAGAAAATTACATGTCCAAATTGAAAATTTACATGACGTGGCCTCCAGATCCTGAGTTGGATGAATGTACTTACATAATGTTTTATGAAAGGTACAATGTCGAAACTCAGGTCCGGCCTAATCCAACTGTAAAAGTGTTGGCTCATGAATCTGGAAAATATTTTATTACAAAAAGAGTACGAGGCGAAATCGTGGCTCGAATTGTCTTTATATCTCCTACACTCGGTGAACTTTATTTTCTGCGAATGTTACTCATGCGTTATCCGTGCCGGAGCTACGACGAACTGCGAACTGTCAACAATATAATTTACGACACTTTTCAAAAAGCAGCGTTCGAACGTGGTATTCTGAACGATAACCAGGAGTATGAATCGGCAATAGAAGAGGCAGCCGGCTTCAAGACCGGCAAAGGTTTACGTCAGCTTTTCTTCGCACTTATCATGGACGGTGCCCCAGCCCTTCTGTTATGGGATAAATACCGTGATCATTTGTGCGATGATTATCACAGAGGATGTGAATCTGAAATAGAAGCCGCTTACGACCACGGCCTTAGAGACATTGAACAAATGTTACGTGCTCATGGTCGCTCGCTGTCAGATTTCGGTTTGCCAGACATAAGACACAGCATAACCGAGCTTGACAGAGAAACTGGAAGATGGAATGATGAGGCGACTGCCATATTAAATGAATGGGAGTCCAAATTAAATTCGCAGCAACGGGCTATTTATAACACAGTCATATTACTTACTGAAGATGATTGTGAAGATACGCACCCGGTTTTCATCGACGGTCCCGCTGGCACCGGGAAAACCATCTTGCTTAACGTGATTGCTGCAAAAATTCGTTCTAATGGACATATTGCCCTATGTACGGCTTCCACGGGTATAGCTGCACTAAATCACGATGGAGGTGTCACAGCACATTCAATGTTTAAGCTTCCGTTAGACTTTGAAGGTGGTAATGCAGTGTGGGGAATTTCGAACAACTCTCAAAGAGCAGCGTTGATCAAAGCAGCACGTCTTATCATTATCGATGAGGCACCAATGGCTCACAGGTACCTGCTTGAAACAATTGACCGCGGTCTCAAAGATCTAATGGAATGCAATACCAAACCCTTTGGAGGCAAAGTGTTAGTATTAGCTGGTGATTTTAGACAAATACCACCAGTGATAACAGGAGCAGGAGAACGTGACATATGCCGGGCCTCAATAAAAAATTCTGAAATTTGGCACTACGTTCAAAAATTCAAGTTAACTGAAAATCAGCGTGCAAAAGAAGACCCCTATTTTGCTAACTTTGTATTGAGTATTGGAGAAGGTGAAGCTGAAACAACTGAAGAAGATTTATTAATTTTAAAAAATATCAATTACGTAAATAGCTTGCAACAATTAATTTATATTATATATCCAAAGTACGAAGTCTGTGACCCAGAAAATATATGTAAAAGGGCGATTCTATCGGGAACTAATGAAAACATAAGAGATATTAATCAAAAAATACTTGAATTGATACCTGGACCAATGACTATCTGTTACAGTGCCGACACTACTGACCACCTGAATGACAACTCAGCTGAACGATTAGAAGGCAATGTTTTAAATTCTATCACAGCACCCGGTGTGCCCGATCATGACTTGAAACTGAAAGTAGGCGCGGTCGTAATACTTATTCGAAATATCAGTTTCACACACCGTTTAGTTAATGGTACTAAATTAATTATAGATCAAGTCTCAAAATTCACTCTGTTAGCGCATCACCCAAATAGTAGTGAGCCCATCGTCATACCTCGCATAACTTTTAAATTTAAAATAGGGCGAAACGGTGTAGAAATGACACGCAAGCAATTCCCTGTCAAGTTGGCTTATGCTATGACGTTCAATAAATCTCAAGGGCAAACTCTTGATCGTGTGGGAGTAGATCTAAGAAGTGATGTTTTTTCACATGGACAACTATACGTTGCTTTGGGCAGAGTGCGGCACAGTCACAATTTGCAAGTCTTGGTCCCGCCAGAAAGAGTTAGCAGAAATTACGCTCTTACTAAAAATATAGTTTATAAATCACTACTGACCTAAAATTCAAAAGAAAATCGGACAAAAACAGTAATATGTAAATAATATTATGTAATGTGTAATATAAGTAGGTAGATAGCGTTGTAATAGAATATACTTAAACAATATTATGTTCACTTTCTATACTTTTCTTTGTGTTATTATTATTTTATTTCAATAATTTTAAATGGCTTAATATACCAAACATTAAATTTTCAATCATAATACCTTACTTTATTCTTACTTCACAAATACCCCCAGTCAGAAACTTAAGATGTTACAGTAATATAAGGGTTTTTTACTATAACACATCTGAATCACAGGGATCTTTTGTTTCATATATCAAAACATATTTTTAAATATGTAAGTCATTATTCTAAGATGTAAGTAGATATTTTTTTAATTATGCTGTTTTTCATATTTATTTAAGGATTAATGCTTAATAACGACACAATATTTGTTTTAATGTTTATTTTAAGTATTTATTTATGTATCGTGGAGCAAGGTGGCAAAAATATTTAAATTTTTGTAATATTTTTGCTAAATTGCAATAGGTCTCATTATTCAGGCATGCAGAATATTTTTTACCCGATTACGTTAAAGCCAAAAGTAACGGTTATGATTTTAGCAGTCTATGTACATATGTTTATAGTTAAATTTTAATTCTGTTTTAAATGTCTGTTAATGGGAGAACCACGTAAAAAAAAACGAGCTGATGCCATACCTCCTGGGTGGCTTGGAAACTGGCCCACTACACTTTTTATATTATAAAGTAATACGTACCTACACGAAAAAGTTTATACGTATTTATAATATAAAGAATTATAGTGAGCCAGTTTTCGAGCTACCGAAGCTAATTTCACTGTTTCAGATATTCATTTTGTTGCTAAGTTTCTTTAGTGATATGACTCCCAGGGTGATGTGACCTGAAGATGATGACTAAATTCTTAATACAATATACCTATACCTACTAAAAATCAAAACGGTTACACACCAAAGCTATAAATCCAAGCGGACTCCTGTTTCTGTTGTTTACTCGGTCCGTCCACGCGGTCCGCTTTAGCGGGCCGCGCACGCACGCGCCGTACTAGTTAATATATATATAGCTGCTCGTGCTGATTCATTCACTCACTGACTGACTGATTGATCACCTCTCCTGAACAATTTTGTATGAAAATATTTTTTTTCAATAATGGTGTCGTATAGAGGGCAAAAATTCATTCGGAACAAAAATATGGAGAGAGCTGATGATTGAGGATTTCAGAGACGAGCGACGGGCACGCTTAAGGTACTGAAGATAGGTGGGGGGTGCTCGAACAAATGTCATTTGAAACGTCATCCAATTGACAGTTAGCTGAAAAAAAAATTCAAAATGGCGAAAAAAAACATGGCCGCCATACAAATTTCGTCGGTGTCCATCTCGAAGGGTATAAAAGATGGAAGAGTGGTTTCTTCGCAAAAGATGATCAAGATCCAAAGGTCTACCCGATGAATAGAAAAAAAATTCAAAATGGCGGAATTTGTTTTTCCATATAAAATGTATGGTGAACATTGAGAGAGAGAAGTTGTGAACTATGCAAGGCTTAGATGCAGTTCTTTGGAGAAGTCTCAGAATGAGAGAGAAGAAAACTATGGGAAGACATGATGATTGAGGGTTTGGAAGATGGTTGATGAGCCCGGGCAGGGTATTGTAGATAGGTCGGAGGTGCTCAAACAAAAATTACTCGAAACCCCATCCAATGGCACTGAGCTGAAAAAAAACCCAAAATGACGGATTCAAGATGGCGGCTATACAAACGTCGGTGTCTATCTTATCAAGTATAAAAGATGGAAAAGTGGTTTTTTTGGCAAAAGATGATCAAGACGTGGTTTACTTGATTAACAGAAAAGAAACAGGATGTTGGAATTTATTTTTCCATACAAAATATATGGCGAATATTGAAGAGACTACACGTTGGGAACTATGCAAAATTTGATACAGTTGCTTTTCAAAAAATTTTTTTTATGGAAGAACTCTCATTCTGACAAATTATTCGGAGAAAAATATGGAGAGTGATAATGATCGAGGGTTAGAAATATGGCAGAGATAGGCTGCTCAAACCAAAATACCCGAAAGCAAAACCTCGCGGTCCGCTTTAGCGGGCCGCGCACCCACGCGCCATACTAGTTAATATATATATAGCTGCTCGTGCTGATTCACTCACTCACTCACTCATTGATCACCTCTCCTGAACAATTTTGTATGAAAAATTTTTTTTTCAATAATGGTGTCGTATAGAGGACAAAAATTAAAGTAGAACAAAAATATGGAGAGAGCTGATGATTGAGGATTTCGGAGACGGATGAAGAGCACGCTTAAGGTATTGAAGATAGGTAGGGGGTGCTCGAGCAAATGTCACTCGAAACGTCATCCAATTGACAGTCAGTTGAAAAAAAATTCAAAATGGCGAAAAAAAGATGGCCGCCATACAAATTTCGTCGGTCTCCATCTCGGAGGGTATAAAAGATGGAAGAGTGGTTTCTTCGCAAAAGATGATGAGGATCCAAAGGTCTACTTGATGAATTGAAAAAAAATTCAAAATGGCGGAATTTATTTTTCCATAGAAAATGTATGGCGAATATTGAAGAGACTACAAGTTGTGAACTATGCAAGGCTTTAATGCGGTTTTTTGGAGAACTCTCAAAGAAAAATATGGGAAGACATGATGATTGAGGGTTTGGAAGTTGGTTGAGGAGCCCGGGCAGGGTATTGAAGATAGGTAGGAGGTGCTCAAACAAAAATTACTCGAAACATCATCCAATTGGCAGTGAGCTGAAAAAAAGTCCAAAATGGCGGATTCGAGGTGGCGGCCATACAAACATCGGTGTCTATCTCACCAAGTATAAAAGATGGAAGAGTGGTTTTTGCCAAAAGATGATTAAGACCTTAAGTTCTACTTGATGAGCAGAATGATTCAAAGAAAAAATATGGAGAGTGATAATGATCGAGGATTAGGAATAGGGGAGAGATACGTGGAGGCTGCTCAAACCAAAATACCCGAAAGCGAAACCTCGCGGTCCGCTTGCGGGCCGCGCACCCACGCGCCCTACTAGTCTATATCTATACATATAATAAAATCGTAGACTTGCCGTATCTGTACATTGAAGATTTTTGCGAAATAATAACTGGGGGATGTTAGGGATAAGTAATAGAACGTAAAAAAGCTATTTTTGAAATTTTTGTCTGTTTGTCTGTTTGTCTGTTTGTCTGTTTGTCTGTTTGTCTGTTTGTCTGTTTGTCTGTTTATCTGTTTGTCTGTGTATCTGTTTGTTTGCATGTTTGTGCGCGCATCACGCAAAAACTACTGAATAGATTGAAACGAAACTTGGTACGATTTAAGTTCATACTACGGAGTAACATATAGGATACTTTTTATCCCGAAATTCAGCACGGTTCCCTAGGGAGAGGGGATGAAAGTCAAAACGTGTATTTAGCTGTAATTCAATAACTGAAAGGCTGGATCGATTTTGATGGGACTTTCACTGGCGGATGTTTACATTTTGATCTACCTAAACATCCGCCAGTGAACTTTTTACAGTTTTTAGCATGATATGAGCTCAAAGGAGCTTAGGAAAAAGAAAATGATCCTTACGGGATTTTTAAAAACCAATATATATCCACGCGAACGAAGTCGCGGATGTCCGCTTGTACATAATATTATATCTGAAGCTAATATAATAAAGCGGAAGAGTTTGTTTGTTTGAACGCGCTAATCTCAGGAACTACTGGAGCGATTTCAAAAATTCTTACACCGTTGGATATGTACGAGTACGTGATCCTTGAGTGCTATAGGCTATATATGTACCACGAGCGAAGCCGGGGCGGACCGCTAGTAATTTATATTTCACATTGTACAGTTTGTATTTCAGTAAGAAAACGATAGGCTCTGATTAGCTAAATGTTACGAATAGTCATACACTTGTTCAACTGATTTTCGGAAGTACAGATTCCTAGTTAGGAGACAGACCCGCCCACCCGAGCCGAATATTCACTTTGCTCGTTTTATATTATTTCAGAACAGACTAAAAGTATAATATTTTCATGTAGGAAGTGGAGTTTTTGTTATATGATTATGAACCAGATAAATCTATATCTATCTCTTAGAATACTATGAAATCCTTATAAGAAATGCGTAGGTATTATTTTATTAATTATTAAATCGTTGTGAGTGACTTTAAGCTTAATAGGAAGGCTTAATCAATTCAGTACGTATATAAAAGTTTTTTATAAGTCGTTTTCTTAAAAAAATTGCGAGACCTTTCGAGAATTTTCCTACCGAATTTAAAAATAATTACAGGAACAGATAAAATCTAAACCCGTTAGAGGAGTTACGCGCCATTTTTTTCAACCGGTACCCAGTTTAAAAGGGCTTAAATAAAATATGATATAATTAAGTGCATTATTATAATATAGGTGGCCCCTGTTTACACATTATCGGTGAGCCTGGAGTGAGAGTTATGTTTTAGTGAATTTGTGAGTCAATTTGCTAAGCAAAGGTAAAAGAGCGAACATTTTGGGTAGTGGGTAGTCGGTTACAGGTCGCTGGGGACGCGCTAGTGTGAGTTATGACAGTGTTAAATGTTAGTAAGAAGGGCGGAAGACATTTTATTGCCCCTCAATATAGTAAGTAATGTCACGAGTAATGTGTAGTCGTAAAAGTTTAAAATTCGAGAGTTTCTTGGAAGAGATGTTATAGAATAAAGTTACTTGAAGTACTAGTTTAAATTAACTACTAGTTTTTTGATGTTGTGTTTGTTTTTTTTTTTAATTTTATTTTGTTGATCTATGTTAATTTACATCTTCACTTACCGCTAGGTGTGGTTTTAGCTAAGCGCTGTTTATTTAAAAAAAAATTATAAAAGTAGACTAGCGCTAAATAAATAATAAAGAAATACCGCATGAACTTAAGAGGATATTTTTAGATGTTTGTAAGCTATTAGTTAGTTGACAAGTACTTTATATTGTCTTAATTAGTCTCAAATACTAAATCAAAAATATACCAAGACATCCAAAAGTTTGCTATGTTTAAAACCGACCAGAAGATTCACGTAGTAATATCAAAATTTCACTCATAAAGTTGCGGAACGGCCTTGCATATCATATTGTAATTCTATTTGTCTTTCCTTCTGTTAGTAACTAAAAATATATCTTCAATAAAGCTTCACAAAGGAACTCATTATATAAATAGTAACTAAATTTGTCCCCGAGGGCGGGGTAGTCGGGGCTCCGTATCTTTTTAATCGTTCAATAAACTCTCCTGAACTTTTCCCTTAAGGCCACTACTAAATACGGCACAATATACATTTTTAAAGGATATTTTATGTAAAGACAGATGCTACCATAGATACCATACCAAGATATTACTTATCAAGAATAGAACGGCGAAGTGGGAGGAAGGAAAACGCGTGCCAAATTTATGCACAGTTGTGCACACATGTCCAAAATCACACTCAGTACGAACCGAGGTTTAAACGTTATTTCTTTGTTTTAGTGCACAAAAACAACCGTGAAAGTGCAATTTTGGGCTATTTCGAACTGTAAACACAAGTAAATAATGTAAGTTTAGAAATAAATCGCAACAAAGGCGGTATTTCCTATCACACGTAAGTGTTTATTTGGACGCGTAAAGTCTTAGTAAACAGCACTGTTATGTGATGGACACCAATCTTCAACTTTTTCATAAATAACAAGTATAAATTAAAATTAAAAAAAAACCCGACATTCGCCATTTTGTGGTCGCGGCCATCTTGGATTTGCATAGTGCTATTCTACTAGTCAAGCCCTTTCATTTGATACCCACATTAACGGAGTTGTGAAAAAAAATTATAAACTGCCATTTTGTAGCGGCGGCCATCTTGGATCGATTTTCATCAAACATAGCTAACAATTCACCTTTCAAACAAAAAAAACCGCATTCAAATCGGTCCACCCGTTTGAGCGCCACAGGGAACAGACAGACACACACACACACACACACAGACACGTCAAACTTATAACACCCCGTCGTTTTTGCGTCGGGGGTTAGAAACGGTACTTACTTAGTTTATAAAAAAATATTAGAACATTATCTTAGACAATTTCCTTTAAGAAATTGATATCTAAAATTTGATAGATCCACATTTTCAACTTCCATGAGTAAAACATTACAGCAACAAAATATAATAACATAGTACAGTAATAAAACGTTAATTATGAGTCATAACATTGATACATTATTATTACCGATGAGTAAAAAAAATATATTCTTCTTGAAAAATCAGAAAAAAGTTATTCTTCCTGGGTATCTTATTTTTTCCATCGTTATTAACAGCTAAAAAGTAGAAAGGAATAAATTTATTATACCTATATAATAATCACGAAAGTTTGAAATCAACGAAAGAAGACTTTAATCTTGTTAGGGTCTGAATTTAAATAAACTACAATTACGCGAAAGGAAAATATCGGTCCAAGTACAAAGCTAAGGAGAGCGTAGCGTAGTGGAAATTAATTAAGTTTACCGTAAAGCACCGTCAAGTAAGGAGGAAAAATGGTAGGGGCGAAAGTAGGAATTTTAATAAAGCAGGGTCACGTAAACATTGATGGCCGGGAACAATCCCGCCGACCAGTGGAAGGGAACAAGTACAAATTAAAAATTTAAATACCCCCGACATTCGCCATTTTGTGGCGGCGGCCGTCTTGGATTTGCAATAGTGATATTCTACTAGTCAAGCCCTTTCATTTGATATCCATATTAAGGGAGTTGTGAATAAATATGTAATCCGCCATTTTGTAGCGGCGGCCATCTTGGATCGATTTTCATCAAACATAGCTAACAACACTCTCGACTAATTCATCTTTCAAACAAAAAAAAACCGCATTCAAATCGATCCACCCGTTTGAGCGCTACAGGGGAACAGACAGACACACACACACACACAGAGAGAGACGTCAAACTTATAAAATGGGGGTTAAAAATGGTAGGGGTGAAAGTAGGAATTTTAATAAAGCAGGGTCACGTAAACACTGATGGCCGGGAACAATCCCGCCGACCAGTGGAAGGGAATAAAACGCGAGAGCACGACTTGGATCTATTTATTTGTTTTTATGCCTGCCTTATTGTACTTGTCGGGCGTATAGCTCGTCCCCGTTTATATAGGGAGTAGTTTATTGGAAAGGATCATTGTATTGGTCTTGTATGACGGGCGTAGGGATACACTAAAAGTTACGGATATTTGATTGAATTTCCATGCACCGCTATAAAGAACGACCGGCGTGACGTCTGTTGCGGCAGCATAGCTAGAAATCCTGAACAGAAAAATAAAAAACGTTGCCATGTTTCGAAAAACTAAATAGATCTTATGCTGGTAACACTAGCTATAAAACGTTATTGTCACATGGGGCTTAACACTACACCGGCCTGTTTCACCACCTTCTGATAAGTGTCGGATAGCCTAAACGTGAGTTTTGTTACTTTCTTACTATAAGTCAAGTGACAAAAACAAAAGTTGTGAATAAGCTATCTGACACTTATCAGAAGATGGTAAAACAGGCCCTAAGTGTTTCAATGAAAAAAGCCAAAGCTTTTCCTTCAGCAGAGTTTTTATTGTTCTGGTCAGGCTCTAAGCAGATAAATGATAAACCAAATTGCCTATGAAATCTGCTGACTAACTAGTTAATCTGGGAATTGAAACTATGTTCGCACTTTAGCGGTCGTAGCCACGTAATCTACAGATAGACCGGCTAATCTGCATTGTGACTGGTTAACGCACTTTAGCGGTAAACACCAGTACCGAGCTCTGGTGTTCCAAATCCAATGCACGTTTTACTTTCAAATCCACTCAAAGGGAAATCGTTATGTCACTACTTCCAACTATATTACTTCCCTTTAATATGCTTCCGTGACTTTCGTTCTTAGGTTTATTTTTAAATAAATATGCAAAAGGCTCATCCCAGAAAATTATACTGACCGAATAATATACTGAATTCCCGGCATGATTTCAACCTCCGCCCCGGGGAGCGAATTAGTAAGTACGTGACCGAACTGGAGATTTTTTTGTCCTCACAAAATATTGGGCTCCATTTGCATTAAATTGGTTACTCGGGTAAGACAACTCGATACATACAGTGAGAGATAATTTTATAAATAAATAACAATAATAATTATTATTATTTGTTCTATGTCAAACATTTTTGAATTTAAGACTTCTACTCGTCACACATGATAACTATAATATTATAAAGGTATAATGATAAGCCTCTATATTTAATTATAGAGACTAGAAATTAAAAACTAAAAACTAAATTAAAAACAGAGCTGTCAAGCTCTCAGTACCACCCACACAAATGTCCTCTACTTTTAAAATTTTAAAGTTAGGAAAGTTTTAAAAGCGTAAAGTTTTTGTTACGTGTCTCGTAATAAAACTCCACAAAAAAAAAGACTATAATGTAACTGTTTGCGGGAATCGTAGTTGCAAACTGTAGTACGAGAGAACCGTCGGCATACTTAAAAGTCGTTAAAAGTTTGCGGCCTTGAAACTTTCAATTAGTCGCCTACTGGCGCGAGTTTTTCACACGGCGTGAACGGGGCATTTCCTCGGGAGGCCTGTTTTTACAATGGACCAACTTGAACGTTATCGACTTCTGTTGAGTTTTAATGACAATTTTATACAACAGTATGATAATTAGGCGCGCTTTTGCCCTCTCACCGGATGCATTTGGACGTGATTCCTGCTGAGCTCCAAATTATAATATCGTTACAAATGCGGTACTTGCTTTGAGATATTGTTTTATCTGTTTCAAATGATTTAAAGTTGGAATTTTTAATATTAGGCATGCTAGTGAATGTATTCGCGCAAGATAATGATTCGATCATCCTCAATTATGACTATTATATTTATAAATACTAAAGTTATATTCATGTTGAGAAAAGTATACCTTGGGTGATAGAGTGAGGTTAATATCCATCCCTGGTTCGTATCCGGCTCGAAGGACCATTTGTAATGGATAAATTTTGCTAACAAGGTCTAACAAAAATCACTCTTGTTGCAAAGAGTCAGTTAATCCATCAGTTATCATTAGGGTTGCATAGCACAACATCGTTAAATCAATCATACCTCTCATTATTAGAAAATATCGTTTTACTGAAACACGGCTTTTATTATGCACTGCAGAAACCAATATATTGTTGTCGTAGGCGATGGATGAGAGAGTCAGATGACACGTGATATCCAGGTAGGTGTCAGCGTCAGCAAAGACATCACTCAGAGATCGTTAGCGTTGCATCGCACAACATCGTAAAATCAATCATGCCTCTCATATTATTCCATTAGAAAATATCATTTTACCTATGCAGAAACCAATATGTATTCATGTCATAGGCGACCTTATGCAGAAACCAATATACTTGTGTTATAGGCGATGGATGAGGGGGTCAGATGACCGGGTCAGCGAAGACATCAGTCAAGATCATTAGGGATGCATCGCACAACATAATGATTGTTCAGGCCGGCGTGGGCTCGCATATCCCCGTTTGTCACGCTCGCCGGTTGGCGGGTATTAATTATTTAAGCCACGTTGAGAGTATTATGTTCTAACGACTGAATTTAAGGACCGCTGCTGTGGAGGATTTGTGACGCTGTTTTTAAGTAGAGATTAGATGGGGCCGGTTTCGTTTACCTCACTAACTCGATGATCAAAATAATTTTCTAACAAAACAATAAAGATGGTGTGAACTGGATTTGCCAGTATTTACGTAGGTTTATCATTACAATGGTGGTCATCAAAACTAAAAATAAATCGTTCATAATAATAATATCAGGTGGCAATAATTCGATTACGCTATAAATCCTAATATTATAAGCTTATATTCACTACGGGCAGCTCAAGTGGACACGCCGCCTCAATCTTAGGCAACGCATAATGAGGCAATTTTTTTCAGTTTTTGGTCACGCTTAAAGGAGCCTTGAAGCGTGACAAAAAACGGGCAAAGGCTCTTGTAAGAGAGAAGTATTTAAAGCGTAGACCCGCCACGCTGCTTCAATTCGAGTTAGCAGGCTATTTGCCTTATTAACAACAGATAAATAATAATCCACTGTCACAGTAAATATTCCATTATTTATTAACACCTAAGCAAGTAGCCAATACGATATATCTGGAAGTATATCCCTCGATTTGGGCTTTTGGCACGCAGCACCGACGGGGAAACTTATCAGAAAACATCGCATCGATCTGTTTACCTGAGGGCGAGATTTATGTTTATATAACAACATTCGCAAACAAACATATAACCTATTAAGTTTTTCTTACCGTTAATATTTTGTTACGAAATAGATACGAATAAGTTTGTTTTTCATAATTGGTTTCCATTTTTGCTGTCTTATATTTTAGCGTCAAACAAGCTAGATTACAGTAGTACCTAATAGCCTAGTGGTTAAGACTTCGGCCTTTCTTTCGGGGGGACCGAGTTCGTTCCCCGGTTTTCGGCCCGGCCTCGGCTCGACCGACCGAGGACCGACCCGGTCCTCGAACTTTTCGGAGCTACTGTGTTTTTAGGGTTCCGTAGTAAACAAGGAACCCTTATAGTTTCGCCATGTCCGTCCGTCTGTCTGTCTGTCCGTCCGTCCGTCCTCGGTTAATCTCAGAGACTATTAGTGTTACAAATCTGTAATTTGGCATGGGTATATTAATCACGCCGACAAAGTGGTGAAATAAAATTTTGATAAATATTTTTTTTAGGGTAGCTCCCCTACATGTAAAGTGGGGATGAATATTTTTTTTCTCGTCTACCCCATAGTGTGGGGTATCGTTGAATAGGTCTTTTAAAAATACTGTGGGTGTGGGAACATTATTTTTCGATTTCTAAATCCGTTTGTAAAATATGATGTTTTAAAGTACTAATTTTTATTAGAGTCAAGTGTCCCCCCCCCTCTATCTGACAAATGGTAGTATATAGGAACTTGAAAAAATTCACAGCAGTAGTACCTATGTATATATAATCAATTTTAAAGGAAAACTATCATGGCTAAGTAGAGTTCACAGGTTAAGGAGTTATATATCTGTTTTTAGAGGATTGTGACTACGGAACCCTACACTGCGCGTGGCCCGCCATCGCACTTGGCCGGTTTTAAACAATTAAATATCACTTGTTTTAACTGTGAAGGAATAATATCCATACATACAAACTTTTGCGTTTATAATATTAGTAAGAATTACTAATGATAAGATATGGCCAAACTAGTCCTAACCGTAACTAATCATTAGTATTATAATTTCACAGCATCATTGAGCCATTCCTAGAATGCTCACCGACAAACTTGTATCCTCTCACTTATAGAGGCACATTATTCCAAAACGTAACGCCCGAAACTTTTTCGAAGTGCGTTCAAACGTAATCCTTTAACATCCACTGTGTGTATTGAATCGTTACGGTAATGTCCCGGCGCCTCAACAAAACTTCACGGAATGGAAATGTTCCGAACTCGAATGTATTGTAGATTGAAGTATTGTTCGAGTTTAAGGAGATTATTACTAAAGTTTCACACTCGAAGGCACTTTTGTTTGGGAGGAACGCGTTCAAAAAGAAACTCTGGAATGTATTTAGGCGTTAACCCTTTCACGATGTTATTGTCTTGCGATGTCACCTTTTTAGTACTAAGTAAGCTAAGCTAAGCTCTGATAGCCTAGTGGTTAGGACGACCAACTTCTAATCGGAGGTCGTGAGTTCGATCCCGGGCACGCACCTCTAACTTTTCGGAGTTATGTGCGTTTTAAGTATTTAAATATCACTTGCTTTAACGGTGAAGGAAACATCGTGAGGAAACCTGCACGCCTGAGAGTTCTCCATAACGTTCTCAAAGGTGTGTGAAGTCTGCCAATCCGCTTGGCCAGCGTGGTAGACTATGGCCAAAACCCTTCTCACTCTGAGAGGAGACCCGTGCTCTGTAGTGAGCCGGTAATGGGTTGATCACACACACACACTAAGCTATGTTTATGGTAGAGAGTTATCTCATTTGTGAAAGTTACTGTTACAATGATAGGATACTGATATTAAGAGGCTATAGTTTTTTCATATCCAAACAGTAGGTACCTACTCTATAGAGTTTAATATTTTACAAAAAGTATTAAAGGAATGCCTTAGCATCATTACTTTGAATCTGACTTTGATGTTTGGTAGGTACGCGACATAATTATATTAGTTCCAATACAATTTAGACTGGAACTAATTTAGAGGTTTTTTATTTTTACTTATCTACAAGTTAGTCTGCGATTGACTGCGATCTCACTTAGTGATAAGTGACGTTGCAATCTAAGATAGAAGCGTGGTAACCTGGTAGCTATATTGAACGTATGGCATTTTCTATTGAACGTACGGAATCCGGAAGTTGGGCCTGTTTTGGTAGGTGCTTTTGCTGGGCAGGTGCTTTTGCTGGCGTACCAGTGGTAGATTCATTTGACTATTCAAAAGTATTTGTAAAAGTTTATTTGAATAAAAAACTTTTCTATTCTATTCTATTCTATGGCTGCAGTAGTGTACGAAAGTGTTCCTGCACCTAGCAAACAGAAAGAGAGCCGAAACACCGTGGGGTTTTAGTTGATCAAGTCCAACAAAACCACCGTGCTTCCCCGGGCACGGTGGAATCCATGACGGATTTCCCCACGTTAAAAAAAAAGGTAAAGCCGTACCTATCGGGAGGGAAAAATGTCAAAAATTTACGACACATCGCTTCGTTGGCTCGTAAACAATGTTTCCATCCTTCATTATGTTGTATTGTAGCAATAATCACCCGTTTGCAACAAAATACCGCACATTAACCGTGAAGGCGGAATGACATGTGTAAATTTGAAACGATGATTTAACAACCGTGTTCCACCGCTCGCGTGTGCCCGCGCCCGGTCATTTTCATCTCACATTATCGCACAATAAAGAGTAAAACACTACACCCCGACAATTTCACATGTGAAATTTCGCTTCATTATTTTTAATGGCGTCCTCTGATTTACGAAACGGCACGCCGCGCGCGGGGCTCGCAGAAAAAAAACGTGCTCCCGGAACTCGAATTCGCCGCGAACGGATCCCGGAGACATGACGTTTTACAAACAAAACTGAGTTTTAAAAATATGGTCCGATGAGTTTCACGCATGGTGTGGTAGGCGAGCGCGCGGAATATTTTAATGTTCCCAGTTCCGTCGGTACTCGGCATTCACGGCCCGACGGCCGTCTATGAGCGACGCCTAACTCCTTTCAAACGGCACGCGAACGGCCCGGCTTTATCCCGAGTCATGCTGAAGAGTTCCCGCGTCCTTTGTGCGTCCCCTGGCTTTTTTGTGCTCTAATTTGTATACTACACGACTGTTATTTAAGCGCGAGAGCTTATTAGGGACTCTAATAAGGAGAAACGGTCCTTTTTGCTCTAATTCTTTACACCCGAGTTTTTGGGACAAATTAAAAAATACGGGATCCAGGCCGGCGAGGGGCGATAATTATGTAGCCGCCCGCCCTCGGTTAGAATGGGCCGGTGAAAAATATTTTGAATGTAATACGGTGTTGCCAGGCTACGTATCGACCCCGATAATCGCTCGCGAGCCGCCGAGCATCTTAATGGAGTGCGCTGGAAGAGGGCTTACTACGTTTTTGTTGAGAGCCCACGTTAAATTATAATAATACCTTCACAACGAAATTTCAGCCACGATGGCCAATCTCAACAGAGTTGAAGAATTTTTGATTTGACGATTGACGTCAATTGACGATTCAAAAATACCTACTTGTAAAAGTTTATTTGAATAAAAACTTTTCTATTTTATTCTACACGGGAGATATTATAGTGCACAAGTGTGTTCGCAAACAGGTGCACTCTTCTTATCTTTCACTCACATAGTGTGCCGATGGAGCACCAATGCTACACGACCGGAGAGTGGTCAGGCGCAAAACCATTTACATGCTCTCTCCAAGACGTGGAGATGGTCTGCCAACTTCCCAACTCCGGGCTCCTACTGAGAATTTTTTGACAGAAAAACCCAATAACTTTTTTTGCCCGTACTCGGAACTTGAACCCAGGACTTCACTATCGACAGCCGAACAAGCTAGCCACTATACCAATGCGGCGAAAGGAGGCTACAAGACGGCTGGTTGTCCGGACACGGAAAAGAAAAACAATCAAGGCTCGTTTACAACAAACAACAAAGAGAATAACAGCAATAAAACCGGTCTACGACTCAATCCGGCGCGACCGTTGCCAAAGTTACGCGATCAGCGTCAATATCTCCGTTCCGAATTTCAATACGGCCATTATCATAAAAAGCAAACAATAACCGTTCAAAATTAGCATTGGAGCCACGTTTTTATCGGTTAAAAATCGCAATTTGTATGGCACGTACCGTTATGGGCCATCTGGAATCTGGATCCGGAATCTGGAATTGCGATCCGAATCTTTGCTCTTCACTCTTGTTAATGCGACGAATTAATATAGGTAGTTGAACAGATGGCACGCATCTCCCTTGCAGGGTATGGATTGTATTGCAATAACGTGGGTATTTGCGCTCGGCATTTTGGTCTTTTCGCGGCAGCAATAGGAAGCACATTTGCGTGAACGCTTTCGGCTCGTTCCAGATAGACCGGGTGGGTTGTATGAAATTTAAATTTGAATTTCCGACGTTGGGGCTGGTGGGCCGTAATTAGAGGCTAATGAGAGCAAGGGATACGTTTTCCGTTGCGAGAAATTTTTCGGACATATCTTGTTGCGTCCCGGTTTTATTGTTGACCGGATGGGTAACATTGTTGAGATAAAACCGTGCTGCCATTGCCGTGTTACACCTCTCTGATTAAGTTTTGATGTGTGTGTGTGTGTGTGTGTGTGTGTGTGTGTGTGTGTGTGTGTGTGTGTGTGTGTGTGTTCCCCTGTAGCGCTCAAACGGGTGGACCGATTTGAATGCGGTTTTTTTGTTTGAAAGGTGAATTAGTCGACAGTGTTGTTAGCTATGTTTGAAAAAAATCTGTCCAAGATGGCCGCCGCTGCAAAATGGCGGATTACATAATATGTTTTCACAACTCCCTTAATATGGGTATCAAATCAAAGGGCTTGACTAGTAGAATAGCACTATTGCAAATCCAAGATGGCCGCTGCCACAAAATGGCGAATGTCGGGGCGTTTTTTAAATTTCTAATTTATACTTATATTTCGGCCGGATAGGTACCATTGTTGAGATAAAACCGTGCCGCCAATGCCGTGTTACACCTCTCTGATTACGTTTTGATTCCGAAACGAGTGCCTACCTACATTAAAATACTGTGTTATTTATAAAATTACCAAATAATACTGTTTTGTTTATAAAATTACGTACCAATACGAGTCGTTGAATTGGTAATTTATAGTACGGCAGCCCTGGAACAAATTGTTTAGTGAATTACCCATATTAAGGGAGTTGTAAAAAAATATGTAATCCGCCATTTTGTAGCGGTGGCCATCTTGGACCGATTTTCATCAAACATAGCTAACAACACTCTCGACTAATTCACCTTTCAAACAAAAAACCGCATTCAAATCGGTCCACCCGTTTGAGCGCCACAGGGGAACAGTCAGACACACACACACACACACAGACACGTCAAACTTATAACACCCCGTCGTTTTTGCGTCGGGGGTTAATAAGATAAATAGCCTCAATAGCACGACGTTCGTCGGGCGTGGATCAAAAGCTGTAAGGTCGACGGTTCAAACCCTACTCGTTATAGTCTGTTCGTTTTCTTACGGTCGCCGTTTGTGACTAGCCGCCTCCGCCGCGCGGTGTTTTACCAAAGACACCGCCGTGACTTCAAAGCATGCCGCGCGTAGTGTACAGGCACAAGGGGTTTTGGCGTTTTATACCTACTCATATTTTTTCATTAAAATTCTCTTTCCTTTTCATATTTTTTTATATTCGTATTTTATTACAATATAACCATAAACATAAAATATAATATTCTCATGAACACGGGTCTTCTCTCAAAATGAGAAGGATTTTAACCACTAGTCTACCACGCTGGCCAAGTGCGGATCGGCAGACTATTCGGAGATTCTGTTAGAATAGAAAACAAATTACAAACAGAAAAAAAATTAATAAAAATAAAAGCAGAATACTAAGAGCACCTGCGCCTGTACCGACACTAAGTTACTGACGAACTTATACACTATTGTCGTACCTACTTCTAAGGGGAATATTAGTCATGTTCATCATGGCTAATATTCTTAAAAAATAACTAATCCTACTTAACCTAGATTTTATACTATAATAAAATGATAAGATTATACGTTATAATAAAATGTCCAGATATGTGAAAATGATATAAAGTATCAACGATTTGTCACATCTATTTGGCAGTAGCTCCGAAAGTTCTGACATTGTTATCAGAGAGTTCCTAATTGGCAAAAGTTTTTCGTTCAGCGCCGGTAAGAAGGGATGAAAGGGGTGAGGTGATATAATATAAATACTTTTCAAGTGGATCGATTGCGTGGGATAACTAGTTTATTGAATATTTATTTATTTTATTTCTTTAGGCAATCAAAGCATATATTTGATACTAGCTGACGCCCGCGACTTCGTTCGCGTGGATTTAGGTTTTTTTAAAAATCCCTTGGGAACTCTATGATTTTCCGGGATATAATGCCGGGATAGCCTATGTGTTAATCCAGGATATATTTTAAAAATCCCTTGGGAACTCTATGATTTTCCGGGATATAAAGCTGGGATAGCCTATGTGTTAATCCAGGATATAATCTATCTCCAATCCTTTCAGACAAAGCAGTTCAGTAGTTGCAGTGTTAAAGAGTAACAAACATACATACAAACTTTTGCCTTATAATATTAGTGTGATTTCCAACCTGAATTGTTAAACTGATTCATTTTGATTTTGCAAATAAAGCGCGTTATGCCAAAACACACATACTATAGTGTAAGTATTATAGTATTATAAGTAGAACTATGTGTAAGTAAAGTATTATAATATGCTCTCATTTTTCCTTCATCATCATTATCATCATCACCTCAGCTTATGGACGTCCACTGTTGGACGTATCACGTAGGCCTTCTAATGAGCGTTATCATTCATGCATTCATTTATTCATAAACTTTCTTTGCCGCATTTATTTCTTACAAAATATTGTATTGATTATACCACAATAAATTCACTGACTGACACACTAAATTGGAAAAATCGTTGGATACAATTTTTATTTTCTTTCAATCAAGATCCTTAAATCAAGTTCCTCTACTTCTAATAGTTTATTTTTCCCCTCACATTTTACTCTCTAAATAACATCCTGTATAATATCAAAGTGGATGACGTCACGACATGTAGAATTTTTTTTTCTCTCGACAGCTTTATCGTCTCACTAATTAACAGCAATAAATGTAGCAAAACAGGAGCGCCGGTTAATGGTTAATACAAAATCCATTTGATGCTTCCCACCGATACCACAATAAAGGGCTTTTTGCGAAAGTGCTCATTAAGATGAAAATAAAATACATCATTAAACAAGGATCGACGCCGCCGCAGCTAATTACCGAAGTACTGTTATATTGCTAAATATAAATACCTGGCTGTCCCACTGCTGGGCACAGGCCCCCTCTCTCATAGGAGAAAGGGATTTAGAACATGGACCCGCCACGCTGCTCCAATGCGGGTTGGTGGGCTTAAACAACTATTGTCACATGACAACACCGCCAACTACCAACTCCGGGCTGGCACTGAGAGTTTCTTGACAGAAAACCCCAATACCTAACAATTATTTGCAATTATTTGGGACCTCGTGATCTGCAGTCGAATACGCTAACCACTAGACCAACGAGGCAGTTGGCAGACCAATGGGCTATATATAAAATAGCCATTTATTCCATTTAACAACATTTTTGAAATTACTATCATAATAATTACATGAATAGCTCTTATATTTCTTACTAACTTAATTACATGAATTTCTCTTTTCTATCTATGAAAACTTTTAATTAGGTATAATTTTCTTATAAAATGTCCCTTAAAATGGAGTGCCTGTTGGCATAGGCCTCCTCCAACTCTCTCCACTGGCGTCTGTCTAGTGCCACCCTGGTCCAATGTGGCCCCAGAGTTAGTCTGAGGTCATCCTCCCAGCGTCTAGCTTGGCGACCTTTTTTTCTTTTGCCATCTCTGGGGTACCAATTTGTCACCAGGTTGTTCCACATTTCTATCTTCCCTCTTAGCATGTGACCAGTCCATCTCCATTTCTGTTGATCAATTCGTTTCAATATGTCTGTGACCCTGGTTCTTGCTCTTATATCACAGTTCAGAATGGGCTATAACCTACACTTAATATTAGGTATACGTATTTTGTCACGATGTCTCTTCATGAGCACACACACAACGCTGCGCAAAAGGGACGACACAATCGACTTCCCAGCTCAAATAGACACACATACATTTCATATAATAACCTAGTTCCCATACGTAACACAGCAGCCGACAACTTTGGGGAACGTCGTATAAAAAGGGAAGTTTTTACATCAAAACTTTATTTCGCCTTCGCGCTGATTCGTACGTGAGGCTCAGTATATTTGGAGTTGATTACTGCCGTAATACAGCCTTGTGCTTGCTTTACCGTCTCTTTTTTTCAAAGTTTTTTAGGAGCTTGCAACATAAAAATGTTATATGAAAGTTTTAATTTTTCTATTGGTATAATACTAAATTGATAAATCCACGAAACGATTTAGTGACAATGTTAACGTTCGTCTAAGATTTCCCTTTATACTTTACTAGATTCTTGCCCGTGGCTTCGCCCGCGTGAATTTCGGTTTTGAACAAATCCCGAGGGAATCGTGGATTTTCGGTTCCCGTTCCCGCTCCCTTTTCCAACCTTTATACTACTATCAAGGAAGTTCGCTATAGTAATCTACTGCTGTAGATACTACTAAAGCTGTAGATATAGATTTTGGGTTTTTCAAAATCCCGTGGGAACTGTGCATTTTTCCAAGATAAAAAGTAGCCTATGTGTTAATCCAGGGTATTATCTATCTTCATTCCAAATTTCAGCCAAATCCATTTAGTAGTTTTTGCGTGATTGAGTAACAAACATCCAAACACATTTTCTACACATTTGCTTTCACATTATTTATAATATTAGTAGGATAGGTTCAAGACTATCTTAAGTTCTTAAAATTTTACACCACGAAAAATCACAATGATACAATTATAAATAACTAGCGTCCCGCCCCGGCTTCGCACGGGTAGTAGAGCATATTATGCGTAGGTACTACCCGCTCAGGGATTAGGCAGCGTTTTCGATGAAAGCTCCCAGGCGGCTTGACTTTTTACGATATTTTTGCCGGAAATCGAGATAAACCGTTTTTTACCCTTAAAACTCCCCCCCTTTTTTCCCGAGCTCAGATCGCCCGTAAATTATTTTTCCTTGTATTTTTATAATATTCTCCTCCTTTTCCAATGGGTTTCATCCTACGTACTGTAATTTTTTTTTTGGTTTCAAAAATTATCGACACTGGGCTATAGGGAGAACCGCGGCCGCCGACGCGCTTATAGGCACGCTCCCGCTGCCGCAATTTTTAAATCTGTAATATCTTCGAAAGTATTCATTTAAATCATATGCTGTAAAGGGCCATATGGATTTATATAAAATCAACAATGCATTTAAGGTATTTAATTAGATAAGGATTAATGCTGTATTGGTTGAAATCGCTTCGAAAATTAGCCATTATTTGTCGTAAAAAGGAAATGACAAAAAAATGTTATTGTGGGATATCCATAAGAGATTTTTCTGAAGAGACTTTTCTGTAGACCTTTTCAATGTGTACAATACTTAGTACATTATTTTGATAAATCTCGTAGGGTTCAGCCTGCGTTTGCAATGTAAGCGGAAAAAATGTAATTATTTACGACATCACATTAGAATTCTCAAAAATAACAGTATTTCTCCACTATTTAATGGATGTTATTATACATATAAACCTTCCTCTTGAATCACTCTATCTATTAAAAAAAACCGCATCAAAATCCGTTGCGTAGTTTTAAAGATTTAAGCATACAAAGGGACATAGGGACATAGGGATATAGGGACAGAGAAAGCGACTTTGTTTTATACTATGTAGTGATATGTATTGGCAAAGATATAAATGTGTCCGAAGTAACCCATACCATAAAACAGTTTAATATACCTACCTATGTTCGATATTTCTGTGACGCAATGATAAAGCACAAAGGACAGTTTTGGGGTTTCACATCAACCATTGTAAGAGTAGCATTGCTAATGGATTAGCGGTGGACTGGGGCTCACGCATACAATTACATGGACTGTATTACGAATGAAATAGAGGTCATAATGGTGTGCCGCATTAAGCCTTTACAATGGTTGTATGATGTCTAGATGCACGGAAATTGGACAAAATTGACGCTCCCTTGCCTATTGTATTCGTATTCGTGGTTGTGTTTTGTATTCTTGTCACACACGTCATATTATGTTTTAATTATTCATTTGCTCGGTGAATGTGGGTTACGTTTTGTGCTTTTGTTGGCCAAAGAATTTAGGTGACGCATCTAATATTTTATTTAGGTATAAATATGTAGGTGTGTATTATTAATTTTATAGTACCTAACCAGCAACATGAAATACAATAAAATCGGCCAAGTGCGAGTTGGGCCTCGCTCTATTATAGTCTATATACATATGACAAACTAAAAACAAATTCGCTTGTTTTCGTCACTGCATTATATGAATCGGTATTTTTAGATCTAGTTGCATTTAAAAACGATGTATGTTACACAATAGACGGAAATTCCAAAATGCTAATTAGTTTTGTTTTGAGATAGCACCGTAATAAAAAAATTCTAAAACTGACAATAATCCGACTACGAACTAGGTATCCGTGACGTACAGACAGACAGAAAAACAGCAGAATGACATTAATAGAGATCTATTGGCCTTGGCCCTAAAAACTAAATTTTGGGATAATAACTGCCACTTAAAACCTTAACAGCCCTTGTTATCCTACAACCCGAAAGATAACAAAGTATAATAACTAACAACCCTTAATTATGTACCCTCGAAGGTTCTCTATAAAAAGTTCTTATGTACGCACTCAGTTTGTTTTGTTTCCGAAATTATTATCAAGTTTACGCGAAGGGGAAATTACGATGAGTTCAAGCGGAAAAGAGGCGAATACATCATCAACGGAGGCGTTTACACCCCACGATGTTGCGTCGTACGACTTTATGATACGATTATTAACAACAAATACTTATAGTCATTAATCTGTCCATCAGTTGGGCATAAGTTTTCCAGCAAACCAACAAAAGTAACATTACGTTTCTGCAAAATCCGGATCATATTATAGTTTATCGTAATCGCAACTCTAATACTGGACATACTTACCTAAGCAGCTTTTTGGAGGGTGTCCGACAGACATGCCACTTCAGGTTGCTAATAAAACTTAAAGTTAATGTTTTTAATATATAACATAGGAAGAAGTAAGTTGTTCTTGAATTCTTAGCGAAAGAAAGATCAAAGGTTCTCTTCACAACAAGCAAATAATCACGAGCGTGGCTAAGTGCAAATTGTATTTTAACCACAAAGTTCAGAATAGATAGGTATAGAAGTGGTACAGGACCGTGAGGTTATTGCTAGACTCAGATGTTTAGTGAAATATCAGTGCACATTATAGTAAAAATATTACTATTATAACGTCGCGTTACACTTTCATTAACGTTGGTTTCGTTGCTAGGGATTGTGCTTTTGAATTTTTCTGTATGAGTTACTAAAAGTTGATGATACGATTTCTTTTTTAAATTTTTTTCTAAAAATTGATGCTAAGAATTTTTCTAAAAGTTGATGATACGATTTCGATTTAATTCGTTGATTTGAACCTACCTGATCTCACGTATTGGTTTTATATAGACGTTTTAACAGAAGAAAAACGCTTGCAAAATATATCACCATAGATACGATAAAAACATCGAAATCGAATCGCGGTCGTGTCGATGAGATTAGCTCAACTCACAGCGAACGATTCTTGGCAGGTGCAAAATATATGGTGAGGTTACTGTGCTACCGTTGCCTTTGATTTATTCCTTCTGCATCTGTCATCCGTCATCCGCTTATACCTTTGTTACTCTCGGCATCTTCGTATTTTCCATATTCCTTGAAAGTATTTTCACATTAAATCCTATTTGTTTTTTGTTTATTCTTCTACAAGTTAGCCCTTGACTGCGATCTCACCTGGTGATAAGTGACGATGCAGTCTCAGATGGAAGCGGGCTAATCTCAAATTGCAGTTTTTATTATACCTATACCCCTGATCAGTTTTTATTCGGCATCGTACTGAACCGGTACAAGTATAAATTGAAAATTTAAAAAACCCCCGACATTCGCCATTTTGTGGCGGCGGCCATCTTGGATTTGCAATAGTGATATTCTACTAGTCAAGCCCTTTCATTTGATATCCATATTAAGGGAGTTGTGAAAAAATATGTGTTTCGCCATTTTGTACCGGCGGCGATCTTGGATCGATTTTCATCAAACATAGCTAACAACACTCTCGACTAATTCACCTTTCACAAAAAAAAAAGCCGCATTCAAATCGATCCACTCGTTTGAGCCACACACACACACACAGACACGTAAAACTTATAACACCCCGTCGTTTTGCGTCGAGGGTTAAAAACGTAGGCGGTCAAAGCCTCCCCACTATACCTCCACCACCAGATAAAATTAGAATTTGATTTTTTATCGATGCTCTCGATCGACGTCCACAGCTGGACATAGGTCTTTTATAGATACTGACATCTGGAGGGTTTGCCATCACTGTACTTTTCAGCATGCCAGCATCGTATACAGCATCACCATTCCAGCAGTTTGGAACCCCACATCTATCGTTTCTTCGAACTATGTGGCCTTTGTGACTTTAATTACGGTATTCATGAGTCTCAAGTATAACTTTATAAAAGCACGTTTATTTGGTTAAAAATCATTATTTTATTGGACACTAGCGGACCCGGCAGACGTCGTCCTGCCCGCTATTAGCGCCACCTACCGGGTCCAATTTTTCTACTTATAAACCTTCCTCTTAATCACTCTATCTATTAAAAAAACCGCATCAAAATCCGTTGCGTAGTTTTAAAGATTTAAGCATACATAGGGACATAGGGATATAGGGACAGAGAAAGCGACTTTGTTTTATACTATGTTTGATAATGATAAACATCATTATTTTTTCCCTTTTCACTTTAGGTAAGCGTAAAGCTTGTGCTTGTATTAGGATCGAACATAACATAATAACAATAATAACAATTTTTTGGCTCAAAAATCATTATAAATTTAGTTCCATAATAATCGCATATTTGAACAGATTAAGTTTAATTTTATTATTTTGTTCGCCTGGCCAAGTAGTTTCATTACCAGTATCAAGCTCTCTGTTGTAATAAGAAAGTAGTTAGGCTGTGGATGTTTAACTTTTCAACCATTTATAGTCGTCCCTAGAGCTAACAATACATAGAAATTGTTGCTTATTGTATAAGTTTCTTTAACAAATAAGATGTATCTGATCTGACCACATAGAAACTGACTTAGTTAGATCGATAGCAATACTAGTAATTCTAATTTCTCATCAAATGTTTCAAGAAGTAATATTCTTGGAATACTATTCTTGGAAATTCTATACCTATTACTATTCCGATATTAGTTTTGTTGCTGAATATCAATATATACTGAATGAACCTTAGCATATAGTTCTAATCCTAACTAATAGTGATATTCCTACAAGTTTGGTTACATTTAATAGTACAAAAAACTATTTAATAAAAAATATGGTAGTCCGTCAAGTCGGTTTACGGCATCGATGTAAAAGGATAAGCCTTTCTCATATAATTGCGTCTACGACAAGTGTAAATTGAAAATTTAAAAAACCCCCGACATTCGCCATTTAGTGGCGGCGGCCATCTTGAATTTGCAATAGTGCTATTCTACTAGTCAAGCCCTTTCATTTGATACCCATATCAAGGGAGTTGTGAAAAAATATATCATCCGCCATTTTGTAGCGGCGGCCATCTTGGACCGATTTTCATCAAACATAGCTAAGAACACTCTCGACTAATTCACCTTTCAAACAAAAAAAACCGCATTCAAATTGGTCCACCCGTTTGAGCGCCACAGGGGAACAGACAGACACACACACACACACACACACACACACAGACACGTCAAACTTATAACACCCCGTCGTTTTTGCGTCGGGGGTTAAAAATAAAACTCAAATTCAGATGTAGGTGTTTCATATTACATTACATGTAGTGATTTATATGCCTGCTAGTTTTTCCCGGCATGCGTTGAAATGCCACCTTAAGTATGATTTAGGAACATATAGAGGAAAAACAAACATTCACTTTTACATAGATTTTTTGTGCCAGGTATATATACCTTTGCGAGCATGCGTCCAATTATTCCCCAAAGTTTCATGACAATCGGTTGAACTGTTTAGGAAGCCATATCTAAGAGACACACACACAAACATTAATTTTTAACCCCCGACGCAAAAACGACGGGGTGTTATAAGTTTGACGTGTCTGTGTGTGTGTGTGTGTCTGTCTGTTCCCCTGTGGCGCTCAAACGGGTGGACCGATTTGAATGCGGTTTTTTTTTGTTTGAAAGGTGATTTAGTCGAGAGTGTTGTTAGCTATGTTTGATGAAAATTGGTTCAAGATGGCCGCCGCTACAAAATGGCGGATTACATATTTTTTCACAACTCCCTTAATATGGGTATCAAATGAAAGGGCTTAACTAGTAGAATAGCATTATGGCAAATCCAAGATGGCCGCCGCCACAAAATGGCGAATGTCGGGGGTTTTTTAAATTTTAAATTTACACTTGTTATTTTTATTGTTGTTGATAGTTTGACTGAAAAAAAAATCAGTAAAGATACTTCGTATACCTAACCCTCGACCAAATTAAATACAACGGCGGAAAACAAAACGCTAATAGAAACACGGAGGGCATTTAAGACCCGTTGAGGCTGAAAACCTTTAGCGATGGGCCAAGGTACCTCGTACCGAGTCGCGCCACGAATACAAATGAGAAAATCTTAACCCTCAATCTGCTGAATGCATGCGCGAACGATAAAGTCTCACCTGAACATTGATTTTTTAAAAGGAACATTTTTCTATTCACCGCGCGCTTATTACGTTAGAAAATTTCGTATTTCACTCCCAAACGTTCTCTTAAGCCCGCGTCTTAGAATTTCAACGCCGGTTTAAGAGATTCTTTTGTTTCCTTTTGTTTGGTAGCTGCGTTACGTCTTGCTCTGAAATACATATTTAAACAGTGCTTTTTTTCTGTGGTCTATTCGTTATATGCGCGCGAATTGGGAATGAATCCGATTTTCGTATTCGGAAACATTGTGAACATGCACATTTTATTACTTCTACTTAGTTGAAAAAATTAATTTCTTATAAGAAATTAAAGCTCGAATATTTTTTTAACAATACCTTGGTAAAAATACAATAGGATTGTTAATAAATATGGCATATGACGGATTGTATAAACTGATCAGTACAGTTAAGAAAAATTATAGTACGTATAATCAAAATAAATAAATTTTAAACATTTCCTGAATTGCGCCTTTAGAAACCGTGTTCTTAAACTTTGTTCCGTGATTGTGACCCATCGCTGAAGTCAATATTGAAAAAACACTTTCATAAAACAGTTTCGTATTCTACATATCGCGATAGCATACCTACGATTATTGAGCGTACATGATACGCTAGAATTCTTTTAAAAGCACTTACAACTTTAAAGAGAGCATTTGATAGAGTCTTGAAAGGTTCCACACGTACCCGGCACATGTCAGCAATCTACTGCCGATCGCGATTTTATCTTAGACTTAATAAAATGACGCTCCAGCGTGTGGTACAAGTGACACGATGGAAGCGTGTACACTTGTACAGGGTTGATTCACAATAATATTGTTTCAATTAATGAGCAAGTTTATAAAGAGTAACGTTATAATCTTCATCAGTACACAATTTATAATATTATTTTAATGTTGTACTTTCATTCTACTTCACTTTTTCGTAACTCAAAGTTTAAGCCAAATGCAATGCAACCAATCACTGTAAATGAATATTACTCTAAATTTCTTAATATTTTCTATTTAACTAACATCTACGCTTTAGTAAAATCAATTAATTGCTAAAAGCCACAATACTATTGCTGTTAATTGCAACGATTCTTTCCGTAGGAAAGTTCCTCATTTTAATGTGATAAAAGGTAGGTAACATAGTGGTGACGTCACACAGGAAAGCGCAGTGTTGACAGAGGTAGAACGGTCGTTCTATGACATCAGATGAGCCACAGGAGACTTGTGAAATTCTCTATAAGAGACCTACATATATCCAGCAGCGAAGGTCCACTCATTGATGGCGACGATGACGACACATTTACCAAACCCAAATAAAACGAAATTCAATCGCTGTATCGTATGCTTTGTGGCATACACCAAAGCGTTAACATGTTCTTCCGAGTTTGTACTGATCCCTCAGATCTTTGTTGCTCGAATACTCAACCCGACCGGAAACTGCCGACGAGTGTGTTTTTTAACTAAATCGGTTCACTTGATAATTCTTGGATACAGAAACCCTTTCCGTCGTCGTACTCACAATACAGAAACTAGATGAAATACTTTGAAATTGTTAAATACTTGCTAGTGTAACTTTAGTTTTAAAATATTTAGAAAAAATTCTATTACTGAACAAACAAGAAAATTACTTACATGTAAAAAAATAAAAATATAACTATAAGTGCACTTTATTTGGATTTACTTTCAAGTTGAATCGAGATAGATTTGATCTAAATGTTATCACGTTTGAACTTGAAAGGCTGAGCAAAGTCAAAGTACGATCTTTACAGTACAATGTAGTAAGTACTAGCGAAAATTTAGAGACGTCTGCTACAAATCTACTACTACTTACCTCTACTACCTGCTACTACCTCTCTAAATCTACCCCCTAATAGAGAACACCTACCACCCCCTCCCAGGGACAGCCATTTCAATTTTATGTTCTTTTTCTGGGTGTGTGCAAAAAAAGTAATAACTTGAAAGTCTGTGGCTTCATAGATCCACAAATGGTCTTTGATTAGATTAGATATATTTATTCATATAATATTTTCCATCTCAACCTAAAAATAATTTACAACGTTAAAGTAATTTGATCAAAGATACTTTGATACTTTAATTTTAAATTTGGTTCCGCTAAAAGGTGGTTTTAGAAAGGTGGTTTAAAAAGTACTCCTTATATTTTCGCAAGCACTAAGTATTACGATCATACTGTAATCTTAGCCAACAACAACGGGTGAGATCCTGTGACTATTAAACTATTGATACTTATATTTTTTACATACGAGTATACTTACACATTGCAATCCATAGTAATAAGAATACGAAAACTATATTACGTACTCTAACAAATAACACAGAAATCAGTAACGGATCTTAAAATAAGGAAGATCTACGTGGGAAATAAATAGCAAAGACAGGCAATCAATGTATTCCTCGTTTTATCCCATTCGAAACCCGTGTATTTTCAATCGGCAATCATCGTAGGTACTCATTCGCGCTTTAGCGTAATGCGGGCTGAATAGAAATTGCCTAAACATCTGCATATCGCGAGCTCGTCGCGAGTCAATAGCGCTATTTGCTTCACGTACTAGGCGGTTGGAGTTGCTGTATTCATAGTCACCTATTTGAGATCGATTTACAGCCTAAATAGTAGTACGAGTATCGCGAATCAACGCATTTGTACTATGTATTTTCATTTTTGAGGGTTTCGTACCCAAAAGGCACATTAATATCAGGCATTATTATTAGGCATTATTATTAGGCAGGTATTAATTATTTAAAATTAAAAAAAAAACTCCCGACATTCACCAATTTGTGGTGGCGGCATTCTTGGATTTGCATAGTGCTATTCTACCAGTCAAGCCCTTTCATTTAATACCCATATTGAGGGAGTTGTGAAAAAATATGTAATCCGTAATTTTGTGGAGGCGGCCATCTTGGACCGATTTTCATCAAACATAGCTAAGAACACTCCCGACTAATTCACCTTTCAAGCAAAAAATATTTATCTGTCAGTTTGTCTGTATGTCATAAATCTCTTCGAGCTCATTATAAACTTGAGTTATAGTAGAATTGAAAGAAGTTTGGTTTACAACGTCGCGTCGCGTCGGTCCAAAACCGAATATCTAATTAGAAATTCCGCTAATAAAATATACTTGTATTCCTTTTCAACCGGATATTGAATTAAACATAATATTTGGCATAAAAGGAATGATTTTTCCTGTTAAACCAGTATCAGTAATTTTGGAGATCATTAAAAAATTCGTTATGACCTTTTAGAGTAATTATACTTTATTTGAGGTAGTTTTTAAGCTTTAATAGTGAAACGAAAACGACGTACATAAGTACCACTTTAACTCACTGTTAACATTGTGACGTGATCTTACTTATGTGAGCCTCAACTAAATTCTAGAAACTTCATTCTCATATCGCATTCATATTATATCGAGATGAGTTTTAAACAAAAACACCCCATATTTAAAAAAATACATAAAGTGTAGACTACCCACGAAATGAGAAATAACAAGCTGAAAATAAAATGTCTAAAATACAAGCATGTTCGAAATAAGCATTCATTACGATGAACTCGTGAACTGTTTTAAAACTAAACATGTTGGAACAAACCCGCCTCGCGCGATGACTGCTATAACATATTTGAAACAATTGCAAAGTGTAATGTGCGAAAAATAAGGTCCTCGCAATGTTTCTCACAGGCTTTGCCAACTTTGTCTCGCAACGAACTATAGAGTTCTAGATATGGCAATTAAAAAAAGTTCCTGCATATTAACCCAGATAAGCCTACTGTCCTATATGTACAGTAGGTACATACGAGCTACTTTAGATACCTTTGTCGCCTTTACTGTCATCCACTGATGGAAATAGGTCCATTGCAAGGATCGCCACAGATCACGATCTTGTGCCACTTGTGTCCAGCAGTTGCCAGCGACTCGCTTGCGATCGTTCGTGTATCTAATGGGGCGGGTCATTTAACGCTATGTTTCCCGGTGCGTTTACCGTTCAATCACCTTGAGACCCCAACATATATTAGTTCTTTGAGCTGTTAGCTCCGTCTATTGCCACTTCAGTTTCACGACTCGATGAGCTCGAGATTATGTTGGTGAATCTGGTTCTCCTACGGATCGCCTCATTTCTGATTTGGACACGCAGGAATACTCCAAGCATACTCTCCATCTCATTAAGTGACTGTAAGTGCTTTATCATGAGACCCATTATTTATAAGCGAACATGTAACATATGTCATCACTAGAAACGTCAGTCATTATTAAAAAAAAAAAGAAAATATACATAGGTATGTGTACTCAAAATGGAGTTCACTTAGAATTTGCTGATGGTGGGGAGCACAGTCACAGCATCCACCTTATTTCGGGCCCTAAAGTAGCCCTAAAGATAAAGTTTGTAAACTACAACCCGATTACGCTTAGTAATTTAATTTAATATAAAATAATAATTTAGTGTGCAGAACGCGGGGCAAGCAGCTCGTGGCGCTATCTGTTATGTCTATCTGAAACTAAATAATATTTTACTTTAACCGCTTGGATGTCGCTTTTCGTTTTTTTCGTATATAAAATGTAGCCAATTCAATTGACATCTCATTCATCAAAATCGGCCCAGTAGTTTAGGCGCTACAATGTAACACACAGAATCTCATACAAAAATCGGCCACAAACATACATAGACTGCTAAAATCATAACCCTTCCTTTTGTCTTTGCCGTAGTCGGGTAAAAAGCACGTTCGTACCACATCTAGTATCTATACAGCAGGTCAAACAGCTGAGCTGCGCGCGCGAGATACAAACTGATCCGTTTTGTTTCCGAACGTGCCCGGCGCGATATTGAGCCGCCGCCGAGACAGCTTTAAAATATATTCGTTCCACTACAATATAAATAACATGGTATGCTACAGCTGGTTCTATATTTTTTCGGTGAATTTTGTGAAATAACAGGACTAGGTACCTATTGAGGGTTGAATTTTCAATCGTCAAAATATTATTTACTTTGGCGATTACTTTGGCCGCACTTTACTTTACTGTCTTGTTGCTTTACTATCCGCGACTGCGTCCAGGTGGATTCTTACAAACTTCTTACAAACTTTTATCCCCAATGGAATTTCTACAAACCTTAAACATCTATTTTCTAACCAAAAGCCGTATCGATTTTTCTGTCACTATTACTTATACTTCGTCGTCTCAACCAATAGACGTCCACAGCTGGACTTAGGTCTCTTGCAAGGATTGCCACAGAACATGATCTTGCGCCGCTTGTTTCCAGCGGCTGCCAGCGATTCGCCTGAGATCATCCGTCCGACGTCCGTCCGATCGTCCGACGGACGGATTACCTACTTACACTGGAATAAATAACGCTTCTTTGAGTCTAAATGAGTTATGTCAAAAGAAAAGCTTTGATCAAATTCACATGATGGTGATGGAAGGCTTAGCGACCTTACTCTGTCTTCATAGCGGAGTATTTCACAACCGTGTTTTTACGATTCCTTAGTGAAACAAAGAACCCATGTGGTATCATCCAGTCCATTCTTTGTTTCCGTTTGAGTGTCAAATTCTTTTTACTCAGAAACTATTAAAGCTACAACATTGAAATTTCGTACAGCCATAGAAACTTTTAAGGGCTACAGACATGTCTACTAAATCTATAATATAATAAAACTGTAACAGATCCAATTCTGTACATTGAAGATATTTTGAAAATTTTTATTGGATGGCACTCTATAATCGATACTGAAGCCAAAACTGCAATTTTTTTCATTTTTGTCTGTCTGTCTGTCTGTCTGTCTGTCTGTCTGTCTGTCTGTCTGTATCTTGGCCGCGCATCACGCCGAAACTACTGAATGGATTCGAATGAAACTTGGTACGATTTGAGTTTATACTCCGAGGTAGGACATAGGATACCTTTTATCCCGAAATTCAGCACGGTTCCCTTGGGAGAGGGGAAGAAAGTTAAAACGTGTATTTAGCTGTAATTCATTAACGGGTAGTTCGATTTAACTCATTCTTTTTTTGTTAGAAAGGTAGTACTTTAAGTATTGCCCCGTAAATATTTCAAGGTCATAGGTTTTTTAGTTTAGAAATGACAGACATTTATTGGGTTCCAATAACTTGGGACCCGGATCTTTGTATGTACAGCTTATTTTAAACTGGCGTGCGTTTAAATTTATGTTTGTCGTTCTGTCTATTTGTTCCAGCTAATCTCCGAAACGGCTGGATCGATTTTAATGGAACTTTCAATGTTATAAGGAGTAACAGGCTACATTTAGTTTAGGTACATAAAAGAATTATGGGATCCGATCCGATCCTATATAAAACCTATAAACACGCGAACGAAGTCGCAGGGGTCAGCTAGTTGCAGAAATAAAAATTTAGTCTTCCTCCCAAAAATGAAAAGTATTTACATCAGCTTTATCTGTTTCTGACGCCCAGTTTTTAGACTTCTGGTAATCACTAACACAAATGCTAAGCTAAGCTTCACGGACTGTACGCCGTAAACGAAATAGAAACTATTCCGCCAAAGGCAGTCCTGCAATAGTCCTGCAAACGATCTGTCAAACGAAACAGTACAGAAAGTATCGCGGCGTAGTACTTATTTCGAAAACTAATTTCATACAAATGAGATTTCGCCATCTCAGCGCGCGAACACCGCAGAACGCTCACAGTTCCACTTCAAACAAACTCATTAGTGTTCCGAGTATTAAATAGTATTGCTACTTTGGCAAATACCCAGTTATTTTAATGTGATGAATCCTCTATTTGTTTTAAAGTGCTCTCCAGAACGGATTGCAGCAATTTCTTTATCTACTCTCATATCTTAAAATCCCGAATATGAAATCAAAATGTGTCATATATTGGACTACTTTATTCACATACATCTATAATATTTTAAAAAAAAATTAAAAAAGTTCATTATAACACTACTTTGTTAGGAAATTATTGCAAAGTAATGTTATAAAATAATTTTTTCTACATTATAGTACAGGCGCACTGGGTTCTGGTATTTTTGAGCCATGGCGGGAAATTCGTGCGACCTCCTTACAGTAGATGTGTGTAACTGTACAAACGCGTTAAACATTGTGAATTGTGTTAAATTGCAGAAGAGTAACTACTAAAAATTAAGTTTACTTAAAATTAAGTAACTACTAAAAATAACTACTAAAAATTAATAACTATTAAAAATTAAATTTTTGATAAGCTTGAGCTATTTTCCGATCCACTAATTTCTATAGGATATTAGGACTCCTCTACTACTATTAATTTCTCTATGGTAACCCAGGCTGTATGGTCAACGATCTTGGCCTGTCCCGAAAGGGACGAACCGAAAAAGAAGAAGAATCTCTATGGTAACAACTGAATTTTGGCGCCATACGCTAGTTATATTATTTAAATTTTTTATTTGTTACTCAAAACTTTACAAGACATGGTTTTTATTGTGCGGAAAAATGTCTAGCAGTGATACTGAAGAGAATTTAACTCCACCTGACCACCGACCAACAATCTTTTGCCAGCAAAATCAAAGAAAACTCACGACAAATATTACCAAGATTTTATGGTTTGGATTTTAAGATATGAGTTTAGATAAAGTAGTGTATGAAACTCTACATAATTAGTTATTAAAACACTCGTGTAATACTATTAAAAAACTCGCCTGCGGCTCGTTTTTTAAACTAACACTCGTGTTTTAATAACTTCTATTATGCAACCGTTTCATAAACTACTATTGTTTCACCGTCTATCTCAAATTAATTAATGTTTTCTAGTTAAATATTTTCTTACAGCCTTTGCACACGACGATACAGCGCGCGGTTGAGTGAGTCAAACGTAAAGTTATGACTTGTAGCAATGGCTTAATTATGCGTTACAACAAGTAATGCGTCAAAACATTGAAATTTCATGCTGAATAACAGCCCCCGCACACTGGGCCACTAGTGGTGAAGACTAGTTGCCACCACAAGTCGGCCGAAGAGATTTGTCATACATTATCTTGTGGCTAGAACTCGAGCGCTCAGTGTGCGGTGGTACCATATAAAATGTATGAAAAATCCCTTCCGCGACTTATGGCCGGCCACTAGTCGTCCCCACTAGTGGCCCAGTGTGCGGGGGCTGGTAAAAGTCGTGACACCCTCCCTAGTACAGTGGTGAACGCTGTGGTTTTATATGTGGGAGGTCCCGCGTTCGATTCCCGGCAGGAGCAATTTGGGAGTTTACAATTTTAAATTGTCTACGCTCTGGTCCGGTGGGAGGCTTCTGCCGTGGCTAGTTACCACCCTACCGGCAAATCCGACCGTATTTAAAGCAGTACGATGCCGCGTAGAAATTCATCAGGGGTATGGGTTTAATAAAAACTGCCATACCTCTTCCAGGATAGACCGCTACCACCTTAGACCAGGGGCGTAGCTACCGCCGTATCTGCCGTATCAATTATACGGGGCCCCCAAGCCACAGGGGCCCCCGATGTGCGTAAGCAAAAATTAACAAAAACTTCCCAAATTTTTGTTTATTTCAGAAATGACAAAAGTCAAAAAAAGTTGTCCAAAAAGTTGTCCATAGAGGCAGAATCTTTAGAAAAACTAAAGTCAGCATCATATGAATTTTAATAAATCAGTTTCCCGAAAAAAAGTCAAGGAGAGTATATATTTAATTTGAATTGTTTGTAAAAATTAAAAAAAAAGTGACGGATAAATAATTATGATGAATAAATATTGCTTTTAATTTTATGCAAACATTTTTTTTTCTTTTGTGAGAAATCTTTACCCTTCATATGGGCCCCCTAACAAATTTTTATACGGGGCCCCGCCAAGGTACGCTACGCCACTGCCTTAGACTACTTTCCCTCCTCCTTTGCACTTTCCATCAGGTTAAATTGCAATCAAGAGCTAACTTGTGATTGCTTAAAATAGGTCTATTCATTAATAATACTATAAATGTAAATTACAAATTTAAAAAACCTCCGACATTCGCTATTTTTTTGGGGGCGGCCATCTTGGATTTGCAATAGTGCTATTCTACTAGTCAAGCCCTTTCATTTGATACCCATATTAAGGGAGTTGTGAAAAAATATGTAATCCGCCATTTTGTAGCGGCGGCCATCTTGGATCGATTTTCATCAAACATAGCTAACAACACTCTCGACTAATTCACCTTTCAAACAAAAAAACCCGCATTCAAATCGGTTCAGCCGTTTGAGCGCTACAGGGGAACAGACAGACACACACACACACACACAGACACGTCAAACTTATAACACCCCGTCGTTTTTGCGTCGCGTTAAAAATGGATCTATTTTAAGGATAGCCATAAAACACTATTTTTGTGCTGCCTTTATTCAGCAATAACGCCTTAACCCATATCTATATGTATCTATGTTTTCTGCGCTTACGAGTATTGTCGATGTAAGTAACTTATAAATCTGGCAGTAGGTACTGTAGGCGCATTTATGAAGGAAAACTTTATGAAAGCCCTCAAGTCGTCGCTCGGAGTTAAGTGAGTAAATCAGAGTCCAGTCCGGTCCTTTTAAATATGCAAAAGCAGACCTCTGAATGTATAAACGAGTGACACTCCACTTATGCGATCTCACTCTCTCACCTTGGGCCTACTTAACTTATTTTCTGCGAAGTGGGCCGGCTAAGTGCAAATCCCGTGTTTATTTATTTTGTACGAGAAATGCTTATTTTTTATTTCAGACTTTTATCTTTGTTGTTTTCTAAGCTTTATTAATTAGTGAGGAGTAACTGTTTACAGAGGTTTCTCTAAGTCACTTCTACACTTTGCTCATATTATAAGGTCAGCTCATGTTTTACTATGAAATCTTTAAAATTCCCGGAATAAAATGTACACTTTCATAACTCGTTGTCTACACCTACCTACGTGTGTAAATCTCATCGAAATTGGTTCAGCTGTACAAACAGACAGACAGACAAAATTTAAAATACGTAAACTATCGTATATCATACAATGTAAACTATCGTTCAAAATGTAATCCTAACTAATATTATAAATGCGAAAGTGAGTTTGATTTTTTGTTTGTTACGCTTTCACGCCTAAACCGCTGAGCTGATTATGATGGATCTAGAGATAGACTAGACTTTTGAAAAGGATATTCATAGAGTTCCCAAGGGGTTTTTAAAAAACCTAGTCATATTATTTTGAACGATAGTGTATTAAATACGTATATCAGTGTGCTTAGTCTAAAGCGGAGCACTCGAAAACGAACTCGAAAACTATTGATCGATTTCAGAGTAAAATAGACCTAAAATGTCTTGTATTAAGGTTTGAGTTCGCCAATACATTCAGCATTGTTCGAATGCTGAAAGTATTGGCGAACTCAAACCTTAATAAAAGCCAATTTAGGTCTATTTTACTCTGAAATCGATCAATAGTTTTCGAGTTCGTTTTCGAGTGCTCCGCTTTAGACTAAGCAGCCAGGAACACATTTCAGTTTTATTTATTTGTGCAGATAGAATTGAAGTACCTAACTATTCATGTGTACGGAATAAAATGTGACAAATTACATGGCCGCTAACCACGTTAAAATCATTCGCTTTTCCGCGAGTTTTGCGGCGACTGTTTTTTCCCGAACCGCTGTTATCAGGGAGAATCAGTGTCGAGCCGACCGCCACCCCGATAGCCTTGACGTATCGGTCGGCGGGCTTTTACGATACGACAAATTAAACTAGTGTCCGGCTATTTTTTAACAAATTCCGAAAAAGAGGGATTATTTTCGTGTTAATTTGAATTGAAACTAAACTTCACAGCATATACATTATCAAAATAGGATAATTTCAAATAGTTTTTAACGCATCTTACAAGATTTGTGAGATTGGTGGTAATTTAATTAACCTTATTTGAACCAAAAAAACGTGAGTCATTGGAAAATATAAAGCAAAATCTACAAACCTCAGTGTTCTGTGCTTACGGAGTTATTTGACACCAAACCTGTATTTTATGGGTTTGATAAGAAATTCGGGATGATTCCAGTGCAGTTTTATGATTACTAGTATAAATTAAAAATTTAAAAAACCCCCTACATTCGCCATTTTGTGGCGGCGGCCATCTTGGATTTGCATAGTGCTATTCTACTAGTCAAGCCCTTTCATTTGATACCCATATTAAGGAAGTTGTGAAAAATATTTAATCCGCCATTTTGTAGCGGCGGCCATCTTGTATAGATTTTCATAAAACATAGCTAACAACACTCGACTAATTCACCTTTCAAACAAAAAAAGCTGCATTCAATCGGTCAATTTGAGCGCCACAGGGGAACAGACACACACACACACACACACACACACACACACACAGAGACAGACACGTCAAACTTATAACACCCCGTCGTTTTTGCGTCGGGGGTTAAAAACAGCTAATCTCCTCATTCTTGTAGGTCTGTGTAAATATTATGTTTGTATCGTTCTGATCGTCGTCTCGTCTACAGTCGACTTTTAAAATTACTTATTTAACGCACCGTATTTGAACTTTTTAGAGTATTTTGTTAACATTTGTGGCACGTGTTTTTCACACACCGCAAAACAAAAATACGAAATTCAAAAACGAACACCGAATCTCATTTTACATTCACACGGTTACAAGCTCTCAAAAGCTCGCAAAATAAATAGTTGGGAACATTATTCGCTCTAACGACGCGGAAGACAAATTTTCACGTATCCCTTTACGTTTCGGGCGACGCGACGCGAAAAGATGGAGTGCGTGGTTACTGGAGAGTTATGCATGCTTCTATGAGATGCTCTGCCGCTAGTGCTGGAAAATAATGTTATCGAGATCTTTTTGATAAAAATAAATACCTAACAGAAAAAAATGATTTTTTTTTTCTCACACACACACAGATAGACTAGTCTGTGTGTGTGGTGTGTGTGTATATCTGTGGCACCGTAGCGCTCAAACGGTCAAAACTGATTTGAATGCGGTTGTTTGTTTGAAAGTTGAATTAGTCGGGAGAGTTCTCAGGTATGTTTGATGAAAATCGGTCCAAGATGGTCGCCGCCACAAAATGGCGAATCACATTTTTTTTTACAACTCCCTCAATATGAGTATCAAAAGCTTGACTAGTAGAATACTATACACTATGATAAATTTCAAATCCAAGTTGGCCGCCACCACAAAATGGCGAATGTCGGGGTTTTTTTCCTAGCCTTTAAAGCCCAGTCACATAATGGTTTTTACAGTTTATTGTTTACCGCGAAACCTCATTTTCAATTATCGTAAGTACTAGCTTTTAGTACTCGTATCTAATACTAGTTAATTTTCTAGTACTGCCGGTATCGGAAGTTCCGCGTCACGTGACATTCACGAGGTGTACTTTATGGCGCAATTAAAAGTTAATTGATGCATTGTCGCAATAATTTAGAGGCACGCCATCAAACCTCGCTGTTTAATTAGTTTAACAGGGCTGTCACAGTCGGTTCCCTGAAAATGGAGTGTGAATTCCGAATTAATGGTTTTGTCAATGTAACTCGAAGCTCGTAGCTCGAAGAGTAAGAAATCAGAAGTAACAAGTCATGTCAGTCGTGGAACCAACGGTCGACGTAGCAGACGTGTTCTGGAGTGAAGACCGCGTACCGGTAAGTGCAGTGTAGGATGCCCTCAAGCCTGCTGGACTATTTGACTCTTTTTATGTCGTCCGTCCACCTAGTGGAGGATCTGCCAACATTGTGCTTTCCGGTGTAAGGTCTCCACTCCAGCACCTTGGGACCTTAACTTCTATCGGTTCTCCGAAATATATGCCCCGCCTATTGCCACTTCAATTTCGCAAACCGCTGAGCTGTCTCGCTGACTCTGGTTCTTCCACGGATCTCCTCATTTCTGATTTAATCGCGTAGAGAAACTCCGAGCATAGCTCTCTCCATCGCTCTCTGACTGACTCTGAGCTTTCTTATGATGCCCATGAGCTTTCTTATGATGCCCATGAGATTTCTTATGACCTCAAGTAGGTGGCAGTAATTGGTTATGAGAAAAGCGTAGGACCGTGTTTGGTGGTACGCCCTGAAACAGGCATGTCCAGCAGTGGACGAATACATAATGCCATTTAGATGTGTTCAGCCTTTTATTGAAGGGTTCCTTTATAATTAGTAAATTTTAACTAAAAAAACCGAATAAGTGCGAGTCAGACTCGCGCACGATGGGTTCCGTACCATTATCTGTAAAAACTGTAACAAAATCACGTTTGATAGGTGTCCCCTTAAATATTTATTTTATTCTGTTTTTAGTATTTGTTGTTATAGCGGCTACAGAAATACATCATCTGTGAAATTTCAACTGTCTAACTATCACGCTTTATGATATACAGCCTGGTGACAGACGGACGGACAGACAGACGGACAAACGGACGGACATCGTACGGGTACGGGTACTGAACCCTACAAATTCGGAGCATGTTGTTCTGAAGCAAACTAACCAGGTCGAATGCTTAGTATAGAGAGACCAAATCACATCACATCCACTTTTAGTTATGAGCGGGAGGTGGCAAAGCGTGGAGGTAACCGTCCCCCCTCCACCGCCCATTCACGCGTACTATATTCCACCCACACGTGTTCGAGTGGAAAGTAAAAATATACCACTAGGAAATATACCATTCGCAAGGTCAGTCTCGTTTCCTATTCAAATGCTTATAGACTTAACACCTCCCTCTAATTTCACTGCAAATGTAATATGTACGAAGTTATAAGTTAAGTTAGCAGGAGGCTACCAAACTGCGTCTGTTGCCATTTGAACACTGTAACATAAGTTTACTTGCCGCATGTCATAGCGGCCATAAATAGGTAGTTTTTTTGTTAACCCCCGACGCAAAACGACGGGGTGTTATAAGTTTGACGTGTTTGTGTGTGTGTGTGTCTGTCTGTTCCCCAGTAGCGCTCAAACGTGTGAACCGATTTGAATGCGGTTTTTTTTGTTTGAAAGGCGAGTTAGTTGAAAGTGTTGTTAGCTATGTTTGATGAAAATTGGTCCAAGATGGCCGACGCCACAAAATGGCGAATTACATATTTTTTCACAAATCCCTCAATATGGGTATCAAATGAAAGGGCTTGACTAGTAGAATAGCACTATGTAAATCTAAGATGGCCGCCATCACAAAATAGCGAATGTCGGGGTTTTTTTTTTTAATTTTTAATTTATACTTGTTGATTTGGCAGCCCTATTCAAATAACATGGAAGCGCGAACAAAATGTAATAACATAGGAGTCGCACGCGATTCTGTCCGTGGAAAGTAATTAAACGTGAATGCGATATTTGACGCGATGACACTGCCAAGTGCCATTATTAACAAGTATTCGGTTACATTTAGTAATTAACAGTTTTCCATAATGGCGTTAAAATTAATGAATGTGAAATGAAACAGTTGAGGAGCTCTAAAGTTTACACCTTTCAGACTGTTCATAAAGTTATGTTGGTAAATATAAACAAAGTATAGTGGTCGGCGATTTAACGGAACATGTAGTAGCTATTCACATAAATAAAGAAGTAATTTTTCCGCGATTTAACTGAATATGTATTTACTCGTATTTTAAAGTCTAACAATCTGCTACTCTAGTTCCAACTCTTCATACTTAAGCGAACACATTGAATTTTTCCTACTAATACTAAAAAGTAAAGCGCTATATACGTTAATCGTGCGGGACAAAGACAACCCTATTCGTAATACTCCTAGACGTACTTTTCAAATCAAATCAAATCAAATAAACTTTATTCAAGATTGGTACACTGTACACTTTTTGAACGTCAATTTACGAACAGGCAATGGTGATAATTACTTACGGAAACTTAAAACTAAAACTACGAGGGTTCCAAACGCGCTTGGTCTGAGAAGAGCCCACAATAAACTCAGCCGGGTTTATTATTTTTTTATCATCACCATCTTACAATATGGTATAGCCATAAAAATGATTTGAACTGTTGGCTTTTAGAGCAACCTAACGTATGTCGTTTGTACATCTTTGACTATCGTCTTTGTAACATTAAAAAACAGTAAAATAGTAGTAGATGTTACTCACATACTGGTCGCTTGCCCGGCTTTGCAAGGATAGCTTTATGTATGTATTTGACCAAGTGGTCACGTATTAATGAATCTATCTAAATGTAACTAAATGGTTTTGCATTTAAGAGGGAATACACGCCACGGTAGAACCACGCTTTTGTATAGAACTATATCTCTAATTGGTTCCGCTATACAGCATCGTACCGGAACGCTAAAACGCTTAGCAATACAGCTTTGGATCTGAACACTAAGCCGTAAACTCGAACTAGATGCACTTCAATTAAGATGCGCCAGCAAAACCCCACAGCGTACACTAATATTACGTTTCTAAACCGTCAGACTACATCCGACCTGATACGATCTTAAGAACCGCAAACCTCGCCGCTAAGACGACATAATGCATCAACCACAGATACTTAGATATGTCGAAATCTAAGCAACGTTAGTAGGTACCTATTCACTTAGGATTTTCAAGTGGAATGTACGATCAAATACCTACTGAAAATCCACTTCACGTTTAAGTGCATTTTTAATAATATAGGTATGATGGTGATTTTTGTCAATTACTGTACTAAAAATTAAAATAGTGAAAAAATAAACTAAACCTTGGTTTCAAATTAACGCTTTCTGTAGTCTTTGTGTAGTCTAATAATATAAAATTTATATTGTTTCAATTAATGAGATGTCGTTTTCATCTTGTCATCTTTAAAGTCGCTTTTATGGTTTACGAGTATGTTTAAATCTTTAAGCTCGTGTTACTCTGAAACTATATAATATTTTTACGATGATCTGACAAACTATATAGATGCAGATAAGTGTTAGATAGTGTGTCTACTACTATTCATTGCATTTTTAATTGGTTATAATATTAAAAAACGTATAAAACTCCGTTCGTTTGAAGGAAGGGCTCGAGGGCGAATTCTCTTAAAAAGTATCATTACAAGGAATTCGATGTAAAACATAATTACGTCTCATTCATTGAGGCGCTCGAGCACAAATGCGCAAAACTATTGCAGCAATCACTATTAAAGTATTAACGTTATTAAACCGTCGCTGCTGTCGGTACGCCAATAGGTAGTTTGTGCAACTTGCAGCAACAGCATTCATGAACATTAACGGCTTTTCAAGTGGCGTTCGCACGTCCGTAACACTGAAATATATAAAACAGATTTTTGATGATAAATATGAAACCTTTTAGCCTTTATTTTTTACTTAGGTTTAGGTAATATACATTCTCTTGTGGATTTTTTCGACACAGTCTAAGGTGTGTTGAAAAAAAACCCCACATAGCTGGGAACTGTTAACCTTCTTATTTCATAGACCAACTTGAAATTAGATCTGACTAGCTACTGCCCGCGGCTCCCCTTTCCAACCATTATACCTACTTTCAAGGAAGTTTGCTACAGTAATGTACTTGTAGCTGTAGCTATAGATTTCGGTTTTTTCAAAATCCCATGGGAAGTGTGGTTTTTTCCAGGATGAAAACTATGTGTTAAGTCAGGGCATAATCTATCTCCATTAGTAGTTGTGGCGTTATAGAGTAACAAACAAACAAACAAAGAAACAAACAAACAAGACACACACATACACACATACACACACACAAGCACACACACACACACACACACACACACACAAACTTTCGCCTTTATAATATTAGTGTGATAATAGTGTAAAAAGTGTAAAAACAAAATATAATACTACGTACCTACTTTGGGCGCTCGAATCTAAATAAAACTCCCGGTTATATTATCTATGGCTCCACAGACCCAGCATTCAGTATCTCATTCATTTGGATCATTAGGAATTCTTCTAGCAATAGCGCAAAAATAGCTTATTTTTGTACTGAATTTAATTCAAGTGATTGAGGCGTTGTAAATTAGTGAATAATAAACGGCAAGGTTGACCGTTGCCCACAATTACCGCGTCATTTGCCAGTGATGTCAGCTTTTATCAAAAAGTATCACAGCTTTTCTCTCTACGAGGCGGTGATGATACGCAACTTTCTTTTCTGCCAACGTATTGGCCCATTCGGTCTTCAAAAATAGCCATGGACTCATACAGATTGTGCGTCAATTACAATGTATTCGTTTCACCGGGTGATACATTTATTTTACGCCATAGCTTTTATCGTAGTTTCAGCTGTGAAGCCGTGAATTTGCTTGAGACAACGGACAAACAGACACATTTTGGCTATCATAATTTTATTATACTAACAGCATGGAATTATAGTATATATCACAACATCAATTCGCGGATTCGGTGTATGGTTAAGAAAACCTCTACGTTTTCCTAGGCGTGTCGCTCGATGGTTTTTAATAAAAGCGAATAGCAAACAGGTATGTTTAAACTATGGTCGATGGAGCGCGAAACTGGGGACAGAACAAACACAGCTTAATGAGTATTGGGTACCTGCGAGATACGGCCAGCTCGATTGACCAGCTCGATTGATTCACTCAGTGTGAATTTTGTTTAAAATACATCGTTATTGCACCTAGTAGTAAAAAAAATTAATATAAAACAATATATTATTGAAGTTTGGATATAACCTTTTCCGCAAACGCACTACTAACAAAAACAACGTTTTACTTAAATCGAGAGGGACCAAGACAGCGCTATAATAAGAAGCGTACTCGAGGTCATAATAACTTTATGAATTTTAATACCACAGAGAGCTGTTATATAATTGAGTTGATGAGACGTATTAAAATAGTTTCTTTCTTATCAAAATATAAGTATATTGCGTATTAAAAGAACTTTATTATTATTTTAGCAAAAAATAACATTTCAAAAAGTGTTTTTCCATTTTTCTCTAAACTAAGCCTACAAGAAAGAAAGTATAAATGGAAAAAGTTGTAAAAAAAAGAGCTAACGATTCTCCCTTGATGAGGCTCTAAGGGCCGGTAAAAATATACTCTTCCAGGATCAACGAGCAACACGAGAACGTGTTTAGGAGTAGACATTAAAATATGCTCCCACATTACAGATACAAAAAGTTGCGAAATTTTCTGCGTCGAGATATCTTTCATAAACATGCATATTCAAGCGGAAAATAATCACGACTTTGATTTCTACTTTTGTGACACATTTTTAAGTAACTACATAGCCTTTTTGACAGAAAGATCAATTAATATGAAGAAAATATGAAGAAAAGTTACATGTCTAATATTTATCATTTATGTTTATTAGCTAAAATAAAACGCGTGATTTAACTTACAGTAAGTATGACACGTGATGTATTTATGTCAGCCACGCAATTTTCAATATAGTATATGTACCTGAATGGGAAATATATAGACTAGCATGAATTAATTTGAATTGAATTGAATGTAAAAACTCTTCCGTGCATGGGACCAGTTAAACTTAATAGACTTCTATCCTTTTACAAAATAAGTAGGTATATCATTTATTACGATGTAATACATTCAAGACACGCATCAATAATCAAAGACCGCTTCGCATATATCAGTGAAGCATCAGTGCCGCATCCGGCGCAGTTCCGACACAGTGAAAAATATGTCATTCTCTATGAACTGACACTGAAACACATAGGTGTGAACGCATTTATAGAGAATGTATGAAAGAATATTTTTCTCTGTGACGGAACTGTGCCAGCACTGATGCTTCACTGATAAGTGCGAATCGGCCCTTAAGCAGGCTTCAGTGGCACCCCCAACTCAATACATTTTTCTGCCCAGTGGTCCAATACTTTTGTCGATGAAATGTAGCGCATAGCGTCTTCCCTGAAGGTGCGCGATATTCTATGCCCATAATCGATATCATGACCTTCGAAGTTTACCGGTGTTGTGTTTTTTTTTAGAAAATTCGAGTAAATTTACACTCGATCCGACCCTCGAACAAGATGGTAAACTTTTTTTGGGTCGTTAAAATGATATTCAATAAAATTGTTGTAAAAAGAGGCGTGTTTTATCTACATTCCGCAGTAACTGAAGAAAGGGAAAACCTTAAATTACATTCCAAGTTATTGACTGTAAAATATGAACTTAAAGTCTATTCTTTTCGGAGATAGCTTATATAGGACTATGTCAGTGTGTTTGAATGAGTGCTAATTTTGTTTGATAAGAATTCAATATTTGTGATTATAAAGTTGTAAGTACAATACAATTTGTGTTAAATACATTTTTGTTTTTAGGGTTCCGTTCCCAAAGGGTAAAACGGGACCCTATTACTAATACTCCGCTGTCCGTCTGTCTATCTGTCTGTCTGTCCCCAGGCTGTATCTCATGAACCGTGATAACTAGACATTTGAAATTTTCATATACGATGTATTTATATGTTGCCGGTATAACAATAAATACTAAAAGACAGAATAATATAAATATTTTAAGGGGGCTCCCATACAACAAATCAGATTTTTTTGCTCGTTTTTGCTCGATATTGATAACGGCAACAGATAGACGCTGGAAATATTCACAGAATATTTTGTTATAATATTATTATTCACTTTAAAAATAAATAATTAAAATAAAATAAAACATTATTGTGTAAGGGGGTTTCCATACAACAAACATGATTTTTTTGCCGTTTTTATAGATAATGGTACGGAATCCTTCGTGCGCGAGTCCGACTCGCACTTAACCGATTCTTTTAGATATCACGTTATTTTTACAATGATCCTTATTATTTCTAACAATATACCTAATTATAACATCGACAAAGCGTTACAAAAGTCGTGAGAAAGATATCGCACTGATTGTGCTTGCTAAAGTCGCAGATAAAATCATAAATTACGTACCTACTTACTATGAATAAAGAGTCTCTCACTTACTTTTATATTTTTGCTCTTAAGCATCTTTTTAGGCTTTTTAGCATATTTATCGTGATGCTAATTTATCTCAAGAGCCTACTTGTTGATTTAGAGAGCTTGAAACTAATTTCAAGGTTAATTTCTTAGATTTTTGTGGAATAAAGACAATAATTTCGGTTAACAACCAATTTATTCAATACTAGCTGATCCCCGCAACTTCGTTCGCGTAGATATAGGTTTTTATATAGGATCCCATAATTCTTTTATGTACCTAAACTAAATGTAGCCTAAGTTACTCCTTATAACATCACCTATCTGCCATTGAAAGTTCCATTAAAATCGATCCAGCCGTTTCGGAGATTAACTGGAACAAATAGGCAGACCGACAAACATAAATTTAAATGCACACCAGTTTAAATTAAGTCCGCGTACGTTCAAAGATCCGGGTCCCAAGTTATTTGAACCCAATTAATGTCTGTCATTTCTGAACTGAAAAACCTATGACCTTGAAATATTTACGGGACAATACTTAAAGTACTACCTCTCTAACAAAAAAAGAATGAGTTAAATCGAAGTACCCGTTATTGAATTAGAGCTAAATACACGTTTTAACTTTCTTCCCCTCTCCCAAGGGAACCGTGCTGAATTTTGGGATAAAAAGTATCCTATGTCCTACCTCGGAGTATAAACTCATATCGTACCAAGTTTCATTTGAATCCATTCAGTAGTTTCGGCGTGATGCGCGGCCAAGATACAGACAGACAGACAGACAGACAGACAGACAGACAGACAGACAGACAGACAGACAGACAAAAATGAAACAAATTGCAGTTTTGGCTTCAGTATCGATTATAGAGTGCCCTCCAACAAAAATTTTCAAAATATCTTCAATGTACAGAATTGGATCTGTTACAGTTTTATTATATTATAGATATTTTCTTTTAAGATGGCGATTATTGTCCCGCTGTTAAAACTAAAGTAGACTATATCTATTTATAGCACAAGGGCTATAAAATATAACCATCCAGCTGCTCACCTGTAAAAACCGTGCCATAATAAAATCATTACCAAATTCTAATAGTTATTATGATTAGCTGCAGTCTCCGGAGTATTTTTTTACGTCATACTTAGTATCGTAAAAATTTACGGTTAAAATTACCGAGGTAGTAAAGATTTTTATTACAATATTGGTAAAAGCCTCCGTTTTAGTGCTTTTACCTACAAAATTATATTTTAATATTTTTCTACACGACGGATTTCGCTATTAGGAATTTTCTTAAAGTTCTTCTTTTTTAAGTAGCTTTACCGTAGGTAATGTTTCTTTCTTTGGAAAAGGGACAGATTGAAAACGAATTGTTATTTACAAATTTAATCTTTGTTTCAGGTAAGCTGACGAGGATAACTGTTGAAAAATCGAAGAAAAGGTAGTTTTTAACCTTAGTTTTTAACTCTAATTTCAGGACAAATTAACTATAGTCGGACTTTTAATTCGATGCAGTAAACTGACGTTTCATGGACTTTTTTGCTGTTACTTTTAACTGGTTACTCTTTTTACGTCGGGGGTTAAAAGAACCGCATTCAAATCAGTGTAAATACCCATTATGCATCCAAAATCCGTAACGCACCTAACAAAAGAGCTGATAACTTTGAAACGGCTGAACCGACTTTGATAAGACATGTCTAAGAACCATCCCTAGAAAATCTACTTTCATATGAAAAAACAGACATACATAGGCAGTCAAACTTATGACACCCTTTCATTTACGTCAGGGGTTAAAACTGTCCACTCTAGTGAAAAATAAAAAATGCGAATTTAAACACTTATTCTATTAAAAACTGTGTTTTTAGTATTTAACTAGTGGATGTTCTATTTAGAGTATCCTAACTTAAATTATGTCAAGTTTCATTTCAATCCATTCAGTAGTTTTTCCGTGATGCGCCCACAAACATACTGACAAACAGACGAAAATTTCAGAAATAGCTTTTTTACGTTCCATTCCTTATCCCTAACACCCCCCCGCCCGCCCCAGCCATTATTTTGCAAAAATGTTTAATGAACAGACACGGCCAGTCTACGATTTTAGTATATGTATAGAAAGATAAAATCTTGTTGGCTCTCTCAATCTCTGTGCCCAAGTTAGTCTGCGTCCCGCCCGAGGCGCGGATCGCTTCGATGTCTGGGATCAAATATCAATCTGTGAGACGCTCCGCTCATGCGAACACGATCGGGAATATATTCCGCGCGCATCGCATACCCCGACTAAAAACTTATCCGTGGCCCAACTTAACCATACACCGTGAAATTCGACAAGTTTCGCCGAAATTCACCGAATTAGCGGCCATTCTTTCGGTGCTGCGGTCGAGTGACATTCTATATGGCACTGATTTTGTATTATTGTAGTTTAATATGATTATACGGGCGATAGTGCGACGTGAAATTCATTCGGTACAAGTATAAATTAAAAATTTAAAAACCCCCGACATTCGCCATTTTGTGGTGGCGGCCATCTTGAATTTGCATATTTGCATTTGTAGAGGCAAAGACCTTTTTAAAAGATATCGGCCGTCGACTTAAGGAGAGAGGCTGTGGCCCACGCTCTGGTGCCTTCCTGGTCCAAAGGCTATCCATCGCCATCCAGCGTGGAAATGCGGCCAGTCTGATGGGTACCTTTGAACCAGGACCCACCAGGGGTGGACTTTTCGACTAGTTTTTAACCCCCGACGCAAAAACGACGGGGTGTTATAAGTTTGACGTGTCTGTGTGTGTGTGTGTGTGTGTGTGTGTGTGTGTGTGTGTGTGTGTGTGTCTGTCTGTTCCCCTGTGGCGCTCAAACGGCTGGACCGATTTGAATGCGGTTTTTTTTGTTTGAAAGGTGAATTAGTCGAGAGTGTTGTTAGCTATGTTTGATGAAAATCGGTCCAAGATGGCCGCCGCTACAAAATGGCGGATGACATATTTTTTCACAACTCCCTTGATATGGGTATCAAATGAAAGGGCTTGACTAGTAGAATAGCACTATTGCAAATTCAAGATGGCCGCCGCCACAAAATGGCGAATGTCGGGGGTTTTTTAAATTTTCAATTTATACTTGTTATAATAAATATATTATTATCTTTAAATTATTTATTGTGTTTATTAGTTTTAATTACATTATGTATCATGTTTTAATTAATTAAATAAATAAATTTGCATATTGATATTCTACTAGTCAAGCACTTTCATTTGATACCCATATTGAGGGAGTTGTGAAAAAATATGTAATCCGCCATTTTGTGGCGCCGCGCCGGCGCCGCATCTTGGACCGATTTTTATCAAACATAGCTAAGAACACTCCCGACTAATTTACCATATGTTTAGGCGAATTTTTACCGACTTTCAGACCGTTCGTATTTATTTCTGTTCACTGCTTGAGTAACGATTTTCACTTTAGTGCTGATTTTCAATCGCCAAATAAATGAACATTGACTAATTTTGTTATTTTGACAGATTCCCAATAACTCTCAAATGACAAATTTGCTTCTCGGTTAAACATTATTCAGTATACTGTGTCGGTAAATGAAAACTCATTTTATGACGGCAATCAATTCGGTAAAATTTATCGAAAATAAATAAAGCACACAACAATATTTTTCGATAAGAAGATTTAATACTTAATTATGAATTGCAATTCAATCGCTGGGAAATATTAAGTCCGCATTGCTTCAAAAATATTTCATTGCTTTTTTCATTACACAAGATTTTAAATATTGATATTATAATAATTAAAAGTACTTAATTCGAAGTTCGGTCGACGAAACAGTGGCACGCTGATTACAAAATTAATATGCTTTACACTGTTAGCTCACTGTAGTTAAATCATGCCATGAGGGACGTGTGGCGTTGTCTGGTTGTCAACAGTCCTTTCAAACACGTCTTTTTCAATCCTGACAACCAGACGGTTGGCAGCATTGAAAAGGACGTGCTTCGAGCGTCTCCTATCACCTATGTATCTGGAGGGACAGAGGTCGAAGACTATAATGACGCCTGTACCACGAGAAGGTTGGGATGGCGGCAGCTTTCTCAACGTAATTATTTGAGAGCTGCTAAAATGCTGCTGCTGCTGCTTTAAAGTGTTGGGCTAGAGTGGGGAGAGCGAGATCTCGGTAGAGTTCGATTTTTTTTATTCAAATTCAAATTTTTCAAATTCAAATTTCATTTATTCAAAGTAGGTACACTGTACACTTTTTGAACGTCAATATATTATGAAGTACCTACATGAAAGTGATGTAATGGTGATAATTACTACGGAAACTTAAAACTAAAACTACGAGGGTTCCAAACGCGCCCTGATCTGAGAAGAGCCCACAACAAACTCAGCCGGGTTATTTTTTTTTATTATCACCATTTCACAATATCTCTAATTTGTAGATGATTTGAACTCTTGGCTTTTAGAGCAATCTATGTCCATGGCTTTTTGTCATTAAGAAAATCTTTTACGCTATAGTAAGATTTTTCAATTAATTTGCGTTTTACAAAAAGAGTTTGAAGTTTGCGTTTTAAAGACAAGTATAAATTGAAAATTTAAAAAAACCCCGACATTCGCCATTTTGTGACAGCAGCCATCTTGGATTTGAAATAGTGCTATTCTACTAGTCAAGCCCTTTCATTTGATACCCATATTAAGGGAGTTGTGAAAAAATATGTAATCCGCCATTTTATAGCGGCGGCCATCTTGGCCCGATTTTCATCAAACATAGCTAACAACACTCTCGACTAATTCACCTTTCAAACAAAAAAAACCGCTTTCAAATCGGTCCACCCGTTTGAGCGCCACAGGGGAACAGACAGACACACACACACACACACACACCCACAGACACGTCAAACTTATAACACCCCGTCGTTTTTGCGTCGGGGGTTAAAAACTAGCCATGATGATGTTGAATAATATTCCCCTTTTTCCCTTCCCACAGTGAGAACTTGTGCGGTGCACGACAATAGTGTAACGGGTAGGGTTTGAACCCTCGTAGTTTTAGTTTTAAGTTTCCGTAAGTAATTATCACCTGTCTTCACACGTGTAATTAACACCTGTATCGTCGTAATCAACCGATTGATGTCCACTGCTGGACATAGGTCTTTTGAAGGGACTTCCATATGCCACGGTCTTGTGCCGCTTGTATCCAGCGGCTCCCTGCGACTGGTTTGATGTCGTCGGTCCACCTAGTGGGGGGTCTACCAACACTGCGCTTCCCGGTGCGAGGTCGCCACTCCAGCACCTTGGGACCCCAACGTCCATCGGTTCTTCGAGCAATGTGCCCCGCCCATTGCCACTTCAGTTTCGCGACCCGTTGAGCTATGTCAGTGACTTTGGTTCTTCTACGGATCTCCTCATTTCTGATTTGATCGCGTAGAGAAACTCCGAGCATAGCTCTCTCCATCGCTCTCTGTGCGACTCTGAGCTTTCTTATGAGGCCCATAGTTAACGACCATGTCTCGGTATTGTGACACCTGTATCACCTGTTCTTAAATTGACGTTCAAAAAGTGTACAGTGTACTAATTTAGAATAGAGTTTATTTGAATTTAAATATTTGAATTTATTGATCGAGTCGAATACGAAAGGATTTGGAAGTCCACCGCCTTGCCCAAGAAAACCCCTACAATTAATTGATGGAAAGGAGCCATGACTCTTAATAATGAGGAGTATAATAGAGAAAGAAAGAGATCATGACTTATTATGCATTCGTTGTACTTATACCTATAATCTCAATATAACCTACTACCACTCCGGGTACCTTGTACCTACACTAAACTTACAAAACTCCGTCCAACTTTCCAGATCAATCTTACTTTCCCTCTCCGAATAGATTTTATTTTCGATGTTCGATTCCCTTCCCAGCCATCAGTGTCTATTGTACTTCAATTCTGAGGACCATATTATTATGCTCATACCACATGTAGACCTTTGTTACAATTTGTAAAGGTTATACCTAATAATATTTTTTTATGTTGATAGGAAACTCTAATATTGGTAGTTTGTGATTTTTGTACTGATATGAATTAAGCTTTTTTTCATCCTTTTTCGTAGTATCATATATTTTAACTTCTAATTATGACATGGAAAGACTATAAAAGATTAATGTAACGATAAAACCTTGGGAATAATAGTTGCTCTAATAGCCAATAGTTCTCATACTAGATGGTGATAATAAAAGGAATACCTTAATAATACCTAAGAGTTGCGACTTTGTTGTAGGCTTCTCTCAGACTAGGGCATGTTTGGAACCCTCGTTGTTTTAAGCTGTCGTAAATATACCTACAAGTCAATTGTCATTCAAAAAATGTCGTCGAAAAAATATCGTCGTCATTGTTTCAAGCGATAGACTTCCACTGCTAGACATAGGTCTTTTGCAATAGTCACAAAACACGATCTTGTGCCGCTCGTATGCCTATAAGTCAGCCGCTTGATACCGTTCGTCCGCCCAGTGAGGAGGAAGTGGTAGAACTAAATAGATCTAAAAGTAAGTCTATATGTTTTTCCTCAAGAAACATGTTGAGAATTTCAGCACTCGTTTTAGTCAATATATCAATTTAGTTAAAGTTTGATCAATTTGTGTCCAGCAGAATTAACACGAATTGTCTCAATCATTCCAATCATAGTTCATAAACCATCGATTAGCTCGCCTCGTGCGTTCAATCATTGACTCGTAAAGCCTCTTCCACATAGGTGCATCCTTGTGTATTTGCATCATGCGATATTGTGATGTTTTTTTTAGTACATTTAAATCTTAAGCATTCATCATCATTATCAATATATTACCGGCCCACTACAGGGCACGGGTCTCCTCTCAGAATGAAAAGGGATTAGGCCGTAGTCCGCCACCAAGTGAAGATTGGTAGACTTCATAGGCCTTTGAGAACATACACATTATTGTAATACTAAAAAGATACGACGAATATACGAAAAGATTTTGCCGACCGATTAAAACTTACTTGTGCGTGGGTCAAATAATGTACCCAATAATTTTTTGTAAAATAAAATATTGTAGGTCCTAAAAAATCACGTATTGATTTCGAATCGAATGTTTATAGTTATTGTTTCGTTTTCAAGCTTGTACCGAAGAGATGATAAATTGTTTACAAAATAGTGTACCTAACCTAAACAAACAAGTTTCATGAACGGTTGGCCTAACAAATTTCTGGAGGTCGAACCGTCTGGGCTTTTTACGCAAAATAAAATATAGTATAAATATATCAAAAATGATGAATAGACTGTCCGTTACATAAATCAACGGAGCGTGAACTCGGGGTGCCGGCTCAGATGGGCCCGTTTTTTGCAACTTCCTTAAGAATATCATTGTTCTGTCGGCAATTATAAATTTTTCCTCATAAGGCCTTAGCATACTCGATACGTTGGTATCGGCGAGCGGGCCATGATTTTGTCGTGCATCGCATTTTCAACTTCCAGCGTCCAATAATAATAAAAAAAATGAAAAAAAAAATTGGATTACAGTCTTCGCACAGCATGTTGCCAGTGATGACATACGTATGTACGACACCAAGATATACTTACTCGCTAACTAATCCTACATATCCTGCTAATCCAGCATATCGGAACCCCAAAGTCTATTGCTTCATTGAATTATGTGCACAACCCTTTGCTACTTCAGTTTCGCAACCCGCTACAGATCTGGTTCCTCTACAGATCACGTCAAGAAACATCCATTGCCCGCTGAGTGACTTTGACATTTCTTATGTTCTGTGAGCGTCCATGTCTGGAAGCTGTCATCTCATCACTGGCAACACACGCCGTTCGAAGATTTTGTGTGCCTGAAGAGGCACTGAGATATTTCGGACAAGAAGACTTCTCAACACGCACTATTCTAGGACTTTTGATAGCACAAGCACAGAGGGATTTTTGATAAGAAGACAACGACATCAAATTAATGAAACACCCGAATGAATTTGAAGGTCCGTAGCTACTGAGTAAGTCGGTGCTGGCAGGGAGCCGATAGTCTCTTCCATCTGAATAATATGAAACATACGAGCAACACCCGCAACCGTGAGTAAACACGCACTAACACCACCCATTGTGCTAGAGCTCTAAGAGTCACATTGTTCTCTCGGCAATTATAAATTTCCCCGATCTTAATAAAGTTGACGTTTTGACACAAAGACCTCCGCCCTGGCTTCTTCGCTTCTTCGCCTTCACCCCCGCTCCCCGCCACCCGCTACCCGAACATTCAAATCATTGTGACGTATTTTACGACGTAATAATGTCACTGCCTATACTTGAGGTTAATCTTTATTAATCAAAGTTTTTTTTTTTTTCAATTTTGTAGGAGAGTGTCATTTTGATTTTTTGTAATAAGATCATTTAGTAAAAGTTACGGTAGGTAGTAATTTCACCTTTCAAGTAAGTAGTAAGTAGTAGAAGAAACACGTTTATGCAGACCGCAGATAGGTCACTGTTACCTACAAAATACTGAATGCATTCCTCGAAGTCAAAATCGGTCACCTAAATATTTTTGATGATTAAACGAACTTACCTGTAAGTGAAGTTCTATCATAATTATACGAAGGCTTTGTCCGAAGAGATCAGCATAACACATGTAGTCACACATACGGTGTTGCCATCGCGCACTGAAAGTTGAAAGCCCTAAACTAAAAAATAAAAGTTTTTTATATTTATTAGGTGAGGGTACACACACCTCCGGTCTATATATACGTCGGTATTGTGTTCCGTTGCTCATTTAGTTCAGAGCCTCGATCTTTCATTCCTGATTTGATATTTCAGGAGATATTGAAGGGATTATTTTTTGGGGGAAAAAATGTGGGAGGGTGGGTTGCTGATCTCTTCGGACAAAGCCTTCGTATAATTATGATAGAACTTCACTTACAGGTAAGTTCGTTTAATCATCAATTATACTTAATGCTTTGTCCTCGAGATCAGCATAACACATGTAGACTTTGAGAGCTTCTGAAATATCACAATCCTTAATCAAAATGTATTGCAATCATTGTGATTATTCACCAGATAATGTAACATTCTTTAATGTAACATTAAGCAATTATATGATTTTATTTTTAAATTAATTATTTTTTATTAATTATATTTTTCATTAATAATAATGTAGTTAAAAAATTTATTAATAATAATTATCTACTTGAGCCAGTTTATCTTACAGTAGAAATAACTACTACGTGAACTGGCTTATGATGCTCGATTATATAATTGATTGCAATAATATTGTAGAATACAATGTAATTAATGATTTCTAGGATTGTAATGTATAATAATTATGTAAGATATTCTTATGCATTTATATAACAATTAATAATCATCTAGATTACTGTTATTTAAAATTGACCTGTAAAGGAATCATTATTACCACAATGTTCATCTAGATTACTGTTATTTAGAATTGACCTGTAAAGGAATCATTATTACCACAATGTAGGTACACACTATTGTCAATTTTAACAAATAAGTACCTACTTGAGAAGACCGCTCCAGCGCGGTTTTTCTAATCAATTAAAAATCAATCCTAATTTGCGCGCTTTGACAGCATCTCGGGTGCTTTGCGCTGTGTACATACGTTAGGTATAATATTATGTATTCCACATTCTGTAAGCAGCTGGTTAAACCCGCGGTCCAATGTCTAAGCTGAAAGTAGGTAATTTTTGTGATTTCGTTAGGTTGATAAACAGGTTATGGACATTGTCCCGAAGTGAACTGGTAAAATTAAGATATGCTTATACTGTTAAGACTAGGTAAATATCTGATCTTTTGCCAAAAAGTGGGGAGATGAGATATGGTTTAATGTTTTTATTATTTCACAAGTATTGTGCTACTTCTCACCAGGGATAATAAAGGGACTTATTTTCGTGAATGTTTATATAACCCTAAACTATCGTTAGGAGACCACAAGGACAATCTGTTTTAAAAACTTCAGATGTCTTCTAAGTAATAATATTATACTTCGGTAAGGGCAAGCGAAATCTAAGGATACCTTTAGTTAGAATAAAATAAAATAGAAAAGTTCTTTATTCAAAGAAAAAAAACTTTCACAAGTAGGTAGGTAGGTACTTTTGAATCATCAAACCATTGGTTCGGAATACCGTTTCCGGAAAAATCATTTTTCAGCTTCACTGTCGCTTAAATATAGTGGAAAAAAAAAAACTGGGTTAAGGCTGATGATCATCAGCTGCTTATAGTGCCATATTGGGCACCTGCCTTGAATAAAGTAGTCAGAATAACAACACTTTGCTGACTGAGGCATTAAAGCATTAACACTTCCAAATGAACAAAAACTTTTGTCACTTCTTTAGGTTTTTTAAGTATTGTTTTATCGATGATTTGGAGAATGAAGCCACCATAATGTTAAGGACCGCTGAAGGGACGCTTTTCCAACAACAACAAGACCCGGATAAGAGACCTGTAGACAGGGTAAATTGACGGCGTACGTGGTTGTTGGAGGGGAATAGAATAATTTGTTTATTTGGACCAAATTTTTGAAAACAAGAAGCTTTCTAAATAAGCGGTATTAAGGTTGGGTGGGCCATAAAAGGGACCACTACAAAACCTGACACTTTATACAATATTCTGTAACGCTTTTAGGACCGTAGAGTAAAAAGGAGGAAACCCGTAGGTAGTAGGTAGATAAAACGTTTCTGATCTTGATAAGGTATCTGCATAACCTATTATGGCTATAGTGTCAAGATTTCTAAACCAGGATGTACCTATGTATAGTTAGAACACTTGTGTTGACATAAATTGAAAATATCTACACCGGGAAACAGGAACGTGTTTATTGTATATATTTTGTTTGAAAAAAAAACAGAATCGCTTAATTCCCATTTTTGATTTCTGGATGAATTCTACGCGATTAGGTATGCGTCAGCTACTACAATGTATGCCAAACATATGCGTATGTAAATGACCCACATATGCCGAAGTAATATTAATGAATATTAAACCAATTAATAGAATTAGGAATATATTTCCAGGTTGACACCTTTTTTAAATTTCTTTGGTTATGCAAATTAGATGGGGATGATTGTTGTCCCCAAGTTCTGGCAGTAGTGTTGTTGATGTGTATAATATCATTTGTCAGTTGTTTATTATTTTATTGACAAAAAAAAATTAAAACAAGCTCTAAGCAGTCGATATGATAAGAGCGTTCCTCGGTTGTCTAAGCTCCATTAGTCGTGACCCCTACGTGCTACCCCGTAGTTGAACTATCGCAAAAAATTTACTAACTGTAGATACTCATCGTATCTAGTTTTAGCTAATAGGCTTATTTATTAGCACTAACCCTCGATTGAAATCGGACGGTAGGTAAATGATGTTAGGTATCTTCATAAAATAGTCATAGTTTTCTTGGCTATTTTTAAAAGTAAAACTTGCATATTATGTACAGCTATCGGTAAAGTTTATAACCTACATGCAATATGTACGGTACCAAATAGCATTTAGGTATTATGGAGAAACCGATTTTGGTTCTCGGCATGCAACTCCAATCTTTCGGAGTTATGTGCGTTTCATAAGCAATTAAACTTCACTAGCTTTAATGATGACAGAAACAGCGTGAGGCATGCCTGAGTTTATTATAATGACGCTCAAGACATGTGAAGTCCCCTGATCCGCATTTGGTCAACGTGGTTGACTATAGCCTAAAGATTTCACATTCTGAGAGGAGACCCGTGTCCTGTGTTGGGCCGGCTAGGTGGTTCATCATGATGATGATGACAACCACAGGATCTGAGCGCGCGACAACCAATTTCGTTATTTTTGAATACAAAATGTGCAGTGTTCAAGGGTGATTATCGATTTTCGTTTTAATTTCGCGGTTTTGAAAAAAAAATTTTTTTTGCTTTTTATTATTATTTTTTGTATATACACTTATAGATTACAGTATGAGAAAAAATTACATGTACAAGGCCTCTTCGTAACTCTAGCAGTTTTCCGGAAAATTAATGGAGTGTAATGAACCAGTGGAAAGAAATGAAAATCACTTGGAGTGTAATGACCTATCTTCGGATAAAAATGAATTCAGAAGCTTTTTAGTAGCCCATCTTTGATTATTTTATGAAATAATGAATAATTATATGAAAAAAACGAATAAAATTGAAATAAAATCTAAACCTTGAGTTTAGATTAACAGTAAACAAGCATAATCATTTTAAATAAATTAAATAAATAATTTTAGATTTTACGAGGCTGGTCTTACAGAAATTTTACGTCTCAATCTTTGTTAAACCGAGTAAAGTAGTCACCTTGTCTGAGGAGATAGGTTTGACAATAATTTGATTGGTTTCTGTAATTTCAGGTGAAATATTTCCAGTTTAATTCTCTTTTTCAGGAATTTCAGGGGTATCGTTGACCAATACTTATCTCTTTAACTTTATTTTGCCCCTTCTTTTTTTTTCTTATATTTCAAAGAGTTTTTTTCTGTTCATGTTGTGCTCAAGCGGACATTTCAATGATGCTGCGAATCTTTTTCTGTTCTTTTCTTAGAAGGTAATTTTTCGCTATTTTTATTTTTTAATTTTAATAATTCCTGAATTGTTTTTTTGATTTTTCTTAAGTTTGGCGTTTTCTGGCTCTATCTTTAGCTAACTTTTCTTCTTTTGTAAGTTTTTTCTTTGTTTTACTCATGTCTACTTGTTTTTTTGGAACGGAATGGATATAAATGAACTGGAAACAAATGACCAAATCGACTTTAAATTTAAAATACTCGAGATACGTGAATGCATAAAATCTCCGAAATAGAACTCTGAATAGAAACAAAACATAAATCCTAGTACTAAATCTAGAAAAAATTAAAAAAATTAAGTCACGTTGAAAATCGATGGAACGTAATGAACTCTACCGCGTGACAAAACACTTCTGACTACTCGCGAATGCAATTTTTTTGTGTTAATTGAAAGATCACCATACTATAACAGAACATCAGCGGCACTAACTGAGACGCCGGATACGCAGGAGGGTAAATCGTTGCTGTACACGTTTGAACACGTCGTGAAGTAGCGATTCCATTACCAGAGAACGTAATGACCGTTTTCGATTGACAAAATTAAAAGTTGGATTATTTCAGGGTTAGAATGGCTTTATAAATTACAATGGGTAAACAGTCTTATCTTATATCATTGTTTAATTTGAAAAACAAATTAACTAATTCATTTGATGCACACGAATTGAGTAAAAAAATATGTAATTCAATAGATGGGCATTTGCACATGGAGATAAATGACTTTTTCACAGGTTTTTCCTAATTTTCTTTTTACCCTGAGCATTCAGCCCTTTTGTAATAGGATGCCTTCTTGCATCGTTTGTGTCTTAACAAGAAAATCAAAACCATTTTTTCCATAATAGATACAACATAGCGATTTTAGCCTTTGCAAGGTGTTTCGAACGAAAATCGATAACCACCCTCAAGCTGAACGAAAAAGAAAAATTTACACCACCAAGTTGTTATTAAATTTGAATCTTAGATATTTTTTATTATTATGAGTTTTAATTATAAATTAAGGATCTTTTAAGTTTATTGTTTCCCTGAAAATTTTCACTGAAACAAGCTTAGTTGTTGAAATGTTGTTTATATAATTTTCTTAAGAATTTAAGTTTCAAATTAAGAATTTAAGAATGTTTTTACCGTTTGGCTTCGGTATCAAGAATATGCTTGATATAAAGCGCTCGTTGCACGGATCGTGTTCTGTATAACACGTGATGACAAGGGTATTTTATAGCCAACATAATATAATAGGACCCGAAGTGGGTACTTACATTAGGGACCAAGATTTATAAAAAATGCCAGTCTCCCAGCGTTGTTGCTTACCCTGCCCTCTAGCGACGACTGTGGTGGCTGCAGATCAGCGTGGGCGCAGAGTAATCTCGCGCTCCACCCGGGCAAAGAGGCCAGGCCTCGGAACCCGTACCAGGACTGCACCAAAAAGACTCGTGCGATGCTGTCCACTGCCAAACTTACTCGCAGGCGGAGTTCTCGACGTAGTCTTCGCGTCCTTGAATCCTCGTCTTAAACGTGGGGAATAAATATCCGACGAACTATTGAATCGGAATGTTGATTTTAATAATTGGTTAATAGAATTCCACAGAGATTTGATAGTTATCTGTGTGTCCCTGTCTTCTTTAGCAATTATTAGTGCAATTATCAATAGTACTTCCGAGACAGGAAATAGCCTAGCCCAGTTGCTTTTGGCTCATTTCGTCGCTTTCCAAAATAGTGGTCCTATTTTCATATATATTTCCGATTTGGGCGCGGCCGCTGGCGCATCTACTAGCGTGTGGCGTGCAATTACTAGGAAATAGGTATTTTACCGTAACTCCTTGCATAGTTCATCTGGTACGCCCTTTGTTGTAAACAAATAGTAAGGCCTTGAATTTCCCTTTCGTATAGTTTTCTACTGATGGGTCATTCCCAAATCTCCATAAGTTCTCAGAGGCCAGCTCGATAATCGGAGGTACGTCATCAGTTGGAACCAGGGCCTCTGTTACCACGGTTGTGACCTGTGGTCGTGATGAGCTAATAAACACATTTGGTTCTGATTGAGTGCTTCTTTGAAAGGATTGTTTATTTATTTATTTTTCTTTAGTAACGGTTAAATCGTTGTCTGACGTTGTCATTACAGCGACAATAAAAATATCAATGCCGGTGTGCCGGCATATTAATTTATTGTATGAGACCATATAATATACTAATAAGGTAACAATCCTTGTCGGGTATTCCATGTATACAGTGAAGTGACAATCCCACAGACTACCCGCATCACTAGTATAGCTTCACGTCTACTAATAAAGTAACAGTCCTTGTAATTGCTCGCAGTATTAGTCTTACACGTGAAGATTTAATGCGATATGGCCTCTTCTGGCCTCGCGTATACTTTAAAGTGATAACACTTGTCGGGCGGTATATCGCGTTTACGGTGAAGTGACAGTCCCACAGACTGCCCGCATCACTCGTATGGGTTCACGTCATATACTAATAAAGTAACAGTCCCATAAACTGCTCGCAGTATTAGCCCAGCCCGTGAAAAAACGCGCTTACCTATAGCTTGTGTTTTGAAGTGTTAACCCCAAAAGTTAACCGCATCAAAGCTAGGTAAGTAATTTCATCTGTATACATATTATTGAAAAACACTTGACTAACCTCTGAAACTCGATGTTGATCGAAGATTTTTCTCTCCAATTTTCTTAAGTTGTCATGATTACTTCCGTTCTCCGTGACACTAAACACTTTTAAATTTATAATTTAATAATTTATGATATTATTTGAAATTACTTTAAAATACGTGCGCTCCGGCAGAGCACTGAAATGTGAATGAGCAACGGAACACAATACCGACGTATATATAGACCGGAGGTGTGTGTACCCTCACCTAATAAATATAAAAAACTTTTATTTTTTAGTTTAGGGCTTTCAACTTTCAGTGCGCGATGGCAACACCGTATGTGTGACTACATGTGTTATGCTGATCTCGAGGACAAAGCATTAAGTATAATAGACACTAGAGGATATATTTGAATTAATGATAAGTATCATATAGCTATCTACAACCTTTGTCTTTGTCACTTGACATAATAAAGAACGTGACAAAAGTTACGTTTAGGCTATCCGACACTTATCAGAAGGTAGTGAAACAGGCCGTAAATATTTTTGAATGTCCTGCTGCCGTATAGCGAATCTAACGAGTCCAGAATCGCCAAATACGTCAGTCTGCCTGCGTTAAGTGTTTGCGTTATTCATTCCTGACACCTGATTTTTTTTGAACGGGCTTTGCTCCATAACGCAACCGAAGTTGTGGTTAGTTTTTACAAAATAAACAAGAGCACAACTGAGTACGTATAAGTGCCAGTTGTCCAGATTGTACCAATCTATTCAATTGACTTTCTTGTATCGTTTTTGGACACGATAACTCGTTTTTTAGGCGGCAACTTACAGTTACTTGTTTGTTCGTATGACTACTAAAAAGTAGACTTTAATACTCTCAAAAAACATGCCCCAATTTATATACCTAGTTGAGAGATACTTTTGAGGGAATGGTTAGACGTCCAAACGCAATATTTTAGATATTATTTGTCATCCAAGACTGGTTTGGGGGTCGAACTAGTGGAGCATAGACAGAATTCATTACGTAATCAATAAACCATTTCTCTTATCTTTTTTTTTGGTCACGATAACCCGTTGACTTCAATACTCTCAAAGAAGTTGCTCCTACTTATATAGTTGAGGGAATAGTAGTGGACAACTGGACAAACACACCACCACCACCACTACAGCCTTTTAACGTCCCATCGCTGGACACAGGCCTCCTCTCACATAGGAGAGAGAGCTTAAACCCGCCACGCTGCTCCAATGCGAGTTGACGTGCTTTAACGACTATTGTCATAATATGATAGTGATAATAACAGGGACCGACAGCATAACGTGCTCTCCGAGGCACGAGGGCAAAACACCGGCAACTACCAACTCCGGGCTGTCACTGACAAAAACCCAATAGATACCCAACAATTATTTGCCCGACTCGGGAATCGAACCCGGGCCTTCGTGATCTGCAGTCGAATAATATCCACTAGACCAACGAATATCAAACACAATATCTTAGATATTGTTTGTCATCCAAGACGAGTTTGCGGGCTCAAACTAGTGGAGCACAGACAGAATTCATCACGTAATCGAATGCACGCCACTCCCCAAGGGCTCGCTCCTCGAAGGCAATTTGCATCGACTGGGGGTATGCGCTGTTCAATATTTTACGTGGAGTGTGGTGTACACAGGTAGAGGTGTACGAAAAATCATTTTTCTTGCATGTTATTGTTTTAAAAATAATGACATTGAGGTAGTTTTATTTTTGGCGATTTTATTTCTTTGCTTGATGGTAAAACAAGTTATAATTAAACTGACTTCAATATCCTACTAATATTATAAATGTGAAAGTGTGGATGTTCGGATGTTTAGATGTTTAGATGTTTGGATGTTTGGATGTTTGTTACTCAATCACGCCGCAACTACTGAACCGATTTGGCTGAAATTTTGAATGGAGATAGATTATGCCCTGACTTAAAACATAGGCTACTTTTTATCCTGGAAAAATGCACAGTTCCCACGGCATTTTGAAAATCTATAGCTACAGCTATAGGTAGATTACTATAGCAAACTTCCTTGATAGTAGATATAAAGGATGGAAAAGGGAGCGGGAACGGGAACCGGAAATCCACGATTCCCTCGGGATTTGTTTAAAACCGAAATTCACGCGGGCGAAGCTGCGGGCATTCTCTAGTACTGAAATAAGTAATAAGAGAAAAGTGTCTACATCTTAAAAACTATTAAACTGATTTTAATGAAACTTGCACTGTTCTCTAAGCTATGTAAGCCAATAAAGAAGAATGGTCACAACACGATTAATAGTTTCGGAGAAATTACAAGTTAGAGCATGAAACTTTATACACCGATCCTATTTTTTATTGAACAAGCTGAAAAGACATGGTAAATGTTATAGGTTATCTACTTATTCAGTAGCTAAATGCCGATTTCTATTTTAGTGTAGATACAGACACTTTACACCAAGCTGCGCGGTTAGCGGTCCGACCTTTTCACGCACGGACGCGTGGCCAACAAGCGAGGGGGTGCGAAGGGGGAGGGGGGAGGGGTGGGGGGTGTAGAACGGTAAATATAGGCGCGAAATTCAGGTGCTCAAAGGGAACTCAACAAGGTATGGCTGTGGGGTTTTGCAAGTGAATTTTATGAGTATAATCGATTTAGTGTTCCGGTACGATCGACATAAATTATTTGTAAAATCCTATACAATAGACATCACCATCAAACAGCTGTAATATTATCAATGAAAAAGTATTTTTTTCTTTATGAATTTGCAAGTTAACCCTTGACTACGAATAACCTGAAAGAGGTATTGACAAGCCATACTAATATTATAAATGCGAAAGTGTGTCTGTCTGTCTGCTAGCCTTTCACGGCCTAACAATTTAACTGATGTTGATGAAATTCGGTACAGGGGTGGCTTACATCCCGGGGAAGGACGTAGGCTACTTTTTATCCCGGAAAATAACATGTTCCCACGGGAAGACAAAAATTTAAAATACATAATCCGTTTAACCGATTTTGACGAAAGATATAAAGTTAGCTTACGGCCTGGGGTCGGCCATAGTCTACTTTTCCCACGGGTTAAGAGTTCCCACGGGATTCTTAAAGGTTCATCCGTTTAACAGATTTATACGAAATTTGGTACAGTGCTAGCTTTCGTCCCTGAAATTGACATAGGCAACTTTTATCCCGGAAAAGCAAATAGTTCCCACAGTATTTTAAGAAACCTAAATCCACGCGGATGAAGTCACGGATATCATCTAGTTTTTATTAAACCCATACCCACATCGATTTTTACGAAACATCGTACCGGAACGCTAAATCGCTTGGCGTCACGACGTCGTTTTCTGCTACAACTGTCTAAGGTAGCCTGCTTCTATCTTAGACTAAATCGCCTCTTGTACCACATTTACTGGTGAAACCAGGTAGTCAAGCACTAACTTATCATGGAATAAAGAAAACTGTAATCATCATGTCATCATGATCAACCCATTATACCGGCTCACTACAGAGCACGGGTGGAGACCCGTGCTCTGCAAACCGAAAGCAAAACTGCAGTTCGGATGCAGTTCCATTGCAGTTGAAGTAACTGCAACGCAGTCTCTTGTACTAGAACTTCACTTTGACTGTACGCCATAAAACATGCAGAGTGCGAAGTCGGTCCGCGGTTGCGTGCAGTTATGTAATCTACAATAGAATTGCATTCGAAATGCAATTTTGCAATCGGATTGCAGTTTAAATGCAGCTCAGCTATCTTGACACTGTACTCGATGATAGCCGAGTGCGATCCCCGCTAAACTACTACTTACTACTACTTGATCATCATCATCATGATCTACCCATTATACCGGCTCACTACAGAGCACGGGTCTCCTCTCAGAGTGAGAAGGGTTTTGGCCATAGTCTACCACGCTGGCCAAGCGGATTGGCAGACTTCACACACCTTTGAGAACGTCATGGAGTACTCTCAGGCATGCAGGTTTCCTCACGATGTTTTCCTTCACCGTTAAAGCGAGTGATATTTAAATACTTAAAACGCACATAACTCCGAAAAGTTAGAGGTGCGTGCCCGGGATCGAACCCACGACCTCCGATTAGATGTCGGTCGTCCTAACCACTAGGCTATCACAGCTTTTAAAGCTTTTAAAACTGTAATAGGTACTATTATTTCAAACAAAAAGTATTTTAAGTTAGCTTTACTAACAAACATAATTAAAGAAGTAAAGTACACCACAAAGTTCTAACATTACACTTCATTAACTACTCTTTGATATCTCGGATATCAAAGAGTACAATATAGTCATATTTTAGTAAATCATTAACTATAATTTTAAGGTATTATGATACCTTCATTAAATCTTGCTCAAGACCAGATCTCAGACCTGAGCCAGTTTAGAAATAATTATAAATTCCAACAGGAGATAAAGTTCGTAAACCAAAACCCGACTACTAATATAGTGTGCAGAGTGCTTAGTCTCAGTTTGGACTTGGAGATCGACTTCAGAGTAAAATGGACCTAAAGTGGCTAACATTAAGGTTTGAGTTCGCCTCATATACAATACATTCAGCATTCGAAGACAGCCAGCGCTCCAAGCAGAAATGTTATAAAATAAATATTCGAACTATAGAATTACGACTTTAAAGTAAGAGTTTTTGGGTTCATTTTGCTCTGAAATCATTTGTGATTCGATCAATAGTATACTACAAAGTTTTGGAGCGCTCCAAACTGAGACTAAGCACTCAGAAGAACGTGTATTCAACTGCGTACTAATGAGAATTCGAACGGAAGAAGCGTGGGGAAAGCAGCTAGTGGAGCCATCTGTTATGTATATCCGAAACTAACTTAATATTCTTGTTTAAGCCGCGAAGGTCAGTTCTCGATTTTTTTCGTATATAAAATGTAGCCTGTCACCCGGACTCCATTGACACCTCATTCATCAAAATTGGCCCAGTAGTTTAGGCGCTACGGTGGAACACAGAATCTGATACAAAAATCGGATACCAACATACATACATACATACATACATATATATATATATATATATATTACATACTAACATACATAGACTGCTAAAGTCAATCCCTTCCATTGCCGTAGTTGGGTAAAAATTTTCCCGGTCGTGATTCGATCCCGGGGTTTTCACGTGTGAGACAATAGCGCTCACCACTGCGCCAGCGAGGTCGTCAAAGACGCTTGTTTTGTGAAAACTCGTGTAATTTTTTTTTTGAATAATCAAGGCGATGCCTCGTCAAAGTGATAAAGTTTCGCTGGCTGTGTCCCGGCGTGCGTCGTTAACGCCCTTTGTCACCGGAGCATCATATAACCGTTTTTCATCTAACGACAACGCGCCTCGTTAGGCTCTGACTAATTTTGCGACTCGGTGACGGGAAATGTGTTGATTAAAGGTTTAAATTTTTTTGGAAAAATAAATGCATATACAATAAAACTTTTAGCTAGCCTCGTCTTCATACTTTCATAAATTCATGCTGGTATGGTGCATATTCCGGAATGGTGGAATGGTGCATATACCCGCTGAACAGTTGGGCTGATTCTTTGCGTTAAAATTGGTGCATTGAAATACATTTAAAATAGTTAAGATTTTTTTGCATTTAGACTCCATAAGTGTATCTACAAGTGTAATTTAAAAATTTAAAAAACCCTCGACATTCACCATTGTATGGCAGCGGCCATCTTGGATTTACACGCACGCACGCACGCACGCACGCACGCACACACACACACACACACACACACACACACACACACACACACACACAGGCACGTCAATTATAACTCCCCGTCGTTTTTGCGTCGGGGGTTAAAAATAGGATCACATACGTATTTTAATACCTAATTATCAACAGTTGCATACAAGACTTTATTTACACCCATAATATTAATCCTCTATAAAAGATTCTGAAACAGCTTTGCTGCTAGCATTAGTATCAAGCAGCCAGTCCTAGTAACAATAGAATCATATAATTGGAGTGTTATTATGAAAACAGATGTTATAATGTTGTACTGAATTTCATTTAAAAAAAAAAATTAAAGGATGGGTGTAGATGAATAATATTATAGTACCTAATTACTGTTTCGAACTTTACTGTAACTCTTATGTAACGACGAGCGGATACCCGCGACTTCGTTCGCGTGGATATTGATTTTAATAATCCCGTGGGAATGCTCCCTATGCTCCTTTGAGCTTAAACCTTGCTAAAAACTGTTAAAAGTTCACTGGCGGATGTTTAGGTACATCAAAATGTAAACATCTGATCCGCCAGTGAAAGTCGCTCAAGCCGCTATCGCGTCTAATCACACGAAGCATAGTCCTCATTGTCTAACGACATGAGCGAAGCTAAACCGCCTCGTTTCGCTGTTCTAGAATAATTATTTAGTAGTGACTTTTTAAAACAGCTAGGAGTTGCAATGTTCTAACTAACTCTTGGAGTATATCGCAAAAGGGGTTCTACTTTGACATCCAAATTCATATTTTTAAGAAGCCATAAATTTTCGGTTCCGGCCAAAATAACTTTTTACCGGTTCCTTTTTTAAAACAAAGAGGCGTTAAACCGAACCGAAGAAAGCTGCAAAAAAAACTTTTCTCAATATTTTCAAGGCGACAGCTCCGTTGTTTTATTCCCCAAATAAAACCCAGTGACCGTAATTTGAAGAGGTCGAGATATCGAGTACAGCACCTCGTAAATATCGCGACACACCCTTCGCTCTCATAGGCGCGACGCCTCCGCGCAATGTCACGTTTTCAGACCAGCGGAGCGAGAAATAAGCACATTTTTGCTCGTGTCTCATAATAAAAAAAAAAATGTCATGTACCTTACCATCTTCTTGTCTCTTGACATTCACTTGATAGATTGTGCAAAAAAGACGCCTCACTCATACATGTTAGTCTAGCATGTAGACACATAGACCGCACTTGTGATGCAAACCGAAAGCAAAACTGCAGTTCGGATGCAGTTCCATTGCAGTTGAAGTAACTGCAACGCAGTCTCTTGTACTAGAACTTCACTTTGACTGTACGCCATAAAACATGCAGAGTGCGAAGTCGGTCCGCGGTTGCGTGCAGTTATGTAATCTACAATAGAATTGCATTCGAAATGCAATTTTGCAATCGGATTGCAGTTTAAATGCAGCTCAGCTATCTTGACACTGTACTCGATGATAGCCGAGTGCGATCCCCGCTAAACTACTACTTACTACTACTTGATCATCATCATCATGATCTACCCATTATACCGGCTCACTACAGAGCACGGGTCTCCTCTCAGAGTGAGAAGGGTTTTGGCCATAGTCTACCACGCTGGCCAAGCGGATTGGCAGACTTCACACACCTTTGAGAACGTTATGGAGAACTCTCAGGCGTGCAGGTTTCCTCACGATGTTTTCCTTCACCGTTAAAGCAAGTGATATTTAAATACTTGAAACGCACATAACTCCGAAAAGTTAGAGGTGCGTGCCCGGGATCAAACCCACGACCTCCGATTAGAAGTCGGTCATCCTAACCACTAGGCTATCACAGCTTACTACTACTTACTTTACGCTAAATAAGTAGACACGATGTTAAATGTTTCCAACTTAAAGAGAACGCACAAGCTAAAAAAAATTTTACCTGAGAAAAACGCGACAAAATTTTTCTTCTTGGCTCGTGAAAAAAATGTAGGGCTTTCTTTATGTTAAAACAACTTGTCTAGAAATTGCTCTGAGTTCATATCAAAAATGAATTTAAACTACATTTTCATTATACTTACAATGCCTTACGTCTACGTCGTAGCATTATGTTTTTATGTAAAGCCGTAGGCGTGCTAGGTCTCTACGAAAATTCTCATGAAAATATTAAAACATTTATTTATGTTAATTGTAGAATATTTTAGTTGATTTTTGTGAGAAAATGTGAAAAGATTTCAACAAATAGAATTACATATACAATTAGGCTTCTAGTAGTATTTTATAAATACACTAAGCTGATGCTCGCGACTTCGCCCGCGTGGATACATACAAATCTCATCCCCTATTTAACCCACTTGGGAGTACAATTTTCAATAATCCTGAAATACGCATTTATTTATTTTCAACCGACAGTACAAATACTAATTTTCATGGATATAACTTGAAAAATGACGGACTTTCATACAAACTTTTATCCCTATTTGACCCTCTTAGGGATGGAATTCGCAATAATCCTTTCTTAGTGTGCGCCTACGTCATAAAAAAAGCTACTGTGAAAATTTCAAGTTTCTAGCTTCAGTGGTTTAGGCTGTGCGTTGATAATCAGTCAGGACAAGCTACTTTATATTATTATAAAATAGATAGATAGATAGATAGATTTTCCAATCCGTAAGAGAACCAGAGATACCGATAAAGTTCACACTTAGCTAGAAAAACTATTAGACGTTAATAAAATGGTCTCATGATGTGGGGCTTGTTATAAATGTTGACAAAACTAAAACAATGTACATAAGTTCCAGCCACAACAGATATAATGGGGATATTAAGCTCATAGCACATAGCCATCAATGTTTGCATACACAATTACAATTTAACAATTGTAGCTGCGCACCAATAGAAACAGTTAAATGTCAAAGGTACCTTGGATTAATAATTGATAACCGCCTCCAATGGAAAGACCACATTAACTATGTCTGCGACAGACTACGCGCCCTATTGGCAAAGTTAACATTAGTTAAAAATAAAACTCCATATTCAACACTACTAATGCTGTACAGAACACTAGGCGAGTCCATAATATCATATGGACTAAGTAGCTATGGTTTGACATATAAAACACATATCAATCAGATTTACCAACTTCAACTACGGATTTTAAAGACTATTGTACCAAATAAAGTTAAAGAACAATACAGAAACGAATACCAACTATTATTTAATTATTGTAATGTAATGCCCATAGATAAAAAAGTAAAATTTTTAATATTAACAGAACAATACCTAAATTCAGATCTTCAAATAAAAGTTCAAAGCAATAAAATATTAAGAATTCGTAAAAATCCTAGACTTAAAACCCCTATATGTGTAAATAACTACGGCCGACGGACACTTAAATATATTGTTCCCACTTTAATAAATGATCTACCGAAAATCTTAAAAGAAAAAATGAACGAAAGAAACTATAAACACAAACTTAAAAACTACTTTTTGGAACAGCCTGTATAGTACTGATATAAATACTCACCGAACCGGTTGCGCTGGCAGCGATGTTTCGATGTACAAGTTGAACCGCAACTTATAAAACTACCCTACCTAATTTTTTAGTTACTTACCTTAGTTTTAATTATTATGTAAAATACGTATGAGTTTGTAAAACAGTGCACAGTAAAACTGACTATGGTTTTTGTTGCACTGTATGTAACTTAAGTCTTATTAGTGTATTATGTATAAATAAATAAATAAAATAAAATAAAATAAATAAATAAACGTTGGGGTCTCAATGTCTTGCAATACGAGAAACGAAAAATTGGAAGACCCTCGTAGATGGACGGACGATCTCAATCAAGTTGCTGGCAGCCGCTGGACATAAGTGGCACAAGAAAGTTTTCTGTGGTGATCCGTACAAGGAACTTATGTCCAGCCGTGGACGTCTATCGACTGTCAAAGAATAGTGCAGTATATTACCAACTCCGCATCAAAATATCTTTGATTATTCCAAAGTCGCAAAAATAACATATCTTTGGTTCAATTAGTCAACCTAGCACGCTTCACACAAACGAAATTTACTCTCATTTGAATATTAATCAATCAAAATGAAATTTCATAGACACGCTCTAGAAAGTCGTCTGTGGTTTGCTCCATTTCCATAGAAACATGTATGTAGTTTCAAAATTACACGGGCTCAAAGATTTACATACAAATCATAACACCGGACCGAGTTCATAAGACGTTGAAAAGTTCTCACTGAATAGCCAAGATGAAATTTTATTTAACTTCACGGCAACCCCAACTAGTTTTCGACCAAACATTTTTGGTCCGCAGATGCTTGGAAAAGTGAAAAATGTAAATTCCTTTCAGAACTTAAGATGGAGTTTCGTTGGCTGTCAATGGCGTAGCTCAATTTAAAACACGACCCTTTTTACCTATTTACGAATACATTTTGAAACCCTTTTATGCTTTCTTTCACTGATGACAAATTAGCGCCTAGTGAAAACTTGATTTATTACTTGAACTTGAATTATAGTAAAGTAGATGTTGTTTAGAGAGGTATTTTATTACCAGTGATTCGTCTTCGACTTGAGTTTTTTTTTACGATTTATTAAAAAACAAGTAAACAACGCAGTCCCTTTAAGTTGTCGAAGCCACTGTTGGTCACAGTGAACGCGGAAAGTAGACCTCTGAACGCTGGTGGACCTTTGGCTAGATGTGATTTACAAAAACGTTATTTTTAGGCAAGCGCGCTTCATTCTTATCATTGCTAACAGACATGCTTGTCGTCTTGACTTGCTTCAATCTTGAGCCTATTTAAAAAAAAATGATTTATTTCAAGTAGACCAATTTGTGATAAGTCAGAACTAAGTTAGAACAGACTCTGCTGAGAAAAACCACTAGGAAACTAAGCAGTTGCTGATCAACACTTAAATTCTCAATTACCCTATATGCGAAACTGAGAGTTTCAATTAAATTAAAACACTCAGGACATTACATTCCAATCTAAAAAAGAATATTTGAAAATTCCGTAAAAGCCAAAGATAACGACGTTACAGAATACAACAATTGTGTCTGTTCCGAAGGAAACTCCAATTGTCCGTGTTTCGAAAATTCCAGAAAATTCGATACCTTTCCTCTTTTCCAATAATAAATACGATATGGACGAGCCTGGCAGTCTTGGCACTAACAAGTGTACAACCTAACCCGACGAACTGCAGACTTTGTTTAGGCCAGTTACACATGTGTTGTTTTAACCGTGCGGCTTTTGTTTACCAGTTAAACTTTCCAATTTTTAAGTTCTTATATTTAAATTTATCTAAAGGTAAACGGGTAATTTGTATGGAAACCATGCCCACGGCGGACACAAACGAAATTAACAGTATGTATTCAAATACGACAATGATCTACAATGACATGGGTCACATTGTTGTGGGCCTTGAATCCCTCAATCTCGAAACAATTGAAAAAGTTTCAGTATATGAAAATGCTTAGTAATATAGACAGCGTATGCGATCTATGACCACGTAGCTTCACCGTGCTGTATGATGGAAACTATTTTTTTAAACATTTAATAAATTTTGTTTTACATCGATTTTAAATCAAACATTTATATATATTGAAAGGTTATAATATTATTTTTCATTTAAAACTAAGTATTTCGGTTCATGTCCGGAACTTTTTGCAAAGCGGGTCGGATTGTGCCCGTTTACCGTTAACCCGCAATATTATCACAAAAATTCGGGTCACTCTGTATGTAATCTACTCAACATATTATGACGAAACTAAGTGCAGCGTTGCTAGCTTTGTCTTCATCAACGTTAAATTGTTTTGTATTAGTCGAATCTGCCCAATTATTTGTCAATTCTCTACTGAACTCCACAACTAAACAATTTTCAATTTGGTGTTACATATCAATTACCCTACAAATGCCATGATAACTGGTAGCCATACCTTTTCTAAAAAGAATATGCGAAGTATTTGTTCAGTTAACTGAGATTTTTTTCTATAAATAATGATTTTTATTAATTATACCCACAGTTAAAAACGCACAGTGAAACTACAGGTGTGTATCCTGCATTAAAGTACATAGAATGTCGTTATTTACTTTCCAACCAATCTACCGCTTACTGCCTTATAAATTGGAACGAATTCTTTCACAAAAGCACTTTTAATGAGACCTTTACGGGCGCGGAGACTTTGATGCTATAACTTTTTTCGATATTTTCGTCTCTACATAGAAAAATAACACCTGTCCCCTTCCCACCTGCGAGTAGTGGTATGTAGTCATCCCTGTCGCTCGTGGCTGCAAAAGAAGACCGCTCCGACATCTGCAATCAATGGAGCGTTGAAATTGAAATAAGATAGCGAACTACGAGTCATAATAAGACAGTCTTCATACACTCGTTTTATGACATATTTTTATCGAAAACGTTACATATTCAAGTTCTAACTCAAACTATATAAAACAGATTTTTAGCAAAGCATTCGAACTAGGGGTATATTACTATGTAATTACGATCTACATATTTAACAGTTATATTATGGTAGAGAGTACCTACAGAATAGTTTGTAACTAGATAGGTACATGGAATTTATAGAATTTTCAGTAACACCAGAATCCTTCATTTGAATCCACACTCAGCGCGTTAGTCTCGCAATTTATTATTTTGGGCTGGACCGGCATGGATGTGTCTCGATCGATTACTGATAAATTTGGCGTGGAGAGGCCTGGCGTTGCATTGTGTGGCGTGGCGTGGCTTGGCGTGGCGTGGCGTGGCGTAGCGTGGTGTAGTGTGGGTTGGTGTATATTAACCGAGCTGCCGGACAAAGCAAGGTCTAGCGAGTTTGTAGTGAGAACCCTGCTATTGGCATTTCTATTCCATTTCTATTCCAATCACTATTTTAGAGCCAAATGAATTAATTTCAAAATACCAAATGCGTTCCCCCTCGGAACGTCTCAGTGAATGTCCCGATCAGTGTTCTTCCAGGATAGCTTAATTATGTACAAGTTCTGTTAGCCAACAAACAGAACCGATTGTAATGTAAGACATTCCGGAAATTGACATGAAAGGAACCAATTTGCCTGCAGAACATTGAAACTACGCTCGATTGATGCAAGTTACAAGTGGTGAGCGATCAGACTCGAGTGGTTCATAAAGTGTTTAAATTCTTCCAATAGACCAGTTCAAAACTTTAAAGGGTATTTTATACTTTACTAGCGGTCCGCCCCGGCTTCGCCTGTGGTACATAATATAAAACCTATGACACTCAGGGATCACGTACCTACATATCCAACAGTGAAAGAATTTTTGAAATCGGTCCAGTAGTTCCTGAGATTAGCGCGTTCAAACAAACAAACTCTTCCGCTTTATTATATTACAAGAGGACACCCGCGACTTCGTTCACGTGGATATTGGTTTTTAAAAATGTCGTAGGAATCATTTTGTTTTCCTAAGCTCCTTTGAGCTCATACCTTGCTAAAAACTGTTAAAAGTTCACTAGCGGATGTTTAGGTAGATCAAAATGTAAACTGGCGGATGCCAGTAAAAGTCCCATCAAAATCGATCCAGCCTTTTAGAGATTAGTCGGTAATCTTTAAAGTATCTACTTTCTAACAAAAAAAGAATGAAAGAAATCGGATCACGCGTTATTGAATTACCGCTAAATACACGTTTTGACTTTCATCCCCTCTCCCTAGGGAACCGTGCTGAATTTCGGGATAAAAGTATCCTATATGTTACTCCGTAGTATGAACTTAAATGTTACCAAGTTTCGTTTCAATCCATTCAGTAGTTTTTGCGTGATGCGCGCACATTCATACAGACAAACAGACAAACAGATAAACAGACAAACAGATAAACAGACAAACAGACAAAAATTTCAAAAATAGCTTTTTTACGTTCTATTACTTATTCCTAACATCCCCCAGTTACTATTTTGCAAAAATCTTTAATGTACAGATACGGCAAGTCTACGATTTTATTATATGTATAGATGTATAGATTAAGTATTAAGTATAGATGCATTTTTGACTTCTTTCATTTGCAATACACAAACAAAGTTTTTGTACTGTTTGACTATTTTTTTTTTGTACCAAGCAATGCAAAAAATTCGAAACAAAAGAAAAATGGTTGACAAGGAAAAATTTATTAATATATATATAGCTGTTCGTTCTGATTCACTGACTCATTCATCGCCTCTCCTGTAAAATTTTGTATGAAAAATTTTTTTTTCACAAATGGTTTCGTATAGAGGACAAAAATTCATTAAGAGGAAAAATATGGAGAGAGCTGATGATTGAGGATTTCGGAGACGGTTGAAGAGCACGCTTAAGGTATTGAAGATAGGTGGGGGGTGCTCGAACAAATGTCACTCGAAACGTCATCCAATTGGCAGGGAGCCGAAAAAAAATTCAAAATGGCGAAAAAAAGATGGCCGCCATACAAATTTCGTCGGTGTCCATCTCGAAGGGTATAAAAGATGGAAGAGTTGTTTCTTAGCAAAACATGATCAGGATCCAAAGATCTACTCGATGAATACAAAAAAAATTCAAAATGGCGGACTTTATTTTTCCATAGAAAATGTATGGCGAATATTGAAGAGACTACAAGTTGTGAACTATGCAAGGCTTTGATGCGGTTCTTTGGAGAACTCTCAATGAAAAATATGGGAAGACATGGTGATTGAGGGTTTGGAAGATGGTTGAGGAGCCCGGGCAGGGTATGGCAGATAGATGGGAGGTGCTCAAACAAAAATTACTCAAAACCTCATCCAATTGGCACTGAGCTGAAAAAAAAAAAACAAAATGGCGGATTCAAGATGGCGGCCATACAAACATCGGTGTCTATCTCACCAAGTATAAAAGATGGAAGAGTGGTTTTTGCCAAAAGATGATTAAGACCTTAAGTTCTACTTGATGAGCAGAATGATTCGAAGAAAAAATATGGAGAGTGATAATGATCAAGGATTAGGAATATGGGAGAGATAGGTGGAGGCTGCTCAAACCAAAATACCCGAAAGCGAAACCTCGCGGTCCGCTTGCGGGCCGCGCACCCACGCGCCCTACTAGTCTCTTTATAGAGGTATCTACTGCCTTGGCAATTTATCATTTTTACAGTTCCTTACCGAAAAGGGGATTATATTACTAAGTCTCCACTGACTGTCCGTCTATCCGTACGTCTGTCACAACGGTCTGGCAAGTAGTTGGAATGAAGATTACGCACAGGAAAGTGCAGTGTTGGCTGACCCTCCACTAGGTGGAAAAATGATATCGCGCTTTATACAAGCAACCGCGGTGTGTGGAAATCTCTAAAAAAAAAAAATCCAACCATGGGCATCTCTTGGTTGACTATGATTTGAAACAACACTCTACGCGGATTAACCTATGAATAAAAAACTACCTATATGTAACGACATTACATATTTCTGTTATTACTGACGAAATAAACGATAATCCAATAACATAACGTCGAACAATGAACAAAGTAACACGTAAGCCTAAATCAAATTCGTGTATTCGGAACACGATCAAACTTTTATAGTTTATCACACGGGCTCCATAACTTTTATAAGTTGGCTTCGATTGCAGGCTTATACTAATGACTCTTTCGAAACTTGGGAACGAAATTATCGTATACTGTCTACTCAGATCGAATTTAGAAATCTTGTGTGCGATCTTCTTAATATATTTTTTACTAGATGCCCGCGACTTCGTCCGCATGGATTTAGGTTTTTAAATCTTGTGGGAACTATTTGCTTTTTTGGGATAAAAGTAGTCTATGTTAATTTAAGCAATTATGCAAGCTACCTCTGTAGCAAATTTTGAATAAATCGTTTAAATGGACGGACCTTTAGTGACAAAAATATCGATACACTTATCGAATGAGTGAAATCAGTTGAATGAAAGTTACCGTTTAATAGACGCTGAAATGAGGCATATTTCTACGATATTTTAATATAACGTCTTAAATTCTTCACGACTAGCTACGAGTACGATATACAAGTGTAAATTGAAAATTTAAAAAACCCCCGACATTCACCATTTTGTGGCGGCGGCCATCTGAGATTTGCATAGTCCTTTTCTACTAGTCAAGCCCTTTCATTTGATACCCATATTAAGGGATTTGTGAAAAAATATGTAATCCGCCATTTTGTAGCGGCGGCCATCTTGGACCAATTTTCATCAAACATAGCTAAGAACACTCTCGACTAAATCACCTTTCGAACAAAAAAAACCGCATTCAAATCGGTTCACCCGTTTGAGCGCCACAGGGGAACAGACAGACACACACACACACACACACAGACACGTCAAACTTATAACACCCCGTCGTTTTTGCGTCGGGGGTTAAAAACTATTATATGCGTTTGCATAAAAATGAAGGTTGTGTTTGCATATAAAGTTAATGTTTGTTGCATACGTATTGTTTGTATGTGCGCTTCATTACCTCGTAAATAAATTACGTAATTAAAAAAACTAAAAACCCGACTGCGTAAAACAAACTAGTTCTGGTAACTGAAAAGCAAAAAACAAGCTTTGTACTTTATAAACTAGAATTTGATAAGATCATAAACATAATTAATGTTAGAAAATGTATGGCATGCGGGGGCGAACTAATAGTCCTGAGTAGTTGGCTAAGTAATGCCCCCGCCTGCCATACATTTTCTAACATTAATTATGTTTATGATCTTATCAAATTCTAGTTTATAAAGTACAAAGCTTGTTTTTTGCTTTTCAGTTACCAGAACTAGTTTGTTTTACGCAGTCGGGTTTTTAGTTTTTTTAATTACGTAATTTATTTCTTGGTTTTTAGTGCAAAACTATGAAAAATTTTTAGATGCATATTTTTACAAGAGACAGGCCTGTGTCACTCCGCGTGTAGGTAATAGCGCGTTTAAGACGACTATTAGCGCCATCTGTTGAACACTAGAAACTTTAATAAGGTCCTTCATAATATTATTGTATTATTTTAGTGTTTGGCGATTTAAGGTTAAATTATTAGTGTTACAATAATTGATGGGAAGGGGGAGGTGTAGGGGGGATTATGTGGAATGTAGTAGAGTGGAGTGGGAAGGGATCTTAACCCTAGAAGCCTTATCTATTTCGGACGTACACAAAGCCTTAATATACGTCTCAGAGGCGTACACATATAAATTACAATCTCTATGCAAAAATAGCCCTATTTTAGAAATATTGTTTAGCAGAAATTTAAATTTGGAATATAAACTAACAATTAAACAACACTGTTATAAATTATAACTATAACCACAGTTATTTATTACAACGAAAAAACAATATGCATAAATTGGGACAATAAAAATTAACTTCTTCAAAATCAACTAAAACAAACATATTTTTTTATAAAATCTTTTTTTTTTAACGCTAATTAGTTGTTCTTAGAGCAAACATTAAATCTAATCAGACTAAGACTAACTAAACTTTAGGAGCAGTCTACACACATATCAATTTTGTGCTTTTTAAAAGTTACACAAAGCCTAAACATACGTCTCGCAGTCGTGCTATACTTCGATAAATCAAAAATGGCGGGACTTACTTTAATGACACGGACACCGTCCGCTAGCTCCCGTCGGCCGCTGAGATGGCAAAAAAGCACGACGCGCTAACTTCAACAGTTACAAAGAGACAAACGATATTCGATTGCGTGTACGCCTTGCAGACGTAGATTAGGCTTCTAGGGTTAAATAAATTACCACCAATTTACCCACAGTGTAGTTGTTATTTATTTTGTTTTCTATGATTTGTCACTCCAAACTGATTACAAACACATAGATTGTATATATTTTCGTATTTGTCTTTTAAAGCCCTTTATTTTGATATCCCACTCGAGGGTCTTGAGGAAAAAAATTTTTATCAGCTCGCACATTAAAGTGCATAAAATCCGCCATTTTGAATTTTTATTAATTTTATGTACCCAGTAACATTTGCGCTGTTAAGACAAATCTAATGACGTATCATTTATCAAAATAAGTTGAGTCGTTGAGTAGTTACGAACTGACATAGGAAACGGTCATTTTCTGTGATTTATCACTCCAACTTATTTTCAAATATATAATTGTATACATTTTTGTATTTGCCTTTTAAATCCCTTCATTTTGATACCCCACTCGAGGGTCTTGAGGAAAAATTTTTTTTTCAGCTCGCACATTAAAGCGCATAAAGTCCGCCATTTTAATTTTTTTTAAAATTTAGGTACCCTATAACACTCGCGTCATGAAGACAAATCTAATGACGTATCATTTATCAAAATCCGTTGAGCCGTTTATTAGTTACACGCGGACATAGGAATGGACATACATACACACAGGTGAAACACATAACCCAGTCGGGTAAAAATAGACACTGCGCAAAGTCATAGAATAGATTATAACAGAACGAAAAACAGACATAAGATTTAAATCTTCATAGTTTATACTTTTCAATGTTTGACGTGTTTTGTGCTTCGCTGCTGACATTGTTTTAACTCGCAAAAAATTAAACTAATAAGTACGGTGACCAAAATCAACACAGTGGCTGGGCAATACGTATTATTGGCTATATGAGTGAGCGAGACAGAGACTAGTATGCTTCTATTACTAGTATACTTCTGTTAGGTTCTCCACGAAACCTCACGGCTACTTTTACGTGTTCGAATCACTTCAAACGAATCTTATATGAAAGTGAATAATTTTTAGTAAGAAATATTAAAATATTTTTTTCTTACTAAACATTCTTTCTTGTTTCACGCGTGGTTAAATCGCTCAGGCTTACATTTTAGACCACTGCACAAAAAGTTAGCACCGTCGCACAGAGACAAGGCGTCGGTTGGCTTAATTGGCCTTTAGTTTAATAGTGATTTTGTCTTCGCCAGTCTGACTACTTTGCACGATACTATTAAATCTACCAAAATGATCTGTAAAATGAATTTTTCTTCATCTTTGATCATTCCCACTTTAAGCGGGGTCAGCTCTCTTAATTAAACGGCGCCAGGACGATCTGTTCTGGGTTGTCGAATCATTCTCGACAAGAGTTTTCTCATACTGGTCCACCACGTGGCCGGAGGTAGTTCTCTGCCTCTCCTGCGTTCTGAAATGCTTGTAATGCTTTTTCCACCACGTGTTCCTCGCCTCTTCTCATCACATGCCCATACCATCTATCTAAATAGTAGGTAAATACAAATTTGTGTCAGTATGTAACTACTTTGTAAATATTTCGCAGCTTATTATACAAAAAATATTTTATACTTTGAAGTGGTGTTTGAATCTGTTTTTTTTTTTTAAATATTCTTTTTAAAAACAAAATGTTATTTTTATGGTTCACAATGATTTAGGAATGTTAGTCACAATATTATTGCTACCAAATTAACTAGCGAAACATCTAGCAAATTGAAACGGCAGAAGAGTTTGTTTCATAACAAGATAGCCCTTGTTTAACCACGTATTAAGCGTACTTTTACAATCGTAAAAATTCATTGGGTAAATACCCAATGGAATATAATCCATACTAATATTCTGTCTGTCTGTCTGTCTGCTAGCTTTTCACGGCTCAACAATTTAATCAATTTGGATGAAATTTGTTACAAAGTTAGCTTACATCCCGAACGGACATTGGCTAATTTTCCTAAGGAATTTTTAAAAACCTAAATCCACGCGGACGAAGTTGCGGGCATTATCTAGTTTGTGATAGTGATGAGTTCAATATTAAGAACGCTTGTATCGTAGCGAAAATGCGGAGTCAGTTACGTCATACGTGCGTCGTAAATGATTTAAGTCTTAGTCGTAACCCACAGTCATTGACTCCTCAAGTTGCTAAATAATTGAAAAAAAGAAAGAAAAGAAAACCTCGCGTTGATGGTTAGTAGTACTTTACCACCAAGTTTACAGCCGCCCTTGCTACGGCTTTACTACAAATTGCTAAGGGTTGAACACCTATAAAATGAAATACATAAAATTAGAATAAATTAGAGTTAAAGTTTTTTTTTCTACCATAGAAGGTATCATACCTACACAGTGGCGAGTCAAACGCCACTTATCAACGATGTCTATGTATTTTAATGCTACAAATTTAAAATTCTCGTACTGTGTCTACTAATCTATACTCTATACTAATAAATAAAATTGAAGTGTCTGTCTGTAATATCGAAATAACTACCTCATATTAAGCTCATATGGTTATTTGAACGGTACCATAACCGAATCACACGTTTTTAAAAATTTTCGTCTGTCTGTCTGTCTGTCTGTCTGTCTGTCTGTCTGTTTGAACGGGCTAATCTTCGGAACGGCTGAACCGATTTTGACGGGACTTTCACATACAAGTAGAGAATTAACCAGGGAGTAACATAGGCTACTTTTTAACCGACTGACTTTCAAAAAAGGAGGAGTTGTGTTTTTATACCTATGTACATCGATATCTCCGAGATTTCTGAACCGATTTGCGTAATTTTTTTTTTAATCGATAGATAAACATTACGACACTGTCCTACAAAAAACTTGGATTCCAACTCCTCAATCCTGATGCTGTAGGGGAACTGATCCCCAAAACTAATGGGATTTAGGAACTGTCGGTTATTTAAATAGATATTGGGGGTACCAATTAAAGACTTTATTGTTGAATGAACTCGAGTAGGTACATATTCAACTCTTCAACCCTGATGCTGTAAGGAATTGCATTCCGATCGTGGGGATCCCACGGAATTTTTCCGTTTTGGTGACGGGTTACTACAGATAGGCTACTTTTTGTTCTGGAAAATCAAAAGTTCCCACGGGATTTTAAAAACCTAAATCCACACGGGCGAAGCCGTGGGCATCATCTAGTATTATATAAACGCGAAAGTGTTTTTGTTTGCTGGTCTGTTGACTTGTTCGTTTGTCTTTCATGATTAAAGGCCACAACAGTCCCACGGCTATCAACATGACTATTTACATGGTTATAGAAATAGAAACCTAGGTAAGCACCTAGAGAGTGAAACAGGATACTTTTTATCCCGGAAAAACAAATTGTTCCCGCGGCATTTTAAAAACCTAACTCTCTATAGCTACTCGAAAAAATCTTGTAGCTCATAGTACCTTCTATCAGTCGTGGAATTTTTACTTTTACCTACTCATATTTTTATGTTACTCATATAAAACACACTCAGTCGCAATGAAGCTCCATTTGAGCCTCTAAAATGTACATCCAAACGAAAGAAGCTTTTACAAAGCAATCTTTGAAAGGAGGTAAAAAGTACATACCTACACTATTTTATTAATTCCGCACAAGATACTCTCACTTCTACTACATAAGTGCCAGTCAGCTGAGATTACGTCCCCGTGGGCTATGAAACGATAAAATGAGCACTATTATCACATTATTAACAGTCATTTTTGCTCGAAGTGTATGATATTAACAGTAATTATGTTAACACCCCCACGCCCCCACTTAGTTCTCATTACTTGGCATAATAATCGTAAATAATTTACAAACCGGTTCAATTTTCTTGTAATAGCTTTACAAGAGTCGCGTTGCGATCACGCTTGTTAATTGTTTAATTAATGTTGTAAGATTGTTGTTGATTTATTATGATTGCGATTAAAACTGTGTTTCATCGTTATCGTCTCAGGGGTCATAAATCTATTGTACGGAACTTAACTTTGAGCCCGTGTAACATATTTTTACGGAAATCTAACAAACCATAGACACAGATATTAAGTTTCTAGGGTGTGTTATTAAAATTAATTATTCAGAACATTTCACTGACTTTGATTTTTTAAATAAGAATCAAACTTTAAAGCGATAAGAGTGCAACTTCGTTTGTATGGAGCATGCTTGGAACCTCTCGGAACTTCTCTTAAATATAATAAGCACACAATGTACCTACGCGCGACTGACATACGCGACCGACATCATTATAGGAGAAACTCTTCGTTGTCGACAACCGATGGACTTCCACGCGACTGACATACGCGACCGACATCATTATAGGAGAAACTCTTCGTTGTCGACAACCGATGGACTTCCACGCGACTGACATACGCGACCGACATCATTATAGGAGAAACTCTTCGTTGTCGACAACCGATGGACTTCCACGCGACTGACATACGCGACCGACATCATTATAGGAGAAACTCTTCGTTGTCGACAACCGATGGACTTCCACGCGACTGACATACGCGACCGACATCATTATAGGAGAAACTCTTCGTTGTCGACAACCGATGGACTTCCACGCGACTGACATACGCGACCGACATCATTATAGGAGAAACTCTTCGTTGTCGACAACCGATGGACTTCCACGCGACTGACATACGCGACCGACATCATTATAGGAGAAACTCTTCGTTGTCGACAACCGATGGACTTCCACGCGACTGACATACGCGACCGACATCATTATAGGAGAAACTCTTCGTTGTCGACAACCGATGGACTTCCACGCGACTGACATACGCGACCGACATCATTATAGGAGAAACTCTTCGTTGTCGACAACCGATGGACTTCCACGCGACTGACATACGCGACCGACATCATTATAGGAGAAACTCTTCGTTGTCGACAACCGATGGACTTCCACGCGACTGACATACGCGACCGACATCATTATAGGAGAAACTCTTCGTTGTCGACAACCGATGGACTTCCACGCGACTGACATACGCGACCGACATCATTATAGGAGAAACTCTTCGTTGTCGACAACCGATGGACTTCCACGCGACTGACATACGCGACCGACATCATTATAGGAGAAACTCTTCGTTGTCGACAACCGATGGACTTCCACCGCTGGACATAAGTTTTCACACATAACGATCTTATGCCACTTGTATCCAGCGGCTCCCTGTGACTAGTTTTATGTCGTCTTCTCCCCAATGTTTATCGGTTCCTCAAACTATATGCCCCGCCACTTCAGTTTCGTATATATATAGCTATGCCGGTAACTCTGATTCTTCTAAAGACACTCCAATAATATTCCAATTAATACAAGAAATACAAAAAAACACATTCCAATTTAATCACATAGAGTAACTCTGAGCATAGCTCTCTCCATGGAGCTCAAAATGATGCAGTCAAAATCTTAGACCAAAGTAATTTATCATAAAAGATACAAAATAAATACGAACTCAATAATGTACAAACACCAAAGCGAGAGTCGAGAAGTTAGATGCAAATTCTAAAGGAGGCAAATGTAATTTATAATTTTCTAACTGAAATGAGCATCTCGATATCAAAGCTGAAACTTTAGCAATCTCGTCATCAAATAAAGATAGGATCTCTTGTAAAACTTAATGGTCTCTTTTCTAGAGCAATCTAACAGTCCTACTCTGTTACTTAATCAACTCTCAAACTGAGCTACTTACCTTATTATGTTTTAACCACGATAGGCTTCTATAAAGACTACATAAGTACGATTGAAAAAGCTTTATTATTTACTCAAAATATAAAGAATGTTTCCACCAAATCCGATTCTAACAAAAATATCCTTCTTAAGCTAATATGTTTTTCTCCACCACTACAATGATAAAGACTAAAGACCAATTGCAGATCAGGCAGTTAAAGTAAAGCTACCGTAAAAGTTAAACTTTGCTCATCAAAAACAAGCAAAGTGGGTTGTATAAGTTAGAATTCGTACCTGTTTAGAAGGTTAAGGGTCAAAGTTTGTGAAAGTTAAACAACACTGACTTGTTGGCCCAAAATGACATTTTTTTTTTGGTCAATTTTATTTTTAACCATAAGCTTACTTTAACCGCCTAATATGCAAACCAAGCTTAGAATAAACATGAACACCCACCAATCTTTGAATATAATAGTGTGGCTTTTCGACATTTTTTTCGTAAAAACAAGTATAAATTAAAAATTTAAAAACCTCCGACATTCGCTATTTTGTGGCAGCGGCCATCTTGGATTTGCATAGTGCTATTCTACTAGTCAAGCCCTTTCATTTGATACCCATATTAAGATTTTTGTGATAAAATATGTAATCCGCCATTTTGTAGCGGCGGCCATCTTGGATTGATTTTTATCAAACATAGCTAACAAAACTCTCGACTAATTCACCTTTCAAACAAAGAAAAACCGCATTCAAATCGGTCCACCCATTTGAGCGCTACAGGGGAACAGACAGACACACACACACACACACTCGCACACAGGCACGCACGCACGCACGCAAGCACGCACGCACGCACGCACGCACGCACACACACACACACACACACATACAGACCGTCGTTTTTGCGTCGGGGGTTAAAAATCATCAAAATTTTAAGTTCTACTTCTGTTCAGAAGATAGACATTCACCGCTCACAGGACACATGTCTCTTGCAATGATCGTCACATAACAAGATCTTGAGCCGCTTGTATCCAGCCGCTGCCGACTACTCACTTCAAATTGTCCATCTACCTTACTGGCTGTCGCTTACATGAAGGAAAAATACGAAATAAAGAGCGGATCAAGCATTTATGCGTTGATACTTCAAAACAAGTCGGCGGGCTATTATCGCGGCGCACAATCGTATGTCCGGAGGCGGCAGTAATCACCACAGCCCCTTACATTTAGATCGCCGGTACAGATACGGAGTGTTTCGCAGGGAGCGGGGAGAAGGGCCCGGCAACTTCATTAGCATAGCAAGCCAGTCAGCAACTCACTGCTGACTCGACTGCCTACCTTATATTTGGAGATTTAACTCACTTAACTTTGCGCGGGAAACGAATTTCGTGTTTCCCATCTAGGGTTGACAGCTAGCAACTTTTTGAAAAAAAAAAATATTAAAAATCTCTGTAAATCGTTTTGACCGTTGAGTGAACATAGTTACAAATCGCTGACAGTCTTTATATACTACTAGCCGACCCCCGCGACTTCGTTCGCGTGTTTATTGGTTTTATATAGGATCGGATTGGATCCTATAATCCTTTTTTGTACCTAAACTAAATGTAGCCTAAGTTACTCCTTATAACATTACCTATCTGCCAAAGTTCCGTCAAAATCGATCCAGCCGTTTCGATAATTAGCTGGAACAAATAGACAGATCGACAAACATAAATTTAAACGCACACCAGTTTAAAATATGCCGTACGTTCAAAGATCCGGGTCCCAAGTTATTTGAACCCAATAAATGTCTGTCATTTCTGAACTAAAAAACTTATGACCTTATAATATTTACGGGACAATACTAAAAGTACTACCTTTCTAACAAAAAAAGAATGAGTTAAATCTAACTACGCGTTAATGAATTACAGCTAAATACACGTTTTAACTTTCTTCCCCTCTCCCAAGGGAACCGTGTTGAATTTCGGGATAAAAAGTATCCTATGTCCTACCTCGGAGTATAAACTCAAATCGTGCCAAGTTTCATTCGAATTCATTTAGTAGTTTCGGCGTGATGCGCGGCCAAGATACAGACAGATAGACAGACAGACAGACAGACAGACAGACAGACAGACAAAAATGAAAAAAATTGCAGTTTTGGCTTCAGTATCGATTATAGAGTGCCCTCCAATCAAAATTTTCAAAATATCTTCAATGTACAGAATTGGATCTGTTACAGTTTTATTATATTTATTTATATTTATTTATGAGTAATTGAAATAGAGCAATGGAATGTCTGCAATGAAATGCAATGTTTAAATACTTGAAAAATTGAAGCGGTTAATATAATGAATGAACTATTTATTTATTTTTGATTTTTAACCTATTTCATAATCATTTTCTGCGGGTGATTAATGTTTTGAACATTATATCTCCATCAATTCCATTATGTCGACTCATATTCTTTCACGCGTTTTTCTAGGTAACCAACCACCTGCATTATATACCTGACTGTATAAGGTTTCTGCCTTTGCCTAAAAAATTTATTCAGTCAACCTCAATATACAGTGGTCCATCTATAATAAACCACCGCCAAATAATATTGCCAAACTTTTTTATATGTCATATTTTAAAGTTTTTTTTTTTATTTTCAAGGTCCAACTATTTAAATGGTGAATTAGTCCATGTTTTATTTCAATATTATTCAGCAAGCACTTAGGTAGTGAAATTGCTGTTAAATAAGAAAAGCATGGCCTATTCCTGAAAGTGCAAATACGCTACGTTACCCTAATATAAAATACAAGTGGCAACCCTATTACCCGTCTCTCTCTCTCCCGTCTTATATGTATAATTCCGTCTCGCTTGATGCGCATTTGCGTAAACATTTATCACGAAAATGCGTGAGCGTGCCGTATAATTTGATCGAAGACAGAGAACTGCCATCAGCTATTTCAGTGGAGTGATAATAAGCAATTTTAAGAATATATTATACATAGATTCTTAAAGGTGTTTAAATAGTCGAAATTTTATTTTACATGAGTAAGAATTAGTAAAGGAGCATGGAATATGAATAATCACACTAATATTATAAAGGTTAAAGTTTGTGTGTTACTCTATAACGCCGCAACTACTGAACCGATTTGGCTGAAATTTTGAATGGAGATAGATTATGCCCTGACTTAACTTAACACATTTATCCTGGAAAAATCCACAGTTCCCACGGGATTTGGAAAAAGCGAAATCTAGCTACAGCTATAGGTAGATTACTATGGCAAACTTCCTTGAAAGTAGGTATAAAGGTTGGAAAAGCGCGCGGGAATGGGAACCGGAAATCCACGACTCACTCGGTATTTGTGAAAAACCGAAATTCACGCGGGCGAAATCGTGGGCAGACGCTAGTTTTTTATATAGTCAAAGTAAAGTTGCACTTAAATTAAGATACAACCAGATATTATCAAGATAAAAATCTATTTTATGTTTTTAGTCTTAGAATACCTAAAATCTTGCTAGCATTAAGAATTCACCTTTGAAAAGAAACGAATCTCAAGTGAACGAATTAAGTTGTTATTGGCTCCTTCCATTCGGAGCGTACATGCAAGTCTTTACGTAAGATCTAAATGGAATTTGCATGGAGAATGCCAAGTTTCATGTTTACTATAAAAGCTTTTATGGGAACGTCTATCCGATATGTGCATCTTTAGCAGGTTAGTCTACTCTATACATTTTTATGCCGTAATGAAATCTTTGTTCGCTCGATACTGTACGCTTTATGTGTTTGTTTCGTATGTTTGTTGTCGACAGTATATGCCATTTCGAGATGTACATGACTGAATGTTGAGGATAATAATGCACTAACGTGCACTAAAGTTTGTGAATTCCGCTATCATTACAATTTAACAGTGAAGTTATATAAGTAGGTATAACACAGATTATATAGAGGTAAGCCAACCCGTGCAAGCCAAGCCAAGTCGAGTCTGTTCGAGTTCGAAAAAATAACAGAGACGCCGAGTCTCTGTTATTTTTTTCAAAATAAATCAATAACTGAAAACAAACAAAATTCACATCTATAATAGTTACTCAGCAAAGTATGACTCCACGTTTTTGTAACCCCCGACGCAAAAACGACGGGGTGTTATAAGGTTGACGTGTTTGTGTGTGTGTGTATCTGTTGCACCGTATAGCGCTCAAACGGGTGAACCGATTTCAATGCGGTTTTTTTGGTTTGAAAGGTGAATTAGTCGGGAGTGTTCTTAGCTATTTTTTATGAAAATCGATCCAAGTTGGCCGCCACCACAAAATGGAGAATGTCGGGAGTTTTTTAAATTTTTAATTTATTTTTTCTTATTTGACCTTAAAGGATAATTCCAATACCATTTGATATTAACCCCAATGTCATCAGTCTTGTAAGTCCGCTAAAAATCTGTTTGAAGTCAGTATATTTGCATCATTTTCTATAAAAAAACGGATAATATTTTAGAATTAATATTTCTTGGCAAGTGTAGGTATTATGTGTGTTTATATCTCAATCAACGAGGGCGTTCGTGACAGAAGCGCTGCCAGCGGCGTTATACCGGGGTACCGCTTGTTTACTAATCATAATACCGGGATTAGAGTGGTTTATGTTTACACTGGAACCCTTGTTGTGAGTAATTATATTTATATTATTAGTTTCAACAATAATTAGGGCACAATGATACCCTTAACTCAACGGTTTAGAAAACGGACTGAATTCCAAACTGTCATAGATTCAAATTGCTTTCAAATCCCTTAAACATTTCACTGCTTCGCACAGGCCTCCTCTCTTATAGGAGAGAGAGATTAGACACGCCACGCTGCTCGAATGAGGGTTGGCGGGCTAAACATAATCACTTAATGTTATTCTTTTTAAAACAAAAACAAATCTTTTGAACAATTTTGATGCGCACTTTGTTATTTCTAGAAAAACATTTTTATTTTGTTTTAGTTTATTTTTTTTAACCCCCGACGAAAAAACGATGGGGTGTTATAAGTTTGACGTGTCTGTGTGTGTGTGTGTCTGTCTGTTCCCCTGTAGCGCTCAAACGGGTGAACCGATTTGAATGCGGTTTTTTTATTTGAAAGGTGAATTAGTCGAGAGTGTTGTTAGCTATGTTTGATGAAAATCGATCCAAGATGGCCGCCGCTACAAAATGGCGGATTAAATATTTTTTCACAACTTCCTTAATATGGGTATCAAATGAAAGGGCTTGACTAGTAAAATAGCTCTATGTAAATCCAAGATGGCCGCCGTCACAAAATGGTGAATGTCGGGGGTTTTTGAAATTTTTAATTTATACTTGTACATTGAAGATACTTATTATAAACAGATTTTTAACTGGTTCACAAGATTAACGAGATTATAGTCTCTACACCGAATTGTATTGGAATTATCCTGGATTTCTTATTCAATCTATAATAAAAAATATACCAAAATGAATATTTACCAATTTATTAAAGGTCCAATAACTTTTCTGAATTATTAACAAGAGTTCTGCAAAGTTTGGCTTTATTAGTTTAGTTCAAATCCAAAATTTATGAAAAAGAAATATCTCGAAATAAGTTTACTTCTAAAATTGCTCTCACAAAAATTCTCATCGCACAACGCAAATATTGCCAAAGGAAAATTGCATTTCAATTTGCCAAAGCACTTATATGAGTTTTAATCTAAACGTAACAAAATACTACGCCCCTAAACCGATCCCGTACAAAATCCGAAAAAATTCAATCTCGAGCCAAACACTCGAGTGATAAAGAGATGCAAACGGACTGTAGGTACATCCAATTTGCGATAGCCGACCGACTTTCCAAAAAAGAATTTTCACTCGAAAACTCGATACAACCTAAAACGGTAAAACCTTGTACATATCTCAGAGCAATTCAGTCCGGGCCGTTGAAAGTAAGCAATATACAGGGTTCATACTAAGTCAGGATTTGTTATACATATATGTATGTATACAACCTGTACGTAAATGAGCTGATCGTGGAACTCAGCAAAAAGCCAGTCGGATGCTGGATAGACGGCATCTGCGTAAACAATCTAAGCTATGCTGACGACACGGTGTTGCTGAGTCCTACGGCCAGCTCGATCAGAGAGTTGCTTCAGTCATGTGAGGATTAACGCTGCTAGACATGGGTTAGTATATAACGTGGCCAAAAGTGAATACCTGATCTTTAAAGCCCCCCGTAAGCAAGTGCAATACGAGCCTAGTATGGGACCACACGAGTAGAAAATCTACAGAAAGGAAGCTTCCACAAACGGCCCGCTGTAGGTACACTCACACAAACACACTCACCAACGGTTCACGGACGCCCGGTCGGTCCCTCAACTGGTACAGTTGGGTGACAAACGTGTGCATATGTGTGAGTGTACCTACAGCGGGCCGCTTGTAGAAGCTTCCCCTCTGTACTCTGTGTATGGGACTCTACTCAAACGAGTCACTCAGTTCAAATATCTAGGTCACTATGTCACGGAGGACCTTAAGGATCAAGTGGACATAGAACGAGAACGAAGAGCCTTAGCTGTGAGGTGTAATATGTTAGCCGGCAGGTTGCCTACTGTCAAACCTTCTTCACGGGGGGCCTGTGGACCAACTACACTCAAAAGGCATTCGACACGCTGAGGGTGCAATACTACAATAGTTTCAGGATATTGTTGAGCTTGCCGCGGTTTTGTTCGGCGTCAGGCATGTTTGCTGAAGCACGAACGGATAATTTCTATGCCATCATCTATATATATATATATATAAAACAAAGTCGTGTTAGTTCGATTTGTTGTATTTGTCTCTATCCCGAATAGCAGAATAACTATTAAAAACATTGGAAAATTGACGAAAAAATAAAATAAAAGAAAAAACATTTTCCCATACAAAATGTTCACGGGTTTCGTAACTGTCAAACATTTCGTCGCGTAGATACGGTAAACTCTCTCACCCTCTCACCCGTATTTATAGTTATAATTCTTCTGTACGTGTTTGTCACCTAACTCCTCCTAAACGGCTGGACCAATTTGTATGAAATTTTGTGTGTATATTTCAATGGGTTCCTGGATGGTTTGAAAACACAATTACCGGGTGGGTATACGTTACCCACGGGTATCGGTAGGTAGCGCTGATGTCGGTGTGTCACCGGGCAGGACGAAGTCTGCCGTAATACATATTTTATATTATATGTGTAATACATATTTTAGAGATGGACATAGGTTTCATATTTCGTTTTTAATTACCTCCATCCCACGGGAAAACACAGATTCCATGTTAACGTAAACTCGTGTTAAGGCTGGTAAAACATATATAGTAGCGTGTTAAATGTAAACCTTTGCCAATGTGGCGTAACCCTAATGGGGTTGGCTTGTGGCCAGGAGTGAAAGTTAGCGAGTTGGCCTGCCCGCTTGTTTACGCAGGAGCCGTGGGCCCGTGCCAAAACGTGAACGAATCTGGGCCGGAATTGAAAGTGAAGTAGGATCCGTGAATAAACAAACAAACAGGGCGAAATTTTACGTAGCGAGAAGTTCTGGGCGTTATTCTGTAGTATACTGTATCCGTCATTTAGCTCGCCATCGAAAGATACTCGATTCAACATCAAGTATTGTTTTAAATCGAAAAATGTTGAATTTGTGATACTTAGTTTGTTTAAACTTTAAAGCAAAATTTGCTACATCGGTTACTTTCACTTTAGTTAAATTTTTATGTATTGACAATAATAGTTTGACCTATCTATTGTATAAGGAGACTAAATTCATTGATTATAGAGCGCTAGATAGTAAGAAAATGTAACCTGCTCTGCTTATTATGTATGTTTTTAAAGCACACAAATAAATGAGCTGGTATGAAATACCTAAAGGATAGATAAAAAATCATGATGAATAGCAATTCTTTCCATTTTGCTGATTGTTTTTACATAGTTCACACGCTGTTGAAAAATAAGTAGTAATTTTATTCGATGTATCACAGGTTCAGCGTTGCTGCGTCAGCGTTGTAAGGTTGTGTATAGGTACGTAGAGAATAGCACTGCTAGTTAAATTGGAATATCTCAGCAAACACACTTGTTTAACGATCTATGAAATGTGGGTAAGTTTGCGGTGTCGGTATTGGGATTTAGGGTGACGATGTGCTTTGAAAATACAACTTTGGGTATAGTTTAAGATTTTCGTTGACAAAGTAATATATCTTCTCTAACCATGTTTATAAAATTCAAAGTTTGTCTATTTAAAATTATGTGCGCGCATCACATAAAACGACTAAATTTATTGCTAAAAAAATTACTGATGATTTAAATCTATGTTGAAAAATGAATATAAACTTTTTACGTGTCTTAGCGCCTATTTCACCACCTTCTGATAAGTGTCGGATAGCTTATTCGCAACTTTTGTCTTTGTCACTTGACGTAAAGAAAGAAAGTGACAAAACTTACGTTTAGGCTATCTTACATTTATCAGACAGTAGTGAAACAGGCCCTTAATACCTAATATGGTTAAATACCTGAATAATTAACAGATGCCACTATCACACACAACCATCAGCTAAAACTGCTAATGTAGATTCATTTGACGATTCAAAAGCTTCGATTTTCGAATTTCGAATTCGATTTTCAAATTCGTCGATTCAAAAACTTATCCGTGCGTGACGCACATATTTAAAAAATATTAACATTAAAAGGAATCAGTGGGATTTACATAATTAAACGAGTACCTAATACAAAGACTAAACGGGGTATCTACGTAAAAAATTAATGTACATAATTAAGCCTCACCAAATAAGTCGCACAAAGCGCAAACATTTGTTAAACAGTCGCAGAAACGGGCAATCGATCAGCGAAATGAAGTCATCAGCCGAGAATACAAAGAGGGTGAGAGGGCGCTGTCAAAGAGATCCCTCAACCTCAACAGACAAATTGCCCAATTACAAATAATTCCTATGCAGGATGGGAGCAGGAATGAATACTCGTAAGGCGCGGTTTACACAGAAACGGCGAGACATGCGCCGCGGGAATTATGCGAACACATATGTAACTCTTTCATAGAACATGTTACAGAGGGATAGTAGTGCGACCAATGCAATCAAACAATACTTACAGCCGCCGCGCAGTGGGCTACTAGTGATTTCTTAAACATTTTTAACCCCCGACGCAAAAACAACGAGGTGTAATAAGTTTGACGAGTCTGTGTGTGTGTGTGTGTGCCTGTCTGTTCCTCTGTAGCGCTCAAACGGGTTAATTTAAAAATCTATCGGGTCAAATTAAAAATTTAAAAAACCCCGGACATTCGCCATTTTGTGGCGGCGGCCATCTTGTATTTGCAATAGTGCTATTCTACTAGTCAAGCCCTTTCATTTGATACCCATATTATGGGAGTTGTGAAAAAATATGTAATCCACCATCTTGTAGCGGCGGCCATCTTAAATCGATTTTTATCAAACATAGCTAACAACACTCTCGACTAATTCACCTTTCAAACAAAAAAAACCGCATTCAAATCGGTCCACCCGTTTGAGCGCCACAGGGGAACAGACAGACACACACACACACACACACACACAGACACGTCAAACTTATAACACCCCGTCGTTTTTCCGTCGGGGGTTAAAAAGACTAAGCCCTCATACGCATTAACGGTCAACCGCGTGTGCGGCTAACCGCGCGGCTAGCTGCTTTAGAATTTCGTCGCGGTTTAGTGCGTACAAAATGAGCGGTTGTATATAAAAATATAAAAGCGGCTAGCCGCGCGGTTAGTCGCACACGCGGTTGACCGCTTATGCGTATGAGGGCTAACACCATTATGCATTATATTACTCAGCGAAGGTTCTTGTTATAGCTAACATTGCTGCGTAGCTACAGCGCACATAGCTATGGCATAGCTACGTCGTAGCTATGCCATAGCTATGCTGTCGATAGGCCCACGTTCACGCTGTAGGTTAAAGGCTGTTTCACGTTCGCTAGACCTTCGCTACGATGTCGCTATGCCCTCGCCACTTCTATATACACCGCGCCTTAAAGTGACGCGACATAAATTTACCGACATAGTAAAGAGGAGGTGTGCCTGTCCCTCTAAACAGGAGTTATGGTGTAGGGTAATAGCTCGCCTTATACGCTTTAGGGTGTGTGCCTTACAGTTACAGTAGCTTTATATGGCTACGGCTATAAAGTTAGGTCGTCTAACAGGTTTGCCCAACGCCAAATGAGATATTGAGTCGTAAAGAACCTGCTTACGTCACTGTCTTTTTCATTTATGCTTACATAGTAAGTAATTGCGTAGTTGGTGCCTTGTTTGAACGTTATATAATAAGTATAAGAACATAGCCCATCGAAACTCCTCTCTAGGCTGACTCATCTGTTCAGAGTGCTTAGTCTCAGTTTGGAGCGCTCCAAAACTTTTTAGTATACTATAAGTAATAAGTGAGGAGCGTTGTTTCAAATCGTATTTTGTCCATAGTAATCGAAATAAGAAATTTCGTTGTATATGGCCTTAAAATGCAAGAGTAACTAACTTAGCAAAAGTTCGTGCATAAAAACCGAATTTGTCAAGTAAATAATCGAATGTCAAAATGAGACGCTGTTTCAAAATATGTTTTGTCCGTGTGAAGTGGTGTTTCAAAACATAGTCTGTCCACCTGTTAGCAAATTAACAATTTATTATGGTCTGTCTGTGGCAGCAAACTGTACGATTATTTAAATAATGGCCTGTTTCACCACCTTCTGATAAGTAAGGTAAGTATCTACATTTTTTGTCTTTGTCATTTGACATAATCCGAAAATCCGACACTTATCAGAAGGTGGTGAAACAAGCCCTTTAATTTAAACAAAATTGTTTTAATATTGTTGCACAAGCATGGAGCAAGGAGTCCTAGTAGGAAATAATTCAGTTCGCTCAAGAAAAAAAGACACAAAACACCAAAACAAAGAGGCGAGGAATATTTAAATTATCGTTTTATTGTTTCTTTGTACTATTATACGACTCTAACTGTATTTTATCGGCAGTTATAAGATTCTGGCTACAATATGAATTTATTTTGTTTCAGTTATGAAATAAGGGAACCTGAACTGAACAATTTTGTCATTCATAATTCCATGCATTCATAATAACTCAAGATTTAATATATGTTGTGCTATATATAAATTTGATTTAATACAGTGAAAACATTATTTTATGCATACTCTGTGCATAAAATATAGGCCATAAGCGTTTTTTTATTTTTTAGTAGGTATTATTGGACAAAATATGAATCATTTCTTTGTACATAATATGCTTTGAAAATAAACCAGTGTTTCAAAATGTATTGTGTCCATAAACCAGTGTTTCAAAATGTATTATGTCCATACAAATGGTTCAAAACATATTTTGTCCAATATTTATGCTTAATTAACTTAATAAAAAACTATAGAACACTATTTGTTTTTTTATTCAGACATGCTATATTATGCTTTATATTTAGCATGGTAAATTTATTTCTACATATAATTTTAAGAAAAAGGCTTAAATTAAAAACGGCTATTTTTGAAAAATACACATTTTTGGACAAAATGAGTTTTGAAAAAACGCTCCTCAAGTATACTATTGATCGAATCATCATGACTTCAGAGTAAAATGGACCTAAAATAAGAGTCTTTGGGTTCATTTTGCTCTGAAGTCATTTGTGATTCGATCAATAGTATACTTCTAGTATACTTTTAGTTTTGGAGCGCTTCAAACTTAGACTAAGCACTCTGGGTTTTAGATAATGTTATGGAAACATTCCATTTTGTAGAATAAATATGGTCTCCACATCTTTAATCTAAATTTTGTTCCGAGATAGAAAAAGAATTGCATAACATCACGATAAAAAGTCATTCCTAACACTTTTCCGATATCTTGATTTTCTATTATGAATCAATTTTTTAAATATTTTTTTTTTTTTGGATATATTTTTTTGTGTAGATATCGACACTAATTTTTTTTAATTTATTACTTAAGTATCATAGTTTATTCCTAAAACTATATAAGTAATTTGATTTATTTCGCTTTCAACTTGCTGTGCCATCTATTTCTCGATACAAAAAAGTGAATTAATCTTTCCTAATCACATTTTTGTTAAAAATCATGATCGTTGCAGACCCTTAAATTCAAAACGTTTACATAAATTTACGTACGCACACAAAACTTTTAGTACAAAGTTAATTATGTCCAATTCGGCGTCCGGTCCGGTGACGAGCAAAATAAACAAGCCGCTTTGTCGGCCGCCTCTATCTATGGCTATGTAAATGACCCTCCTCTCGGATTTAGATGTAAGTACGTTTCGTACTAAGCCGCGGCTTCGCCCGCATGAATTTTGGTTTTTCACAAATCCCGAGGGAATCGTGGATTTCCCCGGTTCCCGTTTCCGCTCCATTTTCCAAATTCTATACCTACTTTCAAGGAAGTTTGCTATAGTAATCTACCTATAGCAGTATCTTTTGATTTCGGTTTTTTCAAAATCCCGTGGGAACTGTGAATTTTCAGGATCAAAAAATAGTCTATGTGTTAATTCAGGTCATAGTCTATCTCCAGTCAAAATTTCAGCCAAATCGGTTCAGTAGTTGCGACGTTAAAGAGTAACCAATATCCAAACATCCACACTTTTACATTTATAATATTAGTAGGATATGGATAAGGTTGGCACAAAAAGGTCTAAATTGAATAAAATACATGCTTAAACACGTCGGAGATCTTACGGTTACATTAGATATGTCATTTGATCTTTATTATTTTTTCCACCTACTCTAGCGGCACGCTATGATGGCCGGTTTGACGTTTGTCCGCTCATGAAGTTCCGTATTAATTGATAACGACTTTGAAGGAAATAATTGTATTACTTTATTGACGATAGTGATGTGCAGAGATTCATAAATTTTATCGAATGTAGTTTTAGGTTTAGGACTCAAAATTTATTTATTAAATTGATTTCTTAAATGTATACAAGTGTAGAAAAATCAGTTTGCACCATTTAAGGGGTGAATGTACTTGTGAATATGAACAATTTTCACTATGTGGACAAACCTCTGAAATCGCAAAAAAATATCAATAAATTTTTAAAAATGGAATCTAATACGATCGTCACATAGGATCGCTGGCTAGCACAACTACTACCTCCGGCAAACTCGCGTCAATGCTCAATGCAAAACAAAGCAGTTTCGAATTGACGTTGCTTCGAAAAGTATAAACTGTCAGTGCAATGCGATTGTGATATAGTTTTGACCTGGCTTTGGATTTCAAATATTGATACTGCATTACTGTTGACCCTTGCTCGTTAATTTGGACTCTGTTCAAGCCCTTTGTTGTGGATTTCGTCGATATGACCGAACGTACGCAAAGAACTGTTCTAAATAGTCAGACACGTGAGTTCGTAATACGCCTTCGTAACTATTTCGATCGTGAAGCTCAAAATGGAGGGCCAATTTTACCTATAACGTCAGTGGTTGAACGCGTAGCTGATGCGCTTAATATTGGACAACGTGGTTCTCTCATGGCTTTTGCGTCAAAAACCACTGGAGACTATCATGAAGACATGAATGGAGAAAAGTTTACTGAATGGTTTACCTCAATGTTGTGTAGCCTCCCTGAACCATCTATTATAATTATGGACAACGCCCCATACCACTCGATGCAAATTGACAAGCCACCTGCCCAATCCCAAAAGAAAGCTGATATCGTCGCATGGCTTCGTAAAAATGGCGTAGATGCAAACATGAATATGTTAAAAGCGGAATTAGTACGTCTTTTAAAAGAAAACAAACCAACCAAGATCCGATACGTCATTGACGAAATAGCATTAGAACATGGGCACAGAGTTATACGGTTACCGCCTTACCATTGTGAGTATAATGCGATTGAGTTGGTGTGGGCTCAAATTAAGGGATATGCTGCAAGACACAATACAGAACCCCCATTTACCACAAAAAAAATGCTAAAATTATTAGAAGAAGCTTGTGAACATGTGACTAAAGGAGACTGGGAAAAGGTTGTGAATAGAACTGTTAAATTAATAAGGGAAGATTATGAAAGAGATGTGAAAATAGATAATATTATAGAAAACGAACATATAATTATTAATGTATGTGATGATAGCAGTGACGACAGTGAAAATAGTAGTATGGACGAATCTGATTAATTATGGCCTTTTGTGGCACCTTTTTTGGTATCTTTTGTATTCATATGTTTCTTGTGTGCATATAAAGTATGTATATTCATTTTCGTTCAAATATTCAGTTCGTTCAAATAAATTAAATAAACATATACATTTTTGTTTTATTAAACCTATTTAATCAGGTACAAAAACAAAACTTAATTGTTTTTTGTTCGAGAATAAATTGACATTCCACATCACTATTGTAATGTGTCAAACCGGCCATCATAGCGTGCCGCTAGTATAATAATATTTATATGCTGTGTTATATTTTACCCTTGATTTGTAATAGACGTACATTTTTTCACCCTGTACATTGATAGATCTGTCAGTCAGTCATCTTGCCTTTTATTATTTAGACAAGCGGACACCCGCGACTTCGTTCGCGTGGATATTGGTTTTTAAAAATCCCGTGAGAATTATTTTCTTTTTTCTAAGCTCCTTTGAGCTCATACCTTGCTAAAAACTGTTAAAAGTTCACTGGCGGATGTTTAGGTAGATCACAATGTAAACATCCGCCAGTAAAAGTCCCATCAAAATCGGTCCAGCCTTTCAGAGATAAGCCAGTAATCTTTAAAGTATTTCCTTTCTAACAAAAAAAGAATGAATTAAATCGGACCACCCGTTAACGAATTACAGCTAAGTACACATTTTGACTTTCAGCACTGTTCCTAAGGGAACCGTGCTAAATTTCGGGATAAAAAGTATCTTATATGTTACTCCATAGTATGAACTTAAATCATGCCGAGTTTCATTTCAATCCATTCAGTAGTTTTTACGTGATGCGCGCACAAACATACAGACAAACAGACAAACAGACAAAAATTTCAAAAATAGCTTTTTAACCCCCGACGCAAAAACGACGGGGTGTTATAAGTTTGACGTGTCTGTGTGTGTGTGTGTGTGTGTGTGTGTGTGTGTGTGTGTGTCTGTCTGTTCCCCTGTGGCGCTCAAACGGGTGGACCGATTTGAATGCGGTTTTTTTTGTTTGAAAGGTGAATTAGTCGAGAGTGTTGTTAGCTATGTTTGATGAAAATTGGTCCAATATGGCCGCCGCTACAAAATGGTGGATTACATATTTTTTCACAAATCCCTTAATATGGGTATCAAATGAAAGGGCTTGACTAGTAGAATAGCACTATTGCAAATTCAAGATGGCCGCCGCCACAAAATGGCGAATGTCGGGGGTTTTTTAAATTTTCAATTTACACTTGTTTACGTTCTATTACTTATCCCTAACATCCCCCAGTTATTATTTTGCAAAAATATTCAATGTACAGATACGGCAATTCTACGATTTTATTATATGTATCGCGAGAGATCTGTCTATCGGTCATAGCCAGCTGACGCGACTGAAGACCGACAGCGGTAGTCTCATTTCGTCTAAACCTGAGATTTTGAGAGAGGTCGAGAAGTTCTACGGACAGCTGTACACGTCAACACAGAAGCCTGTTGAAGATTTGGCTAAAGATCCCAGAGCCAAATTGACCCGACACTATACCGAAGATATCCCGGACGTCAGCCTATACGAGATTAGTATGGCTCTCAAACAACTTAAGGACAACAAGGCGCCAGGTGATGACGGAATCACAGCAGAACTCCTGAAAGCAGGTGGAAAACCGGTTCTTAAAGTCTTTCAGCGATTGTTCAATTCCGTCATCGACAAGGGCATAACGCCAGAGGCATGGCACAGAAGCGTGGTGGTTCTTTTCTTCAAAAAGGGCGATAATACCCTGCTGAAGAATTATAGACCCATCTCGCTGCTGAGCCATGTCTATAAGTTGTTCTCAAGAGTCATTACGAATCGTCTCGCTCGTAGGTTCGACGACTTCCAGCCTCCCGAACAAGCTGGGTTCCGAAAAGGCTTCAGTACCATAGACCACATTCATACGCTGCGGCAGGTTATACAGAAGACCGAAGAGTATAACCGGCCACTTTGCTTAGCGTTTGTGGACTATGAGAAAGCCTTTGATTCGGTGGAAACTTGGGCTGTATTGAGATCACTGCAGAGATGCCGGATCGACTATCGGTACATCCAAGCGCTGAAGTGTTTGTACGAAAACGCCACTATGTCAGTTCGTATACAGGACCAGACTACGAGGCCAATCCAATTGCAGCGAGGAGTGCGTCAGGGAGATGTTATCTCCCCGAAGCTATTTACCGCTGCGTTGGAAGACGTCTTTAAGCTTCTGGACTGGAGCGGACTTGGCATCAACATAAACGGCGAGTACATCACTCACCTACGGTTTGCCGATGATATAGTCGTGATGGCAGAGACTCTGGGAGACCTCAATACAATGCTCAATGATCTCAGCAGAGTTTCTCAACAGGTGGGCCTAAAAATGAACATGAGTAAGACGAAGATCATGTCTAATGCTCATGTTCCGCTCCACCCGGTAATTGTTGAGAACTCAGCACTCGAAATTGTAGACGAGTACATATACCTGGGACACACGGTCCAGCTAGGTAGGTCCAATTTTGAGAAAGAGATCAACCGCCGAATCCAACTCGGCTGGGCAGCGTTCGGGAAACTTCGAGATGTCTTTTCGTCCAATATCCCTCAGTGTCTGAAGACGAAAGTCTTCGAACAGTGCGTGTTGCCAGTGATGACTTACGGATCTGAGACATGGTCGCTAACAATGGGCCTCATAAGAAGGCTCAGGGTCACTCAGCGGGCGATGGAGAGAGCTATGCTCGGAGTATCCCTGCGGGATCAAATCAGAAATGAGGAGATCCGCAGGAGAACCAGAGTCACCGTCATAGCTCATCGAGTCGCGAAGCTGAAGTGGCAATGGGCGGGGCACATTGCACGAAGAACCGATGGACGTTGGGGTCCCAAGGTGCTTGAATGGCGACCTCGCACCAGCAAACGAAGCGTAGGTAGACCCCCCACTCGATGGACAGACGATCTCAAGCGAGTCGCTGGTAGCCGCTGGAATCAGGCGGCACAAGATCGTGTGCTGTGGCGATCCTTGCAAGAGACCTATGTCCAGCAGTGGACGTCCATTGGTTTAAACGAACGATTATATGTATATAGATTATTATATGTATATGTTACAGCCAAAGTAATTAATTAGCTTTTATTCATAATGACTGGCAATTATAAATAATATCTAATTTGTCCAGATATTATTCATAATATCATGTCAAACCAGACATTATTCATAATAGCAGGTGAACGTTGGTCAAAATGATAAATACGGGCCCGACTTGCTTCCCCTTCCGCATTTCATTCCTTTGTGGTGTGGCGTGATCACCACGATCTCGTAATCTAAACTACCCTATCCTAACCTAGCCTAAAATTTCTCATGTAAACCGTGCCAAAGCTGATGATAGAAACATTATAGGCATAACTGTTGTAATTTCTCCGGAGACACCTCAGGAGATAAGTACCTCACGAAAATAAGTATTATTAATTAACTAGTGGATGCTTGCCACTTCGCCCGCGTGGATTTAGGTTTTTAAAAATCCCGCGGGAACTCTTCGGTTTTTCTAACCTCCTTTGAGCTCATACTGTTAAAAGTGGCGCTTTAAAATGGAACTACAGTAATGAGTATTAATTTTTTAATAGTTCTTTCCCATCCTAACGTTTTCCCAATGAAAGTCCCATCAAAATCGGTCCAGCATTTCGGAGACAGACAAACACTTTAAATGCACCCCAGGTGATAATTCAGACGTTTAAAGGTTCCTATGCAATCCGGGTTCCAAGTTATATAGAATACTGAGGATTGATTCTGAACTACAAAACCGATGACCTTGAAATATTTACGGAATAATAGAATAGAATAGAAACGTTTTTTACTCAAATAAACTTTTACAAGTACTTTTGAATCGTCAATTGAATCTACCACTGGTTCGGAATGGTGCTGGTTCTTCTCGGCTGGAAGCCGAGAAGAACCAGTAAGAAACTCGGCGGTTGCTCTTTTGGGCGGTATAAACTGTTTATTTGACGTTATATTTTGCAATACCTGGTGATCAGTTAAACATAAGTCCTTGTTTTGTTATTTTATCCAAGTCTTGCAAGATATTATATAAAATAGCTGGATATTATTTATAATAGCTAGATAATTTTAATAATTCTGTGTCAATTATTACTTTATCCAAATTGAGTTGATATTATTTATAATAGCTGGATAGTATACATAATATCCTTATTTATTACTTTGGCTGTAACATATAGATTAAGTAGGATCATTTGTCCCACAAATACTTTTCAAATCAGATGGAAGCCACTTCATGTGGCTAGCAGCCACATAGACTGGAATACAAGATAGCATATTGTATTCCAGTCTATGGTGAATGCATTAAATCTTCAATGCGTTTGTTCTAAACAGCTTTAGCGCAATAAGAGATCTTGTAAATCCGTTGCAAATACAGGAACCACAAGCTTGCTGAGTATAATGATGTACGCTTTAAATAGGGTGACCTTCACCTACTACAATACACGGTATGTATTGAAGCATAGTTTAGAACTTTAGAATAAACACGCGTTTAATATTTATTTATTTTTTTGACGTGATAACGTCTTATAAATCGATGAATGCGGCCGCACGCACGAAAAAACATGACTCATTGTCGCGTACCATAGCAACGCCATAGCAATGTACGTAACACGCGAAACGCGCTCTCGCTTGCTCACAAGCACGAAACTAAACATTCGGTTTGTGAAGTTGTGACGCATCTATCTCTCTTTGTTTTCTTATGACCTTATCACATAAAATTATCGTCCGTAAATCGACTTTACAGACAACCAATTTTTTATGGTAAGGCATTATAGTTATTTAAAGGTATTTTTTTTTTGCTGTGATAGCCTAGTAACCACTAGGCTATCACAGCAAAAAAAAAATAAGGACGACCGACTTCTAATCGGAGGTCGTGGGTTCGATCCCGGGACACGCACCTCTAACTTTTCGGAGTTATGTGCGTTTTAAGTATTTAAATATCACTTGCTTTAACGGTGAAGGAAAACATCGTGAGGAAACCTGCATGCCTGAGTGTTCTCCATAATGTTCTCAAAGGTGTGTGAAGTCTGCCAATCCGCTTGGCCAGCGTGGTAGACTATGGCCAAAACCCTTCTCACTCTGAGAAGGAGACCCGTGCTCTGTAGTGAGCCGGTAATGGGTTGATCATGATGATGAAAGGTATTTTTGCTCTGTGCAGCTTTAACGCAATATTCTACGTCTTCACACATTGCACGTCTGTCACAAGTAGTGCCCCCGCCGCAAACACATTACGTCCTCGGCGAGTGTGTGGCGGCTGGATTGTTTACGTGTTTATTTTTCGCGCGCCCACACCCACTGCGACACACGCTGTTTGCTCGCGTCGAGAGTTTGCTCCCGCGGCCCGTGACCACTTCATTAAACGCCTCGGAGCTGATCCTAATTATTTTCTACTCATAATAAACGAGTAGCATTGTATTTTCTCCTCAATTTGTTTGAGCTGCCAAAAACCTTTTTTATCCGGTTACGGGAATGTTATAAATTGTGTTCGTTAATAAACGCGTAGGTCTAGTCTCTATTAACTGCCAAACTAGTTACTTGTTTTATGAAACTTTTTTGATACCAAGCAACGTGAGTTGAGTAAAATAGAGACACTCAGTGGGCGATAGAGAAAGTTAAATCCGTAGGAGAACCAGAGTTACTGATATAGCTCTCTGAGTCCCTAAACTGAAGTGGCGAAAGAGGGGATACATATCTCCAAAAACCGATAGAAGTTCCTTGAATGGCGACACCACATTGACGAATGCAGCGTTAGAAAATTAAGGTAGAATATTAGGTGGTCGGACGATTCGTTTACGAATACCTATGTCCAACAGTAGACCTCTATTGGTTGAGACAAACAAAGTCATTTATTCATTTATATATTACTAGCTGTTGCCCGCGGCTTCGCCCGCGTGAATTTCGGTTTTTCACAAATCCTGAGGGAATCGTGGATTTCTGGTTCCTGTTCCCGCTCCCTTTTCCAATCTTTACACTTACTTTCAAGGTAGTTTGCTATATTGATTTACCTATAGCTGTAGATTTGGGTTTTTTCAAAATCCCGTGGGAACTGTGGATTTTTTCAGGATAAAAAGTTGCCTATGTTTTAAGTCAGGGCATTATCTCCATTCAAAATTTCAGCCAAATCTGTTCAGTAGTTGCGACGTTATAGAGTAACAAACATCCAAACATCTAAACATCCAAATATTCTTTACATTTAGATAGATAACTTTCACATTTAGATAATTATTTAATAACTAAATAGCTTTACATTATTTATTTATTTATTTATTTACTTATTTATTTATTTATTTAGTTATTTATTTATTGATTTAGTTATTAATTTAGTATTTATTTAATTGCCTTCGGCCACCAGAGGGCGCAGCTGTCGTATCGAGATTCCGCCTGCGGCCGTCAGAGGTCATTGCAATTGCTTCGAGTTTCCAGTTCCGGCCGCAAGAGTTTTGACTATAAGAGGGCACTGCAATCGCTTCGAGTTTCTGGCTTAGGCCGCTAGAGGGCGCTGCGATAATTTTTAGTTTCCCGTTTTGACCGCACGAGGGCGCTGCAATCACTTCAAGTTTCTGGCCTAGGCCGCCAGAGGGCGCTGCGATCGTTTTTTAGTTTCCAGTTTTTGCCGCAAGAGGGCACTGTGATCGTTTTAATTTCCAGTTTTGGCCGCAAGAGGGCGCTGCAATCGTTTTGTAGTTTCCAGTTTTGGCTGATAGAGGGCGCTGCTATTGCTCCAAGTTTCTGGCTTAGACCACCAGAGGGCGTTGAGATCGTTTTTTAGTTTCTAGTTTTGGCCGCCAGAGGGCGCTGCGATCGTTTTTAGTTTCCAGTTTTGGCTGCTAGAGGGCGCTGCTATTGCTTCAAGTTTCCGGCGTAGGCCGCCAGAGGGCGCTGTGATCGTTTTTAGTTTCCAGTTTTGGCCGCCAGAGGGCGCTGCGATCGTTTTTAGCTTCCAGTTTTGGCCGCTAGAGGGCGCTGCAATTGTTTTTTTTAGTTTCCAGTTTTGGCTGCTAGGGGGTGCTGCTATTGCTTCAAGTTTCCGGCTTAGGCCACCAGAGGGCGCTGTGATCGTTTTTTAGTTTCCAGTTTTGGCCACCAAAGGGCGCTATGATCGCTTCAAGTTAGACCGCCAGAGGGCGCTGCAATTGTTTTTAGTTCCCATTAAAACTTCATCCCCTATTTTACCACCCTTAAAAGCAGATTTTTTCAAAATAAAATTTACAGAGTTTTATTATTTAAAACTCATAATCTAATTGCCGATTTTCAGGTCTGTAACTTTAAAAACATAGGACTTTCATAAAAATTTTCATCCCCTATTTTACCACCCTTAAGGGGAGATTTTCCAGAATTACTTATACAGGTTTTTATCATTTAAAATTATAATTTCATATACTATTTTCATATCTGTAACTTCAAAAACATAAACTTCCAACCCCCATTTTACCCCCTTAGGGGAGGATTTTCGTGAAATATTTTCCAGGCTGATATCTAAGCCCTAGAATTAACCTACCTTCCAAATTTCAAGTTGATAATAGCAAAATTATAATTAAAACTTCCCATTAAAACTTTCATCCCCTATTTTACCACCCTTAAGGGAAGATTTTTCAAAATAAAATATACAGAGTTTTATTATTTAAAACTAATAATCTAAATGCCGATTTTCAGGTCTGTAACTTTAAAAACATAGGACTTTCATACAAAATTTCTACCCCCATTTTACCCCCTTAGGGGAGGATTTAAGGGATATGAAATAGCCTATAACCTGCCCCAAAAGTTGGACAACTAAATGCAAAAAGAATTTTTCAAATCCGATCGGTACTTCCAGAGATTAGCGCGTTCAAACAAACAAACAAACAAACAAACAAACTCTTCCGCTTTATTATATTAGTATAGATGTACAAACGATTTTGATTGAACCTTAGCACAGTGTGTAGGGTACTGCATGATTTCAAATTTAGAAAGTCCAGTCTAAATTATAGTTTTGTAAAAGTATTATTCAGATTTGTCTCGCTAATCCTAATGCATCGCCAAATTCACAAAGACCTCCCGAAAGTCCCGTATAAATCCCTTTTTATGCAAAAGCATGGCCTATGTCCACAAGAGCAGCGTCCGACCAACATCGCTATAGCCAGGAAAACAAACATACTCGCTGCACGTCTCATTGATTTCGGATTATCCCAAGATTACACCCTCTCCCTCCCAACGACCTCTAACTATTCCCTCGAAGCCTCTCTCATTATACCTCGGCTATGTGTCTTCATATTGCTGGTGCTTAATTGGTTTAGGTAAACCTACTTTTACTTTGGAACACTCCAATTATAAGTGTTATATCTACTTGTATCCTACTAATAAAGTAAGTAAAGTTTTCTATACAATCCTACTTAATATTATAAATGTGAAAGTGTGGATGTTTGGATGTTGGGATGTTTGGATGTTTGTTACTCAATTACGCCGCAACTACTGAACCAATTTGGCTGAAATTTTTAATGGAGATAGATTATGCCCTGACTTAAAACATAGGCTTCTTTTTATCCTGGAAAAATCCGCAGTTCCCGGGATTTAAAAAAAAACGAAATCTACAGCTACAGCTATAGGGAGATTACTATAACAAACTTCCTTGAAAGTAGGTATAAAGGTTGGAAAGGGAGCGGGAACGGGAACCAGAAATCCACGATTCCCTCAGGATTTGTGAAAAATTGAAATTCACGCGAGCGATTCCGCGGGCAATAGCTAGTGGATACATAATTTGTATACAGAAGGCACACATAATTACTTTAGTGCTGATTGTATCTATACAAATAAATAAATTATTACCGCCCCCGCACACTGGGCCAGTAGTGACGACGACTAGTGGCCGCCATAAGTCGCGGAAGAGATTTTTCACACATTTTCTTGTAGCTCGAACGCGGTCACTCGAGCGCTCAGTGTGCGGTGGTACCATATAAAATGTATGAAAAATCTCTTCCGTTACTTGTGGCCGGCCACTAATCGTCTCCACTAGTGGCCCAGTGTGCGAGGGCTATTGAAGTGTCTCTCTTTTATTCGCCTGGTTAAAAGATATTCTTTATATGCAAGATTGGTTCTGATTTAAGCCATGAAAAGGTAAGCAATAGACAGACATACTTTCGTATTTGTAATATTTCTGTGTTTTGGATGTTCTTGAGTAACATTAATCTAGACATAATAATACTTATAAAGTTGCCGCAACTGTATAAGATAACAGTATTTGTGCCAGGTCAGTACAGTACTTTTACGTCACTATTCTGCAGAAAACCAGACACTGTCAGTAGTTTATGAGCCATTAACAGCAAAAGGAGGAAAAATACAGCATCTTTTTTTCTGAGATTCGCCGTTTTTCACATCCTACAAAGGAAAATTATAAACTTACAAGGAATAATAACAAGAAGAAATGCCTACTTGCTTTATTTTACTACCAGTTCTTACTTTGCCTGCCAATTTTTACTCCCAAAATTGGTGTTGGGACATTAGAGGATGGACCGGGCTTATCTACCCAAAATTAACACAAGAAGCGAAAGACGGACGGACGGAAAAACATTTTGCATAAAGAAGAAGATGATGATTATTCAAAATGAATATGAATCTAAATATGAAGCTTTTGCCGGCGGCTTCGCTCGCATGAATTTCGGTTTTTCATAAATCCCGAGGGAATCGTGGATTTCTTGTTCCCGTTCCCGCTCCCTTTTCCAACGTTTATATCTATTTTCAAGGAACTATGCTATTATAATCTACCTATAGCTGCTGTAGATTCCTATAGCTGATTTTTTTTAAATCGCCGGGAACTGTGGATTTTTTCAGGATAAAAAGTAGCTTATGTGTTAAGTCAGGGCATAATCTATCTCCATTCAAAAATGGCCATTTCAGTCAAATCGGTTCAATAGTTGCGGCGTTAAAAAGCATGTAACAAGCATACACACATAGATACACAAACTTTCGCCTCTATAATATTAGTGATATAAAGCCGCAAACCTGTGTAAATAAAAATCAACTGTATAGTGCAACGGGTCGCGTCAGTTCTTCTCAGCTGCGAAAATATAGCGCGCCATATTGCCACTTCATTATTTTGTTCTATCCTTCCACAGGAATAGGGAATTCAATACCGTCTGAGAAAGTATCATTAACACCCACAAAGCAACCGCATCAGAAATACAAAATAAAAGCAATAAAGCGTATTGTTTGCTTGTTGATCGATCGAAGAGCCGTTAATGAATGACCGATCCCCAGCGTCTCACCGGCACTTACTTACACTAATTAATTAAACAGCCAACGGAGTAATGTGCCTATGTCTTTTTATTATTTTAAATCGATAGTTTCCATGTTAAACAGGAGTCAATCCAACAGCGGTCTAGAATCAGAAGCCTGTATAGTTGTATATGCTGTATCTATATGGAGTGTTCTTAGCTATGTTTGATAAACATCGGTCCAAGATGGCCGCCGCCACAAAATGGCGGATTACATATTTTTTTTACAACTCCCTCAATATCGGTATCAAATGAAAGGGCTCGACTAGTAGAATAGTCCAAGATGGCCGCCATCAAAAATCGCGAATGTCGGGGGTTTTTTATTTTTTAAATTTATACTTGTTATTATTTGAAATCGATAAGTAGTTTCCATCTTAAACAGGCGTCGATCCAACAGCAGTTTAGAGTCAGAAGCCTGTATAATGCTGTATCGTTCCAATAGCTAAGTATACTTTCTACAGGATCCAGAGTTCTGAGTTCCTAGTAATATATGTCATGAGTGAAATCTCTGGACATACAAAGTAATTGTCAAATTATATAGACTGTCGGAATACCTACTTACAATATTTAAAACGCAAAATAGTGTGAAGGAGAGTTTATATTTCTTACTAGCTTTTGCCCGAGGCTTCGCCCGCGATTTGTTTTTCACAAATCCCGAGAGAATCGTGGATTTCCGGTTCCCGTTCCCTCCCAACCGCTCCCTTTTCCAACCTTTACACCTACTTTCAAGGAAGTTATAGTAATCTAGCTGTAGCTGTAGATTGCTATAGCATTTTTTATTCAAAATCCCGCGGGAACTGGATTTTTTTCAGGATAAAAGTAGCCTGTGTTAAATCAGGACATAATCTATCTCCATTAAAAATTTCAGCCAAATCGGTTCAGTAGTTGCGGCGTTAAAGAGTAACAAACATACACACAAACTTTCGCCTTTATAATATTAGTGTGATAACTCTCTCTCTCTTTCACTCTACCCAAAATTTGAATAACACCACACGGAAATCCGCTACAATGTGACATATTGAAATGTTAGGGGAACGCCACATTATATGTGCGCGGACAAAACGCCGAAGAAAATTTCCACATGCGTTTTAGCGTCATGCGAATTCCACTAAACTCGTGCATAGCCTTAATGAATGACCAATCCCCGGAGTCACACCGGCACTTACTCTAATTAATTAAACTGCAACTCGAGTGAAGAAGCTCTTATGTCTTTTCATTGTTTTGAAATCTTCGCCTTACTTACATTAAAACACTTTTGTTTGTATTGGGAAAAAAAATATTTAGTTAATTTTTCAAAATATATTGTACTAAAATTTCTTTTTTTATTTTGTGTCCTTGCACATAACAAATGATAATAAAAACAAGAAAAATTTCGTTAACTAAAACCCGAATATGCTTAATAATTTAATTTAATATAAAATAATAATTTAATGCGAAAGCGCGGGGCAGGCAGCTAGTGGCGCCATCTTTTATGTTCATCCGAAACTAATCTATACTAATAAATAAAATTGAAGTGTCTGTCTGTAATATCGAAATAACTACCTCATATTAAGCTCATATGGTTATTTGAACGCAACCATAACCGAATCACACGTTTTTAAAATTTTTGTCTGTCTGTCTGGCTGTCTGTCTGTCTGTCTGTCTGTCTGTCTGTCTGTTTGAACGGGCTAATCTTCGGAACGGCTGAACCGATTTTGACGGGACCTTCACATAGAAGTAGAGAATTAACCAGGGAGTAACATAGTCTACTTTTTTAACCGACTTTAAAAAAAGGAGGAGTTGTGTTTTTCTACCTATGTACACCGATATCTCCGAGATTTCTGAATCGATTTGCGTAATTTTTTTTTAATCGATAGAAAAACACTGCGACCCTGTTCTATAAAAAATTTGGATTCCAACTTCTCAATCCTGATGCTGTAAGGGACCTAATCCCCAAAACTAATGGGTTTTAGAAACTTTCGGTTATTTAAATTGATATTGGAAGTACTAATTAAAGACTTTATCGTTGAATGAACTCGAGTAGGTACATATACAAGTCCTCAACCCTGATGCTGTAAGGAATTGTATTCCGAAATCATGGGGATCCCACGGATTTTTCCGTTTTGGGGACGTGTTTCTACAGATAAGCTACTTTTTGTTCTGAAAAATCAAAAGTTCCCACGGGATTTTTAAAAACCTAAATCCACACGGGCGAAGCCGTGGGCATCATCTAGTTTCATAATATAGAAAGCCGCGGGAAGGTCACTTCTCGATTTTTTCGTAAATGTAGCCTATCTCACCCGGACTATAACAACGAATCAATAGACACCTTATTCATCAAAATCGGTCCAGTAGTTTAGGCGCTACGATGGTATACACAGAATCTCATACAAAAATCGGACACAAACATACATATCTATTATTATTATTATTATTATTTTGGCTTTGCCGTAGTCGGGAAAAAAATCGCATCCGTTGTATTATGTACCATGCTCGCTTTTGTGACTGACGTAAGAAGACATTGGGCTAGATTTCTGATCTTACGACCGTTCGGATTCAAGGCCACCTCTAAACCACCGAACTGTTGAGGTTTTAAAATGGACTCTATCTAATCACTCCGGTGTTCTAGAAACAGCTTATACCTTGGAGCCGAGTTACGTACACAGAGAATTGCGCCACCACTTATACTAATTAATTAAAGTCAGCCGACGAAGCCACTAGAACTTGTCCTTTCATTTCCTAAACTCATTTGATTTCATCATGAAAATGATATAAAGTAAAACTAATTATAAACATTTCCAATACTAGCGAGCGATTTTAAATGAATGACAAGTATAAATTAAAATTTTAAAAACCACCGACATTAGCCATTTTGTGGCAGCGGCCATCTTGGATTTGCAATAGTGCTATTCTACTAGTCAAGCCCTTTCATTTGATACCAATATTAAGGGAGTTGTGAAAAAATATGCACTCCGCAATTTTGTAGTGGCGGCCATCTTGGACCGATTTTCTTCAAACATAGCTAGCAACACTCTCGACTAATTCACCATTCAACCAAAAAAACCGCATTCAAATCGGTCCACCCGTTTGAGCGCCACAGGGGAACAGACAGACACACACACACACACATAAGGTGCGTTAGGGTAAGATCGGAGGTGGGTTAAGACCGTATGACTCAAATATCGGACGAATTAGGGCATATTTTTAAATGCGGGCAATATTGTGTATTAGGCCATTTAATTGGGCCCCGGGCCGTGGTTCCCGCAAATCGCTCCATCAAGTCGGACGTGTGCTATGCGCCATTAAACAAAACAAGGTAATTTTCGTAATTTTTTCGTCAATCCGGTCTTCAACTTTTATTTTTATCTGTCTTTTTTAGCGAAGATATAGCTTTTTTTGTAATTATTTTGCCTGGATAGTTAGTTTTATGATGCCACAAAGAGATTAATTTGATCCAAAAAGAGCTAACATTGATGTTGGCGAAGATCCGGTGTACCCCCTCGCAAGTGAAGATCGGATGAAAATTTTCCGATCTTTGCAAGTTTCAAATAAGGCAGTGATAGTCAAACTTTTATTAAGTAATCATAAATGTTTCTGCCGTACGAGGTTTCTTTCGCTATTGATTTTACTGAGATTACTCAGTAAAAGCAATCTAAAACGGAAATAAAAAATAAATAAATAAATAAATAAATAAATAAAAAAACATTCTAAAACGGATTAACAGTAAGATTAATTAATCGGAGTAATAGTAAGATTCCAAAGTAGAGTTAAAACACAAATTTTGTGCCTTAATAGCTCAATCTGGTACGAATACTTTTCATAGATCGTTAATAACAAGATACATTATGTGACAATTTAAAAAAAAAGTTTATTGAAAGTTGGTTACTTATTATAATTACTTATCTTACAAGCATGAACTAGGCTAATAAGTACCATTAATGAAAAAAAAATGAATTTTACATTGCTAATCATTTCTTAGTTTTTATAGTTGCCTAAAGTTTTATCCAAAGGCAAACCAGGCACCTTACGTATTAAGTAGTAATTCAGTTTCCTTTTCCAAATATCTGATATCCTGGTCCACTTAGTCACATTTGCTTTACTTCATCAAGTTCTATACCTTTATTCCGATTCTAATCGACTCTTTTATGCCTACTTCCTTCCTGTTTATAATAAGACACGCGCCTGCTACACGTACATGAACTTGTACACACAATAAATTTAACAATTGAGTAGGTACTTACTACACCAGGCTTCCCCACTGGGCACCGGCAAATGCATCCGATCTTTACCGTTTTACTTACTTTGTAGCATGCCAAAGTTTGAGAACCACAAAATCACAATTTTTTTACATCAGGGGTAAGTTCGAATGGCATAAAACCAAAAATGAAAGAATCGATTGGAACATTTTTGTTTCTAGTTATTTATAATTCATATTCAAATATGTTTTAGAATAGGAAAGACCGAATATATTCCTTATTAAGACTTTGTTCTCCAAGCACTAGAAGTGACTTTAAATTTATGTCCGGTCATACCCCTTGGTGGCCAATTCTTAATCATGGTCATAAAAAAAATTGTGTTGACTTTGCGTACGTATAAAACAAAAACCGTTGAGTTTACATAAATTAACTATTTTTAGAGCTAAACTACGTTTAACCATTAACCGTTTACGATATATTACATTAATATAAGATGTATAGATTTCGAGAAAAAAATTTTTTTGCGACACTCTTCCAACTAGTCGAAAATCCGTCCGGTATTACCCCAACGCACCTTACACACACAGACACGTCAAACTTACACTCCGTTGTTGTTGCGTCGGGGATTAATAAACGAGTGTGGATTTGACTCAATTACTTAGGTTCACATCGGCGTAAAGTGACAAGTCTCCCCTCCTGCAAATCGTCACCTGTCATCATGTGCATCGCTGGCAATCTAGGGCATAGGTTGGGCCTATGAAGTATCGGGAGTGTGCATAATTGAATTTCTTATAAGATACACCGCCGAGCGGCATGTTTCTTAGTAGCTATTGTCGGTGGTTGGGAATGGCATTACGAACCAGTGGGTACATTCACTTGACTAATCAAAATAGCTTTGTGTTCGAATTATCGAAGTTTATTTGAATAAAAAACGTATCTATAAAAAACGTCTCTATCGTACCGTGCGCAAGCAGAGTTGTTTCTAATTAACCCCTGACGCAAAAACGACGGGGTGTTATAAGTTTGACGTGTCTGTGTGTGTGTGTGTGTGTGTGTGTCTATTCCCCTGTAGCGCTCAAACGGGTGAACCGATTTGAATGTGGTTTTTTTTTTGTTTAAAAGGTGAATTAGTCGAAAATATTGTTAGCTATGTGTGATGAAAATCGATCCAAGATGGCCGCCGCTACAAAATGGTGGAATACATATTTTTTCACAACTCCCTTAATATGGGTATCAAATGAAAGGGCTTGACTAGTAGAATAGCACTATTGTAAATTCAAGATGGCCGCCGCCACAAAATAGCGAATGTCGGGGGTTTTTTAATTTTTAATTTACACTTGTTTATTTTAAACATTATTGGTTTATGAAAGTAATGTATCATTGAATTGTTTAGTGCTGAGTGCTGACGTACGTATACTGTTTGACGATGAATGCTAAGCCTCTACCACAGACCACGTAGCAAAGGATAGAATGTCAAATAGGAACACAGCATCGGCGGAGCGGGCCGGCGTCTATCTAGACAATTAGTCGCTCCACCAGCCACCGCCCCCGTTATCTCCCTTGCCAGACCTTCTTAATACGAAACTAACTCCGTATAAGGTGATGAGCACACATGTGGTATGACATGACAGCGTCCTTCACGACAAAACAATGTCTATGACATCTTCTCTAAGTATTACGGACATTTACATTTGAAACTGATTTATTTTGTTATTGTACATACCCACATATAAATTCTTATTAGGTATCTTATTAGGTACAGTGAAGGCAGACTTTGAGGTCCGCGACTGGGATGCGCGACCACGATACGCGGCGTTTAGCATCAACCGCTATCTGTAGTTAACTGCTGCACTCAAAGACATTCATCAAATTAATTCTAATTGGTCATTAACTAAGTCATTTGGAATTCTAATACATATTAGATTTTGATCCAAATTCTAACAGTATTATTAATTTAAACGCTTTCGAACTGCGAAAGTTCTGTCTCAATTTATCTTGATATTTTTGTGACGCATGCACAAACAAATAGCTATTATTTTTTTAAAGTAAAAATAAGGTAGAGCTTACGAGAAATTTAATGACTTACGTTTACCACTTGGAAATAATTAAACATACTAAAAAATGTCTGTAAAGTCGATTTACGGACGATAATTTTACGTGATAACGTCATAAGAAAACAAAGAGAGATAGATGCATCACAAGCCGAACGCTTAGGCAGATCGTGCTTTCTCTATCGCTTGTTCCGCGCTCTCGCTTGTACGCGGTACGTGACAATGAGTCATGCTTTTTCGTGCGTATAGCCCGCGTTCTTCGATTTATAAGACGTTATCAAAAACCATGCACATTAAAACCACGGCTTTATTTTCTTCTGATTAAAATAAGCCCGCACTGTAGTGTGACCCTAGCCTTACTCCCAACGAAATAGGTCACTTCTCCTTATTAACGTTCATTTTGTTTGATATATTATGGTGTCCTATTGATTATTGATACGACTCCCCTACAAGGAGGATTCCGGGTCCCTTGTTATTTATACTTGCATTTGATATTCGGGGCTGAGTATCGTTTCTAATCATACCATATCATATTTTGTTTTGTGTCGATATTGCTATGACAAATATATATGACAATTAACAATATGATTTAGGTGATTGATTGATTATGTGGGTAGTTGTAGCATTTCGTTTTGCTCATATCATAAATTTTTTATGAAAACATTGATGAAAATAGTAGATTATAAAAGGTAAAAATTTGTATAAGCGATATTGTAGAATACTACCTACTTATAACTACGTAAAAAGATCTTGTTTAATACAGTATTCAAAAATATAGAACAAGATTTAAATTCATTTGATTTGAGCAAAATTATCAAGGGTTTTGGGAGCAAAATATGCTAGGTGACTATTGTTGGTCTGTTGTGAGAGATACTGATGAAAATATTTATGAAAAAAGAGCAAAAATTACCCATTTATTATATAACTGTCCATTGTTTATGTACATAGTAGTTTTTTGTAAAAAATCTTCTTAGTAAATATTTCAAAAAACTGACGTGCTGGATTTTTTAAAATATTTTTTCCGAGATGTAAATATGTACCCAAAGTAACGTAATCGTATATATTCCATTTCATGAACAAAAAACATGTAAACTAGTGTAATTATAGTTTCAATGTAAATTATTCATTTTAAAGTAAAGTCATTTTGCCACGTACGAGTAAGTATTCTCAAAAATTACTGAATTGATTTTAAACAAGTTTTATCATACAAACTGTCCTAGCGAGGCCAGGGTGAAGCAGTTAATCAAATATAACGTAAAATATTGCATGTCAATTGCTTTCATTGGCTACCTAGTATCTAATGAAGCTCTCAAACTCAAATAGTTTAAAGACAAACACTTTATAACATTAAGCTCGATCAATATGCCACGGAGTTCTCCGCATCGCCGTGGAACAATCGCCTCGCCCACTCGTTCACAATAAGTGCGCTCTATATAAAAACCGCAATAACTCTGTCCGTGTAAACGGTCCATTTTCGCGGGATTCGTATTCAGCACACGGCGGGCTATAGCCGGGCTATATCTTTTTATATCTTTCACAGTCTTAATAATATCACGTTTACATTTTGTCTGACCTGCTCTCTCTATGCTTCGCAGCATTATTATCCATCTGCGGAAAGGTTGGTTTTTTTAGCCCTTGACTGCAATCTCACCTGCTGGTAAGTGGTCAGTCTAAGATGGAAGCGGGCTAACTTGGAAGAGGTATGTAGGTATTCTCCTGACCGGTTTTTACACGGCATCGTACCGGAACGCTAAATCGCTTGGCGGCACGGCTTTGCCGGTAGGGTGGTAACCAGCCACGGCTTAAGCCTCCTAACAGACCAGATCAGAGACAATTTAGAAATTATAAAATCCCAAATTGCCCCTGCCGGGAATCGAACCCAGGACCTTCTACTTAAAAGAGCACATCGCTCAGCACTGCGCCAGGGAGGTCGTCAAAATATTAGCAGCATACTTACTTTCTTTTACATCATTAATAATTTTAAGATGCTACATTTTCAACAAATAAAGCGGTCATTGCGTTGGCTTATTCTGTGTCATAGACTCTATGACGGTGTTACGTAATAAAGTGAATAAGTATAATCTATAAATATAATAAAATCGTAGACTTGCCGTATCTGTACATTAAAGATTTTTGCAAAGTAATAACTGGGGGATGTTAGGGATAAGTATTAGAACGTAAAAAAGCAATTTTTGAAATTTTAGTCTGTTTGTCTGTTTGTCTGTTTGTCTGTTTGTTTGTATGTTTGTGAGCGCATCACGCAAAAACTACTAAATGGATTGAAATGAAACTTGGTATAATTTAACTTCATACTACGGAGTAACATATAGGATACTTTTTATCCCGAAATTCAGCACGGTTCTCTTGAGAGGCGATGAAATTTAAAATGTGTACTTAGCTGTAATTCATTAACGCGTGGTCCGATTTCATTCATTCTTTTTTTGTTAGAAAGGAGATACTTTAAAAATTACCAACTAATCTCAGAAAGGCTGGATCGATTTTGATGGGACTTTTGCTGGTGGATGTTTGAAACAAACGAGTTGGTATCACAAGTACGGTATTTTATTGTTTTAACTCGAATATAATTCGTAATCAGCACACGGCAAACTATAGACGTATATTTCATTAAAGTCTTAATAAAATCATGTTTATATTCCGCCTGGCATGTTATCTTTTCTAATCCAGCTTTTCGTACGCCGACACTTAGACATGACGGGATTTACAGTTATTTTAACTGTACTTAAGTTACATTTAAAATCTTACTTTTGCTTAAAGGCTCTTAAATCCGGTTATTACACGGTGCGCAAACGAACAAAAATCTACAGAATAATATAGACTGTTAACATTAATGTGAGAGCTGCGTTAACGACAGGCTGTAGCTATAAAAATCGGCCCGTAAAAGTGTAAACGCGCTACGAACGATCACGATTGCAGAGTGCTTATAAAGTGGTCCTAAAAGCGACGTAGTAAGGCAACGTTAGGCGTTTTTGTGGACGTGCGATTTGTCGTATAGCACTCGTTAAAATATCATGCGCCTATTAAATCGGCTTCGTTATTATCTTTGATGGTTTCACCTGAAAGGCTCGCGTACAAATCAGGTTATTTTTGCGATATTGAATTAATACTCATTCTTGTCTAGCGACATTTCTCTCCAAGTGGCTCTTGCGAGTCTTTACAGGCTTCGTCATAGCTGCCATAGCAAATTCATAGCGTCATATTGGTAGCATTATTCTATTTATCTATGAGTAAAATATGTAACTTGATTTGGCATGAGCAATTCCCTGCCCCCAGAAAAAGACCTCCATAGTGCAGTGGTGAACTCTGTGGTGTTGTAAGTGGGAGGCCTCGAGTTCGATTCCGTTCAGACATTTGGGTTTAATAAAAACTGCCACACCTCTTCCAGGATAATTTACTTTCATCTAAGACTGCATCATCACTTACCAACATGTGAGACTGAGGGCATCGTCAGGGGCTAATTTGTTAGACTGGCCCGTTGGCGTGGTTGGCAGTGACCCTGCCTTCCGCTCCGGGGTCGCGGGTTCGATTCCCGCCCCGAGTCCGGGTGTATTTATAATATTTATGTATGTATACCTTTATTAAAATATATATGTATTTATATGTAAATATGCCTATCAGTCGGCTGTTACCTATAACACAGGCATTAAGTTGCCTACTTTAGGAACAGACGACCGTGTGTGTATGTGTGAGTATTTATTTATTTATTTATTTAAAGAATTAGTAGACTGTGTTTACTAATTAAATATAATGCAATAACTACTCTATATCAGGTATACGAGTAAGTATTACCTTATTCGCATAAACTTGCATCAGTAAGTGATCGAACTGATAGCAGGAAAGTGAGTGTCGCTTCTTTACATAGTAATTGTTAGTATTCTTTGCCAAGAGTGTATTGCATGGGTGAGCCAGTATGGGCCACAAAAACATGATAAACAAAAAAATATGTAAGGGGTTGAACATATAGTCGTGCCAAATATTTCTCAGCAAGCAGCCTTTGACGGCGTGTACCTCATTATTCCAAGGAAAAACAACAAACAAGCAGTAAACGTAAAACATAAAAAAGCTGCCAACGAAATTCCAATACTGTTTTTTAAACATATAACGGGCAATATTCCGAGGCTCCATAAAGACCCCAGTGTTTAAACAAACGACATCAAAGGCTTATTATATTGCGTTCAATAAAGCGCTGTCTACACAAAAACGCGCAGTTTCAGAGGCGAGGCTGCAGCGTGATTGAAAACTATAGTAACAAGAAAAAGTTCGTAAACAATAACCCGACTACGCTTAATAATTTAATTTAGTATAAAAGAATTAATAGGAAAGCGTGAGGCAAGCAGCTAGTGGCGCCATCTGTTATGTCTATCCAAAACTAATTTCATAATATAGAAAGTCGCGCGAAGGTTACTTCTCGATTTTTTTTCGTAAATAAAATGTAGCCTATGTCACCCAGACCATAACAACGAATCAATTGATACCTCTTTCATCAAAATCGGTCCAGTAGTTTAGGCGCTACGGTGTTACACACAGAATCTCATACAAAAATTAGACACAAACATACATACATACATACATAGACTGCTAAAATCATAACCCTTCCTTTTGTCCGTAGTCGGGTAAAAAATTGCATCCCGTCGTACTTTCCTTTTGGCTTTGCCGTATTCGGGTAACAAGTAGGTACATTGTAGGACTAGTTCCCCGCACGAAGTCGGGGCGTTGCAGCTAGTGTAACGTACCTGTGTAAAAAGCCTTTGATGCTTCCCATCTTTATTGAGTCCCTGATATTACCAATCTAGAGAGATCCAATAAAAATGAGACCGCCATATTTAAATAAGGCAACATCAAAGGTGAGCCGTTCATAATGCCATGCTCGGAACGCCGACGGTAACGAGTGATGTGTACGACAGTTGAGGTACATAATATATCGGCAGTATACATAAAATATAAATATCTAGTTATAAGTACGGGGTGGAAGACAGAGTGGCGTGGAGGCAGCTGGTAGACTCTTAAGTAAAGGCATTCCAAGACAAGCACGACCTTCAGTAATGAAGTGCACAAAGAAGAAGAAGAAGAAGTACGGGGTTTGAAACGAACAAACTATTGGCATTCGCGTATCTGCCATTATTGTGAAAGGCATGAATGATAGTCAAGTTCAAGTGGCTTGTCCTGACTGATTGATCATCAACGCACAACCTACACAGTACACAACTGAAAGCTAGAAACTTGAAATTTTCACCGTAACTTCCTTTTATGAAATTTCCCAATAGAGGATGAAAGTTTATATTAAAGTCTGTCATTTTCAAGTATTATCCATGAAATTTGGTATTGAGGCTTTCAATAAAAATTAAAAAAATATGTATTTCAGGATTTTTTTTAATTCTATCCTCAAGTGGATTAAATAGGGGATGAAAGTTTAAATGAGACCCCCGTCACGTTTTCACGTCATTTATCAAGTTATATCCATGAAAATTGGTATTTTCAATGGGCCAACATCATAAACAAGTATGCAAAAAATCAGAACTACCGGATTTGACGCAATATATGGGTTAAAGTACATTTTGCAGTTAAAGTACATTGGTTATTATAGGTAAGAAAAAAAAAGTACATAGTATCAAAATAAAGTACAATTTATTTTTCTTTATTAAAATTTTTAAAAACAAATTTTTACTGCTTTTTAATTCGGTGGAATTCTGACAGCTGTCATTGTTATTTACAGATGAGTTATTTGTATGTAAAACAGGGTTAACATCTACGAAGTAGGTACGATTTTACCCCAAACTACTTTAATTACTTGTCAACATAAAAAGCCTTAAGCCGCGTAATAATATAAGTCGTTTCGCCCTAAAATAGAAATCGCTAAGAGTGGAAACTAGAATGTGCACACTAACAGCAATAGAAAACAAAAGAAGCACATTGAAAAAATTTTATCAAAAATGGAAGTCGAATGACATTATCACCATGAAGTGTCTGTCAGGCATTTGTCATATAAACATGCGGCAGTTGATTTTTATTTACATAAGTTTTGAATTTTTTATCTTTTTTGTGGGAATCGTTTTATCTCTGGTAACATTACGAAACGTCAGAATTCCACGGAATTAAAAATCAGAGTATACGTTTTGTAGGTGTATGGGGAGTATTCTTGCTCATGATTTACTATAGCATAAATCTATAAAACTTTAAATCGTATTGTTACTGCACTCAAACAAAGAAATTGTATTTTCTTACACGCGAATACGTCACAATTTTTAATTTGTTTCAGTATAATTATTTATACTGAAACAAATTAAAAATTGTGACAATGACACTGACATTGTCATCATTTGAATTTTGAGGTAAGATTGCGTTCAGAAATTGTTAAAAATGAGTTTCTAAGTGATGTGGCGCTGGCGAGTGGCGACATCGATTCAGCACCAATCGTTAAATGATTTTCGTTTAACGAAAAAGTTTTCAAAATCCCAAAGAAATTAAATCATGCGAAATAAAGTATTTTCGTGTACTTTATTGTCCTCATAAAGTATAGAGTACAATTACCTGAAATAACGTACAATACTTTATTATAAAGTACGGGTGGCAACCCTATATATGGGGTATATTGCGTCAAATCCGGTAGTTCTGATTTTTTGACTTGCAAACATTAAAGTTACTGGACTATGACTTGTTTACGTATTAATTTTTCTTGACAACCGCGCTTCAACCTATCTCACCATCGCTTTCCATCAAAGCGCAAGCCTGTCATGCAATAAAAAAGGGTTTTTTTTTATTATTGAGAAACTATCTTAGGATTATTAGTAAAAATATTTCTGGAATATTAAATATTTGTTAGTTGTCCATAATCGGTTTAAATCTACTCAGTTTTATGCAAGGGCCGTTTCATTTTATCGGAAGAAAAATCAGTAGGTACCTACAGTAGAAACTTAAAATGTTTTGTTATACAATAGAAAAATGCAATTGTCCTTATTTTGCTGATGATGTTAATATCGTACATATATTGTTGGAAAGTGTATCCAAAACTGCAGCTACGTATGTAATTTTTAGATTCAAGATATTATTATTCTAGAGACTATATAAAAAAGTATGAATCAAAACCTTGACAATATATATTGTACTTTAATGCTGAAAAAGCCCTATTTGACCCATTTATCGCAAAATATATTATTTATTGGTAAAGTTGCCTTCAAGAAATTATTGTTCGTATAAAAGGATTACATCGCTGAAGACACAGTGTAGCTACAATAGAATTCAAGGATTTGTATCTAAATCTTTTTTGCGAGCGAATAAAAATAGTTAGTAGACGCTTACATTTATTTTAAGTTCGGTACTATTCTATAAACACACAGCCTCGTCTTTAACGCTGAATCAACGTTAAACTGAATCTTGTAAATTGAAATTCAGATGAATAAAATTTTTCGTGTTTTGAGAATGGGAATAGCTTCTAGATCTATTTTATAAGTTACTAGCGGACCCGGCAGACGTCGTCCTGCCCGCTATTAGCGCCACCTACCAGGTCCAATTTTTCTACTTATAAACCTTCCTCTTGAATCACTCTATCTTTTAAATAAAACTGCATCAAAATCCGTTGCATAGTTTTAAAGATTTAAGCATACATAGGGACATAGGGACATAGGGATATAGGGACAGAAAAAGCGACCTTTTTTATACTATGTAGCGATAGTGATAGTGATACAAATTTAATTGATGGGATCTCATCTTGATTTAAGAATGAAATTCAGGATAGAAATGCGCTACTTTTAATCACAGTGTTAACATGTTGGCCGATTGAGCTCTGCTTTGCTAGTTGGGTTATGAAAGTTTAATATATATACCATGATACTATATTGACTATAGGTGACCCAAACAAGTTTATAATATCACACCGGGATGCAAAATAGCTTGGCGATACGATTATGTCAGTACGGATTTTCAATTTAAGTTTACCGACGAACTCTACGACGAACACTATCGTTTAGAGAATAACACGGCTAACCTTAAACGCGAGCCCGATAACAACTCCAAGAAAGAAGCCAGTAAATATCTGAAAAAACGTATAATTTCCTTTCTAAAGAACAAGGTAAGAACATTAATGTCTTTTCACCCGTCCGGCGTGGAGGCACGCGAACGTTTTTTGTCAAACAAATGGTAAGAAGCGCTTCGTATATCAGTACGCATTGATAAGACAACGCATAGACTCGCGGCTTAATTGCTCACGAAAGTATTTGGAAGTTACAAGAGCCACCGACTAAAAGCGACGAGCGACTTTTAAACTACTGCAAGTATATGTACGAGTATTATTAAACGCGAATGCATGTTTGTTAATTGGTTTGTCCGTCAACTGCGCCGCACGAAAGCTTCGAATTGGCGTGATTTTGTTTAGGGTATAGTTAAGAACGTGGATAGTGAGATTGCTGTTAGTAACTCTCTTCTCAGAACGTAATATATTCTCAGTTAAACTTTTGATAGAAACTAATATTTACTAACAACTCTTTTTTGATAAAATTATCTGGATCTCCTAATATATAAGGATTAGTTAAAGTTAATAAATTTAAAAATAAAATTAAATTTTTTTTATAAACTTAAATTATATCAAAAAAATAATTTATTTACATAATATTTATGTTATGCTTTTAAAATGAATGATAATAATACTTAATATATCTACCGATGATCATAAATAGCTTTTTTTTAAATGACTTCATATTGGAATAAAACAGCAATATTTTCATCATTTGTACCATACCACAGTAGACACGCAATGTATCTAACTTCTAAGTTACCCGAACCTTGTTCGGTTTCGGCTTTTTATTCAAAATGAACCTATTTTGTATAATCGCTTTGCGGTGCTAATTTAAAATGGTATACAATTGTTAATGAAATAAACACTTTTCCATTAGTTAAATCTTAGAAAAATCTAGAAAAATCTTTCAATTAGTAAAGTCACGTTAATCTTAGTTTCATTAAAATGTCCTCAAACAATAAATTAAGAATCAGCTTTATTGAGGGCAATGTATTAACATAGAACAAGCTCTCGCTTGAGATCTTCCATCGTAGTGGAGGTCTTCCAAGTAGATGCGAGTCGCCATTCAAGTGCTTTGGAACCCCCAAAGTGAGTTTTTACTTTACACTGCCGTGTTGAGTTACGAAGAAGGGCTTTTACCTCATCAAGTGATGAGAATGCTCCGTAAATCCCGCGCCGATTATTGAGGAAAGGAAAGCGCCTGAAGTCATTCGAATTTACACGATCCAACTCACGTTAACAATGGGTACACGTACACACCACACGACCTTAAATTACCTATTATTTTGATCATACAAATTTCTATTGCTACAATTGTTTGTCTGTTTATTTATTTGTCCATGTTCCATGTTAAACCACTACAGCGATTGTTCTACCAATGGAACGTTCGCGCTTTACCTACTTATGCTAGAGTTGTACTATTTACAAAAATTGTAACAAGTATATCTACTTCCTTTTCTTCGTAAAAAAATGGACGTCCACAGCTGGACATAGGTCTCTTATAGTGTTCTTCGGTATTGCTTCCTGCGACTCGTTTGATGTCGTTTGTCCATACAGTGGAGGGTATGTTAACATAGCGTTTTCCGACTGTAGGTCGCCATACCAACATCTTCAGACTGCAACGTTTGTCGACGTAACAACGTAACAAGTGTATATTTATAAGAACAATAAGGAAATGAAGGCTACACCTGCAGTTACCTACTAGCTTTTGCCCGCAGTTTCGCCCGCGAGAATTTCGCTTTTACACAAATCCCGAGGGAATCGCGGATTTTCGGTTACCGTTCCCGCTCCTTTTTCCAACTTTTATACCTACTTTCAAGGAAGTTTTCTGTAGTAATCTACCTATAGCTGTAGCTGTAGTTTGCTATAGCAAATTTCGATTTTTTCAAAATCTTTGAATCTGAACTGTGCATTTTTCAAGGATAAAAAGTAGCCTTTGTATTAAATCAGGGCATAGTCTATCTTCATTCTAAATTTCAGCCAAATCGGTTCAGTAGTTGCGGCGTTAAAGAGTAACAAACATACACACAAACGTTCGCCTTCATAATATTAGTGTGATTATAATATAAAAGTCGTCAGCAGTGTACGCGTTCCGCATTTCGCAGTCCTCTCGATGAGTGAACTGACGACCGGAAAAATAATGAGCGACCCAACCGAGCGACGCGGCATGACGGGAGTCGGGACGTGTGCTACCCGCTACCCTAGCTCCTACCTAGAGTATTGCTAAATTTATTTTTTTGTAATACCTAAAATTATAGATAATTTTGACAGTAATGTTGACACAGGCCAATAAGACGTAAACTAATTTTGGTAACGATCACATTGAACAATTTGGATTGATAGGTTTTTCTGACCTAAGTCATGAATTAATGTTTTGAAATAATGAATCATACTAAGTAGTGCAATTTAGTGCAATTTACAAAATACCTATACAAAACTCATAAATACAAGTTGAATGTCTTTTTAACCCCCAACGCAAAAACTACGGGGTGTTATAAGTTTGACGTGTCTGTGTGTGTGTGTGTGTGTGTCTGTCTGTCTGTTCCCCTGTAGCGCTCAAACAGCTGAACCGATTTGAATGCGGTTTTTTTTTGTATCAAATGAAAGGGCTTGACTGGTAGAATAGCACTATGCAAATCCAAGATGGCCGCCGCCACAAAATGGCGAATGTCGGGGGTTTTTAAAATTTTCAATTTATACTTGTTAAAAACAAACTCTTTAACAATAATTAAAGTGTTCCCACGGAATTTAAACGAAAAATAAATCTACGCGGAGGAAATTGCGGGCGTCAGCTAGTTATACACAAACTATATCACGTACCAAATACACATTTCCCCGTTATCATTACGACATTAACCTAATGTGAGTTGCTGATGTCTTGAAAACTCAATCCACGGAACAGAAACGTAATTGCCGATACAAGATAAAGGTGTTACTATTTCAACGCGTTCGTATCATCTATTCCTAGCGCACGAAAATCAATCTTATCGCATCGGAATTAAACACATTACAGCGCGTTGGCTTTAACGATTGTATACGACTGCTTATGGCGGTGCGAAAGTAATTGTGCGTAAGGGAAAAACGGCTATAACTCAGCATTAACAAGGATGTTTATCGCCTGAAGTAATTATGTAGTTGTCGTGTTGATAGGTGTACTGTGAGACGCCGAGGCGCAATAGCAGATAACGGCCACGACCGCCGGTCACGCAAGGGCCCTGAAACCAGTGTGCTTAGTCTAAAGCGGAGCACTCGAAAACGAACTCGAAAACTATTGATCGATTTCAGAGTAAAATAGACCTAAAATGGCTTGTATTAAGGTTTGAGTTCGCCAATACTTCAGCATTCGAACAATGCTGAATGTATTGGCGAACTCAAACCTTAATACAAGCCATTTTAGGTCTATTTTACTCTGAAATCGATCAATAGTTTTCGAGTTCGTTTTCGAGTGCTCCGCTTAAGACTAAGCACACAGATAGCTTGATGGACTAGGTCGTGTGAACGACGTTTTATTTTCGGCCGACTTTTTTTACTAAAATACCTCTATTTTATCGACTTAGAATCTACTTCGGAAACGCAATCGAACATCCTACTTATAATATTACTAGCTGTTGCCCGCGACTTCGTCCGCGTTAAAAAATTTTAAACGGGAACCCTTTGTTTCCCCGGGATAAAATAGTAGCCTGTCACTTTCCAGGTCCTGAACTAAAAAAATGCAACTGCAAAAAATCACGTCAATCTGTAGTTAAATGTCCGATGATAATAATATGTCGAAAGGAAACCATTTTACCCCCCTCGGGGTGGATTTTCGTCAAATTTTTCTTAGCTTATGCCTACCCCCTAGAAAGAACCTAACTTCCAAATTTCAAGTTAATAATAACAATAAATAAAACTTCACATAAAAAGTTTCATCCCCTTTTTTACCACCCTTAAGGGGAGATTTTCCAGAACACCTTATACAGGTTTTTATTATTTAAAATTTATAATCTAAATGCCTATTTTCATATCTGTAACTTCAAAAACATAGAACTTTCATATAACCTTCCTACCCCCATTTTACCCCCTTAGGGGAGGATTTTCGTGAAATCTTTTCTAGGCTGATATCTAAGCCCTAGAATGAACCTATCTTCAAAATATCAAGTTGATAATAACAATAATTAAAACTTAACATAAAAACTTTCAACCCCTATTTTACCACCCTTAAGGGAAGATTTTTCAGAATAAAATACACAGGTTTATATTATTTAAAACCAATAATCTAAATGCCGATTTTCAGGTCTGTAACTTTAAAAACATAGGACTTTCATACAAACTTTATACCCCCATTTTACCCCCTTAGGGGAGGATTTTAGGGATACTAAATAGCCTATAACCTTCCCAGAAAATTGTACTACCAAATACAAAAAGAATTTTTCAAATCCGACTGGTACTTCCAGAGATTAGCGCGTTCAAACAAACAAACTCTTCCGCTTTATTATATTAGTATAGATAAATGTGAAAGTGTGGATGTTTGGATGTTTAGATGTTTGGATGTTTGGATGTTTGTTACTCAATCACGCCGCAACTACTGAACCGACTTGGCTGAAATTTTGAATGGAGATAGATTATGCTCTGACTTAAAACATAGGCTACTTTTTATCCTGGAAAAATCCACAGTTCCCACGGGATTTTGAAAAAACCGAAATCTATAGCGACAGCTATAGGTAGATTACTATAGCAAACTTTCTTGAAAGTAGGTATAAAGGTTGGAAAAGGGAACGGGAACGGGAACCGAAAATCCACGATTCCCTCGGGATTTGTGAAAAACCGAAACTCACGCGGGCGAAGCGGGCATTCTCTAGTAATTAATAAACCCATCTATACAGTCATAGAAAAATAATTTATGTTCTCAGTTATGTTTTATGTGCTCTTCAAGATAAACGGAACGTCACTCAGAACTCATAACGCTTCATTGGCAGGCGATTCGCGATCCCAGCGAGCGTGTATATTACTCGTAGTCTAGTGTAGTACAGTAATGTACTGAGTATGTACATATGTACGTACATGCTCTTCTCAGAACAGGGCGCGTTTGGAACCCTCGTAGTTTTCACCAACTTCAAAAAAGGAGATTCTGTATTCTACCCGTATGTTTTTTTAAAATAATAATAGCCGGTAAACGAGCAAGCCTGATGTTAACTGATTACCGCCGCCCGTGAACATTTGCAGCACCAGAGGAACCACTCAATGCGTTGCGGGCTTTTGAGGAAGGAGACTGGCTCTTCAGCTCGCTGCCGGAACACACGGATGCTTTGCGGCAGATTACGGCTGAAGTGTGGTCGCTAGCCAGGCGGATTCGGGGTAGAATCCTACCACAAAGCGGTGATACCATCTAGATTAAGTTGTATGGTATCAGGCACAACTACCCGTAGAGGGGACTGAGAGCGTCAGGGCCTCGTTATGTATCTATGTAAGTAGGTATGTTCGCGATTATTGTAAAAATCAATGAATCGATTTTGATGATTTTTTTCACTATTGTAATCTACATATTTTCAGAAAGGTATAAACATTTAGTTCTCATTCTTATGTACGAAGTTACAAGCATATATGTACCCATGTGTCACTAATTTTGATTGGTTCACCGATTTCTCTGAGATTGCTGGACCGAAGTCAATTAAATTTTTTCTAAAATATAGCTTATAGTTTTAAGTTTTCGTAGTAATTATCACAATTACCTCACTTTCATGTACTTCATATTATATTGAAGTTCAAAAGGTGTACAGTGTACCAACTTTGAATAAATGATTTTGAATTTGAATTAACAAGGAGATGGCAAGGGTGTGGGGTCCTCAAATCAAACGGAGGTTCCGCGTGTAGTTAGCACTCAGTGAGTGTATTTATATACTCAAACCTTAGAGCGCACTACTTATGCATTGCCGAGAAAAAAATTCCTGAAGTTTGAATTTTTTTTTGTATTAAAATCTAATAAATCGTTATTTAAACCATTTCTTTTGAACTTTTATACATTATTGAATCGCGAATTTAACAACTTATAAAAGACGGAGGAATGTGAATAGATATATTTTGTGAATAGATATTTTTTCAAATTTTAGGATTTTTTTTCTCGGCAATGGCTAAGTAGTGCGCTCTAGGATTTGAGTGTATGAATACACTCACTGAGTGCTAACTACACGCGGAACCTCCGTTTGATTTGAGGACCCCACACTATTGCCGTCTCCTTTTAAGTTAAAAACGTACCTATAGGTAGTGCAAAGATTCTTAGCGCTTAGAACTTGCCTTAAAGAGTGGTTGTAATTAGTTTAGCCGCTCGCTTTCACGGACCCGCTGGCCTTTTCTAGTTCGTTGTCGCACTAACCGTTTCACTCCCGCTTATTAGCCGGGACTCGCCGGGACAAAGGGGACTTCCCCTGCTCTGCCTGCTGCCTGCATGCTGCTATGTGACGGGAACAAAGACGTTCCCGTCACATAGCAGCATTGAAAATGAAACAATGGCCGGAGCTTTCTTTCATCAGGTGTTTGCTGGCTTCAAATTGATGGAACTGCGCTTGTCGTATCCTCCGTCCTCGAAAGTTCTTAATTCACACGGCCTTAGTCCATAGAAAAAATCCTCAGTCCTTAGTCCTTAGTAGAAAAAGTCCTTGGTTCACACCTTTGCTATGGGTCGAGATCCCTTCTATTAATTTCAATTTTATATCTTATTTCATTTCTATATCAATGTACAATTCGTTTTTTGCTTATACCAGGTTCCATACATTGTTGCCCATCATCCTTTTGATGCCCGTTGTACCATACAGATTTATATGTCAAAATAAACCTTTGTTTTCTCGTCTATCATGGACTCACAGATAGTTCCTTTACCTAAATGCGAACATTGGCACCTCTACGCTACAGAGATGGCCGTATAAATCCGCATGTAACTTGACACATTTTGAGAGCTCACGCAAATCTAAAATCATGCGGGTGAGATAACAGTGGATTTACTGCGGTTACCTGGCAGTTACAAGTTAGTCCAACTGCAATATCTCGTCCATAAATACGGGATATCGTTAGCGAGAGCTGCGTGTATCTCACAAGATAACAACTTTACAGGTATCGCGGGTATCTTTGATACCTATTCGTTTCGGATTCGGTGGCTTGGTGAACCGTGGAGCGAATCAAAGCTACGTAGTAAAGCTAGTACGCCATGCCATGCCATTTTTTTTTTATTCAACTACAAGTCAGCCCTTGACTGCAATCTCACCTGAAGGTAAGCGATGATGCAGTCTAAGATGGTAGCGGGCTAACTTGGAAGAGGTATGCATGGTATACCTACTCCTGATAGGTTTCTACACGGCATCGTACCGGAACGCTAAATCGCTTGGCAGCACGGCTTTGCCGGTTGGATGGTAACCAGCCACGGCTAAAGCCTCCCACCAGACCAGACCAGAGACAATTTAGAAATTATACAATCCCAAATTGCTGCTGCCGGGAATCGAATCCGGGATCTCCCACTTATAAGACAATATGCTCACCACTGCGCCAGGGAGGTCATCAAATTTGAAAATGTTGAAGTAATACTCAATCCAAATAAGGAACTGATAACAACTCCAATGAAACACCCTACATTTTCTCGCCCTTTTTTACCCTATGGAATTTGTAGACTGACTGTAGATGTCACCATGTCGCAGGGCAAAATAGAAAAAAACATGTCCTACAAGAAACTACTTTTTTCACGAAAAGTTACAACGTAACTTTACAGTGCAAACTCTAAAACTGTATTCCGATTGGCAATCGGCAGTCTATTCACATTCCACACTGCAAGTAGGTACAAGCTGGCAACTGATAACAACTCCAATGAAACACCCAACTTTGCCCGCCCGCTTATCACCCGCGCTTTGAAATATTGCCCAATTTTTGCCACTTGAAATAACGGAGAACCAGTAGACTGAGTTAGAACAGGTATTTTAGTAGGCCTATATTAGGTACATTTTTACGTTTTATTTTTACTTATTTTACCATGCAAAATTAAGTGCAACCTTTTGACAACCTTTCCGATACGGCAAATGGTTGGCTTCCGAATATATTTGTGAAGCAAATTTAGAAATAATTTTTAAAAAGATAGGTAGGTACCTACGGAATTAACTTTTGTGACTGTTTAAAATCTAGCGACTTCCACATGCAACACATTGCTGTAAAATGCTATGAAAGTTTTTATACTAGCGGATGACAGTGACTTCGTTCACATAGGTATAGGTTTTTACATAGGTATATGTGTGTGTGTGTGTGTGTGTGTGTGTGTGTGTGTGTGTGTGTGTGTGTGTGTGTGTGTGTGTGTGTGTGTGTGTGTGTGTGTGTGTGTGTGTGTGTGTGTGTGTGTGTGTGTGTGTGTGTGTGTGTGTGTGTGTGTGTGTGTGTGTGTGTGTGTGTGTGTGTGTGTGTGTGTGTGTGTGTGTGTGTGTGTGTGTGTGTGTGTGTGTGTGTGTGTGTGTGTGTGTGTGTGTGTGTGTGTGTGTGTGTGTGTGTGTGTGTGTGTGTGTGTGTGTGTGTGTGTGTGTGTGTGTGTGTGTGTGTGTGTGTGTGTGTGTGTGTGTGTGTGTGTGTGTGTGTGTGTGTGTGTGTGTGTGTGTGTGTGTGTGTGTGTGTGTGTGTGTGTGTGTGTGTGTGTGTGTGTGTGTGTGTGTGTGTGTGTGTGTGTGTGTGTGTGTGCTCAAACGGGTGAACCGATTTGAATGCGGTTTTTTTTGTTTGATAGGTGAATTTGTCGGGAATTCTCTTAGCTATGTTTGATGAAAATTGTTCCAAGATGGCCGCCGCGCGCCGCCACAAAATGTTGGATTACATATTTTTTTACAACTCCCTTAATATGGATATCAAATGAAAGGGCTTAACTAGTAGAATAGCACTATAAAAATTCAAGATCGCCGCCACCACAAAATGGCGAATGTTGGGGGTCTTTTAAAACTTTTAATTTATACTTGTGTATCAATCATCCCTCCTTATAAATAAAGGATGCTAACATTTTCCTGTACTAAATAAAACAGAAGCGTGTTTAAATATGAGTAGGTACAAACTCTCACAAATCTTAAGATCTCTTTGAAAGTCTTGAGTCGAAATTTCGTCCCTAAATACGTAATACCGGCATCGCTTACGGCCCTCGGAGAACAATTGATGTTAATACGGGAACATTAGCTTATCAATTAGAATCTTTAAGTGACTTAAAATATCTTGTTACACTCGATTCTTTCCCTTTAGGATCATGTAAGGAGATAGTTAGTTAATTAAATACGTAGCTGAGAGATTTATAAGTAGGGTTGCTTAGGGGCGCGCGTAAGCTACTGCTATAAAGTATTATGTTGACTGTTTCGTATACTGTTCCGCTAATTAATCGAAAAATAGCAATAACTTGCGGGTCGAAAGAATTTTAACAGAGTACTACTGACGCATAAAAGGTTTCAGATTTTATAATCCATACTAATACTAGGGGACTACAACTAGGGGAACATACAGACACACACACAGACACGTCAAACTTATAACACCCCGTCGTTTTTGCGTAAACGTAAGTCGAGCGGTGACCTTCAAGTGCACGCAGCGTCGTACGTTTGAGCGAGACACAATACGATTGGAGAGCCAATCAGCGCTTACGAGGGATCCGCGAGAGCTAATCAGTGCTTACGAACGATCCCCACGCCCTCCCTGCGACCCCCTCACACCCCGAGATACCTCATTTTCAACTTCTGCGCATTGAAGGTCACCGCTCGACTTATTTGCCGTGACTTGTAAACATGATGAAACCTACACAAATTGACATATACGTAAACATCCACACACATAGATAATCAACACACTTATAGTATAGAGACAGACTCAAGCTCGTTACGAATTCGGAATTCGTATAAAGCAATTGTGAAGGCAGCGGCAAACAGTAAAATTAAAGATCATTCATACCGCGCCGCTGCGCATAGATTTTGTTTACACATCCGAGAACGCTGGCGAACTTTGCGGGAAGTTTAAAATGAAGGATGGGGGGAGGGGGGGTGCAGGCTTGTAACATTATTGAATTCCCAACTGGAACACCTTTTATGTACGTTCTCCTTGTATGTAAAGTTGGCACGATGGGAAAAGTTCTTTAAATGTCGATTTAAAAATTTTTTTTTTTTTTAATATCTGTTGCCTTTCGTGGCTCAAGTGTTGTTACTTTCTTGACAAAATTTGGCACAAAAATAGGACTTAGGATAGGTACATTTTTCCCGGAAATTCATATGAGTTCCCACACAATATAGAATGTTGAAGAACAGTTATTACAGTTAGTTTTTATTTCAACTATTTTCAAAAAGAGCTGAATATTCATAGTTTTCAAATATGTGAAGTGAACTGTTGTAGAGTGAAATAAACAGGAGGTGTAAAACAGCGGCTGTTAATGTTTAAATAGTGTTATATCACTACATAGTATAAAACAAAGTCGCTTTCTCCGTCCCTATATCCCTATGTCCCTATGTCTCTATGTCCCTATGTCCCTATGTATGCTTAAATCTTTAAAACTACGCAACGGATTTTGATGCAGTTTTTTTTAATAGATAGAGTGATTCAAGAGGAAGGTTTATATGTATAATATCATCCATTAAATAGTGGAAAAATACTGTTATTTTTGAGGTTTCTAATGTGATGTCGTAAATAATTACATTTTTTCCGCTTACATTGCAAACGCAGGCTGAACCCTACGAGATTTATCAAAATAATGTACTAAGTATTGTACACATTGAAAAGGTCTACAGAAAAGTCCGCGATGGTATATGTCTATCTCTTATGGATATCCCACAATAACATTTTTTTGTCATTTACTTTTTACGACAAATAATGGCTAATTTTCGAAGCGATTTCAACCAATACAGCATTAATCCTTATCTAATTAAATACTTTAAATACATTGGTGATTTAATATAAATCCATATGGCCCTTTACAGCATATGATTTAAATGAATACTTTCGAAGATATTACAGATTTAAAAATTGCGGCGGCGGGAGCGTGCCTAGCGCGTCGGTGGCCGCGGTTCTTCCTCACTGGGCTATACCCAGTGTCGATAATTTTTGAAACCAAAAAAAAAATCACAGTACGTAGGATGAAACCCATTGGAAAAGGAGGAGAATATTATAAAAATACAAGGAAAAATAATTTACGGGCGATCTGAGCTTGGGAAAAAAGGGGGGGAGTTTTAAGGGTAAAAAACGGTTTATCTCGATTTCCGGCAAAACTAGAAGTCCTATGGAAAAAAATCAAATGGCAAAGTTGTAGGTAATAAAAAGATCTACAACTTTTGTATTTACACTTTTTTCACATAACCTCATAAGCTATGTGAAAAGTTCAAAAAACCAAGTTTTTGGTTTTTTATTTTTATCTTTTAAAATAAATATATTTTTTTTTCACGGAATCTGGTGAAAACTTACCTTTTTATGTCCCAAATACACTGTAATTTATTTGATTTGAAATATTTAGTTTTTCTCCTTATTTTTGACTTAGAGCGGGGCCGCACTGCGAAAATTATTCGCGCGAATTTTATTCGCGCGGTTTATATTCCGCATTTTAATATATTTTTCTCGCGAATTTTAAATCGCATGTGCGTGCAGCATACGGGAATATATGGGAATTCTGTGACTGTGACCATTCTGTGACATATGGGAATGTATGACATTCCCATATGTCACAGAATTTTGCGAAAAAATTCGCGCGAATTAATTTCGCAATGCGGCCTAGGCCTTAATATCGACTTAATTCTGACAGCTGTCATTGTCATTTACAGATGAGTTATTTATATGGAGAACAGAGTTAACATCTACGAAGTACGATTTTACCCCAAACTACTTTAATTCCCTGTCAACATATAAAGCTCTAAGCCGCTTAATAATATTAATTGTTTCGCCCTAAAATAGAAATTGCTAAGAATGGAAACTAGAAAGTGCACACTAACAGCAATAGAAAACAAAAGAAGCACATTGAAAAAATTTATTCAAAAATGGAAGTCGAATGACATTATCACCATGAAGTGTCTGTCAGGCATTTGTCATATCTACATGCAGCAGTTGATTTGTATTTGCATAAGTTTTGAATTTTTTATCTTTTGTTATCTTATTGTGGGAATTGTTTTATCTCTGGTAACATTATGAAACGTCAGAATTCCACGGAATTAGTAATTCGGGTATAAGGTGAGATATAGTAAGTTCATTGTGAAAAATATCGTAAAAAGTCAAGCCGCCTGGGAGCTTTCATCGAAAACGCTGCTTAATCCCTGAGCGGGTAGTACCTACGCATAATAAGCTCTACTACCCGTGCGAAGCCGGGGCGGGTCGCTAGTAATGTTATATGACCAACAGCGAATATCGCTGCTATAGCTATTTTCAGGCCGACATTTTTTGTGCTATTCTACAGTGCCGTGTTTTATGTTGAACTAGGGTAAGCAGGAACTTCAGCTTCAAGGGCTTAGGGCACACTAATTTAATAACTTTCTATTATATATTAGTTACTAGCTTCTGCCCGCGGCTTCGCCCGCATGAATTTCGGTTTTTCACAAATCCCGAGGGAATCGTGGATTTCCGGTTCCCGTTCCCGCTCGCTTTATATTCAACCTTTATACCTACTTTCAAGGAAGTTTGCTATAGTAATCTACCTAAAGCTGTAGCTATAGATTTTGGATTTTTTTTAAATCTCGTGGGAACTGTGGCTTTTTCCAGGATATAAAAAGTGCAAACGCATACAGATGCATGCAACTATTGTAATAATGTGCTATGTGAGCGTGATTTACCTACCTAAGAACAGTCAGCGCCATCTATCGAGTTTTTGAAAGTCTATATCTATTTCAGTCCCACAGGAATACTTTTAAACGATAAAAATAAGTAGTATATGTGTTAAGTCAGGGCATTAATCTATCTCCATTCAAAATTTCAGCCAAATCGGTTCAGTAGTTGCGGCGTTAAAACAGGAACAAACACACACACACACACACACAAACTTTCGCCTTTATAATATTAGTGTGATCAAGTATAAAAATCCCATCGTTCCGACCGCAATATGATTGAATTATATCAGCAAACATCTTCACAAATTATCCGCGGATAGACCGCAAAAATTCCAACATGTAGGAATATACTTTTTCCCGGCGAGCGACGACGGTGGTGAAATTATTTGCGTATGGAATAGGTATTCCTCGAGTTACTAAACTCGCATCAAAATGTAGATGAGAGGGAATTACATAGTCATGACATTTTTGTACGTGTCTCGGAATACATATAATGGTACCTACTTTGTGATTACGGCGTGTTTTATTCCAGTTTTCTTCAATGAAAACGCATTTTATTAATGTGTAAATTTTCATAAAATAATTTTGATCACTTCTGAAACTTCATGTCTTAGGGACCGTTCAGATAGACCGGCGCGGAGAGCAGAGCAAATTTTAATCGCATTTAAAATAGAACCTTAAGACATTGAAATAGGCTTTATTTTTACATGTTAACTCTTTTATGATAAGAGGATGCTCGAGGATATTCCCAATACGCTCTGTGTGAAATATATGAGAGCAGCCGCTCGGCTACTCGTCGAGCCGGTCGGCTGCTCCATGCTCGTGCCCTTTCGCGCTCGAGCAACCGACCGGCTCCGTTCGCGTGCTCTTTCATGCTCGCGCAGCCGACCGTAGGCCGCATTGCTCTGCCGTCCGGCCCAAGAGCGTACGCTCGGCTCCGAGCGCATCCGCGTGTCCGTTCACACAGACCGGCGCGGAGAGCAGAGCAAAATTGAACGGCCGGTCTGTGTGAAAAAAAAAAATGCTCTCCGACGCTCTCCGCGCCGGTCTGTCTGAAAGGTCCCTTACAGTAGGCATACTAGTCCAGTAACTTTAGGATTTGCTAGTATGGGGTACCTTGCGTTAAATCGGGTAGTTCTGATTTTTTGCAGACTTGTTTATGATGTGGGCCCAATGATTAATCCAAGTTTGTGACCTCGAGCGACGAACGCAACTTTGTCAAAAATCGAAAAAACCGCGAAAATTTGGGATTTTTTTCAGATTTTGGCAATTATAACCCAAAAGGACTAGTTCTTGACACTACCTTTTCAGGGCGTTTTTAAAGTAGAATAAAATTGCTACAATTTAAGACCAGAACCAGCTCTGTAGGTACATTACTTACTGAGATGCTCGCGACTTCACTTGCGTGAATTCTTAATCTCATACAAACTTCCATCTCCCATTGTACCAACTTAGGGGTAGTTTTTCCAAAATTCCTTCAACACGTAATTCTTAATTTTTAACCGAAAATCTAAATCTCAATTTTCATAGATATAAGTTGATAAATGACGAAAACGTGACGAGGTCTCATTTAAACTTTCACCCCCTACTTAACCCACTTGCGGATAGAAATTTCAATAATCCTGAAATTCATATTTTTTATTTTTTATCGAAAGCCCAAATACCAATTTTCATGGATGTAACTTGATAAATGACAGACTTTCATACAAACTTTCGTCCCCTATTTAACCCCTTTAGGGGTAGAATTTACAAATATCCTTTCTTAATGTGCGCTTAAATCATAAAAGGAAGCTACTGTGAAAATTTCAAGTTCGTAGCTTTCAGTTGTTTAGGTTGTGCGTTGATGATCAGTCAGTCAGGACAAGCTTCTTGAAGCTAGAAACTTGAAATTTTCACAGTAGCTTCCTTTTATGATATAGGCGTACACTAGGACAGGATTATTGGAAATTCCACCACTAAGAGGGTTAAATAGGGGATGAAAGTTTGTATGAGTCTATCATTTTTCAAGTTACATCCATGAAAATTGGTATTTGGGCTTTCCATAAAAAATAAAAAATATGAATTTCAGAATTATTGAAATTTCTATCCGCAAGTGGGTTAAGTAGGGGGTGAAAGTTTAAATGAGACCTCGTCACGTTTTCGTCATTTATCAACTTATATCTATGAAAATTGAGATTTAGATTTTCGGTTAAAAATTAAGAATTACGTGTTGAAGGAATTTTGGAAAAACTACCCCTAAGTTGGTACAATGGGAGATGGAAGTTTGTATGAGATTAAGAATTCACGCAAGTGAAGTCGCGAGCATCTCAGTAAGTAATTTACCTACAGAGCTGGTTCTGGTCTTAAATTGTAGCAATTTTATTCTACTTTAAAAACGCCCTGAAAAGGTAGTGTCAAGAACTAGTCCTTTTGGGTTATAATCGCCAAAATCTGAAAAAAATCCCAAATTTTCGCGGTTTTTTCGATTTTTGACAAAGTTGCGTTCGTCGCTCGAGGTCACAAACTTGGATTAATCATTGGGCCAACATCATAAACAAGTCTGCAAAAAATCAGAACTACCCGATTTAACGCAAGGTCAGATTACTAAAGTTACTGGACTATACCTATAACTCAAAAAGTTACATAATTAACTGTAACTTATTACTACGTATTATAAAAAAGACCCCCATATAACGTCTGTCTGTCTGTTCGTGATAAACTCAAAAATTACTGAACATATTTTCATGCGGTTTCCACTATTAGACAGTGATTCATGAGGAAAGTTTACGTGTAAAATTTGTTAAGATTTTATGTAAATTGGTTGAAATATGACAATAATTGATAAAAATGTCGGAAAAAATCAAGCCTGCAAGCAGCATTCATCAAAAACGCTGCTTTGTGATATGACAAAAATTTTTATGGTGGGTAGGTCTAAACAGACCCTACGAAAAAAAAACATGTAGTCAATATGCTCAACTACCCGTGCGAAATCCGGTAGTACCTAATCCATACTAATATTATAAATGCGAAAGTCTGTCTGTCTGCTAGCTTTTCACGGCCCAACAGTTTAACCGATTTTGATGAAATTTGGTACAGAGCTAGCTTACATCGCGGGGACGTACATAGGCTACTATTTATCCCAGAACATTAAAGAGTTCCCACGGAATTCTTAAGGCTCCATCCGTATAACCGATTTGTTTGAAATTTGGTTCAGAGGTAACTTTTATCCCGGAAAACCAAAGAGTTCCCACGGGATTTTTTAAAACCTAAATCCACGCGGACGAAGTCGCAGGTATCCTCTAGTACAGTATATAATGTTGCCAAAAGGTCTGAAGATTAAAAAAAAGTTGCCATCTTGTTTTAAGAGTAGGTATTCGTTCTTGTACCAACATAAGGCGAGGGTCTATAAGAACATGTCGTCCCTGGGGAGGTTTTTGCGTAATAGATTTCGTGTTTAAGGGATCCCGCTTACGTTATTTTGAATAAAATATGCCGTGATGTATTTTTGATCGCGAATTCGCGTAAAAATACACCTATTACCATATAGGTCTCTGTGCAAATGGATCTTTTTGTAAGCTACCCATAGATTAAGCAATAATAAATCGGCTACATTATAATGCTATAAAAAAGAATAAATCTAGGTTTATGCTTAGATCATCCGAATCCATTTGGTCTTTATACTTAACTCGTAACTTGTTTCTTCTAGCTAAAGTCTTAATATAGTAATACCTTTGCCCGCGTCTTCACCCACGTGAATTTGGGTTTTTCACAAATCCCGAAGGAATCGTGGATTTCGGGTTCTCGTTCCCGCTCCCTTTTCCAACATGCCTATTTTCAAGGAAGTTTACTATGGTAATATCTAATCTAATCTAATCTGCAGCTGTAAATTGCTATAGCAAATTTCGATTTTTTCAAAATCCCAGGGAACTGTGGATATTTCCAGGATAAATAGCTATATATTAAGTCAGGGCATAATCTATCTTCATTCTAAATTTCAGCCAAATCAGGTTTCAGGTTCAGTAGTTGTGGCGTTAAAGATAAACAAATATACGCACATATATACATACACACAAACTTTATAATATTTGTGTGATCATCTAAGGACAGAGACTTGAGTATTCTCTACCAATTTTTTTTCTTGGAATCAATTCTTAGCCGCCAACTTGATATAACGGCTACTAAGTATATATTTTTTTGGAAGAGCTTTAATTTTAACTGTACAGCCGCAACGAGACAAAACGAGGAATTTCACTTTTTGTGTCAATTTTTTACACGTCTTCATGTTCTGAGTGTATTTGTCAACGTTAAGCCTTAAGAGTTCTCAGGTTAAATTGAACACAAGCGTTGCGCAAATATTTACTGAAGCGAAGACGTAATTCATCAAAGGTCTCTTTGTTTTTTGTATGTCCCTGGTATCTTTGACGCGCGTCGTCGAAACACGCGTTGACAACACAGGCCCTTTGGGCGGGCGGCAGTAGTACAGTAAAGTATTATTCTATTCTTGATAAAGGTTGGAAATTGATTTGATTGCAGAGCACGCAATTTAAGGTTAGAAATAAAAACTGAATAAAAATAAATAAATAATTAAATTGAAATAAAACAAATATTTAAGGGGGGCTTCCATACAACAGACATCATTTTTTTGCCGTTTTTGGAACGAAGTTCCTTATCGCGCGTTGCGAAAGGGGGCTAGACGGAAAAAATTAAGACCAAAAGTTGTAATGACACTTTTTGCTATAGTTGTAAGACGTGCGGCGTGCGCGTGTTTCTCTGTCTGTCTCTCTCTCTCTTATAGAAAGCAAGCCAGTTATTTTTGTTTCGTCTTTCTACAACAACATTTTGCTTTGATTTAATTTAGGATGTTCTAAAAAAAATTATTACAAATCCTACACTAATTAATCGAAAGGAACTTCGTTTCATTCGGGTGTCCCTTGACATCTCTCAAGTTTTTATAGATAATGGTACGGAACCCTTCGTGTGCGAGTCCGACGCGCACTTGACCGATTTTTTTGTTTTCATTTCTGCTAAACTGTTGAAGCTATAAAGCTGTAAGCACATTTATAGAAACTTGTTAGGTACATCTTCATAGGCGTGAATTTAAATGATGAAAAAAAAATCCTTACATCGTACGGAACCCTCGGCGCGAGTGTGACTCGTACTTTGCCGGTTTTTTTAATACACTTAACTGTATTTCACTGGAATTTCCACTCGAAACGCAAAAGTTTCGTCCTGAAAAATGAGAAAAACAATTTAACAGTCGCAAGAGTACGTGACGCCGTATAATAACGTCTTTAGATAAAGTCGCCATTAAGCAATAAACTATTTTATATCTGACGCCGGGCTTTGAGCGCGGAGCGGTCGAGTGCCAAACTTTCAAAAATATAATGTTTCCGATACATAAAACCATCGAATATTTGTTCGGCGGCGACGCGAAAACATTTCGGGCGGTATCGGTCGGCGATAAAGGCCTTTCGGGCGATAAAAACTGATCTGCAAGTTCGGGAGAAAACAGATCCTTGGCCGCTCGCCAGGCTACCTGCAGCGCACGCACCCCTAGTACTTACCTACCCGCTGCGTGCAATAAGTATAAGAAATTGTCTTTCAAGGTACGTAGCCAGTAAGTTAAAGATAAAGGGGCTTTGATTGTCCTACCTACCAGTCCGCCATTTTTCTTTTCTTTTCAAATTAACGGCCACACATACAACCTGCTGATAAATCAATAGCTGGTACGAATACAAACAACAATTGTTGTAAGACAAAATCTTCCAAAGTGCCACATTTTAACAGGTTAAGTAACTAAAATTAAACGATACAACGAAAGTACAACTTTGATAGTTATATCTCGAAAACGTGACACTTTGCACTATTACGCTTTCACGCTTAAACCGCTGAACGGAAAGGTACAGAGATAGATTAGACCTTCGAGAAGGACAAAGCCTACCCCTTTTGTCCCGAAAAAAAGGCGTAAAGGGTTTGAAATAAGGGATGAATGAAATTTGTAAGAATCCAACGTGGACGAAGTCGCTGGCATCAACTATATTATAATAACTTAAGAAGACAATATAATCATTAAAATATTATATTATGCTAACTTTGATTGACGAACTAATATTGTACAGAGCTAACCAAATAGATAAATAGATCGATAAATCTAACCACTGCACAGGTAAACTACCTAAGTAAGATTTTTTTCCTGTACTCTACTTAAAATATTATTCCATCTATTTTTTCGTAGAACGTGAAAACATAGGTAATATTAAAAAGGAATAAATCGCACCTGATTTAGTGAGAATAATATAATTCGGATACGTCAGCTATATTTCACGAATACAGATGCTCAAAACAGTTCTATGTAATAAAAACCAGACGCGCGAATAAAAATATTTCACCCTGTTCCGCGGTGATATAAATGGCTCAAATACATATTATATAAAGAGCTATATTTTAGAAAAAATTGAACCGACTTCGGTACAGTCTCAGAGAAATCGGTGTACCAATCAAAAATATTAGTGACACATGGGTATATTTATTCTTGTAACTTCGTACATAAGAATGATAACAAGGTGTGTTATACACTAAAACCTACCTGAAAGTATGCAAATTACAATAGTGAAAAAGTCATCAAAATCGGTTCATTCGTTTTTGCATTAATCGCGAACATACATATACATACACTATTCACATACAATGTACATACAATATACATACATACATATATACATACATACATATACCTATACATAGACTGCTAAAATCGTAGCCCTTCCTTTTGGCTTTGCCGTAGTCGAGTAAAAAATGTATTTCTTACACAAACTCAACTCAGGCGTCTAATAGAAGCAAATATACAATTACCCTTAGATGGTGGCATTACCTTACGTGGCCGTCGGATCAGACCCCCGTCGAGGCGGCGCCGCGACGACGGCTAGCTTGCAGCAATTGTCAAACGTTAAATAGCTTCCGTCATTATTAGTTTCACTGGAGTTTCTAGTTTGTACGGCAAATTTTTATGTGCACCGAACTTGGGTGATACTCGTAATATTTTATATGTACAAATTAGGAAAGTCGGAGACGAAGGTAAGCTTCGCAGATGATTTGAAGATCTTTTTCTATATTGTTATCGATAAACATTGTAGACGAAGAATTGGATTTATCTCATCTGCCTTGAAAGCATAGAATAAACAAGATATACGTCAATATTTTGTATCTCCTATAAACAAGTTGCGGCCGGTTCACCATTTAGGTACAAGTGTGATGTCTACACTAAAACGTGTAAATAAACATTCATAGTAATCTCAATCGATAGGCGTCCATAGTTAGACACAGGTCACTTGCAAGTATTGCCATAGAACACAATCTTGTGCAGCAGTCCATATCTCGAAAACTACCGAACTGATTTTGATGAAACTTGCCTAAGTTGAAGTAAATATAAGCCAATGATTATCATATTGTTTTATCTGAAATCATATACTTACCAGTTTATTTTTTGTTTTCGACTTTCATCTTTTTTACCGGCATTCTTCATAGTATTCAAAAAGTATAAAGATTTTTTGGTTGTTAATTAACCGAATATTTAAATAGACTCAAGAAAAACTATGTCTCAAACGGCACAGAAAGTTCTAGAGTTATTAACTTCCAAATGGTTAAGTAAATGAGCGGAGAGTTCTTATTGAATCAGCTCGTGGATTCTTGCGGGGGACATAAAAAGTGTAGCAAAAGAGATTGCGACTTTTATCTTTTGTGGGGGAATCTTCAAAGGAATTATGCCTGATTGGTTTCATTCGTTACGGGTCCGAGGAGACGGTTCATTTAGTTTTGTTAAATTTTTTACGCCATTTTCTTTTCGGCGACCGGATGACGAGCGGGGTCCGGTAAGTCATCCCAGGTCGACGCTAAATTAAAAACGATTTTGACGCCGCGCTCTCAAAATGACAAGGATGAGTTTCTCCCTTGCACTCTCCACCCTTTTATAACCGACTTCAAAAAAAGGAGGTCAATGATTCGACAGTATGTATGATATACTTATTATTGGAATTGCAAAATATTCACTTAAGATAATTTTTATGGGCTTCCAAACAAATATACAAAATTTCATAGACGTAATATGTATGACCTTCCGTGAATTCATATTAACAATTTTTTATGATTCAAATAAATAAAACCTATAAGGAAATCTCCTGACGAGCCAATATCAGGTCCAGTAGAAGAAAAATCGGGTGATTTAGTTGTTAAATCCAACTTTGGGTTCCGTAATCCCATCTTCATAACCGACGGATCCATCAGTCGTCATTACGCGGACGAGTGTTCTATCTCTTTCGCTCCCGCTTCTTTTATCTCAGCCCGTCTCGCTCATTGCACCTGTGGGAAGCAAGATTGATAAGGCTCCAGCCACACTGGGCCCTGACAGCTTATTACAGAAAAATTGAGCGATAAGCCCACTGCGCGCTGTTGTGTAAGATTTTAGTAGGGTTTTTTTCGCGGTGAATATTTTTCGGATACTTTTCCGCGACGAATAGTTAAATTGGAGTTGGGGGCAATTTCTTTACTCAGGATTTTGTTATATTCGCCACTTTTGTTGATCAAAACATACGTTTCTTTCTTGCATATTTTTCATTAGCTACCGAAGTCTTAGTTAATCAAGAAAGATTTGTATTCATTTTACGCTAAATATCACTTACCGCAGTTTTAAGTAAAAACCTTCACAGTAGTAGTCAAAACTGATAGCGTAGTTTAAGTACCTAATGCTTAAAAGAACACACGAACAAACTGCCTTATTGAGCTGCTTCTAAAATAGTTATATTATCTTGTAATATACTAAGAAGTAAGTAGTTCATTATAAATTAAGTTCACTCATAAAATAAGTTTAGGTTAAAGTTAAATTACTCGTTAACCAAATTGTTAGGCTAGATTGGAATACTTATGAGTATAAGAAGTACATAATCATTATACAAAAAAAAACTAAATAACTACAAAACTATCGCACGAAACTGTAGTGAAGTTGTTTCCCCGATAACTTAACGCCATTGTTCACACAAATGAAATTACGCATGCAAATTACAGTGTGTAAAGCGAGGATGATCCTTGCCGCCCTTACTTACACATGAGAACCTTTGTCATAATAATTAATTCCCATTCCCTACCCATTCAGTATGAAAGCCACACGGACCTGCATATCGACTCTATAATTTTTTAACCAGTCATCCCCATACGGTTTTATATGGTTTTTTTTTTTATACTCAAATTATCCTCTGGCAATGCGTCAGAGACCTTTTTGTAGCGAATTTTGCTCTGAAAAAAGGAACAACTCACGATGGTCGATAAGTTGTTTTTTTTTTGCTTTCTTTTTTTTCTTTTCTTTCTTTCTGTCTTTTTTTTTTTTTTGTGTGTGTGTGTCTATGTGTGAGTGTCCCTGTCTCCAGCAGCCAATTGAGTGCTCCGTCAGTTAAATTATTGATTAGTAATAAGTAATTTTAAAGTAATATAGTAATAATAAAGGTTTTATATGGTATTGACGTTTGTATCCATAGGCGATCACTGAAAATCAGCACTGGGACAACTGGCTTCTCGATACGCTTTCTCTCTCTCCAGTCTAGGCCTTACAGCCCCCGCACACTGGGCCACTAGTGGCCTGACTAGTGGCCGTCACAAGTCATCAAGATTTTTCATACATTTTCTTTTGGCTCGAACGCGGCCACTCGACCGCTCAAGTTGCGGTAGTACCGTATAAAATATATGAAACATCTCCTCCGTGACTTGTGGCCAGCCACTAGTCGTCGCCACTACTGGTAACGACTAGTCGCCACTATTGGCCTAGTGTGCGGGGGATGTTTGGTCGATTTGATTTGATACAATACTTGTTGTGTGACGCATTATAGATGTCCTAGATCTTTAAACCTATTTCCAAACAAATTAATGATTGCAAAGGGCTGACTAAAATTAAATTCTATTAATTATAGCAACATACAACCGATAACCACTCGTATTTCTCACAAATTATATTACACTGTATCCTTCCTTACACATGAGAACCTTTGTCACAATTAATTCCGGTTCTCTTACAATTCGCTCGTATGCAAATTACATTAATATGACGTGACATTTTCAAGACTAGGCGACACGCCGCCGCGACAGCTCGCTCGGTTCAGGGGATAGTTTTCACTGTGAGGAACACGCTGTGATGAATTAATGAACTTGCCAGCGAATAAATCGCAACGGGGTTTTATCTTTAATAAAAAAATTATACAAGCACGCTGATTTTAAGATGATTTTTACCAGACTTTAAGGATTGATGAGATGGCATATCATCATATTATTATATGGCAGTTGGGAATTTTATATTCAATTCAAAAAGGTTATCGTTTGTGGAGACAACAGTCATAATAACATCTCATTTATTGACGCATTAAAATTATGACCCCATAACGGCTCTTTTAAAATAAATATTACTCTCTTTAATATTGTTTAGTAATGTACTCGTATAATGCTCGCCCAGCAAAAATCAGGCCCAGGCAAATCAAACCCGGGACCTTGTGATCTGCAGTCGAATATGCTAACCACTAGACCAACGAGGCAGTTAATCTTGACCGGTTTGATGTAATATGTACGTACTTTTGTTGCAGGTTGCGCGTTCGTCAAGTTCAGTTCACACCAGGAAGCGCAAGCAGCCATCACAAGCCTGCACGGGAGTCAAACTATGCCGGTGAGTGCCCGCCATGCGCGGAGGAATACAAGTCACGGCAAATAAGTCTAGCGTTGACCTATTCAATGCGCAGAAGTCGAAAATGAGGTACATATCTCGGGTGGTGAGGGGGTCGCGGGGAGGGCGTGGGGATCGTTCGTAAGCATCTGATTAGCTCTCGCGAATCCCTCGTAAGCGCTGATTGGCTCTCCAATCGTATTGTGTCCCGCTCACTCGCACGACGCTGCGCGCAATTGAAGGTCACCGCTCGACTTACGTGTCGGGAGTTATACTTATACAAAGTGATAACAGTGATAATACCTATGTGATTATAACAAGCGCTGCGTATCTACACGAACATACGAGAATGTATTGTAGAGCAAGAGCCCGCGACGGCCAGACCTTCGTTATTTTATAAAAGCTGAAACTTTCTCTGTGTATTATCCCCAACACAGGGAGGAACGATCAGCGACTATGAAGTTGACATCATGGTGGCTTTGGGAGATAACAGGTAATAAAGATGTAAAAAATCTTACGTCAAAGTATAACGTCTAATTTTTTTTATATTTTCTTCGGAATAGTATTAGAAATCACGTCATGCATTGCCAGACATTTAGTGTCGTGGCAACCCCTTGCCAGACGCTCTTAAATTTTAAAAGTTAAAGGGTGAGCGATTTAAATTTTTAACTTATTAAGGCTAGAGAAATTAATTATATGTGGCGAAATTTCATTCTGCGTGTGACATATTGAATTAGGTACCTACATACCTTACTTTGGCCTGCGACAAAAACATACATTTTACTATTAGGAGGTCACAAAGGGTTTAATTCAAACCCATATATTACCTTAGTACTTAAAATCAGAGAGTTGAAACTCGAAACTAAGCTTAATCGCGGTCCTAATGTGAGAAGCGAGTTTATACGGCATTTAGACTTAGAGCATTCAAACTAGTTGTTTCCATCTTGTTTTATACCGCATAATGTCACGTTTAATTGCCAAGTTTTAGTTGAACGGTAACAAATGTCGCGAGTAAATGGACTATTTACTATTTGCGAAGTGTAACGTCGGAGTTTAAAGTAAATATAGGTACCTACCTACGTATACAGTTTATTCAGGTTTATTTTTAACTTTTGTTACTTATAAACTTCATATCTACTGCAAATACTATGCGTTGGAAATAAGAATCACTGTCATGGTTTTTAACCCCCGACGCAAAAACGACGGGGTGTTATAAGTTTGACGTGTCTGTGTGTGTGTGTGTGTGTGTGTGTGTCTGTCTGTCTGTTCCCTTGTGGCGCTCAAACGGGTGGACTGATTTGAATGCGGTTTTTTTTGTTTCAGAGGTAAATTAGTCGAAAGTGTTGTTAGCTATGTTTGATGAAAATCGGTTCAAGATGGCCGCCGCTACAAAATGGTGGATTACATATTTTATCACAACTCCCTTAATATGGGTATCAAATGAAAGGGCTTGACTAGCAGAATAGCACTATTGCAAATTCAAGATGGCCGCCGCCACAAAATGGCAAATGTCGGGGGTTTTTTAAATTTTCAATTTATACTTGTACCGCATAATGTCACGTTTAATTGCCAAGTTTTAGTTGAACGGTAACAAATGTCGCGAGTAAATGAACTATTTACTATTTGCGAAGTGTAACGTCGGAGTTTAAAGTAAATATACCTACCTACCTATACAGTTTATTCAGGTTTATTTTTAACTTTTGTTACTTACCTATAAACTTCATATATCTATCTTTCATCTGTAATATGCGCCTAGCCTGGTTGTGTTTTCGTGGGATAGCTGACCTTAACACAGATAAAATTGGATGTATTATTGTAGCATAGGCTAAGTTTTATAGATCAAACCCTTTTTGTAACTTTTTGTTGGTAAATAAATGATTTATTTATTTATTTATTTATCTACTGCAGATACTATGTGTTGGAAATAAGAATCACTTTCATGGTTTTCAAACTTGTACAACCAACCTAACCTACAACCAACATACATAGCTAAGAACACTCTCGATAAATTCATCTTTCAAACCAAAAAGAAAACCGCATTCAAATCGGTTCATCCGTTTGAGCGCTACAAGGGAACAGACAGACACGTACACACCCACACGTCGAACTTATAACACCCCGTCGTTTTTGCGTCGAGAGTTAATAAAAACACACACAAATTTTACACACCCTTTTTAACCCCCGACGCAAAAACGACGGGGTGTTATAAGTTTGACGTGTCTGTGTGTGTGTGTGTGTGTGTGTGTGTGTGTGTGTGTGTGTGTCTGTCTGTTCCCCTGTGGCGCTCAAACGGGTGGACCGATTTGGATGCGGTTTTTTTTGTTTGAAAGGTGAATTAGTCGAGAGTGTTGTTAGCTATGTTTGATGAAAATCGGTCCAAGATGGCCGCCGCTACAAAATGGCGGATTACATATTTTTCACAACTTCCTTAATATGGGTATCAAATGAAAGGTCTTGACTAGTAGAATAGCACTATGCAAATCCAAGATGGCGGCCGCCACAAAATGGCGAATGTCGGGGGTTTTTAAATTTTCAATTTATAGCTTTCTTTTCCTAAATATTAATTCGCGTTTCTTTCTCTAATTGCATATTCCCAAATAACTTTATAAACTTTTCTCAAAAAAGCGTTTAACTTTGGAACTGTGGAAAAAGCTTTCGGCTCGCAAACAAATTGCATCGTTGTTAAACACACGAGGGCGTAGAGCTGGCGACGAAAGTTACATCAGGATCGTGTATTAGTTGAATAATAACTGTTTATTAATCACTACATAGTATAAAACAAAGTCGTTTTCTCTGTCCCTATATCCCTTTGTACGCTTAAATCTTTAAAACTACGCAACGGATTTTGATGCGGTTTTTTTTAATAGATAGAGTGATTCAAGAGGAAGGTTTATATGTATAATAACATCCATTAAATTGTGGAGAAATACTGTTATTTTTGAGGTTTCTAATGTGATGTCGTAAATAATTACATTTTTTCCGCTTACATTGCAAACGCAGGCTGAACCCTACGAGATTTATCAAAATAATGTACTAAGTATTGTACACATTGAAAAGGTCTACAGAAAAGTCCGCGATGGTATATGTCTATCTCTTATGGATATCCCACAATAACATTTTTTTGTCATTTACTTTTTACGACAAATAATGGCTAATTTTCGAAGCGATTTCAACCAATACAGCATTAATCCTTATCTAATTAAATACCTTAAATGCATTGTTGATTTTATATAAATCCATATGGTCCTTTACAGCATATGATTTAAATGAATACTTTCGAAGATATTACAGATTTAAAAATTGCGGCGGCGCGGGAGCGTGCCTATAAGCGCGTCGGCGGCCGCGGTTCTCCCTATAGCCCATTGTCGATAATTTTTGAAACCAAAAAAAAAATCACAGTACGTAGGATGAAACCCATTGGAAAAGGAGGAGAATATTATAAAATACAAGGAAAAATAATTTACGGGCGATCTGAGCTCGGGAAAAAAGGGGGGGAGTTTTAAGGGTAAAAAACGGTTTATCTTGATTTCCGGCAAAACTAGAAGTCCTATGGAAAAAAATTAAATGGCAAAGTTGTAGGTAATAAAAAGATCTACAACTTTTATATTTACACTTTTTTCATATAACCTCAAAATTTATGTGAAAAGTTCAAAAAACCAAGTTTTTGGTTCTTTATTTTTATCTTTTAAAATAATTTTTTTTTTTCACGGAATCTGGTGAAAACTTACTTTCTTATGTCCCAAATACACAAATTTATTTGATTTGAAATATTTAGTTTTTCTCCTTATTTTTGACTTAATATCGACTTAATTCTGACAGCTGTCATTTTCATTTACAGATGAGTTATTTATATGGAGAACAGGGTTAACATCTACGAAGTACGATTTTACCCCAAACTACTTTAATTCCCTGTCAACATATAAAGCTCTAAGCCGCTTAATAATATTAATTGTTTCGCCCTAAAATAGAAATTGCTAAGAATGGAAACTAGAAAGTCATATCTACATGCAGCAGTTGATTTGTATTTGCATAAGTTTTGAATTTTTCATCTTTTTTGTGGGAATTGTTTTATCTCTGGTAACATTATGAAACGTCAGAATTCCACGGAATTAGTAATTCGGGTATAAGGTGAGATATAGTAAGTTCATTGTGGAAAATATCGTAAAAAGTCGTAAAAGCCGCCTGGGAGCTTTCATCGAAAACGCTGCCTAATCCCTGAGCGGGTAGTACCTACGCATAAAATGCTCTACTACCCGTGCGAAGCCGGGGCGGGTCGCTAGTTGATAATAAAATGTTTATAAGTCGGTTCAAATGATGCTTTTCAGTCGACCTATATCCTGACTTCATAGGTACTTCTAACTTTCGCTTCTTAATATCGGCTGTAACTATAATTGATATTTTCGTGTGGAGTTCCTCTGGTGCATAGGCACTGCACGTCTGATACTAAAAACATTCATAGGCGGCGGTAATCACTTAACATCAGGTAACTTGCCTGCTCGCTTCCTATAAATTTATATAAAACTTTTTTTTATTTAATTTTCAATATTTTATCATGGGCACAATCAAACCATATGTATCTTTTACTACCAAGCCAGACTATATGCATTTCTTAGTTAAGTTTCGCTATATCATCATGGGCCCAATCAAGTACATGCGTCAGCAAAAATCAAGACCACACATCCTCGATTAAAGTATAATAGAAAAGATTTTTATTCAAATAAACTTTTACAAGTGCTTCTGAATCGTCAATTGAATCTACCACCATAAAGATTGCGTATTGTAGAGGAAATATTATGTCTCAGTTAATGAACAGTAGACAACACATCAGTCCGAACCTCTGTGGCAAGCTGTACCTACTTGTAGCACGGGCAGGCACGGATTCGGGGGGAGGTTACGCAAAAAGTCCTAAAATTGACTGTCCGACGCAGCCGCTTAAGTTTTAATTAGCGGTCCGCCGGCGTCCACACTGCGCACTCCACACGCTCAACTGTGCAGGTACACTGTTGCCGAGACTATGTATCGGTTAGCGAACGAATTTCGGATAACTACCGGCTCGAAATAGGGCTGCCAGCGTTTTGTTCTCGAAATCATGTTTAAGAAAGATAGATGAATATAGAGATATCTTTTATGGCTTCGATGTATGGACAGTTCGAGCAGCAGACAGAAAATGGCTTGATGCTTCACAAATGTGGTGACAAATTGGCACAAATGTGCCATGAAGAATGCGACTAAAAAGGAGAAAGTTTAAGGTCAAAGAAAAAATAAACAGAGTTATACCTAGATCAGATTTTATATTTCTCAAAATTGGTACACCATTACACAGTTTTGGTAGTTCTGTAATTTCACTGCGTTTTCTACAGAATGTACCAGGATGATACTGAACGGATTGGCGGTACGACTTTCTTGGTAGAGTTGTAACTATTTTCCGCTTTAGCTTTTTAGCTATGTATTTATAAATTGAAAATTCCCAACTAAACACCGTTGGGACCCACAAAAAGCTCACGTGCAAAATAATTCATAAAATTTAACATATTTTAAGGAAATCATAAATTAAGTTTAACCACGTATTTCAGTAAAATAAAATCGATTATTATTTTATGGGCAAAGTTGAAACGAAGAAAACCTTATCGAATTGATAAGGTTTTCTTGTATGATTATCCAACTACATAACTACTTATATATTTCAGAGAATTTAATGAGATAAGCAAATCCCTGTAATAGAGTCACAAAATCTATCCGAAGATTTCCTATTTTAATTACTCAGACCATTTCCTTATTAAAAATCCCCATTCACCAAACCACATTAGGTCCGTGCGGGCGGTTATAAATCAATAATCCATTAACGAAGTTAATCCCAATACGTAATCTGCTTGTTCGTCATATTTTTTCCTTTTCTTGCCTACGGAAGCTTTAATTCTCCTAAGTCTCCCTATAAATTGCGTCCGGACAGAGCTTGCCATTTTCCTTAAACAGGATAAAGTTTGAATACTAAAACCCGTCAGCTCCTATTAAAGTAAGTATTCATAGTTTAATGGACTATTAGAATAATTTTCTAAATCTACATATTATTAATAACTTTTATTTGATTCCAAAATTAATAGATTTATCTCAACTTTATTATTTTTTTGACGATGACACACAAACTGCTAACGTGAACGATATTTTATTAAAATCCCGTGAGTAGTTTGGTATTATGAGGGAACCGATGAACCCAGATAAACAAACACACACACATAACTGCCAAACACTATAACTAGTATAGTCCGATAATAAACAAATCTTAGGTACTTTAGGAGTAAGTTGCTGCTTCTCTATCCATTAGTCTTTCATCTCATTGAGCAAGTTACTATCACTACATAGTATAAAACAAAGTCGTTTTCTCTGTCCCTATATCCCTTTGTACGCTTAAATCTTTAAAACTACGCAACGGATTTTGATGCGGTTTTTTTTAATAGATAGAGTGATTCAAGAGGAAGGTTTATATGTATAATAACATCCATTAAATTGTGTAAAAATACTGTTATTTTTGAGGTTTCTAATGTGATGTCGTAAATAATTACATTTTTTCCGCTTACATTGCAAACGCAGGCTGAACCCTACGAGATTTATCAAAATAATGTACTAAGTATTGTACACATTGAAAAGGTCTACAGAAAAGTCCGCGATGGTATATGTCTATCTCTTATGGATATCCCACAATAACATTTTTTTGTCATTTACTTTTTACGACAAATAATGGCTAATTTTCGAAGCGATTTCAACCAATACAGCATTAATCCTTATCTAATTAAATACCTTAAATGCATTGTTGATTTTATATAAATCCATATGGTCCTTTACAGCATATGATTTAAATGAATACTTTCGAAGATATTACAGATTTAAAAATTGCGGCGGCGCGGGAGCGTGCCTATAAGCGCGTCGGCGGCCGCGGTTCTCCCTATAGCCCATTGTCGATAATTTTTGAAACCAAAAAAAAAATCACAGTACGTAGGATGAAACCCATTGGAAAAGGAGGAGAATATTATAAAATACAAAGAAAAATAATTTACGGGCGATCTGAGCTCGGGAAAAAAGGGGGGGAGTTTTAAGGGTAAAAAACGGTTTATCTCGATTTCCGGCAAAACTAGAAGTCCTATGGAAAAAAATTAAATGGCAAAGTTGTAGGTAATAAAAAGATCTACAACTTTTATATTTACACTTTTTTCACATAACCTCAAAATTTATGTGAAAAGTTCAAAAAACCAAGTTTTTGGTTCTTTATTTTTATCTTTTAAAATAATTTTTTTTTTTCACGGAATCTGGTGAAAACTTACTTTCTTATGTCCCAAATACACTAATTTATTTGATTTGAAATATTTAGTTTTTCTCCTTATTTTTGACTTAATATCGACTTAATTCTGACAGCTGTCATTTTCATTTACAGATGAGTTATTTATATGGAGAACAGGGTTAACATCTACGAAGTACGATTTTACCCCAAACTACTTTAATTCCCTGTCAACATATAAAGCTCTAAGCCGCTTAATAATATTAATTGTTTCGCCCTAAAATAGAAATTGCTAAGAATGGAAACTAGAAAGTCATATCTACATGCAGCAGTTGATTTGTATTTGCATAAGTTTTGAATTTTTCATCTTTTTTGTGGGAATTGTTTTATCTCTGGTAACATTATGAAACGTCAGAATTCCACGGAATTAGTAATTCAGGTATAAGGTGAGATATAGTAAGTTCATTGTGGAAAATATCGTAAAAAGTCGTAAAAGCCGCCTGGGAGCTTTCATCGAAAACGCTGCCTAATCCCTGAGCGGGTAGTACCTACGCATAAAATGCTCTACTACCCGTGCGAAGCCGGGGCGGGTCGCTAGTTTTCTTATAAAACGTTCCAAGGAAAAATGTACTATTGTTTTGCAATACGCATCCACGACTATTGAACGACGTAGATACATTTCAACGAAAAGATCACCTATTTACAAATCAACAGTTTTGCAAAGTAGATTAGGTTCGGGTAGGTTGGAGGGGAGGGACAGACAAAAACGTCATTAAGCGGAGTAGAGAGCAAATCCGGAGGGCGCGCCTTTGTGTTGACGCTGTTAAAGGAATTATCGGAGGCTCTGCCGCTCTCAGTCCCGCCTTCGGTTAGCAGCTTTGCCGATAAATAACATTTTGGTTCAGATGGGTTCAAAGGTTCCCGGCAGTTGATTGTTGCTAACAAAGGTCTTATGGTCCACGGGCTTTGTGATGGGTGTTAGGAATATAAGCGAGATAGACTCGTCGTGAAGCTAGGATGATAGTAATTAGATGCGAAAATATTATTATTAAGTAACTTGTTATAAAATATTATTTGAAACAGCATTTTTAGGGTTCCGTACCCGAAGGGTAAAAAACGGAGCCCTATTAATGTCACTCGGCTGTCTGTCTGTCTGTCTGTCTGTCTGTCTGTCTGTCCGTCTGTCCGCCGGTCACAGGTCTCTAGCTCGCAGACGAAATGAGTTACAAACCTGAAATTTTGGTATTTAGTGTAAAACGTTAACCCAAAATCAAATATTGAATTAGAAATTGAATTAAATTATTTTTCAGGGGGGCTCCCATACATGAAAAAGGAGCCGGAAAAAAAAATTTTCTTTACCCTAGCTTGTGGGGCATCATTGTTTAGAGCTCATTAAGTAGAGTACAAATATATATATTTTTAATTTTTATCTCAAAAAATAAGGGAATGGGAGGCCATCAAAGTTGTCAGTTTTAGACCATTTTTGTGACGGGGGCTATCTCAAAAACTAAACTAGTTGGGAATATGATAATTTCAGTATATTATGTATTATATGCTCTATTTAAACAACAAATACTGAAAACAACGATTTATTAAATAGTTTATAAGCTGTGACCAAAATAAACGAACATTTTTTTGGGTTTTTCTTTCACGGTTTGTTGCGATGTCTAGCTCGGAAATTAAATATTTCTTAGACCCAAAATATTATATTGTTCATAATTATGTACGGAACCCTAAAAGAGCGAGGCCCGACTCGCACTTGGCTGATTTTTTTAGTTAACAACGCCATCCGGTAAATCTGTTAAATCAAATTTAATACACTCTTAATGACATAATTGTGACAATGGAAGAAGGCACGAAGAAGGGATGTGTACAGCATTTTTAGAGCATTTTATTGACAAAGTGTCATCTAGTTAATAGTGATGATGTACAAGTCCTTCTTTACTTTGAAAAAAAGTGTATTTCTTTACTTTGAAGAAAAGTGTATTCATATGTTTCACAAAAATACTTTCTCATTTATTTACACTAATAATATTGATATGCAGTAGGTATCAAGTAACGAGCCTGCCTCTGTATCATCCAAAGCACTCGAGTTTCCAGTCTGAGAGCGATAGTGCTATTCCACGTTCCACTGTTTTTAATAATTGGGCTCTCAAAGACGTTTCGCTTCCTTATTAAAAGAGTTTCCCAGTGCCCGAGGCCCGAGGCTTCCAGGGCCCGTTTAACAATCTACCGGGGCACATCAACCAACAAGCCAAGGAGTGGACATTGCACTCTCTTCTGAAACAAAAAGTTATGATGTCACTATTTTATTCATCTACACGTTAGCTCTTGACTGCGGTCTCACCTGATGGTAAGGACGTTGCAGTCTAAAATGGAAATGAGCTAACCTCGAAGAGTGATGGCAGTTTTTATTACACTTGGTGGGAAACTGAGATACAAATTCAACACACTCGCAAAACATAACACGATATCACATTTGTGGATGCTTAGACCACCCCATAAGACTTCATACAAGCGAACGTACCATTGAGAAAGAGAACGTTATACTGCTAGGCGTACTTCTAAGTTGCAGGCACCAGGGGGTGACGACTGGCAGGAGGGAGTGAGTGTCACTTCTTTACGCAATAATAGTCTTGTCTTTTTAATGTATGTGCATTTCTGACCCAGTGGTCTAGTTCTTTAGCAAAGTCGAACATTGTGATTGTGTAAAGCGCCTCCCTTTCCAGATAATGGTTCGAGTCGCTTTTCGCCCTTTAACAATCTACCGGGACTTATATCCGGGTATCTTGTTGAGGATATTTTATGGAAACTATAAACTTATTTCATTTAATAACATACCTCCGTGCGGATCTTTTTATAAGGCAACTAGATTAGACTCCTGTCTTTTGCGAGTCTCACAGATTTGACTAAGGGAGGAAACTACATCGTCATACTACCAAAGAAATGACATTTTGGATTGGAAAAAATTAACTTTTTACTAAAATTTGACCCTGAACCTTAGCTACTTTTTTTCGGAAGGTAAGTTAAGATTAAGTACTCGGTGGTACTTCGATGGATAAATAAGGTTATGATTAAGTACTTTTCAATTCACATGATGACGAGAACTTGATGATAACGATTTATACCCCTTTTAGTGCTGAACATAATAAATCAAATAGAAGCTTGTCTGTAAGAATAGTTTTTTTTTTTGACCTTTTAATTTCTTTGAGCGATCTCATCTCTGACCTGTTTACATAAGCAATTTCATGGGCAAGTTTAGTGCCCACTTAAGACAGGTATAGTGGCCAATCAGGGCGCCGGGCAGTCTTCAGACACGGTTCGTCGTACTTGGCCGATCTCCAGGTCCCCTGCGACCTTCGCCGTTTATTACGAGATTGACAAACCCAACCCTTGGTCCGGGCGAGGCCGTAAATTGTGATCGATCCCAATCAATTAATTTGATGACTTTATACCAAAGTATGTACCTACCAAGGAGACCGATGTCCCGATAGATTGCTGTGTTTTCATTGGTTCTATACGATTTTATATAATTATACTAGCTAATGCCAGCGACTTCATTCGCGTGGATTCAGCCTTTTTAAAAATCCCTTGGGAACTCTATAATTTTCCGGGATAAAAAGTAGCTTATGTCCTTCCCCAAGGTCCAGTATACTGTGCACTGTTTCACTGGCCCGGCACAGCTCACTGGTTTAAGCGTGAAAGCGTAACATACAGACAGACAGACAGAGTTACTTTCGCATTTATAATATTAGTATGGAAGTATGGATTGCATATGCATTTTACAAGTTATTTTAGGAATGTCGTGGAAATAGAAATTCTTCGCCTCATTTCATCGTGATATCTATTTACGGCTGATACTGAACCTAGATAAAATTGTTTTCCATAAATGTGATAAAGTCTTTTTACCTTTGATCTTTACCGATTTGGTAAGATAAATTGCAATCTCAATTCGTAGATTAATTATTGAACGCTTTACTACGATATAGTATTCTGATTTAAATTTTCTGTAACCTACTGGTTTCTTCAATCTGTAGCTTAGATCTTTTTCCCTAATCTGCGTTGAAGACAGTCTAACAACTAGAACATGAGTTTACAATTAGATTAAAAAACAGTCCAAGCCTAAATAACGGAAATATGAGATAAGTCACAGAAGTAAAAATTTATTTAATGATCAGTAAAAATTTATTTTTATAAAGGCAATGTAATAACCAACCAGTTATTAAAATGCTACGCCATTTTAAGAACCTAATTATAATCTTTAAAAAAAAAGTCGTTATCTTTAAACATATCTAGGCGCACGAAGTGCGCCAGGCCAAGTTCCTCCGGCCTTGTCGCATGAGTGTGTTATTTACACGATCCATTTCGAGCTGTTTTGACCCCCCTCATAACTCTGGTTCGCGGGATAGTAATCCTACGAAATTTGAAATATAAGTTAAACTCGTGGATGTGATGATAAATTGAAAGTTTCAAATTTTCAAGTTGAACCGTTTCTGAGATACAGAGGTTTGAAAATCACATAAAACAAGACCTACTCACTGACTGATCAAAATTATGACGCACTTCCCGTGTATGTGGAATGTTGAAATTTGGTAAGAAGATGAGTCTTAGTGTGTATATGAAGGAAAAAATCGAAAAATGTCCAAAAGTTGCATCAGACACTGACCAATTCAAAGATATATAAAAATCTGTCTGTTCCCACATCACACAAAAAATACTGAACAAATTTTCATTTTGTTTTAATAAATGTATTTTACTTTATTCGAAGCTATATATGGTTCTTGTTTCATCGAAATCAGTGCAGTATTTAGGGAGATGTGACTTTTTAAGTTTTCTAGCAAGGGGTCAATCTTACTGGTCTTGAGTTCTAATAAAAAGTAAAGTGTAGGTAAATAATAAAACGCCAAGAGGTATATTTTTTTATCGAAGTCGCGGGCGCGACTTCGTCGGCGTGGACTACACAAATTTTAAACCCCTATATTACCCCCTAAGGGGTTGAATTTTCAAAAATCCTTTCTTTGCGGATGTCGTACGCCACATTAATAGCTATCTGTGTGCCTAAGCCCGTTCCTTCCAGTAGTTTGAGATTCGTCTTTGCCAATAAAACCAGAAGCGCGATTTTCTTAATAATTTTGATAAGCAACCTTGACCCAAGTCAGGAAATGGATGGGTGGCCGACTTTGGAGGTTTGGAGGAGACTTTGGTGTCCTGTTGATTCCGGCTACTAGGTATCACTAATATCTAATACTATTCATTAAACTTAATGAGAGTCAAATACTCAAAATCTTCTCTTAGTTAAGCCGTATGGTTCTAAGTTCTGAAACTGACCACTGAGTGGAAATACTCTGGAGTGGAGTTTCTGTTATCTGTGATTTTGACAGACAGACGAACAAAATAAAAATTCACCCAATTAGAACAGAGAAAGCGACTTTGTTTTATACTATGTATTGAAGATTAAACCACATCTAATCAGACCGTAAAATGTGATAGGGTTCTATTCCTAATTATACTGAAGCACACGAGTAGTAAATCTACAGAGGGGAAGCTTCCACAAGCGGCCCGCTGTAGGTATACTCACACAAACCAACGGTTCACGGACGCACGCTCGTTCAACTAACCGGTACAGTTGGTGACAAACATGCGCATATGTGTGAGTTTACCTACAGCGGGCCGCTTGTAGAAGCTTCCCCTCTGTAGGTACTCTGTGACTGAAGCGTAAGAGAGAAAAAAGACTTCATTATACTTATTGCATTAACTTTGAAATACTTAGAAAAAAGGAGTGAGATCCAAACAAAAACATTTCATGTGAATAATAAGGCCAACTTCCTATCAAAAAGTTTCGGCCATTAAAAGTACTGATATCAAAAATTATGACCAAGTCCTTTGCTAGGCTCGATAAATGAAACCATACAGTTTTAGAAGGTAGGTATATCTTCTTCGATCACCCTCAAGCTGTCATACCATTCCTAATGATCCTGTTAAAATATTTTTAAATAATTTATGTCTTACTAATAACACTATAATATGAAGCTCATTTGGGACTGAGAATAGTTTTATTGTTTTCAACTTGGCAACATTTTTTAAATTAAACAAATTCAAAGGAGTGCAAAAATGTTGTCAAGTTGAAAACAATAAAACTATTCTCAGTCCCAAATGAGCTTCATATTATAGTGTTATTAGTAAGACATAAATTATTTAAAAATATTTTAACAGGATCATTAGGAATGGTATGACAGCTTGAGGGTGATCGAAGAAGATATACCTTCTAAAACTGTATGGTTTCATTTATCGAGCCTAGCAAAGGACTTGGTCATAATTTTTGATATCAGTACTTTTAATGGCCGAAACTTTTTGATAGGAAGTTGGCCTTATTATTCACATGAAATGTTTTTGTTTGGATCAAAATTTAACTGACAAATTAAAAACATCCCTTTTGGCAGTAGGTCCAGCAAAAGTCATTAAAATATCCATTATAATTGCAACGTTACAAAAACGTTCCCGTTTTCGTATAAAATGAAAAACTCCCTTCATTTTTCAATTTTTTGGAGCTGTAGGCCTGAATAAATTCAGTTAACTAAGACAATGTTAAAACGTCTGAAACGTCCGCGAATAATTGGATTCCATTCTGCTAAAACTCGAAAGCCAAAGTAATCCTTGAGAAACTTTCGTTTTTTTTTTTTCACATAAATCGACAGCTATGAAAGGTTCCGAGATGGATCTGAAGATTGGAAGAGATTTAAAGTCGATACCTTTTTTCACTTATCAGGTAACTTTCAGCGATTCAATTTTATAAACTTTATTCTATTCGAGTGGCCGCAATTATCCGTGAATACGAGAAAATCTTAGGAGATAAGTTCGCTCTTTTAAAGCCACTTAGCGTTTTAAATATTATAATAATGTAGGTGGATACTTTAGTGAATCGGTTTTACAACTTCACTCCTCCGCCATAAGAGCGATATAATTAGTTCTTGTTACTTTTTCATTTGAATTTATATTCCTCTTATTAACTTTTTAATTTTTTCGATGTAGAGACAGTATAGAGTTTTTAACATAATATTATTAAATAGTCTGTAAGAAATAGAAGATTTTTTATTCAAACAAACTCATTCATTAATTTCAAACTCAAACAAGTCATTGATACTAATTCGGTTGTTAACAATCTGTAACTACTTAAACTAAATTTTACAGGTCTAAAAATAGTGCTATTATTTTCATAATATTCCTTGCGGAAAAGTACGGCATTAGATTTAGAGCTGCCAATATACTTAAGAGATAGTGTATAGTAGAATTAACACAATTACTTGAAGACTTTACATTAAAAAATATCCAGGGAAGTTTGTTGTATATGCCTATAATATTCACTGCTTTGCCTATAATATTCAAGCGTTTGCAGCTACTTATAACCATAGATAGTTAAATTCGTATACGCATAATTTTTGATTGAACACGAGCAAGTGAATCATTTGAAGTGAAAACTTCTTTAAGCGCGTTGAGCACTTTTTGGGTGAACAAAAATCATGGAACTCACGTCATCGTCACCAAACGCTTTCCATGAGCTATATGTATATTGGGTACCTTTTGGGTGACAAAAAGACCCCAAAGATTGCCTCGCATTTTTTTTTTTTGTATCAGTAGGAATTTTAATCAAGAAAAGGCGAAAATCTTTACTGTACGCTGTAATTACGCGAAGGTATTCACGTAACTTAACCTCCGAGCACTTTAACAATGTCTAGACATATTTAATTTTCTATTACAGCTTGATTATGCCGTTCCAAGGAGGCTGTATCAACTCCGGCCGCAGTATTTCATATCCATAATGAGGCCAGATTAAATAGTGTGCGGGGTGAAATTTTGAGATGAGCCAGTGAGGCGAAAACTGAAACCTAATGCAAATTAGTTGGTCTAGTTTTTGATTGCGAAAGAGTAGTTTATAACTAGTTTTGCTAAGGATTTTTCATATCGTATTGCTTAAAGCTTACAACCTCATAAGTTTTATGAAATAAAGAAAATCTTTAAATACAGTTTTCTTGTATTTAAAACCGAAGCCTAGATAGTTCTTTCAATTTTAATTAACCAAATACTGGAAAGGCTTAATTGCTTAACTCACCTCAAATATTCATTAACAGGATTTCCAGTAAGCGTGGTTGATTTAGTTGTGCTGCCGCGCTGGGTTGCCTCGTTCCTTTTGTGTTGCGCCTTGGTCGAGGCACATCCGTACCGGCACTTCTACTCTTAGCTGCTACTTTGAGCGAGAGGCGGGCAAGAATTAACAAGAGCTCTTTTCATTTTGAGGTTATACTTCTTTAGGCGCGTTATAAAAAAATTACGAGAGTAAATGTTAATGATGCGCGCGCACAGAATGCCACAAAAAATGGCATGTTGAAATTGCTCGCTAACCTCTCGACTATCAAACATGATCTTCTGTCACGCCATCTAGTATCGGATTGTAATTAATTATTTGCGTAACTAGACCTTCTTACGCATGCACATAAGTACACACATCTTTTTTACAGTCTCAGCTTTTGCCCAAGTGTGCCATCTCATAAAATCACCCTATATAGTGACACTACCTGAAGCACGTAGGAGCCCGTCCCAAGTCATCAAGGTGGATATAGCGTATCTAATGATAAATGTATGGTCCTCGGCAACCAATTATAAACTCTAGAGACACGCCCGCGCGGCCCCAATCTACCCGTTATGTTCATTACAAACTAAATTATCTTTTGTTAATATACACTTTGCTAATAGTTTGAGACGGGTCTAATATTAGTTTTAATACTGTCCTGGAGAATGTTTAAAACGCTCCTTGAGGCAGTATGAAAAGCTCATTTCAATTCAAATATACTCGTAGGTGAAAATTTAAGCTTTTAGCTGGCCAAAGTTTTGTTGGCAACGACTACTTGATTGTGCATCTACAAGTACCTACCTACCAAAGAAAATATATATAGAGTTGAGAATCTCCTTTTGTTTTGAGGAAATAGGTAAACTTAGCCCTGTAAACAGGAGGGGTGTTTTCTTAGAGCCTTTGTAAAAGACGAGATTTTTGCAAGTTCGAAACGCTTAAATTGCGCGCGAAAAAGTAATCGAGTGCCACGTGATTACTTTTTCGCACGCAAAAATAAAAATTGAGTGTCACAAAAATGTTCATACACGTAGACTGCTGGGATTTTGTTAGCGTTTTAAAAAAGGTTAAGGCATAAAAACATTGTATCAATCTTTCTGTACCCATAAGACAAGGCAAAATCGCAATGAAAAATGTTGGATGGATTGTTAGAAGCTTGTCAAATGTACAAAGTTGTCACAATTTTCATCTCGCTGCGTTCTAAGCGTTAAAGACAGAAGTTGAAACAGAGTAGTTACTTAAGGAGCTGGTAGCAATTTCTGTATAATATGGTTGATTCGTCATTATGAATGATAGGTAATACAGCTTTTAACAGGGTATAAATGATGTGGTAAGGTCGTTTACCCTGTCAGGTCAGGTGTTAATTTTTTTTTATACATCTACAAGTTACCTTTGACTGCGATCTCACCTGATGGTAAGTGATAGTAGTCTAAGACGAAGGCGGGCTAACCTGGAAATGGTATGATTACCTTTTCCAGGTTAGGTTACGTTAGGTTAGGATTTTCTTAAATTCCCAAATTACCCCTGCCCGGAATCGAATCCGAATATAAAAACAGCTCTCACGACTCCGTATTTCTGCCGCCAGCTCCGTACCTATACTATTTACAGAGCTTACGGGCGAAACGGGCGCTAAATTAAGAGATTCCCAGCATCAGTACAAACAGGCCTAAACGACCCTTATTAAACCGGCACCGGATGGGCGTCGCTCCGCGTCGAGAACTCGCCCATTGATGCACAATAACTTAAACATAACGAGAATATATTATGTACATTAATCACGCGTTTACGTTTCCCGAAAAAGTTAATATCTACCGTAACACTAATTTTTACTTGATCAGAGAAAGGGAAATACCACACTGTCTGCTAGTCTATCAGAGCTGTCATTCATTGTTCAGGCGATGGTCACTGCAATATAGTCGATGTTAAGCAAATATGTAGTTTTGGTATATGCAGTAACGGTAGTAAAACACCGCTGATTATTTACCTACTACATACTACTCGGGCTGGTACTGAAAATTTCTTGACAGAACACTCCAATACCTAACAAATCGAACTCATGATTTGCAGTTAAAACTCGCCAAACTATTGAATATTGTTGAATATGAATAATCTTAGCTGCTTATTATAAAGTCTAGGAATCTCGGGTTCAAAACTCAGACATATAAATTTGAATTACGTATTATGTACTATTATTGTTTCTAATAAAGAAATCACACAAAATAAACCCCCAAGAGGGAAGAAGCGAAGCATAATATTTCGTAATTTTAACTTGAAAGGAAAAGGGCCCCACGTTGGGCGCCATTTGAAAATTAAGATACCATAGTAAAATTATCTTCAGAAATCAGAATATATGCTGTAATCAACGAAGGCATTGCATACGTAGTTTATGAGGCCATCTGTGAAAAATCACCATGTTGGGTGTCACTTAAAAGTTATATAATTAGAGTACCTACGTGCTGTAATTACGTTATGATGTTCTAATCTAGCTATATTAAAATGTACTAAAAATAAAACTAACTAAATAATACTACAGTGAATAATGTACAAATGAAAAGGGACCCACGTTGGGCGCCATTTGAAAATGAAGACGCCATAATAAAGCTGTATATTTGTTTAGGAATCAGAGTACGTGCTGTAATCACGTTATAAAGTGCGAGGGGCTCGTGTGCGTAGTTTATGAGCTCATCTGTTTACATGTGCCGTGTGCCGACTAAGTGGATGACTTTGCGTTCATGATAAAATGTTGCCTTATTTTAAATTGGGTTTCGAAAAGAATTTTTATTTACAGGAATGTTTAAAAAAGTAAAATAAATAAAAAGTGAGTTTTACAAAGTCCGAGTGCATTTTTTATTGTTCTCAAAAAACATTTTATGGCACAAATATACATGTTTTTTTTTCAGTAATTGTTTATAGAAATTGTTGTATAATTATAATTATTATTACATCAACAAAATGGACACAAGCTTACAAGAATTCATCGCATTTCAAATTTGAATGACCGATAAAAGTATAAATTAGTATTTGTTGACTTAATATTAAAAATTATGTTAAATATTAATTAAGTGTTAAATTTTATTCCGCACAATGCACAATGGATGTAATATAATAATGAGGCGAACAAACAGCCAAATGCATATTGTTTGTAATGACTTTAGCAGGAATGAAGTTAATGTTGGCATGTTTGGCTGGATTCGGTTTGTTTTCACTAGCGTCATACGGGAATGTTTTACAGGGAGCCGGTGGCAGTTATTCTTAAAGGATTTCATCGTCTAGTAAATTGACAATAATATTTTTGACTACTTACCAACTTTATTAATCAGACATGAAATAAACTATAAAAGCAGGAGTTAATTTTATTCAAATGGGAAACTAAAAAGAAAATCTAAAAACAAAATATACTTTCTGTCAATTTTTGACCTCCGATACTACATACAACCGAACAGCTAATGACAATAACAAAGCTATACATAAAACGAGCGAGGACCAAAACAGCGCTATTATACGAAAGTTTTAGTTTTAAGTTTCCGTAAGTAATTATCACCATTACCTGTTATTAAATTGACGTTCAAAAAGTGTACCAATTTTGAATAAAGTTTATTTGACATATTCTAATGTAAAAATTACGGGTACATACCACGATTAATTTGTTTTTGTTTTTGTCGATATTTCGGTCCAGTTACATGGACCGTGGTCACGACGAGACTGCGGTGCTGCGAGGGGGGAAGTTTCAACTGTCACGGGCAGTATCGAACTACCCGCCTTCTCACTCTTTTCGTCGAAACTTCACGGGCTGTCCGGCAAAATACGCTCACAACATCACTCTTTTCTTCTTTCTTACGACGCTGTCCTGGTTTGCATAATTCTACCACTAGATTCCACATACTCGGCAGTTTGAAACCATCATCACGATTGAAATTAGGATGTTTGCGGATTTCAATCGCCTCGCGCACTAATCTGGGTATGTAGTGGCGGTCTGTGGAAAGAACTCGAGGTTTATGCAGTTCTATCCAGTGGTTTGTTCCCGGTTGCAGAATATGCTCCGCGATCGCAGACTTCTGAGGATCGTTGTTTCTCACCGCTTTAATATGTTCCGATATCCGAGTGGCTATGGGTCTCTTGGTTTGACCAATATACGAGCTACCACAGCTGCAGTCTATTTTATATACACCAGGACACTGATACGGTATACGGTCCTTGGGGGTGCGCATCAGATGAGCAATCTTTTGTAACGGAGTGAACACAGTTTTGATGTTATATTGTTTTTTCAATAAAGTACCTATTTTGTCCGTTACTCCTTTTACAAAAGGTAGGTAGGCCATCTGTCTTTCCGCTTCCAAGGTCCGTATCCTACGTTGCTTGGCTCCTTTCTCTTTTGGTGGTATTTTGTGACCATTGCACCGTAACACCTTGCGTATGTGTTGTAGCTCACCCTGAATGTGAAGGTCATCACTCAAGGCATGAGCGCGGTTGATGAGAGTTGTGGCAACCGACGCCAGGTGACGCGGGTGGTGATGCGACGAGCCATGCAAATACCTGTCCGTGTGTGTCTGCTTTCGGTATACTGAGTGACCAAAACTACCGTCGGACCGTGCATGGATAAGTACATCCAAAAACGGCAGAGATCGATCTTTACCCGTAATTTTTACATTAGAATATGTCGATAAACCACGAAATAAGCCTTAAATCACAAGTTTATTTGAATTTGAATAAGCTAACGCTAGGCGCACTTTTACGTTACCGGCAAGAGCAAGCGATGATTACGTGTGACTGCTGCAGCTTTAAGCATTATTAGTATTCTTTGCTATGGAGCTAATAGCGACAAACCGCTTGCGTCATTCAAGGTCATCCAATATGTAACTTTAACCTAAACGAATTTGCCACCACCTCCCGACCTATTAATTAATATGCTTATACACTCTAACTCCTCTCTTTATCTGCTTATGTAAGCTTGGTAACTAGCGCTTACTGTATTTTGGTAAATAGGTACAGTACATGCCACGTGAAAGCCACTAGATGTATTTTCGCTTTGAAAACGGAAACTTTTGTAAGCAAGTCTCTTCGGAACACGTGTTGGAACAGTATTACGTGCTAAGGAGTATTTATTTAGCCGCTGTATGTTACAATTTTAGTAGACGCGAGACTGTAGTTTGTCGATTTTTAAAACAAAATAAATGTAGCATTGAATTCAAACAACTGAGTGTAAAAAAAAACTAAATATAATATTATGTAAATTAGTAGCTTTTTCCTGTGAAAAAAATGTGAAAATGTATTTCGAAAATCTTGCGGAAACCCTCTGTGGTGCCTCTGTGTTTCCGGTACAACCCTCTGATTTTTTTTATTTATTATTTACAATACTTTAATAATAATGTCCTCCTGACCGAATTTCGGCCACGGCGGCCAATCTCAACCGAGGCAGAGACTAGCCATCTGCGCAGGAGATATTATAGTGCACAAGTGTGTGCGCATACACAGGTGCACTCTCTATTCCCTCACTCTCATAGTCCGATGGGACGCCAATGCGACAATATAATATTTATATAATAAATAATACAATACTTTATTGCACACATAAACAACCTTTGGTGTCAGGAGCGATATAGAACGGGGTAGAAGAAGAACGTGCTTGCTCTCTTTGACTGCATCCATGCAAAAAATCACGACCATCCCTAGCTCTGTTCGGCGTGATTGAAGGACAAAAATGCGTGGAAAATAGCACGCTATCCCGCGGGAACTGTTTGTTGTCTTGGGGTAAAAAGTAGCCTATGTGACTCTCCAAGTCCTCAACTATTATGGGGTTATTGAATATATTTATATGAAGAGACTACGACGTATAAAATAAGTCGTAGTCTCTTCAAATATGCCCGTAACAGCAAAACAGAAAACTTAATTATGGTCTGTTTAATTATGGTAACTTAAATGGTCCAATCGATCTTCACGAATCTTTTTACATCTATCTATTACTAATATAAAGAGACTTGTCCTGACTGATCATCAACGCACAGCCTAAATTACTGAAATTAGAAACTTGAAATTTTCACAGTAGCTTCCTTTTATTACGTAGGTATATGCACATTAAGAAAGAATAATTGCAAATTCTACCCCTAAGGGGGTTAAATAGGAGATGTGATAGGAGATGGAAGTTTGTATGAAAGTTCGTCATTTTTAAAGTTATATGAATGAAAATCGATATTTGTAGTTATTATCAGTTAAAAATAAAAAAATATGTGTTTCAGGAATTTTGGAAATTCCACCCCCAAGTAGGTTAAATAAGGGATGTTTATAAGAATTAAAGCGGACAAAGTCGCTGGCATCAGCTAGTTTCTTGATAAAACACAAAATATCAAACTTTCTCGAATTTATAAGAATAAATACATAGTATATACGTGTCGAAATCTTTACGGTATATTCATAGATTTTTTTGTAAAATTGTTGTACTTGTTCCCCTAATCGTTACCTGCACGGTGTACTGGCAGGTCCTCCCCTCTCCCCCCTACTAAGCAAGTTCGTTGATTTAATGCGGAGGTGCCAAGATAATTTTATGCGCGGCGCAGACCCGGCATTCTACAAAACCGGCAGCTAATTACCCTTTGTTATTTTATGTTAATAAATTTCATCCCGATTACTGGAGAGCCTTTAGTCGGCTTCGTGTTGCGGGCTGGTTTGTTTTATTTCACCTGTTTTGATTTTTCCGACACGCTTATGAAAAAATCTAGACGCTTTTTGTATCGTTTTTAATGAGATCCGATAGCATATTAAATACGCTTTATATATTAATTATTAGTTCCGCTTGTAACTTTGTAACGATATAAAATTATTTTTTGTATACCTAGATTATAACTTATCGATTGACTTCGCAAACTTATGCAATTCTGATGACAATATAACAATATGGTACCATCGAGCTGGTTATGATGATAGCAGTAAAAGAGGGCCATTCTCCTTGTATCGCGCATTGCTTAATATCTTAGCTCCTTGATATGACCTTCTTAATTAATATATTTTTTTTTAATATGATGGTGAGTTAGCCCTATCCCACCTGGTGGTAAGTGACGATGCAGAAGGTTGAGATATACAGAGCGTATTTTGATTCTACTTAGACTCAAAACTTAAAAGTCCCTGACATAAATCTGTCTAGTTTTAACTCTATCTCAAGTCTGATAGACTTATGTATAGACTACATGTATAGCCTTAGACTGCATCGTCACTTACCATTAGGTGGAATCGTAGATATGGGCTAACTTGTCATCACACAACAACACTTGACATTCGCCATTTTGTGGCGGCGGACATCTTGAATTTGCATAGTGCTATTCTACTAGTCACTTGGATCGATTTTCATCAAACATAGCTAACAACACTCTCGACTAACTCACCTTTCAAACAAAAAAAACAACATTCAAATCGGTTCAGCCGTTTGAGCGCTACAGGGGAACAGACACACACACACACACACACACACACACACACACACACACACACACTCACACATACACACACACACACACGCAGACACACACACGCAGACACACACACACACACACACACACACACCACAGACACGTCAAACTAATAACACCCCGTCGTTTTGCGTCGGGGGTTAATAAAAACCATTAGCCTGCTTTTTATGTGATCGGTTTCTACGCGGCATCGTACCGATACGCTAAATTGCTTGGCGGCACGTCTTTGGCCGGTAGATATGTATACTTATATCCACTAAAACTAGAAAAATATTGCCAACAATTTTTATGTTCGTCATTCCCTCTCGGCAATATATATCCGAATATCTCGAACGCATCGCATCTCCTACAATTTATACAATAGCGCGAATATTCACGCCGTGTATCCGTATGTCGGTACGTACCTCGCCCCTTATTGAAAACATTTACATATCTATGTGGGCCTCGGCGGGCGACTCTGACGACAATGGATAAAAGGAAAATACGAGCGAAAATGCTCACTATCCTTTATGTCGGGGAATGGAGTTCGGTAATCGATTTATGAATAGTTTTATATCAAACAATTTTTACAGAAAAATGTTATTTTTTGTTAATGAGAAACCTGAGTTTGTTCAGAATCAGCAACCAAATCGATTCTAAATAGAGTCACACTAAGACTTCAAAGGTTCTGGTTGAAAAATTTCAGTGAAATTTAACAATTATAATAATCAATCCCGTGAAAAATATAATTTTTTGATTGACACGCGAAATAAAATAATCAATAAAAAACCGGCCAAGTGCGTGGCGGGCCACGCGCAGTTTAGGGTTCCGTAGTCACAATCCTCGAAAAACAGATATAACTCCTTAACCTGTGAACCCTACTTAGCCGTGATAGTTTTCCTTTAAAATTGATTATATATCCTACTGCTGTGAATTTTTTCAAGTTCTTATATACTGCCATTTGGCTGATAGACGGGGGACACTTGACTCTAATAAAAATTAGCACTTTAAAACATCATATTTTACAAACGGATCTAGAAATCGAAAAATGATGTTCCCAACCCACAGTATTTTTAAAAGACCTATTCAACGATATCCCACACTATGGGATAGACAAGAAAAAAATTATTCATCCCCACTTCACATGTAGGGGAGCTACCCTAAAAAAATATTTTTCAAAATATTATTTCACCACTTTGTTGGCGTGATTAATATTTATACCCATGCCAAATTACAGATTTCTAGCACTAATAGTCTCTGAGATTAACCGAGGACGGACGGACGGACGGACAGACAGACAGGCAGATTGACAGACGGACGGACATGGCGAAACTATAAGGGTTCCTTGTTTACTACAGAACCCTAAAAAGCATAGATACGGTCGAATTGACAAACCTCCTCCTTTTTGGAAGTCTGTTAAAAAGTGGGACTAAGCATACTGTTGTGTGCGACGGTTTTGGGTGCTTTTGAAGGGCATCGGGCCGATTGGGTCCGCTGGATCTCGTAATGTGATTAAGAATTACGTGTTGAAGGAATTTTGAACTAACTGCTCCCAAATTGGTACAATGGGAGATGGAAGTTTGTATGAGATTAAGAATTCACGCGAGTGAAGTCGCGAGCATCTCAGTAAGTAATGTACCTACGGAGTTCTGGTCTTAAATTGTAGCAATTTTATTCTACTTTAAAAAAACCCTGATAAGGTAGTGACAAGAACTATTCCTTTTGGGTTATAATTGCCAAAATCTGAAAACAATCTTTTTTTTGAAAATTTTCGCGGTTTTTTCGATTTTTGACAAAGTTGCGTTCGTCGCTCGAGGTCACAAACTTGGATTATTCATTAGGCAAACATCACAAACAAGTCTACAAAAAATCAGAACTACCCGATTTAACGCAAAGTACCCCATACTAGCAAATCCTAAAGTTACTGGACTATAATTTAATAAATAAAACAATCACAAACTGCCAAATATGCGCATACCATTTCTCATTTTTCACTGTCCAATGTACGATAAACATGCCTTGAAACTTTTAAAACACAGATGACACAGTCAACAATAGTTCATTTAAAATGTTCAAACTACAATATCAATATCCCGTTCAAATCGCTGGCAGCAAACAGCAGCGGACCGTGTTGATCTTGCAAGTTGTGAATGGGGCCAATTTGGGTCAATTTCTTTACGGGAGGCCAACCGGAAGCATCCCACCCGGATTTGTCGGGATGAACTCTACTCTTGGGAGCAAATAAATCCAAACAGAGTGCGTTCCTTCATACAAAATTGTGCAAATATACTGATTTCAAACTGATTTTTAACGGACTCACAAGATTTATGTGATTTATTGTGACATCTAATAATTGTATGGAAATTATCCAGATTTTCTTATTAGATCCAAAAGAATACAATAATATTTGTTATCAGATTACTGTGAGGCGACAAGATTGTGAAACGTTTGAAAAAATGTATAGCAAAAGCTTGCTTCGATTTTCACAAGACTCTTTGTGTCTAAGGAATCTGTTTTTATGGGTCTGCCTGTCCAAACACATATCATAAGTCATCATCATCATCATCATGATCAACCCATTACCGGCTCAGTACAGAGCACGGGTCTCCTCTCAGAGTGAGAAGGGTTTTGGCCATAGTCTACCACGCTGGCCAAGCGGATTGGCAGACTTCACACACCTTTGAGAACGTTATGGAGAACTCTCAGGCATGCAGGTTTCCTCACGATGTTTTCCTTCACCGTTAGAGCAAGTGATATTTAAATACTTAAAACGCACATAACTCCAAAAAGTTAGAGGTGCGTGCCCCGGGATCGAACCCACGACCTCCGATTAGAAGTCGGTTGTCCTAACCACTAGGCTATCACAGCTTTTTTTTATATCCTAAGTATTTAACAGGAAAATAAACACCACTAAGCAGTAAAGACTAACATAAAAATAAAGTTTATTAGTTCAATATGGAACCAGATATATAGAATAGAAGCAGTAAAAAATTATTGTAAAAAATAAATTTACACCCGTTGAAAATAAACGTTGTTATTCCAGCTAAGGTAACACATGGCTCGGCGCACGCCGCTGTTATTGTATAAGCTCGCAACCTGCTGCGGAATTTATCCAGCATTAAATTGCGAGCACCTAACTAAACATGCAATTATTTTCGCCAACTTGCAACTATTTGTTTACTTGTTAAATGAAAACATGACGTGAATTAAAGTAAAGTTTTTAAGGTGCACAAGTTAATTCATAGTATGTCTCAGAGCTGTATATCATTGACAACAGCGCTTGTTAGAAGACTGGTTTACCGGCACAATCCGATTCTATGTATTTGTGGCACAACAGAAAACCTGCTTGGGCCTGGCCAATCAGTAATATGTAGACAAGTATGATATTGCTAACAAAATAAAAATACGAATGCGTAATAATTTTTTTTTCCCTCACATGTATGTATGATCACAATATTTTTTTATTCAAAATTAATATATTTTCGTAATCACCCTTTAATTTGATACCCCACTCGATAGGATTTGAAGAAAAAAATTTTTGAACCCCACATTATGGCGTCCAAACTCTGCCATTTGGAATTTAACGACGTGCCATACTTATCAAAATCGGCCCACGCATTTGGTCTGTAGAGGAACAAACATACATACATATTATGTACAATGTACATACACATAGACTGATAAACATATTACCACTCCTTTGCGTCGCACAGTCGGGTAAAAATGCGTAGGTATGTATGTGTCACGTACTAAAAATATATATCCGTAGCGTATGTACTTATATGTTACCGATCAAACCCGTAGGATTAGTCCAAACTAATTTTTCCTAAGCCTTAACTAACTAGTCCTGAAATTGGCTTCAGCCGGTAACATAAACGTGGTTCAGCATTTTCTACGTCTATAGCGACAAAAGCAAGAGATTCGCTCTTTCAAAATCTTTTTCCTGAGCATAAAAGAACAATTCAACGTCTTGATTGTGGTCCATTTTTTGTGGCAACAAATTGAGATGCAACGCGGGTCGAGTGGGCACTTACTTGGCGAGGCCGTATGCAGATCTCTGTTTGTCCAGTCATTACTGGCGAACGGGTTGGGCCACGGAATGTGGTACAAGTGAAGGACTCGTAACTGTTAAGTGTAACTCGTAACGTCGTAACTGTTAAAATATTTATTTGACAATCTCGAATTGAATTCTTTTGTTTTTAACCCCCGACGCAAAAACGACGGGTGTTATAAGTTTGACGTGTCTGTGTGTGTGTGTGTGTGCGTGTCTGTGTATGTGTGTGTGTCCGTCTGTTGCCCTGTAGCGCTCAAATGGGTGAACCGATTTGAATGAGGTTTCTTTTTTTTGAAAGGTGGTTTAGTCTAGAGTGTTCCTAGCTATGTTTGATGAAAGTCGATCCAAAATGGCCACCGCTACAAAATGGCGGATTACATATTTATTTACAACTCCCTTAATATGGGTATCAAATGAAAGGCTTAACTAGTAAAATATCACTATGCAAATCCAAGATGACCGCCGCCAAAAAATGGTGAATGTCGGAGGCTTTTTAAATTTTTATTTTATACTTGTTAGTACGTGGTACGTACGTACCTACATGCTCAATAGTTAAATTCATTCGAACAAATTCGAAAGCTGTCGATAGTGTAGACATGTCCAAGTGGATAAACATCTCAAAATAAATAAATAATCAGATCAGAAATTAAAAATTTCGACTCTGCTCTGGTATCTACGTGTGTAGATGCGCGAGCCGACTTGATTATTTACGAAGATAATAATCTAATTGAACGTATTATTATGTGCGGGGAACCAATAGGATTTTAGGTCTATTTTACGTTGAAGTTAATCTGTTTCGATACTCGAAATCGATGAAAGTTGTCGCAATGTGCAATCTAGGGATAACCCTACAAAATATTCGTGCTATTTCAAAGCCCATAATTGACAGGCTTTAAAGCCTTTGTCACGTGTAGATGTCTGGACATCTATCGCGTGACAACGGCTCCAACCATATCAGGTGTACTTTTAAAGGTTTCACAACCTTACTACAGAAACAGATGGTATTACTTTTAGACCTGTCAATTTAGTCCGCAACCTCTCTCCACTTGCGCCACGTTGAAAGGTTCCATTATATATGCATCAGGGGTCCCCATTTTTGCATTCCTAATGGGGATCATTGTGTAATTATTCACTCGTTACCAATCTATACTGTGGGATCGAGCACGCTTAGTGGCCAATTTCCAGTGCGCCTTGGACCGCGCTCGCGCATAAATCTACATTTATAACGTGTTTAAAAAAAGGAGGACCTGTATTCGATCCATATGTATGTATGTACATATTTGTGTATGTTCACGATTATTTCCAAAACCAATGAACTGAATTTGACGATTTTTTCACTATCTTAATCTACATACTTTAAGAAAGATTTTAGTATCTATACTAATATAATAAAGCGGAAGAGTTTGTTTGTTTGAACGCGCTAATCTCAGGAACTACTGGACCGATTTCAAAAATTCTTTCACCGTTGGATATGTACCTGATTTCTGAGTGCTATAGGCTATATATTATGTACCACGGGCGAAGCCGGGGTGGACCGCTAGTATATAAATAACACACTTAGTTATCGTTCTTATTTACGAAGTTACACGCATAAATGTACCCAAATGTGACTATTTTTGATTAGTACACCGATTTCTCTAAGATTGCTGGACCAAAGTCGGTTAAATTTTTTCTAAAATATAGCTTGTTATTTTTTTTTTGTTTGTCGGCACTTGCCAGCCACGGCCAAAACCTTATGCGAGACTATACTTGAACCAATTCATTTTGCCAAGTCAGGAATTGAACTCGGGGCCTCCGACTCATGAAACACAGAGCTCACGACTGTGCCAGGGAGATTGTCATATTTGCCAGAAAACCATTCCAACTTCTCCGATGGCCAAAGTTGCTATGTAAAGTTGATTCGACATCGTATTACGGGGAGCTCGGCTAACATGCCGCCGCTGGCTCTGAGCCAATGTAGCTCCATCCGATCCACCTTGAGTAAATCTCGCAAAACAAACAAGGGGTCATTAAACCTGCACAATCATTTTTTGTCCCGTTTTCGCTGTACCTCTCTTTTTTACTATGAACCGTAACCCATATTATATTTTTATATTATAAATGTGAAAGTGTCTTTTTATGTGCTTCTGAAATGGGTTGATCGTGATGATGATGAAAACGACCTTCGAAATTAAGAGAGCAGCTTCTTTTATTTTTTCAAAAATCTAAATTCGCGCGTACAAAATCGCATGCAACAGTAAGTGCATGATAAAAATCGGCTCATTTTGACCAAAATTGCAGGAGCAGCATTATAGGACTAAGTTATGCTTTTAAACTCAACTCTTTTCTTCTCAATATGTGACTCTTGAAAAAGGTCACTCCGGTCGTGTCGGATTGTCCATACCTACTACTACAGCCTTTTAACGTCCCACTGCTGGGCACAGGCAGCTCTAAATCCTTCTCATAGTAGAGAAGGGTTTATAGTTTAGACCTGCCACTCTGCTCCAATGCGGATTGGCGAGCTTTAAGGACTATTGTCACATGATAGTGATAATAACCGGGACCGACTGCTTAACGTTTTCCGTACATACATGCCGTACAAATATTGAATTTTCCCTGTTAATTGTTTTTTAATACAAAAAGGACAACATCAATTGCAACATTTTGTCGTGCGAGTTGTCGCTGGCGAGACGTCCTGTTTTCATTGAACCTCCTTTTCCCACGTTATTTTTTCATCCCGCAACGAACCGTTTGACAAACATTTCCCGTTACCATTTCCTTGAGACTATTTCTTTAGGTAATAAAAGTGGGCCATTATGGCGTAGGTCTACATTACATGGTAAACAATTTAGAATTATTAATATTAAATGCTTTTAGTCCGCAAAATTAGGTCAAAAAGTAAAATTGGGTCGTGCCTGTTGATGGGCCCTTGGAAAAACTTTTGAAAGCAAATATTTACTTCCTTCTAGGCGTTTCCTCTACATACTTTACAAAACCGGGAGCTGCTTTTTGGTGAGATTTATTATTTACTAACTCTCCGATGCTTGTAATTTTATCCACATGGATTTGTTTTTTTTAAATTCCGTAAGAACTGACGGATCTCTGAGCCAAAATTTATCAATATCGGTTCAGCAATTCGGCTGTGGATATGTATTATGAACGGGGCACTGTAATAGAAAATACCACAGTTTGATACACACACACACGTGGCGTACAGTGGAGTGGTATGGCGCAAGTGTGCTTCTATCTAAGTGCGCCTTCGTAACTTATCAAGAGAATAAAGTGAAGGAGAAAGGATGGATTTAAATCAACAATGTCGGCGCGAGTCCGCTCCAATCCACTTTGTTTCCGAGCGGATGTTTTATTCCTACACCTTGTTCGGCTGATTAAATTCATGCGAGTCCCCGGGCGTTGTCCCGGGGAGTTTCTTAGCTTCACTTTATGACCGCTTCGGATGCTAAAGTGAGAAGATGGCCGGAGCCCTTGTGAGCGAACGTCACGCGGTATTTCTTTTTTACCCAAACCTAATAAATTATGGAAATAAATCATACGAAAGCTTACTTAAGAAGACAAAATACGTTCTACAAAAGAAGGGTAGAACAAAGTTGCGGCGGTCTACGATTAATTTAGGATTTTTCAATATAATTTAAAAGATTATGAAAATGAAGGTTTGCTGCAATTTGTACAAGTATAAATTAAAAATTTTAAAAAACCCCCGACATTCACCATTTTGTGGCAGTGGCCATCTTGGATTTGCATTAGTGCTATTCTACTAGTCAAGCCCTTTCATTTGAACTGAGCATCTTGAACTGATTTTCTTCAAACATAGCGAACAACACTCTCGACTAATTCACCTTTCAAACAAAAAAAACCGCATTCAAATCAGTCCACCCGTTTGAGCGCCACAGGGGAACAGACAGACAGACACATACACACACACACACACACACACACACACACAGACACGTCAAACTTGTAACACCCCGTCGTTTTTTCGTCGGGGGTTAAAAATATCTGATTATGTTAGCCAGGTCTGTAGGTAGGTAGATATTTTACATAATGAAAACATTTAACTTTTCTAAACGGCTTTACGGCTCTTACACACAATAATAAAGCAAGTAAAGTTTTCTATACAATAGTAGGAATAAAAGCCCGGCCTCAATCCGCTCGATAGCAGAATATTCCCTGGAACGTTCTCAAACGCCATACCTCGCGCTCATCTCCGCTCTCCGCTATTTTAATTCCGCCGGGCTGCGGAAATTGGTCCCGCTGAGAGCGAAATGACAACCCTAATTGTCGAGTCCAGATACCTACATACAACTAGCCTTGCTATAGAAAAACGCAGGTCTCTCAGTAAGGGCTGACGAATAAATGAAAGCGAAAACAGTTACAAATAAATATTGCTTATATAAAAAAATTTAAAGTACTAGGTATCGCTATTTGATATAAATATTGATACTTCATCCGCTGAGTTGAAAGTTTTTAAAAATTTTGCGTGAACTTCATGTTGTCCCGGGATAAAAATTATCCTTTACCTACACGTACGTACATGCAAAAAAATTTTTTTTGCTCCGTTGCTGCGTAATTGAACGACAAATGCGTGAAAAATAGCATGCCATGCGGAAACTGTTTGTTTTAAGAGTAGCTTATATCATTCTCCAGGTCCTCAACTATACCCATGTGCAAATATTATGTTGCTCTGTTGTAGCGTGATTGAAGAAAAAACCAACAAACTTATACTTATATTTTCGCATTTATAATCCGTATATTAAGTATAGATTTTAAAGATCGACCAGAACCTCATAAAAAATAGGGAAATTAAATTTTGTAGTAAGCAACACTAGGTTAACTCGGCTGCCCTAGTGATAAACAAAGTAATCACATTCAGAACACCTTACCTGGGATCGTTTCACGAAACAAAAAATCAAGCAACTGCATTTTAAATACAAAAACAAAGTAATCAACATCCAATTACTTTGTTTTTGTGTTGTGCTTGTTGTTTACTTGGTTTTTGCATTTATATTCCGGGTTAGTGAGTGCAGTTACTTTGTTTGGGCAATTTAAATTTCAGTAAACGGTTCAAGTTATTTGAAATATTAAACTGTGGTAAAAAACTACTCGAAATAAAACTTTTGTTAATGCAAAAAGTCAATTGCACAAAAAATGTCAGTTACTTTGTTTATCGCTAGGGCAGCCGTAGTGTTGCTAACCTTGGAATTTCATTTCCCTATTTTTCATGAGGTCGATCTATACTAGTTATCTGAAGTGTCAACTGAAAACCCTATAGTTTAAAAAAGTAAAGGTCATTATCCACCAGGCAGTCTCTGCCATACAGCGTCCAATCTCAGAATGCGCAATGCTTTTTAACAGTGTCGGTTAAAAATACAAATTCAGGTGGGTCCGCGCAAAGTGCCGGCATAATGTCTGCATTTAACCAGTTTCGTATGCAAGCCCCATGCAAAGGCGTACACTTGAATAACTTAAGTTTGTTTGCATAAAAACTCGCGACTCCGAATTGGTAGAAAGGCGTGTCCACGGCGTGGGTGGTCCCTTTGAGATTTGTGAAAACGTTTTACATTAAAGCTTTTGAATGATAACATTTTAATAGTATTTTTTGGATTTAAGCGCAAGTTTTTTATTAAAGAGACATTCTATTTAGTACATTACGTTTAAATATCTTACACTTGTATCTCTCTCTCTATGTCTTGCTCTGTATTGAGTTCCCCATTTACTGAGGGTTGTGACCCCTATCCATTACTAATCATATAATGAAAGAAGTTTTTTTGAAATAATAACCCGATCGATTCCCCGGATCCCAGATCCCAGGTCTTTGCGTCATTTATTTAACTCGTAGGAAATTAGTAAGTCGTAAAATCTATATTTTCTTAATAGAACCCGTTGAACAAAAATTCTTTAAAAATATTGTAAACACCATCATTACAGAAGCAGGATAAGGTTTAATATTAAAACTAAATAAATCAAACTATTATTAAAATATCTTTATTTATAACCCGCACAAACTTAATTAATATCGAATCACAGATTAGTTTAACTGAGATCTCTTTTCAAAATCTATTTTATACTAATTAATTTAATTACACTCAGCCAAGTCCAAAATCCACTTTATTCGATTAGGGTGTGATTGCTATCGCAACCCTCAATCAAAATATATCACGACCTAGATGCTGAAGCATCTAATAGTCGGTTGAGTCTCTGGAGGAGACTGACTTCATGGCTTCGAAGTGCCCGTATTTATACCAATAATTCAAGATGGCGGTTCGGCGCCAATAAATGAATCAAATGTCAGTTCATTCTAACATATTTCCATTATGAAATTAATAATCTGTAAACCATTCCTAAAAATTCTAATTGAATTTCAACAATAATCTGACAGTTTGGCCGTCCTATACTTAACACGTCCCCGTGTTTCTCATCAATCACCAGTAAAAGTTACTTTATTCATGTCGCGGGCGGTCTTGCCCATTGTCAATGTCACAGGCGTTTTGCCGTCGTTTCTAAGATTACGGGTGATTTTACCCTCACTTACGTCATGGGCTGTCTGCCCTCAGTAAATTGCGGGCGGTCATGCCCTCAGTCAAGTCCGTCAATGTCGCTTTTAAACTGATAACTCAAAATAATTCATAACCGAACTCTCAGATTAAAAATCTAACTCGTGACTTCATAAATCAAAACTTTTAAAATCTGATTCGTGATTCATTAACTATCAGTTAATCTCATTAACTCAAACACATTGTTCTGTTTAAATTACTTTTTCTCTCATTTACAAAATAAAGCGAATCTACCACTGGTTCGGAATGCCGCGACCTAGCGAGAAGAACCAGTAAGAAACTCGGCGGCGTCTAACCTTTCAAAATAACTAATCAGAAATTATTTCTAATTTCAAACGAATCATTCATCTCAAGAGCGGGTATTTCATTTTTCTGCGGGTATTTCTACAACTTCACTTAAAATTAATCACTTTCTCAAAGTAAACCAAACACAGTTTAATCACTTTCTCAAAATAAACCAAACACAACTGTGTAGATGGCAAAGCAAAATCAAGGCAACGTGATTCGAATCCCACTTCTGAATTTGTAAACACCATCATTAAAGAAGCAGGATAAGGTTTAATATTAAAACTAAATAAATCAAACTATTATTAAAATATCTTTATTTATCACCCGCACAAACTTAATTAATATCGAATCACAGATTAGTTTAACTGAGATCTCTTTTCAAAATCTATTTTATACTAATTAATTTAATTACACTCAGCCAAGTCCAAAATGGCAGCACTTTATTCGATTAGGGTGTGATTGCTATCGCAACCCTCAATCAAAATATATCACGACCTAGATGCTGAAGCATCTAATAGTCGGTTGAGTCTCTGGAGGAGACTGAATTCATGGCTTCGAAGTGCCCGTATTTATACCAATAATTCAAGATGGCGGTTAGGCGCCAATAAATGAATCAAATGTCAGTTCATTCTAACATATTTCCATTATGAAATTAATAATCTGTAAACCATTCCTAAAAATTCTAATTGAATTTCAACAATAATCTGACAATATATTATTAATTTTACTCACGGTAACAATGTGAAACAGTTTGAAGTCAGCCTTTTTTAACCCCCGACGAAAAAACGACGGGGTGTTATAAGTTTGGCGTGTCTGTGTGTGTGTGTGTGTGTGTGTGTGTGTCTGTCTGTTCCCCTGTGGCGCTCAAACGGGTGGACCGATTTGAATGCGGTTTTTTTGTTTGGAAGGTGAATTAGTCGAGAGTGTTGTTAGCTATGTTTTATGAAAATCGGTTCAAGATGACCGCCGCTACAAAATGGCGGATTACATATTTTTTCACAACTCCCTTAATATGGGTATCAAATGAAAGGGCTTGACTAGTAGAATAGCATTATGCAAATCCAAGATGGCCGCTGCCACAAAATGGCGAATGTCGGGGGTTTTTTAAATTTTCAATGTATACTTGTATCAAGTTTTCAAATGAGGAAATACGACACTGTATCTGTTAATTTTATTTCGTATAATATTATTATTAACTAGCTAATGCCAGCGACTTCGTCGCTTGGATTCCTATAAATCTCACTTGGGAGTACAATTTCTGAAATTCCTGAAACACGTAATTCTTTATTTTTAACCGACAATGCAAATACCGATCACAGTACACAGATACTATAACTTTAAAAATGACGGACTTTCATACAAACTTTCCTCCCCCGTTTAACCTACTTTGGGGTAGTTTTTCCAAAATTCCTTAAGCCCGTAACTCTTTATTTTTAACCAAAACCTAAATACCAATTTTCATGGATATATCCATGAAAAATGACGAACTTTCATACAAACGGTCATCCCCTATTTAACCCCCTTAGGGGTGGAATTTGCAATAATCCTTTCTTAGTGTGCGCTTGCGTCATAAAAGGAAGCTACTGTGAAAATTTCAAGTTTCTAGCTTCAGTGGTTTAGGCTGTGCGTTGATGATCAGTCAGTCAGTCAGGACAAGCTACTTTATATTATTACTAGCGGTCCGCCCCGGCTTCGCCCGTGGTACATAATATACATAATAGCCTATAGCACTCAGGGATCACGTACATTATCCAACGGTGAAAGAATTTTTGAAATCGGTCCAGTAGTTCCTGAGATTAGCGCGTCCAAACAAACAAACTCTTCCGCTTTATTATATTAGTATAGATAGATAGATTATTATAGATATTTGGCCGTCCATACCAATAACTACTTTATATTTATTTTGATTTGCATAAACCTGATAGGTAATAGTTAAATCGAAGGAAAAAAGAAATCTACTTCAATGGTCAAACATACAATTGCACACACAAAGGAACAATATTTTTCTCGGCTCCATAAATCACAGTCTCATAACTTTTTTCGCGATCATAAACTCCGTATGCATAAGTTTGTGACTGACATGAACTATTAATCACTTATTCACTTCCGTAGTTCACTCTCACTTCAAATTTGAATTCCTTACACTGTAAGAAAATTCTTTAGGAATTTTGTAGTTTTTTTTTTTTTCATTTTTTTTTTCATTTGTTTTAAACTTCCTTGATAATTATTATCACATAAATTTTCGAAAAACTCATCAACTTTTCCTCGACCTCTAAGTAAATCTCAATATGAATTTTTAAGTGGCACAAACTATTAATCACTCACTCTCTTTCATTTGCTCCACTACCACCATCTGAAAATTGCGCCAAATGAATCTAAATTCCTTACACTGCAAGAAAGTTTTCTTTTGAAAAGTATTTTTCTCCATTAACGTCTACCGTTTCTTTTAATTTTTTATCCATACTTCCATACTTATTTTAATGTTATAAATGCGAAAGTTACTCTGCCCGTCTGTATGCTACGTTCCATGCTTAAACTGTTGAATCGATTTTGATGAAATTTGAGATAGTACAGAGATAAATTCGACTTCGGAGACGGACATAGGTTACCTTTTTTCCCGGAAAATTGTAGAGTGAGAGAGTACGTATATAATAGTAATATATAGGGAATCAACACAGTTTTGGTGTACTTTTCTTCTAAAAATCTTTACCTAGTACTCTGCTGAAAGTTCAATAAATTTTAGTTAGTAAATAAGGATACCAGTAAGTTTTGGCAACTTCGTGTTTTGTGAAAACAAACTGATTAAATGTTGGTTTAAACCAGAGTGTAAATATTCTTCTGTTCGTTTAATTTGTTTGCCTGTGTTATTGAATTATATTTGTTTAATTCATTCACTCTAATAAATATAGTACTTTTACGAAAGTCTTTTTTTAAATTTCTGTAAAATCTTTTGCTTCGGCAAGTCTAAAAGAATGTCGTTAGCATTTTCAAACAACACGGTTCTGCTTTTGGAAAATCGCTCCCAAAACAGAACAGGTTCAGGCGACGCCAGATGAGCTCTGTGAACACACCTTTACACTTTCAGGGGGCTGGACATTTGCATAGAATAACAAGTGGAGGCAGGAGCTCTTGAAATCTCCGCGTTGTTTGGCCCCAATCACAGGGTGAAAGATAATGGCGCGCTTAGCTTAAATGGGTTAAGTTGATTTAGACAGTTTAAACCTAGTTTTGATGATGTAACTCGCACACATCAGGGCGTTATGAGTGGTTTCCCAGGTTTAATTCTCCGCGAAATTCATAGTTCGAAGAATCGATAGACGTTGGGGTCCCAAGGTGCTAGAATGTTGGCCTCGCACCGGAAAATGCAGTGTTGATAGATCCCCCCGCACTAGGTGAACTTTTTTTTTTTTTTTGGGATTGTGTATACTGAGTTGACCCACTATCGATTAACAACTAAATTGTGATCGTGATGTGCGGGGTATCAAAAGTCACTGTGCTTATCAGTATACTCTGCGATTTAGTTGGTCAACTTGAAATTGTATTGGCAATAAGGCCTAAGAGACTCCGCAAACCTCTTAGGCCCTATTGGCCGCTACAGCGTCACCGGGGGGTTGGGCGAGCGCAGAAGCTTCACCAGAGAGGGTTTGAGCCCGGGGGCTCGAAGAAGGTCAGGCGGAACGTCATCCTAAGGGCGCCTCTAGTGAGGCCCTGACCTCGGTTTAGGGTGACGTTGGGACGCTGGGGGTTTCGGACTGATTAGCCCGTACGTCCCCGTGACCGTGGAAGGGTTCCACGTCCGGGTGACGTAAGGTGGTGGGTGGTTAGTGGTAAGCCACTAGGTGGACTGACGACATCAGAAGTCGCAGGGAGCTGCTGGACCCAAGCGGCACAAGATCGCGGCGTGTGGAAGTCCCTACAAGAGACCAGCAGTGGACGTCTATCGGTTGACGACGACGAAGTTCCTAGGAATATACAATTTCTGAATTGGCTGATCTGGTGGAAAGTTTTGGCCGCGGTTAGTTACTAACCTAATGGTGAAGACAATCAGCGTTCCAGTAAGATGCTGCATAGAATATTACGGATATAAAAAGGTTGTTTTACGTTTAATTTTTAATCTTTCCCTACAAACCACTGTCTTTAACACAATTTAAGTAATGCATACCTAGCTATCCGTAGTAAAACTCGAACTGCCCTCGAGTATCTTAGCGTTTGTGAATTTGATATGAGCGCCCGAGGCATCGCGCCATTTAAATTAAAAAATAATCTGTATATTCTTCTGGCGACTTTTCTGATTCGTTTTTAGGGTTCCGTACCCGAAGGGTAAAAAACGGAGCCCTATTAATGTCACTCGGCTGTCTGTCCGTCTGTCCGCCGGTCACAGCTCGCAGACGAAATGAGTTACAAACCTGAAATTTTGGTATTTAGTGTAAAACGTTAACCCAAAATCAAATATTGAATTAGAAATTGAATTAAATTATTTTTCAGGGGGGCTCCCATACATGAAAAAGGAGCCGGAAAAAAATTTTTTTCTTTACCCTAGCTTGTGGGGTATCATTGTTTAGAGCTCATTAAGTAGAGTACAAATATATATTTTTTTAATTTTTATCTCAAAAAATAAGGGAATGGGAGGCCATCAAAGTTGTCAGTTTTAGACCATTTTTGTGACGGGGGCTATCTCAAAAACTAAACTAGTTGGGAATATGATATTTCAGTATATTATGTACTATATGCTCTATTTAAACAACAAATACTGAAAACAACGATTTATTAAATAGTTTATAAGCTGTGACCAAAATAAACGAACATTTTTTTTTGGGTTTTTCTTTCACGGTTTGTTGCGATGTCTAGCTCGGAAATTAAATATTTCTTAGACCCAAAATATTATATTGTTCATAATTATGTACGGAACCCTGAAGGAGCGAGGCCCGACTCGCACTTGGCTGATTTTTTAAATATAAATGGTAATTTCATGTGCACGTTATGCAAGCTATTTTCACTAACTTAACCAAAACAAGATTCGACGAAAATCTATCATCATCATCATCATCATGATCAACCCATTACCGGCTCACTACAGAGCACGGGTCTCCTCTCAGAGTGAGAAGGGTTTTGGCCATAGTCTACCAGTCACGCTGGCCAAGCGGATTGGCAGACTTCATACACCTTTGAGAACGTTATGGAGAACTCTCAGGCATGCAGGTTTCCTCACGATGTTTTCCTTCACCGGTGAAGGAAAAATCTATACATATAATAAAATCGTAGACTTGCCGTATCTGTACATTGAAGATTTTTGCAAAATAATAACTGGGGGATGTTTGGGATAAGTAATAGAACGTAAAAAAGCTATTTTTGTCTCTGTTTGTCTGTTTTTCTGTTTGTCTGTTTGTCTATTTGTCTATTTATCTGATTGTCTGTTTGTCTGATTATCTGTTTGTCTGTTTGTCTGTATGTTTATGCGCGCATTACGAAAAAACTTACGCAAACGAAGAAACTTAGCATGATTTAAGTTCATACTACGGAGTAACATATAGGATACTTTTTATCCCGAAATTCAGCACGGTTCCCTTGGGAGAGGGGATGAAAGTCAAAATGTGTACTTAGCTGTAATTCATTAACGCGTGGTCCGATTTCATTCATTCTTTTTTGTTAGAAAGGAAATAATTTAAAGATTACTGGGTAATCTCTCAAAGGCTGGATTGATTTTGATGGGACTTTCACTGGCGGATGTTTACATTTTGATCTACTTAAACATCAGCCAGTGAACTTTTAACAGTTTTTACCAAGTTATGAGCTCAAAGGAGCTTAGGAAAGATAAAATGGTCGCGGGTTTCCGCTTGTATCTAATAATAATGATAGAATTAAAGGGACCCACTTCATTCATTGATTATTATTTGCAGTTGAATTAAAAAAAAAACAAAGTTTAATACGATTCACGGTATCCAAGATTCTCCAAAGTTGATTTATTGGTCTCGGGTCCAACCAACCATATACATATGGCAAGCTAAACAATATTACTGTATAGGCGTAAAAAAAGCGAGCGCACTTTGAAAAGAAGACAATAGAGTGTGCGTCGCGAGCCGTGAAAAAATGGCAACACTTTGAGCGGAAAAGGCGCAGTTTTATAAATAAACACTTGCTATCAGTCGTCGACACTCCAGCGACTTGCTCCGGATTTAATAAAAACCCCCGTGTAGCTGTTGCCCGGCGTAGAGTGCATTTTCACTAGCCAGAAAGACACGACAGTTATTAAGTATATACGAGAACCTACAAGTGCAAAAAATAAAACATTGACGATTGGATATAGGTAATCATCATCATCATCATCGTGATCAACCCATTACTGGCTCACTACAGAGCACGGGTCTCCTCTCAGAGTGAGAAGGGTTTTGGCCATAGTCTACCACGCTGGCCAAGCGGATTGGCAGACTTCACACACCTTTGAGAACGTTATGGAGAACTCTCAGGCGTGCAGGTTTCCTCACGATGTTTTCCTTCACCGTTATAGCAAGTGATATTTAAATACTTAAAACGCACATAACTCCGAAAAGTTAGAGGTGCGTGCCCCGGGATTGAACCCACGACCTCCGATTAGAAGTCGGTCATCCTAACTACTAGGCTATCACAGTTTTTGGATATAATAAACTTGGATATAATAAACTTCCTAAATGTAGGCAAGTTCCTACTGAAGTAAGAAAATTAGGTCGCAAATCAAACATTATGTATTCAGTTACAATCTTAAATTTTAAGGTTCGTGTAAATTACATGTAAAACGTAACGTGCAAAAATTTTCCTGCATCATATTATACTTATACATGCATTTTATGTGTACCATCATTGTATAATACATTGGAAGCGAGCCGCAATGCAGCGCACTGGCAGATCAATAAGAATCAATTTTAGTGCATTATTCGTTGTAAATGAGACATTGATTAATATCTCTTTAATGCCGTATTGAACTCGTTTTTAAATTCTTAAACTTTGATAACAATTTTTTAAAACATAAAAATTATTATTAAAAAATAAAAAAGATTTAACTTAAGTATTTAAGCACGCCCTATACAAAATTCAGGACGTCAAAAAAAACATCTTAAACTTGTCGCGCCTCACTAGTGGAGAAATACCTTAAAGGAACCCTTATCAAGAGTATGGGAGCGCTCAAGGATAAATTATGTGCCGGCAAGAGATGAAAATTAATGAGCTAAGAGCGAGCGAAACTAAGCGGTTAATGTCGTTTGATGGTTGTAGTTTTTTGTGAAGGTGCGATGGATGGAGGTAATCTTTTAACGGGGTAGGATTATGGACGGAAGCTAAGCGGGCTGAAGCGCAATTATTCAGTATTGGTTTTAACGCTTTAAAATATACTGCTCATTTTAAAGTGGATTATTGGGACCTGATACTTTTATTCGGTTAATAATGTTCAAGAAAATATAGAATTTAAAAATATAAGTAGGTGCGATTTTCAGTTAGATTTTAAATAAAGATCTGATCTAAGAGTATAAAACAAAATGCTCTAAATTTTGTTTTATTTTAGTTTTGGAAGAAATTAAACTGGCCAAGCTGGATGTTTTGTATTTGGATACTTAATGGATAAGAAATTCATTTTTTTTTTTATTGTTCGGCTGTATACCTAAGGCTTTGGAAGCCCATTTTGCAATATTTTACCAAGGGTTCGACGCGGCGCGTTTATATTGTCACTGAAGAATAAAGCATGCAAAACTTTATTGTTTGTTAATTTGGGGCAAAATGGGGCAAAACTATTTATCATAAAATTGTTGGTACGTAGCGTGAAATCACAATATTCCTGTTACACTTCTTCAAAGATGTTTTCTTATAAGTACAACAAAACAGTAGGTAAGTCAAGTACCTATTGCGAAAAAAGTTATCACCGCAAATCCAAATTATTCTTCCCTAAAATAATATTATGAAAGCATGTACTTACTTAGTTTGTAACTCGTGTTAAATAAATGTTGAATGTTGAGTGGCCGGCGCACGGCGGAAGCCTCCGGCCTAAAGAATAATCATGGCAAAACGTTACGTATTTCACCAAATCTCGGATGACGGCCCCCGGATTATTATTATATCTTTTATCCCGATTGCGCTGTAGTAGAAATAATAGGTGGCGTATTTCTCTTTTCATCCCCAGAGTGCGCGTGACCGATGGAGGCTCGTTGCGTCAAGTTTTTTTATGAGAGCACCGTGAATCAACGTTTACCTTAAATAACGGACGATTCTTTTATTTTGTACATCTTTTTTTTTTTTCAATTTTATTTATTTAGTTAATGCACAAACAAACAATAAAGTTTTCTTTAGTTCAGGACAAATTTCAAGGCATCAGGCAGTGACGAGAATCTCCCATGCGTTGGAGCCACTAATTTAAATTATTAACTGTGAGCAGAAAAATAATTAAAAAATTATATGCCCATTGAAGCAACTTTATTGTCTTCCAATGAATCTTGAACAACATTAACTTGTCGCATCTAATTAGTGCAGACATGCTTTAGGCTTAAACGAATCTTTATCAAGTATATGGGTGCGTTTGAGAAGGACGGATAAGCAGTTATAATAATTATTATGAGGAAAATTTTATGGAATATTATGAATCCGATGTTCACATCGCCTGACATTCCAACCAGTAAACACAAGAGAAACCGCGGGCGGTCGCAAATATTAAAACACAGCTTTTACGATGTCCAATATATTGGACATATCGTTTATATTATGTACACTTATGTGTATAGTATCGTGTTTGTTTATTGTAGACCTAATGGCATATAAAATAGAGTCCATATTGCTTTAGGACGACAAGTTATTGTGTACGAACTCTGTTCCCGGATTAGGGAGGCCTTTTAAGCCCCAATTAAAAAGAAGAGGGCTTATGCATGATGTTTTATTCACAAACTGAAAGTAGTTTTTATCCCTTATCATTCTATCTCTGTATAGACCGTGGTTTAGTTAAGAAGCTCTTTACATTTCGAGGTTGGCTTATGAATATTGGATTATTTATAGGTTTGCTTTGTTGATTCCGATTTTTTTGTATAGCTTTTGATCTATAATTCATACTTAAACCTTTAACCACCTCGGTAATACTGAAATAAAATTTCCATTCGAAATAATAAAAGAAAAGACTTTAGTTATCTTTTTGGTACACTCTCTTACTAAGTCTATCTTTGTAAGTTTATTGATATAATCTATACATCTATCTATACATATAATAAAATCGTAGACTTGCCGTATCTGTACATTAAAGATTTTTGCAAAATAATAGCTGGGGGATGTTAGGGATAAGTAATAGAACGCAATAAAGCTATTTTTTTGATTGTCTGTTTGTCTGTTTATCTGTTTGTCTGTATGTTTGTGCGCGTATCACGCAAAAACTACTGCATGGATTGAAATTAAACTTGGTATGATTTAAGTTCATACTAACATATAAAATTTTTATCCCGAAATTCAGCACGGTTCCCTTGGAAGAAGGGATGAAAGTTAAAATGTGTACTTGGCTATAATTCATTAACGCGTGGTCCGATTTCATTCATTATTTTTTTGTTAGACACGAGATACTTTAAAAATTACCGGCTAATCTCTGAAAGGCTGGATCGATTTTGATGGGACTTTCACTAGCGGATGTTTACAGTTTGATCTACCTAAACATCCGCCAGTGAACTTTTAACAGTTTTTAGCAAGGTATGAGCTCAAAAGAGCTTAGGAAAAACAAAACGGGATTTTGAAAAATCCGAAATCAATAGCTACTAACCTATAGGTAGGCAATTAGGCATAAAGTAAAGTAGGCATAAAGTTTGAAAAAGGGAGCTGGAACGGGAACCGGAAATCCACGATTCCCTCGGGATTTTTGAAAAACCGAAATTCACGCGGGCGAAGCCGCGAGCAGAAGCTAGTAATAAAATAATTCTCTTATGGTCACGTTGCGTACCTACGTGCCATAATTACTAGGTATGTATAAGATAATCTCAAACTTTAGCTCGCACCGAATGCAACCTATTATTTTACGCTGGATCAGTTGTACGTTGTGTATCTGTCTATCTATCTATATAATCCTGTTATCACGGTTCTTCTTCTTCTTCTTTCTTCTGGGCAAACTCCCAACATTTGCAATTTTGTGGTGGCGGCCATTTTGGATTTGCATAGTGCTATTCTACTAGTCAAACCCTTTCAATTAATACCCATATTGAGGGAGTTGTGAAAAAATATGTAATCCGCCATTTTGTGGCGGCGGCCATCTTGGACCGATTTTTATCAAACATACCTAAGAACACTCCCGACTAATTATGTGGCGGCGGATGTGGATAGCTAAGAACACTCCCGACTAATTCATTTTTCAAAGGAAAAAAACAGCATTCAAATCGGGTCACCCGTTTGAGCGTTACGGTGGAACAAACAGATACACACAGACACGTTAAACTTATAACACCCCGTCGTTGTTGGAGTTAAAAATGTGACTGTGTATTTAGAAAACAAACGTCCAAGTGTCTAACTCAAGAGGTCTAATTAATTAATATTCGCTCCGAAGCAGTGCTTCGTTCAATGCGTCAAAACGCCGTCGTATTCGCGCCGTTTGTCATAATGTAAATTGATTAGCCCGAGCCTCCTCGAGGGGCTCTTCTTTATAAATGTAAAATTTCAAATCCATTAGGGGAAAGTTTGGATATTAAGCACGCACCTTAATTTTGTTGATGGAAAACTTAACTCGGCCGTAAACTCCTTATGGAGAAGTTTTTTTTTAATCCCCCGTCGAGCGAGAGAGCTAATGAAGACGAAACTCAATTTCGCGGAAGGCTTTATAAAGGCTTTCGTTTCACTTCCAGATTTTCTTCAATGTGGTGAAATTAACTGCCTCCTTGGTGTAGTAGCATATTCAAACGCAGATCACGAGGTCGCGGGTTCGATTCCCGGGTCGGGCAGATAATTGTTAGATATTGGGCTTTTCTTTCAAGAAATTCTCAGTGCCAGCCCGGACGCGGGACCATTAGCATTTTGCTTTCCATCGAAAATTTCCTTATATAGAAGCTTTGCTTCAGAAATCTGAAATCATTGAACATCACCGATTTCCTAGTTAGACCATTTCATCAGGTATAAAAGGGAATAAATAAGCGTTACCAATTGTTTTAAATTAAATTATTTAATTCAATTTAATTTATTTTAATTTAATTTAATCATTTATCAATAATTGCATTTCATAAATTACATTACGATTCATTGAAAAAAAAAATCCTATATAGGCGTGCAACATTGATACCCCGTTCCGAACTAAGAAACTTTATCCGGAATAACTCAGCGTTGTCAAAAAAAAAAACAAATCGAACAACGGATAATGAGATTTTTGTATTTAATCCTAATAATGTTGATGGGAAATTTGAGTCGAGCCTAAACTCCTTGTCGGGAAGTTTCTCAAATCCCCATCCGGCTAATGAAGACGGAGGCTCAATTTCCCAGGCGTCGGATGCCAACGAGAGAACTTTTATAACACTCTCTTTTGACTTTTTGAGTTTTCTCAACTACGAAAAACTTAAGTCTCCATGGTATAGAGTCTTAACTTATCTTCTTGTGATCTATGCATCCACAGAGATTGCTTGCATTCTGCAGATGGACGTAGGATAATTTGTCAGTGGGGAAAAATCTCTTAATCCTACGAAAAAATAAAAGGCCATGCGTGAAAAAATATCAGCCACCAGCTGACGAGTTACATTATAAATACTAGTATTCACACTTCAATGATGGCCGCCTCTCGCACTACAGTACCTACTCCGTAAGAGGGGCATTGACCCCTAGTTGTGCACGCTACATTGCCGGTTTGAAAAATATTAAATACTAAACCATTACTACAAGTTTAAGACAAATGGTATTGGATTGTGTTTACTTAGTATAATAATAGCGCTAAGTTTCCGATAGCGGTCCCCTTATATCCTGTATCTATATACAGTGTCGATGTACAAGTATTACAAGTCCTTATGTTACAGTTGATGATTAAATTAAGATGGGCAGCTAAACTTAAGTGTACCTAATTGCAACTTAAATGACTAAAAATTTAGAGGTAAACGAAAATGAGCGTATTTTCAAAGTAGGTATACCTTGTGAAATCGTCGCTGACTTACTGACCTCTTGTATCTCAACAACAGTGAAGGCATAGTATAGGTTTAGCCGGCTAACTGAAGTTGATTTCCACTACCAACTTTAGCCGTTATACTTACAAAATCATAAGCAATATCGCGAGCCTGCCGCAGCCGGCCGGTTTGACAAACGTTTATTTATTCCAAATTCGGCCTCCAATAACGGCCTCTTGTATTATTCATCGGCCAATTACAGTGAAAGGAGTTTTCTGTTTCTTCCGCATTCGGGCAGCGCTTCAAGTGGGCTTGTTTACTTCGACAATTGATTCCACCTCCGTACCTATTCTCATTATTTAATACGAGATCAAAAGTGAGTTTATTTTCAAAGAGCCTGTTGTGTGCGGCGGTTTTAGGTGCTTTTGATGAGCATCGGGCCGATTGGGTCCAGTGGATTTCGTAATGTGATTTCTTAACTGACCTATTTTATGCTATAGAAGGCGTTTTGAGGGGTCGGCTTGGAACTAATTTCCTAAAGTTCTTTTTCTTTCGTCTCTATTGTGTAGGAATCTTACAATCAATCTGTGGGATTAAGTATTGAGTAACTACGAGATACTAAACTGTAGGTAGGTACTTTATCTTGCTCTTTACTATAATTTTCTTTCTTCTGTGTGTTGTACGATCAAATTCACTAACGTTTGAACGAAAGACTAGTAAATGAGAAACTGGCAAACAAATCAAACTTGTCCCAGTAAATAAATAATTAAACCAAACAAGCATCAATCATCAAGCAAACAAGGCACTATTTCAAAAAGCCATTAGATATACCTAGGTGTTAGTTTTCTATACGTTTTAACCGCCTTAAATTTATAATACCTGCATGTATACTTTGAGAGCCCTGCAAAATAACCAAAACACAAATACGTTAGTAGAATAAGTCTGTTTTGACCAGAACCTCAAATGTTCATGTCAAACCGTTGAGATGAGATGGCTGGGTCCCCAGCCATCTCATCTCAACGGTAAAGCATAGCAGGTCTGTACTTTACGTGAGTCGTTTATGCAAATTATTGGTTTATACTCAGTAGACAGACTGACGCGACGCAGCGAAAAAAATCATATCAGAATCATAGAGATTAAAAAAAATTGGTTGTCTGAAAAGACGGTTTACGGACGATAATTTTACGTGATAACGTCATAAGAAAACAAGGAGAGATAGATGGCGACGAGAGACAAGCCGAACGCTTAGGGCCGATCGTGCCTTCCCTATCGCTTGTTCCGCGCTCTCGCTTGCACGTGGTACGTGACAATGAGACTTTTCCGTGCATGTAGCCGGCGTTCGTCGATTTATGAGACGTTATCACGTTAATAAATATTACGGCCCATATGCCTCTGAGATGCACAAACTCTAAAACCCCTTTTTTATGAGCTTCGTTTTTAAACTGAGGGTGTCACTTTACTAGAGTTAAATTATGTAACAAAACAACCCGTCCGTTGGCTACACGGGGTTAATAAGATCTGAAAGAACGAGGTTTATACCCCTTAATTAAGGAAGCAAACCTCCACATAAGCCGTGTAGTAAAACCGGATACAACGCAGGCTGAGCTCGAGCCCACGATAGACCTAACTAGTGTCGCCTTTATTGCCGCACTAAAGTTTAAAAGATTCCAATTAACACAGAAAGCCATATATCTAGACACACAAAGACCTGGATGCAGCCTGGATACGATGCACAAAGACTTGCATTCGTACTGCTTTGAATGCATAATTATACGTACAAAAATAAAGTGAATGTTACAAGTTAGGAATATAGCAATAAGCACTTTATATACGTAAAAATAGAGGTTACTTTCCAAAACTTCTGGGTTCTTCGATTAGTTTCAGCTTTTCTTACTATTTCAGGGACGGATAATTTCTTCGTGTCATATGTTAGTAAGCAAGTTATGTTAAATGTTGGACTGTATTATCCTATTAAGATTTTTCCAGTAGGTAGTACCTACTATTCCATTTCCCGCATATAATATTTGTATTGAGGCAAATCAAATAAGTATCTTTCAATAATATTTGTTCGTATAATTTAAGGAGTTTTGCATAAGCAGAAAATGAATTTTGTTTATAGGGCTTCAGATCAGCAGTGCTAAAATTGAAATGTTGATTTAAATATAAAAATCGTCGCAATATATCGTTCGTTGCACATCACGATACTACCGAATACACGGTGTATTTGAAACTATAGTCTGATTTTTAATTCGGTGGAATTCTGACAGTTGTCATTTTTTTTTTTTATTTTTTTTTTTTTAAAACAAGTATACATTAAACAATTTTAAGTTAATTATTTCTGCTACGGTGTAACAAAAACTTGACTAAGTTTATACTTATTTAAAAATAGAATGAGTTATTTGTATGAAAACAGGGTTACCACATGAAGTTCGATTTTACCCCAAACTAAAGTACCTGAAATATCTCTCAGGCATTTGTCATAATTATCTACATGAGGCAATTGATTTTTATTTATAAGTAAGTTTTGAATTAATTATCTTTTTGTGGGAACTGTTTTTTATCTGGTAACATTAAGAAACGTCAGAATTCCACGGAATTGAAAATCAGAGTGTATCGTGAAACTATAGAAACGTTCGTTTCGAACTAGATATTGGTTTGTCGAGATAAGGAAAACTAATATTATTTAATCGTATCTGAATACTATCAGGCCGCCGTACTTGGGGCGTCCTCTGAGACTAACCTCAAGCTAGGGAAGGCTTTCAAGCAACAATGCCTTTAAGCGCCGCCTTCGACACTAGCCGCCATTTATACGGAGGTATTAGATGGGGCAGTGTTTCAGCGTAATATTGAGTTAAGCTGATCGCATATCAGCAAGTATATAAATTAACGCGGACGAAGTCGCGGGTGTCGCTGACACCCGCTACTTCGTTCGCGTGAATTCATATAATATGTATATCTCGTACAAATTTTCAACCCCTATTTAAACCTCTTAGGGGTTGAATTTTCAAAAATTGCTTCCTTAGCGGATGTCTACGTCATAATGCCTATCAACATGTCAAATTTCAGCCATATTCGTCCAGTAGTTTGAGTTGTGCCTTGATAGATGAGTCAGTCAGTCAGTCAACCAGTCAGTCACCTTTCACTTTTTTTTAGCACTTCGTCATCGTTTCAATCGATAAACGTAAGTCTTTTGCGAGGATCGCGAAGCGCTCGATCAGCGACTCGCTTGAGGTCGTCCATCAAACTAGTGAGGAGTCTTTCAACGTTACATCTATCAGTTCTTAGAGCTAAGTGTCCCGTCCATTGCCACTTCAGCTTCGCGACTTGAGCTATTGTATTGTATTGTATTGTATTTATTTATTAAAAGACAACATAGGTCCAGGTGCTAGTTACAATTGTAGACTTATTAACTATGTTAGTTTATTTAATTTATGTAATTAATATAACTATTTACTATAGCTGACATCCAGTGTTTCTTAATAACACTATCCTGCCTGTCAGCTAGCACCTTCAGAATAATGTTGAAACTGCTTTCAACTCTACTTTTAAGGGAGGCGATTTTCTTCCGTATGATTGCAAAGAAGCCGTCCACTCGACTCTCCGCAAACATACCGGACGCACTACAGTATGGAGGCAATCCCAACACTACTCTGAAGATGTTATTATATTGTACACGGAGAGCATTAAGGGATCTTTGGGTATAGCTAACCCACAGAGCGCAACACATCTTCTTCTACAAACATCTTCGTCGCGTGTTCTGAACTCTGAACTCTTTCGAATGTTCAGTGCCTACTAACAATTCGTTGCGTGCGGCGCGTACGGCTGCTAATATATGTGAGATTAGCTTTATACGGAGTCGGAGGGTTTTGACGGTGCCAACATTTCGGCGCAATAAAATAGAGTAAAGCTGCAATTACACTGAGGCGGTTTTCGGCCGAGAACGTTAACTCCCGGAGAGGTTTTTCGACAAATCTGGCACAGTTAAATCTGTTTCGCCCCATTAAAGCTCTGTAGACGTTGCTTGGGCGTCTGATTTTGATAATATGAAGTAAGTTTTCTAAGGGATTGTTTCCTTTTCAACAGGTTTTCCATCCTACATATTTTTCATACACTAAGTGTTTTATAATTTAAGGGGGATTTGTTCGCGTATGGATACTGCACTTTCTTTTAGCGGAGAAAGTGCGATTTTGACTGACGAGCCGAAAACGCGGCTGGATAGACAATCCCACCTTCGCTACTCACTACAGATCACCAAATAGACCGATAAATTGTACACGGTGCAGGTTCAAGGTCAGAGTCCTACACACCTACAATAAACATACCTACGATCAAAGATCTCTAAATACGCTGGACAGGCTATGCCATACAAATGGACAGTTCTTTTTGTGCTGATTCAAAGCGCCCCACCGAGCGTACCGGGAACTAACGACATTTTCGCAATACAATTTACCACCACCACCACTACCTACAGCCTTTTAACGTCCCACTGCTGGGCACAGGTCTCCACTCTCATAGGAGAGAGGGATTAGAGCATAGACCCGCCGCGCTACTCCAATGCGGGTTGGCGGGCTTTAACGACTTTAGTCACATGATAGTGATAATAACCGGGACAGACTGCTTAACGTGCTCTCCGAGGCACGGGGGTGCGACACCGCCAACTACCGACTCTCGTGCTGGTACAGAGAATGTCGTGACAGAAATACCCAATACCTAACAATTATTTGCCCGACCCGGGAATCGAACCCGGGACCTCGTGATCTGCAGTCGAATATGCTAACCACTAGACCAACGAGGCAATTTATAAACCCAATGTTATGTAATACCCTTAGTTTATAATAACCAATTTTGCGTACGTAGGTACTTGTATTAATAGAGGTGACCTAGATGCTTAGAGCTCCTAAGACTGATGAGAGGATAGATATCTACTTTGATTAATGTACAAGTACATTTAATTGAAACATTTGAGCCTTCATCAAAGCGAAAGTTATGAACACGCAATTTCGGAATTATATTCTCAATTATCTGGAAGCCCACTAAAGTCAAACAACGCCGAGATTATAGTTTGATATTCCGATAAATGTAATCACGGAGAGAGACCGCAGATTCGCTCTCACTTAATTGAAACACAAATAGCGAGGTGCGATTGGTCGGCGGCATCCAGCGCGTTCAAAAGCGTTAATCGACAAATGGTGCGAATTATATATAACTGCCTCGTTGGTCTAGTGGTTATCATGTCCGATTGCAGATCACGAGTTCTTGGGTATTTGGTTTTTCTATCAGAAATTCTCAGTGCTACCCCGGAGTTGATAGTTGGCGGTGTTTCACTGCCGTGTCTCGGAGAGCAAGTCGGTCCCGTTTATTACCACTATCACATGAAAGTGATAATAGTTGTTAAAGCCCGCCAATCCACATTGGAGTCAAGCTCTAAACCCCTCTCTCCTCTCTCATATAAGAGAGGCGGCCTGTGCCCAGCAGTGGAACGTTAAAAGACTGGAATGGTGGTGGTGTTGAATTATAAGATATCAGGAAGGAATAGTTATCTTATGCGCCTTGTGTTTGACATTGACTGCCTTCTTGGTTTACTGGTTAAGCTTATTTGGTTGCGGGAAAAAATATTGGGTATTTTTCTGTCAATAAATGATCAGTAGCACCCCGGCGTTCACATTACTGATTACACGATAGGTGATATGCATCAATCAAATCCTTCAAGTAGCTCCATCAGTCTAATTGAAGAAATTAATTAATATAATAATAACCAATCGTCTAATTAACCCTTATAACGACCTCTGAAAATCTAAAAAAAAGCTTTGATTTCTGGACAGTTGCTCATTCCATCCCTCGTTACCGAATAAAAGTTGTTTTTCGTTCTAAATTAATTGTTTGGAGTCCGGCGCGCCGAAACACACGAAACACGATAATTAACACGAATTCAGGCCCAAACATTGTTAACAATTTCCCCGAAATTAATTTCCGCGCCATAATTAAGCGCACAACAATGTGCAGCTCTAACTAGGGCCCGTGTAGAATTTCACGGTGGACAAATCACATACAATGCGGCCTAATATGCAAGGGACAAGGCTTGCGGGTAGCTATCAACTGACACCACAGCTAGGGTTGTCCACTTGTCGAGACTAAAATCGGGACAAAACGATCAGTATAGTTTAGTTCAGTTTTTGACCCCCGACGCAAAAACGACGGGGTGTTATAAGTTTGACGTGTCTGTGTGTGTGTGTGTGTGTGTGTGTGTTTGTGTGTCTGTCTGTTGCCCTGTAGCGCTCAAACGGTTGAACCGATTTGAATGCGGTTTTTTTTGTTTGAAAGGTGAATTAGTCGAGAGTGTTGTTAGCTATGTTTGATGAAAATCGATCCAAGATGGCCGCCGCTACAAAATGGCGGATTACATATTTTTTCACAACACCCTTAATATGGGTATAAAATGAAATGGCTTGACTAGTAGAATATCACTATTGCAAATCCAAGATGGCCGCCGCCACAAAATGGCGAATGTCGGGGATTTTTAAATTTTTAATTTATAGTATTCTGGGTTTGTGCACCTCCAAAACTTTACCAAATACTAAGTATCGAAAAACTGTAATATGTCATGCAAAATGAACCCAAATACTCTTATTTTAAAGTCGTTATTCAATACTTCGAAGCCGGAAGTTCATGACAAAAAAAAACTGGTTGTCTGTAAAATCAGTTTAAGGACAGTTTACATCAGTTCCGCGCATTCGCTTGCACGCTCGGCTATGCCGGCCGATCGTGCCTTCTCTATCGCTTGTTCCGCGCTCTTGCTTGAACACGGTACGTGACAATGAGTCATGCTTTTTCGTGCGTGTAGCCGGCGTTCATCAATTTATAAGACGTTATCACGTCAAAATCCGGATTATTATTGAACTCAAAGATGTGTGGTCGCCTTAGCTCTGCCACATGCGTACGGTATTCTCACTACAGACACTGTAACATTATGTTGAACATCTCTGCGCCGTGCTATCGCCGCCATGCACGCTGGTATGCTTAGTCTCAGTTTGAACATCTCCAAATCTTTGCCAAATACTACGTTTCGATAAACTGTAATATTTAATGCAAAATGAACCCTTACTCTTATTTTACAAGTATAAATTAAAAATTTTAAAAACCCCCGACGTTCGCCATTTTGTGGCGGCAGCCATCTTGGATTTGTATAGTGCTATTCTACTAGTCAAGCCCTTTCATTTGATACCCATATTAAGGGAGTTGTGAAAAATATGTAATCCGCCATTTTGTAGCGGCGGCCATCTTGGATCGATTGTCACTAAACGTAGCTAACAACACTCTCGACAAATTCACCTTTCAAACAAAAAAAACCGCATTCAAATCGGTCCACCCGTTTGAGCGCCACAGGGGAACAGACAGACACACACACACACACACACACACACACACACACACACACACAGACAGACACGTCAAACTTATAACACCCCGTCGTTTTTGCGTCGGGGGTTAAAAATCGTATTCATCAATTAATCGTAATCGTAATTCAGTACTTCGAATGTTTATTCTACAACATTTCTGCTTGGGGCGCTGGCTGTAAACGAATGCTGAATGTATTGGCGAACTCAAACCTTAAAATAAGCCAGTTTAGGTCCATTTTACTCTGAAGTCATTGTTTCGATCAGTAGTATTTAGTAAAGTTTTCGAGCTGTGCAAACTGAGCCTAAGCATACAGTACGTGAAGGCGTGCGAGGTGACGGAATTTGTAAGGACACTGTGAAACACTCTTAAGCTAATTTGCGTGTTGCTTAATTAACCTATCTACTAGCGACTACCCTATATTTAACCCCCGACGCAAAAACGACGGGGTGTTATAAGTTTGACGTGTCTGTGTGTGTGTGTGTGTGTGTGTGTGTGTGTGTGTGTGTGTGTGTGTGTGTGTGTGTGTGTGTGTATGTGTGTGTGTGTCTGTTCCCCTGTAGCGCTCAAACGGGTGAACCGATTTGAATGCGGTTTTTTTGTTTGAAAGGTGAATTAGTCGAGAGTGTTGTTAGCTATGTTTGATGAAAATCGGTCCAAGATGGGCGCCGCTACAAAATGGTGGATTACATATTTTATCACAACGCCCTCAATATGGGTATATGGCTTGACTAGTAGAATAACACTATGCAAATATCCAAGATGGCCGCCACCACAAAATGGCGAATGTCGGAGGTTTTTTATACTTGTAAACTATCTTCATTTAGTACGAGAAGATAACCTTATTCGTTCAACATCATATAACACGAGGAAGAGGACTGCTATTTGAAGATATTAGTAGTGATGATTACTGACAAAAACCACAAAAAAACGTGAAAAAAATCATATTTTCCTGTATTTTTAAAGCTATATAGTGCAATTAACTGACGTCTAAAGTTGTCGCTGGCCGGTCGCCGCTCGTGGGCATTGACCCCAAGTTATGCTTGCTTACATTGCTGATTTTAAAAATACTAAATACTAAACCACAAAATACTAAATATTTGACAAATGAATATTATTGGTATTGAAATGTGTTTTCTTAGTTATATTAATATTAATATTTTTAGTTTTTGATAGCGATAGATAGTCACTTTATACCATGACTGCATTTTTGGTCTTGTGGCTATATCGGCTGCGGGTCTCGAGGTCGTTGGTTCGAGTCCCGGATCGGGCTAAAATAATTATTGTTTTTTGTTTACATAATTATCGAGAGACCGATCGTCTCTACTTCTGGATTTGTTTAGGAAAAATAATAATCTTAACATAAGAGTTGTCATTTTAATGTTTTCTAAGAATTGATCAACTCTTGGTCAAATCTCTGTTTATTATCATTTTATAACAACCCGTATTATGACGTAAAATTACTATACATATTGTCCACAAAATTTACTTTCCGCACTAGTTTTTTAAATCAAAATTTATACCCCAACTTCAAAGTCCCAGTAGAAGTAGAATAGTAGCTGCGCCCGCCTCATCAGGTCGTTCTCGCGAAATACAATTAAAACTTCGCCGTGAAAGAAAATAACTTCCCGGTCAAAAGTCACTTGGACGAAAAACATTATTTTCCGGTGACATCGCCTTTATGTAAAATACTTTCACTGCGGACTTACTACGAACTAGCAAAAAGTTGGTAAGTTAGGTAGCAGTGATATAAGTCAAAGATTTCAATTTTGTAGAAGTGCGAACTTATATAGAACTATAATAAGTACCTAGGTACTAGATAGGTATATGTGGGAACAATTTCTTAGCCACTTTCGGCATTTGTAACTAAATCTCTATTTCTCTTATGCCAGCTCTTCACTCTTGTGCCCTCGTGTGGTATAATTTTATAATTGTATATCATATTAAAGGACGGCCTAGTTTTCTATTCCTACATCGGTCACCTAAAAAAATTCTTTAAAATCAATTACAAGCTTTAGAAAGGTGACGGAATTTTCTGTTTCTTAATTTTATTGAACTTATACCTGAGCCGAATTCTGGCTTTTATGTATTCCGTGTTAGTGTCCTTAATTTGTCTGTCAGTGACTATATTACCTGCGCACGTGGACTGCAAAATTTCGCAGAAAACATTGTTCGTTCATTAATTGGACGACTTCATTGTCTCATTTCTTAATCTATTCACTTACCGTATTACGTATCTACAGTGTAGACTGTAGAACAATCAGATACATTACTGAGATATGATCGCGAAGACATTCATAACCCGAAGGCCTCCCGCCTCCATTGCGAGATGAATGGCGTCAGAGACGGGAGGCAAACAACGGGATGGTTTATGTGTACCGCGTACGGACGTACAGAGGCCTTATGCCGACCTTGTACATAGTGGCAACGATGATCGAAATTCGAGTATCGACATACAATAAACAGAGCAAAATGAACCCAAACATTCTTATTTTAAAGTCGTAATTCAATAGTTCAAATATTTATTTTACAACATTTCTGCTTGGGGCGCTGGCTGTTTTCGAATGTGTATTGGCGAACTCAAACCTTAATATAAGCCATTTTACTCTGAAGTCATTGTGACTCGATCAATAGTATACTATAAAGTTTTGAAGCTCTGCAAAGTGAGACTAAGCATACAGATCACGATCAGCAATATATAACTGGCGTGAATGCCCGTCCACAGGAAGGTGACGAACCAGCCACTGAATTGTACTTGTGACATAATACTCGCTGACAAGAGAGAGTTACGGCCCGGTACTTCTCTACGTGATCTTATCAGAAATTAGCGAATCCGTAGAAGAACCAGAGTCACCGACGTAGCTTATAGTGCCGACGTAGCGAAGCTGATGTGGTAATGGGCAGAGCATGTAAACGACAGATGTCCCAAGATGCTTCAAGATGCTCGTATCAGAAAGCGCAGCGTTGGCAAACCCTCCTTACAGACTTCAAAACTTCAAAATATGAGCTTCACGGAGCAGCTAGATACAACAAAAATGCCGTTACTATTTTCAAAAAAAAACTGTTTCTTTTCCCAAAAAAATGTATTTATTTTTTCCAAAAACAATAATTGTTTCTTTTTCCCAAAAACAATAATTGTTTATTTTTTTGAACTGACTAAAAAGATGAGATTCACAGCGAAACGGTGTGTGTTATTTTCCATTTTTTATTTTTTTTGGTTTTGACCTCGGTCTGATCTGATGGTGAATTACGAAGTCGTAAGTGTCAGTTTTAAAGTTTTTACAAAGAGCTTTCATTAGTAAAAGTAAAGTAAAGTTTTAATTGTATTTTGTAAGACGAGCTTGTGACGCGAAGGTTCTGAAGAAATGTAGTATTGACTCTGGATCGTCTGTGAACCTCTAGTTTCGTAGAACGGCGATTTCAAAATGGTGTTACTAGGTCAAGTGGGGTATCACATCACATAGTATTTATTGAAATATATATTATGGAGGATAGAGTGTTGAATTCGGAGGAAAACGCGTGCCAAATTGATGCGCAGTTGTACACAAATTTCACACACAGATACTCACTGAGATTTCGACTTAATTAAGTAATTTGTTTTAGTAAGCAAAAATAATCGTGAAAGTGCCATTTTGCGCTATTTCAAACTGTAAACACGAAAATCAGAAATAAATTAATAAAAAAAATAAAAATCAGAAATAAACAATAAATTCAGAAATAAACCGCAAAAAAGGAGTTATTTCCTATCAATCGTAAATGTTTATTTTGGGGCGCGTGAATTCTTAGTAAACAATGATGATCACCGATCTCCAATATACACTATATTATGTTTGTGATTGGGGCTGGTTTGTCCATGTTGGACAAAAGCCCCCTAAAAAATAATATGATAAAAAAAATGTTTGTGATGTAGGTAACTGGTGACGGTGGCATGGTTTCAGATTGATCTTTAATAGTTTCAGTTGGACAGTACTTGACTCCAATAGATTTAAATCGGTAGGCAGTCAAATTCAATAGAGATGTAATCCATCTCTGTCAATGCCCGATGAATGCCAGAGGGCGGTTGCTGCTTTAGTGACAGGGGGTCAGACAAGAGAATGGTTTATGCCGGCAGACGGATGTCAATTCTTGAGCACTAATAAATAACTAGCCACTGTCCTTGACTCTGTCAGCGTAGTATTGCTGATTTTTACCCTACGACATAAGCAAAATGTAAAAGTAAAGTAACCTGTTAATATCGAACAATGTCTCAGTTAAGAAAAGCCAGCTGCTAAAGGTAAAAGTAGTTATGTAAAATTTTAATCAAGATATTTATTTAATCTACAAATTTAAATGTGTATGTATTTTCATTCAAACGGGTAACGTCAGCACTTTTCAATTAAAAAAATTGGTTATCTGTAAAGTTGGTTTACGGACGATAATTTTACGTAATAACGTAATAAGAAAACAAAGAGAGATAGATGCGTCAAAAGCAAACGCTTAGTTCCGCGCTCTCGCTTGCACGAGGAACGTGACGGATGAGTTTTCTTTTACCGTGCGTGCAGCCGTTCATCGATTTATAAGACGTTATCACGTCAAATAAATCGAAATCGGTTCAGACTTGACAGAGTTATGAAAGCCTACTTCTTTTTTGCGGACGATTAAAAATAGGGCCTATGCTAAGCAAATGCTTTTGGCCAAGTTTAAAATTGATGTTTCAAAAGAACTTTAACTAACTTATAAGTAATTTAGCGAATTTAAAATGAATTTGAATATTTAGACAAGGAAAATAACTCTCTTAAATTACCTACTCTAGGTAACGCTAAAGTTTAACAAAGTTGCTCAGCCAAATCCATTTAGCGAGTGTTTTGTACTTTCGGCTATGTACCGAGCCTTCGTAGACAAAGCCAACTTTGACGGAGTTACATCAATTACATTACTTACTTCTAAAGCTGCTAACAGAACTGTGCGTGTTGCAAAGTCTTACGCAATTTTTAATACCTGGGTACTGAAAATTTCAGCACGTGTATTTTCATATTAATTGAACTTAACATCTTAATACAACTTAAAAGTTATATATTTTTGACAACGAACAACAGTTGAAAGATTAGTAGAGTGCTCATTAATTTAACGTGACAAGGCCCAGTATACTTAGTCTCAGTTTGCACAGCTCAAAAACTTTACTAAATACTACTGATCAAAACACAATGACTTCAGAGTAAAATGGACCTAAACTAGCTTATTTTAAGGTTTGAGTTCGCCAATACATTCAGAATTCGTTTACAGTCAGCGCCCCAAGCAGAAATGCAAAATAAATATTCAAAGTATTGAATTACGACTTTAGAATAAGAGTCTTTTCATCAGAGTTCATTTTTTATTACATATTACGAATTCCAAAAGAATACATAATATTTTCTTGATTAATCTGATTGTTAAAAAAAATTTATTTTTATTCCTAGTTTCTTTCTTCTATTTACAATTCTCAAAATTCCTTCTGAATTGTTGCGTTATGTATTTCAATTATTCCGGATATAAGATATCTTCTAATAGGAGAAGGACTGGATTAGTTTTTGTGCAAAGAATCAACCTGTCTGTTCAGCGTAGAAATGCAATCAGGATTTTTTGTTGATGTTGGCTGTATTTTTACTAAGATTAATTCACATTGAAGCTGTGATAGCCTAGTGGTTAGGACGACCGACTTCTATATATCATATCGGAGGTCGTGGGTTCGATCCCGGGCACGCACCTCTAACTTTTCGGAGTTATGTGCGTTTTAAGTATTTAAATATCACTTGCTTTAACGGTGAAGGAAAACATCGTGAGGAAACCTGCATGCCTGAGTTCTAACGTTCTTAAAGGTGTGTGAAGTCTGCCAATCCGCTTGGCCAGCGTGGTAGACTATGGCCAAAACCCTTCTCACTCTGAGAGGAGACCCGTGCTCTGTAGTGAGCCGGTAATGGGTTGATCATGATGAATGTACTTTTTTATGTGCATACTTTTAATATATTCCTTAAAGACCCCAAAGAGAAAGAAAAATTTATATAAATTAGTTAGAACTTAGATCCATATTTCTAGAACTTTGAAGACATTCCCAAAGACGAAATAATTAAAAATTTTATTCGTATGTATATCAAGCCAGAACCCAATTAATTCGAACCCCATAAGTTTTATTTTAAACACTTCCAGTCAAACACAATGAAAAAGCCGCTTCGTTCAAATACCAGTCACCAAAGCCCCCGGGCACTTAACATTCAAAGCATAGTCAATTAGCCAAAGTGAAGGAAACTATTACTGGGTAGTTCTGCGGCGGGCGTTGCATTTTTGGCCGGCGGCCCAGCACTTGTTGCATCGGGGAGAGCGACCTGTTGCTCCGCCGAGCCTACAGAGCGATATTTTTGCTTCGCAGTTCGCAAATACATAATGAATGCGCCCGCACTCGGTTCCCGCATTGTAGTGCCGCGGAATTGCCTCCGGGGCCGACGCTTGCATTTTTTAAGGACGCTCGGGCCTCGTTCTCCGAGGCGTTTGTGTGTTTTGCTAATGATGGGTTCATTTATTTTTCACACCTTGCGGGTGGAAATGTTTCCGTTTAATTCTGCGGTTCTGTTTATTGTGATGATTTAAGCGAAAAAGAGGTGGTGGCTGGATATGAAACTCACAAATATGATCTTACTACATGGCACTCTATTAAACAAGTATGTTGGATTGGCTATTGACTGAAACAATTTGAGTAGATATTGCAATTTTGGCGCTGATTGCTGAGAAAAGTGAGAGTGAAGATACCCGGAACTAATGTGAAAACTAATAATAAAAGTAATGAGGTGACCACGATCTTCATTCATGACGGATTGACTAGAGAAGAGAGTATAGAAACTCGAACTACACACGAACACTAATTTTTTATTGCTCAGTGACTTTTATTTGACCTAGAAATCAGACATCTTTGAATTAACAACAATGTAGCGCTATGTCACGTAGATTCGTCAATATGACGTAGTTTCGCAAGTGTCCCGTAGATTTACTAATGTCTCGTCTCGTAAGTACATTCGAGACAATGTCATCTAGATTCTATTTGCCAATTTCGCGTAGATTCGGCGATGTCCTGTAGATTCACCAAAGTTGCGTAGATTTGCCGGTGTCGCGTAGATTCGGCGACATCCCGTATTTTCGACAAAGTCGCGTCGATTCGCCAGTGTCGCGTGAATTCACCAATATTGTGTAGATTCACAGGTGTCTTTTAGATTCGCAGATATCCCATGTGGGATACCTGAGAATCTACGCGACACTGACCTTAAATATTCCATTTACTCAACAGAAGCTTCACCAAAAATAGGTTTTCTTTTATAAGAATCCATTACATATGTGAGTTATATCTCTTTTTTATTCCCAAAGTAGATTTCCGGGAGGATTATGCGATTCTCCTTAGCGCTCCACTGTTAAAAGCTTTGCGGGTAACGCGATAGACGTTATCCCCTAACCCCTAGCGTCTAATAATATTAGTGATCTAATCTTAGGAGGAAACGCTGTACACCAATCTCGGTCGTCGTTGGAGCTGGGAATAATTGAGTTTTAGTTTTAGCTATGTTTTAGCATTATCACCTAATCGGTCATTTTGTTTTCTCGATTTTCGTTCGTTCGTTTCAACCAATGGACGTCCACTGCTGGACATAGGTCTCTTGCAAGGATCGCCACAGCACACGATCTTGTGCCGCCTGATTCCAGCGGCTACCAGCGACTCGCTTGAGATCGTCTGTCCATCGAGTGGGGGGTCTACCTACGCTTCGTTTGCTGGTGCGAGGTCGCCATTCAAGCACCTTGGGACCCCAACGTCCATCGGTTCTTCGTGCAATGTGCCCCGCCCATTGCCACTTCAGCTTCGCGACTCGATGAGCTATGTCGGTGACTCTGGTTCTCCTGCGGATCTCCTCATTTCTGATTTGATCCCGCAGGGATACTCCGAGCATAGCTCTCTCCATCGCCCGCTGAGTGACCCTGAGCCTTCTTATGAGGCCCATTGTTAGCGACCATGTCTCAGATCCGTAAGTCATCACTGGCAACACGCACTGTTCGAAGACTTTCGTCTTCAGACACTGAGGGATATTGGACGAAAAGACATCTCGAAGTTTCCCGAACGCTGCCCAGCCGAGTTGGATTCGGCGGTTGATCTCTTTCTCAAAATTGGACCTACCTAGCTGGACCGTGTGTCCCAGGTATATGTACTCGTCTACAATTTCGAGTGCTGAGTTCTCAACAATTACCGGGTGGAGCGGAACATGAGCATTAGACATGATCTTCGTCTTACTCATGTTCATTTTTAGGCCCACCTGTTGAGAAACTCTGCTGAGATCATTGAGCATTGTATTGAGGTCTCCCAGAGTCTCTGCCATCACGACTATATCATCGGCAAACCGTAGGTGAGTGATGTACTCGCCGTTTATGTTGATGCCAAGTCCGCTCCAGTCCAGAAGCTTAAAGACGTCTTCCAACGCTGCGGTAAATAGCTTCGGGGAGATAACATCTCCCTGACGCACTCCTCGCTGCAATTGGATTGGCCTCGTAGTCTGGTCCTGTATACGAACTGACATAGTGGCGTTTTCGTACAAACACTTCAGCGCTTGGATGTACCGATAGTCGATCCGGCATCTCTGCAGTGATCTCAATACAGCCCAAGTTTCCACCGAATCAAAGGCTTTCTCATAGTCTACAAACGCTAAGCAAAGTGGCCGGTTATACTCTTCGGTCTTCTGTATAACCTGCCGCAGCGTATGAATGTGGTCTATGGTACTGAAGCCTTTTCGGAACCCGGCTTGTTCGGGAGGCTGGAAGTCGTCGAACCTACGAGCGAGACGATTCGTAATGACTCTTGAGAACAACTTATAGACATGGCTCAGCAGCGAGATGGGTCTATAATTCTTCAGCAGGGTATTATCGCCCTTTTTGAAGAAAAGAACCACCACGCTTCTGTGCCATGCCTCTGGCGTTATGCCCTTGTCGATGACGGAATTGAACAATCGCTGAAAGACTTTAAGAACCGGTTTTCCACCTGCTTTCAGGAGTTCTGCTGTGATTCCGTCATCACCTGGCGCCTTGTTGTCCTTAAGTTGTTTGAGAGCCATACTAATCTCGTATAGGCTGACGTCCGGGATATCTTCGGTATAGTGTCGGGTCAATTTGGCTCTGGGATCTTTAGCCAAATCTTCAACAGGCTTCTGTGTTGACGTGTACAGCTGTCCGTAGAACTTCTCGACCTCTCTCAAAATCTCAGGTTTAGACGAAATGAGACTACCGCTGTCGGTCTTCAGTCGCGTCAGCTGGCTATGACCGATAGACAGATCTCTCGCGAAGACTTTTGAGCCTTTGTTTCTCTCGATCGTATCTTTAATACATTCTGTATTATAGTTACGTAAGTCGCGTGTTTGCGCTTTGGAGATCTGCCTATTAATCTGCCGGTAAGCAGACGCATCTGCTGAAGACTGCAGTCTCATTTCATGTCTCTGTTCCATGAGACTGAGAGTATGGTCTGAGAATTTTTTGGTTCTATTTCTACGGTGGGTCTTAAAGAACCTAGACCCAACCGCATGGACAGTTTCCACCAGCCTGTTGTTCAGTTCGTCCACAGAATCGCAATCTGCCAGGCAAGCGAATCGGTTTTGCAATGCGAGTTGGAAGCTCTCGGGGTTCTGGATATGGGCACGAGAAGGTCGGAGCGTTGACTTCATCAGTCTGGCCCTTTCAAGCTTTATGTTGAGATTCAATGTGCCTCTTACCATACGGTGATCGCTGCCGGTTTTTACCCTGTTGATCACAGAGACATCATTGAATACATGCCGTTTGGTAGACATGATGAAGTCAATCTCATTTCTCGTAGAACCATCGGGACTCATCCAGGTCCACTTCCTGTGTGGCCGCTTCTCGAAGAAAGAGTTCATCATATAGAGGCCTTCTTTCTCCATGAAGTCGGCCAACATTTGGCCCCTATGGTTCCGTCGCCCATAGCCAAATTGTCCCACTTTCAACTCTTCACCGCTTCGCTTACCCAGCCTTGCGTTGAAATCCCCCATCACAACATTGTAGTAGGTATTAGAGGCATGCATGGCTTTTGATATATCCTCATACATGACCTCTACCTCCTCGTCGGGATGTGTCGATGTCGGTGCGTAGACCTGTATGACCTTCAGCGAATACCGTTTGGTTATTCTGAGTATAAGGTACGCTACCCTGCTCGACACACTTTCGACTTGCACAATGTTGTTAACGAGGGACCTGTGGACGATGAACCCAACACCACCCTGGGATTGTTGATCACCCTCCCGGTAGTAGAACAAGTTGCCGGATTTAAGGATTATCGAGTCCTCCCCCTCTCTTCGGACTTCAGATAACCCTATGACACCCCAATTCAACTTGCTCACTGCTTCTTCCAGCTCGATGATCTTTTCGTCGGTCCTCAAAGTGCGTGCGTTATATGTTGCCAGGTCCAGTCGTCGGGGTTGGCAGCGGAATCTCTTCCGGAGATTCTTGACACCCCCTGCCCCGCCGTTACCGTAACCGCTGCCAGAGCTAGGAATAGCGGGGCCGCCGGGGACTAGGGGCTGTGGCTTTATTTTACAATCCATGAATTGCAAGGGTATGCCCATAATCGCCACGCTGGGCAGGCGGGTTGGCGATCGCAGGGCTAGACTATTGTACCGATGTCGCTGCTGCCCGACATCGGCCCTTGTCATTTTTGTAGTCTAGCCGATATGAAATGGTTATACCGCCATTTGTCGGTCGTCAGAGCCTCGTCTGTTGATTAGCAGGGGGCACCACGTGCAGGTGAGGTTGACAATTCTCGATTTTACTAAACTGTAATGTGTGATATAGTATATATGTTACAGCCAAAGTAATAAATAAGGATATTATGAATACTATCCAGCCATTATAAATAATATCAACTCAATTTGGATAAAGTAATAATAGACACAGAATTATTAATATTATCTAGCTATTATGAATAATATTCAGCTATTTTATATAATATCTTGGAAGACTTGGATAAAGTAACAAAACAAGGACTTATGTTTAACTGTTCACCAGATATTGCAAAATATAACGTCAAATAAACAGTTTATACCACCCAAAAACATACTTAGTTACTTCAGCAACGGCTTCGGCGCTGCGGGAAGTGCATCCACATCGCCCCTGCGTAGCAAAGCCCAGGCACACATGTTCACCTCCACAGCTTCGACCTGCCTCATCCGCTAAGGCTCGCACGGGTGCCTAAGATTTTCTACGGCGGGCGGGGGCTGCTCTCCTTTCGCACCTACGGCTTTATAAAAACACTCTAAGGGCAGGGCAGACAAAGCTACGTGGTCTGTGAAATGAAACTTGGCATGATTTAAGTTAATACTACTGAGTAACCTATAGGATACTTTTCATCCCGAAATTCAGCACGGTTCCCTTGGGAGAGGGGATGAAAGTTAAAATGTGTACTTAGCTGTAATTTATTAATGGGTAGTTCGATTTCATTCATTCTTTTTTTATTAGAAAGGAGATACTTTAAAAATTATTCCGTAAATATTTCAAGGTCATCGGTTTTGTAGTTTAGAAATTACAGCCAATCCTCAGTATTCCTTATAACTTGGAACCCGGATTGCACAGGAACCTTTAAAGGTCTGGATTATCATCTGGGATGCATTTAAATTTGTGTTTGTCTATCTCCGAAACGCTGGACCGATTTTGATGGGACTTCCATTGGGAAATCTTTAGGATGGGAAAGAGCTATTAAATTAAAAATGAATACTCGTTACTGTAGTTCCATTGTAATGCGCCACTTTTAACAGTATGAGCTCAAAGGAGCTTAGGGAAAACAAAGAGTTCCTGCGTCCACGCGGGCGAAGTGGCAGGCATTCACTAGTTCATTAATAATACTTATTTTCGTGAGGTACTTATCTCCTGTCGTGTCTCCGGAGAAATTAGAACAGCTAGGTATGCCTATAATGTTTCTATCATCAGCTTTGGCACGGTCTACATCAAGAATTTTAGGCTAGGTTAGGTTAAGTTAGGATAGGGTAGTTTAGATTACGAGATCGTGGCGATCACGCCGCACTACAAAGGAATGAGATGCGGGAGAGGAAGCATGTCGGGCCGTATTTATCATTTTGACCAACGTTTACCTGCTATTATGAATAATGTCTGGTTTGACATGATATTATGAATAATATCTGGACAATTTAGATATTATTTATAATTGCCAGTCATTATGAATAAAAGCCAATTAATTACTTTGGCTGTAACATATACATATATATCATAAGCAGACCAAAGCGGTCCAACTTATGACACCAATTTAAAAAAAACTTTACGATCATCGTGAGTTGGGTCCTTTTTTTCAGAGCTACGAAAAGGTGCAAGGAGGATAATTTAAGTGCGAAATATTAAAAAAAAACTTATAACACCTCTCTGTTTGTATCGAGGTTTTAAAATAAAAAGAAATCACAGCATAAAGTACCAAGAGATATAATAGGTCGTCGTCGTTCTCTCAACCGATAGACATCCACCGGTGGACATAAGCTCTTGCAAGGATTGCCTCATAACATGATCTTATGCCGCTTGTATCCAGGGGCTGCCAGTAACTCGACTGTTTGCCGGTGCAGGGTCGCCAATTGCCAATTCAGTTTCGTGACTAGATGAGCTATGTCGGTAGCTTGGTTCTCCTACGGATCTTCTCATTTCTTATTTGATTCCACAAGTATACTCCGATCATTAAACAGAGGTAGGCAGGTAATGCCTAATTTGTATTTAACTGGCCGTTGGTCAATTAACCAAGCTTATGTCAGCGTACCTTATCTATCTAAATCCTTTCCCAATCCTCTTCGATCGAAAAAGTCGGATAAATCCATTGCGTGCAAATCAGACAACTTTTTCAAACACCTTAGGAACGATGGATATAATTTACACTTTTTACTCAGGAAAAAGGGTGGGGTTTTTGGTCGGTGAAGTCATATCGCAATCGGGCATCGCGGCGTAATGAAATATTGCCGTTTCTCCTTCAACACTTCGCCAAATTAAGTGATAATTGAATATTACTTGCTGGTGCTATTTTTATTTTGTCAACCATACTTGCTATTTATTTATTTCTTCTTTTCTTTGTGTTGTGAGGAGAAGAATTTTTACAATTGATACGTTTTGTTATTTACCTGTCTTATCTATTTACCGACTGCTCTTTATGATCAGATATCAGTCATGTCTGTTAAGTACCTAAATGTTACAAAAAAAATATTTATAAAATAATTATATTAACATTTTTTGCAAAATGTTTTTTTTTTGGAACGAGTATAAAGTATACTAGTTCCTTGCACTATTCTAAGCTTCACATTCAATTATCCAACAAGGTAGGTAGATACTTCCTCTCTTATAAAAGTTTCCTTGCGATTTGAAAGGAATTAGGTATAAAGCCTTCTTTGATTGGTTGAAAACCAACACACCTACAGCTTACATACCTATCTACGGATCCATATGATTTTTTCAGCATATACTTAATTGAGTGATATTTTTATCTTTTATATCTAAGATTTTTGAAACCTAGCTTAACTCGATCGAAGTCGTGGCAGTAGGTATGTATATCTTCTTGTAATTAATATCTTAAAAAGTACTGCGCGAAGTGGAAAGGAGTCTGACGAATTCGATCGTTCATTTCAGCGTCTTTCAGACTTTCGGAATGTAGTGTTAAAAATTCGCTAGCACAGCCAACTTGAGGCACGATATGAACATGGAACTAACTTAACCTAACTTTCGGCCTCCATCCTCCCCCAATTTAACGTTATCGCACGGTATTATACCGTTCTCCTTGAAATCACGATATAAAATAAAACAGTTACAATAACAAATTACAAACAATAACAAACATTGGATACCTACTTAAAGTAGATCATGAGTTAAGCATAGTCATTTTATTGACTAACCTAACTAATCTAACCTAACTTTCGGCCTCCATCCTCCCCTTACAGAGCAACTTATTTAACGTTATCGCGAGGGTTATATCGTTCTCAACGAAATCACAATTTAATAAAACAGTTACAATGACAAATTATGACAGTAGGTACCTACTTAAAGTAGAACACAAGTTAACCATAGTCATTTAATTGTTGCAGGGCGCGTCCTCGAGCCTCGTGGTGAAGTTCGCCGACACGGAGAAGGAACGTCAACTGAGGCGCATGCAGCAGATGGCAGGCAACATGAGCCTGCTCAACCCGTTCGTGTTCAACCAGTTCGGCGCGTACGGCACTTACGCGCAGGTCATCACTGAACAAGTTGACTTACAGGTATACCTCCACCACCACCAGCACTACAGCCTTTTTACGTCACACTGCTGGGCCTGGCTTCCTCTCTCAGGAGAGAGAGAGATTTAGAGCTTAGACCCGCCACGCTGCTCCAATGCGGGTTGGTGGACTTTAATGACTATTGTGACGGGACCAACAAGCTTAACGTGCTCTCCGAGGCACGGGGGTGGATCATCGCAAATTCCAACTCTGGTATGTCACTGAAAATTTTTTGACAGAAAAACCCAATACTTGCCTACCTAATAATAATTTGCCCGACCCGGGAACTCTCTAATCTGTAGTCGAATATGTTAACCATTAGAACAACGAGGCAGTGCTAAACATTAAACCAACGAGGCAGTATACTTACTTGAGGTATACCTGCTTCAACATATTGCTTGTTCAGGAAGTTAACTTCTCGTCCAAAGTTCCTTCTAGTGTCTTCAGATGAAAGTTTTTGAACAGTGTGTATTGTCAGTGATGACTTGTGGATCCGAAACATGACTATAACCCCATAAGAAGGCTCAGGATCATTCAGCGGGCGATAGAGAGGGGCTATGCTCGAAGTATCCCTGCAAAACCAAATCGGATTTTAGGACATCCTATCGGCATCGTAGTTACCGACATAATCCATCGAGTCTCTTCTCATTTCTCTCTCTCTCTCATTTCCAGCAACAAGCAGCGTTGATGGTAGCGGCCACCGCTCAGGGCTACATCAGTCCGATGACGGCGCTCGCTTCCCACGCTCTCAACGGGATGGCCAACTCGGTTGTGCCACCGACTTCTGGTAAATATTACTGCGTCTCTCACTGCGTTTTTTTCCTCATTGATGAAGGTCCTGATTACTTTCCGTTGATGAAATAATGGTAGAGGTTTTCTTGGGATGATAATGCAGTGCAGTGGGAAGATCCCTAGATCCCGCCGATATATATAGATATTTTCTCCAATTTCTAGTACATTCTAAAAACTTACTTTTATAATCCTTATCCTATGTTGTCATAGGATAACGTAGGATTATTATAGATCACTATAATCGTCACCATTAAATGTTTTGTCATTGAACCTAGGTATTTGCTTGTCATCAGATTCGGATCACCCGATCGATTATTTAAAATATACTTTTGGGGATATAGACAACTTTACCGGCCTGGCGATAGGCACCGGTGCCCAACCACTCAACGGCGCCCTGCCGTCGCTGCCCTCGCCCACCATGCCGGGGTTCAACATGGCCGCGCAGACCGCCAACGGACAGCCCCCGCCGCAGGAGGCCGTCTACAGTAACGGCATACATCAGACATTCACTGGACGTGAGTACTGACACCCTGCTGACACTCGACACATAACATAATATGCCTCGCCCACCATGTCAGGGTTCAACATGACCACGCAGACCGCCAACGAACAGGCCCCACCGCAGGAGGCTGTCTACAGTAACGGCATACATCAGACATTCACTGGACGTGAGTACTGACACCCTGCTGACACTCGACCTATACCATATGCCTCGCCTATCATGCCAGGGTTCAATATGGCCGCGCAGACCGCCAACGGACAACCCCCGCCGCAGGAGGCCGTCTACAGCAACGGCATTCATCAGACATTCACTGAACGTGAATACTGACACTCTGCTGACACTCGAACCATCCTCGACTCATCCCATTCCTGATTTGAGATAACATTATTAATAGGTTTAAAAACATATATTCCAGCGGTCCCAGTAACGGCGCAGGGCATTCCCAACGGCGAAGCAGCGCTGCAGCACGCCGCCTACCCCGGAATGCAGCCGTTTCCTGGAGTCGGTGAGTAACGCTTGTGTGTCCGCTTCCCTTCGCCTTTCCGTGTATTAGACGAACAAGTATCCCGTACTCTGTGTGTTTTACGGTGCCACGCCTCGAGTGTAAATTTTTATTGAATAGTATAGATACGATCTCATGATCAAGTTCACAGTTTGCGACCTAAGGTGCACACAAAATAAGTCGACCACAGAATTAATTAAGATTAGGCATAGAAGTGGTAAAGCAGCATGAGCGCCGCACAGGTATCTAGAAACATCAGTGCATGTTATTGTGAATCCAGACGTAAATTGCATAGCGTTACAATTTAATTCACGTAGCTTTGGATGCTAGAGATGCTTTCAAATTATTTCTATATACTTTAGTACTTTAGTTATTTAACATTTAAATACGGCAGATACAAATTCTATTACCGTATTTAGAATTCTGTGGTCCACCGCTCAAATTATGTAAATTTTCAATTTTTATGGAAAATCAAAGCACTAAAAATAACCCGCTAAAAAATTTACACCAAAGGTACCCTTCGCTTCATCACCGCTTAGGCTATAAAAAGAAAAAAGATATAGTATTATATATTATAAAAATAATATAGTGTCTACTATACATTATAACTGTCTATTTATTTACTTTAGACCTCAGAATAAAAAATATAGAAATAAATTTTATGTAATGACAAAAATGAAGATGTCCAAAGTTCATTTAGCGTTGCATTTTATGATCATGATAATGTCTTTCGATAATATTATACTCTGACTACTAAAAACGGCCAAAAGAAATGTAGATATTTATTACATGGATAATTTTTATTAGGTACTTAAATGATTTTTCACAATTTAAAATGAATACAAGTTGTATCAGTCTTAATTGACAATTAAGAATACATTTACTTTAATGCATCAATAATATTATCAGTACTTACTTAAATTTTAACTAAATGATGTTACATCATCTTTCTCCATCTGAAACCTGAAATGAATCATCGAAAGGAAAATTTTACAAAAATAAGGAAGATCTTAAACAAGGCAGGTGTTCTTGAAAAAGTTTTGAACAAACGCAAATCCATATCTGACACCTGACAAATTTAACAAAATATTGCGAATTTGGTATTTTCATTCAGAAAATTTTACAGAATTTATAGCCCATACTTTTGGGGTTGTTTTTTATAGTCTTCTAAATACAATTCCTACTCAATTTTTTTCAGAAAACAACAATAATAATATTTAATAGTATTGTAATTAGGTGCCACAGTTTTTAAAATGCAAATCTAATGGATTGTTTAACTCTTTATATTCTAATGTTCCAATTAAATCGAGGCACAATAGTTCCGACTGTTAATATACGAAGGGTATTAGACAATGATAATAATGCAATATCATAATACAATATAATATTCACATTAGTGTATATGTGGCATATCGTAACACATTATCCTATCGATATTTTTTACTGTGTAGACATATTCAGTAGTTGGTGTTTTGATAAAAAATTGTTTTGATGGGCATTTATTGTTGTGAGATGTTTTTTTAAATTAATTTGAGAAGGATTTTTTAGTAAAAACATTTGAGACATTGAAATAAAGGTTAGCACACATTGCTAAAGCTCATTAGTACAGTTAGCGATTTAGTAAGTTGTGTTATTATTTATGTTTATTTATCTAATTATTGTTTTATAATTGAATCGCTCCACTTCCAATAAAATTATTTATTTGTTTTAATTGATTTTGTAAGCTTTAACTATGAATGTAATTTAGTGTATTTATTACGCAATCAATGTAATTAGACATGCAGTTTTAAAAAGAAAGTTTTGAGAATTGTTACTGGATTTATTTTAAACTTTCCTTTTCGTGAAGGCTAGTTAATACCAAGATCATTTATTAATCCATTAACAACACTGAAATCGTAATTAAGATGTTTCTGTCTAATACTCCATAAAATACTGCAGTACCTATCTTCTTTTTTGGGATTTGGTTAGCTTTCTTCGTGAAGCAATCACCAATCACAATTTTGAAAGAATGTCTAATTACATCGGCGATATAGTAATGCATGTCGTACACGCATTACAATAGATGTTCAATGTTCATTGTGAAACATGTGCAAATTAATGTTCGACAGCGTACCCAGCGGTATATGGGCAGTTTCCGCAGGCGATCCCACCGCCGATGTCCACCATAGCGCCGGCGCAGAGAGAAGGTAAGTGGCGCCCTCAGCTGGCGATCTGAATGACTTTCTCGCAAACGGACTATCTCTCTTCGCTTCTACGGGACTAGAAAATCCTCCCTAATCTATAGCAAATCACATGTTCTCCAAGCGACCACCAGAAATGTACTGTAAAAGAGCAAAGGACGTATCTATATGTGACTACGTAAAATCATCAAGAACTGACGTGTTCTTTATAGGACAGATAGCCAAGCCGATGATCCTCTTGTCTGTAACAGTGACTTAAAAAAACGCACTTGGATATAGTTCATGATTTTCATGATGATGAAAAAAATACTCAATTCATAAAATGTTCACGAGACTTTTAAGATAAGTGATTTCATCACTTTAATTCGAATTCAAACTAGATGGAGTGACTAAACTCTAAACTCAATACAACAAAATGCAACATCGCGAAACATAATAAGTATTATGTAAGTGTATACAATACAATCGCACAATACATAATTATTGTAGATGCTAAAACTGTCAAGGACCCTCAACAAATACTTTTCATTCAAAATCAATAGCCCAAAGTCTCAAAGAGGAAACCACTAATCCAATTAAGTGCGAAATTGCCAACTTAGCAAACCGCCCTCAAATAAACCATCAATTTCTCTTCTACGACTTCGGTAATATCCGGTACTTAACTGTTTTCCAGTAAGAAAAATCATAGCAAATTGGTTACTTAATTAAGGCTATAAACGGGGCTATGAAATTAAATAAAAAATACTTTCTTTCAACTACAAATGCTTTGCATGTTCTACTCATGCTCTTATAGCAAATCTTTTCACTTTATTATTAAGTAATAATAAGTATGCCTTAAACTTTATGTTATTTTCAAAATTAAATCCACTTCCGAATTCCTGTAACTATTCTTGCTTGGAAAACAGTTTATGTGTAATTAACTGAGTATGATATCTGTACGTACTATTCTCTGTTAATAGTTTGAATGTAGTGTGCCTGGGAACATGCAAGCACGACCTGTACCTACAGTTTCATAGAAAGCTTTGCGATTGTCGTTCAAATGATCGTAAACATTATTCACATTTCATATGAAATCTGTCGCTGTATTGATGTCTCGGTGTAATGCTTTATTTGTGTGTGTGTGTATATTGTGTATTACTTTTGTATACTTAATCTTCAATACAATTTCTTTGAAGGTTTAAATATCGGGTACAAGGGGAACGTTACCGAAAACGTATCGCTATTATTATTTATACTACCTATACACAATCATTATTATTAGTGGTTTATTAGGTAATTACTACTTTTCAAATTCGCAATGTTTAGCGTGCAACACTCGGAGTCACCGTGGTGACAACTTTAGGTATCTACCCAACGTTCGTTGACCTCTAGCGTCAGCTGATTGCATTACATTGCGAACTTTAAAAAAATATAGGAAATACTTTAAATTTTTTTCCGTTTTTCTTATGGTATCTTGTCAGTGATTATAACTATTATTCAACCTGTCATCGTTTTTAATAGCGGTCTCCTTGCAGCCTGTATAGTTAATAAACTATAAGGAATAGGTTATATTAGTATGTACCTCAATTCTGGTGTTCAAGGGCAGATTTGTGAGTTCTTTAAAGATTTTCTCGTGTTTCCAGGCTGCTCCATTTCGGGGCCCGAGGGCTGCAACCTCTTCATATACCATTTGCCGCAGGAGTTCGGCGACGCTGAACTGATGCAGATGTTCCTCCCGTTCGGAAACGTGATCAGTAGCAAGGTCTTCATTGACCGGGCCACTAACCAGAGCAAATGTTTTGGTATGATTGTTGTCCTACTTTTTCCCACCGTATTATTGTACATATGTGTGAGCGAGACAGTAAAGCTTCGCTGCTCTCGGGTGTCACTTTCCTACGACACCTCACAACTTTTTTTTTTTTTTTAAATTTCACCTGCACCACCTCTACAGCTTTTTAACGTCCCACTTCTGGGCGCAGGCCTCTTCTCTCATAGGAGAGAGGGATTTAGAGCTTAGACCCACCACGCTACTCCAGTGCAGGTTGGCGGGCTTTAACGACTATTGTCACATGATAGTGATAATAACCAGGACCGACCGTGCTCTCCGAGGCACGGGGGTGTGAAACACCGCCATCTACCAACTCCGGACTGGCACTGAGAATTTCTTGACAGAAAACCCCAATACCTAGCAATTATTTGCTCGACCCGGGAATCGAACCCGGGACCTCGTGATCTGCAGTCGACTATGCTAACCACTACACCAACGAGGCAGTTTTTCCTTTACAGACCTACTTTTTCATCTTACTTTATTTGCATAGCAACTGGTCGTTTTTGTTACTTCTTCACTTGATTGTTTTTCAAAAATAAACTTTTATATTTTAATCATGCATTTAATCATGTTTTTTTTTGTATTGTAATGCTTGTTATAATCTGTTCCTATACAATGAACACAAAATTACTTTGCTATAATCCGCTAACAGTGACAAATTTGTAGGCACAACACCACACAAATTCACCACAAAAACTCGACGATCGTTTCGCTCCGACACCGAGCATCTTCAGGAGATGTCGACTTCACAACGGACGATTGCAAAGTCTTTGCAATCGTCCGTTGAAGACATCTCCTCCCCCCCCCATGGGGCGGCTATTTCAATTTGGTCTGCGTTTTTGTGGGTATGGGCGCACAAAAAAAGTAAATAATAACTTGAAAGTTTAATACGCCCCTAAAATATCGCTAGTTCGATCCCGGACACACTGTATATTTTTCCGTGAAAATGTAGTGTAGTGTGGGTATATTGTGCGAGGGTATTCTGAGTGCTTAGTCTGTTTGGAGCGCTCCAAAACTTTATAGTATACTATTGATCGAATGACAATGACTTCAGAGTAAAATGGACCTAAAATAGCTTATATTAAGGTTTGATTTCGCCAATACATTCAGCATTCGAAAGCAGCCAGCGCTCCAAGCAGAAATGTTGTAAAATAAATATTCGAACTATTGAATTACGACTTTAAAATATGAGTCTTTGGGTTTTTTTGTCATTTTGCTTTGAAGTCATTTGTGATTCGATCAATAAGCACTCATAATTTGTTGTAATTGTACAGGCTTCGTGTCATTCGACAACCCGACGTCGGCCCAGGCGGCCATACAAGCGATGAACGGGTTTCAGATCGGCATGAAGCGGCTAAAGGTGCAGCTGAAGCGGCCCAAAGACGCCAACCGGCCTTACTAACCCTCGACGCCGTCCCCGCGCGCACTCGCAGTGCCCAAGGTTCCTTTTTACTCAAACCTTTTTTTTTTTAGGCTGAGCACGCACCGCGATTAAGCGCGAGCGGTTTAGGAGAAGCTGAAATCGTCAAACCGCGTACAAACACGCACTGCGGTTGGCGTTTTGCTTAATTATATTTCAGTACCACCATGAATTTGTGGCGAACAGCATGTGGCTCTGCACTCGCCTAGTCAAGATTAAATAAAAACCGAATGTGATTAATCACTGTGCGTGCGCCCCCATACTATTACTATGGAACACAAAAAATCGCGCGTTTACAAACCGCGATCCAAACGTTTTTAAAATCAGTTACTGAAAAAAGTCGCTAATGCGCTTATATAGAAAGCAATGGTTACATATTTTTGCGGTTTCAAACTTGCGGTTAAACGTGTGCGTTTAATCGCAGTGCGTGCTAAGCCTTGACGTGGGGAAATCCGTCATGGATACCACCGTACCCGTGGAAGCACGGTGGTTATGATGGACTTTAACCAACTAAAACCCCACGGTGTTCCGTCTCTCTTTTGGTTTGCTGGGTGCAGGAACACTTTCGTACACTACTGCACCAAATTATCAGGAATTGAACCAGGGTCCAGTACACAGTATCTCACATATTAGAATAACACTGTAACCACTGCTCCATTTACGCTTTTACTAAACCTCCACTCAATTATATTGAAAACTAGCTGATGCACGCGACTTCGTCCGCGTTTTTAAAAATCTATAATTTTCTGAGACAAAAAGTAGCCTATGTCCTTCTCCAAGGCCTAGTCTACCTCTATACCTTTCATCAAAATCAGTCCAGACGTTTACGCGTGATACCGTGACCAAGGAAAATAGGGATTCATTTTTATCTAGACGCGCGGCAGCGCGTCCGACAAGTTCCGCGGCCGTGACGTATGCCAGTGTGTCTATTTACATATAAGTATACAGATAAAGTTAAGGTTATCTAATTTAATTATTACCTGCAATCAATCCTATTGACAAATACAAAGTAAAAATATAATAAGTAATTGGTATAACTTTGGTAGGTATAAAATTCCATCATTTTTTTATTCATATCAAAGCACAGACTAAAAGAAAAAGATAGACATTAAAGGCGCTAAAATATGAAGCTGGTCCTTACACCGAGTTCACACGGTGCGATTTTTCTTGTTCAACTGCTAAATCCTGCCATTTGAACCGTGTGAACAGGAGTTCAATCAAATGAAAGCAACAAATGCCTTTTAAATTTGTTAAACAACAAGAAATATTGATCAACTAAAATCAAACCGTGTGAACCTGCTATTAGAGACTAATAAAATTTAAGACTGCGTGCTTAACACGTCGGCCATTCTCCTTTAGTCTACATCTAGTAATGTCAAGTGAAATTATTATTTCTGACATGTGCAATTTTTTTTCCCACTTATTTTATATTTGTATTTAAGTAATCAAGATTCATTAATATATTCGTTTTTTTCTTTCCAGAAGGCTGCTGGCAAGTCCCGTTTACCCGCGGTGGGCTTGTTTGCGTATTATCAAAAATTCTAAGGAATTTAATAAACGTTTATTGTATAGTAAATATCATTAACTACATTACTTACCTAAAGATATATGCAGGCCCACGCGGCGCGTATACTATATTAGTTAAAGTAATTAATTGATCGACGCGTAGGAAAGCTTCATTCTTATCATTATCGATTAATCATTAAATTACTCTATTATATTATTATATATACAATTTATTAACTTTGATTAAATTATTATTATTATTATTAAATGACACGTTATAAAAATTTTGTCATTCGTAATCATACTTCTACTTCTAAGTACTTAATGTTTAACTGAAAACTTTTAACATAAATTTATTATACTAGTTATTTGCTTGAACTAAGCCAAACTGAATTTATTAAGTAAGTTGAGATTAAGAAAAATGTATTTTAACTATTGTATATTGCATAAATTGTAACGCCGTGGTGGGGCGCGCGTCTTCGCACGTTCTGTTGTTTCGTTTGTAGTATAGATGGCGCTGATCTCGGCGCGTTCCGTTCTACGTTGAGTTGTTAGCCGTAGACTAGGCCAAGACGGCGCCCGCCGGCGGCTTCGCGACACTGTTGCCTCCCTTCACTGTGCATCACACATAATATAAGTGCTGCGGTATATATCACTATCGGAGTAGCCTATATTTTGTTAAATTTTATTGGTGTGTGTGTCTGTAAGCTATTATGCTGAGCTGTGCCAAGTGAAACGGGAAACATTTTAAAGCGGATACCAATTGAAACTGCATTATGCATCAAACGATTGAAAGACGATTAGGTAGTTCTTTGATAATGTCTTTAGATTGAACTATTGATAGCAATCATGTTGAACACGAAATAAACTTAACTAAACTTAACAGACACTCTTAAAGAAAAAGAACAACAGAATCCACCGAAGATGTTCATGGTCTTGACTTCTGAGCTAGTGTAACTTTTCGAGTAAACTAACCTGCCATGTGCATTGCTTTAAATCTGTTATTAAACGTCATTAAACAACTTGATATACATTACTGCGGTACTTTATGTACATTTAGCAAATATACCTACATTACTGCAGTGTCATGTTTTTTGACTCAAAAAGTAGCACCGAGGCAGCTGACCATTTACTGCACTCAGCATACACGTAACCGGCTTCTACGGTTCACATTTTGGCATCATGTTCTCGTCTATAATTTCCCTCTAGTCTGAGACATGCGACTATCATAAATTTTCTTATGTAAAGCCCGCTCTACACTCGCGCGCGGCCGTGACACTTGCACACTCGACGAGATTGTGAAAACTGAAATGGACGTCTACGTTAGCCAAATTAAACACTAAATCACTAAATCGGCGCCGTCATCTCGTTGTCGGTGAAGTCCAGGTGACGGTGGCGGTAGACAAACGCTCTAAAGGCCAAATTAGACGGTGCCCCGTTCATCGTTCATTTTTGCAGTGAACGATGCACGATACGATATTTACTATGGCAAAGTGCCTGTGAACGATGAACGGTCGGTGTTTAGACGGTTCATTTTCGATGATTCACCGATGAAGCCTCGAAAATGAAAGAATAAATCTCGAAAAATCTCTAATTTGGCCTTTACCACTGCTAGTGACGTAACGCTGTGCGCTGTAGCGTGTTACAAGTTATGCATATTATATTAAAGATAAATCAAAATGCTTAAGTTAATGATAAATATACCTAAATGCTCGGTAACACTCCAGCAATGCTAACTCACGGTTATGTCCGATATTTTTAAAATACTTTTGCACTCTACGGCACGTCCAGTCGTTACCGCAGATCGCGCGTTACTGTGGGTGCGCTTCGCTAACCCTTTGTCACGGAGCTAAGAAACGTGAAGGCAAAAGCATCCACACTACTCCCGCGAGCAGTTCGCGGGCCGTCCGCGTCGCGGCGCGAGTGTAGAGCGGGCATAACAACTCCCGTCGGCCGGCTCAGCGTCCCAACCTACATGTTAGTGAAATTAAATAAACACGATGATATAAAATTAAAATGTTCATAAAACGCTGTGTACAAATCGAAGTGCACTTCAAATATTACCAAGATACTTAAGGCCTTCATTTTGAAATAATTAATTATTGTGTTTTGATTCGTTAATGTAAATTCCAAAATGGGCTGTGATATAAAAAATATTTAAAACCTAAATAATGGATTGTACAGACCGTTTAATGCGTATTAGTTGTTGCGCTCTCAAAGCCGCCCGCACACTGCCGATTGTGAACTAAATAATCCTTGATTCTTAAATTCTTGAATGCTGTTGATTCTTAAAAACTGTAACTACAAATGCTATTATTTACTCTCCAAGCATCAATTGTGGCAAAATGTAGAAGGGAACATCAATTTATCGTCCAAATAATTTAAACACGCAAACGTTTGTAATCCAGCAGTTACTGACTTTTACGTCCTAAATAAAATTCAGACTATCTACTTGTATTTATTTAAATAGGTTTAAATCTACTTGTATTTATTTAATGGCTGGGAGTAGCCAGCTCCTGTGGGCTTCGCTCGGTTGGAATTTTGAGAATCCCTTCTTAGTCTACGTCATTATAAAAAAAAACTAAGCAGGTTTTATAGACCCAGCAGTTTGAGCTGTACGTTGACATGTTCTTCAGCCAGTTTCTCCTTTTTTCTTTACATATTATATACGTAGGTATGAAAAAGAGTGATTCAATTAGCAGTATTTCGCTTGTATTACCTACTGCGAAAAAACTTTTATCTCAAAACAATAACATCAAAAAAATTTCAAAAACAAAACCATTCTATACCTTCTACGTTGTTACTTTTTTTAAGAATCAAAAGCCATTCAAGCAAGCACCGTTTATTTAGGATTTGATCCTGTATGATGTATAAGACAATAATTTAACCTCATTAGAGTAAAATTGGCGCGTCGGAGTCCCTATCTTGTTATAGAAGATTTTGTAGATAGTTGTCAATGTTTTAGTCAAAATAAATAATCATAGATTTGGGGACATATCCCACGCACGCCAATTTTGACCTTCTAAAAATAATTTCAACTTATGTCCTTCAAAAATTACAAACTGTTGATTGGTCAGTTACGGCTCAGTTTATTGGAAAGTACTTTTCAACTTTCACAAAATTTACCGTCAAAATATCGTAATACATTTCTAGATGCGTTGGTTTGCTTTGCCAACACAACTAGAAAAAGTATTATGCCATCGGGATTAATTGCATCGAAATTGTAAACGGATTATCATGAAAAGTTCGAACAAATTCAATTCCTAATTAGCCCGATTCCCATCTGCCGTTGATGTAGTCTGTAGTCTGCGTACGCGATAAACGCGAAGTCCCTTAGGAAATTATTAAAATTAAATGTCACGTCCAAACAATAGGTACAGTCGCTTCAGTAAAGTATTTTAGGACCTTCGCCTCAACGCCAACTCGTCTCAAAGTGCAATCATTCAAAGCTGAGCTTTATATCGTGTCATATAAAGTAAAATTTTATTTGACGCGTAGACCACGCGTTGACCACACGTCATACATACACAATTTCACTTTATTGTGATACAATTTATAAAGCTTATAATATTTTTATGGTTTATTTAGAGTCGCGTTGGTTTTCAAGCGATGTGTTTGGAAGGCGCATACTACACACAGGACACAAAGGTCTAAAAATAGTGCCATTCTCCTCCAAAAACAACGTTACGAAAAGGATGGCACTAAGTTTAGTGTAAATTTTGTGCAGTTTAGAGATTTTGTACAATCGAATTAACACCCATTTTCACTTTAAATTGTATGCAATGACGACAAGTCACATTGGTTTTAAGCCTAAACTGACGACTACAGAATTATGGAAGCCCGTACATAGTCAATCTGGATCAAAATCACAGATTACACAGACCACAATCTGCCCTTGAACAAATAGTAACGTATAATTCTAGCCTGCGATTGGCTGGCTATCTCAGTGTAACGTAACGGCCAGCCACTCACAGATCAGAACCATATGACGCGATTTGTTGTAGTTTGTGATTTTGATCTCAGATCCAGATTCGCTCTGAAAGGGTTGCCCTAGAACAATGTTTGTGGACAACGGTGGCACCTTCGCGTGCGGGCGGTAAGTCGCAGTTCGATGCGAAGTCAATTCTCAAGGAGCGCGGTACCCCTGTGTATTTATTTCACGTGTGTGTGTATGTGTGTCTATTTAAACATATATAAATCTATACATGTTAAGGTGTTAATGGAGTGAGACACGCCAGGGGAGACAACAGTGATGAGGCGGCACAGATAAACAAAGAAAAAAAGTACTAGCGTAATTTCTACAAAAAGTAAATAGATTCATAATCAAAACGTACCAAATATAAAATTATATTATTGAGATACCTTAGATGATAACGCGTGCGCGCGGGCGGGTCCTGTACCCGGTGTGCCGTTGTATTGAAAATAACAGCTTTAAAAAAAAAACAAGAATCAGTCAAAAATGTATGTGCCATTTACTTACCTTAGAAGCATATTAAACGTAAATCGGCGTAAACGTTTTTGGCGCGGATAAAAATGAATGAATTATATTTTTATAAAAAGTGTCACGGGCTTACACATCCTTGACGCGTGGGAGACGGAGATATTCGAACGACAATATTTCACTTTCCTTCGTGTCGAATAATCACTTTTCGTAGCTTCTTGGGCTGTAAGAACACTATTTATAAAAATACATCAAAATAATCTTCGACGCCTATCGGAGTACAATGTAGGAATAACATTGTTGACCTTAATTCCATGAGAATTCAATTAAGATATTATTACTAGGTATATTCTGCTGAAAAAAAACAATAATTTCAAAACATTATTATTCTGAATCGTCGTCTGAATGCCACTAAATCAAAATTTCACAGCCGAAAATCTCCGTCCGTTCAATAAATCCGGTCAAATACATAATGAAACTTAATTAATAAATTAAAATATAGTTACTTCTACATTGTTATTCCGAGCAATCGAAGGTTTCTTGACCGCACACAGAAATAAATAATCCTACCTATTTGTATTAGAACATCTATAGATGTGCCAACAAGTCAGCTGGCGACACGTTTCTACTAAGTATTACCTACTAAAATAATATGTAACATTAAATGGGCTGATTAGCTAACTAACCGTTACGTGAAGGAGAACGTCGGCTAGACCGATTTAAGCTGATGTAGTTGACGTTGGCATGTCAGTAGATATAATTTGTATGAATAAGAGGCGTCAATTTTGTTAACAGACTTGTACACAGGAATAATAGGCAATCTAAAAGGCATATTTTCACTAGCATACGAAACATGGTTACGTTTTATTTAAAGCAACAATATCAAAGTTTAATTATTATTATCTATCAAAGTTTTCATTGTGAGGGATAAAAGTTATACATGATTAGTATGAAAACGTATCCAATACTGCTAATTTCTGTGTGCAGGTATCGTTAAATAGTGCTTATCCAATTTGATTGCTGCCAACCAAAATGCCGATTTAATTGTAGGAGGGGTCGACTTCGTCAAACCGACCGAGATGGTTGGCATCGATCAAATTGGATTGTCTGGATAGCACTTAACCCCCGGCTTACCGCGTGCGGTAGCAAACATATTTATGGCCGCCGCCCGCCTCTAGTCAAATATTACTCTCACCACAAGACATAGAATTTTATATTTACACAAATAATTATATTATATTGATATAGTATTCTAGTTTTAGGCGTTTATGATTTAATAATAAGCCGTAATTTAAAATGCAAAATTGTACCGGTATCGTTGAAAGCGTAGGTACTTCGTTTTTTCTCTCTTTTTAACTCATGTTCGTGCAATACTGTTACGCTTTTTTAAATTGTTTAGCGTACTTGTACTTATTGACAATGCTAAGTTATTTTACTTATTTATTGAACTGACTCTGTTTGTGTTACCGATTTGAATTATTCGTCGACGTGATCTCGTCTTGTGAAAGGAAAGTCGACGTCTTTAAACGTTTTGCGAGGTCGCTTTACATGCAACGGATACGACTTTGACCTAGAGGCGACGTCGAGTCGACGACTCGATTACGTCCACCGTTGCGTTGAAACGGACTCAGGAGAAGGCGTGAGTGTAATGTTTAGTTGATTAGCGAAAGTGTTCGCGGTGTGTACGTGCCTGCCTGCAGCGGGCGATGCACGGAGAGCCGACGGCGGCGGGCGGGCGCCGGCCTGCCCGACGGCAGCGAGCGGGCGCCGGCCTGCCTCGCGCCGTGCTATTAGGTTACAGAACAATTCGATGCCAAAGCGGAACACGTATACTTAGTATATATCGATTAACGATTATATCATCTCGTGGGTATAGTAGGAGTAACGCTCGACACCTCGACGCGCCGCGGCTGCGTTCGGGCGATTAATGATATTGTACTTGTATAAATATATATCTTTATACTGATTAAAGTTAAAACGTTTCCCTAAATAATATTGCAAAGATGCGAGTCGAAGTTTTAAATAGAATTAACAAAAAATATCCTCACTGAATGTATAAAACGATCGCCTACAAAGTGATTCTAGGATACAGGGTATGCTTTGCAATTGTTTAAATGTATCTAAATGTTTTTCACTTAGGCAGAATTTGCCGAAGTCTCTACTCGTCCCTCGTTCGCTGACTGTTTCCGCGGCCCGCCTCTAGCCGGTGGACGTCAGCGCGACCCAATCCGCCTCCGGCCGACAGGTGTCGGCGCGGCCCGATCTGCCTACGGCCGACAGGCGTCGACGCGGCGTCGGCCGACGTGTGAAAGAGTTAGGGCACGCTGGCTCGGACGAGCTCGTCGCGTATCGGCCTCCCGGCGCTGCTTCACTCTCGGGTCCACTGTAGTCTGTCGCGAATTTTTATACTCTCTCGTCACTATCGTACTGATCCCATCCCTTCATGTCACTCGCGACTCTATAAGACTAGCTTCGCGTTTTCTTTGTGTAGTAAGTAGCCCCGCACTCTCATATTGCGATATTCTTCAAATGCGTTGGCAAAGTATCCTCATTCACTTATCATCTTAGTCATAACTAGTGAGATCGAGACATTTTAGCCGTTGTGCAAAACTTCACAAATGAACAATAATCGGAAATATCGTACCGTGACTTAATAAATATCAAGAAATTAAATTTCAACTGCGAATATATTTTTTCATTATATTCAAATGTTACAATAGCTCAATCTAATTACTGTAATTCAAACTATTCACGCGCAACGGCAAATTTAACGTACTTCGATCGCAAAACATCTTAGTATTACGAAATCGAATTTGATTAAAAAATACTATTAAAAACTTCTAAAATTTTATAATATTATATCGTTCGCAATTACTTCGTTGTAGCGCTCGCGTAGCCTTGGAACAGTTGGATATAATCGGATAGAGAAGTTCGAGTAAAATATAATGTGAATTTGAATGTGGAATTTTAGGTGAGATAGGTAGAATGTCGAACGGTGGCCTACACGAATAGACTCGAGACGACCTCGATATGACGATGTCGTGTCGTAGCATTTAAAAGTCTTCTGAGAGCGAGCTCCGCACAGAGATCTCGTTGAAATCTTCTCGAACAAATTAGATGATGCCATGAATGTATCTGCATGTTGCTTAAGAATTGTGAAAAAGGGTAACGGGTGTAAATTTTTTTAAAGAAATTTGTATCTCTGTATACTTGGGTCCATGTTTTGGCCAAAAAAATAACATCAATAATGTCTAATAGATAAAATATAGACAACACAATATATTATAGTGCCGCCACACTAGCGGTTTGGGTATGACCGGGCCAACGAATTTGGTCCGCTCCGTACAAGATTAGCAGAATGCGTTTTTCAAAATTAGTTCATGCATTACATGGAGATAGTCACTCTCTGTCATTATGAATAATTATACCTTAGTGTGTAGTCGCTAACGATATCTACGGCGTAGGTCGCTACGCAGTGACGCTAGTAAGCCCGTAGTAGCTAACGATAACTACGGCGTAGGTCGCTACGCAGTGACGCTAGTAAGCCCGTAGTCGTTTTCGGCATCAACGACGTAGTGCGCTGTCTATAGCGAAGAGTGCTTAGTCTCAGTTTGAAGCGCTCCAAAACAAAAATATACTATAAGTATAATATTGATCGAATCACAAATGACTTCAGAGCAAAATGAACCCAAAGACTCTTATTTTAAGTCCATTTTACTCTGAAGTCATTGTGATTCGATCAATAGTATACTTGTAGTATACTATAAAGTTTTGGAGCGCTCCAAACTGAGACTAAGCACTAAGGTCTCTACGCAGTGACAGTAGACGTAATCCCGTAGTCGCTTACGGCATCTGTGGCGTAGCTCGCTACGCAGAGACGTTAGTAAGCCCGTAGTCGCTTACGGCCTCTGTGGCGTAGCTCGCTACGCAGTGACAGTAGACGTAAGCCCGTAGTCGCTTACGGCATCTGTGGCGTAGCTCGCTACGCAGTGACAGTAGACGTAAGCCCGTAGTCGCTTACGGCATCTGTAGCGTAGCTCGCTACGCAGTGACAGTAGACGTAAGCCCGTGTGCTTAGTCTAAAGCGGAGCACTCGAAAACGAACTCGAAAACTATTGATCGATTTCAGAGTAAAATAGACCTAAAATGGCTTGTATTAAGGTTTGAGTTCGCCAATACATTCAGCATTCGAACAATGCTGAATGTATTGGCGAACACAAACCTTAATACAAGACATTTTAGGTCTATTTTACTCTGAAATCGATCAATAGTTTTCGAGTTCGTTTTCGAGTGCTCCGCTTTAGACTAAGCACACCGTTGTCGCTTACGGCCTCTGTGGCGTAGCTCGCTACGCAGTGACAGTAGACGTAAGCCCGTAGTCGCTTACGGCATCTGTGGCATAGCTCGCTACGCAGTGACAGTAGACGTAAGCCCGTAGTCGCTTACGGCATCTGTGGCGTAGCTCGCTACGCAGTGACAGTAGACGTAGGCCCGTAGTCGCTTACGGCCTCTGTGGCGTAGCTCGCTACGCAGTGACAGTGTGCTTAGTCTAAAGCGGAGCACTCGAAAACGAACTCGAAAACTATTGATCGATTTCAGAGTAAAATAGACCTAAAATGGCTTGTATTAAGGTTTGAGTTCGCCAATACATTCAGCATAGTTCGAATGCTGAATGTATTGGCGAACTCAAACCTTAATACAAGCCATTTTAGGTCTATTTTACTCTGAAATCGATCAATAGTTTTCGAGTTCGTTTTCGAGTGCTCCGCTTTAGACTAAGCACACCGTTGTCGCTTACGGCCTCTGTGGCGTAGCTCGCTACGCAGTGACAGTAGACGTAAGCCCGTAGTCGCTTACGGCCTCTGTGGCGTAGCTCGCTACGCAGTGACAGTAGACGTAAGCCCGTAGTCGCTTACGGCATCTGTGGCGTAGCTCGCTACGCAGAGACGGTAGTAAGCACGTAGTCATTTACGATATCTACGGCGTAGGTCGCTACGCAGACACGCAAGTAAGCCCGTAGTTGCATACGGCATCCACGGCGTAGCTCGCTACGCAGTGAGTGCGGTGCAGTAGCAACCGCGCCACTGCGTCAAGTCGTTGATCGTTGGTTTGTTGGTCTAGCGCCTGCGGATCACGAGGTCCTGGAGTGCCTTAGCCTGCGAAATTGCGGCTTACAGAGCAATTACCGGGGAAGTCTTCCCCGCGGCCTACCTGGGTAAGGAGACCACGCCGCAAGAAGCGATCTTGTGGCCAGCAGTAGGATGTTAAAGGCCTGCATTAATGGTGGTGTTTAAATGTGTGACCTAGTTGTGTGGCGGTAAATGCTCGACCATTAGCTCGCTAGCACCCGTTACCACGATGTGGTTTGGCTTGTGAGTTGTGCCTAGTGAATTGTATTTCGACGCCGCGCCACAAGGTTCGCTGAAGCGAAACTCGCTCGCAGATAGACTCAGAGAACTATATACCTCATTGTTATAAACACCGTTCGACACGTGTAGTTAAGTAAGGTGATTGCCAATATTCAAATCAGGAGTAAACAAAATTTAGGATTTCGGAATTATTAAGCATAATATTATATCTATTTATATGATAAAGATACGGAGAGATGCGCATAGTGCTTATATTATGAATTGTAGGTCCTAGTGATGAAACAAAAAAGATCTAGTCATATCTTCTTCGTTTGTTTAATTTTTCTATCGCTTAGCATAGTTTAGCTTCAAGCACTTCTTTGACTAGTTTTTCTTAATTTATTGTCTTTGTAGTTTACTACCTTTTTGAATAACTTTCGAACGCATAAAGGAGTTTTAGATAGAAAGGTCGACGATTCTCTGCATTGTGTTAACTACTGTTTCTTGTTGAAGCTATCTAGAATTATTTGAGAAAATACCTATACGATCTGAATTAACGTCTACACGCCTAACCTTTAAAAATAATGTATGTAAATGTGTTTTTGATAAGTTATCCAGAATATTGTTTCATGCATTTCGTTCCACTTTCTTCGAAGACCTGTTTAGATTTTAATAAGGTTTACTAAATTACTAATGTAAAATTGATCGGTATATACAGTGGTAGGATTATGAATGGTATAACCGTATGGTAAATGGTTAAGTTAGGGGTTTAAAGTACTTTAGAAAAATTAAAGATAGAGAAGGAAATAGTTCCGCTATAGTTTGTTACAAGTCACGGCAAATAAGTCGAGCGGTGACCTTCAATGCGCAGAAGTCGAAAATGAGGTATCTCGGGGTGTGAGGGGGTCCCGGGGAGGGCGTGGGGATCGTTCGTGAGCACTGATTAGCTCTCGCGGATCCCTCGTAAGCGCTGATTGGCTCTCCAATCCTATTGTGTCCCGCTCACTCGTACGATGCTACGCGTACTTGAAGGTCACCGCTCGACTTACGTGCCGGGGTTTGTACTGGCGGTACATCGCTCGGCCGATCGCAGAGCGGTGTCTCGTCAGAAGACATACACAAATACGCGCCGTCCGTAAACATTCACAGGTTTTCAATAAACTATGTACAGATCCAGCATATAGAGAAAGCTTTTGCAAGTATATATATTGTATAAACTGAATAAGTTTCCTGCTATCCGTTTTACTGTATAAATAAGCATAAGTTCTTTCCCTGGGCCCCTTGAATTATAAATGATAATAATTAAATGCAATTTTTTGAGTTATTCAAGCAATTTCCATACAAGCTAGGTTATGAGTAGGGCGATATCGAAACGACACGATTTGTTACCACGACACGACACGACGACACGACGTCTTCACGCAGTCTGCCGCAAACACGAGAATTCTTAGGACGCGTGTGAGCGCTGCTTTCGCTCGTGTCTCGGAAATTCGTGCCGTTTAGTTTTCTGTTAATACTAACAAATTTAATTATTAATAATATCATTTTTAATAATTAAATTTGTTAATTATTAATAATATCATTTTTAATATAATTTATTATCTCATCATGCTCATAAATTATTAATAACGGATTTGGCATGCAATAGACACGAAAATATTCCATCTAGATCCAGAATGTAAATACATAATTATATGACGTCATATCTAATTTAGGAGCTTACTAGCGTTTTGCCCCGGGTCCTCTCGGGCGGGTCACAGGGTGTCGCTGTGTTTATGCTAAGGGAATTCATAATCGTTAACTGATTAGAAACAAAACGCCGTGGTAACTGGTATTGAAACGTTTAAGCATTGTTTATTTTGTTTGTAAAGGATAGGTGTACCTATACCTATACCTAACAGTCAATCCTTATATTGCCCTTGGCCCCCTAAGTAGGTCTCCAACTACGTATGCTAGGGGTAGGGTAAGACAGTATCTAATGCAACAGATGGCGTATGAACCTATGACCTTTCGGATGATTTCGGATTTCAATCCGTGATTCTTTAAATCGCATAATACTTTTCATACTGAAATTAAATTTCATACTGCTTCTTTGAATTTCTTTATTTGTAGAACTTTACTCAAAATGGGTAATTTTTGAACATACCTACGAGTACATATTTACCAAGAACTTTAAAAAAAAAAACAATAAATAATGAAAAATATTTTTCAACTAAATATGGCTTATTTTTTGTTTTTAGACAAAGAAGTTGAAACTCTCTCTTTTAGATTAGTTCAGTACAATTTCAACTCGTTTTTGAAGTGGACTTGGCATATGCTGCCGTATTATTTATAGTCAGGGTTACTATGTTTTTTTTTATCTGTAGGTACGTATATATATGTCCGAAAAAACCGGATAATGAGTTTCGAGATTTGGGTCGTTAATGTGCCAATACTAATTACTCGTAATAATTAAATGCTTTTCAATGCATTTCTGTCACATTCAATTTAATTAAGGTCATAGATTAATGAAATAGGTAATTTTATTCGTTCAACTCCATTTAGTTCATTGATTTATAATTGCAATCTAAGTTTTATTTGCTGTGGTTAAGAATACTTTTTGAAAAAAAAAAATACCTAGGTATATATTTCTTGATAAAAAAAAACCCTTATTCCATGTTATGGTTTATGGATTTATATTGCATTTCCAATTTAAGATTAAGAGTTCAGCTAAGACGTCTCTAAGCCTTGATGGATGAAGCGCAATCTTCAGTACAGGGGGCAAAATCTATCGATCAAATATTATGTACACGCCATTCTGGTCTCTGTACAGTCAATCCTTTCGGATCATTGTAGCTTGCACACACAGGATGTTCCACACATTGTTCTGGATAACTTATATCGGATTAGTTTAGGTGTGAACAGCCTGCTCTATTACTTAAAAATCATTATAATTCACTATATTTATTAGCGTTAGTTTAAAGTATCATAACCTAAAATCTTTGATTTTGTGGCATTTGATTTTATGAAATTTTATCAGCATAATCAAATGAGCATTTTTTATATCGGTTTAACGTTAGCCAAGAAAGGAGCACAGGCTGTTTACGTTAGCTTAGCAAAGGGATACCTCTACAGGTGTCTGTGATATACGCTTGTAAAGATCGTCCATTCAACCCCTTTATATAATTCACTATATCTCCCATAACCGTTCCGTTTTGCTCGAGTACATAACTAAGTATAAATAGTAAGACAAATTGTACATTTGACATCTTATTCAAGTGTATTTTACACATAAAGGTAATTTTTCAATTTAAATATAGAACAAAATGAATAGAAAACTACGGTAAGAAAATTGTAAAATCGTTTTTAATAAAATCTCAGATAGCCGCTTTATCATGATGCTCTTCGTTTGAAATTATATAGTTTTATATACCATAGATTTGCTACAATGTAATATAAGAGAATTGAAATAGGAACAGCGTTAAGCTATTTGTTTATTGAATATAATAATTATTATGTGGATTTTGTCACTTGTAACATAAATGAATGGAATATATTATTATGAATATTGATGACACGTTGTTTGTGAAAGTAAACACAAATGGAACTACATATTATATCTACGAATACGTTATTTATATAAGCTACTTAACTACATGATCTTCTACTGGACTCAGTTTTTCTTCCTATTTTAATTTAGGAGACTAATTAATGCATTATTTTGCAACCATAAGTAAATGAAAATTGTTAATTGATAATTTTATTTAATACATTTCACGTGCGGCAAACAACTTAAACCTACTTTTAAGTACAAACCGACTGTCCACTTATTTGTATATAATGGGCATCTAATTTAAACTAGAAGAGGTATTTCATATTGAAATAACATTACAGGAGGCATAATATTAGCTAGATGCTCATTTGTTCGGTTTTCAAGAACGCACATCGTGTTAATATACCAACTCACGAAAAATCCAAAATCTTACTTACGTCATAGCTTTAAATCAGAAATGGATTAAGATAACTAAGTGTTCCAAATAACTACTACCTACGTGACATATGTTCTTGAAAATGTTGATGTAAGTAAATTGACCCAGTATTTATTCCAATATAACTTTATCCATCGAATCCATATTAATAAGAAAGACTATCTGACTGTCCGTCGGTTAAAGTTAATAAAGTTTTCACGGCTGAACCGATATTGACGAAACTTGGCATATCTAGAAATATTCTTCATTACGAAAAATCAAAGTCGCCAGGCATTTTGGAAACCTAAATCCACGCAGACAAAGTCGCAGGCCACAAAATCGCTAGTATAACAATGAACGCTAATTTTATAAAATTAGCGTTCATTGTTATACTAGGATATTACGTTATCCTATTATATGGCTCCTATAATTTGTAATGTAGGTAGTTAGGTACTTATTATTTCCTTTTATTTAAAGTATCTCATAAAATGTACCTAGGTACTGGAATTTATTTTAAAATGTAATTCATGAGTTCTGTCTGAATAATTTAAAAGAAATGCAGATTATTAGTATCCCATTCTTTCTCATCGCGAGCCTTTGCACCCGACGCCATTTTAGCATACAATCGAATACGTCAACAATATAGCAAACTTGCAACTAAAAAAAGCTGTGATAGCTTAGTGGTTAGGACGACCGACTTCTAATCGGAGGTCGTGGGTTCGATCCCGGGCACGCACCTCTAACTTTTCGGAGTTATGTGCGTTTTAAGTATTTAAATATCACTTGCTTTAACGGTGAAGGAAAACATCGTGAGGAAACCTGCATGCCTGAGAGTTCTCCATAACGTTCTCAAAGGTGTGTGAAGTCTGCCAATCCGCTTGGCCAGCGTGGTAGACTATGGCCAAAACCCTTCTCACTCTGAGAGGAGATCCGTGCTCTGTAGTGAGCCGGTAATGGGTTGATCATGATAGCAAACTTAAACTTAAAAAAATTAAACTTTAATTTGCAGCTCGTCTGATTCTAACTGCGCGTGAAAATGTCGTCACGTGCAAAGGCTTTTTTTACGTTCGGATTCGGGGTTAAAGCTCAAGGCACATTGCCGGTGAGATAAAGTGTCGTGACGCGCCTATTGTTAAATGTTGCAAAGTAAACAAACAAATTCATCAAAACAAAATAAATAAGCGCATTCACGTCTCTTTTTTCCTTTTATTTTATATACTTAGTAGTGACAAAGTGGTTACTATACTTTGTAAATTGTAACATTTTAGAAAAGACGCGTCCCTACGCCTTTACACAGCCCCAACTGAGCCCTTGACTCTAAAAGTTAATTTGGAATAACTACTTTCATGGTTTACCATAAACTAGTGATGTTACATTAAAAACAATGTTACATAATATTTGAACATCCTGCCGCATAATTAATAATATGATACACCAATACATAGATAGCAGCTGTCGCTAATGCACAAACAAATATCGCACAACGGTGAACATCAATAAAGTCCACATTCGTATACCAAAGAATTATAATAATAAAATAAAGCATATAAAATGGATTGTCTTTATTATAAGTATCACTAATAAGAAAGTAAAATATTTTAAGATGAATCGCTTCTGTTTTGGGGTACAAAATGTTATCGAACTCACAAAAACCATCTGTTTTCGAGATTTGCAATTCGTACTAGGGATGCCTACTGACCGTCAGTTAAAAATTAATTTTGGTTGCGAGTGCATTTCGTTACTGTAATTTATACTTTAGAACAGTAAGAAATTTGAAAAATCGTTTTAATATTTTTTTTTTTATTAATGAACAAAATTAATTTCACATACATAGGTACGTTGGTAGTTATTGTTAGTAGATATGGTTAATGTACTTATATTTATTTCTAGTCAGCTAATCTACTCATATTAATTAGTAAGTCAATTCGTATTTTGTCAAAGCACATTAGAGTTATGTACAAGTGACTTACCTATTTCATAGGTAAAATTAAGTGCATTACAAGTGCCGATTTGGACTTTTGGTAGGTAAATTAAATTCGCATATTTTTTCTGAAAAGTGCACCTAATTAGAAAAGGTCAGACAAACCTATTTTGGTTATGAGCTTTCAAACTTTGTATTATTAGCAGTCAGTATGGTAGAACATTACTAATGCTAAGTACCTAGTTAAAATTTATTTTTCGTCCTTTTAAACCTAACAATGTTAAAAATGACTCAGACCTAATAGGTTTAGAGACTACCTACATTAAAAACAACATAACGAAAGGGTAAAAGCATAACGAAAGTCGGGGGTAAGGTGGTATTTTTAAGTAGGGCGTATACATCCTTTTAGCAAAATTTCGAAAGGCCGAAACTTTTTCATAGGTACATTCGTTTCTTCCACGCACTCGCGGTGAAAATTAAAGTATAAAAAAATATATTAGGTACACACCCAATATTGTAAAGCTTATTTACCGCTTACAAAGCTAAGTAGCTTAGCTTTGTAAGCGGTAAATATTCCGCTTTAAATAGAACACAATCCATTTTATATTTTGGTGGATGCACAACCTTATTCAAACAACTCGAAGTTACCAGCAGTGCATTTGATAGCTAGGCTGTTCTAATGATTCATAGTATATTGTTATATTTCGCCAAAGTTTGTAATTTAAGAGAGTTATTATAAACACTTATTTAAAACTTCGCTAGGTAATGTATTTATTTTAATATTTATTTTATTAGTCTAGCAAAATTCTGTAGTAAATTGACTGTATCACCTACCTATACGTGAGTGCTTTTGTTCACGACGAAATTGTCGTGCGCGTCAATATACTCGCAGTATAAAGCGAATGATTTAAAAACGTATGCAATACGTCAGTAGGTAGGTACTACTAATTCACCGACCAAATAAAAACTTTTTCTTTACGTCCACCTAATTATATGTATTCTGTGGAAAAAGTAACAATAACCCTAGTATGAGTTTGCATATTTCGAAAACTTTTATAGATTTCAGTAACACTAAAAACTACCTATAAATAGACCCAAAGCACCTTCTTTTAAAGTGTTACATAATTAATAGATTCAGTATTATCAGTTTTTATTTCGCAGTTTCACTTGGATGTTGATTGATATGTATGGACCAACTTGAACAATTGGATTACTTCTGTTGTACATAATCTCTAAACTAAATTGACAGGTCAAAAATAATGATATAAGGTATGCTTTTCACAATGTTTCCTACGGTAAAGGATTGCATTTAGAACTGCTAATTTAGATTCGTTTAGAAATTGAGTACAATAAAATACAGCAGCTTACCTATATTTTACTTTGACGATGTAACGTTTCGATACTCGAAATCTATCAACGTTTACGAGATGTACAAACTCATGCTAAGCCTACACGAGGAGACTGTATCGTTCTACTGGTGTCGTTACTGCGCTTAAAAGCGTCGTCGTGTGCAAAGGCGCTAACAGAACCACGTTTTGACGGAACTAATACAATAATGATTTGCCTACTTTGCATGTATAATTTAGTTAATACCTATTATGAAGTTAATAATTATGTATATGGCTGGAATATTTCGGAACTAAATTATTACTATTCAATTATTTATTATTATACACTTATTACGTTTAGTATGCTAGAAATATGAGGAAGGATAATAAATAATTTTAATTATATTAGGTATGTGTTTTATTTTCCAGCAATCTGATCTGTCATAAGCTATATTTTAGGAAAAATTAAACCAATTTCAATATACCATAAAATTAGAAGACTTATCTTGATTTCTCCAGGATCCCATCCCATCAGATCCTGACCATGGAACTACCTGGGAAGTATACCCTTTCAAACAAAAGAAGAATTATCCAAATCAGTTCAGCATCTTTGAGTATTCAGGGAACATACATTTAAAAAAACCGAAAAATTTAGAACCCTCCCCCTTTTTTGAAGTCGGTTAAAAATGTGCGTAAATCTCGGCCCAAGCCCTGAGTTAAATTTTCCAAGTTAAATGTACTACATTTTTTTTTATTAAATAAAACCTTTTGAGTATATAGTAATAATTTTATTACAGAAAAATACATAAAAGTACATTTGCAATAATTATGCTATTCTATTATATTTCATTAAAATAAATTACGCGTTTATAGAAGGAAAACGACGATTAGCGTTTCCTCCTATATTTGTCGCGCAAAGTGCAACAAAAAAGAGGATTCGACTATGCACAGTGCATCTCGGAAGATGTTCGTAACAGGCAGTTATATACATTAAATAGGTTTTTTTGAAAAATAATCTGTAATTTTTCTTGTTAATTTCTTTTTCACCTCAGTGGAGATCTCCGTAAGTATTTTATCTTCGACGTCCATCGCGGATTCGTGCTTACTTTTCTGTACGAAAAGAGGTTTTTGTGGACTTTGCAGATTCAATTTTCCGCTATCGTCATCTAATTTTCCGATGTCATCCAATAATTTCGATGTTTGATTCGATGTTTTGCTGTTCTCAGTTATGTCTGTCTGTTTACATTTTTGTCTAAAAATTGAATTTGACGGACTTTTTAAATGTCCACTACTACTTTCATCTAATTTTTCCATCTCATCCGACGATCTAATTGTTTGTTGTAATGTGTTGCTGTTATCTGGTATTTCTATCTGTTTACATTTTCGTCCGAAAATCGAATTTTGCGGACTGTTAAAATTTAATTTTCCACTACTTTGGTCCATTTTTTCCATTTCATCGAATAATCTGGACGTGTGATGAGATGTTTTGCTGTTTTCCGTGGCTTCGCCTGGACTGATCGACATTCTGTGATCGGACTTTTTGTTTGAACACGTCGGCGTTTTATGATCATTGTTGATCATTTTGTGATCATTGTGTGACATTTTGTGATCAATATCCGCCATTTCCTTGGAACTAGACGACGGTTTGTGTTCGCTGTCGGCCATATTGTCTAGATTATTTGTTTCTTTTTGACAGTTATCATTTTTTACGTTGGCTGATAGACTTGCAGGTATCATGAACAGTGCGTCATCGTCGTCGAACAAATCTGGCGATCCATCGAGACCTTGCTCTACTGTTAGGGATGTGTCGTACTGCTCTGTTTCGGCGTTCTGAAATAAAAATACAGGGCATAAGGGGACTGCTATCGAAAATTTAGCGCTATTATTATACTACCTAATAGTATAGGATCCCGCTATACGACGACCTTCACCGAGATGTTTATTTGATGAAACGTATTTTATATTTAATTTAATATGTCAATAAATATATTGCATATGGGTTGCCTAACAAATTTCAGTCCAGGATATGATTAATTAATAATTAAAAAAAAAAAACATTTCACTGGTTTAATTATTAGACAAATTCATAATGAAATAATCTTTATTTTCATTTAGTTTTAATTCAATAATCAGACCGGTGCAAAATGCTAGTATCGATTTACCTGTTTACACCTGGCTACCCGAGAGTTGTGACCGGAAAAGAATAAGCAACCTAACGTTTGCATATTCTATGGACTTCATACTTTCGCAATGCAATATATTTATTGACATATTAAATTAAATATAAAATACGTTTCATCAAATAAACATCTCGGTGAAGGTCGTTGTACAGCGGGATCTTAGACCATAAACTTGTAACTGTACTTCATGCACTTCTTAAATTGACGTTCAAAAAGTGTACAGTGATAAATGTTGAAAGAATGATTTTGATCTAAAACACAATCCAATACTAATAACCATTTGTCTTATACTTGTAGTATTAGTGGTTTAGTATTAAGTGTTTTTCGAACCGTCGTTGTGCAGCGTACACAACTCTGTAGATATTTAGGCATCAACTGATTGCATTACATTGCGAACTTATAAAAAATACAGGAAATATTTTAATTTTTTTTCGCGTTTTTGAAGTAATAGGTACTTCTTTAATATCGTTGTGCATTTTTTGAAAATCGACGAAACGAAAAAGCGACACCAAAATCCTCTCTTGCGTAGCAGGAGTCCATAATTAAGGTGACAGGAGGTCGTTCGAGTTCCCAGGCGCTGCACGAGTTACAGAGAGGGACAGAAATAGACTTTAGTCTGCGAGAAGATAAAACAGAATACAACTCGGTTTCCATGAGTCCTGCTCTGGCTACGGTGTTTTTGAACCCAAATTTTATGTAAAAAAATAAGGTTTTAATGTTTAATATATACTCTGATTTCTAATTCCGTGGAATTCTGACAGCTGTCATTGTCATTTACAGATGTGTTATTTGTATGGAGAACAGGGTTAACATCTACGAAGTACGATTTTACTCCAAACTACTTTAATTCCCTGTCATCATAAATAGCCATATGCCGCGTAATAATATTACTCGTTTCGCCTTAAAATAGAAAACACCAAGAGTGGAAACTAGAAAGTGCACACTAACAGCAATAGAAAACAAAAGAAGCACATTGAAAAAATTTATTCAAAAATGGATGTCGAATGACATTATCACCATGAAGTGTCTGTCAGGCATTTGTCATATCTACATGCGGCAGTTGATTTGTATTTGCATAAGTTTTGAATTTTTATCTTTTTTGTGGGCATTGTTTTATCTCTGGTAACATTACGAAACGTCAGAATTCCACGGAATTAGAAATCAAAGTATTAATATTTACATAATATTTTGGAGCATTCAAAAGTTACAATATAAGTTTCACTCCTGCCGTGTGTGAATTGGACACAGATACTTTTTTTTTTTTGTGGTATCTTGTCAGTAATCAACACTACTATTCTTCTTCGTTTCCGATAAATAGGTGTTTCCAAAGGAAGGAAGTTTCCTTAGGACGTTGTTCCAAAGGATCTCGGAGCCTCCGAATACATGCACACCACGAACCACCATGTGTCCACCGAGACAATTTGAGTAAGTGAGTAAAACCCCCACATACATAACTAATTTCTCCCCCAAGAACCCGGATATTTCAGGGAGATTCCCGTAATAACGGTAACCAGCTGGTGTGGAATAAACTTTCTACGTTAGTTTTTTTTAATAATAATAAATCTTTATTAACTGTACTCATTACAGCATATTCATTGGTATCCTAATCCCTAAACTAGATACTAGTTTAGTTACTCACATAATCCATAGTTTCGGACTCAGTAGAAGTCACAGTATCACACAAAGTGCTCGATGAATCCTTGCCATCCAGAACCTTCTCCAGAAATTTATACACATCACACTTCAGCACGTCTGTCTTGCAATAGTCCAAAATTAGTCCGTACAGCCCCCCTGTTAGCCGAATAAATAAATACATTTTTTTAAAGTTAAAAAATTAACCGGATATTATTAATTATTAATCATAGTTAATATAATTAATTAATCTAACCTTGGAACATAAAAATTCATAATAAGCTAGTTGTTGTCATAAGCATGTTCTATGTTCTTTTATCGATTGCGATTTAACAACCCAAGAATTAAGAAATATGAACATCAAGACATCAGGATATTTTGGAACCAAGGTAGTTCTGATTTCACACGCTTGCAAAAAGAGATTTTATGAATTAAATAAGTATGCTCATAAAATGAAAGAAAATATTATGCTCATTTAAAAAACATTATATAAACTTGAGGATTATAAAAATGATAAAAAAGCGTGGATTTGACTCGCTCCAGCAATGCGTGAGACGAAAATTTAAACTTTTTTTAAACAGCAACCACCTAGTTTCTTGCTGGTTCTTCTTGTTAGCAACGGCATTAATTTCGCACTTGTGAAAACTTTATTACAGAATTTTCCTTTTCTATACTACTCTGTACAAATACTTCTTTCTTTTTCGTATGACGTTTAATAAATAAGCGTGTTGAGAAGATATTTACCGACGACGAATATATAAATACTTACCGACAGTAACGCCATGCTTCACCAGCACAGTATACGCGCGTATGATGTTGTCTCGCAGTGCGACGTCGCCGAACGTGTAATACGCCATGGGTCTGCCGGCCTGGGCGAGCGCCGCCATCTGTACGAGCGACTTGAGCGGCGCCGTGCCGCCGAACGCGCCGCAGCCCCAGTTGCCCGTGGCCACGCCGGGGTAGTGCGGCCCGGGCTCGTCCCCGGTGTAGAACGAGAAGCCCACCCACGCCTGAGGGAAAGTTCGGAAAATCAGATGATAACCTCCAAGGGGCAAAATGCTAAGCTCTGTGGTCTCAAGAGTGGGAGGATTCCTCGTCGGGGCAATTTGAGAATCTACAATTTCTAAAGAAACCGGACCACACCAGACAGACCAGACAGACCAGACCCACCAGATCAGACCAACTAGAGTAGCCCAGACCAACCAGATCAAACCAAAACAGACCCGCCAGAGCAGACCAGACTAGACTAACCACATCAAACCAGACCAACCAGAGAAAACCAGACCAACTAGAGCAGACCAGACCAACCAGATCAGACCAGACCAACCGGATTAGACAGGACTAACCAGAAATAACCAGAAAAGACTAGACCAACCAGATCAGACCAGACCCACCAGATCAGATCAGACCAGTCCCGCCAGAGCAGACCAGACCCGAGACAACTCGGGTCTGGTCTGCTCTGGTGGGAGGCTTCAGCCGTGGCTGGTCACCACCTAACCCGGTACCTTGTTGAGCTCCCTGGTGACGGCGTCTCTGCGGTGCTCCTGCAGCGCGGTGCGGAAGGGCAGCGCGTCCACGGCGAGCACGGCGCAGCGGCGGCGCGCGGACGAGTCGTGCGGCGCGCGGTCGCTGTGGTCGCCCGACCACTGGAAGCTGTGCCCGTAACCGGTGTACGTGCTGTACTGTTCGCAACCTGGAACATATTACCACTGTATATTTTTGGTACCACGGTGTGTTTTACTGTCTATTTTTAACCCCCGACGCAAAAACGACGGGGTGTTATAAGTTTGACGTGTCTGTGTGTGTATGTGTGTGTGTGTCTGTCTGTTTCCCTGTGGCGCTCAAACGGGTGGACCGATTTGAATGCAGTTTTTTTTTTGTTTGAAAGGTGAATTAGTCGAGAGTGTTGTTAGCTGTTAGATGTTTTATGAAAATCGATCCAAGATGGCCGCCGCTACAAAATGGCGGATTACATATTTTTTCACAACTCCCTTAATATGGGTATCAAATGAAAGGGCTTGACTAGTAGAATAGGCAAATCTAAGATGGCCGCCGCCACAAAATGGCGAATGTCGGGGGTTTTTTAAATTTTTATTTTATACTTGTCTGATAAAGTCGTGTAGGGTAGAGCACGATACAGCACAGCATAATGGCGGAAGCTAGAGGCTTAGTTTGCTAACAGGCGATATAATACGGTCTTCGTGTCCGTTAGCGGACACGAAGACAGGTAATAGTAGTGATGATTACTAAGAAGATATTATTATTAAAAAAATGCAACAAAAAAATTAAAATATTTCCTGTATTTTTTTTAAAGTTCGCAATGTATGCATGTGATGCTCGCTGGCATTGACCTCGAGTGGTGCATGCTATACATTTCCGGTTCGCAAAATATTAAATACTAAACCACTAATTTAGTATGATGAGACAAATGGTTATTGGTATTGGGTTGTGTTTAGGTAGTGTAATAATAGTACTAAGTTTTCTATAGCAGTCCCTTTATACCCTGTATCCTGTATATTAATACAGGGTGACTGGTAACAGGATACATTCCTTGCAAGGGCTTAAAGTAGAGCTCATTTGCAGCAAATTTTTTCATATAATGTCCTATCCGAAACTTAGTCGTTTCCGAGTTATTGAAGATTTAAGGTTTTTAGCAAAAAATTCCAGTTTTAAAGTTAAAATTAGTTGCTGAAGAAAATCATACCAGGTTTTGTTAGTTTTTTTGTTGTTTCCTGATAGAAAAACGTTCAGGAACTCAATCAAAATCAAAATAAGCTAGAAAATACCGTTAACTTTTTAGTCAAGGCCTACAAATCACGTATTATTTTTAAGAAAAAAATCGAATTTGGTGAAAAGCAATAGTATTTCTAAAAAAAAATGTATGGAACGTTACGTAAAAATTACTGAAATAACTTCCTTGATTCATTAGCTATCCAAAAAGGTACAGATGTCTACAAATTTTTCCAAAACCTTGATTTTATTAAGAAAATACTGAGGACTGACGCGCCTCAATTTGACCGGGATGGAATCACAAAGTATCATAATTTACATTATTGGGCGGCAAAAGGAGAAAACCTAAAGAAGAAAAAGAAAGGGGATATCAACGGAGGTATTCTGTAAAAGTATGGATGGGATTAATCAATTAGACATCTAATTGGCCCGCATTTTTTCCTCAGAATTTAAAAAATACGAATTAGGTGAAAAGAATATTATTTCTAAAAAAAAAATGTATGGAATGTTACGTAATATTTACTGAATTAACTTCTTTGATTCATTAGCTATCCAACGAGGTAAAGATGTTTACAAAAAACTGCAAGAAAGGTTTTTAAATTCAATTTGAAACTTGTAGTAGTTTAATAACTAATTGATTAATTTTAGGAATAACAATAAACTAACTAATAATTATTAGTAATTACATATTTTAGGTTCGCAAAAAAAAACAGTTATGATTTTAATCTAAATTTTAATCTTTATTTTATTCTAAATCTCAGTCTTAATCTTAATATTAATCCAAATCTAATTTCAATCTTGCTCTAAATGTGAACCTCTTTGTCTGATACAAGCCCAAAGTCTTTTTCGTATTTCCGTTTTAGTGACTCTTGTTGGCAAATTCTCACGCATTTCATGAGCTGCACGAAGAGTATTCGCGAAGCTCATCTGTGATAATGGAGTAAGCGTACATCAAATCATTCATGTGGCCCCAAAGATAAAAGTTTCAAGGCGTTAAATCTGGTCAAGGAATAGGTTCACCTATTATTGCAGATTTTTGTAGACATCTTTACTTCTTTGGATAGCTAATGAATCAAAGAAGTTAATTCAGTAATTTTTACGTAACGTTCCATACATTTTTTTTTAGAAATAATATTCTTTTCACCTAATTCGTATTTTTTAAATTCTGAGGGAAAAATGCGGGCCAATTAGATGTCTAATTGATTAATCCCATCCATAATTTTACAGAATACCTCCGTTGGTATGCCCTTTCTTTTTCTTTAGGTTTTCTCCTTTTGCCACCCAATAATGTAAATTATGATACTTTGTGATTCCATCCCGGTCAAATTGAGACTCGTCAGTCCTCAGTATTTTGTTAATAAAATCGAGGTTTTGGAAAAAGTTGTAGACATCTGTACCTTTTTGAATAGCTAATGAATCAAGGAAGTTATTTCAGTAATTTGTACGTAACGTTCCATACATTTTTTTTTAGAAATACTATTGCTTTTCACCAAATTCGATTTTTTACCTAAAAATAATACGTGGTTTTTAGGCCTTAACTGAAAAGTCAACGGTATGTTCTAGCTTATTTTGATTTTGATTGAGTTTCTGAACGTTTTTCTATCAGAAAACAACAAAAAAACCAACAAAACCTGGTATCATTTTCTTCAGCAACTAATTTTAACTTTAAAACTGGAATTTTTTGCTAAAAACCTTAAATCTTCAATAACTCGGAAACGACTAAGTTTCGGATAGGACATTATATGAAAAAATTTGCTGCAAATGAGCTCTACTTTAAGCCCCTGCAAGGAATGTATCCTGTTACCAGTCACCCTGTATATGCCTTGTCAAGAGTTACCACATAAAATTTATGGTTCATTTCAAAATTTCCCTTTTGTGTGCTTGTACTGAATATAAAATAGATTACCTATCATCATCAAAGCTTCGTTAGGTCTGAGGCACTCGGTGAAAAGCATGGATATCATCAGTTCGGGGCATATCACGAACCTGATCTCCTCCTGCACACAGCCGTAGCCCAGAACCCCACCGCCGAGGAATCTAAAAAAATACATTTACTTCTAAATTCCTCCTCATAAATTCTTATTCTAGACATTCTTCCTCATTCTATTTCTATTCTAGAAATTCTTCCTTGTATATTTCACAAAATTAACATTAATTTTTATAGTTGCACGATTCTCCATTGTAGCTACTAGATCTAAAATTAAGACTGATATCTTGAAAAATAATTAGGTAATATCTATGCCTTTTTAGACATTCCTGATAGTAAAAAGCACTTGTGGAGATTACGTTAAGCCCCGCGACTGGGACCGGCCACTATTATCGCTATCATGTGACAATAATCACTGAATCCCGCCAATCCGCATTGGAGCAGTGTGGTGAGTCCAAGCTCTAAATCTGCTGAATCTGCTGAGCTGTAGTTTTGGTGAATAGTTGACTAGGATGTTTGATTTCGTAAACTGGCAACTCTGCCATTGGCTTAACACTACTGTGTATGTATTAGTAACTCACTTGTTAGCGAAGTCAACTTAAATCATTCCGTGCGCGTTTTCTATAGTGTCCTGCGGGTGTACGTGTATTGGCAACACTGCCAGTGGCTTGGCACTGCTCGGCCAGTAAGGAAGCGCTCACTGTGTAATTAAGTATATATGTATATTAGTAACTCACTTGTTAGCGAAATCGACTTGGATCAGTCTGTGCGCGTTTTCTATAGTGTCCTGCGGGTCTGCGTGTACTGGCAGCTCTGCCAGTGGCTTGGCACTGCTCGGCCAGTAAGGAAGCGCTCACTGTGTATATATTAGTTACTCACTTGTTAGCGAAGTCGACTTGAATCAGTCCGTGCGCGTTTTCTATAGTGTCCTGCGGGTCTACGTGTACTGGCAACTCTGCCAGCGGCTTGGCACTGTTCGGCCAGTCCGGCAGTGCCCGCGGTTGTACTGAGCGTCGACTGAAGGTGACTACCCCCACTGGCACTGTACTGGAAAGTATCGCCAACGCGTCACTACATTAGCATTGGATATAAATGTATGTCACCTACAGGCTGTTAAATTCTGATGAAACCAATGAAATATTATTACCTTTTCTGCAGACCCGTCTGAAATAGTGGCACAAGCACTTGATTTTTTCTAATATATGCGCAGAAGGAGTACAGTTGAACAATCTGAGGAAAGAGGATCTTTATTAATCATTTAAAAACTGTTCAATTTCAAATGAAAATATTCATCAAAAATCCAATCATTTTTCAAGTTTTATCGACTCTATTTTCTCGTTTACGTAAGTTACAGTTAAATATATACATATTTTCCCTCATGGATTTCAAACATTAGGTTTTATGAAGTCATGACAAGTACTATATGGCGGACACGACAGTCAAAAATACGCTAAGAAATGTGACTGAGAAAATTTAGGAGATCTCTCTATCCATTCCAGCTTTTCAAACAAATGGCGTCATAGTTAACTCCATCTAACAACCAAAGATTTGGCCGGCCAATGCTTCTACATCTATCTAGTTATGATAACATTAATTTTTAGGGCTGCCGATACTCATCCACTCTATTTAAATATCCCTAGCAGACATTTTAGATTTAGAAATGCCATACTTACGCATTAAAATTAATGAAAGGATATGTGGAGTACTCAGCATCCTTCTTATGAGTGTTTCTTCTGGGGAAGGTGCAAAAGAACGCGTTTGCCAGCAGCGAGGATATTTGCTGCTGAGATAATGATACTGAGCGATTTTTATGTTGCCTGCAAAGAAATAAGGCCGACTTCAAAAAAGGAAGTACTGTATTCAACCCATATGTATGTTTGTAAGTATTTGCGAGTACTTCAAAAAGTAATGAGCCGACTTTGATGATTTATTTCACTATCTAAATCTAAATACTTTCAGATTTAGTATAGATTTTAGCATATAACACTCCTAGTTATTATTCTAATCTACGAAGTTACGCGCATAAATGTACCTATGTCACTAATACTTTTGATCAGAACATCAATTTATCTGAGATTGCTGGACCGAAATCAGTTTGATAAAATATAAAAATAAAATGCTGGGTATTAACCCAGTCCATTAGAATGAATAAATCCAGACAATGAATAAATGATAATACTTTATTTGTTGAAGTAATAGAGTTGCAACTAACCTTCTGTACTGTGTCTCTGCTTGCAATATGAACAAAGAAAGTTTAATGAAGTACTTACTTCAACAAAGGTATAGGTGCTTGTATCAACTTTGGTAGTGCTAGAGCCAGCTTAACAATTTCAGGCAGAGTGACATCAAAGAAATATTGTGACTCGTCTTCATCCAAGGACTAGAAATAAACAAAATTTGTTTATTTTTACTGTCACTTTTGAAAGTATAACCGTAATATAATTAAAATTATTCATATCTTACAAAACAATGTAGGGACACATACATAGTGAAACACAACTTGTTATAATTAGTTGGGCTACTGAGATTTATACAGTTTGACTGTATTCAGTCGAATCTTGTATGGTTACTAAGAACGCACAAGGCGCGCTAATTAATTGTATGTCTAATACCATGAGAAATAATAACAACCCCTGCACGCTGGGCCATGACCAGTGGTGATGACTAGTGGCCGGCCAATAATCATGGGAGAGATTTTATATGGTACCACCACACACTGAGCGCTCGAGTGGCCGCATTAAACACAAGAAAATGAATGAAAAATCTCTTTGGCAACCTTGTGGCTGGCCACTAGTCGTCGCCACTAGTGGCCCAGTGTGTGGGGGCTGTAAATCATGTCACCCTGTATAATAGTGCTAGTCTGTCTCCTCTTTATAGGATACAAGGTTTTCTCACAATTACCTCAAATAACTGATGCAAAGAGCTGAACCGCCATTTATCTTTAAACTGTGAATTGTAACTGAGTATTGTTTCCGCCAACTCTTTACTGTTTTGAATTGGTTTATTTAAAGCTTCCTGTATCATTTGCCATCGGCTCTTTAGATCAGTTTCACCGGAATCCTGTTGAATAAAAACATTATTGTATATGCTTCATAAAAATTGCAGCAATTCAAGATGAAATTGCTGACTTAACGTAGAGGTTGAAACATCAAACACCCCACACCTCATATAAAACATAAAAATCAATAAATCCGAAGGGAATGGATAGGGGAAACATCATTGTAATCAAACCCTCAAAACTCAACTGAAACCTCCCTTTTTTTTAACTACAATTCATGTGAAGCCTCAAGTTACATTGAAGCAGAGTCTAACAGCATATTTTTTTAAATACTACTGTATCATCAATGTGAAAGAGATAAGAATATATTTAGCCCTGCCATTTTAGTTTAGGTTTAGAGATTGTGTATAACAGAATTAGCCACAAATGTATGGTTAGTTTCATGTGGAGATATAGTTTTTGGTAATTCACTGGATTTATAATACTTACGATTCCGAAATAAGGATGTAATTTTATACATACAATAAAACCACCAAAAAACATTAATTAATAAAGTTTCTAAGATTTTTTTAATACAAATTTTTTGCAGACCAACAGTCAAATGGCAGAAAATGACATTGACACTTGACAGACATTTTACATGAACCTTGAACCAAGTTACATTGAAGCAGAGTCTAACAGCATATTTTTTTAAATACTACTGTATCACTATTAATATTATAAAAAATGCTCCTTCTTAATATTATAAATGCAAAAATGTATCAGAACAGAGTAGAGACATACTTACATTGGGAACAGGATACAAGCTGTTCTTAGAGAATGGCATCCTCACATGTTCCTGGTCCCACTTGTGCTGGCCGATCTGGGGTTTGGGTGGCCGATCCAGCTGTGTCCCACTCCCTGGTATATGGTACAACACTGCATGGTTGAACCCCGGCTGCACTAGCGGGAACTCTGGCGCACCCCAAGGTGATTGGGATCCGATGATATGGGTAATTGGGACCCCTTTCCAACCATTGTCAGTAGCCATTGTGGTACATGGTAAAATACTCTTTAAATATTTACCTAGAAATTATACCTAAAAATTATCAAAGACCAAGAATCACACAGACAAACTTACAATTTTATAATGGATAATATAAATATTTCATAGTTAAGCAAAGTGATCTCTCACAAGTCCGAAGGCATAGTAGAACATAGCTAAAGATACAGGGTAGGAAGGTATGAGTATCATAAGATATATTAATGTATTTTAAAATCTTTACTAGAAGCACAGCTGAAGCTGATTTCAATAACATAGGTACAGGTAATTACTTATTTATTGTCACTGCAGTGTTTTTTTTTATAATTCAATACAATTAACCAAGATAATATGGTTAATTCTGTTGTACACAATCTCTAAACTAGGTTTAAAAATAGTGCTATCCTTTCCCGCAGGTATCAATGTGAAAGAGATAAGAATATATTTAGCCCTGCCATTTTAGTTTAGGTTTAGAGATTGTGTACAACAGAATTAGCCACAAATGTATGGTTAGTTTCATGTGGAGATATAGTTTTTGGTAATTCACTGGATTTATAATACTTACGATTCAGAAATAAGGATGTAATTTTATACATGCAATAAAACCACCAAAAAACATTAATTAATAAAGTTTCTAAGATCTTTTTATTACGAATTTTTTGCAGACCAACAGTCAAATGGCAGAAAAATGACATTGACACTTGACAGACATTTTACATGAACCATCATTTTATCCCATAGAGATAATAATAATAAGTAGAGTAGGCATACCTACCTTAAAAACGTGCCAATAATACACTCACACACGCAAAATCCCCCAACCTAAAATGGCGCGTGTTCATTGTGATGTCTCAAGTTGTGCGTGTGTGAGTGTTCATGTATACATTTTAGCGTAGACAGAGTACCACATAGACTTAGGTACTGTGTAACCGCGACTGAGATAGAGATAACATGACGTAACGATGACGTCAATGACAAGGTTATAGATTAATGTTGCCACAATAACTGCGCTCCCCTGTTTGGGGTATTAGATGGAATAGGGAAAATTCTTTCCCGAATTTTTAAATAAAACTAAAAAAGAAGTTGAATTGATTTTATTTTATTTTTTAAAATGCATACATATAAAAGGTTTACAATGAAAACAAAATTACTTTGCTATAATCCGCTAAGTGACAGTGACTTTGTAGGCACACTACCACACAAATTCACGAAAAAATAAACTTCAATTCAATTCAATTCAATTCAATTTCTTTATTTGCATAGATTGTGTAGGTCGATTGATGTTACATTAAATATATCAGCGCTACAATCTGCCGTGGATCGGCGTGCAAAATATAATATAATTACTTACTTAATTCTTAACTCTACGATCGTTTCGCTCCGGATACCGGAGCATCTTCAGATGTCGACTTCACAACAGACGATTGCAAAGTCTTTGAAAAATTTGTCACTATTAGCGGATTATAGCAAAGTAATTTTGTTTTCATTGTGTATCATGGAATTCCGCAAAGTAACGCCTGCTTCTATTCAACATATAAAAGGTTGTCTAGGAGAGATCTTCTAGCCGAAAGCAGAAATTAGCTGTGCTAAGATCCAAAACCTGGCGGGTGAAAAAAGAAGACTGCAGAGCTATCGAAAATTGTAGAGAATTTAAAGCTCATCATAATATGATAAACGAAGAATCCGCTGCTATATTGTGTTCCATTAAACCAGCCAATAAGGACTTTTAAAAAAAAATTCTTAGTAAAGATACCACAGAGAGAAAATATTTTCCTCACTTAAGAAAATTTGCCTTAATTCTGAATTTTATCAGCCCTAGAGCCTATAATTAAGAGCCGTATTACCGTTGCCATCGAAAAATCTAAGATTTCAGGCTCCAAATTTAGCATCGTAGAAGAGACTTTCACATATTTGAATACATGTTTTAAATAAACTAATCTTTCATATTGACATTGAATTTGAATTTGAATTTGACATTTTACAGACCATATTTACAAAAACTATTTTATTTATTTTGTAATGATCAATGAAATGAAAATCCGACGAATGGGGAACCTAGAATCATGTACTAAATGTGTGGGACTCGTTTTAGACAACATGTCTGTTACACCCTTTATATATTTGTAACTATTTGAAAAATCAAGAAAAAATAAAAACATGCTCTTAAAGTTTACCTAAAACCTCACATTGGTTCTAAGTTTTTAGCTTTAATAGTTTCCGAGATATGTCACTTTAAACGATAGTAATAGTTGCGCTCATTTTTTATATCTGATGGTCAAAGCGGAGTACGGCAGTGTAACTTATGTCAATAGCGTTTGTGCATCGTTCGTTAAAAAACCCCCGACATTCGCAATTTTGTGGCGGCGGCCATATTTGATTTGCACAGTGCTATTCTACTAGTCAAGCCCTTTCATTTGATACCCACATTAAGGGAGTTGTGAAAAAATATGTAATTCGCCATTTTATAGCGGCGGCCATCTTGGATTGATTTTCATCAAACATAGCTAACAACACTCTCGACTAATTCACCTTTCAAACAAAAAAAACCGCATTCAAATCAGTTCACCCGTTTGAGCGCCACAGGGGAACAGATACACACACACACAGAGACACATGAAACTTATAACACCCCGTCGTTTTTTCGTCGGGGGTTAAAAATAAGTTTTGATATAGGTTGTCATTTGGGGGCCGATTCGCTATACTTATCCGGCTAGACCCCTTGTAAATTTAAAAAAATATATATTTCTCGAAAACTATTACGAATCGCGGGAAAATATTTCGGTGTTACTTTGATTATATCCTATCTACAAAAAAAAATGGAACTGCCTGCTGACTGACTGCTAAACTAAAGTTGAACCCTACTTTATATCCCGGAAAAGTTATAATTATATTAAAATATCTAAATCCACGCGACCGAGTATCAATCAGCTAGTAAATAATATTTTTAGATACCAAAGCATTACAGGTTTATAAATAATTCAATATGTACATTTTTACTGAAAATCGGGACGTTGTATACCTAAAGGTGGCAACACACTTAGATAGTAAATTTAGGTTATGAATAATAAAAACATTACAATTTCCTTCTATTTAGCGATTTTTAATACAATAATTTGTTTCTGCGTAATAAGGTTTGTGGAATTAACATTTCTAACAGTATATTTATGAGATTACAAATAATAAAATGGTCACTACTTACGCGTGAAAATATATTCCGGCAATTTTCTTATCACTATCACTATTGCACGAAATAATACGACAACGTACCATCGTACTTAGTCAATACTTGTAATAAACGATATGCAATATGAGTATCAAACGTTTTCTGAAAACAAGTAAGTACTTAAATAATAAAAATACAATGGCACCACGAACAAAGAGAATATAACCACTACGTAACCACGAACTGGCAGTTTGTTTTGCAACTAAAGTTGCAAAACTTGAAAAACCCGGTTACACGATGAGGGACAGAAAATAAGATAGCTGCGTCTCTGTTTATCACATTAGTAACTTTATCTGTATTCTCTTTCTAGTGCGAATGAGAAAGAAATCGTCACTTAGTCTATCTGTTTCTCTGTCTACGCATTTTAGGGAGGCCATCTTAAGGGAAGTTGCAATAAAATTTCTGCCACGATCTGTTTTATTGTTATGTTTAAAAATGTAGTGTTGTCTCTTACACACTTATGAAAATTTTAATAAGCTTAAGCTATTTTCCGATCCACTATTTTCTATAGGACATTATGCCAAGTCCTCTTCTATAGGTTCATGTTTTATCCATGAACTTATTATTATTATCTCTATGATTTTATCACAGAAAAACTTTGCGAATAACTGTTTGCTGTGCTGTATGTATACTATATTCTATGGATTAAATAATTAGTAACGTTAACTTTGCTTAACAGGACTAACGTTAATTTTAGTGCTTTTCTAATAATGGTAATCGTGGGTTTAACGGTATCTTAATCTTGAGCTACATAAAAAGAGTGAGCATCGCAAACAATGACATTGTTTGGCATTGAAAATAAGTAGAATTGTAGAATTAGATTAGTGCATTGAAATTTGGAAACTATATATAACTAGCACGTGCTTATGCTTATATGCATTAGCAGTAGACTGCGTACGCGGCTAACCGCGCGGCTAGCCGCTTTTAAATTTTTATATGCAACCGCTCATTTTGTACGCACTAAACCGCGACGAAATTCTATAAAAGAGGCTAGCCGCGCGGATAGCCGCGCACGCGGTTGACCGCTAATGCGTATGAGTACTAAGCCCTCATACGCATTAGCGGTCAACCGCGTACGCGGAGACCGCGCGGCTAGCCTGTTCATAGAATTTCGTCACGGTTTAAGAGGCTAGGCTAAGAGGCTAGCCGCGCGGTTAGCCGCGCACGCGGTTGACCGCTAATGCGTATGAACACTTATAGGCAACACTATTAATTTAAAAGTAGAAAGTGACGTGAACAATATTATATTAACGTTAAAATACTATTAATGTTTTCAATTAACGGCACTTTATCAATTAACGGTATTTTGTTTATAAAGTACCATATTAATGAAATTTACTTTAATTATTGTTATTTATTTCGATAGTTATAGGTCGACCAGAATCTCATAAAAAATACGGAAATGAAATTCTAAAGTTAGCAACACTACGGCTGCCCTAGCGATAAACAAAGTAACTGACATTTTTTGTGAAATTGACTTTTTGCATTAACAAAAGTTTTATGTCAAGCAGTTTTTTATCACAGTTTAATATTTCAAAATATAACGAACGGTTTATTGAAATTTGAATTGCCCAAACAAAGTAACTGCACACACTAACCTGGAATATAAATGCAAAAACCAAGTAAACAACAAGCACAACACAAAAACAAAGTAATTGGATGTTGATTACTTTGTTTTTGTATTTAAAATGCAGTTGCTTGATTTTTCGTTTCGTGAAACGATCGCAGGTAAGGTGTTCTGAATGTACCTACCTAATTACTTTGTTTATCACTAGGGCAGCCGAGTTAACCTAATGTTGCTTACTACAAAATTTAATTTTCCTATTTTCCATGAGATTCTGGTCTACCTATACCTACTTACTATGGTACCTAATGTAATCAGTTAATATCTGTATTCATGAACCTATAGAAGAGGACTTGGCATAACGTCCTATAGAAAATAGTGGATCGGAAAATAGCTTAAGCTTATCAAAATTTTCATAAGTGTGTAAGAGACAACACTACATTTTTAAACATAACAATAAAACAGATCGTGGCAGAAATTTTATTGCAACTTCCCTTAAGATGGCCTCCCTAAAATGTATACATGAACACTCACACACGCACAACTTGAGACATCACAATGAACACGCGCCATTTTATGTTACAGGATTGTGCGTGTGTGAGTGTATTTTTGGCACGTTTTTAAGGTAGGTATGCCTACTCTACTTATTATTATTATCTCTATGTCTGTATTCCACTGCACGGACACGCACGGACCTACACTCAAGCGGACTGAGTATAGATTGTCCAGAATCTCATGAAAAATAGGGAAATTAAATTTTGTAGTAAGCAACACTAGGTTAACTCGGCTGCCTTAGTGATAAACAAAGTAATTACATTCAGAACACCTTACCTGGGATCGTTTCACGAAACGAAAAATCAAGCAACTGCATTTTAAATACAAAAACAAAGTAATCAACATCCAAATACTTTGTTTTTGTGTTGTGCTTGTTGTTTACTTGGTTTTTGCATTTATATTCCGGGTTAGTGAGTGCAGTTACTTTGTTTGGGCAATTTAAATTTCAGTAAACGGTTCAAGTTATTTGAAATATTAAACTGTGGTAAAAAACTACTCGACATAAAACTTTTGTTAATGCAAAAATTCTATTTCACAAAAAATGTCAGTTACTTTGGTTATCGCTAGGGCAACCGTAGTGTTGCTAACCTTGGAATTTCATTTCCCTATTTTTCATGAGATTCTGGTCGATCTATACCTACTTATGGGTCTCACAGAAAGAAAAATTGACTCTATGTCGTTCTTTTAAAAGTCATTTTCATTTTTCAATGAGATACCTACATATTCAAGTAGAAAAAACGTGCCTATTATAATCATTAATCTGTGGCACAGATCAGCTGTGGATCAGCTGGAGCCTGGACTGGAATAGAAACAACAAAATTTATTACAAAAAGTTTTGGAATTTTGAAAATATGTTAAAAAATGAGTACTATAAATAGAACGATCGTACGCGACTATCGACATATTTGTGAAAAAGTTGAACGATTCTAAGCACTGTTTGAGTTTACTCTTTTCCGGCGTAACTCAAGATTTTTATGATGGCTCTCATGAAATCTTCAAATAACGTCCCCGAAGATGCGGTGATTTTGGATGAAATGGAAGCTACGGGTTATATATGGAACATCGTGGCAGACTGGGAGTCTCTATCAGACACGTACCATTCTTTATATTGTTCAGAACTAAGAGACGAAACAAGATTTTGTTCCTACTGAAATCATAACCTGTAATAATATTTAAATTTTAAGAGATCTCTTACAGTATGTCTTCCATACCAGCTAAGAGTTTACTCTTAGCCTTCCTCATAGGGTTTCATGAAAATGAAACCCTATTTTATTTTAGAATTTGCAAATGAAATATTATGATACCCCATTTGACCTAGTAACCTCATTTAAAATCTAAGTCAAATTCCATAAAGACTTACTCTTAGTTGAGTCATATGTTCTATGAACCCACCCCATTATTGTCCTGAAAAAACCCTGCCATTATGTGATTAATGGAAAGGGATTTAAACCTCAGCAAGGAAAGAGAGAGAGAGACCCTTGAGAGAGAAGTACAGAATCCTAAAAACAATATTATGTTTTCAGTTGGGCTCTACGCTATGGTGCAGTGGCATTAGGCGCAGTCAGCTCACTGAGTGGTCTCGTAATCAACAAACACTATAGATGGAGGTTCAAATTGGGTGCATATGGCTACTTATCCTCAGCTATCCCAATCGTTTGTTTGCCGGGCATTCTCACATTACTGTTTCACAAACAGGTAACTTTTGTTAAGAAATATTATTGGTTTTAAGGGTTTGTTTTAGAATTCTTGTTTACAAAATATACCATTATATCACACAAACAGGTAACTTTTATTAAGAAATCTTATTGCTTTTAAGGTTTTTTGTTTTAGAATTATTATTTACAAAATATACCATTATATATCCATTTATGTTGAGTAAATAATTTGCTTGAAAGCTGTGATAGCCTATGGTTAGGACGACCGACTTCTAATCGGAGGTCGTGGGTTCGATCCCGGGGCACGCACCTATAACTTTTCGGAGCTATGTGCGTTTTAAGTATTTAAATATCACTTGCTTTAACGGTGAAGGAAAACATCGTGAGGAAACCTGCATGCCTGAGAGTTCTCCATAACGTTCTCAAAGGTGTGTGAAGTCTGCCAATCCGCTTGGCTAGCGTGGTAGACTATGGCCAAAACCCTTCTCACTCTGAGAGGAGACCGGTGCTCTGTAGTGAGCCGGTAATAGGTTGATCATGAATGAATGAATGAAATAATTTGCACACTATTTAATTTTATATTGGCTGTAAAATGTATTAAGTATAAAAATATTCATATGCAATTTTGTTTTTATATAATTTAAAATATTTTATGTATAATTGTTAAATAGAACCATTAAAAATAAATGTTTTTTTTTTTTAATTTTTTAAAAAATAACCATTATGTAACTATTTCAGGTAGTCACAACAAATATGCTGCTTATGAAAAATAGCGCTTGTCCGATATGCTATGAAGTTAAATCTGGAGCATTGCAATTAAGCTTCGGCATAGCGTATCCAATGCTGTTGGCCCCAACTTCAGCTTTAATGGTAAGTGTTGAATGTAAAATCACACATTACAGTATTAGTCAAAGACAAGTACTGAAAATGTAGAAATATCAAAAACCCACTACATTAGTATATAATCTTGTGTGATGGTAAATGATGCAGACTTCGTCTAGTCTTAGCTTAGGTAACCTAGAAGAAATGTCATGTTCGTTTTCTAAGTGACTTCATACCATATGGAAACTATTAGTGGGCTTTAGATTTTTGTCAGTGTTAGTTACACTATCACTTTTGATGGATTGGTGATTCCTCTAAGACGAACATACAAAATATAACTAAATTCTTTAACTTTTTCTTACCTTTAGTTCGGTTGCTAGCAGCCAAAGCTTTGCACAAGTGTCCACTAGGCTGATGATTTTATTAAACCTGGGATCTCCCACAACACCAATTTATTTTTAACCCCCGACGCAAAAACGACGGGGTGTTATAAGTTTGACGTGTCTGTGTGTGTGTGTGTCTGTCTGTTCCCCTGTAGCGCTCAAACGGGTGGACCGATTTGAATGCGATTTTTTTTGTTTGAAAGGTGAATTAGTCGAGTGTTGTTAGCTGTTTGATGAAAATCCATCCAAGATGGCCGCCGCTACAAAATGGCGGATTAGATATTTTTTCACAACTCCCTTAATATGGGTATCAAATGAAAGGGCTTGACTCGTAGAATAGCACTATTGCAAATCCAAGATGGCCGCAGCCAAAAAATAGCGAATGTCGGGGGTTTTTTAAATTTTCAATTTACACTTGTTATCTATTCAAATAAATCTTACCTATTATATTTGATTGCAGTTTGCTAATAGATATGCAACATACAGGGTGCCCCATTTAACTGAAGGTGTGAAGGTAATGTTCAAGTTTCTTCAGAATCATACTAAGTCGTTGACTGGTACTCTTATGTATATTGCTGCATTACATTTGGCGGCTTCAAGCATAATTACATATTATGAAATGAGAAATAATATAAGTTTAAGAAGTAAATTGGCTGAAATTGAAAAGAAATTAGAAAATGGCTTAACATAAACATGTAAGTACATCCCTGTATTTCATACTTATGTTTAAAGTAGATTGTAAATATATTAAATAAATAGATTTGTTTTTATATAATGTAGGTTTTATTTTAAAAAAGGATACCTACCTATTTCAATTTTAATATATATTCAACTAATAGCGCTGCCATACTTGAATTTATATTCGAGATTTTGTTTATTCTTCATTAATCTGCTCTAATATCTAACTTATATACCGTTTTTATTTTTGAAGAATGTTGATTATTAGTAGGTACCTTTTTTTTAAATTACAATGCATAGCACTAGTAGGATCTATTTTATTAAAGCCCATTAAAGGTGGGAGTTAATTATCATTATATCAAAAAATATTGCCTTTGCGCTATTATTAATGCGAAGTTTATAATTAACTGAAAATTTTGATTTTTTGAAAATCCTTTGAGTACCTACTTACTCTCTTATTTTCTAGAATAAAAAGTACCTACCTACCAAAGACTAGCCCAGACAAAAATTTAAAAAAGATGTTATGTACACGGCCAGGCAAATCAATTTTATTTATTTTCAATATACTTAGTTGTAAAATATATATGAAAGCAAAACACACAGTTGTGACTTTTGGCAGATGTTTTATTATCAAGTCAAGAGACATTATTATTTTGTTTTTCGATCATTTAACAAAAAAAAGCATCGATATAATAATAACAATCTGTATTAAAAATATCGATAAAGTAAGACGGCCACTTATGTACTATATACAACAAATAAACATTATTTTAAACATATTTTTCGATATTTTCATCTGTTTCGATTTTTTTTAGACTTTTTCTCTTTGACTTTGGAAATTATAACAATACTCTAGCGGCACGCTATGATGGCCGGTTTGACGTTTGTCCGCTCATGAAGTTCCGTATTAATTGATAACGACTTTGAAGGAAATAATTGTATTACTTTATTGACGATAGTGATGTGCAGAGATTCATAAATTTTATCGAATGTAGTTTTAGGTTTAGGACTCAAAATTTATTTATTAAATTGATTTCTTAAATGTATACAAGTGTAGAAAAATCAGTTTGCACCATTTAAGGGGTGAATGTACTTGTGAATATGAACAATTTTCACTATGTGGACAAACCTCTGAAATCGCAAAAAAATATCAATAAATTTTTAAAAATGGAATCTAATACGATCGTCACATAGGATCGCTGGCTAGCACAACTACTACCTCCGGCAAACTCGCGTCAATGCTCAATGCAAAACAAAGCAGTTTCGAATTGACGTTGCTTCGAAAAGTATAAACTGTCAGTGCAATGCGATTGTGATATAGTTTTGACCTGGCTTTGGATTTCAAATATTGATACTGCATTACTGTTGACCCTTGATCGTTAATTTGGACTCTGTTCAAGCCCTTTGTTGTGGATTTCGTCGATATGACCGAACGTACGCAGAGAACTGTTCTAAATAGTCAGACACGTGAGTTCGTAATACGCCTTCGTAACTATTTCGATCGTGAAGCTCAAAATGGAGGGCCAATTTTACCTATAACGTCAGTGGTTGAACGCGTAGCTGATGCGCTTAATATTGGACAACGAACTGTTAGACGGATAACTAAAAAAAAATATGGCGAGACTGGCACAGAAGAAAATAAACTTCACACACCAAAAAAGAGAAAACGAGCAAAACCAGTCGTAGGCATCGATAGCTTTGATGCCGATGCTATCCGAAGACATGTTTACGGCTACTATTTACAGAAGGAGTATCCAACAAGAAAAAAGTTGGTGCATTCACTGAAGGAAGCTGGATTATTCTTCGGTGGGGAAAGTTCTTTAACGAAGATTTTGAAGACCATTGGATTTCGATACAAAAAATGTAACAAACGCAAAATATTGATGGAAAGATTTGATATAGCGATGGCAAGGTATACTTTTTTACGGCAAGTGAAAGAAATCAAAAATTGGCAAAATGTTGTGTTCTTGGATGAAACATGGCTTAATGCTAACCATACTGTAGGCCGTTCTTGGAACGATGACACAGCAGCATCTACTTCCAAAGTTCCTGTAGGAAAAGGATCGCGACTTATAATTTGTCACGCCGGAACCATCAACGGGTTTGTCGAAGGTTCTCTCATGGCTTTTGCGTCAAAAACCACTGGAGACTATCATGAAGACATGAATGGAGAAAAGTTTACTGAATGGTTTACCTCAATGTTGTGTAGCCTCCCTGAACCATCTATTATAATTATGGACAACGCCCCATACCACTCGATGCAAATTGACAAGCCACCTGCCCAATCCCAAAAGAAAGCTGATATCGTCGCATGGCTTCGTAAAAATGGCGTAGATGCAAACATGAATATGTTAAAAGCGGAATTAGTACGTCTTTTAAAAGAAAACAAACCAACCAAGATCCGATACGTCATTGACGAAATAGCATTAGAACATGGGCACAGAGTTATACGGTTACCGCCTTACCATTGTGAGTATAATGCGATTGAGTTGGTGTGGGCTCAAATTAAGGGATATGATGCAAGACACAATACAGAACCCCCATTTACCACAAAAAAAATGCTAAAATTATTAGAAGAAGCTTGTGAACATGTGACTAAAGGAGACTGGGAAAAGGTTGTGAATAGAACTGTTAAATTAATAAGGGAAGATTATGAAAGAGATGTGAAAATAGATAATATTATAGAAAACGAACATATAATTATTAATGTATGTGATGATAGCAGTGACGACAGTGAAAATAGTAGTATGGACGAATCTGATTAATTATGGCCTTTTGTGGCACCTTTTTTGGTATCTTTTGTATTCATATGTTTCTTGTGTGCATATAAAGTATGTATATTCATTTTCGTTCAAATATTCAGTTCGTTCAAATAAATTAAATAAACATATACATTTTTGTTTTATTAAACCTATTTAATCAGGTACAAAAACAAAACTTAATTGTTTTTTGTTCGAGAATAAATTGACATTCCACATCACTATTGTAATGTGTCAAACCGGCCATCATAGCGTGCCGCTAGTGTAGTTAATTAATACCCTAATATAACACACTTTAGGAACACTTCTTTTGTCAAAACACTACTTAGGGCCCGTTGCACATCCGGCGATCAAAGTAAAGTTATAATTAAACTTTCCGTTAAAGTTTTTGCGAACCAAAAAAACGAGCCCGAGTCGTAGTTGCTAACTATGGCAGCCGTTGGATACAGGAGGCACAAGATCGTGTTCTGTGGCGATCAATACAAGAGACCTGTCGAGCAGTTGACGTCTTCTTTTGATCTGTGTTCAAAAGCAGATTCAAGCTAAGCCAAACACTCTGTTTACACGCTTGTTTGTGAACGCTTGCCGCAACTTGCCAAGCGTGTAAACGTTATACCATTAACACCTTTAATAGCTTGGTCACTTTTTTACAGTAACACAATCTAGTAGTGAATTGCCAATATCTGTATGAAGTGTTGTTCCCCAAGTCATCGTTAGGTACAAGAAGCATAATTTGTGAAACAGTTTCTGTAAACAAAACTGAGTACAAGTATCTACAACTCAACTTAGAAGATACATCGATGTACCAGCTGGCCTAACACCCATGTTATGATTATCCATCACCAACGCGCCCACGACTACAGCCCTTTTTGTCCCTCTGCTGGGCACAAGACCCCGCTCTCATAGGAGAGATGGATATAGAGCTCAGATTCGTCGCGCTGCTCCAATGCGTGTTGGGAAGCTTTAACGATTATTGTCACATGATACTAATAATAACTGGGGCTTGGCGGTGTTCCTTTGGGTGGAACTACTAATCGATTTCAGCCCGGCACTGAGAATTTCTTTACAGAATACCTCAAGACCTTATAACTTTTGTCCCGATCCAGGCCTCGAACCCAGGACCTCTTGATCCGCTGTTGAGCATGATAACCGCTAGATCACCGAGACAATTATGGATAGTCGCAATGAGGACCCACATATCATGCTTTGACAAAAAAAAAGTGTTCCTAATTCCATCTAAGTACGTCGAAATGGATGTAAGCGCGTGAAGATCTGCCATGTTAAAATTGTAAAACGTAAAAAAGTATATCCGTACTATATATCTAACTAATAACTAAAGAAATCACCATGACCTTAATTTACAATATTAATTAAACAACATCATTCATTAGGCACATTTCACACAAACGTGACAGTGGACTGCACAATAGATTTATCAAAAGGTCCATCTTCGTAGCATTATTAAACCCAGAAAACCATCATTAAATGATAAATGGCGGGTATCTTCACACACATAGATCTTTGTAGCACGAAACTTTAGAATATTGCTTTGAGATCTGTATCCCTAGTGCGTTCGGCAACCATCTGTTTTAAAGATGTGCAAAACATCGAAAACAGATCATGTATCTGATCGTAGATCCCTGCATCGTTCTTACTATACTGATGGTTGGAATATTAATAACGACAGAATAAAATGGACCTTTAAATGGAAGACTGCGCCGAGGCAGTGCCTCAAATATGTGAACTTTGTCACTGCGGGCCCCGAACATGACGTGTCACACAACCACGGCCCCGGACATGACATGTGTCACACAACCACGGCCCCGGACATGACACGTGTCACACAACCACGGCCCCAGGACATGACACGTGTCACACAACCACGGCCCCAGGACATGACATGTGTCACACAACCACGGCCCCAGGACATGACATGTGTCACACAAGCACGGCCTCGGCACGAAGTTATGGGCTACATAGACGAGGACATAGACTTCTTGTCCGTCAAAATAGATCGCTTACATCTGTATCGCATAACGCACACGAGGGACTAACAGTTCGATGACTAATGAGTGTAGTAGTAATAGAGCACCGCAAACATGTAAAATTTGCACGCCAGTGTGGCAAAACATGTTTGGGATGTAAGTAACCCACCTACCACCTAATGTACCCATGTTTGGAGCAAATAAATAAATATTATTATATCATTATTATTAACTCCCGCGGACAACAGTCCCTCGTCTACGCAGGCCCCAACTGTGTAACTATTGCTTAAGCTCTTCGTTTTAGAAAGTCGTACATTCAGTACCCTTACTACAAGTTTTCATATCTCCCCAACGTTAATAGATTTTGAAAAACTGAACGCAATCATGTCGGCGTAAAATTTAACGACGAAGTTGAACCTTATAACTAAGCTGTTAAGATTTATTTGGATGCTGGGGAGACCCGGCTCCCAAAAAAACCATAACATCCCCGCATTTGCCTGCATAAAGCATAGAGCATGTTAATTGCACCGTTGCTCTCGAAATTGCAAAGTAAATTCGTTTTTAATCTGACGTTAGTGTTTCCATATTCAAAATCTGAAACGTTCGCGTTGTTGAGATGTGCAAGCTCGCACTAAGCCCACAATGTGTAAACATCACACTTATAAGTCCAATGGTTAAAATTCGCGCATCTCATCACTTTCAAAATTATACAAAACGAAAAGAAACCTTACATAACAATTATTATGGTATAGAGTCAAAATTATGGTCTAAGTGAACACCCAATGGAATTACGATAAGAACAAAAATTTAAAATTCTATACATCTAGCAAATTTTATTAATTAAAAGGTGAATCTGATGTTATACTATCACATACAGGGCCCATTTTACCGTGAAAGTACAATATAGAATAAAATTGATACTCTATAAAAACTTTCATCAAGCCACAAATAACTTTGAACTCTGTGTAGAACATCTTAAAGTCTATATTCACGTACTCATCTAGTATTACTAAAAATATCCACGCTAGTTATAATATTTATTAATTCGAGTACCGAAGGATTACGGCAGACGTCCGTTTACAAAGCAAGATAATATTGAAGCCGGGAACAAATTATATAAAGCTATCAGAGAGATACAACACAATGTAACGTTATTATTCAAAGCCTTGGCTGGACATCTCCGGCTCACGACTCACATTTTATTGATCCAGTGATAGTCGACAGAGTTGCTGGCATGGTTGGGAATTGGGACTTGTGACGCCGTGACCTAGTCAACGCTGTCTGCCAGATTTGGACCTAACAGAACTGTCTGTCTTGACTAGTAACTCGATAGTCACTGCCGTTTTCGTTTTCAGTGACCTCCAATTCTACTCTTAGGATGCTTCCAATAATAATTTGTTTCCAGCTTAAGCGGTACGTTAGGACATTTTGTTACCATGCCGCGGTTTGCTTTAAGGCCCCTTGTGAATATTATGGTTTAGCGGTTAATGGTACCGTTATAGTTAAACTTACCCACCCAAAAAACATGCAAAGTGTACCTCTTTGGCACATTTAAGATTTAAGGCATAAGGGTGAAAGTTTTAGTAAGTTATAGAGCCCCAACTTTTGCAAGTAGCTTTTTTGGTGGTCTTTAACTTTAACGGTAATCTTACCTTGACCGTGTGATGCGCAACTAGCTCATAATAGTGTCAAGAAATAAACCAATAGTTTCCAAATTCTAATTTTACTGAACCTTAAATGACCAAGAAAAAGAAATTATTAATTATAATTTTCCAAACCATTTGTCACTAACGTGAATACTTTAATGAAATATTTTTTGTGTCTCATAGAAAAAGGAGCCTTTATAGTCCGCTTAAAGCCTTAGATTAAGTTATCATTAATCACAAGCGAAACAAATATGTCGAAAGTACATAAGTACAAGTGTCTAACACTAATACTAGAATCGACATTTTATGTCGTACATTGATGATATTTTTTATTGCTAAATATTTTAATTCAAATCGTCTATATAATAACGATACACCTTAACAGAATGTTTTCCGTAGGAGACATTTAGATCAAGCACTCATTTTAGTCCCTAAGAGCAAAATATAATTTTGCCAGACTTATTGTCTCTACACCAATTAGGATCTTTATTTGGGACGGTATAGCATCTACCATAAAGGTATGGACTCGAAATGTGATTTCACACCTATTTGCGGGACCCTATTAAACCAATGAAATGTCAAAGTACCCACAATAATGCGAAATACCCGCTAAGCTAGTACTATTACCCCGTCTACTAATTGCAAATTAACCAAGTGAAATTAAGTGTTAATTTAATTACCTTGACATCATAACTTCAGTCATGAATTAAAATGATTTTAATTCATGACTGAATTTAGCAGGGGCTGTAAATGTAATCCTTATAATACTTGAACGAGTTGCAATAGGCCTTCGGTTCCTGACGAATCCTGACAGGAGGGGGCACTCCTGCGGGAGGGGTGACCGTTGACGTAAAAGTTACACCTGTCATCCCTCCCGCACCGCGCATCTACCTCAGGAACCGTCTCAGTTAAAGGGTAGGCCTACAATTTGGCTTAGAGTTTTTTTTTTCATATTGTCGTTTTCACCACGAGTGGCGTTGCGAGTTAAGCTAAAGCAGGGCACGCACTGAGTTCTCGAAACTAGCCCTTCACGAATCTGGGACTGCTAAATTGAAGACGTTACCTACAAACAACACAGCAATGACCGCAGTTTTGTTTGCCGACAAAGCGCGAATTGTTTAGGTAGACTTTGAGGTACGCTACCGCGACATGAAATGGTGTCACAGGTCACGGTTGCTCTGCAAGTGTTTCTATACGAAGAAGTGATCAAGTGTCGTCAAGTACGATTATGTACCTCAAAGTATACCTATAATGAAGGTACGAACCTAAATTCCTCCGGCGCTTATTTTTATATTGCAATGCTGTGTATTTTTATATGCAAGCGAAATCAGCGTAAAAGGAATTCAGGCGAAATAGATTCCTCGCGGGAACGTATGAGCGCCACAGCTTCGCGGAAGCAGTGGGAACACTAGCTCCTTCGGTATTAAACACTTGTTCGACTAGAGCCTACAAAAGCAAAATCATCGCAACAAAATGTCTGTGTACCCTCAAACGACGAATAGTTTTAAAGATGGCACCGTTGAACGCCCTGAGGAATGTCGTTGGCAGTGATACATTACCCTTCTTACACCATATCGATGAAGCACGACCTACCGGCGTCGGGGGCACTTTGAGCATAATTCTGACCCGTTGTACTCGTGTGCGCGGCTCGCCACGCTTCGTACGGCACACTACATGCGGTATACTTATAAACTACATTGTTAACACAATAGTCACTAGCATTCGTCCGATATAATATTCGCTTGTATGTGTACGCGTGCCCATTGATAGGGGGGGCCATCTGCTAGCAACGCTGGTTGACGTAGTCGTTGTAAGTGGCGGAAACCTCTTCCGATTGGTATCTAGTGAGTTTGATGCTCCTTCTTAGATCAGTAGTGATGGCCGCCTTGTAACCCCCCTTTCGGAGGAGGGAGTCGATTGTTTGTATTTGGTCCCAACCTGGAAATAAACACAGATTTACCAAAACATTTTGTTAATACTGTAATGCTACAAACAATTTTACCGTGAAAGTTTCGCCTGACTTGTGTCAGGCTCATCAAAATTTATTATTCCATCTATCGCTAGTTTATAATGTAGTTCTTGCGAAGAAAGTTGAGCAAATTAAAAATATGGACACCGAGCGTGCCTTTGAAATCTGCTGAAATCTCAAGTGTGGCAATGTTTGTTGGAACATACTCCTAAATAACAAGTATAATTTAAAAAACCCCCGACATTCGCCATTTTGTGGCGGCGGCCACCTTAGATTTGCATAGTGCTATTCTACTAGTCAAGCCCTTTCACTTGATACCCATATTAAGGGAGTGGTGAAAAAATATGTAATCCGCCATTTTGTAGCGGCGGCCAACTTGGATCGATTTTCATCAAACATAGCTAACAACACTCTCGACTAATTCACCTTTCAAAAAAAAAACCCCATTCAAATCGGTCCACCCGTTTGAGCGCCACAGGGGAACAGACAGACACACACACACACAGACACGTCAAACTTATAACACCCCGTCGTTTTTGCGTCGGGGGTTAATAAACAATAAATAACGAGGTATGCGCATACCTAAATGTAAGCGGAATTTGTGTATTGGAATATAAATAAACTGGAAAGAAACATGTTAAAAAGGTCAAATCGGTCAAGAAAACCTTGTATTGATTTAACACAATACAAAATCCTTGGCTCTCAAGCCAATACACTTCTATAGGAAGTTGATTTTGCAGAGAAAAGCTGGCAAGAAACTCTGCAGTTGCTCTTTATAAAACACAAAAGATATAATTATGTATTACTAGGTTTTACCCGAGGCACTGCCCGCGTGAATTTCGGTTTTTCACAAATCCCTAGGGAATCGTGGATTTCCGATTCCCATTCCCGCTCCCTTTTCCAAACTTTATACCTATTTTCAAGGAAGTTTGCTATAGTAATCTACCTATAGCTGTAGCTGTAGATTGCTATAACAAATTTGGGGTTTTTCAATATCCCACGGGAACTGTGGATTTTTCCATGATAAAAAGTAGCCTATGTGTTACCAGGTTATAAGCTATGTATGTTTTAAATTTCAGCCAAATCGGTTCAGTAGTTGCGGCGTGAAAGAGTAACAAACATACACACAAAATTCCGCCTTTACATAGTGTGATGTATTTGATACATATAATATCAATGTAATGAATTATGACACTTCACTCTCTCTTGTGGGCTACTGAATGCTAAAGCGATTGCTGCCATGCAACTTTCATACTAATTATTAATCATATTATTAATTAACTATCAACATTAATAATTTTAGTAACTACGAGCGGATACCCGCGACTTCGTTCGCGTGGATATTGATTTTAATAATCCCGTGGGAATCATTTTGTTTTTCCTATGCTCCTTTGAGCTTAAAACCTTGCTAAAAACTGTTAAAAGTTCACTGGCGGATGTTTAGGTACATCAAAATGTAAACATCCGCCAGTGAAAGTCCCATCAAAATCGGTCCAGCCTTTCGGAGATTAGCCAGTAGTCTTTAAAGTATCTACTTTCTAACAAAAAAAGAATGAATGAAATCGGACGACCCGATAACGAATTACAGCTAAGTACACATTTTGCCTTTCATCCCCTCTCCCAAGGGAACCGTGCTGAATTTCGGGATAAAAAGTATCCTATATGTTACTCCATAGTATTAACTTAAATCATGCCGAGTTTCATTTCAATCCATTCAGTAGTTTTTACGTGATGCGCGCACAAACATACAGACAAACAGACAAACAGATAAATAGACAAACAGACAAACAGACAAAAATTTCAAAAATAGCTTTTTTACGTTCTATTACTTATCCCTAACATCCCCCAGTTATTATTTTGCAAAAATCTTCAATGTACAGATACGGCAATTCTACGATTTTATTATATGTATAGATAAACAATATGACAACGAATCAATTGACACCTCATTCATCAAAATCGGCCTGTGGAACACACAAAATCCGATACAAAAATTGGATACAAACATACATAGACTGGTAACATAACCCTTCCTTTGGGCTTTGCCGTGTTCGGGTAAAAAAACACAATGTATAGGCAATAGCTATGTTCTATAAAGGTACCTTGCTCGGTAGCAACTTGAGGTAAGTAGGTTGCGGTGCGCTTGGAGCCGCGCTCGTTGACGAACTCGATGCGGATGCCGTGCTTGCCCAGCTTCCAGTCCAGGTAGTGCTCCGCCTCCTCGAAGTGCTGCAGGATGGACACCGACACCGTCAGCCGCGGCACCTCCTCGCGCGTGATCGGCGAGAAGCGCGAGTCCTTCAGCGCGCTCGTGATCGCGTACTCGCGCAGGCCTGCAACAGGCACCGACACCCGCATGCTTTACAACTGTGTATTTATGAAGTACACCCATCACGACTATTTATTGAGTATACCCATCATAATTAGATATTTATGAAGTACATCCATTACAGTTATTAATGGAGTACACCCATCACAACTATTTATGGAGTACTGCACCTATTAGCTATTTATTGAGTGCACCCGTTACAACTATTTATGAAATACACCCATTGACTATTTACGAAGTACACCCATCAGAACTATTTATGGAGTGCACCAATTCCATCTATTTATGGAATACATCCATTAGAACTATTTATGGAGTACACCCATTAGCTATTTATTGAGTACACCCGTTACAACTATTTATGAAATACACCCATTGACTATTTATGAAGTACACCCATCAGAACGATTTATGGAGTGCACCAATTCCATCTATTTATGGAATACATCCATTAGAACTATTTATGGAGTACACCCATTAGCTATTTATTGAGTACACCCGTTACAACTATTTATGAAATACACCCATCAGAACTATTTATGGAGTACACCCATTACATCGATTTATGGAATACACCCATTACAACTATTTATGGAGTACTGCACCTATTAGCTATTTATTGAGTACACCCGTTACAACTATTTATGAAATACACCCATTGACTATTTATGAAGTACATCCATCAGAACTATTTATGGAGTGCACCAATTCCATCTATTTATGGAATACATCCATTAGAACTATTTATGGAGTACACCCATTAGCTATTTATTGAGTACACCCGTTACAACTATTTATGAAATACACCCATCAGAACTATTTATGGAGTACACCCATTACATCGATTTATGGAATACACCCATTACAACTATTTATGGAGTACACTCATTAGCTATTTATTAAGTACACCCATTACAACTATTTATGGAGTACACCCATTACAACTTATATAAAGAGAACCACCTACAATTATTTATGGAGTACACCCATAACAACTATTTACGAATTACATCCGTGACAACGTAACGTACCGTGACTGTAACGTTACGTTAATCCTTGCTGGGCACCGACCTCCTTTCTCATAGAAAAGAGGGTTATATAGAGCTACATTGAGTAACGTTAAAGTTACGCTGCTCCACTGCGGATTAGCAACTTTTCACTCATGATAATGATAATAACGACCGAGGACTTAACGTGCTCTCCGAGGCACGGAGTGTAACACCGCCAATTACCAACACTGGGCTGGCGCGATCCGGGAATCGAACCCAGGACCTCGAGATCCGCAGTCAAATATGCTATCCATTAAATATATTATATTATTATACTTAATAGTTAACAAAAAACCGGTCAAGTGCGTGGCGGGCCACGCGCAGTGTAGGGTTCCGTAGTCACAATCCTCGAAAAACAGATATAACTCCTTAACCTGTGAACCCTACTTAGCCGTGATAGTTTTCCTTTAAAATTGATTATATACCCTACTGCTGTGAATTTTTTCAAGTTCCTATATACTGCCATTTGGCTGATAGAGGGGGGGGACACTTGACTCTAATAAAAATTTGCACTTTAAAACATCATATTTTACAAACGGATCTAGAAATCGAAAAATGATGTTCCCACACCCACAGTATTTTTAAAAGACCTATTCAACGATACCCCACACTATGGGGTAGACGAGAAAAAAAATATTCATCCCCACTTTACATGTAGGGGAGCTACCCTAAAAAAAAATATTTATCAAAATTTTATTTCACCACTTTGTCGGCGTGATTAATATTTATACTCATGCCAAATTACGGATTTCTAGCACTAATAGTCTCTGAGATTAACCGAGGACGGACGGACAGACGGACAGACGGACAGACGGACAGACGGACAGACGGACAGACGGACGGACATGGCGAAACTATAAGGGTTCCTTGTTTACTACGGAACCCTAAAAATGCAGAGATTTTACTAAAAATAAAATAAGTTTGTAGGTAAATTAAATGAAATAGGTATGTAAGTAAGTTGCTAAAATAAAAATGCGATTTAAAGGTTTGCAAGATGGCGCGGACGCCCTTGAAATCATAGACTAGTAGTAGTAGATGTGTCCTTGACGCATCACGCATCCATGTAGATTACTACAAAATTATTATATCCCATGTAGCTTAACTAGTCTTGATAAGTCACAAACAGTGTGAAACTTTTCAAGTTACAAGTGTAATAATAACATTTATTTCTTAAGAATGGCTACTTTTTTTATTGCAAAACAATATCATCATCAACTACAAAAAAAACCTTACATAATACGAAATGCAGCAGAATTAATTGCCCTAAATTAGATAGGTATTATTTATAGGCCATAAACCATATCCTTTGATGCCTTTGATATTCTGCATTCAAAGCGATGATAGGAGCAAATATGTAGGTACAAATAAATACAATTGGGATATCTGCAATAACTGATTCTTATTACGCTCACATTACGATTAGGTATTTGATTTTACCCGAACACACATTTTTAAGACTATTGTCTGTACGTTTGTCTCTTCGAGCAATTTGCATTATACAAGGTGTTATCTAGGCTTTTTATCTCGATGAAAATCAACCCCCGCCGGTTTTAAAAACTTAAATCCACGCAGACAAAGTCACGGGCATCAGTTAGTAGTGCATATCTATACATCAACAACTTAGTTGGCACTTCGCCAGAAGAAAACGGGGCGGTTTCAGGAAATGAGCTCTCAGCTAAACCTAAACAGCGACGGCCCTAAAGAAAATCCGCTGCAAAATGTCTATTCCAATGCTGTTAGATTATCTACAGGGTGTTAGGAGACCGCTCTCGGAAACGAAGACAGGTGATAGTACTGATGATTACTGATAAGATATCACTAAAAAAAACGTGAAAAAAAATTTTTTTTTTTACAAAAAAAAAAAATTGCACTTTTTATGCAATACCTGTTTTGGAGGGTTAAACAGCCCTGTAATTGCAAAAAACTTATTTGCTGTATTTTGTAAAAGTTTGTTACGTAATTCTTGCGTGATTAAAATAAAATCAGCTGACGCTGGAGGTCAACGAACTTGATGTGACCTATTTACGTATCGTTAGATACCTACGAAACCGCGGTCGCGCCGACGCCTATACCTACCCTATAAGATTGTGTTTAGGTAGTATAACAACAGCGCTAAGTTTTCGGTAGCGGTCTCCTTATACCCTGTATAATAATTATTATGTAGTTTTGTTATTTTCATGATTTCTGTATAGAATAGGAAGTATGAGTTTGCACATTTCGAATATCGAAAATTTATAATGTCTGAGTAAAATGGACCTAAAGCCTCTTGTTTTAAAGTCGAACATTTAGTACGTCCGATTTTTATTTCTCTAAGTTTCCGCTTGGAGCGCTGGCTGTAGATGTGTGGACGAACTTAAACCTTAAAACAAGCTCATTTAGGTGCATTTTACATTGAAGTTATTGTGTTTCGATACTCGAAATTGATCAAAGTTGTGGTAATGTGCAAACTCGTGCTTAGCCTACAGATTAGAGATATTTAACTTTTAAAACTCTAAAGTTGAGATCTATACAGCATAGGTACCTACTCATACTTCAGACAGAGTTAAAATTAGATAGATATAAAGTACCGTTATATTTGTCTCGCTCAATCGATCTCAGTGTTACAGACGCACTCGAGAGTCTATTGATGATACTTAAGTAATTCTTTAGTAAATATTTAAAAAATTCAGACTCAGTTAAAACTTAAAACTTCATTTTTAGGTACAGTTAAATGACAGTTCACTAAGGTATAGCTAATGATAATAATAATTAGTTATAGATCGACCAGAATCTCATGAAAAATAGGGAAATTAAATTGTGTAGTAAGCAACATTATGTTAACTCGGCTGCCCTAGTGATAAACAAATAATTACCTACATTCAGAACACCTTACCTGGGATCGTTTCACGAAACGAAAAATCAAGCAACTGCATTTTAAATACAAAAACAAAGTAATCAACATCCAATTACTTTGTTTTTCAAAGTAATCAACATCCAATTACTTTGTTTTTGTGTTGTGCTTGTTGTTTACTTGGTTTTTGCATTTATATTCCGGGTTAGTGAGTGCAGTTACTTTGTTTGGGCAATTTAAATTTCAGTAAACGGTTCAAGTTATTTGAAATATTAAAGTGTGGTAAAAAACTACTCGACATAAAACTTTTGTTAATGCAAAAAGTCAATTTCACAAAAAATGACAGTTACTTTGTTTATCGCTATGGCAGCCGTAGTGTTGCTAACCTTTGAATTTCATTTCCCTATTTTTCATGAGATTCTGGTCGATCTTTAATGACTCATTAAACATAACAAAGAAATGTCTCTTGAATGTGTCTGTTAATAAGTATATAGTATGTGTATTACTAAGTAAGTATATAAGTAAGTATATGTATTAATAAGTAGTTAGGTACTAGGGTTCAGAACCGGGAAATCCCGGTCTCGAAAGTACCGGGAATTCCCGGTTCTTTTGTCAGTAAAAAGAACCGGGAAATCAAATTTTGATTCCCGGTTCTTTCGGTACTTTCGGGAATTTTAATTTAATTACATGATTCACGCCACTACTTACATACATAATATTTACAATACTAACTTTACTTTTTTATACTTCCTAATGTTCAAAAGTTCAAAACTAATGTGAATTCAGTGCTAAAATAAATGGCGCGCGGTAACTTACAAGTCTACCTCTCTCGCTGTTGTGTGCGATTGCTCGCTTATACTCGGTTTTCGGAATGCAATATTTAATCCACCTTGGGACAGAATTTTCAAAAATGCTGTTTATATTTTTTATTTTTTATCGAAAGCTCAAATACCAATTTTCATGGATATAACTTGAAAAATGACAGACTTTCATACAAACTTTTATCCCCTATTTAACCCCCTTACGGGTGGGATTTCCAATAATTCTTTCTTAGTGTGTGCCTAGATCATAAAAGGAAGCAATGTGAAAATTTCAAGTTTCTGACGATGTTGCGCCATCTGTTCCGGCTTTCAGCGTTGTGAACTGCTTCGGCAACATTCATGTTGAGAGTGGTGCGGATCTGGTCAGTCCAGCGAATTGGACTCCTACCTCTCGATCTCTTGCCGTTCATTTTCCCGGTAACTATAAGTTTTTGTAGGTTATCGCCGGGTTTACGGGCGATATGGCCGAAGAACTCAAAGATCCTCCTCAGGCATATGTTGAGAGCCTCGGCTTTTTGTCAATTTTGAGTTCTTCACGGATCGATTGGTTGGTCCTGAATGCATTCCAAGAGATTCTGAGCATTTTTCTCCAGTAACACATCTCAAAGGCGTATTGTGCTGGCGGTCTCCAGCTTTTAATGTCCATATCTCCGCCCTACTTTTATACAAGTAGGAAAATGGAGAAGACTAAAGTGTTGACTAGTGTAATTTTGTCTTAGTACTGATGTTACGATCATTCTATATTCTATCGAGCTGATATATTGTAGTCTTGGCCATTCCGATTCTCCTGCGAACTTCAGCTTCACTAGAACCGTTATTGCTGATGCCAGAACCCAAGTATGAAGTGATCAACGGGTTTTAAATTGAGTGTTCCATTGAGTTCTAGCTTAGAAGTACAATCCACCACCATGATCTTACTTTTTAAACCGATTTATGGCCTGTGTTGCTCCATTTTGTTCACGAGTTGGAACATTTCAGCTTCATTAGCTGCGAAAAGGCACCATCCTTTTCGGCGTAGCGAAGGTTTCGAATTTTAATGCCATTGATGGTAATTCCACCATCCCAGTCTTCGCAGGTCCGGCGTTAGTGCTCTCTCCGTAGATGTTCAACAGAATAGGGGATACGATGCATCTTTGACGAACTCCTTTGCCAAACGTGAAAGGTGTTGATATCTTCTTGTCAATTCTTACTACCCCGTGACTATCTGAGTATAGGCTTTGAAGCACTCCAGATCAGATATTGACCAGATATTTTGGGACTCCTATTTCCTGGAGAACTGTCCATAGGAGCTTCCAGTTCACACAGTCAAAGGCCTTACTGTAGTAGACGAAACACACGGTACATTGAATTCGTAAGCTTTTTCAACGCAGGCTAACTAAGAAAGTATTATTGGAAATTCCACCCCTAAAGGGGTTAAATAGAGGATGAAAGTTTGCATGAAAGTCGGTCATTTTTCAAGTGATATCCATGAAAATTGGTATTTAAACTTTCGATAAAAATAAAAAATTTGAATTTCAGGATTTTTGGAAATTCTATCTCCAAGTGGGTTAAATAGCGGATGAAAGTTTAAATGACAATAAAAATTACATAAATATTTCATTGTGGTTTACTTTTAAAGTGTTAAACGTGTTTTATAAAATAAAACTACAAAGAACCGAAAATCCCGAAAGAACCGGGAATTCCCGGTTCCTTTGGGTAAAAGTCCCGAAATTCCCGGTTCTCAAAAATAGAACCGGTTCCGTAAACCCTATTAGGTACCTACCATACGAGTACATAAATTATAATTACATTAAAAAATTGGTCGTCTGTAAAGTCGGTTTACGAACAATAATAATTTTACGTGATAACGTCATAAGAAAACAAAGAAAGATGCGTCACAAACCGAACGCTTAGGCCGATCGTGCCTTCTCTATCTTGTTCCGCGCTCTCGCTTGAGCCGGGGTCCCACGGCCCGTGTTATGACAGGCCAGATCGCACCAGGCCAGACCGACACGCCATGGGAACCGTTACATCCGATGAAGCCTGTTGTCGCCTGTTGTCGCCCGTCCGATCCGTCGGGAGTCGGTAAGTTCAAAGGCGCGGCGTGGCGCGGCGCGACGTTGCCTGCCGTGGCCTGTGCGGGCGCGTCTGCTCTCATTCATATTTCATTCTACTTGCGGCGGCGCGTGCGCGTACACGCACATGATGGACTGCAGTAACGACAGGCCGGTACAGGCCGACACACACCATGGGAACGGCGCGGCGTTCAGACGCAATCAGCCGCACAGGCATCCACAGGCGTCGCACGATCCGGCCTGGCCTGTGATAACACGGGCCGTGGGACCCCGCCTTTGAACGGGTTACGTGACAATAACTCATGCTTTTCCGTGCGTGTAGCCGGCGTTTATCAATTTATAAGACGTTATCACGTCAAAAAGGTTAAAAAAGTAGACCACTCAGTCTCACGTCTTGTGAACTAAAGATTAAAAGTGATTTGCACATTTTGATCTTTTCAAGTTTTCACAGACCTCACCCTAATTATCTCCTTTGTGGTCATGTACAGTCCCTCTCCACAACACTAATACTGCATATATGCAAAATACTGTTGCATATGCAACACAACACTGTTCCATATTCAACACAATTTTTTCGTGATTACTTATTAAGCTGGCTACTCATCGAATGCAAACACTTATTCATTTTTAATTGCATTTTACATTTTAATCTAAATTTTTCAATAAACATCAACGAAAAATTCGTTTGCACTATGCAGCAATGGTCGTTTAAAGATTATGCCAAAAAACGATAAGAACCGAGAATCAATGTGTTAGGTATATAAAAATTAAAAACTGACCAAATGTTCAGTTGGATTATGGAGATTGCACGTCGAAAGAATTATTTTAAGCGCCATAAATAAATAAACCACCTTAGCGCAGGCAGACGGACATAATTAGTTGGTATAGGAATGTTGATTTTATCAAAATCAGCCATTTCAGATATCGTTAACTTTGTTATGATCTCTTATATTACCTGATGCTATGAAAAATATTGTTTACAATATTAGCTATCAGAAGCATCTACCCTCTTGGGTCTGCTCGACGCGGCAGGAAAATGTTAGAAAGGAAAGAAAGACCCGAGGTACCTCGATGATACAAGTTATCAATGGCGTCATGTAAAAAGACCTCTGACAACGTACCTTCGCCAGTGAGTGCAAAATCACCTCTACTATCGTCAAGAGCTCTCTCCATCTAACGCCACGTGTACACTATAATCCACTTAAATGATGACATCAACATGCATAGTTATTCTGAGTTTTTCTCCAAAACTTTACCAAATACTAAGGGCGCCTTCAAATTTGCCGCAAAGTGCCACGCGGTGGCAGCGCGTTGTAAATCTATGTAAATAAACAACGCGCGGTCGCAGCGCTACACCTGCGCTGCGGCAATCACTTCATCGATTGAATTCTCGAACCTAGCGACAGCAGTGCGGCTGCAGCGCTGCAGATGCGCTGCCACCGCGGGGCACTTTGCAGCAAATTTGAAGGCGCCCTAAATATCGAAAAACTGTAATATGTAGTGCAAAATGAACCAAAAGACGCTTATTTTAAAGTCGTAATTCAATACTTCGAATATTTATTTTACAACATTTCTGTTTGGGGCGCTGGTTGTAGACGAGTGCTGAATGTACTGACGAACTCAAACCTTAGAATAAGCCAGTTTAGGTCCATTTCACTCTGAAGTCATTGTGTTTCGATATGTAGTAGGTATTTAGTAGTTTTCGGAGATGCGCAAACTGAGACTAACCATACAGGTAATGAAATTGGTACCAATTTTGTTGTACACAAACTAAACTAAATTGACAGCACTAAATGTAATTTTCTATCCTTTCCCAGAAGGAACACTGTGGAAAGGATAGACTATATTTAGACCTGTCAATTGCCTACCTAGTTCAGTTTAGAAATTGTGTACCACAGAATTAGTACCTGTGTACCTTGCTGTGTACACACAATCCATTTTCTGAGGACACTTAGGTGAGGGCGTGCGAGGAAGATAGCAAGATGTTCCCACCTGTTCCCACTACGCCCTCATTTAAAATTATAAAAATAATAATAATTTTTGCGAACATAACAATAGTACCTAGTCTCAAAGTTAAAATTTTCGTCAGCGTGGACATCTTTTACGACGGAAAATACTTTGAAACAATAATATTCGCCGAGCACGACGAATATTATTGTGTCAAAATATTTTCCGACAGGTCAAACAAAGCAATTTTTTATTAGTGGACGCGACTTTGTGTGACCAGCTAAAAAGTTACGGAAATATCTCTGCCATACAATGACCTATTTAGCGTAAGCAGAAAATGGATTTTGTCTAGACAACCCTGGAATTTTTTTAAACAGCCTCTCTAAGCATTAAACTTGCGCTAGGAACAGTAATTGCGACGGTAATGAAACGGGAAGGTTGTAAACTTCAACCTTTTGGATTTCAATTCGCCTGCTAATTGAACTATTGAGGTTGTCTCTAGACATACAGATTGCATTTGGACCGAAAGTCGACTGCAAAATTGCAATTTGGATGCTACTGACTAACTGCACAGTCTCGTCCTAGAACTATTCGTTGACTGCACGCCAACGGCATATGCACTGTGCAGTCAGTTAACAGTTACGATGCAGTTATTCGAGCTGCAATCGAACCGCATCTAAACTGCAATTTAAATGCTGTTAGTCTGTCTAAGCCCTAAATTCCATCATGTATTAAGAGGAAATGCGGGCGGAGCGACTTATAGCCAGTAAGTAAAGTCATAATTCGAGGTTTGGCTCTCTACGATTTCCTCCTCCAATATTGGACCAATTTAAAAGATATTTCGTAAACTGAATATAAAGGATATGTACTGTGTCCCTATGTTTGCTTTTTTCATTATTAGTTGTCAAATTTGTACATTAGGCCTCTGTTGAAAGCGATCTAAAATAGGCAATTTTGAGCATTTTGTAACGGTCCTAGTGGTTATAAAAATAATGTATCTTCAAAAAGGAAAACATAGGGACATAGAAGAGGTTGATATTCATTTTACTGTAAAAAATCATTGCTTTAGGATCATAAACCAGAGAAAAAACAGACGGGAGCGTTTGTATGGAGAAGAGACCACCCGCATTTCCTCTTAAAGGCTCTCCATATTGTATCATCATGTACATTACAGGTGGAGTCACATCGAACAGATTATACTGTACGCGCTTTCCTTTCTGTTACATACCTGAATGCAAATGCATTGCATTAAAGGTCCCGATACATCCGCGGAGCCGATGCTCCTTGCCAATCTTCCACGTAACAAAAAGGGGACTGTAAACACCAGAGACTAGAATTTAAACACTTCAGATCAACAATGAAAACAAAATTACTTTGCTATAATCCGCTAACAGTGACAAATGTGTAGGCACAACACCACACAAATTCACTACAAAACAAACTCGATGATCGTATCGCTCTGACACCGGAGCTTCTTCAGGGAGATATCGACTTCACAACGGATGATTGCAAATGGACGATTGTGAAGTCCACATCTGAAGAAGCTCATTTCCTCTAATTTTAGCGTACACCCTTATACCCTTCTCACTAGTTTTTATATTCTCCACAACGAGGTTGCCTGGAAGAGATCGCTTCTAAGCGATAAGGCCGCCAATTGTACCTATTTCTTTTAAAATGTTTCTTTTGTTTAATTTATGTTTTTTGGTGTACAATAAAGTATTAAATAAATAAATAATAAATAAATGCTCCGGTGTTGGAGCGAAACGATCGTAGATTTATTTTGTGGTGAATTTGTGTGGTGTTGTGCCTACAAATTTGTCACTGTTCACGGATTATAAACAAAAGTAATTCCGTTTTCATTGTATATCATGGAATTCCGCAAAGTAACGCCTGCTGTTACTGATGTTACTTGAATTAAAAAAAGAGCTAGTACGAGAATCTATTGAATTATACCAGCAAAACTAGGATGAATGTTGTGATTATGAACAAATCACTTTATGTCAAGCATTAGGACCAAAATTTGACGAATTACTTACACAAAAAATCTAGATACAAGTGAAAAAATCTAGATACAAGTGAAAAAATCGAATTGCCTGACAATGATTTCAAAATAGTTGCCTCTTATTGAGCTCATCATCAACCGATAGACGTCCACAGCTGGACATATTCTCTTGTAGGGACGTCCACACGCGGTGTTCTTGCGCCGTTTACATCCAGCGGCTCCCTGCGACTTGATGTTGTCTGTCCACCTGATGGCCTGAGAGCTATGACGAAGTTATGAGCATCAGCTAATTTAAAGACCAAAAAGGAATCATGTTCATTACAATAATTGCAATTATTGTGATTGGCCCAATTTTTGCTGCAACTGTGCATTTGAGCAAATAGTGTCCACTAATCAGAGGTGATTAGCTGACACTAATGCATCACAATATTGTAAACGTCAAATTTTAGTGCTAGCCATACTGTGGTGTTTCAAATTTGTTTCTGGAAAACTTAAACTAAGGGACCATACTTTAAATAGACAAGGTTCAGCCAGTCAACATATTGATTATGGCTTTTTAGCATATGGCATTTTTGATTTCTAGATGCAACATTATATATTCTAGATGCAATATTATATATTTATATTGTTCAAGATTGGAAGTCTACCTATGAGAAAAATATTATTTGGTTTTACAACCACCACTGCCACTACAGCCTTTTAACATGCCACTGCTGGGCACAGGCCTCCTCTCTCAAAGGAGAGGGATTTAGAGCTTAGATTAGCAGTGCGTGTCACAATATTGCAATAACAGTGGTTGACTGTCTGAACCTTACCAAACGCTGATCATAGACTGATTGTGATGTAGCTTTTACTTACTATATATTTTTTTGAGAAGCTACAAAAAAGATTTAATAGAATAATAAGTACATAAAGATGTCATGGACTGGAGCAGAACAATGGAACAAAGCAGTGAGAAGATGTAATATTATGTACAAAGAAGAATGGAAACAGTTGGAGCTGTTTGTCAAGAGGGCTAGGTCGAGTATTAGAATATTATACACAAACTATATTTACAAGGAGACGGCAATGGTGGGGGGTCCTCAAATCAAACAGAGGTTCCACGTGTAATTAGCACTCAGTGAGTGTATTCATATACTTAAATCGTAGAGCGCAATACTTAGCCGAAAAAAAACCTTACTTTGCAGAGAAAAAAAATCCTAAATTTTGAAAAAAAAAAATATCTATTCACATTCCTCCTTTCTTTCCGTCTTTTATAACGGAAAGACGGAAAGACACTTCAAAACTCACTTCAAAAACAATTCAATAATGTATAAAAGTTCAAAAGAAATGGTTTATACCGATTCATTAGATTTTAATACAAAAAAAAAGTTTTTTCTCAGCAATGGCTAAGTAGTGCGCTCTAGGGTTTGAGTATATGAATACACTCACAAGTGCTAACTACACGCGGAATCTCCGTTTGATTTGAAGACCCCACACCCTTGCCGTCTCCTTGTTAGTGTAATCCAATCAATACTTAATTATACATGCGAGAGTATTTTTTACTGTTTCACAGCTTAAGTACTGAACTGATCTTGATAGGATTTAGCGCACAGATAGCTCGCATCCTGGAGATGCACATAAAATACTTTTCGTCCCAGAAAAATAAAGTTATCACAAAGTTGTCACCTAAATTCACATGGACAAAATATCGGCCATAAGCTAGTAAAAGCTAAGTAAAATAAAAAAGGTCTTTAATGTTACAACTTCTGTTCGTCTCTTCTTCTGTTTTTGCTCAGAGCTCTGAGTGTTACTTTTTAAGTTAATGTTAACTGGAATAATTATGGAAATCAACCTGTGGTGAAACATCGTTTAAGGAAACAGAAATATGCTTTAATGATATGAATGAATTATGAATGTTATACTATGAAGACCTATTAACCCGTCAAGCGGCAGGAGCCCGTCTACGGGCTCGCCTCTTTTTCAACAAAAAAAGTCTTCGCAGGCGCGGGCCCGTCTACGGGTCGGCCAGTCCAGACGATTATAAACTCGATTTTATTAATGATAGAGTGTATTTTTGTTTGAACAACTTTTGTCCATTCAAAAATAGAGTAATAACTCTATTCATTGACACACCAAAAAGGTCCTGTTCCTAAAAAAAAACAACAAAAACGAGCATTTGAATCTGTGTAACAACTTGCGCGTCGTTCGCGCAATAATATTGCTTGTTTTTGTGTAGTATTTGACTAGATTATTACTGAAATGTAATAAATCTGTAATAAATAGACATTCTTTATGCTTTTCTATTCAATTCCCATGAAAATAGGAATAGTTTTGGCATTAAAATATGCTTCTGAAAAAATCGCGTTCTTTCCGTTATTATCCTGATAAATGTAGTTGATTATAGATATCAGCTTTCTTATTTCCCACTTTCAATAAGATAAATCATTTAGGAAGCCAATGCCGTTTACAGAACTATAATAGCTGGTCTAAATATTTTTTTATAAGCATTTCTCTAAAAAGTGAATCAAATTTAGTAAGGCGCGGGGCGCGCGGGGTGTGAAATAGGAACCGTGCAGAAACGGACAGTTGAAATTTCGTTGTTTGAAGGGTTAATATTATTGCTTAAAAGCATTTTTCTATCACTTTAAAGTACATGATACACCGCTTACCAATAGTAATAATTATAGATAGTTCTTAAATATAGCTAAGGAATTAAATGTTAAACATATGCATTTGAACAAAGCCTGACAAAAATAGCACAGCAGTTTCAACCTTCTGAATTCTATGGAGTTAAATATGGAAGTTATCTCTTTGTGCAGTGAATATTATATTTATAAATGGATGGATGCTCCTTGTCTATGCCTGTTTATGATTACAGCATGAATAGAACAAAGAATGTTCTTTGTTCAAACCTAAACTTTTTTTTTGGATATTGTTAATAATTATTATGCTCATAGCAATTTTTTTACAAGCATTAATATGAATTTAAATGATTGCCACTAATTGGGCTATTGAGTTTTGAACTCTAAATGGTGGTACTGTTACTTACTATGCATCATTGGTGAAAAGTGGCGTTTCTGGTGGATCCACACTGTGCAGCTGACAGTATAATACATCGAAACAAAAGTAACACATATCGGGTATTGCCACTGGATCCAAGTAACCATTTATAGGTCGTTCGACGTGGTTGCTGTATGAATTGTTCAGCTTTTGTTTTTTGGGTCCACAACAAACTGAAGACATGGTGGCTGGTACCAAATTTAAGACTACGAGTAACAATAAGAAATAAAGCAATTACACAAAGTAAACGAAATAATTACACATACACGCCACTTTTTGTGATTTTTCTTGCTTTTCACAGACGAAAAACCTTTATTTTATTTTACGTTCGTGGTCTTTGGTTTGACAGATACGGCCCATAGACCACGAACGAACCTTAATGGCACCACAGTGGCACGGATCTATTATGAACCATGGACATATCGGACAAATTAACAATTTAAAATGTAGTGAATTGTTGATTCAGTTATCGCTATTTTAACATTAGCATTCTTGCTGTCGAGTTGAAATAATTGAATGATTTATGATTTAATTATACAACTTGTCAGATAACAGAATGTATAATTTTACTATGTTTAATCTATAGTTTAGAAATTTGAAAAAAAAAATAACTTGTCTATGGTAGCGATGGCTGTCATTGAGTTTTATTTTATTATTTTATAGGGAAATAGGGAAAGAAGCTTTCAGTGATTGTGGAATGATATTTTCGTGAATCATGTACATGTTTTCTAATAATCTAATAGTAGTAAGCGAAACTATAATCCACCGGTAGTGAAAATCATTTAGCGATGATATGTAAAAAGGCTTAATAATTGACGACGATGGCGTCTGATGGAGAGATTTCATGTACGAATGATCCTAATTTCGCCGTTATCTACTCGTTCTTGAAAGTATTCGGTAAATTGTATAATCTAGACGTCCCTACGATAACTAAACTGCAAGAATTGATAGAGAACACGCAGGAAGGTGAGCCAACGGTGTGCGGTCGTCGCGTACATTATAAACAAACTTGGCAAACATGTTGTGAGTGTTTTGTTCTTTTAGTGCTCGATCCGTTGAGGGAGATCCACCTCAGGTTGTTGCGCCGCGCGTTGAAATCTGTCCAGAGCAATAGATGGGAGAGGTCCCTCATCAAGTTTTGTCATCAACACAGGTACCACCAGGAGGCCTGGGAAATAGAAAGGTTTTCTTACAAGAAAGCTAGCACTCAAGTAAAGTTACGGATATTGAAAGTAAGTGACTCAGTGGTTTTTTAAGATCATTAGCCATTGATTACCTTTCATGCTAGTTTTATGGGTTTAATGTTCTTTCCAACTTCTAATAGGTAATTGTTCTTACTGTTAAAATTACTACTTTTAAAATGCTGTGCCAATTACTTTGCATGGACACTATATATTTTTTTAGTCCTTTCTCTAAATATTCATAGAAGTTGAATCCTTAGAATTTTTTTTTCTACAAATTAATGCTTTAATAATTAAATTAGAGTGTATTTATGTTTAACTACATATTCCTTGAATCTTTTATTTACACTTTGTAAAAACATTACAATTTATTTTATTATCATAATTGTCACTTATAATAAGTAAGTATATTTTTATTATAATATTATAATTGAGAAAGTTTGTGCATATGTTTTGATATTTGTTTTTTCAAGTACCTATACAAAAATGGATGATATAATTTGAATAAAAATTGGTAAAGCATTTTTATTGCAAAAACTTGGAAAAGTCCACAGATTTTAGAACAGAGCAGGCAAAAGTTAGTAAATTTCAATCTACAATTTTAGATTCAAGCAGGTTAAAAAAAAATATTTCGCATTGGATGCTTTGCGGCCGAGTACGGCTGAAGGTCGCTAGCCAGGTAGATTTGCGGTAGAATCCTACCACAAAAGAAATTGTTTCATCATTTGTTTGTCCCTTTTTTTTTTTTTTGAGAAACAAGAGTGAATAGGCATTTCCTAGGCAAGCGCGTTCCAACTTAGACCTCATCATTGCTGTTCAGGCATGATTGTCGTCAAGCGTAAGCCTATCTCGCAATAAAAAAAAACTTCACAGCAATAAATAATTAATTTTATTCAATTTCAGTTACTACTGGAGTATCAGTTCACGTGTCACCCTAAGTTCAAAGCAGCGGTGAGTTCCATATCGTGCAAGGATCTACGCCTGGAGCCTGTGGGACGGGACAAGAATGGATGTGTGTACTGGCTGCAGGTGGACCATGAGGCGAACCTGTGCCTGTACAGGGAGGACCAGGACGAGGAGACTTGGCAACTGATAGCTAAGTATGTGATACAATGTTGGTGATTAAAAATGTTCTCTTAAGGGTCGGGGCATACTTCCGCAGAGCGAATAGATAAAAATGTACGTGGCATATTGGCACCTATCCCTACAAAATAAGGCACAACGAGTTTGTATGTGCACCTTTTTTATAGTTGATGCCTTGTTTTGAAAGAGGTGCCAATATGCCGTGATTTTTTTTCAATTCGCTTAGATGGGCTTTGACTCTGCTCTAGTATGCCTTGATCCTAACCAAATTTTGGTCATAATGCCCAATCTCTAGGGACATATTCTATTGCACAAGTGTACTTTATTCCGTCACAGTCATAGTCTGGTTGGACAGCAGTCCAATACAATTGCACTGACATGATGCACAGGACTGATGACTAAAACAATACTGCCATTATCTCTCTCTGGGACTTGCGGGTTTGTGTATTTGTTACTTTTAAACAAGCATGCAAATCCACTATACACACATCCATCCAACTTTAACAAGACAGAAAAGCCTGGAAGGTGTTAGTTGAATTTGCTCAGGATGACCACAACCCTCAGTCATGAGGCAACGAAGTAGAAAATGAATATATTTGTGAAGTGTGTGCTTATGCGTGTTGTGGTGTTATCCATATCACAAAATTCCAAAAAATTGTACTAAGGCCTGATAATTTATTTTAGTTTGGATGGATGAATTTGTGTTCTTAACTGAATTCAAAAATAGAAGTAATGGAACATTTTGTTTTCAGCAATCGGGAAGAGTTTGTGAAAATCATAGGGCAACTGAAGAGTGGTGAAGAGATAACTCCATCCATTGTGTCTAACAATAATGAAGACTCCAGTAGTGCAGAAGTGCCTCCGCCCCAAACAGAGGTAAATAATTTTTAGATACATTTTCAAACTGGTGGGCAAATGTGGCCCACAACCTACTTGCCACACTGAACATTTCTTTTTCTTTCAATAACATTTTAGCCCTTGACTGCTATCTTACCTTGATGATGACCTTGATGACAATGATGACTGTGATAGAAGGCAAACATGGAAGGAATATTAAGCATATACCCTTAATTGGTTTTTGTGCAGCATCATATCATAATTTAAAATCAATTGGCAGTATAGCTTTGCTGGTAGGATGGTAACTAGCTATGACCGCAGCCTTCTAATAGACCATTATCATAATAATCATAATTGGCTGATGTGCTGATTAAAAAGTGTGACATGGGAGGTTTCTTAAAGCTACTAATACTATGTTTCAGCCTCCAAAATCATCAGATGTCGATGAAGAAAATGAAGAAGAGTTCCTAAGCCCCGAATCCGAATCTGAGCACGAGAGTGACGACCATAAAGAACAAACCAAACCAGTGACACCTCCAGAGAGCAATACTACAATAGATAATAACCAACCAGAAGTAGTGAAAGAAAACAGTGATGCAGATTGTACTGATAGTAATAGCAATATAGAATGTAAGGATAATGTAAAAGACATAAATGAAATCAAATCTAGTGATAATGTAAATATTGAATCCGAAGAAAAAGCAGAGGAAATTATTTCAGAAGATACTAAGGAAGAAGATAATGAAGTGCAGAAAGAAGTAAACGAAATACAGAAAGAAGAAAATGAAGTACAGAAAGAAGAAAACAAAGTACAGAAAGAAGAAACTGAAATAAGAGAAGAGGAAGTTGTGGAACCAGTCAGTGAAGCAATAGAAGAACCTGTTATGATTATAAAAGGAGAAGGCAATGGTGCTGACTGTGAAAGTGCTTATTTTTTCGGTGAAGAGATTTCCGAACCTGTGATGTATTTTTACGGTGACGGCTATGGAATCGATAATGATACTGGCAACCCTGAGGCAATAAAACAAGATACTGTTGAAACTAAAAATGAAGAAGAAACCCCTGCCGAAGAATGCAATGGTGAAACCCATGATATCATTGTACCTAGTAAAAAAACTAAACTAAAAAGTGTTAAATTAAAAAGTAAAATATCAGTTAGTAAACGCTCTTTAAAGAAGAAACCAAATGATTCTACAGAAAACTCAAAAACTGATTGCAAGAAACATTGCAAACGAGATTTAGACAAGTCCAATGGTTCAAATTCCAATTCTCATGATGACACAAAAAGAGACAGCAGCATTAACGATAAGAGTACAACAGATTGTGAAAATGTAAATAAGAGCAGAAAAAAGAAGCTTAGGGGCAAAATTAAAAAGCAAAAGCAGGTCACACAGAAGGTTAAGAGAAATTCGAGCAAAGAACCTTTGAACTTTGTAACGGAATCTGACACTTGTCAGAACAATAAAAACAGTATTATAGAGAAGAGAAAAAGCAGTCTCTCTTCTGAACAAGGCGATGAAAATAGTGAAAACGAGAAGGAAAAAAGCCCAGACAAAATAGTTAAACCAGAAGATGACTTGCCACCTAAAAAGTTACGCTTAGCACCTTCTGCTGAATTTGTAAACGTGCAACATTCCAATGACGTCTCTGATCATAAAGGCGATGCCACATCACATGAAAACAATGAGAACCACAATTCAAATACAAATTTACTAACGGATCCCTTGTCTAGTAGGAAGAAAATTAAAGCCAGGAAAGGCAAATTTAAAAAGAAACATTTTGCAAAGTCCAACGATGATAAAAGTGATAAAGCTAGTGATAAGACGTCGAGTAAAGCAGTGAAAAGATCGTTGTTGAATGCAAACGCGAGTGACAAAAGTGAATCTCAGAGTGAAAGCGAAGAAGAAGATGCGGCGACTTGTGGCAAAAGGTTGAAGATTAAACCTAAAAAAATAAACAAGTCGAGCAGGTAATGATAAAAATACAAAGTAATTTATAATAGCTTTTTTGTTTATAGTTAAAGTTGTTTCTTTTTTGTAGGAAAAAAGTCGAAGCAAAACACATGGCCAAGAGTTCAAGTGAATCTGAAGAGGAGACCCTTCATAATTTAGGTATTTATTTATTTTTTCACTGCAATGTATACATTATTGCTGAGTGACCTCTTACCATCTTAGTGGTAGATTCGTTTGACTACTCAAAAGTACTTGTAAAAGTTTATTTGAATAAAAAACTTTTCTATTCTATTCTAACATAATGGTCAGAGTATAATTTTTTAACAATAGTTAGGATACGTGTAGCATCTTTTAATTAAAACAACATAAACAATTTTATTTACTTAAACATACTGTTGAAATTGGAATAAACGCGAACTGAACGCCTGAGCGCTGTTCATATTTCGTTTTACTTTCAACCGCATGTCACAGTAAATAAGGCTGTCTAAAAATATGTCTCAAATTCACAAATTGATAAAGAGCAGTTAAATAAAATTTGGAATCAATTGGCCTTATTCCTTGTCTGCATTCTAAAATTTTGCAATTTTCAAAACTCTAGCAGGCAAAAAGGCAGCGAAGAATCTAAAAAAGAAGGCTAAAAGCTTAGAAAAAGGTAAAGAGAAGTCGAAACAGTCGTCCAAGGGGACGGAAGAGGTGGACGCGGACGGCACGCCCGTGCGACAGTCGCGTCGCATCGCGCAGATGAAGATCAAAGAGGAGGCCGACCGACGGCATCTCGAGGAGGTGGCGCTGCGCGAGCTCAAGATGATACACAAGAAGAAGGTGAAATCTTGTACAATTTTTTTTTTTTTTTTTAAGTGAAACTTGAACTACTCTAGTATCGTTGTGCATTTGAAAAGTTGGTTTACGGACGATAATTTTACGTGATAACGTCACAAGAAACATAGTTCCGCGCTCGCGAGCAAGCGAGAGGGCGGAACGCGACGAGTCATCCTTTTCATCAATTTAAATAAGACATCACGTCATCCTTTTTGGAAATTGCGGTTAAAAAACGCCTACTCTCTCTGTTCCCAGTCCAAGGACGATGAAGAGGAATGGCGCGCGAGCGGCTGCAGCTCTGAATCAGACACGAAGAAGCGTAAGAAACCCACCAAAACCTGGCAAGCAGCCGACTCCACGGGTCCTGACGCTGACAGTGACTCCGAGCCACTGTTCGACCACTATGAGCCGGAGCCTGACTGTGAGCATCGTCTATTTTTTGTTAGGTGTCTCAATAGCTAAATTTTTTGAAGTGAAACTTCTTTTGTATTGTTGTGCATTTGAAAACACCAAAATCCACTCTTGTGTACCAGAAGTCCATAAGGTAACAGGAGGTTGTTTGAGAGATGATGCAGTCTAAGGTGGAAGCGGGCTAAACTGGAAGAGGTATGGCAATTTTTATTAACATATGTATACTTTGTATAAATACTATGATTGCAACGAGTTATGTTTGTCAACAGTGGAGTTTACCAATAAGTCGGATCACGAGTTCTCTCCCGAGTCGGATCTAGAGGCGGAGGATTCCGCTGAGCCTCTCAAACTGGCCAGAACATTGCGGGAAGGTGAGATTACAATATTATAATAGTCATAATAATATCGATTTACGATCTAATCAAATTCAACCGTGCCTTAAAAGGACTGTGTGTTTGTTCATTACGGGATCAATAAGCACCTCACCCGGATCAGCTCTGTAGGCTCTTCTCAATTTACATCCACTCTCCTATTTCAGGAAAAAAATACGAGATTGAGCATGTACAGACTGATCAGTCAATGAAAGGTGAGCCACTGAGGAACCTCCAAGACTCAGTTTTTGAGATCCCTATTATAGGGATGCCATCTGATATGATGAGCCTCAAATACTTTTTCCAGAGGTCTTACACTGTGGAAATTCTCGAAAGAGAAAAACAGTTTAATGGTCAGATAACTTGAACATCGGGCAGTCTTAAAACGTAGGTTGTGGTATGTTTAGTGAGAAACCCAGGGTCAGAATTTATCGTAACCTGGGTACTCTTGCATCTATATTCCAAGCAGAAGTTTACGCCAAATTAATTTGTACCGAAATGATTCTACAATACAACCACGTTAATAAATCTATATACATCCATTCGGACAGTCAAGCTGCTCTTTGCCTTGAGTTTACTGTAAACTGAAGGCTGGTCGAAAACTGCAGACAAGTTTTGAACACCCTGGACTGCCACTGGTTTGGCAGTCCAGGGTGTTCAAAACTTGTAGTTCTGCGATGGGTTCCAGGGCACGTGGGAATAGTCGGCAATGAACAAGCTGACAATCTCGCAAGAACAGGCGTCGGGGTTATCCTATCGGGCTATCCTACGGGCTATCCTATCCTATCTGCAGATAAGTTAGGATAGGATAGCCCGTCTGTGGTATACCCAAAAGCCTGGTTCAATTAACCCTGTTAACCTACTGCTACTCTGACACGCTCATGCGCTGGCGTAACTTACCAAATCTGAACCACTCAAAAGCGCTGGTCGGATCCTTCAGTAAGATGGCTGCCTCTAAAGTGCTAGCGCAGAGTAGGAAAAACATATTATGCATTCTGTTGAGAGCTTTAATTGGCCACTGTGGATTAAATAGACACAGGTATAACCTTAAACTCCAGGACACGGATATGTGCAGACTCTGTCAATAGTCGGCGGAAACGCCGCTACACATAATCTGTCACTGCCCCGCTCTAATGGATTCTCGAAGGCTCCAGCTAGGGAAACATTTCGTACACCCTGAGCAGGCTATTTTTCTTTCTACCCAAAAAAGTGCTGGTATTCCTGGCGGCAAGGAACATCGGCGAGGAAATATATACAGTGGCGAGCACAATAGATCGGCGATGGTCAAAGGGTTACAGGGGCTTAGGAACCTGCATAGTCGCAACAATAAGAAGAAGAAGAAAACTCGAGCTCTCATAGTCTGACGACATGAGCGAAACGAACCTCGCTCCGCTCACAATTGGCCTGCTTTTGACTATAACAGAGTTATCACTGCAGGCAGTTGCAAGGACGAGGGGTTCTGTAAGCGCTGCGGCAGCGCCGAGCAGCCGGAGTGGATCCTGCTGTGCGACGCGTGCGACGAGGGCTACCACGCGAGCTGCCTCAAGCCCATGCTGTTCCTGGTGCCCGAGGGGGACTGGTTCTGTCCGCCGTGCAACCATGTACGTATTATTATTATAAGATTCCCTTGTGATCTCCTAACAGTGTGTCTAGACCGATGATTCCCAAAGAGGTCTATATTGACCCCAAAGGGTCGACGACGACCTACAAAAGGGGTCCATGTGAGCGAAACAAAATTGAGCGTCTGTGAGATGTAAATGGGGGGGCGGGGAGGGGGGAAGTAATGGCTGGATCTCATTAATGGAATGACCCACACACCAAGATGATTTATTGCTTAGTTTTTACTTGACAACAATAAACAGACCGACGATGAATGGCGGCCGTAATTTATTTTTAAAAAGGATTTGTCATTTCACAGGAGAGGCTGATATCGGCACTAGAAAAAGAGTTGACAAAGTACGACGAACTGTTAGCGAATGTAGAAGCGGAGAGAGAGAGAAAGAAGTTAGAAGAGCCGAAGCAGGAGAGCGAAGACGAGAAGCCTTCTGGTGATGAGAAGAAGAAGCGGGGGGATGACGATGATTCTGTTGATGACTCAGGTATAGATATCTCTCTTTTGTCAAGGAATTATTAGGTAGGATAAAAGTTAGAAGCGGCGAAGCAGAAGGATGAAGACGAGAAGCCTCTAGCGGTGAGAAGAAGAAGCAGAGGAATGACGATGACTGTGAATGACTCAGGTATTGATATAATTTTTTAGATGGTCTGGTCAATTGGATCGTAAATTCGTATAGTTTCTGAGCACACTGACATACCATGACATTACAAATCTGACCATCTGACATGACATTACAAAACCAATGTGTTAAGCTGTGACAGACAGATGAATGGACACTGAGGTGATTCTACGTTTAAGCATGGTATATGAAAAGATTTTCAAAGTTTTGAGTTGTTGGTACAGGCTCGGAGGGCAGCAGCGGCTGGTCGTCCGAGGAGGCGGTGTACCGGCTGCGCGCGCGCAAGCAGCTGCCCGTCTCCTACCGCTCGCAGGAGTACGACCGGCTCATCAGCTCCGCCATCAAGGTACGAAGGGCTTTCGGGGGTTAAATTGTTAATGCGTGAATTCTTACTAAAACAGTGGTGATCGCCGATCGACCCTATATATGTCTTTGTTGCTGTGCTTTAGAGCATGCTTTGCAGCTTTTATTACATTCCTGGGCAGAATTTATTGGTATTTATTCGATTGGTAGGAGGAGTACGTGGAGCCAACCACGAGTGCGGGCAACCAGGGCCGCGGGAAGGACATCTCGACCATCATTGAGGCTGCTGAGGAGGAGAAGTTGAAGGCCGAACGGGAAGCTATCGAGCAGGTAAACAAGTGCTAGCTTTTCTCTTTGCAAAGATAAACCCAGAAATACATATGAGTGAGCGTACAAATCTTAATATATAAATAAAGTCGGGTTTGTTCGAACACTAATTATAACTCGAGAACGGCTGGACCTATTTTTATAGTTTCTGAAAAACATTTTCCCATACAAAACTGTATATTAATGTGTTCTGTAACTGTCAAACATTTAATGTTCATCCCGTCGATACGGTAAACTCTCTCACCCGTATCTGTATAATTCTTCTGTAGGTGTGTTTGTCACCTAACTCCTCCAAAACGGCGGGACCGATTTGGATGAAATTTTGTGTGTAAATTTCAATGGGTTCCTGGATGGTTTGCTAACACAATTACCGGTTAGGTACAGGTAAACTACCGTGTCTCGGTAGGTGGCGCTGATGTCGGTATGTCGCCGGGCAGGACGACGTCTGCCGGGTCCGCTAGTAAAATATAAAATATGTTACATATTTAACGCCTTTGCTAATTAATCCTCTAGAACTGTAATTTTCAATTCAATTCGGACAAAGTTACATCCCATCCTGAACACGCGCAAATAATATAGAATGTGATTTATTAACGACAAAAACCTACTAACTTACCTCACTTCTATGTACCCGTAAAATTGACGTTCAACAAGTGCACAGTGTACCAATTTTGAATAAAGTTTATTTGACTTTGAATTCCAGGGTAAACCTGTGGAGGTTAAGAAGTTGAAGAAGAAGCAGCGCAGGAAACCGCGCAAGCTGAACTCCCTCGACGTGCCCTCGGAGGACGACGACGAGACCGACGAGGACTTCAAGGATACCGGGTGAGTTGTACATGCATATAGGGTGAGTTGTATATGCGTACAGAGTTGTGCAAAAAACATGGTGAGTACTGGGTGTGTTGTATATGCGTACACGGTGAGATGTACATGCGTACAGGCTGAGTTGTACACGCGTATAGGGTGAGTTGTACATTTGTACTGGATGAGTTGTACATGTGTACAGGATGAGTTGTACATGTGTACAGGATGAGTTGTACATGCATATAGGGTGAGTTGTACATTTGTACTGGATGAGTTGTACATGTGTACAGGATGAGTTGTACATGCATATAGGGTGAGTTGTACATGCGTACAGAGTGAGTTGTGCTAAATACATGGTGAGTTGTACATGCGTACAGGGTGAGTTGAGCACGCGTACAGGGTGAGTTGTACATGCGTACAGGGTGAGTTGAGCACGCGTACAGGGTGAGTTGTATATGCGTACAGAGTGAGGTGTATGTACATGCGTACACGGTGAGTTGTACAGGCTACAGACTGTTGGTTCCATTGCTTTGACCCACCAGCGGTCCATCAGGATTTTCAAGTCCTATATCTATAATTTAAAATGTATGTACACTCGCTCTTTCCAAAGGTTCTATACGAATATAAAAAAAATCGTATTTGCAGCGCTTGCGTTTTTATAATTTATTTATTTATTACCATCGGTTGGCAGCACACCTGAAGAAGTTACAGTTAATTACAGAATTATTAAATTATTATATTTTTGCTTGATTATAGAATGGAATCTTCGTCAGAGGAAATATCGTCGTCGGCGGAGAGAGATACTTCCGGCTCCAATTCTTCGGATTTGCCGATTCGGCGAATTTGCAGACCGGAGAAAAAGAAAGGTGACAACCTATAAAAAGTCTTACGTAATAAAAAAAGTTCTATAATAATAGATTTCACAATTTGTTGGCCGACAAACAGACGACGCCGATTAATTTCTTTTTCTATAGTATATTCCACGAGTCAAACTCCTAGGGAACAAAATACTCACACCTAATTAGCCACTGCACGCGGCTAGAGATAAGTGAGCAATGTGGCTAATTCTGTTGTACACAATCTCTAAACCTAAACTAAAATGACAGGTCTAAATCTATTGCTATCCTTTTTCGCAATGAGCACTGTGAAAGAAATAGCAATAAAGGACATGACCAGTGGCACTATGAGCACTTGCCTAGGTGTCAAAAATCAATGTGCAGCAAAGATTGTTTTATTTTTGGAATTCTTATATTCTCTAGTTTTCAGATAAAAAACTTTCAGGGATCTAAAGGCTCAGAAAACTGAGAAAAATAAAGAAAAGTTTTACGAAGAACTCTGCCTTTCGATGCTAGATGGCGCTAAACATTGTGGAATATCAAGTATAAATGTAAAAAAAAAAATGGTTTTCTACTATTCAACGTCATCTATATAGGTGGAACTTTGCTATAAAAAGTAAAGCTTTCTATTATTTGTTCAGAATAATTTAAATTATTGAGATTTGCTTGAAACGCCTAGCGCCATCTAGTATCGAGGGGCAGAGTTATTTCATAAAACTTTAAAACGAAATAACTCTGCTTTTCGATACTAGATGGCGCTAGGAGTTTCAAGCAAATCTGAATAATTTAAATTATTCTGAACAAATAATAAATAGCTTTACTTTTTATAGCAAAGTTCCACCTATATAGATGACGTTGAATAGTAGAAAATCGTTTTTTTTACATTTTAGACTTGATTAGACATTGCCTAGCGCCGTCTAGTATCGAATAGCAGAGTTATTTCGTAAAACTTTCATGAATGATTATTATTTGTATAAATGGTGTAGTGTTGCCAGATGATATGTCGTGAATCCTACGAACGAGACCCTGAAAAAGTTCGAAAGCTAGATAAAGTACGAAGCTGTAGTGCCACTGACTTTCGTAACAAAAAGTCAATATTCTCGGAACGAAAGAGAACGTCAGGAGTCAGAGGTCGTCATTCATTAAGGGACTTCCAGGTACAAAATCCAATACTAAGTTTTTATTCTGTTAATAATAATGGTTTGTTGTTGTTTGCTCGCTATTTTTATTAAAAAAAAGACTCATAATATTTGACACCTTTCTAATGTTACTCATATAGCTACTATAGCAACCGAGCTAGTGATTCATACCAATCTCTTTTTGTCCCCAGCAATATTTATTTTTATAAAACTCTGGTAGCAATGGAAACGTCAAAGAATGTATAAATAAAAGTTAAATTGAAAATAAGACCGAAGGTCACCTAAAAAGTACCAATTTCGTACATTTCATACCTTTCTGGCAATTCTGATGGAGTAGTAAATAAAAGGAAAAAGCGGAATCAATAAACATACTGTTTTTTTAGATATTTTAAACCATGGCCTTTTTCGAAATAATAAATCCATATTAAATTAAGCTTTAATTTTTGAATCTTACTGTAAAAGCAGAAATCCTGCACATTTTTCCTAATCGGTAGGCAGGCACTGGTCATGTCCTTTAGACCTGTCATTTTAGTTTAGGTTTAGAGATTGTGTACAACAGAATCGGCCACAATGATTGTTTTATAACAATATTCTAACACGCATGTCCAACTGCCTCAAGAACTACGAACGGACAGAAAAATCTGGTATAAAGACTATCCTAAAAAAGATTTGGCTAACGAAGGCCACGCGCATTGCATTGCACCAATCAACGCGCGAGGGCAATTTTCTTTGGGAAGTTGTTTCGTGGAATGGCCTCCTTGGTCAAGTTAATTATTGTTTTCTCTCTACTCCTTCGGTTGGTTGGGGCGAGTTCATTCTCATGAGTTGTAATTTCGCAGATCGCCATAAGATGAGAGAGTCATCTCCGGAGGTGAAGAAGAAGAAAGGAGTGTTCGAAGACAGTTCCAGTGAGTCCGCCGGCGCCAAGGAGTGGTCTAACAAGTAAGTCACTACTTGTGCTGCGCAAACAATATTTACTGGAATATGGATTTCACCAAATATTGGTCTAATAAAATATGGAAAAATTTGCGCTCGCTGCGCTTGCGTTTTTTTTAGTTTATACCAATTGTGTTGTTTAAATTTATTTTAGTACTATAGTCTGATTTTTAATTTCGTGCGATTCTGGCATTTCTTAATGTTTCCAGAGATACAACAGTTCCCATAAAAAGATAATAAATTCACATAAATATGTAAATAAAATTGCCGCCTGTAGATATGACAGATGCCTGACAGACACTTTAAATATTTTTTATATAGCTGTTGATGTGCTTCTTTTGTTTTCTATTGCTGTTAGTTTGCACTTTCCACTCTTAACGATTTCTATTTTAGGGCGAAACGTTTTAAGAACACACGAAACAAAATTCCACCGAATTAAAATCAGATTATACAGTCTTTTATGGATTTATCTTTTTGACAGATCAAAATCGTCGAAATCAAAGTCCCGACCGCCGAGGAAGCGGGATAAACGGGAGAAGCGGGACAAGAGCAAGAAGTCCCGCAAGCGCAGCGGACTGACGCAGTACGACGCGGAGGGGAACGTGGTGCGCGCGCGCGTCACGTACGGCGGCCTCAGCGACGACGACGCCAACGACTGGTCGCCCAAGCACCGCACGCGCCAGCGCAAGATCAACTACACCGAGATGCCCAACACCGAGTCCGAGGACGTGAGTACCTGCACTGCACTGCACCCGTCATATCTACCTGGTTATAGTCCATTCCACGAAACAAGCTCCCAAAGGAAATTGTCCTGGTGCGCTCATTGGCTAATGAGCGTGACCTTCATTAGCCAAATCTTTTTTAGGATTGTCTTATATACCAGATTTTTCTCAGTCCGTTTGTAGTTCTTGAGGCGGTTAGTGAAAAATATTTAAAATGTTAGAAGTGAATTTACTTGTAACACTGTCAGAATATTGTTATAAAAGGTAGTTATAATAGGTAGTTGCCTGCTAGCACGTAAGCATTCCCTTTCAAACGGGGTGTGTTCACATATTTTAGCCGCGCGCATTGAGGTGCGAGTATTTTGTTCCCCAGGAGTTTGACTCGTGGAATAGACTCTCTCTAGTAAATAGCGCTCGCTGCGCTCGCGATTCCGCCTTGCTCACCGTCACGTTATCACGTCCGTTTCAGGAGATGCACAAATCGAGCGGGAAGCACATGCCGGACAGCTCGGACGAGTTCAAGATCGACGAGTCGGACGCGAGCACCGACTCGGAGTGCGAGCGCGCCAAGCGGCGGCGCGACGAGGCGGACGAGGCCGAGGCGGAGGAGCGGCGCCGCGCCATGTGCGACCTCGTCACCAAGACCGCCGTCGTGCCGCTGCTGAAGCTGCCCGACGGCGTCACCACCGTCAAGACTGAAACCGCCGAGCCCGCGCCAGGTGAGTGACCACCGACTCGGAGTGCGAGCGCGCCAAGCGGCGGCGCGACGAGGCGGACGAGGTCGAGGCGGAGGAGCGGCGCCGCGCCATGTGCGACCTCGTCACCAAGACCGCCGTCGTGCCGCTGCTGAAGCTGCCCGACGGCGTCACCACCGTCAAGACTGAAACCGCCGAGCCCGCGCCAGGTGAGTGACCACCGACTCGGAGTGCGAGCGCGCCAAGCGGCGGCGCGACGAGGCGGACGAGGCCGAGGCGGAGGAGCGGCGCCGCGCCATGTGCGACCTCGTCACCAAGACCGCCGTCGTGCCGCTGCTGAAGCTGCCCGACGGCGTCACCACCGTCAAGACTGAAACCGCCGAGCCCGCGCCAGGTGAGTGACCACCGACTCGGAGTGCGAGCGCGCCAAGCGGCGGCGCGACGAGGCGGACGAGGTCGAGGCGGAGGAGCGGCGCCGCGCCATGTGCGACCTCGTCACCAAGACCGCCGTCGTGCCGCTGCTGAAGCTGCCCGACGGCGTCACCACCGTCAAGACTGAAACCGCCGAGCCCGCGCCAGGTGAGTGACCACCGACTCGGAGTGCGAGCGCGCCAAGCGGCGGCGCGACGAGGCGGACGAGGCCGAGGCGGAGGAGCGGCGCCGCGCCATGTGCGACCTCGTCACCAAGACCGCCGTCGTGCCGCTGCTGAAGCTGCCCGACGGCGTCACCACCGTCAAGACTGAAACCGCCGAGCCCGCGCCAGGTGAGTGACCACCGACTCGGAGTGCGAGCGCGCCAAGCGGCGGCGCGACGAGGCGGACGAGGCCGAGGCGGAGGAGCGGCGCCGCGCCATGTGCGAGTACCAGTGGGTTGTTGCTCGACATTACTTTTCCAAGGTACCAGTGGGTTGTTGCTCGACATTACTTTTCCAAGGTACCAGTGGGTTGTTGCTAGACATTACTTCCCCAAGTACCAGTGGGTTGTTGCTCGACATTACTTTCTCAAGGTACCAGTGGGTTGTTGCTCGACATTACTTTCCCAAGGTACCAGTGGGTTGTTGCTCGACATTACTTTTTCAAGGTACCAGTGGGTTGTTGCTAGACATTACTTCCCCAAGTACCAGTGGGTTGTTGCTCGACATTACTTTCTCAAGGTACCAGTGGGTTGTTGCTCGACATTACTTTCCCAAGGTACCAGTGGGTTGTTGCTCGACATTACTTTTCCAAGGTACCAGTGGGTTGTTGCTCGACATTACTTTTTCAAGGTACCAGTGGGTTGTTGCTCGACATTACTTTCCCAAGGTACCAGTGGGTTGTTGCTAGACATTACTTCCCCAAGTACCAGTGGGTTGTTGCTCGACATTACTTTCCCAAGGTACCAGTGGATTGTTGCGCGACATTACTTCCCCAAGTACCAGTGAGTTGTTGCTCGACATTACTTCCCTAAGTACCAGTGAGTTGTTGCTCGACATTACTTTTCCAAGGTACCAGTGGGTTGTTGCTCGACATTACTTTCCCAAGGTACCAGTGGGTTGTTGCTAGACATTACTTCCCCAAGTACCAGTGGGTTGTTGCTCGACATTACTTTCTCAAGGTACCAGTGGGTTGTTGCTCGACATTACTTTCCCAAGGTACCAGTGGGTTGTTGCTCGACATTACTTTTTCAAGGTACCAGTGGGTTGTTGCTAGACATTACTTCCCCAAGTACCAGTGGGTTGTTGCTCGACATTACTTTCTCAAGGTACCAGTGGGTTGTTGCTCGACATTACTTTCCCAAGGTACCAGTGGGTTGTTGCTCGACATTACTTTTCCAAGGTACCAGTGGGTTGTTGCTCGACATTACTTTTTCAAGGTACCAGTGGGTTGTTGCTCGACATTACTTTCCCAAGGTACCAGTGGGTTGTTGCTAGACATTACTTCCCCAAGTACCAGTGGGTTGTTGCTCGACATTACTTTCCCAAGGTACCAGTGGATTGTTGCGCGACATTACTTCCCCAAGTACCAGTGAGTTGTTGCTCGACATTACTTCCCTAAGTACCAGTGAGTTGTTGCTCGACATTACTTCCCCAAGTACCAGTGAGTTGTTGCTCGACATTACTTCCCCAAGTACCAGTGAGTTGTTGCTCGACATTACTTCCCCAAGTACCAGTGAGTTGTTGCTCGACATTACTTCCCCAAGTACCAGTGAGTTGTTGCTCGACATTACTTCCCCAAGTACCAGTGAGTTGTTGCTCGACATTACATTGTTGTCGACATGCTCGACATTAATTTACACACTAACATGTTATCGCCTGCGGATGCTTGAACATTGCGAACGCCTTTCGCTCTCTGTCTATAATATCGCAGGAGAATTCACAATGTTTCTCTTACTTTTTTCTTTTGAAGTAAAACTTCTTTAGGGTCGTTGTGCATTTGAAAATTCGATGAAATAAAAAAGTGACACCACACCACAGCCTGCAAAGCCAAAGTCAAAATCAAGGTTACTTTTCCGAAGTTTCGCTTCTGCCGTGTGTAAATTGCACACACCCTTTTTTTTGTTAGTTTTTTTTTTTCAGAAAAAGACCCTGCTTTTTTATAATGAAACAAAACATGGAGGAGACCTGTTACTAATTTTTTGCAATAACTACACAGATATAATATTCATTTTTTCCTAGTTATTCCGCAAACAGTATTTTAAAGTGATTTTTGTTGTTCATTTCAGAAGGTCAAGAAAATCAAGTCATGAGCACACCGAGACCACTCCGCGGTCGAGGCAGCAGAGGCGGTCGAGGCAGCCGGTAAGGCAACTATTTTCGGTATCGGTTTAGGATCCTTCGGAGTCATCCATTTCGGTTCAGAAACCCAACTTTCGGTTCCGATACCAAATTCATCGGTTTCGATTAAACGCTTATTTCGGTGCATGAACAATTAATTATAATAATTATTGTAGCTGCAACGGCCCGATAAATAAATATGTTTTAACTTTAGGGGTCCGCGCGGGCGGGGCGGCGGGCGCGGCGGCGCGGCGGGTGCGGGGGGCGCGGCGCAGTCCAGCGACGACGCGCTCGCCAAGCTCGTCGGCGTCAAGATCAAAGGTGAGATACCAAAACACCACAACACCTACAAGAAGAACTAATGGTCCGACAGCCCTGGAACAATTTTTTTTGTGATTAAAGGTCAAAGGTGAGATACCAAAACACCACAACACCTACAAGAAGAACTAATGGTCCGACAGCCCTGGAACAATTTTTTTTGTGATTAAAGATCAAAGGTGAGATACCAAAACACCACAACACCTACAAGAAGAACTAATGGTCCGACAGCCCTGGAACAATTTTTTTTGTGATTAAGACGCCGGCGAACACCGCGCGCAAATCCATTTCAAGACGCTTGCAAGAACCGGCCGGTATATTGCTATCTCTCTCTGTCTCTACACATCAGCGCCGTGTTTGGCGCGATAGCAATATTAGCGGTTCACAATTTGTTCTGCATTTGATCTTGTTCCGTAAATACCAAAAATGATGAATGAAAAGTTGTTGTGTTTTTCACTTCGTGTTATTATTTTGTAACCTGACAATATATGCTATGTTCCTGATCAATTATTAGGTAAGATAGCGTTGATTTTAATGTGAAACAAATAAGAAGAAAACATGCCTTTTATGTTGTAAAAATGTGCAAAACGCAGTTCGCTTACATTTAATTTTAGGAAGGTATTTTGGAAATATATAATATATCCAGGAACCTAGATAAATACAATTTGAATCCAAATAATCGCATAACATGGTGGAAATATTCTCAAATTACAAATTATTTTGGTATTACGTTTGTATGGCCAATTCGTCCTCCGCCGGCCTCTTAATAACACGCTGAATTATCGTGAGTAGGTTCGTTTCGACGAGACGACAAAGTTTTTTTGTCTATACAAATTATCAATGAAGGTAGCTAACTACTCGAGTACGCAGGTGTTAAACATTACGATTCGCTCGGGTGGGAAAAAAAACCCTTGGAAACTATGATTTTCCGGGATAGAAAGTACACTATGTCCTTCTCCAAGGTCTAGTCGACCTTTATACAAAATTTCGTCAAAATCGGTCCAGCAGTTCACGCGTGATGCCGTGACCAAAAAAAAGTAGGGATTAATTTTTATATGTATAGATTATTACTCCTAGCATAATATTTGGATTATTTTTTCAGATCTAAAACCGGATGGCGATGCGGGTCCGTTGCGACCAAATCAGGTGAGTGCGACTAGACAACAAGCGTAACATCCATTGTGATAACAACTTAAACTCAGCTTTAATTACTATAACATACGGTCAAAATTGTTACAATAGTGATTACGTAGTGATTATGAAATAAATTACATATACTCTGATTTTTAATTCGGTGGAATTCTGTCAGCTGTCATTGTCATTTATAGATGAGTTATTTGTATGGAAAACAGGATTAACATCTACGAAGTACGATTTTACCCCAAACTACTTTAATTCCCTGTCAAAATAAAAAGCCCTAAGCCGCGTAATAATATTAGTCGTTTCGCCCTAAAATAGAAATCGCTAAGAGTGGAAACTAGAAAGTGCACACTAACAGCAATAGAAAACAAAAGAAGCACATTGAAAAAAAGTCGAATGACATTATCACTATGAAGTGTCTGTCAGGCATTTGTCATATCTACATGCGGCAATTGATTTTTATTTACATAAGTTTTGAATTTTTTATCTCTTTTGTGGGAACTGTTTTATCTCTGGTAACATTACGAAACGTCAGAATTCCACGGAATTAAAAATCAGAGTATATAAATATATAAAAGGAAAAGGTGACTGACTGACTGATCTATCAACGCACAGCTCACAGAGATAAAACAGTTACTTCAGACAGACAGACAGACAGATACTTCAGGTGTTAAGGTAACCCTGTCTTTCATACAAATAACTCATTCTATTTTTATATGACAACTGTCAGAATTCCACCGAATTAAAAATCAGCCTATACATTTAAAATTGTCCAGATCGAAAGGGAAAAGAAGAGGCAAGAACGCGAAGCGAAGCAGGCCGAGAAAGAGGCACGGAAACAGGAACGGATACAGAAGAAAGAAGAGAAGGAGAAACTGAAAGAGCTGAAGGCGAAAGAGCGCGAGGAGAAGCGGCTCGCGAGACTGGCGCTGCAGGAGAGCAAGAAGATGAAGGTGAAGCCGGAGTACGTGGGGCCGATGGGCTACGGCGCGCCGATGCGGCCGATGCAGCCGGACCGCCCCTACGGGAACAGTCCCATGGGGCCCCGGCATCCGGGCGATTACCAGGATCAACGGTTCCCGGCCACACCTCGGTTGCAGGTACTTTTATTGTTTACTAGCTGATGCTCGCGACTTCGCCCGCGTGGATTCTTATAAATCTCACTTGGGGGTGGAATTTCTAAAATTCCTGAAACACGTAATTCTTTATTTTTAACCGACAATACAAATACCGATTTTCATTGATATAACTTTAAAAATGACAGACTTTCATACAAACTTTCAACTCCCATTTAACCCACTTGGGAGTTGTTTTTCCAAATTTCTTTAAACTCGTAACTCTTTATCTTTAACCGAAAACCTAAATACCAATTTTCTTGGATATAACTTGAAAAATGACGGACTTTCATACAAACTTCCATCCCCTATTTAACCCCCTTAGGGGTGGAATTTGCAATATTCCTCTCTTAGTGTGCGCCTACGTTATAAAAGGAAGCTACTGTGAAGATTTCAAGTTTCTAGCTTCAGTGGTTTTGGCTGTGCGTTGATTGTCAGTCAGGACAAGCTACTTTATATTATTATAGATAGATAGATAGATTGAACCACACGTTGTACAGGGTATAAGGTGACCGCTATGGAAAACTTAGGGCTATTATTACACTACCCGAACAAAGTCAAAGTAAAATAAATATTATTTAAAATTGGTACACTGTACACTTTTTGGAACATCAATTTAAGAACATTAATGGTGATAATTATTTACTACCTACTTCGCCTATCACGCGTTTCCGGCTTGACATGCATTTCTGGAACATCCTGTATAAAAACGAATGTTTGTATGTTTATCCTCTACGCGTTCCTAAAGCATACTTATTATAACCCGCGGCACGTAAGTCGAGCGTAAGTGTACCTTCAAGTGCGCGCAGCGTCGTGCGAGTGAGCGGGACACAATACGATTGGAGAGCCAATCAGCGCTCACGAGGGATCCGCGAGAGCTAATCAGTGCTTACGAACGATCCACACACCCTCCCCGCGAACCCCTCACCACCCCGGGATACCTCATTTTCGACTTTTGCGCATTGAAGGTCACCACTCGACTTACGTGCCGCGGGTTGTACTTTTCGTGGCATTACAACGCATGCCGGGAATAGTAAAAAAATAATGTTTGTTTATGTGAGTACAATTTGTGTTTGCAGGTCCGCGCCGAGCTGCGAGGCATAGCCACGCCGGAAGACCGCCGCCCCGACCAACTCCACCCCGCCATGCGAGAAGGTATGTATTTTGCCTTTATTTCCTCCGAGCTATTTTCACCTTGATGTACTATCTCGATTCCTCCGAGCTATTTCACCTTGATGTACTATCTCGATCGCTCTGAGCTATTTCACCTTGATGTACTATCTCGATGCCTCCGAGCTATTTCACCTTGATGTACTATCTCGATTCTTCCGAGCTATTTCACCTTGATGTACTATATCGATTCCCCCGAGCTATTTCACCTTGATGTACTATCTCGATTCCTCCGAGCTATTTCACGTTGATGTACTATCTCGATCCCTCCCAGCTATTTCACCTTGATGATGTACTATCTCGATTCCTCCGAGCTATTTCACTTTGATGTACTATATCGATTCCTCCGAGCTATTTCACCTTGATGTACTATCTCGATTCCTCCGAGCTATTTCACCTTGATGATGTACTATCTCGATCCCTCCCAGCTATTTCACCTTGATGATGTACTATCTCGATTCCTCCGAGCTATTTCACTTTGATGTACTATATCGATTCCTCCGAGCTATTTCACCTTGATGTACTATCTCGATTCCTCCGAGCTATTTCACCTTGATGTACTATGATGACTCTACCCAGACTCAAAACCGAGTTAAAACGAGACAGGTTTGTGTTAGAGACTTTAAGACTCTAAGATTTATGTCCCATTTTAACGCTGTCTTGAGTCTGAGTAGAGTCAGAGTATGCTCTATAGATCCAAATTCAATCATGTACTTAACATAAAATTGTTATATTGATATTGTAAATTTGGAAAAGAGCAACCGCCGAGTTTCTTGCTGGTTCTTCTCGGTTGGAATGGCATTCCGAACCAGTGGTAGATTCAATTGACTATTCAAAAGTACTTGTAAAAGTTTATTTGAATAAAAAACTTTTCTATTCTATTCATAAGTGTCTGGTGACAAAATTCTTCGAACAGTGTTGCCAGTGATATCTTATGAATCAGAAACATTTTTTTTTTCTTTTTCTTTAACTATTAGATGGGCCGGGGTAATTCAGCGGGCGATGGATAGCGCTATGATTGATGTAGACACGCAAAGATTTGCGGGTTCTAATCAGAAATGAGGAGATCCGTAGAAGAACCCGAAAAACCGACTCAAATGGCGACCCCGCACTAGTTGAACGGACGATATCAAGCAGTCGCTTGCAACAGCTGGATACAGATGGCGCAAGATCGATCGGCGATCCTTGCCAAAGATATCCTCCTCCTATATTAGTGCAAAGAAACGACAATTGTAGCCTGTTGATTAGACTATTGATATAGGGAATACTTCCATACCCTTTCGTATAATAGATAATTTTTTTCAAAGAAAAATGAACCGACTTCAAACGTTTCGAGCTAAAAAGTTTAAAATAATTTTTTATTCATTTAGATTGACGATTAAACTACCTAACTCAAATGATATATAATTTTTTGAAGTCGGTGCCAAATGACTTTCATATTTTTCAAGTCTAAAATGTGCTCCCCGCGTCCCGGGCAGCCTCACCCTCTGCGACTATTATGGTTCACCGCGCTCGCATTCAAAAGTGGATACTCTGATTTTACTTACACGAATTGAATGTGGTTTGGCGCCGACTCCAAAAAATTATATATCATTTGAGTCCTTTTTTTGAAGTCGGTTAAAAACAATTAAATCGTCTTATCGTGGATTACCATGCGTTACACGCACTCTTGTGAACTGTATAATATGTTTTTTAATGTGGTAATTTAAAAAAAAGTTGAATACACATTTTTTAATATTTTAGGTACTTTGTCCGTAGCGGGATCTCCCCAGCCGTTCAAACCGGTCACGGAAGAGCCCAGCATCATTACCCGAATGCCACACATGATCAATCAACAGTACAGGTAACGTTTCATTTAAGTTTTTATTGAGTAAGCTCAATAAATAAAAATAAGCCTATACTTTAAGGCCTTATCCACAAGCTAAACATTCAGCTTATATGATAACTTATAAGTATTCTTAATTATTATGGTTACAGGGGTTCCATGATGTACTCGCCGGGCAACGCGCCCTACCGCGGCCAGGGCATGTACCAGATGCACCCCGCGCACCCCCAGCAGCCCCCGCACCCCCACCCCGCGCTCAACGCGCCCCGCCACAACTACCAGTACTACTCGCACCTGCAGCCCGGCCCGTACCGCGGGCCCCCGCCGCACCCGCACCCGCACCGGCCCGCCTCGCCGCACGCGCCGCCCCAGCCGCCCGGCCCCTACCCGCCCGCGCAGCACCGCCCGCCGCCGCACGCGCTGCGCCCCGCGCCCTTCCCGCGCCCCGACGCGCACCCGCCCCACCTCCGACACGGCCCGCTCGTACCCTCGTCGCACGGTCCGCCGGTCCACTCGCCGCACGGTCCGCCGGTCTCCTCGCCGCACGGCCCACCGGTCCACTCGCCGCACGGTCCGCCGGTCCCCTCGCCTCACGGACCGCCCGCCCTCCGCCCGCCGGGCGTCATGAATCTCCGTGCCGGCGGTCCCGCGCCGCCCGGAATCGCGGCCGCCCACCCGCCGGAGGGCCCCGCCGGGTCCCCGGCGCCCCAGAACACTCCTCCGCCGAACCCGGGACCGGAGGACGGAGACAAGGAACCGCCGATAAAGATCAAGGCGGAAGTGAAAACGGAGCCCGAGTACCAGTCGCCGCCGGGCTCGCCCGCGCCGCGCTCACCCGAACCGCCAAAGTTGCACCCCAAGATCAAGCACACGGAGAACAAGGACGGCCGGCCGCGCTTCCCGCTGGGGCCCTATGCGCCGTACGGCCCGTACGCGCCGCCCGCCGGGGCCCCCGTCCCGCCCGATGCGCCTCCCGGCTTGCAGGCGCAGCGACTGGCCCCCGGGCCGCCGCAGCGCATGCCGCCCGACATGCGCCAGTACCTGCCGGGCGACGGCCTCGTGCGCCCCCCGCCCCCCGACGGGCCGCGGCCGCAGCACCCCGACCGCCCGATAATGCACGACATGAGTCGCCCGCCGGGACCCGAGCGCTCGATAATGCACGATCTCTCGCGCCTCGGACCCGACCACTTGGGAATGCACGATATGCCCAGGCCCCGAGCGCCCGACGGGCCTGTTATGCACGATTTGTCCAGACCGCCCGGTTTCGACAAGCCGCTCCTGCACGATGCGTCCAGGCCCCCAGGGGCCGATAGGCCGATCTTGCACGATGCGTTGAGGCCCCCCGGCCTCGACCGGTCGATAATGCGCGAAGCGCTTCGACTCGGGCCCGATAGGCCTGTCATGCACGATATGAACAAACCTCCGGGACCGGATCGGTTGTCCGGCCCCATGTACAGACCGCCGGGCGGCGACAGGCCCGTGCACGGTTTTCCTCGGCCGCCCGGAGCCGGTCAACAGATGCACGACATGTCGAGGCTCCCGGGACCGGTCCGGCTGCTGCACGACATGTCGAGATTGCCGGGAGGAGACCGCCCGATACACGATATGTCGCGACCGCCTAGTGGTGATCGACACATACACGATATGTCGAGACCGACCAGCGGTGAACGACAAATAAACGATATGTCGAGACCCCCTAGCGGGGAGCGCCCGATGTACGATATTTCTAGGCCCCCTAGTGGAAACCGCCCGATACAAGATATGTCGAGGCCCCCCAGTGGCGATCGTCCAATTCACGATACGTCGAGGCCCCCTAGCGGAGGTCGCCCGATCCACGACATGTCGAGGCCTACGAGCGAAGGTCGTCCCATTCACGACATGTCGAGGCCCCCGAGCGAAGGCCGCCCGATCCACGACATGTCGCGACCCCCGAGCGGAGGTCGCCCGATCCACGATATGTCGAGACCCCCCAGCGGAGGTCGCCCGATCCATGACATGTCTAGGCCCCCGAGCGGAGGTCGCCCTATCCATGACATGTCAAGGCCCCCAAGTGGCGATCGCCCGTTACAAGACATGTCGAGGCCTCCGAGTGGCGATCGCCCGTTACAAGACATTTCGAGACCGCCCGGTGTCGAACAGCAGATGGTCGACATGCCCCGGGGGCCGGGGCCGGAGCGGCTGCCGGCGCACGCGGGCCCCCGGCCGCCCGGCCCCGACCTGATCCCCGAGAGACTGATGGGCCACGAACTACCTCCGCACTACCCGTACCTGCGGCCGCAGATGCGCGCGCCGCCGCCGCCCTTCGCGTACCAGGACGTGCACCGCATAGAGAAGCAGACGCCGCCCGAGCGGCCCGCCTCCGCGGAGCGCGCCCCGGCCTCCCCGGGGGCCTCGCCGCGCGCGTCCCCGCCCGAGGCCAAGCCGTTCGTGCCGCGGCCCGTGAAGGAGGAGGGCGGCGTGTTCGGGGGCCTCGTCAGCTACTTCTCGAGCCAGCGGGAGGACGAGCTGGACGCGTGAGGCCCCCGCCGCGTGTATTGTACATAATATTACATAGATAATTTTATTTATACCGCCCGCGCCGGCGACAGGCGCCTAGTGACGTACGCTATGTATTATAACTTTATGAAGTTGACGATTAGGTTCATGGAAGTTTTAGGGCCTGTTTCACCACCTTCTGGTAAGTGTAAGACCTAAACGTAAGTTTTTTCACTGTCTTACTTTATGTTAAGTGACAAAGACAAAACTTGTGAATAAGCTATCCAACATTTATCAGAAGATAGTCAAACAGGCCGTTAGAGTATTTTTGGTCTCGAATAGAAACGATGTATTATTATTATTTTCTTTATTTTAAGCGAGATTTATTTATATACAGAGACGATAAGTACTTACACAGTATACTCTAAATACGAATTCTAATAAAGATCAGTTATTTCATTTTGCAAATAAATGTTTTCTCTTAAATATAATATTTTGTTTTCATTATTCCTGTAACTGTACAATGCATAGCAAAATATGTATAATTTTGATCATGGAGGAAATGAGTAAAAAATAAAAATACTTATCTAGATTGTTTGAATAACTTAACCTTGTTTACTAGCTTAAATACTATTATCAATTAATCTGATGACATACTCCCTAGTTACAGATGGATATCCTTTATTGAAAAATCTAGACTTAGGCCTCTTGTTAACAGGCTGTGAAAACTTGAAAGTTTTGTATGGATGAACGGCGTTATCCATACAAAACGTGAATTTTCACGGCCTGTTGACAAGAGGCATAATATTACAAAATATGTGAAAGTTGGTGAATATTATTCAATCAAGCTTCAATATCTGCATGGAATTTCATGAAATTCAACACAGAGGTCCTAGCAAATCCTAGATTAACACAATATAATATGGGATGCTTTTTATCCCGGGAAAAACTTTTCCTGCAGGGCTTTGAAACAGCGGCTGCGGCAGCGGCATACATATTATAGTTGAACTCTCGTTTCGACTTTAAAATAAAACAACGCCATCTAACGTCAACGACACGTAAGTGTGTTTCCGGCGTTATGCTTTTATAATTTTTTTTTTTCATAAAATATTTAAAAAGAACAAATTCACGCGGACGAAATCGCAATGATAGTGAAATCATAATTATGAAATGGATAAAAAATATTTAACAAAATGTTATATTTAAATAATATACTTTTTTCTTTCTCTTTGCAATAAAATAAATGATTTAAAAATAAAGGAACACGATTGATTGTTCATAAAATATGATTTATTTTCGTGGTCTGCCAGCAACTTTCTTATTTCCCGCTGCCTGTTTGTTTTTGCCTCCAAATGGTAATGTTTGTTCTGTAAGAAAAATAAAACCGGTCAAGTGCGTGGCGGGCCACGCGCAGTGTAGGGTTCCGTAGTCACAATCCTCGAAAAACAGATATAACTCCTTAACCTGTGAACCCTACTTAGCCGTGATAGTTTTCCTTTAAAATTGATTATATACCCTACTGCTGTGAATTTTTTCAAGTTCCTATATACTGCCATTTGGCTGATAGAGGGGGGGGACACTTGACTCTAATAAAAATTTGCACTTTAAAACATCATATTTTACAAACGGATCTAGAAATCGAAAAATGATGTTCCCACACCCACAGTATTTTTAAAAGACCTATTCAACGATACCCCACACTATGGGGTAGACGAGAAAAAAAATATTCATCCCCACTTTACATGTAGGGGAGCTACCCTAAAAAAAAATATTTATCAAAATTTTATTTCACCACTTTGTCGGCGTGATTAATATTTATACTCATGCCAAATTACGGATTTCTAGCACTAATAGTCTCTGAGATTAACCGAGGACGGACGGACAGACGGACAGACGGACAGACGGACAGACGGACGGACATGGCGAAACTATAAGGGTTCCTTGTTTACTACGGAACCCTAATAAACGACTGTATACTCAGCTGCTAAGTACTCTCCAAATATTATTAGCTTATAGGTATTATACTATTAGTATATACTATCTACTACTAGTATTATACTATCCAAAAATCCACATGGGGATTTTTGGATTTACTCGAGCGCGTCAGATTAACATAAGGGAGACATCTTGCATCCTGCTGAGTACCCTCTACAATATATGAGCCCTTTATATAGAGCCGCGGGAAAAAAAACGACGCAATGGTCAGAAATACTTCAGACAAACGATGGTCAGAAATAAAACGTCAGATGGGTTAATAACGAGCTAAAAAAAGAAGGTATATTCTCAGGAGGAAGGAAGATTCTCATAATATGGTCAGGAGGAAGCTTCTCGCTGCTAATATACACAGTCATCGCCCGGCACGCGGCCCTACATTACTCCGTGGACATCGAGTTGCCAGGTTTAGCTTCGCTCGAAATTGTGTGTCATGGACTCATGACGACTGGAATAGGATATTGTTCTCCGATGAAGCCAAGATATCTCTGCATGGTGAAAACCAACGTCGGCGAGTGCTACGTAGACGAGGAGAACGCTTTGCAGAGGCATGTTTTGAAGTAATCACACCTTATGGAGGGGGCTCTGTTATGTTTTGGGCAGGAATAAATTCTATGGATCGTACGGAGTTAGTCTTCATCGAAAACGGTACACTGACTGGACACCGATACATAACGGAAGTTCTAAATTCCTTATGCACAACCCGCTTTAACCGCTCTTGGCGAAACATATTTCGAAGTCATGATGCGGACTCTAACCAATACCTAAATTGTCAAACAAACTATTAATAACTATAAACAAGCTATAATTTAAAAATTAAAAAAACCCGACTGCCATGCTAAAAAACGAACTAAAAAATTAATAAACTACCACCGTACCACTTACAGTGTAGTTGTTATTTATTTTGTTTTTCATGATTTGTCACTCCAAATTGATTTAAAACATATAGATTGTATACATTTTCGTACTTGCCTTTTAAAGCCCTTTATTTTGATACCCCACTCGAGGGTCTTGAAGAAAAAAATTTTTTTCAGCCCGCACATTAAAGTGCATAACATTCGCCATTTTGATTTTTTATGAATCTTATGTACCCAGTAACATTTGCGCCGTCAAGACAAATCTAATGACGTATAATTTATCAAAATAGGTTGAGCCGTTAAGTAGTTACGAACTGACATAGGAAACGGTCATTTTCTACGATTTATCACTCCAAATTGTTTCCAAATATATTATATACATTTTCGTATTTGCCTTTTGAATCCCTTTATTTTGATACCCCACTCGAGGGTCTTGAAGAAAAAAATTTTTTTCAGCTCGCACATTAAAGCGCATAAAGTCCGCCATTTTGATTTTTTTTTAATTTAGGTACCCTATAACACTCGCGTCATTGAGACAAATCTAATGACGTATCATTTATCAAAATCCGTTGAGCCGTTGATTAGTTACACGCGGACATAGGAATGGACATACATACACACAGGTGAAACACATATTATACCCAGTCGGGTAAAATAGTTCTTTGCTTAAGTGCCCGTTTTTTTTTGCAAAAGAGTTTATTAGTATGGATCACAATGTCCACGAGGTTGGAATATTTCAGCGAGTTTTAGAGTGCATAGTGACTTGTAAAACCATAAAGCATTCAATATACTTACCTACCACAAATGGCTTTGTGATTACTTTCTTGATAAAAATTCATAAATCTATTATGATAAGAATTCTGAAGGCTAATTTACAGTTGAATAAAGAGTTCTTCATGAATATTCTAAAATCTTAAGAGCCAGTTAACGCTTGCCCTCACTCTCGCACGTTCTAACATTTACAATGTTTGTAAAAGTCTCAGTTTTTTTTTAACCGACTTCAAAAAAAGGAGGTTCTGTATTCGACCCGTATGTATGTATGTAAGTATGTATGTATGTATGTAAGTATGTTCGCGATTATCTCCGCAACTAATAAACCGATTTTGATGATTGTTTCACTATGTATCGTTATCTACATACTTTCAAGAAGGTTTTAGTATATAACACATCGAGTTATCATTCTTACGTACGAAGTTATAAACACAATATGTCACTAATATGTTCTCTGAGATTGCCAGACCTATTGCTGAAGTCTGATATAGCTATTCTGTCCAAAGACTTCACTCTGCTACGCCTACATAACATTGATCTTTTGCAAAAAATTTTGGGCCGAAGTCAGTACAGCTGCATATAGAGTGATTCCTTGGAGTTTGTGCATGGTTACGTGTATTTCCATTCTATACAAAGCCAAACCGCAAGGGTGTGAAACTAGTCGCGTATAGATCAGAAGTTAGGTTAGGTTGGGTTAGAACATTATAAAACCACTCACCTATAGTATGACACATAAAATGTATATGTCACAGGATATTATTATTATTATTACCTAATATGTATAAAGAAAAAAAATCACTAAAAAGCATAAAATAATTTTTTTCAAAGAAAAATGAACCGACTTCAAACGAATCGAACTAAAAAGTTTAAAATAATTTTTTATTCATTTAGATTGACGATTAAACTACCTAACTCAAATGATATATAATTTTTTGAAGTCGGCGCCAAATGACTTCAAGTTCACTTCAAGTCGAAAATGTGCCCCCCGCGTCCCGGACAGCCTCACCCTCCGCGACTTTTACGATTATGTTTCACCGCGCTTTATTATTATTCTGATTTTACTTACACGAATTGAATGTGGTTTGGCGCCGACTCCAAAAAATTATATATCATTTGAGTTAGGTAGTTCAATCGTCAATCTAAATGAATAAAAAATTATTTTAAACTTTTTAGTTCGATTCGTTTGAAGTCGGTTCATTTTTCTTTGAAAAAAATTATTTATATTAGCCATGATGAACATGACTGATACTCCCCTTTCCCCTCCAATTAAGTGAGAACTTGTGCTAGGAGTGGGTACTACCATAGTGTAACGGGCGGGGTTTGAACCGTCGACCTTACGGTCTCCGATCCACGCCCGACGACCGTTGCGCTATTGAGGCTAAAAAAAGTGGTACAATCATCCTTCACAATAAAATTACGAACATTGTAGACATATTTCTCCTATCATACTTACTTATAATATCGTCGCTATTCTGACGAATGGTCCTAACTGACAGCAAATTGTTCAGGACAACCTTTTTTCGGTTTGGCACTCTACTAATTCGCCCAATGCTTGCTCAATTAAGGCTCTGTTGGAATTTCAAAAATAGTGAAGGCATGAAGGGACATACACGTCCGGTCCATGTGTGTACATGTGTGTTGTTGCTATAATGGTCCGGTGGCCGACGAACAAATTTTTTAGTGATTAATAACAGGCTGAATTTTCGTGAGCAGGTTCGTTTCGACGAGATGACTAAGTTTTTCCTCTATGAAAATTCTCGATGGAGGTAGTTACTCGAGTGCGTAAGTGTTAAACATTTCGATTCGCTCGAGTGGGAAATCGTTCCATTACATTTGTAGGCCTATGTGGCTATTTCATTATACAAGTATTTACTAAGCTGAATACACAAAATCTGCTGGTTATGAATAATAATCTACAGAGTCCTCCACTCCGAATATCTTCTATACATACCTACATACCTACTTATAATAAAATCGTAGACTTGCCGTATCTGTACATTAAAGATTTTTGCAAAATAATAACTGGGGGATGTTAGGGATAAGTAATAGAACGTAAAAAAGCTATTTTTGAAATTTTTGTCTGTTTATCTGTTTGTCTGTATGTTTGTGCACGCATCACGCAAAAACTACTGAATTCATACTATGGACTAACTTATAGGATACTTTTTATCCCGAAATTCAGCACGGTTCCCTTGGAAGAGGAGATGAAAGTTAAAATGTGTACTTAGCTGTAATTCATTAACGCGTGGTCCGATTTCATTCGTTCTTTTTTTGATAGAAAGGAGATACTTTAAAGATTACCAGCTAATCTCAGAAAAGCTGGATCGATTTTGATGGGACTTACTGGCGGATGTTTACATTTTGATCTACCTAAACATCCGCCAGTGAACTTTTAACAGTTTTTAGCAAGGTATGAGCACAAAGGAACTTGGGAAAAACAAAATTATTCCCACGAGATTTTTAAAAACCAATACCCACGCGAAGTCGCGGGTGTCCGCTTGTTTCCAAATAATGAGGTCATAAAAATTATTAAAAATTATATTAAACAAGCTTCGTGAACAATGGATAAGTACCTACATCTGTTAATATAATATTATTTAGAATGATTCGTACAATTTGGTACATATAATTGAATAAAAACTATTGAAAACGTGTCTAGAAAGATTACGCATCGTAAAAGTAGGGTGGATGCTCCATAAGTCGGCACTTTAACGGTTGTGTCACGTTTAAAAATTCGTAGACGTGTCAAACGAAGCAATTTCAGTACAATGTTTATTTCTTCTAGTATTTAATACCTGCTTTTTGTATACAGAAGTATTTTTTACATTAATTATTTAAATAAAAGTACTGATTTGCCTAAGCTCGGCATCTTTGTCCCTTTCTCCGGCATTTGTGTTCTCAAAGTCAGCCCTCGCCCCTCACGTGTCTGAAAGAAAATTATATTTTACCCGCGACTTCATCCGTGTTTTATGTTGTTTTAAATATTTATAGGAACTCTTTCCTCGTTTTCATTTTATTTCATTTTCCGCCAAAAAAGATAATACCCTTCTCAGAAATTAGAATATGATTTTTGAAGAAATAGATATAGATTTTTTAACAGCCTTGACAAACAATCAGGCATTTTTTTATGTAGATAGGTAACATCACATTTATCCATTAAGACTGACCTTAGGAATAACCGAAATTCTAAAGTCGGCAGCCCCTGCCGACCTCAGGTATCTCATACTACTGCAACTGGTTTTAATTCGTCTGGCACCCCTGTTTTTTAAATACGCAAAATAATCAAGTTAAATCACTATAACATATATAAGCTGTTAGTAGGATTATTAAACCCAGGATCCTTAGGTACTGCTCACGATGAATTTATTGCTGCAATGCAGACTCACAGAGTGGCTATAAATGAGACATGGTTAAGGGTCTTCCCACACGCAAAGTAAATGCTGAGTGGTGACCACTTTGGGACCACAACACTTATTATTATTTTTTTTTATTTTTATTTTTTTTCTTTAATTTTGTTGTTTTTAGCATGTTTTTTAACTTTTCTTAAATGGTCCTAAATAAAATTGAAAAAAAAAAATACGATGTCAAATATTACGCAAAACAAATTAAATTGCAACAAGTCACATATTATTATAATAGGTACCTACGTAAAATATTTCTTACCAAACGACGCTCGGAAAGTAGCAGTTTTATAAGAAATTCAGCGATTTACGCACTCGCGCTCGTTCTAAGCGACAATTGAGGGATAGGGGTGCAGAAAAATGCTGCCTTATTTTAAAACAAGCGGATGCCCGCGACTTCGTTCGCGTGGATATTGGTTTTTAAAAATCCCGTGGATTTTTTTTGTTTTTCCTAAGCTCTTGTGAGCTCATACCTTGAAAAACTGTTAAAAGTGGCGTATCAAAATGTGAATATCTGGCAGTGAAATTTCCGTCAAAATCGATCCAACCTTTCGGAGATTATCGGAAACAAATAGACAAACAGACAAACACACGCACACCAGCTTAAGATGATAATCCATACGTTCAAAGGTTCCTGTACAATCCGGGTTCCAAGTTATCTGGAATACTGAGGGTTTTGATGGCTGTAATTTCTGAACTACAAAACCGATCTATTTATATCTTTTCTATCTAAAAATAATGAATGAAATCGGACAACGCGTTAATGAATTATAGCTAAGTACATATGGGCGCAAGCGCCATATATCGGCAATAAGTGGAAAATATTGATAAACTATATTTTAGTTTATCGTTTAAATAATTATAAAAATGTGTGAAATAGATGAGATTGATATTCAAATAATTATTGGTAAATATTAAACCGTTATTTATCAAGGTCTAATATTAAATAGACACCGTTTTGACTCTTTGAATGTTTGATGTCTAATTTATTGTTCAATATCACCATTTACTATTGAAATAATAGTTTGCTGTTTAAATATTTATAATAAAATCTATTAGAGTTATTAACATTAACTTTAATCAAATTTAATCATTGCGAAATTTATAATAACGTTTTGTGTAATCTATGGTAGAATCTCCTGGTAGCGCCATCTGCAGGAATTATGACTGTTGGTTGGTATTATTTAAATAAACATAGTTTGTTTAAAATAAACCATTTAGAGTTACGTAAAATTCATTTAAATATTTATTTTGATTATTAAGCTATGGTTCAAGAATTATTTTACAATAATTTTATTTGTTCGTTATACAAAAGAAGTTGTATTGCTATATTTCCGTTATAACCTTGAGAGACAAATATAAAAGCAATCGAATCGTGAAAATGGCATGCATTCCTTTGTTAGATATTGCACTGAAATAAAATAAGTGATATTTGGTGTGTAATTTCACCGTGATTAGACCCTTAACGTGAAAGATCTGGCTTGGTCGCCGACAGCAGCGGTGGGATCACAGCCCCAAAAGTTTTTAAGACCTCCGGATGAGGCGTTTTTCATTGTAAAATAAGTGATGGGTCTCAAGTGTTGCGAAAGGTGTGTTGTCAGCGAGGGTAATGGATGCACTGGTCACAGGTATTTATCCTGAATTTATTTGATCTGAGTTGTTAAGAATTGAATTTTTTTATTTGCATAACCGCCAATTTATTTCCCAAATTAATATCTGTTCTAAAACATTACGGAAACGTGAAATTGAAAATAGAGGAAGTAAATATAGCGTTGCTAAAAAACCACGTGTTACATAACCTTCAAAATGTCAAGTCGTATGTTTTGAATGTAATCAGCCGGATAATTAGTCAGTGTTTCCAAGCCTAACCCTTTTTAGGCAAACAGCAATTCCAGTTCTTGTGGCAGTTTTAACAACGCTAAGGTTAATCGTAAGGGTCATTCTGAGAAAAAATAAATATGACTACCGTCAAAGCGACGAACGTAATGTTTGAAATAAAACTATCAACTAGTAATAATAATTGTTCATCTGTTAAAATGTAGCACTATGTTATTATTGGTAATAAATAGTACAGGTAAAAGTTCCACGGAATTGTAACTTGAAAAAGAAAAGATGATGTTACCTACCTACTATACAGATGATGACATACTGACAGAAGATGTAGATGTTAGATAGATTGGTAGAAATGGATGAACGAGCGGTCCCTTGATGACAAATGCATTTTGATAAATGTAAAGCCAGAATCAACCCAGGTCAGTCAGACCTTTTTGGATTCTTACCTAATTTTAACAACTCAGACAAATTGACTAATTGACCGTATGGGCAGAGGAATCAGTGGACATCGATTAACATGCGAGTGCTTCCGTTTCCTCTGTGGCAATGCTGACTCTATGTTGTGTTTGCATTGTGTTGATATGATTTATGATTTATTTTATTTCATGATGTGCAAATCTATTTTTCCCTATCCAAAACATCCCTCCTTAAACGCTGGCTGGCCACCATGCGTATCCTTAAACCTGGTCTTGGTGGCTAGATCCCAGGATGGGTGATGCCTTTTGTGTTGGCTAGATCCCAGGATGGGTGATGCCTTTTGTGTTGGCTAGATCCCAGGATGGGTGATGCCTTTTGTGTTGGCTAGATCCTATTGGTGATGCCTTGTGGGTCGGCTAGATCCCAGTTTGGGTGATGCCTTGTGGGAGGGCTAGATCCCAGTTTGGGTGATGCCTTGTCTGAAATTACGTCATAACAAACAAAAAAAAACTGAAAATATAACTTACAATTTGTGACTTTGACTTTGACTTTGACTTAATGACTTTGAATTTGACTGTAAAAAAAACTGCAAGGGGCACAGAATTTTAAGGGAAACAGCGCAAGGGACGCGCTGGAATCAGCATGGCCGTATGGGCGCAAGCGCCATATATCGGCAATAAGTGGAAAATATTGATAAACTATATTTTAGTTTATCGTTTAAATAATTATAAAAATGTGTGAAATAGATGAGATTGATATTCAAATAATTATTGGTAAATATTAAACCGTTATTTATCAAGGTCTAATATTAAATAGACACCGTTTTGACTCTTTGAATGTTTGATGTCTAATTTATTGTTCAATATCACCATTTACTATTGAAATAATAGTTTGCTGTTTAAATATTTATAATAAAATCTATTAGAGTTATTAACATTAACTTTAATCAAATTTAATCATTGCGAAATTTATAATAACGTTTTGTGTAATCTATGGTAGAATCTCCTGGTAGCGCCATCTGCAGGAATTATGACTGTTGGTTGGTATTATTTAAATAAACATAGTTTGTTTAAAATAAACCATTTAGAGTTACGTAAAATTCATTTAAATATTTATTTTGATTATTAAGCTATGGTTCAAGAATTATTTTACAATAATTTTATTTGTTCGTTATACAAAAGAAGTTGTATTGCTATATTTCCGTTATAACCTTGAGAGACAAATATAAAAGCAATCAAATCGTGAAAATGGCATGCATTCCTTTGTTAGATATTGCACTGAAATAAAATAAGTGATATTTGGTGTGTAATTTCACCGTGATTAGACCCTTAACGTGAAAGATCTGGCTTGGTCGCCGACATACACATTTTGATTTTTATCCCCTCTCCAACAATACAAACAATAAAAAGTGTGAATTACACGATAGGCAATTAAGAAATAGAAATAGACTCGTGATTCCTCGATTACGCCTCTAAAAGGTCCAAAAGTCGTTTGTGGGAATGGGCGTAATGTTCTATAACAAAATTCCACAACAAATCTTAGATTTGCCTTTACACAAGTTTAAGAATTTTATTAAAAGTGTGTTCATGAAAAAAGCATATTATACAATTGAAGATTATATAAATGATAAAAAAGCATGGATTTAATTTATTCGCTTTATACGCTATTATAACTTGAGGAGTATTCGATTATTGGTGTTCAATTCGATGCTTTAATCATGGGTAGCCTAGGTATGTCACGCTCTCTTTAAACATTTCTGTGGTGGTGTCGTGTGGTGCGGGCTTAGATTAGGTATATAGAAGAGGATATGAAACATCAAATTTAAATTGAAGCTTCCGGAACCTTAAAAATGGCGTATGGGCGGAGCCTAAATGACTTTTAGGGCTGGTGCTATCGATACTTAAATACTCGATATAAAATTATCAGTCACATTATTTACATATTTTATTTTGAAAATCAGTATGACAATAATCTATACTAATCTATTAAAGCGGAAGAGTTTGTTTGTTTGAACGCGCTAATTATAATGGAATTGATGGATATAATGGATGCTATGGAAATACCTGTCGGATTTGAAAAATCCTTTTTGCGTTTGATAGCCCAATTTCTGAGGAAGGTTAAGGGCTATTTAACATTGTTTGGAAGCCCTAATTAATATACTATCATATGTGAATATATTGCAGTTCCAATATTACATACATAACCTCTTTTTTTTTAAGTCGGCAAAAAATTAGATTGGCAATATCACTAAGAAGAAACTTACTGTTTCAATTTCATCTCTCTCTACCACTCTGAGAGACAAACAGTAGGGGACAGGTGCGGTAAGTTTTATTTTTATCGACATTCAGTTTAATTGTAAACAATACAATCCCAACACTATACACACAATCAAACTTATTCTCGTGAAATAATCGAAGTTTTTGACGATACCGCATAAATTTACGCGTTTTGAATTAAATAAAGAAGAAGCTGAGCTTTACTTAATCGAAAAAACTCAAAATACTCGCTACAAAAAGAGAAAATAGAAGAATTTATTAGTTACCTATGAAAAGAAATTCCTGGGCGTTTTACATTGCTTTTACGATCACAACTCACAATTGAACACTTCACCATTGTTTATTGCTTAACCTTAGGATGGTAACAGGGGTGCCTTAACACCCCACGCGAGCAATCACGCGGCGATTTACTGAAAATTATTCGCTGTCTCATTCTAGCATTTCGTGTATTCTTTTGTCTTACCGTGAGTCATCAGTAGCCGTTGCACGGGAGAAGCAGCAACACGTCAATTTCATTCTGCAGGTATGTGTGGGGTGTTGCGTCACCCCTGTTACTATTGACGTAAATATTTTCTTTTGTTACTGTATTTTTTTAAATCTTATTTTCAGTTCATTATGGCGTTCCGTAATGATGAAGAGCTTGAGCGGTACTTAAATAATATGGCTGAATATTATGAATAAATCAAAGCCTGCTTTGTCCTCTCAGTTTGCATTTGATCGCGAAAAAACTTTAGTCTCCTTTACTCCAAAGGTAAACAAATCGGTAATATTGCTATCTACTATGCACAATAAGGAAGAGATCAACCCCGAAACACATAAGCCAGTTATAATTGAAGACTATAATGCGACAAAGGGAGGCGTTGATACCTTTGACAAAATGATGCACAATTACTCGACTGCGAGGGGTACTCGACGCTGGCCTCTTAGGTTTTTCTTTGGTATGTTAGATCAAGCAGGGATCAACTCTATGATTCTCTATCTAGAAGCTAAACATCCGAACATGCCAGCTAATAAATTTAGAAATGATTTCCTAAACAAACTAGCATTGCAACTAGCCCAGCCGCACATGAGACGACGCTTGGAGTCAAATTTACCTCGGCAACTATCGGGAAATATAAGAGCCATTCTAAATATTCCCGAAGAAGTTCCAACAAGTGAACCCCCCGCCAAATTGCAAAAGCAAGCTCGATGTGCATTGTGTCCACGGAAGAATGACAAAAAAGTGAAGATTTTTTGTTCAAAATGCAAAAGACCTGCATGCCATGAACATCGTAAGGAATTTTGTCTCAATTGTGTTTAAGTTGCCAAAACTATTTTTTTTTTAATCCAATTTCATTTAATTCCTGATTGATTTCAAGAAAAGTGTTCTTTTAGTTTGTTTCAAAAATAAAAAGTTTTATTTTTCACTAAACAAAAGTTTTTTATTCATTTTATTACCATGGGGTGACGTGGCACCCCTGTTACAATGCGTGTTCATTTAAATTATGTTACCATCCTAGGGTTAAAACAACTGCTGAAACGCATGAAAACAGTGCAAAATAAGTAAAAACTTAGAACTGACACACCGGAACAACAACAAACGCCATTTTTAAGGGACAAAAAAGTGGCTTCAGTAGGTAAATTTTATGACGTCATTCGACATTTGCGTGACGCGTTTACGCAATAACATAATCGACCTGTCTCTTTCTAATAATGTAGCTTTCCATAAATAAGAAAGGCTTAGAAATAGTTTAATTTGTTTTATTCGAAAAATACATCATATAACTATAATTGAGTAAAATGCAACATATCCTCTCCTATATACCTAATCTAAGGGTGCGGGTTGTTACGTTCCCTCAAATATGGTTGAACGAAGCAATGGCTGGATCATGCGTCATGCTCGTGAACTGGTGCCGCCGTCGGAAATGGGGCTACTTTTGTCTGCCCTTCTTAACGTGTAGAATTGTAAGCACCATTCCGAACCAGTGGTAGATTCATTTGTCGATTCAAAAGCACTTGTAAAAGTTTATCTGAATAAAAAATATGTCTTAGACTTGCCTTTAAACAAGTTTAAGAACTTTATTAAAAGTATGCTCATAAAAAAAGCTTATTATACAATTGAAGATTATATAAACGATAAAAAAGCTTGGATTTAACTCGTTCCAGCAATGCGCGAGACGGCATTTCAATCATGTACATTAATAATAATAATTGTTATAATGTTATTTTTAAAAAAGAGCAACCGCCGAGTTTCTTGCAGGTTCTTCTCGGCTGGAACTGCATTCCGAACCTGTGGTAGACTCAATCGACGATTCAATTGTAAAAGTTTATTTGAATAAAAAACTTTTCTATTATATTCTATTCTATTCTCCCAAGGGAACAAGGGAAACAAGTGCTGTATTTCGGGATGAAAAGTATCCTATATGTTACTCCTTAGTATGAATTTATATCATGCCAAGTTTCATTTCAAACCATTCGGTAGTTTTTGCGTAATTTCGCGCACAAACACGGCAAGTCAACGATTTTATTATCGTTGACTTGCCCGAATTATACCCGATATGCCCGATATTGACTCCGAATAGATAGATATTCGGAGTGGAGGACTCTGTAGATTATTATTCATAACCAGCAGATTTTATTATATGTATAGATATTATTATAAAAATAATCAATATAATAAAATTAATAAATATAATAATATAATAAAAATATTTTCCCATTGGAGCAATCTATATAAAAAAATATCTTTTGTGGCACCGAAACGCTATATCGACTATATACGACGCTATATCGCTATATCGACAGAAATAAAACGCAGTGCCAACTTTTGGTGGGGGGCGGACTTAGGAGCATCCACCCTACCTCAACATTTACCTAATAATATATGTAATAATAATATATTTAATATTGCCTTCGCTATATATATTGCATAACGTTCGTTATACATTTCATTTCAAAACCATCAACGTGTCGTGAAAGGCAATCTTCATAGATTCGTTTTGGTAAAGACAAAAAGAAAAGTAATGTATTTAACTGTAGTTTTATTCGTATTCGGAATAGGAGTGATATGGGTAAATATAATTTTATTTCAAACTAGCAGATGCTAGCGACTTCGTCCACGTGGATTTAGAATTTTAAAAATCCCTCTGATTGAATTTCAAACTTGACTTGAAATTGACTTTCATCCCCTCTCCCAAGAGAAGCATACTGAATTTCGAGATACAAAGTGTCCTATGTCCTACCTCGTAGTAAGAACTCAAATCATGCCAAGTTTAATTACAATCCATTAAAGTAGTTTCGGCGTGATGCGTGGCCAAGGTACAGACAGACACCCAACCCTCATGCGTCAGCCCGCATTCGGGCTGACGCATACGAGGCTCGTGCTCGTGGCTTGTAACAGCCCGCGCACACCTCGCGGCGCGGCGCTCTATGCAGTTTCTAACAAAATTTAAAAATTTAAAGGTGCGTCCAGACTTGAACATTTCACCGAACCGAACAGCGAACATTTCGGCGAACTTTTCGCCGAACTGTTACGCAGTAACCCATCTCAAGCGCTCCAAGCGCGCCGTCCACATTGAGCGTAACAAGTTCGCCGAAATGTTCGCTGTTCGGTTCGGTGAAATGTTCAAGTCTGGACGCACCTTATATTTTTATTTAATGGGTCCATTTTGATGAAATAAACGCTAATAGCCCTGTCAATTTACGAAAAATAAAAATAAAAAGTCTTATAGTTTTGGAAATTAGCCCTTTGGGACTTTCTTTATAACATATCCAAAATCCCCATATGGGGGGGTGCGGACCCGGCCGCCATTTTGAATTTTAGGTCCCTTTTTTCGGTTTTTTGCTCTACCTCGAAAATCTCTATGACTAGGATTATGATTACTTCTGACAAAAGTTTTTCAATAAAAGCTACAAATTTTGTACCATTCATTTTTACTCTAAGATTATTACTTTAGGAGCTACAGGGTGTTTAAGTTAACAGAGAGATAAAAAATGGCAATTATGAATACAGCGTCTTTTATAAAAAATTATATTCATCATCGCTCATATTTTTAGTTTACAATAAGCAAGCTCATAATCATCTACCGACCCAACATAAAAACTGGCCATAAAAACTGCGAGTCGGACTAACACACGAAGGGTTCCATACCATATAGCAAAAAGAAAAGTTTATTGTATGGAGATCGCCTTTAAATTTATCTTTATTTTATTTTCATTATATTGTAATTATAGACTATAATGATACTCACTCTCTGAAAATTTCAAGTATCTATCTTAGATAACGGTTCAAGAGATACAGCGATTGTTAAGGTCAATCAAAAAACGCCCAAAAATCAAGTTTCTTGTATGGGGGCACCCTTTAATTTTAATTTTAATTTAATTTTTATTAGGTATTTATTGTTATAGTGGCAACAAAAATATATACGATGTCAAAAAATTTCAACAGTCTATCTTTTACGGTTCATGAAATATAGCCCGTGCACCTAAAATATGGCACCGAAAAAATCACGTAAATAATTATCACAGGATATATCATATAGTTTGTAAGCTGTGAGCAAAACAAACAACATTTTTTGGGTTTTTCTTTTACGGTTTGTTGCGATGTCTAGCTTGGAAATAAGATATTTCTTAGACCAAATATATTATTTTGTTCATAATTATGTACGGAACCCTAAAAGAGCGAAGCCCGACTCGTCTTGGCCGGTTTTATTATTTTTATTTGTCAATTTTGGTAGTAGCTGTCCTACCTCGGGGTATAAACTCAAATCGTACCCAGTTTCATTTGAATCCATTCAGTAGTTCCGGCGTGATGCGCGGCCAAGATACAGACAGACAGACAGACAGACAGACAGACAGACAGACAGAAAGACAAAAATGAAAAAAATACAGTTTTGGCTTCAGTATCGATTATAGTGTGCCCTCCAAAAGAAATTTTCGAAATATCTTCAATGTACAGAATTGGATCTGTTATAGTTTTATTATATTAACTAGCTGACCCCCGCGACTTCGTTCGCGTGTGTATAGGTTTTAAATATGATCGGAACGGATCCCATAATTCTTTTATATACCTAAACTAAATGTAGCCAAAGTTACTCCTTATAACATCACCTATCTGCCATTGAAAGTTCCGTTAAAATCGATCCAGCCGTTTCTGAGATTAGTTGAAACAAATAGACAGACCGACAAACATAAATTTAAACGCACGCCAGTTTAAAATAAGCCGTACGTACAAAGATCCGGGTCCCAAGTTATTTGAACCCAATGAATGTCTGTCATTTCTGAACTAAAAAATCTATGACCTTGAAATATTTACGGGACAATAATATATAAAGTAGTACCTACTACCTTTCTAACAAAAAAAAATGAGTGAAATCGAACAACGCGTTAATGAATTACAGCTAAATACACGTTTTAACTTTCATCCCCTCTCCCAAGGGAACCGTGTTGAATTTCGGGATAAAAATGGGGTATCCTATATAAAAATTCGGGTATCCTATGTCCTACCTCGGAGAATAAACTCGAATCGTACCAAGTTTCATTCGAATCCATTCAGTTGTTTCGGCGTGATGCGCGGCCAAGATACAGACAGACAGACAGACAAAAATGAAAAAAATTACAGTTTTGGCTTCAGTATCGATTATAGAGTGCCCTCCAAAAGAAATTTTCAAAATATCTTCAATGTACAGAATTGGATCTGTTACAAAATTATTATATTACTAGATGATGCCCACGGCTTTGCCCGTGTGGATTTAGGTTTTTAAAAATCCCATGGGAACTTTTGATTTTTCAGAACAAAAAGTAGCCTATCTGTAGTAACCCGTCCCCAAAACGGAAAAATTCCGTGGGATCCCCACGATTTCGGAATGCAATTCCTTACAGCATCAGGGTTGAGGAGTTGGACATGTACCTACTCAGTAGCTCAGTAGCTGTACCTACTCAGAGTTCATTCAACAATAAAGTCTTTTATTAGTATCCCCAATATCAATTTAAATAACCGACAGTGCCTAAATCACATTAGTTTTGGGGTTCCCCCCCTACAGCATCAGGATTGAGGAGTTGGAATCCAAATTTTTTGTAGGACAGTGTCGCAATGTTTCTCTATCGATTTAAAAAAAAAATTACGCAAATCGGTTCAGAAATCTCGGAGATATCGGTGTACATAGGTAGAAAAACACAACTCCTCCTTTTTTGAAAGTCGGTTAAAAAAGTAGCCTATGTTACTCCCTGACTAATTCTCTACTTGTATGTGAAAGTCCCGTCAAAATCGGTTCAGCCGTTCCGAAGATTAGCCCGTTCAAACAGACAGACAGACAGACAGACAGACAGACAGACAGACAGACAGACAGACAGACAAAAATTTTAAAAACGTGTGATTCGGTTATGGTATCGTTCAAATAACCATATGAGCGTAATATGAGGTAGTTATTTCGATATTACAGACAGACACTTCAATTTTATTTATTAGTATAGATAGAAGATAGATAGATTGCTTTTATACGTTCTATTACTTATCGTCTCCCATTTAATTTTTTTGCAACATTCTTTAACTATAGACACTGCAAGTCTACGATTTTTTTATATTTAATAATAATAATAATAATAAATATTTACACATACACACACGGTCGCCTGTTCCTAAAGTAGGCAACTTAATGCCTGTGATAGGTAACAACCGACTGATATACATATTTACATATATTACATGTATATATATATTGAATAAATGTATAAATACATACTTATATACTTACATAAATACACCCAGACTCGGGGCGGGAATCGAACCCGCGACCCCGGAGAGGCTGGCAGGATCACTGCCAACCGTGCCAACGGGCCAGTCAATATGTAGGTAGTATAGATATAGATTATTCCGTTTGGAATGGAATAATAAAAAAATAAAAAAATAATATTCCAGGATAATGTAGCTGCTGACATAATTGTGCCGGTGGAGCAAGGGTTGCTGAAGGGAGAAAAGAAATGGACAATCACGGGAGATAAATCGTTCTACAGTTTTAAAGGTATCCCGTACGCAGCTCCGCCTACGGGCAAGAGGAGGTTTAAGGTAAGCCACTGCAGTTATACTTATAGTTATATATAAATAAAGTTTAAATATGTGTATTGTGTACAGTTAAATAAATGTTAAATAGGTGTGCGTGTATCAGTGGCGTAGCGTACCTTGGCGGGGCCCCGTGCCCCCGTATAAAAATTTGTTTGGGGGTACCTTATGAAGGGTAAGGATTTCTCACAAAAGAAAAAAAAATGTTTGCATAAAATTAAAAGCAATATTTATTCATCATAATTATTTATCTGTCACTTTTTCTAAAATTTTTTGACTTGGACTTTGAAATGGACAACATTTTTTGACTTTTGTCATTTCTGAAATAAACAAAAACTTGGGAAGTTTTTGTTAATTTTTGCTTACGGACATCGGGGGCCCCGTGGCTTGGGGGCCCCGTATAATTGATACGGCGGTAGCTACGCCCCTGGCGTGTATGTATGTGGGCGCACTTATTAGAATAGAATGCAAAAGTTTTTTATTCAAATAAACTTTGACACCCTATTGACCAGAGAGCCAGTGGAAAATTTAGTGCTTGATAAAAGCTGAAAGTTCGTACGGGAAACCATCGAAAACCATAGTTTCTGTTTTGATAAGAATAATATTCTGCATTACAGTTTTCTCATAATCCTACCTAACCAGGCAAAGCCGTGGGCAAAACCATTAAATTTTTTTAAGATAAGTTAGCTCTTAACTGCTGTTCGACTTCGTGGTTAATGATGCTGGTCGCTAAGGCGGAGGTCAACTAACTTGGAAAGGGTTTGAACGTTTATTAAAGCCGTACCCTTAGGGGTAACGCGGATTGGTAACGGAACGCTAATTTGCTTGGCGTCACCTCTCTTTCGGCAGGCTGATAACTAGCCACGTTCGAAGTCTTCCACCGGATCAGAGACAATTCAGAAACCGAACCAAAGCCGGGAATCGAACCCGGTCGTTCATCAATTGGCCACGGAAGATCGTCTAATCCCAATAATACGTAATAATTTAATTTCAGGCACCTCATCCTCCACGGCCATGGAAAGGAATACGAAATGCTACCGAACATGGAAACGTTTGTCCTCAGTTCGACTTCATAACCACGATGAAGTACATACCGGGAAGCGAAGATTGCCTCTTCTTAAATGTGTACACACCGACATTGGAACCGTCCGCCCGCTTACCGGTCATGTTTTTTATTCACGGGGGTGGTTATGTAGTTGGTTCCGGCAATGATGACAATTACGGGTGCGATCACCTAATCAACCAGAACGATGTGATTGTGGTTACGATTAATTATAGACTCGATATTCTCGGGTTTCTGTGCTTGGACACCGCGGAAGTACCCGGAAACGCTGGTATGAAAGATCAAGTGGCTGCGTTGAGGTGGGTTCAAAGGAATATCGAAAATTTTGGTGGAGATCCGAGCAAGGTGACCATCTTTGGGGAAAGCGCGGGAAGTAGCTCTGTGACTTTGCACGCCCTGTCGCCGATGTCGAAAGGACTGTTTCGTAGAGTCATAGGAACGAGCGGAGTGCCAATACACGAATTCTCACTTGAATTCGAACAGAGACGTAGAGCTTTTCAAATCGGTAAAAAGCTAGGCATCGAGACGACAAACTCTTCCGCGCTCTTGAGATTCCTCCAGGCCGTACCTAAGCAACGACTGATCAACACTAACTCTTCTGTCATAGCAGCGGAAGATTACGTTCAGATTATCACGAAAACATTTTTTACTGCACCGGTCGTGGAAAAAGATTTCGGTCAAGAGAGATTCTTAACGGAACCACCCCTCGCTTCGGTTGACAAAGGACGAAACGAGGTCGACATGTTAATGGGATTCATGTCAAATGAAGCATTAGTTGCTATACCATTTTTCGAAAACGACCCCATAATTGCGAATTATGATAGATTTCCGGAAGTTTTAGTACCGAGAGATATTTACTATGGAACAACACCGACGCACCACTTGCAACTGGCAGATTTTATCAGAGAATACTATACTGGATCGCCTTTGAAATCTTTGAATACGATACCGATTTTCGTGAACTATGCAACCGATCTTTTTATTTATCCTGTAATTAGATACGCAAAGCGACTAACCAGTGTTAGTGGAAACGGTGATGTATATTTGTTTGAGTTATCGAGCGTGTCCGAACGGAATATTGTGGGCCAAGGCGCAAGATACGGATTAACGGGAGTGGCTCACACTGAAGATCTGATGTATGTGTTTCAACCGCATGCAGTGAATCTGCCAGTCGATAAGAACACCGCTTCCTACAAAATGATACGACAGATCTGCGCTCTGTACACTAACTTCGCAATATTTGGGTAATCGAGATTGTTTATATTTTTTTTAGTTACTTAATCTAACTCTTAGAATAAATAGGTAAAGAAAGGCAGTCGTCGACGCGGCGATAAGCCGTTTTTAGCAAGCCTAAAAGGCTATCGTCGCGTCAGTGCTCAAGGTACTCATGCGCTTGTGTGTGTGTCGGCAAATGTAATTACAGGGCACACATGGGTTGGTTTATAGCTTACGTTTCGAGCGGAAATTTGTTAGAAACTTCCATTCTAAGCGTAATAGTTCGGTAATCTAACTTCATAAAAAAGTTAAATGGTTAATTGGACGTGTATTTTTTGGTTGACAGCATTACTTTTTGTATTTCTATTATTGATTAGATTTTAATAACACTTGTAAGGGGGTACCGTTAGATTGGTCCCATTTGGAAAAATTTGAGGAAGATTTTTGATGTAGGCAACTCAGCGTAAGACAGCAATCCATGGAATATTTCAGTCAAATGACGGCTCATAATAAGATTTACTGCCACACTCGGACACATTCATTGAATTAGTCTAATGAGTCATTAACTAAGCGTCATTAAATCTCTTAATCACCTGGCATTTCGCTGTCATTTTGGCCTACGTATGTACCTACTATACTACTAATGATGAATAAATAATAATTAAACAACTCTAGAGTGCGACAGTTACGATTAGTTAATGACTCATTAGGCATAATTTAACGAATGTCTCCGAGTGCGGCAGTGAATCCTTTAAACTGACCACAGATCCACGTTGCAATGAGCAAACGAGTGGCAAAGCCACACCTCCCTCGTTGGCTAATCAATAGAATAGAATAGAAAATTTGTTATTCAAATACCTAAACTTTGAATCCACCACTGGTTCGGAATGCCGAGAAGAACCTGCAAGAAAGTCTGTTAATGTTAATATGTTGATATGTTTCCAGCAACCCCACACCTGACGAATCGCTCGGAGTAGTCTGGCCCACATACGATCCGGTATCCGCTGCATACTTGGACATTGGAGAGGATTTAAAACTCCGCACGAATCCAAGAGCATCTTCAGTAAATTTCTGGGAAAGTGTTTATGCACTGACGGATATAAAATTTTAAACCACAAATATTGAAACGCTTCTTTAACACAGTGCACTATAAACAATTGAGCAAATGCAAATGAAATCGTCTTTGAATTAAAACAATAGTAACATGTCAAAACTGATAATAAATATAAATATATTATTGCATTAATTGTATTTTTTATTAATATCTTTTCCAATATATATTTTATGTGTAGGCACCTACTCATGTTACCGGTAAAATACAAAATACGTTAATGTATGCATTATCTAGAAATCGCAGGGTTCGATAAGTTAAAGAACGAAATCGGACGTAAGACCTCATCATGTTTTCCATCGGGCATTGACGTTAAGCGTAAATCTATGAGGACCAGCAGGGCTCAGATTAATTATCAAGTTCTCTTTGTCTTCCCAGAGGCCTTATGCCGACTTTGTACATAATGGCAACGATGATCGAAATTCGAGTATCGACACACAATGACTTCAGAGCAAAATCAACCCAAAAACTCTTATTTTAAAGTCGTAATTCAATAGTTCGAATAATTAAGTATTTTACAACATTTCTGCTTGGGGAGTCTAACTATATCGTATGCCTGTCAGAGGTAGACTGTTTCTACTATACCTAATTTTAAGATCTATTATTGTAACAGTCAAACGATAAAATAAATGAAATGAAAATGAAATGAAATGCAGCTGGTTCTTTTCTAATGCTGAATGTATTGGCGAACTCAAACCTTGATACAAGCCATTTTAGGTCCATTTTACTCTGAAGTCATTGTGATTCGATACTCTGAAGTCATTATGATTCGATCAATAGTATTTAGTAATGGTACGGCAGCCGCCGAACAAAATTTTTAGTGATTAATAACAAGCTGAATTTTCGTGAGTAGGTTCGTTTCGACGAGACGACCAACTTTTTTATCTATGAAAATTCTCGATGGAGGTAGCTTCTCGAGTAGGGAGGTGTTAAAAATTTGGATTCGCTCAGGTGGGAAATCGTTCCACTAAATTTGTAGGACTATATGGCCATTATATTAATATATGTATAGCTGCTCGTGCTGATTGGGTGACTCACTCACTCACTCACTCATTGATCACCTCTCCCTAACAATTTTGTATGAATTTTTTTTTTCAATAATAGTGTCGTATAGAAGACAAAAATTCATTAAGAGGAAAAATATGGAGAGAGCTGATGATTGAGGATTTCAGAGACGAGCGACGGGCACGCTTAAGGTATTCAAGATAGGCGGGAGGCGCTCGAGCAAATGTCATTCGAAACATCATCCAATTGGCAGTGAGCTAAAAAAAATTCAAAATGGCGAAAAAAAGATGGCCGCCATACAAATTTCGTCGGTGTCCATCTCGGAGGGTATAAAAGATGGAAGAGTGGTTTCTTCGCAAAAGATGATCAGGATCCACAGGTCTACCCGATGAATAGAAAAAAAATTCAAAATGGCGGAATTTATTTTTCCATAGAAAATGTATGGCGAATATTGAAGAGACTACAAGTTGTAAACAATGCAAGGCTTTGATGCGGTTCTTTGGAGAACTCTCAATGAAAAATATGGGAAGACATGATGATTGAGGGTTTGGAAGATAGTTGAGGAGCCCGGGCATGGTATGGCAGATAGATGGGAGGTGCTCAAACAAAAATTACTCAAAACCTCATCCAATTGGCACTGAGCTGAAAAAAAAAACAAAATGGTGGATTCAAGATGGCGGCTATACAAATTTCGTCGGTGTCTATCTCACCAAGTATACAAGATTTAAGAGTGGTTTTTTTGGAAAAAGATGATCAATACTTAAAGATCTACTTGATGAGCAGAATGATTCGAAGAAAAAATATGGAGAGTGATAATGATCGAGGATTAGGAATATGGGAGAGATAGTTGGAGGCTGCTCAAACCAAAATACCCGAAAGCGAAACCTCGCGGTCCGCTTGCGGGCCGCGCACCCACGCGCCCTACTAGTTATATATATCCTACCAAAAACATAAATGTGAAAATGGAGCCAAGTTCTATAACAAGCAAGTGAGGGATTTAAGCTTCGCCGATAAAAGCCTTGATATCTAGATGGGCGCCAAGTTCTATAGAAGGTGTTTGTATTATTTCTACAAGAAAATACAAGGAGCTTTGATTGTTTTAAAATATTTTTTGTTATTAAATTCATATAACTTGCAAAGTTTGAATAGTCAGTAAATAACATTTAACGTCTAACATAAAATATAGTTCAAGTTTAAGAATGTACTTGGCAAGTTTTCATCTCCATACGTCAATTATTTGTGGGGAAAAAAACTTGCCAAGTGCATTCTTAAACTTGAACTACATTTTATGTTAGACGTTAAATGTTATTTACTGACTATTCAAACTTTGCAAGTTATATGAATTTAATAACAAAAAATATTTTAAAACAATCAAAGCTCCTTGTATTTTCTTGTAGAAATAATACAAACACCTTCTATAGAACTTGGCGCCCATCTAGATATCAAGGCTTTTATCGGCGAAGCTTAAATCCCTCACTTGCTTGTTATAGAACTTGGCTCCATTTTCACATTTATGTTTTTGGTAGGATATCATTAATTTTTGTAAATTTGTTCATTCATTCATGATACTTCTTCATTTATTACTAACCTAGTTTATTACATAAACTAACAATACTAACTTAGCAATTAAGGAAAAATTGTATTAACATACTTACAATCTATGGATGGAAACATCTGAAATAAACGTTTATTTATTAATTAAAGTAATATATTCCTCAAGTTCGAACTTGGCTACATTTTCACATTTATGTTTTTGGTGGGATATCATTACTTTTTGTAAAGTTAATTTCTCTTCATGTATTAAAATTACCTCACAAATATTGCACATAATAAAACATTAAAACCACATGATAATGTACCGTATTAATTTAAGCACTATTAGATTATTGGAAATAATGAGTTCAACAGACTTAAATGAGTTTTGCTGTGTTTGGTTTACTTAAATAGCTAATTTTTAAAACCTTGGCATCTATAAATTAGCTACTCGTAGTTTACGATTGAGTAGTGTTGTGTGCAAACTAGATGTTTTCGGTTAGAGTTCAAGTAATGAAAGATTTTTGAACAACGTATTAGAACTTATTGAGTTCGAGTAATGTCTCAGATTCTTTTGATTTTATAGGTTACAGTGAATTAATTTGATAACAACCTTTGAAAGAAGACTTTGATATTAAGCGTGTGTAAGCTTCTAAAAGCCTTCTAAAAGAAAAAAAATTTGAAGTGGAACCATTTACTTGAGAAAAGTAAATGATGATTGGTAGCTCCACCACGCCACCAATGGTGAGCTTCTACCTTCCCTTGATATCCCAGGAACCATATTTTAGTCTTTTGATTAATATGATATCAAAAGACTAATAAGTCTCCTAAAATACCAAGAAACTGTAGCTCCCCCCCACACACGTCATCATTTTAATTCAACTGAAGTCAAAGTCAAAGTCAAAGTCAAAATATATTTATTCAAAATTGGTACTTGTTGGACGTCAATTTAAGTACATGAAAGTGAAGTAATGGTGATAATTACTTACTGCGTAGCATATTATACTTACACTTAGCATACTTTTTGGAAGTGGTCCGTTCCACTTATGATATACAATGCAGCATAAATGCTGGATTTTTTCGCATTTTTTAATATTAATGATCATAATATACTTTTGTAATACTTTCTTAGAATGAAGAACTAGGATTGACATAGTCCTTAGGTGCAGCAATCAACGATTTATGAGTACCAAATGTCTGCAATTAAGGGTCAGCGCAGACTGAGCGTGGTGAGTCGAGTCGAGTAAGGGTGGTCTTGACTCTCGTGGCCGGGTGCTTAGGTAGAGTGACCACTAGGCGAAAATCTCTATATTTTAAACAGAAATAGTTTTCTTTTTAAACTAAATATTATCAATTTTCTATTTTTAACCCCCGATGCAAAAAAACGGGGTGTTATAAGTTTGACGTATCTGTGTGTGTGTGTGTAGTCTGTCTGTTCCCCTGTAGCGCTCAAAGGGGTGAACCGATTTGAATGCGGTTTTTTTTTTGTTTGAAAGGTGAATAAGTCGGGAGTGTTGTTAGCTATGTTTGATGAAAATCGGTCCAAGATGGCCGCCGCTACAAAATGGCGGAATACATATTTTTTCACAACTCCCTTAATATGGGTATCAAATGAAAGGGCTTGACTAGCAAAATAGCACATTGCAAATCCAAGATGGCCACCGCCACAAAATGGCGAATGTCAGGGTTTTTTTTTAATTTTTAATTTATACTTGTGTTTAAATATTTCGGCTGAATGCTTATCCTATGTACTTCAGTCATACTTTAGTCTTGAGCACTTTAGCGCGCCAAATTTAATTATAAAAACAAGGTTCTAAAAATTTCAAGTAGGTAGTATCCTACTAATATTATAAATGTGAAAGTGTGGATGTTTGGATGTTTAGATGTTTGTATGTTTGTATGTTTGGATGTTTGGATGTTTGTTACTCAATCACGCCGCAACTACTGAACCGATTTGGCTGAAATTTTGAATGGAGATAGCTTATGCCCTGACTTAAAACATAGGCTACTTTTTATCCCGGAAAAGTATTCCTGTGGGACTAAAATAGATATAATCTTCCAAAAACGCCATAGAGGGCGCTGACTGTTCTTAGGTAAATCACGTTCACATAACACATTATTGCAATAGTTTGCTGTGTTGCATGCATTGGCAACACATAGGCTACTTTTTATCCTGGAAAAAATGCACAGTTCCCATGGGATTTTGAAAAACCCGAAGTCTATATCTACAACTATAGGTAGATTATTATAGCGAACTTCCTTGATAGAAAGTATAAAGGTTGGCAAAGGGATCGGGAACGGGAACCGGGAATCAACGATTCCCTCGGGATTTGTTCAAAACCGAAATTTACGCGAGCGAAGCTGCGGGCAGAAGCTATCACACATAATCACAATACCAATCCTACTAATCCTACTATCCTACTAATCCTACTAATCCTCCTACTATCCTACTAATCCTACTATCCTACTAATATTATAAATGTGAAAGTGTGGATGTTTGGATGTTTAGATGTTTGTATGTTTGTATGTTTGGATGTTTGGATGTTTGTTACTCAATCACGCCGCAACTACTGAACCGATTTGGCTGAAATTTTGAATGGAGATAGCTTATGCCCTGACTTAAAACATAGGCTACTTTTTATCCCGGAAAAGTATTCCTGTGGGACTAAAATAGATATAATCTTCCAAAAACGCCATAGAGGGCGCTGACTGTTCTTAGGTAAATCACGTTCACATAACACATTATTGCAATAGTTTGCTGTGTTGCATGCATTGGCAACACATAGGCTACTTTTTATCCTGGAAAAAATGCACAGTTCCCATGGGATTTTGAAAAACCCGAAGTCTATATCTACAACTATAGGTAGATTATTATAGCGAACTTCCTTGATAGAAAGTATAAAGGTTGGAAAAGGGATCGGGAACGGGAACCGGGAATCAACGATTCCCTCGGGATTTGTTCAAAACCGAAATTTACGCGAGCGAAGCTGCGGGCAGAAGCTATCACACATAATCACAATACAAATCCTACTAATCCTACTATCCTACTAATCCTACTAATCCTCCTACTATCCTACTAATATTATAAATGTGAAAGTGTGGATGTTTGGATGTTTAGATGTTTGTATGTTTGTATGTTTGTATGTTTGGATGTTTGTTACTCAATCACGCCGCAACTACTGAACCGATTTGGCTGAAATTTTGAATGGAGATAGCTTATGCCCTGACTTAAAACAAAGGCTACTTTTTATCCCGGAAAAGTATTCCTGTGGGACTAAAATAGATATAATCTTCCAAAAACGCCATAGAGGGCGCTGACTGTTCTTAGGTAAATCACGTTCACATAACACATTATTGCAATAGTTTGCTGTGTTGCATGCATTGGCAACACATAGGCTACTTTTTATCCTGGAAAAAATGCACAGTTCCCATGGGATTTTGAAAAACCCGAAGTCTATATCTACAACTATAGGTAGATTATTATAGCGAACTTCCTTGATAGAAAGTATAAAGGTTGGAAAAGGGATCGGGAACGGGAACCGGGAATCAACGATTCCCTCGGGATTTGTTCAAAACCGAAATTTACGCGAGCGAAGCTGCGGGCAGAAGCTATCACACATAATCACAATACCAATCCTACTAATCCTACTATCCTACTAATCCTACTAATCCTCCTACTATCCTACTAATCCTACTAATATTATAAATGTGAAAGTGTGGATGTTTGGATGTTTAGATGTTTGTATGTTTGTATGTTTGGATGTTTGTTACTCAATCACGCCGCAACTACTGAACCGATTTGGCTGAAATTTTGAATGGAGATAGCTTATGCCCTGACTTAAAACATAGGCTACTTTTTATCCCGGAAAAGTATTCCTGTGGGACTAAAATAGATATAATCTTCCAAAAACGCCATAGAGGGCGCTGACTGTTCTTAGGTAAATCACGTTCACATAACACATTATTGCAATAGTTTGCTGTGTTGCATGCATTGGCAACACATAGGCTACTTTTTATCCTGGAAAAAATGCACAGTTCCCATGGGATTTTGAAAAACCCGAAGTCTATATCTACAACTATAGGTAGATTATTATAGCGAACTTCCTTGATAGAAAGTATAAAGGTTGGAAAAGGGATCGGGAACGGGAACCGGGAATCAACGATTCCCTCGGGATTTGTTCAAAACCGAAATTTACGCGAGCGAAGCTGCGGGCAGAAGCTATCACACATAATCACAATACCAATCCTACTAATCCTACTATCCTACTAATCCTACTAATCCTCCTACTATCCTACTAATCCTACTATCCTACTAATATTATAAATGTGAAAGTGTGGATGTTTGGATGTTTAGATGTTTGTATGTTTGTATGTTTGGATGTTTGGATGTTTGTTACTCAATCACGCCGCAACTACTGAACCGATTTGGCTGAAATTTTGAATGGAGATAGCTTATGCCCTGACTTAAAACATAGGCTACTTTTTATCCCGGAAAAGTATTCCTGTGGGACTAAAATAGATATAATCTTCCAAAAACGCCATAGAGGGCGCTGACTGTTCTTAGGTAAATCACGTTCACATAACACATTATTGCAATAGTTTGCTGTGTTGCATGCATTGGCAACACATAGGCTACTTTTTATCCTGGAAAAAATGCACAGTTCCCATGGGATTTTGAAAAACCCGAAGTCTATATCTACAACTATAGGTAGATTATTATAGCGAACTTCCTTGATAGAAAGTATAAAGGTTGGAAAAGGGATCGGGAACGGGAACCGGGAATCAACGATTTCCTCGGGATTTGTTCAAAACCGAAATTTACGCGAGCGAAGCTGCGGGCAGAAGCTATCACACATAATCACAATACCAATCCTACTAATCCTACTATCCTACTAATCCTCCTACTATCCTACTAATATCATAAATGTGAAAGTGTGGATGTTTGGATGTTTAGATGTTTGGATGTTTGGATGTTTGGATGTTTGTTACTCAATCACGCCGCAATTACTAAACCGATTTGGCTGAAATTTTGAAAGGAGATAGATTATACCCTGACTTAAAACATAGGCTACTTTTTATCCCGGAAAAATCTACAGTTCCCACGGGATTTTGAAAAAAACCGAAATCTCTAGCTACAACTATAGGTAGATTACTATAGCAAACTTCCTTGAAAGTAGGTGTAAAGGTTAGAAAAGGGAGCGGGAATGGGAACCGGAAATCCACGACTCCCTCGGGATTTGTGAAAAACCAAAATTCTCGCGGGCGAAGCCGCGGGTATTCTCTAGTATCAAATAAAACCGGTCAAGTACGAGTGGTACTCGCACGTAAAGGGTGTTTTTTATAATTTACATGGCAGTTGCTACACCCACATGCACACACACAAACACATAACACACACGCACGCACGCACGCATGCACACACACACACACACACACACACACACACTGTGAATACTTTAACAATTTACCTATTAAGGTTCATGACATACATCCTGCTGACTGAAAGACAGACAGATAGTACAGACAGAAGAGTCCTAATAAGCACAGTTTAAATTGACACAGTGTAGCCATGCTTCACCACACTTTGGTGGTGTGCATTAGGCCTAATGGATCGCAATATCTGACATCTGGCAAAACACTAGTAAATGAACAAACCATGCACCAAACAATGTGTGACGGAATACCATTGATTGCCAAGAAATACTAACAAAACAATAAGTTCTTTTTTTATGGTTCCATAGTCAACCAAGAACCCTTATACATATAAAATTGTCATATCGGTCCGTTCGTCCGTCCGTCCGCGGTTTAGCTCAGAAACTCTTACTACTAGCACAGAAAGTTGTAATTTGACATGGGTATGATAATATAGTAGGTACCTATGGCGTGGTCGGCTGCATTAATATGACTTATGACATTGATAATAATGGCCCCTTGGCGCGGTTGGCAATGACCATGCCTTCCGCTCCGGGGTTGCGCGTTCGATTCCCGCTCCAAGTCTGGGTGTATATTATGTAAGTATATAAGTATAGACTATATATTTATACATTTTTTTAATTGTATATCTATCAGTCGGTTGTTAACTCTATAACAGGCATTAAGTTGCCTACTTTAGGTTCAGCACTGATTGAAAATAAATACATAGGTAAGTACTATGTATCGTTAAAATAAAATACTAACACTATGATGAACTCAGTGCTATGAACAAGCTATTTTTTATTAGTTTCTTTACTAATCTCTCAAGAGCTTATTTAATCTTTTTTTTTCGTACTTATACTTTTATGGGATATAATTTATTAGCTACCATAACTAAAGTTAATACAACAAATACTTAGTATGGATAAAATTAATGAGTAATTATTTTTGAGCTTCAGGATACAATTTTAAAACATATTAATGCAAAGCAAAATGTTAAGTCGAATGTATCGAGTCAGCTGACGGACTAGTAAACCTCGCTGCATGGGACTGTAACATGTGCAGTGTGCACTATTGTTTGTCAAAGCTTTCTGATTTTTTATGCATTTCACTGCCCATTTAAGTGGTGTGGTTTACATGAGAATAATATTATGTCTTGATTACGAATATTGTTACGAGCATCATAATAACTAGTATTACAAATTACTAGGTATACTTACCTACCGTTTATCTAATCCTTTGATACATAACTTATATGTTTAAGTATAATACCTACCTAACCTATAATTTATAATATTATGTTCTAAGATTATCCTTTATTACCGCTTATAAAATAAAATAAATATTAATATACCAATTTAACTAAAACATACAACCGAAACTTGAACTCTATGAATACTTCATGTTATGCGTGTGAAGCCGGGGTGGGTCACTAGTAGGTATACTACATAGTTATAATATTATGTTATTACTTACTTCGGAAGTAAATATGTATCATATTAGACGATGCGAATCGTAATAGGGTTCATTATTGTTGATTTATGTATAAAAATAACATTGTCTTTAATACCTATTAAGTAGGTAGTTTATAATTTCTGGATTCGATCCCGAGACCAAAATTTGTGAGTATCAAGGATCTCTAAAATATAAAGAAATGCATTATTATGTGAAAGTAGCTAATTACTTAGTTATATACAAAGTTAAATTAAAATGTGCACCTCGACTCCATACTGTGTGTTCTGTAGGAGGTGAACCTATAACCTTTCTCAGGTATTAAGACTTAATTTGCTGTTTTCTGATTTTTTCCTTTATATACACCCAATCACCTATCACCACACCAAATTTCAAGTTTCTAAGTCACCTGGAAGTAGGTTAGGTTTTTGATGAGTGAGTGAGTGATAAAAATAGCACTTTTCAGACCTTAAGAACTCGAGAACTATAAAAGATTTTTCCATGAAATTTAGGCTTCTAAGTGTTCAAAGGAATTTTAATAGATATGCAAAATTGTAAGTGTGTAGCTTTAATAGTTTTTGAGTTAGGAGGGGGTCGAAAGTAGCTTGAAATGGTTCGTGTAAATATACACACTGCCCGTCTGCCGCCGCTCTTCGAACTTGGCTTGACACACGGCCGTGTGTCTTGATAAAGCTACTTGAAGTTACGTATATATATATAAAGCTATCTCCTGAACAATTTTGTATGGGACTTTTTCACCATATTTTCCATGTGTGTAAAATTCAAAAAATTTTAGGTCTACAAAATTATAGAGAGAGCTGGACGTGGAAAACTGACTAGAGTGCCCTAGGGGATCTCGAAAACTATCAGTCGGAGAGGTATTGTCTCGAAACGAAAAATGTTCAAAACCTTGGGCCATTGGGTCAACCGGTAAAAAAAATATGGCCACCATACAAAAAAAAATTCGTCTCCATACAAAAAATTTCCTAATTTTCAAGAGGCTCTCCAGAACAATTTTGTATGGAACTTTTTTCCCTTCACTATTTATGTGCGTAGAACTTATGGGTCTTCTTTCAGAAAATTATGAAACGTCATGAATGTGGAAAATTTACCAGAGTACCTCATGGGTCCTCCAAAACTACCAGTCATACAGACATGGTCCCAAACAAATGTTATTAAAGACCTTGGGCCATTAGGTGAACTGGTAAAAAAAGATGGCCGCCGAACAAAAAAAATTCTCTCCATACAAATTTTTTGGGTTCTCTTCAAGAGGCTCTCCAGAAAAATTTTGTATGGAACCTTTTCCCTTAACTATTCATATACGTCGAACTTATGGGTCTTCCTTCAGAAAAATTCTTAAACGTCATGATTGTGGAAAAACCAGAGTAGTGAGTACCTCATGGGTCCTCCAAAACTACCAGTCATACAGGCATGGTCCCAAACAAATGTTGTTAAAGACTTTGGGAAATTGGGTGAACGGGTAAAAAAAAGATGGCCGCCGAACAAAAAAATTTTCTCCATACAAATTTTTTGGGTTCTTTTTAAGAGGCTCTCTTAGACATTTTTGTATGAAATTTACCCCCCCCACTACACGTACAAATAGAATTTAAAGATTTTTTTTTTCACAAAAAATACAAAACGTAGTGAATGTGGAAAAATTACCAGAGTACTCTAACGGCCCTCAAAAACTATCGATCATAGAGGCATGGTCCTGAAACTAAAAATGTTCAAGACCTTAGGCCCTTTGGTGAGCCAGTAAAAAAAAGATAGCTACGGAACAAAAAAAAAACGTGTACATACAAAATTTCTTTTTAATTTTCAAGTGGCTCTCCAGAACATTTTTGTATTGATCTTTTTTTTCCAGTAAACGCATGCATATAACTCATTAGTGTCCTTTCAGAAAAGATACGAAACGTGATACTAATATTTCTTTCTATCTTTCAAGATACTCTCCAGAATATTCTGGTATTTGGTATGGCCTCCCATTTCTTTATTTTACGAATATTGAAGAGACTACAAGGCCCGCGAGCTGCTTGCAGCTCGCGCACCGAGCGCAACACTAGTTTCATTATACAAGTATTTATTAGGCTGCATACAAAAATCTTGCTTGATCACGCAAAAATCGGCTTGTGGAAATCGGCTGATTATTTGATTTGATTACAGGATGATTTCCACCATAATAGGGGCAATCCAAAAGCAAACCTTGAAAAATTAATAATTAAAAACCGGCCAAGTGCGAGTCGGACTCGCGCACGAAGTGTTTCGTACCTTTATCTATAAAAACGGCAAAAAAAATCATGTCTGTTGTGTGGGAGCCCCCCTTAAATATTTTAAAGTGAATATACAACTAAATATTCTGTGAATATTTGAAGTGTTGCCGTTATTAATATCGAGCAAAACGAGCAAAAAATCACGTTTGTTGTATAGGAGCCCCTTAAATATTTATTTTATTCTGTTTTGTAATATTTGTTATAGCGGCAATAGAAATGCATCATCTGTGAAAATTTCAACTGTCTAGCTATCACGGTTCATGAGATACAGCCCGGTGACAGACGGACAGACAGACAGACAGACGGACAGCGGAGTCTTAGTAATAGGGTCCCGTTTTTACCCTTTGGGTACGAACCCTTAAAAATTGCAAACTGACATTTATCGTAGATAATATACTAATCATTAATCTGTACGTACATTTCTTTCATAGCCACTTCGGATTATAGTCCATTGAAATGTTACATGAGCTTTGCATTTATTAGAGGATGCAATTTTATTTTTCGGACATGTGTGGGGGGTCTATAGAAGCTTAACCTCAAGTTTGTGGGGTCGGTCGCCACCCTTGTCCCCCGGCCGCCATCTTGGAAAACACTTTTTCGCGATATCTCGGAAACTATGCGTCTTACAAAAATTCGTAAAGACATAATTTGTAGCAAATTCTTTTGCCTACAAATGTTTATATAACTTTTTGCCCTAAATTAAAAATTAAAGAAGTTATAAGCAAAAAAGTGAGAAAATTTTTATAAAATCTTTTTTGTTCTATAACTTTTTTTATACATTTTACAAAAAAAAATACCTCGGACCAGTCATTTTTTTTTTATTTCATTCATTTAAAACGCTGTTACAGCGCTCCAAAGTTGACCGGGTTCATCAATGCTCATGAGATTCCGGTCAAAACGAAATGTTTCAGCCACAGCCACAGCCTGGACCATCAAAGAAAAGTAGATTAGAGTAGCTAGCTAATAAGTGATTGAAAATATTATGATGTTGAAGAGTACCTTATAAGCAAGATGTCCGTGGAGTAGGCCTACAAAACAGTACAAGATTGGTCTAAAGTTTTTTTTTTTTGTAAAATGTATAAAAAAAAGGTATAGAGCAAAAAAGATTTTATAAAAATTTTCTCACTTTTTTGCTTATAACTTCTTTAATTTTTAATTTAGGGCAAAAAGTTATATAAATATATTTGTAGGCAAAACAATTTGCTACAAATTATGTCTTTACGAATTTTTTGTAATACACATAGTTTCCGAGATATCGCGAAAAAAGTGTTTTCCAAGATGGCGGCCGGGGGACAAGGGTAGCGACCCCACAAACTTGAGGTTAAGTTTCTATAAACCCCCCACACATGTCCCAAAAATAAAATTGCGTCCTCTAATAAATGCAATATTCGGTCCTTAAATTGTAACATTTCAATGGATTATTACTATTTAACCGTAGATAGGTATAGTACATAAATTGTAGGTAATACGAAGTACATCAGTGCCGGTAGTCTCAGATTGTCTCAGATCTGAAAACATTACTAAATACTATTAATCGAATCATAATGACTTCAGAGTATCGAATCACAATGACTTCAGTAGGGCTATTCTCTAAAATACCATCTCGATATCGAAGCTCACTCAAGTGAGATAACTCGCTTCGAAAGCAAACTCACTTTACCTTGGTTTGATATTCTGTAAACATCTGTAGGGCTATTCTCTAAAATACCATCGATATCGAATCTCGATATCGAAGCTCACTCAAGTGAGATAACTCGCTTCGAAAGCAAACTCACTTCACCTTGGTTTGATATTCTGTAAACATCTGCTACGCACTTGCGAAGTGAAGTGAGTTTGAGTGAGAAGACCTGTACTATCGAGTTTTACAGAGTACAAATTAGCAAACTCATCTCGAATTCACTCTCGATAATTCGAAAATGGCTTTACAGAATAGCCCTGCTGCTACGCACTTGCGAAGTGAAGTGAGTTTGAGTGAGAAGACCAGTAGGGCTATTCTCTAAAATACCATCTCGATATCGAAGCTCACTCAAGTGAGATAACTCGCTTCGAAAGCAAACTCACTTCACCTTGGTTTGATATTCTGTAAACATCTGCTACGCACTTGCGAAGTGAAGTGAGTTTGAGTGAGAAGACCTGTACTATCGAGTTTTACAGAGTACAAATTAGCAAACTCATCTCGAATTCACTCTCTATAATTCGAAAATGGCTTTACAGAATAGCCCTGCTGAGTGCTTAGTCTAAGATCGGAGCACTCGAAAACGAACTCGAAAACCATTGATCGATTTCAGAGTAAAATAGACCTAAAATGGCTTGTATTAAGGTTTGAGTTCGCCAATACATTCAGCATTCGAACACAACGAGCGCCCCAAGCAGAAATGTTGTAAAATACATATTCGAACTATGGAATTACGACTTTAAAATACGAATATTTGAGTTCATTTTGCTCTGAATTCACTTGTGATTCGATCAATAGTTTTCGAGTTCGTTTTCGAGTGCTCCGATCTTAGACTAAGCGAGTTTTACAGAGTACAAATTAGCAAACTCATCTCGAATTCACTCTCTATAATTCGAAAATGGCTTTACAGAATAGCCCTGCAGAGTAAAATGGACCTAAAATAGCTTGTATTAAGGTTTGAGTTCGCCAATACATTCAGCATTCGAAAACAGCCAGCGCGCAGCGCCCTAAGCAGAAATGTTGTAAAATAAATAATATTTGAACTAGGTATTGAATTACGACTTTAAAATAAGAGTGTTTGGGTACATTTTGCTCTGAAGTCATTGTGTGTCGATACTCGAATTTTGATCATCGTTGCCACTATGTACAAAGTCGGCATAAGGCCTCTGGTCGTCATGGATTTACGCAGGTGACGACAATGCCTGATGGAAAACATGACGAGGTTTTACCTCGGTGTAGGATCCCTATTCTTAAACCTAAGACCTACTTACTATGACTTAAAAACTAAATATTTACACCTTGCGATCTCAATTACTTACTTAAATAAACCTACATACTAACCTACCGATCATTCTGCCCGAACGCATGAAATGCAAATAGGTACGTTTATAGAAACTAGTTCTGCGGGCCAGCGCGGCCGGTGAAACGACGCGCGGCGCATCGTCAGACGAACTATCCGCATCCGCCTTTATAGCAGTCAGCCGGCAATCGGCATATTCTGTTATCGACGCACCACGTAGGTACTTACGCGCTCCGCGCGGTGTTTCATACTAAAACTATATTGTATAGTTGTATACAAGCTGATCCCCGCGACTTCGTTTGCGTGGATATAGGTTTTTATATAGGATCGGATCGGATTCCATTATTCTTTTTTGTATCTAAACTAAATATAGCCTAAGTTAGGTACTCTTTATAACATCAGCTATCTGCCATTGAAAGTTCCGTCAAAATCGATCCAGCCGTTTCGGAGATTAGCTTGAACAAATAGACAGAACGACAAACATAAATTTAAACGCACACCAGTTTAAAATAGCCGTACGTTCAAAGATCCGGGTCCCAAGTTTTTTGAACCCAATAAATGTCTGTCATTTCTGAACTAAAAAACCTATGACCTTGAAATATTTACGAAATAATAACTAAAGTACTACGTTTCTAACAAAAAAAAAAATTAGTGAAATCGAACTACGCATTAATGAATTACAATTAAATACACGTTTTATCTTTCTTCCCCTCTACCAAGGGTATCGTGCTGAATTTCGGGATAAAAAGACAGTATTCTATGTCCTACCTCGGACTATAACCTTAAATCATACCAAGTTTCATTCGAATCCATTCAGTAGTTTCGGCGTGATGCGCGGCTAAGATACAGACAGACAGACAGACAGACAGACAAACAAAAATGAAAAAAATTGTAGTTTTGGCTTCAGTATCGATTATAGAGTGCCCTCCAATAAAAAATTTCAAAATATCTTCAATGTACAGAATTGGATCTGTTAAAGTTTTATTATATTATAGATAGATAGATAGAAGATAGATATAGATTTAATTGTTGGGGTTGTTATGGTGTAAACACGTAATATACATATAATGTAATATACCTAAAATGTACGTATGAACTCAGTGATCGTGTTTCGATAACCATAAACCTACCTAAAGTCTGCCCCCTGATTGTGTAACTTTTGACGATGAAATGGTATTCATTTGATGGTCTAAGGCATCAAAGTAAAATAAACCATACAGTAATTGAAATAGAGCTCAATTTCGTGTATTCATTCTTATACGATTAGGTATGTACGTACGATCCATAACGCTCCATGTTGAAATCAGTTGTACTGAATTTGTGACTTTAAGCCACTACATTCAAGGTATATTTTACTTTAATTTAACCTTAACCTTAACCTTAGGCCATCAAATGAATACCATTTCATCGTCAAAAGTTACACAATCAGGGGGCTGATTTGGTTCTTTAACTTATCGAGCCCTGTAGATTTCTAGGTAATGCATATTCTAGGTAAAACATTGGAACAGAAAATAAAAAATACATGCAATAGGTATATTAATTTATTCTGAAACTTTACAAATTATTTAATTGAAAAACGATTTCATTTGCATTTGCTCAATTAAAATTTATATGCACTATTAGCACTAACGTATTTTGTATTCTACCGGTAATATGAGTAGATACTTAAACAAAATATATTGGAAATATAATTAAAAATAACAACTAAGTATTAATGCAATACTTATTACAATATTTATCAGTTTTGATACGTTACTATTGTTTTAATTCAAAGACGATTTCATTTGCTCAATTGAAAGGAGGATGGGCAAAAATGTATGAACGTTGGTCTACCTAATCAACACAAACGCCCTCTATGAAAATAAGAAGCTAATAACTAGTGAATCAAATCACGTATAGCGTTTATGCCAAAATATATGGGAGTTTTTCAAAATTCACTAAAAAATAAATGTTTTAAAAATACTTTATATTAGTAATTCTACTATGAATTTAATTAATAGTGCGTAGCGTTCTACGCACAGCGTTCTACGTTAAATTGCCTCTTAGGTCTAGTGATTAGCATAATCGACTGCAGATCACGAGGTCCCGGGTTCGATTCCCGGGTCAGGCAAATAATTGTTAGGTAAGTATTGGGTTTTTCTGTCAAGAAATTATCAGTGCCAGCTCGGAGGTGGTAGTTGGCGCTGTTTCACCCCCGTGCCTCAGAGAGCACGTTAAGCAGTCGGCCCCAGTTATTATTACTATCATGTGACAATAATCGTTAAAGCCCACCAACCTACATTGGAGCAGCGTGGCGGACTTAAGCTCTAAATCCCTCTCCTATGAGAGAGGAGGCCTGTGCTCAGCAGTGGGACGTTAAAAGGCTGTAGTAGTGGTGGTGGTGGCGTAGCGTCTAGAATTAAATACATTGGTCAAGTTGGCAGCAGGGGGCACAAAACTGGCCTAATGTCGAGCCCAACATAAGTAATAATAGTAATAAGTCGAGATTATTAGCACACAAGTAGATAGGTACAGAGGGAAAGCTTCATACAAACGGCCCGCTGTAGGTACATTCACACAAACATATAGTCTGTTCGTTTTCTTACGGTCGCCTTTTGTGTCTAGCCGCCTCCGCCGCGCGGTGTTTTGCCAAAGACACCGCCGTGACTTCAAAGCATGCCGCGAGGGGTGTACAGGCACAAGGGGTTTTGGCGTTTTATACCTACTCATATTTTTTCATTAAAATTCTCTTACTTTTTATATTTTTTTATATTCGTATTTTATTACAATATAACCATAAACATAAAATATAATATTCTCATGAACACGGGTCTTTTCTCAAAATGAGAAGGATTTTAACCATAGTCTACCACGCTGGCCAAGTGCGGATTGGCAGACTATTCGGAGATTCTGTTAGAATAGAAAAAAAATTACAAACAGAAAAAAGTAATAAAAATAAAAGCAGAATACTAAGAGCACCTGCGCCTGTACCGACACTAAGTTACCGAACGAACTATACTCACCAACGGTTCACGGACGCCCGCGTCTAACCTCCAACCAGTCAGTTAGATGACAAACGTGCGCATATGTGTGCGTGTACCTACAGCGGGCCGCTTGTAGAAGCTTCCCCTCTGTACTTATCTACTCGTGTGATTATTAGCGTGATCGTTAGAAAGCTGCGAACTATTCCTATCGTTACTAGGTGGCATATTATGTCCTTCAGAGCCTAATGCTTCTAAATCTTGCGGTCTTAGAACAGAAAATAAGGTAAGGGGCTGCATTATGTTTTTCTCGAAAATCTCTTGAACCCCAAGACTTACAGCTTTGCTTCCATATAATAAAATTAAGTACTAAAAATAAGCTTTTCATTGAAATAGGTTTCATTTGTGTTGAGTAGGTAGACCACTTTGCCCATTCTCCTTTATAGTGCACTGTGTTAAAGAAGCGTTTCAATATTTGGGGTTTAAAATTATAATATATCCGTCAGTGCATAAACACTTTCCCAGAAATTTACTGAAGATGCTCTTGGATTCGTGCGGAGTTTTAAATCCTCTCCAATGTCCAAGTATGCAGCGGATACCGGATCGTATGTGGGCCAGACTACTCCGAGCGATGCGTCGGGTGTGGGGTTGCTGGAAACATGTCAACATATTAACATTAACAGACTTTCTTGCTGGTTCTTCTCGGCATTCCGAACCAGTGGTGGATTCAAAGTTTAGGTATTTGAATAACAAATCTATTCTATTCTATTGATTAGCCAATGAGGGAGGTGTGGCTTTGCCACTCGTTTGCTCATTGCAACGTGGATCTGTGGTCAGTTTAAAGGATTCACTGCCGCACTCGGAGACATTCGTTAAATTATGCCTAATGAGTCATTAACTAATCGTAACTGTCGCACTCTAGAATTGTTTAATTATTATTTAAAGAACTCCTAAGTATAGATTTAAAAAAATCCGTTAACGCTTCATTAGTAGAATAGGAGGTACATACGTAGGCCAAAATGACAGCGAAACGCCAGGTGATTAAGAGATTTAATGACGCTTAGTTAATGACTCATTAGACTAATTCAATGAATGTGTCCAAGTGTGGCAGTAAATCTTATTATGAGCCGTCATTTGACTGAAATATTCCATGGATCGCTGTCGTACGCTGAGTTGCCTACATCAAAAATCTTCCTCAATTTTTTCCAAATGGGACCAATCTAACGGTACCCCCTTACAAGTGTTATTAAAATCTAATCAATAATAGAAATACAAAAAGTAATGCTGTCAACCAAAAAATACGCGTCCAATTAACCATTTAACTTTTTTATGAAGTTAGATTAACTAAAAAAAATATAAACAATCTCGATTACCCAAATATTGCGAAGTTAGTGTACAGAGCGCAGATCTGTCGTATCATTTTGTAGGAAGCGGTGTTCTTATCGACTGGCAGATTCACTGCATGCGGTTGAAACACATACATCAGATCTTCAGTGTGAGCTACTCCCGTTAATCCGTATCTTGCGCCTTGGCCCACAATATTCCGTTCGGACACGCTCGATAACTCAAACAAATATACATCACCGTTTCCACTAACACTGGTTAGTCGCTTTGCGTATCTAATTATAGGATAAATGAAAAGATCGGTTGTATAGTTCACGAAAATTGGTATCGTATTCAAAGACTTCAACGGCGATCCAGTATAGTATTCTCTGATAAAATCTGCCAGTTGCAAGTGGTACGTCAGTTTTGTTTCATAGTAAATATCTCTCGGTAGTAAAACTTCCGGAAATCTATCATAATTCGCAATTATGGGGTCTTTTTCGTAAAATGGTATAGCAACTAATGCTTCGTTTGACATGAATCCCATTAACATGTCGACCTCGTTTCGTCCTTTCTCAACTGAAGCGAGGGGTGGTTCCGTTAAGAATCTCTCTTGACCGAAATCTTTTTCCACGACCGGTGCACTAAAATATACTTTCGTAATAATCTGAACGTAATCTTCCGCTGCTATGACAGAAGAGTTAGTGTTGATCAGTTGTTCTACAGGTACGGCCTGGAGGAATCTCAAGAGCGCGGAAGAGTTTGTAGTCTCAAAGCCTAGCTTTTTACCGATTTGAAAAGCTCTACGTCTCTGTTCGAATTCAAGTGAGAATTCGTGTATTGGCACTCCGCTCGTTCCTATGACTCTACGAAACAGTCCTTTCGACATCGGCGACAGGGCGTGCAAAGTCACAGAGCTACTTCCCGCGCTTTCCCCAAAGATGGTCACCTTGCTCGGATCTCCACCAAAATTTTCGATATTCCTTTGAACCCACCTCAACGCAGCTACTTGATCTTTCATACCAGCGTTTCCGGGTACTTCCGCGGTGTCCAAGCACAGAAACCCGAGATTATCGAGTCTATAATTAATCGTAACCACAATCACATCGTTCTGGTTGATTAGGTGATCGCACCCGTAATTGTCATCATTGCCGGAACCAACTACATAACCACCCCCGTGAATAAAAAACATGACCGGTAAGCGGGCGGACACTTCCAATGTCGGTGTGTACACATTTAAGAAGAGGCAATCTTCGCTTCCCGGTATGTACTTCATCGTGGTTATGAAGTCGAACTGAGGACAAATGTTTCCATGTTCGGTAGCATTTCGTATTCCTTTCCATGGCCGTGGAGGTTGAGGTGCCTGAAATTAAATTATTAAGTATTATTGGGATTAGACAATCTTCCGTGGCGTATTGATGAACGACCGGGTTCGATTCCCGGCTTTGGTTCGGTTTCTGAATTGTCTCTGATCCGGTGGAAGACTTCGAACGTGGCTAGTTATCAGCCTGCCGAAAGAGAGGTGACGCCAAGCAAATTAGCGTTCCGTTACCAATCCGCGTTACCCCTAAGGTACGGCTTTAATAAACGTTCAAACCCTTTCCAAGTTAGTTGACCTCCGCCTTAACAACCAGCATCATTAACTACGAGGTCGGACAGCAGTTAAGAGCTAACTAGGTACCTATCTTAAAAAAAATTGAATGGTTTTGCCGACGGCTTTGCCTGGTTAGGTAGGATTATAAGGAAACTGTAATGCAGAATATTATTCTTATATGCTCAAAACAGAAACTATGGTTTTCGATGGTTTCCCGTACGAACTTTCAGCTTAAGTATATCAAGCAAAAAATTTTCCACTGGCTCTCGGGTAAAAGTTTATTTTGAATAAAAAACTTTTCCATTCTATTCTAATAAGTGCGCCCACTTGGCGCCCACAAACATACACGCACACCTATTTAACATTTATTTAATTGTACACAATACACATATTTAAACTTTGTTTATCTCTATAAGTATTACTATATTTAAAGCTGCTCGTGCTGATTCACTGACTCACTGATTCACTCACTGATTGATCACCTCTCCTGAACAATTTTTTTTTCAATAATGGTGTCGTATAGAGGACAAAAATTAATTAAGAGGAAAAATATGGAGAGAGCTGATGATTGAGGATTTCAGAGACGAGTGACGGGCACGCTTAAGGTATTGAAGATAGGTGGGGGGTGCTCGAGCAAATGTCACTCGAAACGTCATCCAATTGGCAGTCAGCTGAAAAAAAATTCAAAATGGCGAAAAAAAGATGGCCGCCATACAAATTTCGTCGGTGTCCATTTCGGAGGGTATAAAAGATGGAAGAGTGGTTTTTTCGCAAAAGATGATCAGGATCCAAAGGTCTACCCGATGAATAGAAAAAAATTCAAAATGGCGGAATTTATTTTTCCATAGAAAATGTATGGCGAATATTGAAGAGACTCCAAGTTGTAAACTATGCAAGGCTTTGATGCGGTTCTTTGGAGAACTCTCAAAGAAAAATATGGAAAGACATGATGATTGAGGGTTTGGAAGATGGTTGAGGAGTCCGGGCAGGGTATTGTAGATGGATGGGGGCTGCTCAAACAAAAAATACTCAGAACCTCATCCAATTGGCACTGAGCTGAAGAAAACATCAAAATGGCGGATTCAAGATGGCGGCTATACAAATTTCGTCGGTGTAGATCTCACCAAGTCTAAAAGATCGAAGAGTGGTTTCCTGGCAAAAGATGATCAAGACCTAAAATCTACTTGATGAAGAGAAAAAAAATCAAGATGGCGCAATTTATTTTTTATACAAAATTTTTGTAGGGTGGGTAGGGGCAGGGGCAGGGGCAGGGGCAGCGGTAGGGGTAGGGGTAGGGTTGTAGGGTGGCTTAGGGGTAGGGGTAGAGGTAGAGGTAGAGGTAGGTAGGTAGAGGTAGCGGTAGGGGTAAGGGTAGGTGTAGGGGAGGGGTAGCGGTAGAGGTAGAGGTTGATAGGTAGAGGTAGGGTTAGGGGTAGAGGTAGGGGTAGGGGTAGGGATAGAGGTAGAGGTAGGTAGGTAGAGGTAGGGGTAGGGGTAGGGGTAGGTATACAACGGGTTCCCCAGGCGTCCAGCACAGTCAGCGAGAGGGAACAGCCGTGGTGGTTTTAGTTAGGATATACCCACAGGGGGAGTCCCACATAACCCCCGTTCTGCCCAAAGAACGGGGGTACCTATAAAAGGTTTCCACCACGAAAAAAAAAAAAAAAAAAAAAAGGGGTAGCGGTAGAGGTAGAGGTAGGTAGGTAGAGGTTGAGTGTATGGAACTTCGTTCCATCCGGGTGTCCCTTGACACCTCTCAAGTTTTTTTTTCACTGATGGTTTCGTATAGAAGACAAAAAATCATGTAAAGGAAAAATATGCAAAGGTCAGAGGTGCTCAAACAAAAATTACTCGAAACCTCATCGAATTGGCAGTGAGCTTAAAAATGTTTTCAAAATGGCGGATTCAAGTATTAGCGGCCATAAAAATTCAGAGGTGCACAAACAAAAACTACCCGAAACCCCGCGGTCCGCTTTAGCGGGCCGCGCACCCACGCGCCATACTAGTTAATATATATAGCTGCCCCCTGATTGTGTAACTTTTGACGATGAAATGGTATTCATTTGATGGCCTAAGGCCATTAAAGTAAAATATACCTTGAATGTAGTGGCTTAAAGTCACAAATTCAGTACTGAGGTGTAATGAGTACCTAGCGTATGACGTAGTTAAGATTAGTATATAAGATGTAACACTTAGGTTAAGAAGAGGAGTAATAAAATGCATCCCACTACGAACGGTCGTTTTGTATCATAATAACTTCCCCTCATGGCGACCCATGCCATATTTGGGGCACGCGATTCAAACGTGTAGTGTTCGGTCCCAAGACAAAAAATAAAATAAATAGAACATGTAGATTAATTTAAACTTTGTGTGAAAATGAATATTGACTGAACTAATATTGAAAATGTGTCGCTCAAAAATGAAAAGTTTTCCTAAACCAAAATGCCACAGGTTCTAATCAGGCTCACTTGGAAGAGATGAAAATCCACAATAAGCATACCTACTGCTGATCATATTATAATAATATTGGCTGTTGGAAGTTACTATTTTATGTGGAAATAGTACAAAAATGCCACCACATTGTTCCCTTATCCATGGGATCAAATTATGCAGAACAGCCTGCGAAGATCTGTTAACCGCCGCGCTGCCAGAGAAGAAGTGAGCATCGCGATGAAATAGGCGTTATTGGTGACTGAAGACTATATAAGAAGCGTTATATGTGATAGAAGTGAAGACAAGTGACTAATGTAATAGTGTAATATGGAACTATAAAAACTCATATATGTGAATATAGACTATTTTTATAATAATTAATTAGTATAAGTTTGTATTGTTATGAGTTGATCGTATTACCACATTGTATCGATTTACGCCCTGTAGCCCCTACCAACTAATACTTTCTGCGAGATGGTATGTATTTTAATATAGTCTTATTTTTTTGTATTAAGGAATGGAAAATGAGTTATTGCAATGCTTAGAAGAAATTAAATTAATAAGAAAATATTTAATTAAGAAAGGAAAATCTCGATATAAAGGTAATGTTTTAAAAAATAAATTAGCCGAGACTGAAATTATTTATGAGAAAAGTAAAAAGTTAATTAAAATATTATCTACAAAGCAAGGACTAAAGTCTGATTTTTTGAAATCTTTGCATGCAGCAAACGAAGAAATAAAATCTTGTTATTCACAAATTTTAAATTTATGTACTGACAGACCAGATAGTAGTAGTAGCAGTAGCAGTGAATCTAATAGTGAAGCTAGCTTGACTTTAGAATCAACCATGGAGTTCGAACTAAAAACGGCATGTAATTTAATTCCAGTGTTGGATGGTGACCAGCAAACCATCAACCACATAATTGACTCTATAGAAATGTACTCGGATATGTTATCTGAATCCGGTCAAAAGTTGCTCATTAAATTTATTTTGAAAAGTCGGTTAACACAGAATTCAAAGCTACGTATGTCATCCGACTACACCTCTGTGAACGACCTCATAAAAGATTTAAAAAGCAATTTATTAATTAAAAAATCTGCTACGGCCATACAATCGCGGCTACAAACCATTTCACAAGGTTTCCGTACTATAGATCAATACGGAACCGAAATCGAAAAATTATTTTCCGACTTAACAATATCACAGGCAGGTAATAATACTCAGAACTATGCCATTCTAAAACCGATTAATGAGAAACTAGCCATAAAACGTTTTGCTGATGGTCTTCGAAATATAAGACTAAGTACTATAATTGCAGCACGAAACTATGAGCACTTGAACGAAGCAATTCAAGCTGCCAAGGACGAGGAATTATCATCATTAGCATCTTCATCGGCAGGTGAAAATATCATGCAATTTTCTGGACGTGGTAAAGGTAGGTATCAAAATAATTTTACAAGGTCAGGACGAGTCTACAATCAGCGAGGTCATCGAGGGTACAATCATCAAAATTATAAAGGTAATTATTCTAATAATTATTCAAATAATTCCGGTAGAGGAAATGTAGGCTACTCCCGTAGTAGGCCCTTCCATCATTCTCGTGGCAATGGCTCATATTATAATAACTCGACACGTGGACGAAATTACCAAGTTTCGAACGAGAATCGATCGAGCTATAAAACTCGTGGTAGTGGTAATCAGCATCGAGTATTTTGTACTAATGAATCTGATAAGAACGAAACGATAAATTCAAATACGAACGAAATGCAGTTTTTTCGATCTTAAACATAACATTTTAGCATTAAACGGCAAAGCAAAATTTTTAGTTTTGTACTTTGGCAATAGAAAACATTATTTTTTGATAGATACGGGAGCAAGTTTGTCCGTAATAAAGAGAGATGCATTACCCAGTAACAGTACACTTATAAGAGATGAGACTATCATAAATGGTATTGCAGGTCAGATTCAGTCATCAGGGTTCATCGAAACTAGTTTAGCTCATCGTGATGACAAATGTTTTGTAAACTTTAATATCAAGCTCTATGTTTTCGATAACATACCATTTAAGGCGGATGGAATTTTAGGTTTAGACTTTCTGTGTCACTATGGATCGAATATAAACTTGAAGACGAATATCATTACCCTATCTAAATATGGAGTGGAATATTATTTAGAACTTCTTGACAGCATAGATTATTCAACTGAAATGTTACATATTCCAGCGCGAAGTGAGTCTATTCACTATTTACTTTTAAATATTGACAACGTGAAAGATTGCGTTATCCATAGCAAGCAATTGGCGGAAAATGTTTTTCTAGCGGGATGTATAGGAAGAATAAAAAATAATAGATTGCCTGTTAAAATTTTAAACACTAATGAGCACGATGTTTATTTACCAATGTTTCAACCCGAGACATATTCACTTGAAAATTATCATTTATGCAATTTTGAATCTAACAATAACAGCTTAGAACGAGCAAAACTTCTATTAAATATTTTAAAATTAAATCATTTAAATTCGGAAGAGCGAAAATCTATTCAAGATTTATGTACTAAGTATTCAGATGTTTTCTTTTTACCCGGCGACAAATTAACAACTACAAACATTTATGAACAATCCATAACCTTGAAACCAAATACAAGTCCGGTTTATGTAAAGCAGTATAGGTTGCCTCATTCTTTGAAAAATGAAGTTAATAAGCAAATTCAAAAAATGATTGACAGCGATATTATAGAAGAAGCAAAGAGTGAATGGTCAAGTCCAATTTTATTGGTACCAAAAAAGAGTGAAAGCGACAAGAAATGGCGACTAGTAGTTGACTATAGGAAACTTAATGACTGTATAGTGGATGATAAATTCCCTTTACCAAATATTACAGAAATTTTGGACTCTCTCTGTGGTTCAATCTACTTCTCACATTTAGATCTTAATCAAGGATATTACCAAGTGGCTTTAGATAAAAAGAGTAGGGAATATACTGCGTTTACTACAAATACGGGTCAGTATCAAATGAAAAGGTTACCAATGGGACTCAAAACAAGTCCAAGCGCTTTTAGTAGAGTTATGTCAGTAGCTATGTCTGGATTAACATACGATAAATGCTTTATATATCTAGATGATTTAGTGGTTTTTGGAAGAAATTTAGATATTCACAATAAAAATTTAACAGATGTTTTAGAAAGACTTAGAAAAATTAATTTAAAATTAAATCCAGAAAAATGTAATTTTTTGAAAAAAGAAATTCTTTATTTAGGACATTTGGTATCAGAAAATGGTGTTCTACCCGACCCAGCTAAAGTTGAAATATTACAAAAATATCCTGTGCCAACGAATACAGATGAAGTTAAAAGGTTCATAGCATTTTGTAATTATTATAGAAAATTTGTTAAAAATTTTGCAGATATAACTTACCCTTTAAACAAATTAACTAGGAAACATGAACCATTTATTTGGACGGACGAGTGTCAAAAGGCATTCGATACATTGAAACATGCTTTGATTACTCCACCTATATTGGAATTCCCAGATTTTTCAGAAAATAACGAATTTGTCATTCAAACAGACGCTTCAGGAACAGCCATTGGAGCTGTCTTGTGCAATAAAAATATGAAACCAGTAGCTTATGCTAGTAGACCACTCAATAAAGCAGAACTTAACTACCCAACTATCCAGAAAGAGTTAGTTGCTATCGTGTGGGCTGTGAAGTACTTTAGACCTTATGTGTACGGTAAAACATTCACAATATTAACGGACCACAAACCTTTAATATATTTATTTTCAATGAGAGATCCATCAAGCAGACTTCTTAAATTTAGACTAGCATTAGAAGAGTATAATTTTAAAATTAAGTATGTGAAAGGAAAGGACAATAGTGTTGCAGATGCATTGTCTAGAATTAGTATAACATCAGACACGTTAAAACAAATGAATGAAGATATTATGTTAGTCATGACTAGACGTCAAAAACGGCTATTAGATTTGGATAATCAATTAAATAAAAATACACCTAGTACTTTTAGTAATGCAACCGAAACGTGGCCTGATCAACCACCAGTAGTTGAAGTGCTAAAAGTACCAAGTGATTCAGTAGAAATGACGTTTATTGAAAATAACGAACTTAATAAACTAAAAAGACAAAATGATGTTGACGCGGAAAAGGAATGTTTTATTTATAGCAAGCGAAGAAAAACGATATTTATTAATCTCAACTTTAGGACACACTTTACGCGAGCCGAATTTGTGACTAAGTTACGAGAATTTTGTAAAAATATAAATATTAATGAGCTATGCATAGTAAGAAATAAAGAATATGAAAGTTTTATTAAAGATGTATTAAAGGAAATAAAAAATCGTAAGGATTGGACCGGTCCCCGTATTTATGTATTAAGAGGAGTAAAAACGATTGATAGTGATGAAGAAAGAAACTATATTTTACATGATTTTCATTTACTACCCACTGCAGGACATGCAGGTGTGCGTAGGATGACCAATAATATTAAGAGGAAATTTTACTGGCCAGGCTTAGACAATGATATAAAGGAATTCGTTAGCAAATGTACAAAATGTCAGAAGATGAAGCATTGTAGGTATGTCAAGGCGCCCATGGAGATAACTACAACGGCTTCACATTCTTTTGAAAAGGTCTATCTTGACGTCGTAGGTCCTTTAGAAGAAGACATTGAAGGTAATCATTATATTTTAACACTGCAGTGTGAGCTCACAAAATTCGTTGAAGCATATCCTTTGAAAAACAAGGAAACAGTAAGTATAGCAAAATCATTTGTTTCTAATTTTATTTTAAGATACTCAATACCAGATACTATCGCAACTGATCGTGGAACTGAATTCGTATCTTCTGTAATGGAACAGGTTTGTAAACTTTTAGGTATAAATAAATTGACATCTACATCGTATCACCATCAATCTATTGGTGCACTTGAAAATACACACAATAATTTAGGTGCATTCTTACGAATACTGTGTAATGGTCAAAATCATACATGGAGTCAATGGCTACCATTTTGGTGTTACAGTTTTAACAATACTGTCCATACAGAAACAAAATACACACCGTTTGAACTAGTATTTGGAAGACCTAGTGTAATACCATCTAGAGTAAGTCAATATATAGAACCATTATATAATCCAGAAAATTATGCTTTAGATCTTAAGTATAGGTTACAAGTAGCACATCAGGATGCTCGTAAGAATTTACTTTTAAGTAAACATAAGCGTAAAAAATCTTATGATAAGAATCAAAATAATATTTCATACAAAAATGGACAATTGATATTAGTCAAGAACGAAACAGCTAGTAAGTTAGATCCACAATGGAATGGTCCATATGTTGTTTCCGAAGATTTAGGAGTTAATGTTAAAATTTTAAAAAATAATAAGGATTATATATTGCATAAGAATAGAACTAAACCGTTTGTAAATTAACTAATATTATCTTGTAAAAAAAAAAAAAAAAAACAGATATATGTATTGTTTTTTTTTTTTTCACTCACCCCCGAGGTGAGGTGTAATGAGTACCTAGCGTATGACGTAGTTAAGATTAGTATATAAGATGTAACACTTAGGTTAAGAAGAGGAGTAATAAAATGCATCCCACTACGAACGGTCGTTTTGTATCATAATAACTTCCCCTCAGTACAACTGATTTCAACATGGAGCGTTATGGATCGTACGTACATACCTAATCGTATAAGAATGAATACACGAAATTGAGCTCTATTTCAATTACTGTATGGTTTATTTTACTTTGATGCCTTAGACCATCAAATGAATACCATTTCATCGTCAAAAGTTACACAATCAGGGGGCAGCTCGTGCTGATTGGGTGACTCACTCATTGATCACCTCTCCTGAACAATTTTGTATGAAAAATTTTTTTTTCAATAATGGGGTCGTATAGAGGACAAAAATTCATTAAGAGGAAAAATATGGAGAGAGCTGATGATTGAGGATTTCAGAGACGAGCGACGGGCACGCTTAAGGTATTGAAGATAGGTGGGGGGTGCTCGAGCAAATGTCACTCAAAACGTCATCCAATTGGCAGTCAGCTGAAAAAAAATTCAAAATGGCGAAAAAAAGATGGCCGCCATACAAATTTCGTCGGTTTCCATCTCGAAGGGTATACAAGATGGAAGAGTGGTTTCTTCGCAAAAGATGATGAGGATCCAAAGGTCTACCCGATGAATAGAAAAAAAATTCAAAATGGTGGAATTTATTTTTCCATAGAAAATGTATGACGAATATTGAAGAGACTACAAGTTGTAAACTATGCAAGGCTTTGATGCGGTTCTTTGGAGAACTCTCAATGGAAGAGTGATTTCTTGGCAAAAGATGATCAAGAACTAAAGGTCTACAATTTGATGAACAGAAAAAATCAAGATGGCAAAATTTATTTTTTTCTCACAAAATATACAATGGCGAATATTGAAGAGACTATAAGTTGGGAAACTATACAAGACTTTGTTTTAATAAGATATAAGAACTCTCCTTCTGGAAAATGATTCGGAGAAAAAAATTTGGAGAGTGATGATGATCGAGGGTTTGGAAGATGGATGAGGAGCACGGCCAGGGTTAAAGATGCTGAAAATGATAGAAGGTGGAGGCTGCTAAAACAAAAATAATACTGAAATCCCCGCGGTCCGCTTTAGCGGGCCGCGCAGCCAAGCGCCCTACTAGTATTATATATACTTATAAATCAATGCCACTTTTCGTTGTAATTTTATAACTCAAGAACGGGGTCACTTATCCAAACCAAATGTTTAGGCCTTGTTCGAACTATTTAGTAGATGGTTTACTTATGGGAAGTTTGCACAAAATCGGTCGAGCGGTTCTTCATTTATCACATGTACCTACATGTACCGGGTAGGTACAGGTAACTTATCGGGTCTAGGTTGGTGGCGTTAATGTCGGTATGTCACCGGGCAGGACGACGTCTGCCAGGTCCGCTAGTATATTATATAACAATGGGTTACCTTAAACCTCCTCTTGCCCGTAGGCGGAGCTGCGTACGGGATACCTTTAAAACTGTAGAACGATTTATCTCCCGTGATTGTCCATTTCTTTTCTCCCTTCAGCAACCCTTGCTCCACCGGCACAATTATGTCAGCAGCTACATCATGCTGGAATATTATTTTACTAGAGAATGCCCGCGGCTTCGCCCGCGTGAATTTCGGTTTTAAACAAATCCCGAGGGAATCGTGGATTTCCGGTTCCCGTTCCCGCTCCCTTTTCCATCCTTTATATTATCTACTATCAAGGAAGTTTGCTATAGTAATCTACCTATAGCTGTAGCTATAGATTTCGGGTTTTTCAAAATCCCGTGGGAACTGTGCATTTTTCCAGGATAAAAAGTATATGCTTTATGCCTATGTTTTAAGTCAGGGCATAATCTATCTCCATTCAAAATTTCAGCCAAATCGGTTTTGTAGTTGCGGCGTGATTGAATAACAAACATCCAAACATCCACACATTCACATTTATAATATTATTAATATTAATTAATAAAGTAGGAGTAGGATTAGTTTTTATTTATTCCATTCCAAACGGAATAATCTATATCTATACGACCTACATATAAAAAAATCGTAGACTTGCTGTGTCTATAGTTAAAGATTTTTGCAAAAAAATTAAATGGGAGACGTTAGGGATAAGTAATAGAACGTATAAAAGCAATTATTGTATGTTTGTGCGCGCATCACGCAAATGATTGGATTCAAAATCTAGGTAGGTACCTACTTAGTAATATTAAGCTTTATCCCGAATAACATTTAGCGTTTCTTTCATCAAAATGGAACCACTAAATAAAAAGATATTCGCGGTGTCGGTGGCGGTGTGCGCCGGCATACACAAGCGAGCCACAGCCCGAATGCGGGCTGACGCATGAGTCTGTCTGGCTGGGTGTCTGTCCGTCTGTACCTTGGCCACGCATCACGCCGAAACTACTGAATGGATTCTATTTAAACTTGGCATGATTTGAGTTCTTACTACGAGGTAGGACATACACTTTGTATCCCGAAATTCAGTATGGTTCTCTTGGGAGAGAGGATGAAAGTCAAATTCAAGTTTGAAATTCAGTCCAAAGGGATTTTCAAAATTCTAAATCATCGCGGACGAGGTCGCTGGCATTTGCTTGTTTGAAATAAAATGATATTTACCCATATCACTCCTATTCCGAATACGAATAAAATTACAGTTAAATACATTATACTTTTCTTTTTGTCTTTACCAAAACGAATCTATGAAGTGTGAGTATGAGTAGTTCCTTTCACGACACATTGAAGGTTTTGAAATGAAATGCATAACGAGCGATATGCAATATATAATAACGAAGGCAATATTAAATATATTATTACATATATTATTAGGTATATGTTGAGGTAGGGTGGATGCTCCTAACTCCGCCCCCCACCAAAAATCAGCACTGCGTTCTATTTCTGTTGATATAGCGATATAGCGTCGTATATAGTCGATATAGCATTTTGGTGCCTTAAAGGATATTTTTTTTCCAAATGCAGCACGGTTCCCTTGGGAGGGGGGATGAAAGTCAAAATGTGTACTTAGCAGTCCGATTTCATTCATCATTTTTTTGTTAGAAAGGAGATACTTTAAAATTTTAGATAGAAAGGAGATAAGTACTTTATCCCGTAAATATTTCAAAGTCATCGATTTTGTAGTTCAGAAATTACAGCCGTCAAAACCCTCAGAATTCCAGATAATTTGGAACCCGGATTGTACAGGAACCTTTGAACGTATGGATTATAATCTTAAGCTGGCGTGCGTGTGTTTATCTATTTGTTTGCACGTATATTGGAAAGTCGAGTTCCTAAGTATAAATATTTAAAACAGCTTTACACGGATGAAGTCGCGGGTGAAAAATAATTTTCTTTCAGACACGTGAGGGCTGACTTTGAGAACACAAATGCCGGAGAAAGGGACAAAGTAAGGGACAAATTAGTATTTTTTTTTTAATAATTAATGTACAAAATACTTCTGTATACAAAAAGCAGTTATTAAGTAATAGAAGAAATAAACATTGTACTGAAATTGCTTCGTTTGACACGTCTACGAATTTTTAAACGTGATACAACCGTTAAAGTGCCGACTTATGAAGCATCCACTCTAATCTATACTAATAAATAAAATTGAAGTGTCTGTCTGTAATTTCGAAATAACTACCACATATTAAGCTCATATGGTTATTTGAACGATACCATAACCGAATCACACGTTTTTAAAATTTTTGTCTGTCTGTCTGTCTGTTTGAACGGGCTAATCTTCGGAACGGCTGAACCAATTTTGACGGGACTTTCACAGACAAGTAGAGGATTAACCAAGGAGTAACATAGGCTACTTTTTTAACCGACTTTCAAAAAAGGAGTTGTGTTGAAATCGGTAAATACAGATGTTAAAAACGCCCTGA